>BSBN01000421.1:10000000-11453059 GCA_027924645.1 Cunninghamia lanceolata | reverse complement strand
ATGCTCTTACAGGATGAAGGTGCCTTTTGCTTTATTTGTTCAATCAATTAACGTTACACTGCTTCAATCTATACCATTGTGCTCAACCAAAGATCTCATTGAACTCATACAAGCTTCATCAAATCTTCTTTTTGCTTCTTTGTGTCGTTTTGTCATCAAGAGGATCTCCCGCTACCACAAAAAGACTCGAGGTTGCTGATATCAAGGATTTCTGAGGGTAGTGGAGTCACACAAATCTTTATTTCTCTCAGGTTCCTTCATTGTTTTGTACAATTTATAGTAATTAGAAAACCAAATTTGCTCTTCAGAACAATAAAACATTACTTTTTCCTTGATAATTAGATCTTGCATGTTAGATTATTTGTTTCATATTTCTAGATCTAGATTATTAGAAGAAGCATTTTCCTTTTCTTTAGATTAAATTACTTCTAAATCATTGAAAACAAAAAAAAAACATAGATTAACTTTGCAATAGAAAAATCATATTAGATTGTATACATATTTCCCTTTCATAGATTAAAAGTACTTTTCATTTCCAAAATATTAAAAAACATAAAAAAATGTTTTGCATATCATTTAGTTTGCATGCATATAGAAACCCTAGAATAAACAAAATAAAAAACCCTCGATACCATCACGAGGTAACCATGGTTAAACGATCTAACTAAACCCTTGATACCATCACAAGGTAAAAACAAGTCAACACAAAGTCAAACCCTAGGTCAACCAAACCCTAGGTCAAAACCCTAGATCTAGTTAAGGTTAGCAATCACATGACTACCTCTGTCTTGGTTCACGAATGTGGCTGGGATTGAGAGGAGAGTGGGTGAGGGCTATTTGTGATGAGATCGAAGAGATCAATCCAAGAGCACAACAAGAAACATGTGTTCTACCACAAGGAGACCCATTCATCCTTTTACTATTAGAAGAAACTAGACAACACCAAATACAACAAGAACTCCTCCAATGCATACAAAGACAAGAGGAAATAAACAAACAAAACCATTTACCGACACAGAGGTGGAATATAAGAAACCCCAATAGAAGAAGAGAAACCAGTGACCCTTCGGGTCATAGGGTTATCTCAACTACAACCACAATAAAGAAAAACATTCAACTCAACACACAACAACAAAGGCCACAGTACTTGCCGACCCACGAAGTCGAGCTCTCCAATGAGCTAGACCCCCACCATGTCTTGCCTCCTCTTGACTGGCTACTTCCACATGAGTGAGAGTGATGTGGTGGATCTCCCCATGGCAAGGAGGGAAGGGTCCGTGTGTGTGTTGAAATCCAACTCAACAGCCCAAGGCAACTGAAGTCATGATTTTGAGCGTACATATTTTGGTGAACCTAACATGAAGAACAAATCCTTTTGGGATGGATTCCTTCACATTGTTTTGCACTTCACAATGTTTCATTCAAAAAGTCAAAGGGAAAGTCCCCTTGAGTAAACTTACAAATTCAACATAGATCCAAAGAGATCTTGACAATGTTGACCAAATCAAAACACAACAAGTGAACAATCAATCTCAAATCCATCAAGATGATCAACCTATAACAAGCCATAAAAAATGGCCACTGAAGTGGAAAATGAAGTATGTTGTCAAGAGAAGAACTTACAAGAAGTTCATGGGAATCACCCCTCCAATGAAAGTAGCACATGTTCAGATCCAATAGCTTCAATCTTCAATCAATCAAACTTGAAAGATTCAAAGGGAATGTAACAAGATCCCCACAACATTGATGAAATCAAAACATGCCTAGTGAGTGTTCAGTCTAAAATCCATCAATAAGGCTAACCCATAACCAATGATATGAAAATGGCCAGCGCAATCGACAATGAGGGGAGCCATCAAAAGAAAAGCTTACAAGAAGCTTGGGGGCATAAAAACCCCTCCACATAGTACATCAAGATAAAAAGTCCACAACATGTGAAATGTCATTAGAAAGAACAAATAAGGTCACTCAAACTCCAATGCAAAGAAATCTATTGCAAGGTGGAAAAACTCAAAGAATGGACAAAGCCTCACTCATATACCTTATAGAAAGTTTGGTCCAATGAATCGAGACCATTGAGGCTAGGAGGGTTGAACAAAATTGCCAAAACAAAATTGAGGAAAAACCTAGGACACATGGAAATCATTTCATTGATGAAATCAAATCAAACTAGGAGGCAACACAAAATACCCCTCATCTAAAGTTCCATTTGTATGACACACATAACAAAGCATTTAGGCCTCCCTTGCCCTCACAATCCAACACAACAAGTCTTAATCAAATAGGTGGGATTCCTATGATGCAAAATCAACCACAAACAATCCCACTTAATCTTCAAAACATAAACATTACACCATCTAGTCACCCAAAATTTTTAGGATATCAACAATCTAGCATACCCTTTCAACAAATGCAACAAGATCTGCCTGAAGGGCTAATGTTTGGAGGAACAAAACCCTCTACTCATAACCCCTCCTAGGAACATACCTCAAGTATTTAAAGAAGCCTCTTGACTACAACATTCGTCAGGTTATACTACCACGTCCTCTCCCTAAGCTTCCAAAATTTAAAGGAGAGGGTGATCCCAACTCTCATATCAAGGCTTACATCATAGCAGTGTGAGAACTCCTTCCTTGGGATGGGGTGGTAGCAAAGATTTTTCCAAAAACATTATAGGGTATCGCTCTGGATTGGTACTATCTACTTCCAGAAGCATCAATCCACTCTTGTAGGCAGCTCATTGATCAATTTGTGGCTGCCTTTGACATAAACAAATTGGTCAAGACAAGAATACGAGAATTTTTAACAATCAAACAAGAAAACAATGAGTCAGTAGTACACTTTATCACACAATGGAGGAAAGTTCTCTATTCTTCAACTAGCATGCCAAACATGGATCATAGAGAACTTTGTGATCTCTTTTTACATGCTCTCAACAATGACATACAAGAACAAGTCCAAAAACTCCCTTAAAAATCATATGAAGAAGCACTCAAAAGTGCTGTTAGAATTGACCAAGCTGCTATTGATATTGAAAGAAGGGAGTATGATTCTAATGGAAGGTTGATAAACCATGATACAAATAAAAAATCTTGGACAAACGATCAAGACATAGATGGATCAACAAATAACCCACCATCTAGAAACAACAATAATTGTGACTACAGAAGTCATACAAATTTGGGAAATGAAAATGCCAACTATCCCTCGAGAATCAACAAGAAGTCTTACAACAGTCATCATAAACCTCAAGATCACAATCATGATAAATATTGCTTATTTGATAAGAGAAGGGGGTATGATATCAAGTCATGTCGGGGGTACCATCGTTTCATATCAAACCTCCCAAAACATCAACATAAATCATTCATGGACACATTCTCACAAGATGAAGAACTTAGTCCCAAAATCCATCAAAACACATTTGATCAAAACACCTTAGGCCTTGTGGAATTAGATAAAGAGAAAGAAATTTGTGTTACCCAAGGACCAGAACAACCATATGACATGAACAATTCAAAAATTTCTCACATGCTAGAGCTTATCAAGAGTTCTCCTACACACAAAAATGTTCTCCTCAAAGCCCTAGATCTAGGCCATATAGTTCAAAATACTCCAAGTGAAAAGTGTTCTTCTTCCACATTTTATTTTGAAAATTTACCCTCAGACAATGACATATCCAAACAAGGTGATCTTCCCCTCCATCTAATAGTCCATGTCCAAGACTATTCCATTAAACGTGTAATGATCGATGATGGGTTTGCAATCAACATAGTCTCCTTTTCACTTCTTCAAAAAATGGGTTACGATGAAACACAAATCACAAAACAAACTTCCATCCTTAGAATTCATGATAACCCAAACACTCAAACCATGGGTAAGGTCAATCTTCAAATCACATTGGGTCCTAAAACCCTCCCAACTAAATTTTATGTCGTCAATGAACAAACCACTTACAACATGATCCTAGGAAGGCCTTGGATCCATAGGATGAGGGCCATTCCCTCCACACTATTTCAAGAAGTATACTTCTCACACATGGGACAAACTGACATCATCAAAGGAGATCTTGATCCTTTTAGTATTTATAGAGTTGAACAAGTCAAAAAGAAGGGAAAGTCCATGGAAACCACTAGTGACCCAAAAATCAACACTTTTGAAAAAGGAGAGACATCAAAACAAATTGCAAACATAAACAAGACCTCAAAATGTATATGGAAGGAGGAAATAGGAGAATTCCCCTTTGATCCCAACTTAACAAAGTCTTATGGTCCATTCAACCTAGTGGGAATTCCAATTGAACCAGACATAAACATCCCTATGGTTGAAATCATGACTAAAGAAGAAGAACCAAAATCCACACAGAAGCTAGGAGAGTTAGCACCAACATCATTTGCCCCTCAAAAGTCCAAAACAAACATGGGAACTCAAAAAGAACAAAAAATGATAAAGCTAGGGAGAAAATCATCAAACAATGAAACATGTGAGTACATGAAACTCCTCACTAAATACAAAGACATTTTTACACCAAGTCTTTGAGTGTCCTTCCAAAGGCTTTCAAGTGAAGTTTAGACCAAATTGGATAGGTCCACACATAGTTAAGGAAGCCATAAAAAATGATGCTACCTCTTGTGCATTATGGAAGGAGAAGAGTTTAGTATCTCATAAAAATCAAAAAAATCATAAAACATAAAAATACAAAAAAAAAAAAAAAATCAAAATGTCAAAAACAATTTGTTTCTTACATTTCTGCATCATTCAGTTAATTTTGCATTACTATTAGTGACTTGCTCTTATCCTATTTTATCTTTAGTAAGGAGTCTAATGTTGCCTAGATATACGTCATCCTTTCAGGACCTAGAGATTCCCCATTTTCACAATTACCATTATCCCCCTTCATTCCCTGTGATTCTAATCAAAGCCTAGCTCTTAGCTTTACACTGATCCTAGTCTTATGAGTCAAGATGCGAGGTCTAAACAAAGTCAGTATTCAAACCTACAGTGTTCAAAGGAAGCTTGCAAGTAGACCTTCCCAATTCTTCCCTAGTATTAGAGAAGTCCAACCAGATTACAAAAACTTTAGGTAGTGCTCAGCCCCTTATCTTTCTTGGCCAAAAACATTAGGAAGATCAAAACTCTGAAGGAAGCAATCTAAAATCTAAGTGAATAAAAAATGAGTGATCAAAATACGAGTGACATGAAAAGTGAGAATTGAGAGATCAAGCTTGTATATCAAAATTCTAGAAAACATTCATTTCTTGAAAAGCCAAAATCCAAAAAAATGAGAAAAATCAAGTGAGGCATTCTAGAAAATACAAAAAAAAGTGAAAAATAAAAAAAAAGAGTGAAAGAGAGAAGGTCGCTAAGTGTTTGTACTCTTGGGTGGAGATCAGTCTAAGCTCAAAGCCTCAAGGGTGAGATTCTAAAAGAGAAAATAAAAAGAAAGGTACAAAGCACACACACGCACTAGCTGAGCAAAGCCAAGAGTCTAGTAGTCTCTAGGATCATCTTCTATCTAGGGACCCTTATTCTTTCCTACTTATCCTTTACCTCGTGTCTACCTTTCTTTCCATCTATGATCTAAGTCTAGTGAACACCTATAAAATTTGTTGCTTGTCTAAAGTTGAAAGCTTATCAAATTGTCTTATCTAGATAAGGATCAGTGTTTATCCTTTAGTGAAGTCTAAGATCAAAAACACTCCATTTTCACTCCCACTCCCCACTTGAGTTCTAAATCCCATCTCACAACCTTGAATAGGTCTCTTATATCAGGACAACTCGCAATCCCCTGGATTGAAAATCATACTAAAGAGCAGTCATGTTGTTTGTTCCACAATGCATTCATACCAAAATTAGAAAAAGAGTCTCAAAGCAATAAAGTCAATGTCATAACTCATGACATTCCATAGAAGTAAACGTTTCATTTCAAGCATTGCTTGTGTTATTGCATCCACATATCATCACCTGCATTCATATATATATTCCTAAAAAGACAAGAACAAATTGCATCATCCATATGTGATCATCTTAGGTATGTGTTCTCCTAAGAAAAATAAAATATCTATCCAACCATATGCACAAAAGGGAAAGTGAAGTACAAGATGTTGACTAAAGCTATGCATGGATCTCATAAAATCAGGTCCTATAAAGTGTAAAAAAATGTCTGAGCACAATTCACTCCTCCAACAAATCAAAAAAGCAAAGATGTGTAGTCAAGTACACAAGTCTCCCCATGCAAGGGGGCAAGGATAGAAACCTCTTCAATGTAGGTCTCTCAAAGACCTCAAATAACATCAAGGTCAAACCTTTGCAAAATCTTTATAAAACACATAAAAATTAGAAAAAAAAAACATAAAAAAATTGTAAAACATCAAAATTCCCTAAAAATCAAATATGTTCTTCAAAATTTGCAATAAAAGGAGAATCTATTCTCCTCCTCTCTAGATTAGCATGTTGTCTTTTTGCTTTTATGCATCTTTCATGCGTCATTTTATGTGTATACATTCCTATAGGTCTAACTGACAAAGGCAAACAACTAGTCGAACTCAAACAATTCATGGTAAGTTTGTCATTTTAGTTTTTATTATTTATCTTGATATATTTAAATGCCAAACTAATACTAGTTATTGTAGGTACAAATTTTGGGAAAATTGACAACAGGTAAGGCCTAGTTCAGGAACGGTACCTACCTTTCATATAGCCTACCATCCCTGAGGGGGCAAATATGTAAGCACAAAAATCACGCACAACCTCCACAAGGACCCCTATGATGATTCAAATCCTTGTCACATCTATGTAAGCATGAAATAATGTCCTTTAAGTAGAAAACCTCTTGATGACATGTCCTCTTTCTTGTCTTGTGTTATTTCTTCTTTGTTGATTTCCCTCTCTCCTTGTTTGTGACTCTTTTCAACACTTGTTGAGACACTTGTTGACTTGCATTTTTTGAGCTTTCCACCTTGCTCCTAAGCCTTGTGAGTGTCTTGTGGGTGAGTTTTCACCTTTCCCCTATGTTTTTCATCTTGTGCACCTCTTAGAAGCCTTCTAGAGGTCTCCCTATCCATCTCCCACTTTCAATTTTTAGGTTTGCCTAACCAATCCAAATCTCCCCCTATTATTTCTAGATCTCCCTCGAGATATCCTGTAGGTGTAAGTAGAGATTTGGATTCTTGCACATGACTGACCTGTTTCTAGAGGCAAAACCCCTCTTTTTCTTCTCTTCTTTCATCTCTCAACTTGATTTTCTGCATCAAATCCTATCCAATCCGGATCTCCCCCGAGTGACCCATGGTCACCCAGGGGTGACCCTACTTGCAAAAGGGGTGACCCTGCCATTTTTCTAGCCACGAAAAAACTTGAGTTTCTCACTCGTTTTAGATCTATTTTCACCTATTTTTCTTCCAGTTCGCATGATTTTCGCTGCCTAATATGGAGTTGACTATTTCATGCACCCACACATGCATAATTATCTCCATTTGATCTCAAATTAACTCTTTAATAAATCTCATGCATTCCCTCATCTCCATTTCCTCTTCAGTGATAAGATATAATTGATTTATCACTCTATTGTTAGCTAAGTTCACTAGGTAATCAACCTTGTTAACTCCCCAATCATCCTTGGTAACTCATAAATAAAATGAGTTAACTTCTCAATCAATTCCACCTCTCATCCCTTCTTCAAACCTATAAATACCCGTCACCTCTTCATTATTTTTCAAGTTGAGCAAGTTGGAGATTACTCTTCTCATCTTCACAAGCTATTTCAAGCTTCTTCACAGGCCTTTGAGCCTCTTTCTTCATTTATTTCTTTATCTTTCCAAAGCTTCAAAGATTTCATTGTTGCATAGCTTCAAATCTCTTCCATGGAGGCAAATTCATTGTGCACACAGCTCTTGCCAGTTTTGCTCTCCAACTTAGCATTCAAATGCTCTTACAGGATGAAGGTGCCTTTTGCTTTATTTGTTCAATCAAGCAACGTTATGATGCTTCATTCTATGCCATTATGCTCAACCAAAGCTCTCATTGAGCTCATACAAGCTTCATCAAATCTTCTTTTTGCTTCTTTGTGTCATTTTGTCATCAAGAGGATCTCCTACTACCACAAAAGGACTCGAGGTTGCTGATATCAAGGATTTCTAAGGGTAGTGGAGTCACACAAATCTTTGTTTCTCTCAGGTTCCTTCATTGTTTTGTATAATTTATAGTAATTAGAAAACCAAATTTGCTCTTGGGAATAGTAAAACATTGTTTTTTCCTTGATAATTAGATCTTGCATGTTAGATTAGTTGTTTTTATATTTCCAGATCTAGATTATTAGAAGAAGCATTTTCCTTTTCTTTAGATTAAATTACTTCTAAATCATCAAAAACACAAAAAAAACATAGATTAACTTTGCATTATAAAAATTATATTAGATTGCATACATATTTCCCTTTCATAGATTAAAAGTACTTTTCATTTCCAAAATATTAAAAAAGCATAAAAAAATGTTTTGCATATCATTTAGTTTGCATGCATATAGAAACCCTAGAGTAAATAAAATTGCAAACCCTCGATACCATCATGAGGTAAAAACAAGTCAACACAAAGTCAAACCCTGGGTTAATGATGTAGAGGTAAAATGCAACGGGAGCTTACAAATGGGAAGGAGGAGTCACTAACACAAACAACATGTTAAAATCCTATCGGCTTATTATCATCATCATATTTCTTGCTAACACAGACAGCATCATCATATTTCGAAGAGGCATGAAATATCCTCCTGCTAACTACTATTCACTTCCTCCGCCTTTCGCCTTTCGCCTGTCAGCAGCATCATCATATTCGGCAAGCGCAAACATCCTCCTGATGTTCACTGTTCATCATACCGCCAAACTCTATCTTCATCATCATGATATTCAACATCACCTTCATCAGCAGGATATAAAATAACCGGTTGCTCCCATATATCCTGATGACGACAACTTCAAGCTCCTGTCCTTCGATGCTTACGTCACCCCGATATCCGACTACTCAACCAACAGCATCATGATATGACTTATCTGGTCATATTGAAACATCCTGATGATGTTAACCAAACTTTATGCTGATGACTTACGCCGATGCCACAACACTTAGTGATAGCAGGATAAACTTGCATAGGGTGATATTCGCAATATCCTGATGACGATGACGTCACATGCACCTGATGATGATGTCAAGGCACCTGATGATGATGTCAACCGGATATAAGATCCTTATATCCTCCGCAGCATGATAATGAAATATCGGGTGATCTTTTTAATATCCTGATGATGACCTCTCCTGTCCTTAGCCAAAAAATGAACTTTCACTCCTGCATACGATATCGATATGCAGATGATGGGTACACACGAAAGATGATCCTGGCGATGATATATACACTGAGTATATATCCAACTTATATCATCCTGATGCACTTGAAACATACAAACTTCGTCAGCTTCATAACCCGATCCGGATAGCGATATACTCACAGATGACGATGCGATTCACTCTGTCTGGAAAAGCACATGCAGATCCCTGTATATCCGTCAGCTGCATGCAAACTCACAGAACCGCACAATTTCACACAGAAAATATGATGATCGGGCCGGATCACCTTCTGATCAAAACTTAGAGATTTATCTTCCTAACTCTAGCACATGAGGATGCTAGGTTGATTCATAGCATGCTACCAACTGATCTCTCAAACAATGAAATGCATAAACAGAAAACTAAAATGCAAACTAAACTATCATACATGACCTTTCCACCGATTCACAGAATCAACCGGTGGAAGGGTTGAAAGTATCCATTAACCTGTAATCAGAATAGAAATTCAAAACATAAACAGCTGATAACCCAGATAATGCAATTGATGAGATCTTATTCAGATGAAACACAAATGTCCTGTTTCTACAATGTCTGGACTAATCTCTAGATCTCACTCAATCACCAGTACAACATAACACAACTACTACTCTTCTGAACCTCATCTGAAACCCTAACTGATCTGAGTTATTTATAGCAATATCCTACGAGTACTACCAACTCGATTCCCAGCGGCTGGGAGCTTCCAAGCGGCTGGGAGAGGACAGCTCATACTACCTGATCACGAACTCTAACTACCTGCACACTCTCCTAGGCTGATCTAATACATATGCATTGGTCCAATGGACCTTATTACATTATGAAGTCAAACATGCTAAAAATAGACTAATGTCCTGTCATGCGGACAATATCCTGTCTTGTAGGGGTGCTCCTGCACCAGTTAACCAAACCCTAGGTCAAAGCCCTAGATCTATTTAAGGTTAGCAATCACATGACTACCTCTATCTTGCTTCATGAATGTGCCTAGGAGTGAGAGGAGAGTGGCTAAGGGCTATCTGTGATGAGATCGAAGAGATCAATCCAAGACCACAACAAGAAACAGTTGTTCTACCACAAGGAGACCCATTCGTCCTCTTACTGTTAGAAGAAACTTGACAACACCAAATACATCAAGAACTCCTCCAACGCATATAAAGACAAGAGGACATATACAAACAAAACCATTTACCCACACAAAGGTGGAATCTAAGAAACCCCAATAGAAGAAGAGAAACTAGTGACCCTTTGGGTCATAGGGTTATCTCAACTACAACCACAATCGAGAGAAACATTCAACTCAACACAAATTAACAAAGGCCACAATACTTGCTGACCCCTCTCCATGAAGGCCAGCTCTCCAATGAGCTAGACCCTACCGTGTCTCACCTCCTCTTGATTGGCTACTTCCATGTGAGTGAGAGTGATGTGGTGGATCTGACCCGACAATCCCAGGCAATCAGAATCATGATTTTGAGTGTATAGTCCCATGAATCTTAGGTGTGTTGATTTGATGTTCCCTTAACAACCCTCGTTATGATTGGTGAATGTGATTTCACAGAATAAATCAATACAACTAGGCCTATAGAAGTCACAACCTATGTAAGAGTTTAGGATTCTTTCCCAAATTCTAGAAATTTTGTTGTTTTCTAATGTGGAAAGGTGCTCCTTAACATGCCTAACCAAAACAGGGGCTCAATAAAGAGACATAAACACAAAACAAGCAAACAACTGTACTAGAAATTATTTACATATATACATAGACTTGAGTTTCTTTCAATGTATTAAGCCTGGAAATAGTGTTTTAGGAATTGTCCATTCATGGGCAATGGAACATCTTCTCCAGTTAAGGTCTTCAACCTATATGTATTATCCCCTAATATTTTAGCTATTTGGAAGGGAGCTATCCGTAGTTTATCAAGCTTTCCATGATCGCCTTTCTTTTCATGAGCCTTATCCCAGAACAACACAAGGTCAGATACCTAAAAAAGCCTTAAATTTGACCCTCTTATCAAACAAATGTTTGACAATGGATTGGTGTTTGGAAAAATGATCAATGGTGTGATCTCTCTTCTCCTCTAACTGTAAGAATTGTAACAACCTAACCTCTAGTTTATCATCTAGACATAGATATTCTTAGGCAAACTATAGGGTATGGATTTTCAAGTTTATGGGGAGTATAGAATCTACTCCATAAACCAATTGATAAGGAGAATGACCTAAGGCTTCTTTTACTCTAGTCCTATCAACCCATAAGGCATAATTCAACAAGGTATTCCACTCTGTGTATATGGAAAAATGGATTAAATCTAAACTAATAAAAACCAAAAATCCAATAACATAAAGAAAACGAATTTAAATAAAAGCCATGACAAATAATCAATGCAATAAAGACTTTTACCGAAATTTGTGTTGTTTCCTTTGGATTGAATGTAGAATTGCTCAATGAAATTGCAAAGCCATAGCTGCAACAAGCAAGTGTAGTGCTCAAGAGATCAATGTCAAAAGATCGTTATAGTGCTCAATCGATGCGTTGTGTATGCTCGAAGCTCTGTTAAGTATGCCTGAGAATACGATCGAAGAGAGAGAGGTAATGAAGGAGATGAGGGGGGTTTATATAGGTTTCATCAAAGATCGATCAACGGTCCAGATAATTCAGAAGAATCAACGGAGGAGATAAGTTGAGGAATGTGCAACGAATGAGAAGAAGACATGTGTCTTGCTTTCTTTTGCATGAGAGGAGTTATCAAGAATAGAAGAATGAGTTAACTGAAGAAATAAATCAATTAAAAGAATAAAGCAATCAGTTAAGTGATTTAAAACAAGAAGAAGAGATTTGCATGAGAATAGAAGACATTTTGCTTTATTAAATATAGAAATATTTAATTGATGAGCAAGAAAGCTTGAGTTATTTTAAAGATAACTCAAATTAGAAGAAAAAGCAATTTAAATAAATAATTGATTTATTTAAATTTAGAGAAGATATTTTGGAAGAAACAATTAAATAATTGGAATTATTTAATTTAGAAGATTCAAAAACAAATTAAATAAATAAATTTATTTAATTGTTGTGCATGATTTTGGAAGAACAAAGATTATAAATAAAATATTTGATTTTATTTATTTTTAGAGGATTGAGATAATTTAAATAAATTTGATTTGATTTATTTAAATTTAGAAGAACAATTGATTTAATTAAATAATGTAAATTATTTAATTGTAGATAAGATAGAATTGTGATGAATTAATTAAATAATGGGATATATTTAATTAATGTGGATGTGAATTTTGGAAGGAGGATAATGATCAAATTAAATAATTAAAATTATTTAATTGTGGAAGAATATAGAGGAATTTAATTTAATTAATTAAATAAAGAGGATTTATTTAATTAATGTTGAATTTAGGAGATTTAGAAGAATTTGATGATTAATTAATTAAATAATTAGATTATTTAATTAATGTTTGCAATGCAAGTGATTAGACAGATAACGGAATGCAAGTGATTTGACGACACGGTCATTTTAGGGTGTCTACATTTTGCCCCTCTTTGATGCAATGCAGCATGTAGCGTTGCGTCAAAGAAAACGATTGTTGAAAATGTAATACAATTTTTGTGCCCCAGTGTAGCTAGTTGCCCCAGCGTAGCTGGCGTAGGGTGCCCCCTTGAGAGGAAAGATAGGGAAGTGACAGAAGAACTGTGTTGACACTCGACTAGAAGATTGGTTGGAGATAGGCGAGGTTGGGTTGATGATAGATAGAAGAAAGTGGAGATAGGAGAGAACATAAGAGAAAGACTGTTGATTGATCTTTGCTGGAAAATTATATAAGGCCATGGAAAAATGGATGGTGTAAATGGATGAGCTTGTTGCAATGGTTTCACATTTGTTTATAAAGAGCAATCCTTAGTTTAATATAGCACGTGGATAGTTTGCCACCAAGGTATAAAAGACCAAGGTGCAGTAATATTCGAGTGCGTGGACGTTGACTCTGCAAGCAAGCAGTTTGAACTTAGATCCCTTAGACATAATATGACCTTGTTGGAACATGTGAATAAGCCATAGTCTTGAACATAAAATAAACTTCAATACATGTAAATGCAAGAAGAGTATTAAATATGTAAGATGCTAGGTCGTAACACACACAAGATAAATAAAATGCTAAGAAAGATGCTAAAGATCATTCCTCAAACACAGCACATGAAAAGCAATGACTATGCCCCAAATCCGTACTGCATCGCAACATACCAAGAGTATAGATAAATCAAGGTCGCCTTGAATAGGTATTGGAAAAGGAACAAAAGATAAACCATAACACAAATTGACTGACTTATAAAGTAAACATACAGCCAACATATTCTCTCGCCAAAGAGGTTGCTCAGGATAGATTGGATAGGAAAGATAACAGCCTTATCGTAGGAACTCTGTGTCCGTTAAAGGGTGCTATCTACCTAAAAAGACAATGTCTCACTTGCAGGAAATGCCACATGTTGCAGGAGACGCGTGTGTTGGTCTCGACAATGGAACACTTCGAAGAAGACAAGCTTGTGGATCTAGGGCTTGGTTAAGTGGTACTTAGCTGATGTTGGCAATCGGTATGCAGGACAGTAGATGAATCTGGAAGTAGGCCTCGTTGCTTCAAGTTTGTTAAGGACTTTTGCTTGGAAAGGATGGCTAGCTTGCTGCTTGAGTTAGTCAAGTCGAGGCGAATGGATTTTGAAAAATAGAAGACTAGAAGGATGACAGTGCTAAGGGATTGAAATGGGTGGAGAATGATGGATCGTGTGTGCCTGAGTACTGGAAACATCCTTCGTATTCCAGACTGCTTACATACCCTGTATCCACGGGATCAAGGCACACTTACGATGGAAGATGAACGTGATAAATATGTAGTTCTGGATAGAGTGATGAATGGGTCAAGGTGAAAGGAGGGGAGCTTATGTACCTGAGTACTGGATACGTCCTTCGTATTCCAGACTGCCTACATACCCATATCCATGGGATCAAGGTACCTTAAGATTGAGAAGAGATGATATGTAGTTCTGGTTGGAGGTGATGATGTGGGAAAAGAGCGGAGAAGAGGTGATCTTATGTACCTGAGTACTGGAAACGTGCTTCATATTCCAGACTGCCTACATACCCATATCCATGGGATCAAGGTACCTTAAGATTGAGAAGAGATAATATGTAGTTCTGGTTAGAATGATGATGTAGAAAGAGTGTTGAGAAGATAACAGCCTTATCGTAGGAGCGAAGTGTTCGTTAAAGGGTGTTACCTGTGGAAATGAGACAAGATTGAAGTATGCGCTGCGAACCACGAACAAGGAACCAATCCTAGACCGAAGCGAAGGAAAGAGTTGCCCCCATTCTAGTAGAGGAAACTGTAGGGGTGACTGCCGAAGAAGACACAGAACGACTTGACCTAGGACAAGACAGTGTGAACTGTAGACATAGATCAAGACATGGGAAGATGACGATGATGGACATTGACAAATTTCCAAGCTATACTAGATAGGGAGATGGAAATGCAAACAAAGTCAATGGTTTTATTATGGATGGATGGATGAATCAGGTTGCGAACTGGACAAGGAGTGGACAGGACTCGATAGACGATGGATGCTGACTCTACGCATAGCGCCTGTTTGCCAGGTTCTCACTATGGTACTTATCCAAGGCGCCTGTTTGCCAGGTTTTCACCAGAGGATGGATTTTTTTTTTTTTTTTGATTTTTTGATTTTTTTGATTTTTTTTGATTTTTTTGATTTTTTTGATTTTTTGATTTTTTGTGGGAATACTCTGAGGATCAGGCATAGAACTTCTTGAGATGGACACTGTTAAGTGGCTCATCTAGAGGAATGCCGTCAGGTGTAGCTAAAGTATAAGCTCCTGAGCCATATGCTGCTGTGACAATGAAGGGACCTAACCAGTTAGGCTCAAACTTACCCTTCTTCTCTCGATCTGCTTGATTTCTCTGATTCTCCTTAAGTACAAGATCACCAACTTGAAACCGTCTTTCTTTGATCTTTTTGTTGTAATTACGCCGGAGGTGGTTTTGATAGACGTGGAGATGATTAAGTGCAGCAAGACGCCTCTCATCTAGTAGTTCAAGCTCAGCTAATCTGGAAGTGCGATACTCATCTCCGCCAATCAGGTCCTGCATGGATACTCTGAGGGATGGGATCTCGACCTCTATAGGTAGGATGGCTTCAGAGCCAAAGACCAAGGCATATGGTGTGGCACCAGTGGGTGTTCTGATACTAGTGTGGTAGGCCCATAAGGCGGGATTGAGTTGCAAGTGCCAATCACGACCAGCTTCATTGACCGTTTTCTTGAGGATTTTGAGAATGGTTTTATTGGAAGCCTTAGCTTGGCCGTTACTCTGCGGATAGTAGGGAGTTGAAAAGTGATGTTGGATATTGTACTGTATGCATAAGGCACGGACATCTTGGTTCTTGAATGGTCTCCCATTATCAGTGACAATGGCTTGGGGAATACCATACCGGCATATGAGGTAGTTTAGGATGAACTTGGCTATTTGCTTACCGGTGATATAGGTCATAGGAATGGCTTCCACCCACTTCGTGAAATACTCAGTGGCAGTAATGATAAACTTGTGGCCATTGGAGGAGGAAGGGTGGATTTGTCCTACGAGGTCGAGACCCCATTGAGAAAAAGGCCATGGAGTTGTCACAGGTTGTAACTCATGAGCAGGTGCGTGAATCAAATCTCCATGCTGCTGACATTGTAGACACTTCTTAGCAAACTGTGCGGCATCTTGCTCTATTGTAGGCCAGTAATAACCTGTTCTAAGTATCTTCTTAGCAAGATTAGGACCGGTAGAATGTGCACCACAGACACCTTCGTGTATGTCTCGTAAGGTAGCTTCAGCTTCTTCCGCGTTAAGACATCGTAAGAGGATACCATCGAGACTCCGGCGATATAGTGTATCACCCAGAATGATGTAACGAGAGGATCGACGGATAAAGGTTTTGCGTTGGGTGGATGATAGGTCAGGAGGAAAGGTATTGTGTTTGAGGTATTCATAGATATCTTCATACCATGGGGAATTGGGACCAACAAGTTCGCAGATGATTTCAGTAACAGGAACATCGACGGCTGGTATCAACAATTGCTCGATCAAGAATTCACACTTCTGTGTATTTGCAGGCATGTCAATTAATGACCCTACAGAAGCCATAGAGTCTGCGGCTTTGTTATGTTCTCTTGGAATTTGCTCAAATGTGATGCTAGAAAAGTGTGGTTTGTAGGCATCCACTAGTTGTTTGTAGGGGACCAACTTTTCATCCTTTGTTTGGTATTCATCCGTGACTTGGCGGATGACTAGCTGTGAGTCTCCATATACTTGTAATTCTGTGATGTCCCATTGAACTGCTGTGTTGAGACCTATGAGGAGTGCTTCATACTCGGCTATGTTGTTGGTGCAAGGGAATGCGAGCCGATATGACTTTGGAATGTAGTCATTCTGAGGTGTAACAAATAAGATGCCAGCTCCTGAGCCATGCTGTGTGTAAGAACCGTCAAAGTACAACTTCCACATTATGGAGTTAGCAAGAGTGAATAGATTCTCATCAGGAAAGTCTGCGACCATAGGATGTGTATCTTTCATAGGTGCTTCTGCTAGTTGATCCGCGAGGGCTTGTCCTTTGATTGCTTTACGATCTATGTACTCAATGTCAAACTCACTAAGGATCATAACCCATTTAGCCAGTCTGCCTGTGAGAGCTGCTTTTGCTAATAGATATTTCAAGGGATCAATCTTGGCTATCAGATTTGTGTGTTGGTTCAACATGTAATGCCGCAACTTTTGGAAGGCAAACACTACTGCTAGACAAGCCCTTTCCATGGGTGAATAATTGAGCTCATGTCCCACCAAGGTTCTACTGATATAGTAAATTGCGTGCTCTCTGCCTGAGTCATCATTTTGTGCTAGCAGGGCCCCTAGGGCTGAATTTGTAGTGGAGATGTACAATATCAAGGGTTTGTCCGCAACTGGTGGGACCAATACAGGAGGTGTAGCTAGATACTCTTTAAGTTGATCAAACGCTGCCTGACACTTGTTGTCCCATCGAAACGAGACATCCTTTCGGAGCAAGTGCTGAAAGGGTTGACATTTATCTGCTAGCTGTGATATGAAATGCCTGATGGACTGTAACCTTCCTTGGAGGCTCCTTAATGCTTTAAGGTTCTTTGGTGGAGGCATCTCCACTATAGCCTTTACTTTTGCTGGATCTACTTCGATGCCCCTACGAGATACTATGTATCCCAACAGCTTCCCTGATGTGACACCGAAGACACACTTCTTAGGATTGAGTCTTACTTGGTATTTTTCAAGCCTGTCGAAGATCTGTCCTAGGACCTGTATATGTTCTGCTCTAGAAGATTTAGCCAATATATCATCCACATAGTCTTCCATGATGTGATGAAATAGATCGTGGAAGATCACTGTCATAGCTCGCTGATAGGTTGCTCCTGCATTCTTCAGACCAAACGGCATAACACACCAACAGTAATTGCCCCAAGGACATGTAAAGGGTGTTTTGTGTTGATCCTCCTCAGCTATTCTAATCTAGTTGTAACCTGAGAATCCATCCATAAGAGAAAGCATCTCGTGACCTGCTGTCAAGTCCACTATAATGTCAATGTTTGGTAGTGGAAAGTCATCTTTAGGACATGCCTTATTGAGATCTCTGAAATCATTACACATGCGGATACGCCCATTAGGTTTAGATACAGGTACAATGTTTGAGACCCAATTTGAATAGTCAATAGGTCGTATGAACTTTGTATCTAATAGCTTTTGTACCTCCACCTTCACTAAGAGAGCTATCTGTGGGTGCATTTTTCTCAATTTCTGCTTGACTGGTTTCACCTTGGGATCAACTGTGAGATAATGAACTACCAGCTTAGGGTCTAGCCCTGGCATATCTGCATAGGTCCATGCAAAGTTGATGGTTCGTTGCAAGAAGAAGTTGTTAAGATTTCTGTGCTCTGTATCAGATAATGATGCCGCTAGGAATGTTGTCTTTGGATTTTGTTCTGTACCTAGGTTGATCTCTGTAGAATCTTCCACTAGTAGAGTTGATTTCTCTTGATACTTAGAAGGTAAGGGAAGGTCAAATCCTCCATCCTCAGGTGCCACAGTTGGGTTTTCACCTTTGGATACGTCCTTTATTTTTACTATTTTATGATCAGGAGGTGCCACAGTGTGGTTTTCACCTAGAGATCTTTCTTTATTTGCACTTTTGTGACTGGAGGATTTGGCATTCTCACCAAAATAAGCCGTGGGCTCAAGTTCCATTACAAAACCTGCCTTGTGATCGCCAAGAGGGATACCTTCTCGAAGTCCCATGAACTCAGCTAAAGCTTCGTCATTCTGAAATACATCTATAACGGGGGCCCCTTGTTGGTCCCAATCGATAAGTTCAGGGTAGACAAGCGTGACATTCTGGGTGCTGGTGGTGGAAGTTAAGGATACGAAGGATAGTGTAAAAATAGAGGATTTTGCGAATAGATTGGTCATGTGGAGGGAAGAGTCATCGGTGATATCCTCTGTAGATGTCGAATCGGCAGGAAACTTGTCAGCTACCTCGTCGAGGATATACTCGATGTCCGAGGCGCGTGGTACCTTCTTACCAAATCCTAATCCTTTCTTGTCTAGCTTCTTTATTACCACAATGGGCTCCATAGTGCCTTGATTCTGTTTCCCAAGGCCACCTTTGCCTTTATAGCCCATGTTTTTCACTATCCTTAAGCCATTGCCATATTGCTTGACTGGTATTGTGACTGGTTCTTTCTCCTTGTAGAGCCAAGAAGAGATGTCCTCAATAGTTTCCTCTTCCAATAACCGTCCATGTTGGAATTGGGTTAGGAATGTTGGGGGAGGAATAGCTGCTTTTTTGGTAACTTTAGCAATGGGTGGTTTGCCGTAAGATTTTGGAGATAAAGGCATCCGCCCTACACAACAAGATTCAGAGATATCATAAGTGCCAAACCCTATATCTCGGACACGAGCTGTGATTTTGGGGAGGGGTGTAGGCTCACTGGTAGAGGCTTGTGTGAGAGTTTCAGGATCAACATAGAGAGGGGATTCAAGGGCTTTGTCATTTTTAGGCACTTGGTTGTAATTCTTATAGCTTCCTTGCAAGACACGGCAAAATTCAAAAGGATTAGGGTCTCCTGGGATGGTGATCTCCGTACCATTGTATGTGAACTTTAGGGACTGATGGTACGTGGAGGGAACAGCTTTCATTGCATGGATCCATGGGCGGCCAAGAATAATGTTGTAAGGCAGCTCAATATCAAGAACTTGACACCTGGTTTCAAGCATGACCGGGCCCAGTTGTATAGGCAAGTGAATAACACCTTCTGAACGGCGTTCTGCATCATCATACCCTTTGATTGTAATACTATGCTCAGTGTTGACGTGATCCTCAGAGTATCCCAATTGCTTTAGTAACTTTAAAGAATAGATGTTGAGACCAGCACCACCATCTATGAGGATGCATTTGATTTTGCGCTTATGGATGAGCACTTCAATATGGAGGGCATCGTTGTGACAAGGATCATGGGAGGGAAGGTCTTTCTCAGAGAAGACCACATTGTAAGGCGAAGCAATATTACCCACTATAGCTTGGAAATCTGCAACTGCTATGTTGTTAGGAACAGAGGACTCTTGAAGGGCTTTTTCTAGCACTACTCGATGTGTAGGTGATGACCGTAGAAGGTCCAAAATAGAGATCTGTGCTGGTGTTCTCCCTAGATGTTCGACAAGATTATAATCAGACTGAACTGGAAGCCTAGGTGTAGGTGCACGAATGGTGACATGACCTCGACGAGTAGTAACAGCACAATCTGTAGATTTGCCTTTAATGGTGAGGGTAGACACTCGACTCTCTTCAAAACGACCTACAATGGAATCGAAGGACGTGGAAGCATGATTGATACCTTTACCTCTATCCTGAGGAGGAGGTGGACCATGATGAGGGAATGGTTCCTTGTACATATCGAGATCCTGGTTCGTGTGTTGCGCTGGTGATTCATTCTCAAAGGTGATTTGATTACCGTCGATGAGGTTTTGGATGAGGTGCTTAAGCTTCATGCAAGACGCAGTTCTATGACCTTTGCTCCTATGGAACTCACAATACTCATTGTCTCTGTAACGTGCAGTTTTGTAGATAGGTTCTCCATAAGGAGGAGCATCAGGTAAGGTTATGAGCCTTTTCTGCAAAGCTTGCTGTAAGACCAATTCGATGGGCACTCCCAAAGGAGTAAATTGACGTCGCGGATTAAATATAAACTAAATAAAACCAAAGAACCCAATAACATAAAGGAAACGAATCTAAGTAAAAGCCATAAATCACAAATCAAAGACAAATGAAAGCTCTTACCAAAACCTGTATTGTTCCCTTTTGGAGATATGTGGATTGCTCAATGTAGTTGCAAAGCCATGGCTGCAACAAGCAAGTATGTGCTCAAGAGATCAATGTCAAAAGATCGTTATAGTGCTCAATCGACGCGTTTTGTATGCTCAAAGCTCTGTTAAGTATGCCTGAGAATATGATCGAAGAGAGAGACAATGAAGGAGATGAGGGGGGTTTATATAGATTTCATCAAAGATCGATCAATGGTCCAGATAATTCAGAAGAATCAATGGAGGAGATAAGTTGAGGAATGTGCAACGAATGAGAAGAAGACATGTGTCTTGCTTTCTTTTGCATGAGAGGAGTTATCAAGAATAGAAGAATAAGTTAACTGAAGAGATAAATCAATTAAAAGAATAAAGCAATCAGTTAAGTGATTTAAAACAAGAAGAAGAGGTTTGCATGATAAAAGAAGATATTTTGCTTTATTAAATATAGAAATATTTAATTGATGAGCAAGAAAGCTTGAGTTATTTTAGAGATAACTCAAATTAGAAGAAAAAGCAATTTAAATAAATAATTGATTTATTTAAATTTAGAGAAGATATTTTGGAAGAAATAATTAAATAATTAGAATTATTTAATTTAGAAGATTTAAAAGCAAATTAAATAAATAAATTTATTTAATTGTTGTGCATGATTTTGGGAGAATGATTTTTGATTTAATTAAATAATTAAGAATTATTTAATTTTAGATAAGAGGGAATTTGTTGAATTAATTAAATAATTGGATATATTTAATTAATGTGGATTTGATTTTTGGAAAGAGGATAATGATCTAATTAAATAATTAAAATTATTTAATTGTGGAAGAATAATAGAGGAATTTAATTTAATTAATTAAATAACGAGGATTTATTTAATTAATGTCGCAATTTTGTGATTTAGAAGAATTTGGTGAAATTAATTAAATAATTAGATTATTTAATTAATGTTGAAATGCAGGTGATGAGACAGATAACGAAATGCAAGTGATTAGGAAGAAATGATGAAATGCAAGTGATGTGACGACTTGGTCATTTTAGGGTGTCTACATTTTGCCCCTCTTTGATGCAATGCAGCATGTAGCGTTGCGTCAAAGAAAATCGATTGTTGAAGATGTGATACAATGTGTTTTTTTTATTTTTATGCCCCAGTGTAGGTAATTGCCCCAGCGTAGCTGGCGTAGGGTGCCCCCTCGAGAGGAAAGATAGGGAAGCGACAGAAGAACTGTGTTGATGCTCGACTAGAAGATTTGTTGGAGATAGGCGAGGTTGGGTTGATGATAGATAGAAGAAAGGAGATAGGAGAGAACATAAGAGAAAGACTGTTGATCGATCCTTGCTGGAAAATTATATAAGGCCATGGATGAATGGATGGGTAGATGGATGAGCTTGTTGCAATGGTTTCACATTTGTTTTAAAAGAGCAATCCTTATTTTTGATATAGCACGTGGATAGTTTGCCACCAAGGTATAAAAGACCAAGGTGCTGTAATATCTGAGTGCGTGGACGTTGACTCTGCAAGCAAGTGGTTTGAACTTAGATCCCCTTAGACATAATATAACCTTGTGGGAACATGTGAATAAGCCATAGTCTTGAACATAAAATAAACTTCAATACATGTAAATGCAAGAAGAATTATTAATATGTAAGATGCTAGGTTGTAACACACACAAGATAAATAGAATGTTAAGAAAGATACTAAAGATCATTCCTCAAACACAGCACACGAAAAGCAATGACTATGCCCCAAATCCGTACTGCATCGCAACATACCAAGATTATGGATAAATCAAGGTAGTCTTGAATAGGTATTGGAAAAGGAACAAAAGATAAACCATAACACAAATTGACTGACTTACAAAGTAAACATACAGCCAACATATTCTCTTGCCAAAGAGGTTGCTCAGGATAGATTGGATAGGAAAGATAACAGCCTTATCGTAGGAGCTCTGTGTCCGTTAAAGGGGGCTATCTACCTAAAAAGACAATGTCTCACTTGCAGGAAATGCCACATGTTGCAGGAGACGCGTGTGTTGGTCTCGACAATGGAACACTTCGTAGAAGACAAGCTTGTTGATCTAGGGCTTAGTTAAGCGGTACTTAGCTGATGTTGGCAATCGGTATGCAGGACAGTAGACGACTCTGGCAGGAAGCTTCTTTGCTTCAGGTTTGCGAAGGACTATTGCTTCGAAAGGATGTGCTAGCTTGCTGCTTGAGTTAGTCAAGTCGAGGCGACTAGATTTTGACAAACGGAAGACTAGAAGGATGGAAGTGCTAATGGATTAGGACAGGTGGAGAATGATGGATCGTGTGTGCTTGAGTACTGGATACATCCTTCGTATTCCAGACTGCCTACATACCCTGTATCCACGGGATCAAGGCACACTTACGATGGAAGATGAACGTGATAAATATGTAGTTCTGGATAGAGTGATGAATGGGTCAAGGTGAAAGGAGGGGATCTTATGTACCTGAGTACTGGAAACGTCCTTCGTATTCCAGACTGCCTACATACCCATATCCATGGGATCAAGGTACCTTAAGACTAAGAAGAGATAATATGTAGTTCTGGTTAGTGTGATGATGTAGAAGAAGAGTGGAGAAGAGGTGATCTTATGTACCTGAGTACTGGAAACGTGCTTCGTATTCCAGACTGCCTACATACCCATATCCATGGGATCAAGGTACCTTAAGATTGAAAAGATGATATGTAGTTCTGGTTGATGTGATGATGTAGAACAAGTGTTGAGAAGATAACCACCTTATCGCAGGAGCGAAGTGTCCGTTAAAGGGTGTTACCTGTGGAAATGAGACAAGATTGAAGTATGCGCTGCGAACCACGAACAAGGAACCAATCCTAGACCGACACTAAGGAAAGAGTTGCCCCCATTCTGGTAGAGGAAACTGTAGGGGTGACCGCCGAAGAAGACACAGAAAGACTTGACCTAGGATCAGACAGTGTTAACTGTAGACACAGATCAAGCCGTGGGATGACGATGATGGACATTGACAAATTTCCAAGCTATACTAGATAGGGAGATGGAAATGCAAACAAAGTCAATGGTTTTATTACGGATGGATGGATGAAGCAGGTTGTGAACTGGACAAGGAGTGGACAGGACTCGATAGACGATGGATGCTGACTCTACGCATAGTGCCTGTTTGCCAGGTTTTCACTATGGTACTTATCCAAGGCGCCTGTTTGCCAGGTTTTCACCAGAGGATGAATGTTTTTGTATTTTTGTATTTTTGATTTTTGATTTTTGATTTTTTTTTTTTTGACTTTTTTGATGTTTTTGATTTTTTGTGGGAATACTCTGAGGATCAGGCATAGAACTTCTTGAGATGGACACTGTTAAGTGGCTCATCTAGAGGAATGCCGTCAGGTGTAGCTAAAGTATAAGCTCCCAATCCATATGCTGCTGTGACAATGAAGGGACCTAACCAGTTAGGCTCAAACTTGCCCTTCTTCTCTCGATCTGCTTGATTTCTCTGATTCTCCTTAAGTACAAGATCACCAACTTGAAACTGTCTTTCTTTGATCTTTTTGTTGTAATTATGCCGGAGGCGGTTTTGATAGACATGGAGATGATTAAGTGCAGCAAGACGCCTCTCATCTAGTAGTTCAAGCTCAGCTAATCTGGAAGTGCGATACTCATCTCCGCCGATCAGGTCCTGCATGGATACTCTGAGGGATGGGATCTCGACCTCTATAGGTAGGATGGCTTCAGAGCCAAAGACCAAGGCATATGGTGTGGCACCAGTTGGTGTTCTGATACTAGTGCGGTAGGCCCATAGGGCAGGATTGAGTTGCAAGTGCCAATCACGACCAGCTTCATTGACTGTTTTCTTGAGGATTTTGAGAATAGTTTTATTGGAAGCCTCAGCTTGGCCGTTACTCTGCGGATAGTAGGGAGTTGAAAAGCGATGTTGGATATTGTATTGTATGCATAAGGCACGGACATCTTGGTTCTTGAATGGTCTCCCATTATCAGTGACAATGGCTTGGGGAATACCATACCGGCATATGAGGTAGTTTAGGATAAACTTGGCTATTTGTTTACCGGTGATATAGGTCATAGGAATGGCTTCCACCCACTTCGTGAAATACTCAGTGGCGGTAATGATAAACTTGTGGCCATTGGAGGAGGAAGGGTGGATTTGTCCTACGAGGTCGAGACCCCATTGAGAAAAAGGCCATGGAGTTGTCACAGGTTGTAACTCATGAGCGGGTGCGTGAATCAGATCTCCATGTTGCTGACATTATAGACACTTCTTAGCAAACTGTGCAGCATCTTGCTCTATTGTAGGCCAGTAATAACCTGTTCTGAGTATCTTCTTAGCAAGATTAGGACCAGTAGAATGTGCACCACAGACACCTTCGTGTATGTCTCGTAAGGTAGCTTCGGCTTCTTCCGCGTTAAGACATCGTAAGAGGATACCATCGAGACTCCGGCGATATAGTGTATCACCCAGAATGATGTAACGAGAGGATCAACGGATAAAGGTTTTGCGTTGGGTGGATGATAGGTCAGGGGGAAAGGTTTTGTTCTTGAGGTATTCATAGATATCTTCGTACCATGGGGAATTGGGACCAACAAGTTCGCAGATGATTTCAGTAACAGGAACATCGACGGCTGGTATCAACAATTGCTCGATCAAGAATTCACACTTCTGTGTATTTGCAGGCATGTCAATCAGTGACCCTACAGAAGCCATAGAATCTGCAGCTTTATTATGTTCTCTTGGAATTTGCTCAAATGTGATGCTAGAAAAATGTGGTTTGTAGGCATCCACTAGTTGTTTGTAGGGGACCAACTTTTCATCCTTTGTTTGGTATTCATCTGTGACTTGGCGAATGACTAGCTGTGAGTCTCCATATACTTGTAATTCTGTGATATCCCATTGAACTGCTGTGTTGAGACCTATGAGGAGTGCTTCATACTCGGCTATGTTGTTGGTGCAAGGGAATGCGAGCCGATATGACTTTGGAATGTAGTCATTCTGAGGTGTAACAAATAAGATGCCAGCTCCTGAGCCATGCTGTGTGTAAGAGCCGTCAAAGTATAACTTCCACATTATGGAGTTAGCAAGAGTGAATAGATTCTCATCAGGAAAGTCTGCGACCATAGGATGTGTATCTTTCATAGGTGCTTCTGCTAGTTGATCCGCGAGGGCTTGTCCTTTGATTGCTTTACGATCTATGTACTCAATGTCAAACTCACTAAGGATCATAACCCATTTAGCCAGTCTGCCTGTGAGAGCTGCTTTTGCTAATAGATATTTCAAGGGATCAATCTTGGCTATCAAATTTGTGTGTTGGTTCAACATGTAATGCCGCAACTTTTGGGAGGCAAACACTACTGCTAGACAAGCCCTTTCCATGGGTGAATAATTGAGCTCATATCCCACCAAGGTTCTACTGATATAGTAAATTGCGTGCTCTTTGCCTGAGTCATCATTTTGTGCTAGAAGGGCCCCTAGGGCTGACTTTGTAGTGGAGATGTATAAGATCAATGGTTTGTCCGCAACTGGTGGAACCAATACAGGAGGTGTAGCTAGATACTCTTTAAGTTGGTCAAATGCTGCCTGACACTTGTTGTCCCATCGAAACGAGACATCCTTTCGGAGCAAGTGTTGAAAGGGTTGACATTTATCTGCTAGCTGTGATATAAAACACCTGATGGACTGTAACCTTCCTTGGAGGCTCCTTAATGCTTTAAGGTTCTTTGGTGGAGGCATCTCCACTATAGCCTTTACTTTTGCTGGATCTACTTCGATGCCCCTACGAGATACTATGTATCCCAACAGCTTCCCTGATGTGACACGAAGACACACTTCTTAGGATTAAGTCTTACTTGGTATTTTTCAAGCCTGTCGAAGATCTGTCCTAGGACCTGTATATGTTCTACTCTAGAAGATTTAGCCAATATATCATCCACATAGTCTTCCATGATGTGATGAAATAGATCGTGGAAGATCACTGTCATAGCTCGCTGATAGGTTGCTCCTGCATTCTTCAGACCAAACGGCATAACACACCAACAGTAATTGCCCCAAGGACATGTAAAGGTTGTTTTGTGTTGATCCTCCTCAGCTATTCTAATCTGGTTGTAGCCTGAGAATCCATCCATAAGAGAAAGCATCTCGTGACCTGCTGTCAAGTCCACTATAATGTCAATGTTTGGTAGTGGAAAATCATCTTTGGGACATGCCTTATTGAGATCTCTGAAATCATTACACATGCGGATGCGCCCATTAGGTTTAGACACAGGTACAATGTTTGAGACCCAATCTGAATAGTCGATAGGTCGTATGAACTTTGCATCTAATAGCTTTTGTACCTCCACCTTCACTAAGAGAGCTATCTGTGGGTGCATTTTTCTCAATTTCTGCTTGACTGGTTTAACCTTGGGATCAACTGTGAGATAATGAACTACCAGCTTAGGGTCTAGCCCTGGCATATCTGCATAGGTCCATGCAAAGTTGATGGTTCGTTGCAAGAAGAAGTTGTTAAGATTTCTGTGCTCTGTATTAGATAATGATGCCGCTAGGAATGTTGTCTTTGGATTTTGTTCTATACCTAGGTTGATCTCTGTAGAATTTTCCACTAGGAGAGCAGATTTCTCTTGATACTTAGAAGGTAAGGGAAGGTCAAATCCTCCATCCTTAGGTGCCACAGTTGGGTTTTCACCTTTGGATACGTCCTTTATTTTTACTATTTTATGATCAGGAGGTGCCACAGTGTGGTTTTCACCTAGAGATCTTTCTTTATTTGCACTTTTGTGACTAGAGGATTTGGCATTCTCACCAAAGTAAGCCATGGGCTCTAGTTCCATTACAAAACCTGCCTTTTGATCACCAAGAGGGATACCTTCCCGAAGTCCCATGAACTCAGCTAAAGCTTCGTCATTCTGAAATACATCTATAACGGGGGCCTCTTGTTGGTCCCAATCGATAAGTTCAGGGTAGACAAGCGTGACATTCTAGGTGCTGGTGGTGGAAGTTAAGGATATGGAGGATAGTGTAAAAATGGAGGATTCTACGAATAGATTGGTCATGTGGAGGGAAGAGTCATCGGTGATATC
Source organism: Cunninghamia lanceolata (assembly GCA_027924645.1). NCBI lineage: Eukaryota > Viridiplantae > Streptophyta > Pinopsida > Cupressales > Cupressaceae > Cunninghamia > Cunninghamia lanceolata. The sequence continues at coordinate 11,425,181 of BSBN01000421.1, read as the reverse complement.
CTCTGTAGATGTCGAATCGGCGGGAAACTTGTCAGCTACCTCGTCGAGGATATACTCGATGTCCGAGGCGCGTGGTACCTTCTTACCAAATCCTAATCCTTTCTTGTCTAGCTTCTTTGTTACCACAATGGGCTCCATAGTGCCTTGATTCTATTTCCCAAGGCCACCTTTGCCTTTATAGCCCATGTTTTTCACTATCCTTAAGCCATTGCCATACTGCTTGACTGGTATCGTGACTGGTTCTTTCTCCTTGTAGAGCCAAGAAGAGATGTCCTCAATAGTTTCCTCTTCCAATAACCGTCCATGTTCGAATTGGGTTAGGAATGGTGGGGGAGGAATATTTGCTTTTTTGGTAACTTTAGCAATGGGTGGTTTGCCGTAAGATTTTGGAGATAAAGGCATCCGCCCTACGCAACAAGATTCGGAGATATCATAAGTGCCAAACCCTATATCTCGGACACGAGTTTATTTAGTTTTTATCCACTAGTTTCTTAATAATATCTAACAAATTCTTGTTAGTGGATTCAGTGAGGCCATTTCCTTGGGGATAGTAATTGGATGCAAACTTCAGGTTAATACCATATTCAAATGCCCAATTGGAAAACATTAGAGAATTGAAAACGAGTCTGTTATCACATACCAGTGCATATGGGATGCCCAACTTGGTAATGATGTCCTCCTCCAAGAATTTGTTCACGACCTTAGATGTGCATGACTTACTACTCAGGGACTCACTCCACCTAGTATAATAATCAATAACTATCAAGACATATCTATGTCTAGCTGATGATGGAGGATTGATATCTCTAATGAAGTCCATTCCTTATTGCACAAATGTGCACATCTCCATCACTAGTTGTAATGGCTGAGCTGCATATCTTTCTCTATTAATGGCTACCTCACATGTATGGGAGTGTTGGATATGTTCAACTGTGTCCTTGAAGATAGTGGGCCAATAATATCTAGCTCTCAGGATTTTGTGTGTTGTAGCCAAATGAGATCCATGAGCTATTATGAATTTATCATGTAATTCTTGCAAGCTTTGGTCACCTCAAGTCTATCAAGGCATTTGATATATATACCTTCATGATTTATTTTGAAATTAATTCCCTTGATCATGTAATTTTGGGCCTAACCCTTAATGCTCTTCTTTGGGATGCTTTTCAGTTCAATGGACATCTACCTATGACTAGGATATGTCTGATATTCAAATACCAATCTTCCCATTCATTTGAAATGATTGCATACTATTGGCTAACTAGGTTAAGGTCTTTCTGACTAATCACTTGCATCAGAGCCTATCCTTGAACCAACTTCATTGGGGTGATATCCATATTATACTCCTGTAGAACAATTATCCATTTGGCTCATTTTCCCCTGGCTCATTTTGCACCAATAGCATTTTGATAACCGAGTCTGGCACAACAACGATTAGTCTGCTCCATAGGATATTGTGTTGAAACTTCTTGACTACCCTAACTAAGGCCAAATCCTATCATTTGACATAAAGGTACTTCAATTCTATGTTCTTGAATGGACTATGCATGAAGCCAATATGTTTTTCATCATTTACACCATTTCTTCGAGTTAACAGTACATCGACATATTTGTGATTTGAAGAAAATGAGTATATGTACAATGCCTTTGCGTAACTAGGGTTGCTAACTACTAGGGCATCAACAATTTCTTTCTTCAAATCCTCAATTGCTTCTTTGGCTTTTGATATCTAGTCTATCTTGGCATCTTTCTTTAACATAGTGTTAAGTGGCCTCACTATTTCAAAAAAACTTGTTATAAATTTTTGAACAAAGTTGATCTTACCAAAATAGGATTTCAGTTCTTTCTTCCTCCCTAGTAGCTGGAGTTTCATGATGGAGTTGACTCGACTAGGATCAATGGATATCCCGTTCTCGTACACGAGATGTCCTAAAAATTTCCCAGTGGTGACACAAAAAATGCACTTCTTGGGGTTGAGTGAAATGCCATATTGTTCACATCTTTGTAGTACCTTTCACAAATCAACAATGTGATCTCCCCTAACCTTGGAAAATAATGTTAAGTCATCCATACAGATGATAATACACTAGCCAACTAGGCATCTGAAAGCTATGTCCATAGCACACTGAAAAGGTGCACCAGCGTTGGTTAGGTCGAACGACATCTTTTTGTACACAAAGATCCCCCACTTGGTTGTCAAGGCAGTCTTTAACTGATTGATCTTGTCAACTATAACTTGATTATATCTTGAGAAACCATCTAGAAAGGACATCATTTGAGCTCCATTAACTATTTGAAGCACTTCATCTAAAGATTGAAGAGGATAATTATCCTTTTCTGATGCCTTATTGAGATACTAGAAGTTAACACATAACCTGATATCTCCATTTTTCTTTCTCACCAGGAATAAGTTAGCAACCCACATAGAGTGCCTAATGGGAAAGATAATCCATGTAGCCAATAGCTTCTTAACTTCTTCAAATATCAAACATTCCAACAAAGCATTTACTGGTCTCTACTTTTGCTTGAATGGCTTCAGATCCAGCTTCAATAGGATGGTGTGTGTGATGATTGAAGTATCATACATTTTGAACTCGTCATATATCCATGTAATCAGATCGATATAATCCTTCAAATCCTAAGTTATCCCTTCTCATTCTAAAGGAGTGTAGACCTTGCCAATCAGGACCTTCCTAGCCTCTAAATTTTTACTTATCTTGAGGTTCGTATTCCCCTCTATCAGCTTTAGGTAGATCCTTTTGTTTTATGATGCCATCCAAATCAAACAGTCATTTGAGTTCAATCATCCCTTAGGATTCTTGTTATCTTGTAAATTGATAATGGAGTCTTAATCCCATGCTTAGTCATCTTGATTATGCTCATCTATCACTTGAGCTTCAAAGAAATCTTAGTTGGCAATGAAGTCCAAGATGTGCTGATTATCATCAAAACCTAAAAGCTAGTAACATTAACTAGAATTGAGCGAGTTGATACCAACTCAACTAAGAATATTTTCATCCCTAATGTCATTAGTGGCTCTAATGTACTAGTTGTTGTGGCCAGAGCATCAACTCAATGATTGAGATTTCTTGACACATAGGTGATGTTGAAAGCATCGAAACCTTCTAGGAGGTCCCACACTCAATGTCTATAGCTAAATAGACATTTGTAATTGCACGAATACTGATTTCTCACTTACTTAACTACCAGCTTATAATCTCCAAAGACATGAAGGACTTTAACTTTCTTCTTTAGTGTAAACAGTAGACCATGAATCAAGGCTTCATATTCCATAATGTTATTGGTATAGTGGAACTGTAAACTGTATGCCACCAAGAATGACTTTTCTTCTAGATTTATGAAATCAATTCTAACTCCAACACCTTTCTTAGACTTGGATCCATTGAATTTTAGTATCCATGGATTATTATTACAAGGATCCTTGTCAGGACCTTTAATTCTCATAGCCCTTGAGGTACTTCTTTCAGCAATCCACTTGAATTTTTGCAGTTCACGTTGGTTTGACATCTTCTACTCTGAAGGAATAGGAGCATCCAAATATTCATGTGTTTTAATATCATGTGATTGGACATCTATACTAGGGTTACTTTCTGTGATTTTGATGTTATCCAAAACTTTGGTTTGTGATATCTGGACCTCAACTGGAGCTGATCTGATCATTTTTTATTCACTTCTTAGCATCTTTGGGACTTGGTCTTGTAATGGATGACTTCTTTCATCTACCCCTGATCCTATTTTCTTAGGGACTTCACTTGGCAAATCAAGTCTACTCCCCAAATACAAATTTTCTTTCCTATTGATCAGTTCAAGACATAGTGCACACATGGTTTCAGAATGTGAAGTCCTGTGCAACCTGCACCATCCCTCCAACAAAGTTTATCTAAGAGGAATTCTTTGCAGTCTATACCTTTGGATTTCCTTAGACAAATGTCTTTTGAATTCTCTTAAGCCACCTCCTCCATCTTCATCTAAGGTTTCATGATCAGATTCCACCAAGACATCAGTCCTCGGTTTAATGTGATCCATTGTACTACTATCATATGTATAAGTACACATCAATACCTCTTCCACTATAATAACTGGGAGTTCAACATGGTATACCCCTTGTTCTACATTCATATATAATACTTCATTATTCTGATGATATTTAGTAATCATATGCTTCATCCTTGGTTCAACCTCTATATGGATTTGATTCAGGATACCTCTCCAGGGTAACCACATATGCAAAAAGTCAGTCACCATGTATCTATTGAGTGTCGTAGACGACTCGCTACTCAGTAGCATACCATATGTATCAGAGATGTCAACTACCTAGATGTCAATAAAGTGTTGGACCCTGTTAGTGCCTGAATTGACTGACAATTTTTGAGCAATTTTCATGCAGGCACTTTCCCTAAGAATCCAAAAAATGCTCTAAGTGTTGGACCTCCTCAGTATCTCTCAGCTACAGCATCATTTTTTCTTTGAGGAGGAGGTCATCATCATCATATTTTCTTCGATGGTGGTCAGCGTCATCATGTCCTCCGTCGACCGGTTTCTCATCGTCATCATCATATTTCAATATCGGGTGATGTTTGGTTTTTATCCTGATGATGATGCTGATGAGCTACAGTGCGCCCTAAGTTGCTTGCGGGGGTGATATTTCCAAATATCCGGTTGTCTTCCGAATATCATGATGATGTTAATATGATGATGACGTCATCAGGGTCCCGGGGGGGTCATATTTCTAACACTGATCATCTTAAGGAGATCCCCTGATATTTGCAAACATGATGATGACGTCATCCGGATATGAGGAGGTGCGCAGTAGGCAGATATGATGATGACGTCAGTAGGATATGATGATGACGTCAGCAGGATATGATGATGACGTCATCAGGATGTTCATCGGCCAGACTTTTGGTATAGGCTCAGCAGGAGGATGTTCCTCCGATGGATCAGGTTGTGCCGATTATCATGCAGGTTATATTTCAAATATCATGATGACGTCAGGGTGATATTTCGAACAATAGGATATCATGCTGCTGGAGGATGATGATGATGAAGTCTTATACTAGTGTCATCAGGAGCAAAAGCACCGACATGATATATGCTCATGACCTAGTATATAAAGTGTTATTGAGGTCATCGTGGGGTGCATGTGGGATATTGATATCCTGCATTTTCAAATATCATGATGATGAGTCTTGGCGGGAAATGCTTGCGAATGCAGAATTGATGTTCTTCCCGAGGCCGCGGGTTGGTGCGCCATCAATGGCGATTGTTGCAGAGGTATGGGCGATGGCGTGGGCTGATCTGGTACCCGATTGAAGGTGTACATCAGTGGCGCAGGGCTCGAGAAATCTTCCTGTCTCCTCCCCTACCTGCTGCATTCAAGTTTGGGCGCCAATCTGGTTGTGTTTGAGCGCCATTTTTATGATACTGTGTATCTGGCGGGATTTTTGGTCAACCTGGTAGTTAATGCTGAATACACCCTCCTGCTATATAATGCAGATGGTGTTATTCATTCAAGGTTGTTGAAAGTTGATGATTTTTGGCTCTGTAATTCAAAACCAGCTGATCTGGTTGCTCTGTACAGCTTAAACTTGTGAGTTTATGTATCTCCTGTTGTACGATTTGGCATGAATCCACTGATTTCATGGTTGATCTTGTATGAGTAATGCTATCTTAGCATGTGTTGTGTTAATTCTGTCTCCAGTATTGCATGTATTCTTCTTCTGGATCTGGATATTTGGGTAATGTTTAGATTCTAGAGCATAGAATTCCTATGTTGAATGTCTGACCTTTTAACTTCTGCTCAAGGGGTAGATTAAACTGTTTTCAGGTTGAACATTGGGAAGGGTATACTGCAGTAGGGATGCCATAAGTAGAGATAACTCAACACTCTTCATTGGGAGATATCTGTAGGGCAGATATCATGTGTATCCCCCTGAAATCCAGTTTTAGCTAATCATGCTGATCATTCACAGGTGTATGTCTACCGACTCCAAGCCCTGGATAGGCACCAATCATGCTGTGTTCTTGTGTTATACACCATGTCCAGCTTTGCATCCAAACTTCAAACTAAAACATTTCATACTTCCACCTGTTAGTTGTAGGAGTAGGATTAGGAACCCCCTGCATGCTCTCATACCCAACCAAACATCATGTCCAAGAATGTTGCCAGCCTTGTGATCTATCATGCAGATCTTGGTCCATACATGAGAGTATTCTGCCTGTTGTTGTCAAGTTAGATCTTTCTATCTTTGAGCTAGTCAAGGTTACATCTTGAGTTATAGGGATACCCCCCTTGGTGCGGCAGAACCAGAAGTGAAGGGGAGGAGCTCACGTAACCTCCTGTATTCAGTTGGCTGAATCTGCCTGTGCATTAGAAGTGGCAGACCCTAATGCTGATTCAAAGAATGTCAACAGAATGGCGACTCTGCTGGGGAGATCAATGTCATATCCATGAAAGTTTGAGTCTACAAGATTAAAAAATTAGACCTGGAAACTGTTTGTTGCAGCAGAAAAAAAAAAGGTTGTATATGTGACTCTGCTGGTGGATGACCCAGAAAGAAAGAAATCAATTTGCAGCTTCAGCTTGTTAGAAGCTCATTCCTCTTCAAGGAGGTGGCGACTCTGCATCAAAGAACCTGATAAAAGAACAAAATCAGTCAGAGAAGAATTTGCAGCTTCTGCAACATATCCAGGTATTTCATATTATTAAACAGATTCCCTATTTGGTGAGAAAGCACTAGTTAAAAGGGAACATTGGTGAAAACAGAGCTTGCATGCTTTTATTAGAACCTACCCTGTATTTCAAAGGGCATGCAATGTTGTTCAAAAGACTCATTTAAAGGACTTTAGGGAAGTTTGAAAAAACAGTCTAAACTTTGAGTGCCTAAAGTCATTGTTTGTAGAAAATTTGAGTAGAGAGGAGGGTTGCCATAACATAAAGGATGTATTATCAGCCTATGCACCCTTGTGAAGTGTCAAATGCAAAAATATATAACAGTCAATCCCAACCATGTAATAAAAGAAGTTTCAACATAGATAGATATAAGCCCATAAATTTCAATGGCATTTGTGGCTATCCAAATGCCTTTCCACCTAAAATCAGAAATTTTTTGCCCAAATTCAATGGTATAAAGGATGAATCAGCTGAGAGACACTTGCAGCAGTTCATGAATGTGATAGATGACTTTGAGATTGACCATGAGGATGTGGTTATGAGATTATTTGTTCAATCTCTAGATGAAGATGCAAGGGACTGGTTTTCCTACCTTCCAGCTCACTCTGTCAACTCTTGGCATGGTTTTAAATCTGCATTTCTAGTACAGTATGGTGAAAGAGTTTCTGAATATGCAGCCATTAGTGACTTCATGTACATCCATATTGAAGAAGATGAGTTGATCCCAACCTTTAACCTCAGATTTATGAGGGCATTGAATAGAATTCCAGAATGCATGAGACCTAATGATGCACTGTGCTTAGTTACCTATTTGGGAGCCTTTGATGGGAAAATGAGTTACAGATTAAGAGACAAGGAGCCCACCACATTGCATCAGGCACATCAGTTTGCATTAGATATTGAAAACAATTGGAGGTATGGAATACAAAAGGGTTATTTCTCTGAAAATTTTTGTTGTCCTGCAGCCCCCAGTGTTAATGAAGGATTTAATTCAGGTATTGACATTGAATGTCATAGCACTCACACCCCTGTTGTCCCAGTTTTTGCATCATTCCAAGTGGATGATGTTTCTATCATAGAGGAGGATGTCCTTTTTTGCCCAGCAAATGAAGTTGAAAATAATAATTTTTCAAGTAAAATTTGCATACCAATCCTAAACAAAGAGCCTTCATGTTTAAATGATCCAGTTGTGCAGAGTTGTGATCATATGGATCAAGAATCAATATCAGTTTCCTCAGGAAGCATTGGAGGGCTGGAAAATGATGCAGATTGTTCAACTTCAGAGTACATTGAGACAGCAAAAATCTTGTATGCGGGGCAATTAGATGATAAAAGTGATATCCATGACCAATTCATGGATCAGGTTTGTTCTTCTTATGACTCTGGATCTGATGATAATGAAGAAGAATTGGAGTGTCATGAAGAAGAAGCAGAGGCCTTTGCAGTGAATGTTAATCCCCTTTATGATGAGCCTGCTGATGCATATGATGTTGTGAGTCATGACCTTCATTGGTGCAGGATTAACCCTTTGTTTGAAGATGATGATACTGATTTGCAAACTGTAAATAATGAATGTTCATCATCACCTGATTCAGACATGTGCAACATTGGGTGTGTGGATCAGGATTTGTTTTCAATATCAGTAGATATTAGGGGTCTCATATTTTCTGAGTATTTTGAATTTTTGGATCAGCTGGATGAGTGCCTGATAATGTGCAGCAACCAGATAAATGATAAAGAATGCCAAGAGCAGTATGATGTACTGTCTGAGGGACATGACATACATGTGTTGCCTAATGTTGAAGAATATTATGTGTATGGTTATATGTCTAATTCTAAAATCCAAAATGACAGAGCTGAAAATGATGGTGGCAAGCTTTCAAAACTGGTGGAATATCTTTTTAAGCAGATGACATTATGGGCAGATTATGCCAATCTTTTCAGTTGGGATTGGGATCTTCCAGTTTGGAATCAGGCATTTGACAAGAAAAAATTATGGTTCTTCCTTTTTGGTTGCCCGGGGCCGCCAAAATGATGTTTAAAAATAATGAGTTTGGTGATGCAGATCAATATAACATCATGACTCTGTACCCAATGGATAAGGGACTGGTCTGCATCCCAGAGATCTGGGGTTCTCGCTGCAGTCTTGCACCTGCACGTCCCCAGATAGAGCCACTGTTAGTGCCTGAATTGACTGACAATTTTTGAGCAATTTTCATGCAGGCACTTTCCCTAAGAATCCAAAAAATGCTCTAAGTGTTGGACCTCCTCAGTATCTCTCAGCTACAGCATCATTTTTTCTTTGAGGAGGAGGTCATCATCATCATATTTTCTTCGATGGTGGTCAGCGTCATCATGTCCTCCGTCGACCGGTTTCTCATCGTCATCATCATATTTCAATATCGGGTGATGTTTGGTTTTTATCCTGATGATGATGCTGATGAGCTACAGTGCGCCCTAAGTTGCTTGCGGGGGTGATATTTCCAAATATCCGGTTGTCTTCCGAATATCATGATGATGTTAATATGATGATGACGTCATCAGGGTCCCGGGGGGGTCATATTTCTAACACTGATCATCTTAAGGAGATCCCCTGATATTTGCAAACATGATGATGATGTCATCCGGATACGAGGAGGTGCGCAGTAGGCAGATATGATGATGACGTCAGCAGGATATGATGATGACGTCAGCAGGATATGATGATGACGTCATCAGGATGTTCATCGGCCAGACTTTTGGTATAGGCTCAGCAGGAGGATGTTCCTCCGATGGATCAGGTTGTGCCGATTATCATGCAGGTTATATTTCAAATATCATGATGACGTCAGGGTGATATTTCGAACAACAGGATATCATGCTGCTGGAGGATGATGATGATGAAGTCTTATACTAGTGTCGTCAGGAGAAAAAGCACCGACATGATATATGCTCATGACCTAGTATATAAAGTGTTATTGAGGTCATCGTGGGGTGCATGTGGGATATTGATATCCTGCATTTTCAAATATCATGATGATGAGTCTCGGCGGGAAATGCTTGCGAATGCAGAATTGATGTTCTTCCCAAGGCCGCGGGTTGGTGCGCCATCAATGGCGATTGTTGCAGAGGTATGGGCGATGGCGTGGGCTGATCTGGTACCCGATTGAAGGTGTACATCAGTGGCGCAGGGCTCGAGAAATCTTCCTGTCTCCTCCCCTACCTGCTGCATTCAAGTTTGGGCGCCAATCTGGTTGTGTTTGAGCGCCATTTTTATGATACTATGTATCTGGCGGGATTTTTGGTCAACCTGGTAGTTAATGCTGAATACACCCTCCTGCTATATAATGCAGATGGTGTTATTCATTCAAGGTTGTTGAAAGTTGATGATTTTTGGCTCTGTAATTCAAAACCAGCTGATCTGGTTGCTCTGTACAGCTTAAACTTGTGAGTTTATGTATCTCCTGTTGTACGATTTGGCATGAATCCACTGATTTCATGGTTGATCTTGTATGAGTAATGCTATCTTAGCATGTGTTGTGTTAATTCTGTCTCCAGTATTGCATGTATTCTTCTTCTGGATCTGGATATTTGGGTAATGTTTAGATTCTAGAGCATAGAATTCCTATGTTGAATGTCTGACCTTTTAACTTCTGCTCAAGGGGTAGATTAAACTATTTTCAGGTTGAACATTGGGAAGGGTATACTGCAGTAGGGATGCCATAAGTAGAGATAACTCAACACTCTTCATTGGGAGATATCTGTAGGGCAGATATCATGTGTATCCCCCTGAAATCCAGTTTTAGCTAATCATGCTGATCATTCACAGGTGTATGTCTACCGACTCCAAGCCCTGGATAGGCACCAATCATGCTGTGTTCTTGTGTTATACACCATGTCCAGCTTTGCATCCAAACTTCAAACTAAAACATTTCATACTTCCACCTGTTAGTTGTAGGAGTAGGATTAGGAACCCCCTGCATGCTCTCATACCCAACCAGACATCATGTCCAAGAATGTTGCCAGCCTTGTGATCTATCATGCAGATCTTGGTCCATACATGAGAGTATTCTGCCTGTTGTTGTCAAGTTGGATCTTTCTATCTTTGAGCTAGTCAAGGTTACATCTTGAGTTATAGGGATACCCCCCTTGGTGCAGCAGAACCAGAAGTGAAGGGGAGGAGCTCACGTAACCTCCTGTATTCAGTTGGCTGAATCTGCCTGTGCATTAGAAGTGGCAGACCCTAATGCTGATTCAAAGAATGTCAACAGACCCTAGGATCAGAAGCTAACTATAGGTGGATATGAGTTAGTTCACCTATGACATTAACCTTAGACTTATCCAAATGAGTGACCTTCTTTAATGATTTAGTAGGTGAGAGACCTAGGATTTGAGAAATGGATAACGGCATGACATTGGTAGATGCTCCACAATCTACTAAACAATTATGCAAGTTCTTACCAAATATTCTCAAGGTTAGGAGAAATGAAGGAGGCTCAGTCTTTTGCTTTATAGACTGTTAGCTATGCATTTGCAGCATGTGTTGAATGTACAAGACAATTGAGAGGAGGGGTGAATCAGTTGTATCATAAACTTCAAACCCTCACAAACATTCATATCCACATTAACCTTTAAACTTGTTATGATAATTAAGCATGAAAAGAAAATAATAGAAACTAAATCATAACAACACCAAACACAACCTATATGTATTATCCCCTAATATTTTAGCTATTTGGAAGGGACCTGTCCACAGTTTATCAAACTTTCCATGATCACCTTTCTTCTCATGAGCCTTAGCCTAGGACAACAAAAGGTTAGATACCCAAAAAAGCCTTAACTTTGGGCCTCTTATCAAACCAACATTTGACAATGGATTGGTGTTCGGAAAAATGATCGATGGTGTGACCTCTCTTCTCCTCTAAATGTAAGAATTGTAACAACCTAACCTACAGTTTATCGACTAGACCTAGATATTCTTGGGCAAACTGTAGGGTATGGATTTTCAAGTTTATGAGGAGTATAGAATCTACTCCATAAATGAATTGATAAGGAGAATTACCTAAGGCTACTTTTACTCTAGTCCTATCAACCCATAAGTCATATTTCAACAAGGTATTCCACTATCTAGGGTTTTTATCCACTAGTTTCTTAATAATATCTAATAAATTCTTGTTAGTGGATTCAACAAGGACATTTCCTTGGGGATAGTAGTTGGATGCAAACTTCAAGGTAATACTATATTCAAATGCCCAATTGGAAAAATTTAGAGAATTGAAAGTGGGTCTATTATCACATACCAGTGCATATGGGACACGAAACTTGGTAATGATGTTCTCCTCCAAGAATTTGATCATGACTTTAGATGTGCATGACTTGTTCTTCAAGGACTCACTCCACCCAGTATAATAATCAATAACCATCAAGACATATGTATGTCTAGCTGATGATGGAGGATTGATATCTCCAATGAAGTCCATTCCTTATTGCGCAAATGTGCACATCTCCATCACTAGCTGTAATGGCTGAGCTGCATATGTTTCTCTATTAATGGCTACCTCACATGTATGGTAGTGCTGTATATGTTCAGTTGTGTCCTTGAAGATAGTGGGCCAATAGTATCTAGCTCTCAGGATTTTGTGTGTTGTAGCCAAATGAGATCCATTAGGTGTTCTGAATTTATCATGCAATTCTTGCAAGACTTTGGTCACCTCATGTCTATCAAGGCATTTGAGATATATACCTTCATGATTTATTTTGAAAATAATTCCTTTGATCATGTAATTTTGTGCCTTAACCCTTAATGCTCTTCTTTGGGATGCTTTTAGGTTTGATGGACATCTACCTATGACTAGGATATGTCTGATATTCAAATAGCAATCTTCCCATTCATCTGAATTGATTGCATACAATTGGCTAACTAGGTTAGGGTCTGTCTCACTAATCACATGCATCAGAACCTATCCTTGAACCAACTTCATTGTGGTGATATCCATATTAAACTCTTGTAGAACGGTTATCCATTTGGCTCATTTTCCCCTGGCTCATTTTGCACCAATAGCATTTTGACAATTGAGTCTCGCACAACAATGATTAGTCTGCTCCATAGGATATTGTGTTGAAACTTCTTGATTGCCCTAACTAAGGCCAAACCTTTCATTTGACATCAAGGTACTTCAATTCTATATTCTTTAATGGACTACTCATGAAGGCAATATGTTTTTCATCATTTACACCATTTCTTTGTGTTAATAGTATAACAACACATTTGTGATTTGAAGCAAATGACTATATGTACAATGCCTTTGTGTAACTAGGGTTGCTCACTAGTAGGGCATCAAAAATTTCTTTCTTGATATCTTCAAATGCTTCTTTCGCTTTTGATGTCCACTGTATCTTTGCATCTTTCTTTAACATAGTGTTAAGTGGCCTCACTATTTTAAAAAAACTTGTTATAATTTTTTGAACAAAATTGATCTTACCAAAATAGGATTTTAGTTCTTTCTTACTCCTTGGTAGCTATAGTTTCATGATGGAGTTGACTTGATCAGGATCAATGGATATCTTGTTCTTAGACACGAGATGTCTTAACAATTTCCTAGTAGTGATGACAAAAATGTACTTCTTGGGGTTGAATGAAATGCCATATTGTTCACATCTTTGTAGTACCTTTCACAAATCAACAATGTGATTTCCCCTGACCTTGGAAAATACTATTAAGTCATCCATGTAGATGATAATACACTAGCCAACTAGGCCTCTGAAATCTATGTCCATAGCGCGCTGAAAAATTACATCAGCATTGGTTAGGTTGAATGACATCTTTCTGTACACGAAGATTCCCCACCTGGTTGTGAAGGCAGTCTTCAACCGATTGATCTTGTCAACTATAACTTGGTTATATATTAAGAAACCATCTAGAAAGGACATCATTTGAGCTCCACTAACCATTTGAAGCACTTCATCTAAAGATTGAAGAGGATAATTATCCTTTTCTGATGCCTTATTGAGATTGCAAAAGCCCACACATAACCTGATATCTCCATTTTTCTTTCTCACCAGGACTAAGTTAGCAACCCACATAGAGTGGCTAATGGGAAAGATAATCCATGTAGCCAATAGCTTCTTAACTTCTTCAAATATCAAAGGTTCCAACAAAGCATTTACTAGTCTCTACTTTTGCCTGAATGGCTTCATATCCAGCTTCAATAGGATGGTGTGTGTGATGATTGAATTATCATACATTTTGAACTCATCATATATCCATGTAATCACATCGATATAATCCTTCAAATCTTGAGTTATCTCTTCTCATTCTGAAGAAGTGTAGACCTTGTCAATCAGGACCTTCCTAGCCTCTGAATTTTTGCTTATATTGAGGTTCGTATTCCCCTCCATCAGCTTTAGGTAGATCCTTTTGTTTTATGATGCCATGCAAAGCAAATAGTCTTTTGAGCTTAATCATCCCTTAGGATTCTTCTTATCTTGTAAATTGATAATGGACTCATCATCCCATGCTTGGTCATCTCGATTATGCTCATCTATCACTTGAGCTTCGAAGAAATCTCAGTTGGTAATGAAGTCCAAGATGTGCTGATTGTCATCAAAAACCTAAAGTCTAGTAACATTATCTAGAATTGTGGGAGTTGATACCAACTCAACTAAGAATATTTTCATCCTTGATATCATTAGTGGCTCTAATGTACTAGTTGTTATGCCAAGAGCATCATCTCGATGATTGAGATTTCTTGACACGTAGGTGATGTTGAAAGCATCAAAACCTTCTCTTAGATCCTACACTCGATGTCTATATCTAAATAGACGTTTGTAATTGCATGAATACTGATTTCTCACTTACTTAACTACCAGCTTAGAATCTCAAAAGACATGAAGGAATTTAACCTTCTTCTTTAGTGTAAATAGTAGACCATGAATCAAGGCTACATATTCCATAATGTTATTGGTATAGTGGAACTGTAACCTGTATGCCGCCAAGAATGACTTTTCTTGTGGATTTATGAGATCAATTCCAAATCCAACACCTTTCTTGGACTTGGATCCATCAACTTTCAATATCCATGGATTATTATTACGAGGATCCTTGTCAGTACCTTTAATTCTCTTAGCCTTTGAGGCACTTCTTTCAGCAATCTGCTTCAATTTCTGCAGTTCACATTGGTTTGACATCTTCTACTCTGAAGGAATAGGAGCATCCAGATATTCATGTCTTTTGATGTCATGTGATTAGATATCTATACTAGAGCTACTTTTTGTGATTTTGATGTTATCCAAAACTTTGGTTTGTGATATCTGGACCTCAACTGGAGCTGATCTGATCATTTTTTATTCACTTCTTAGCATCTTTGGGACTTGGTATTGTAATGGTTGACTTCTTTCATCTACCCCTAATCCTATTTTCTCAGGGACTTCACTTGGAAAATCAAGGCTACTCCCCAAATATAATTGTTCTTTCATATTGATTAGGTCAAGACATAGTGCACACATGGTTTTAGAATGTGAAGTCCTGTGCAACCTGCACCATCCCTCTAGCAAAGTTTATCTAAGAGGAATTCCTTGCAGTCTATACTTTTGGATTTCCTTAGACAAATGTCTTTTGAATTCTCTTAAACCACCTCCTCCATCTTCATCTGAGGTTTGATGATCAAATTCCACCAGGACATCAGTCCCCAGTTTAATCTGATCCACTTTACTAATATCCTATGTATAAGTACACATCAATACCTCTTCCACTATAATATCTGGGACTTCAACATGGTATACCCCTTGTTCTACATTCATATATAATACTTCATTATTCTAATGATATTCAATAATCATATGCTTCATCCTCGATTCAACCTCTATATGGATTTGATTCAGGATACCTCTTCAGGGTAACCACATATGCGAAAGTCAGTCGCCATGTATCCATTGAGTGTCTTAGACCAATCCCTACTCAGTAGCATACCATATGTATCAGGGATGCCAACTACCCGAATGCTAATAAATTGTCAGACCCTAGGGCCAGAAGCTAACTACATTGGATATGAGTTAGTTCACCTGTGACTTTAACCTCAGACTTATCTAGCTGAATGGCCTTCTTTAATGATTTAGCAGGTGAGAGACCTAGGATTTGACAAATGGATAATGACATGACATTGGTATATGCTCCAGAATCTACTAAACAATTATGCAGGTTCTTACCAAATATTCTCAAGGTTAGGAGAAATGAAGGAGGCTCAGTTTTTTGCTTTATAGACTGTTAGCTATGCATTTGCAACATGTGTTGAATACACAAGACAATTGAGAGGGGGTTGAATCAGTTGTATCATAAAATTCAAACCATCACAAACATTCATAGCCAGATTAACCTTTAAACTTGGTATGATAATTAAGAATGAAAAGAAAATAATAGAAATTGAATCATAATAGCACCAAACACAACCTATATGTATTATCCCCTAATATTTCAGCTATTTGGAAGGGACCTGTCCATAACTTATCAAACTTTCCATGATCGCCTTTCTCTTCATGAGCCTTGTCCAAGGACAACACCAGGTCAGATACCCAAAAAAACATTAAATTTTACCCTCTTATCAAACCAACATTTGACAATGGATTGGTGTTTGGAAAAATGATCAATGGTGTGATCTCTCTTCTCCTCTAAATGTAAGAATTGTAACAAACTAACCTCCAGTTTATCATCTAGACCTAGATATTCTTGGGCAAACTATAGGGGATGGATTTTCACATTTATGGGGAGTATAGAGTCTACTCCATAAACCAATTGATAAGGAGAATTACCTAAGGCTACTTTTACTCTGGTCCTATCAACCCATAAGGCATATTTCAACAAGGTATTCCACTCCCTAGGGATTTTATCCACTAGTTTCTTAATAATATCTAATAAATTCTTGTTATTGGATTCAGAGAGGCCATTTCCTTGGGGATAGTAATTGGATGCAAACTTTAGGGTAATACCATATTCAAATGCCCAATTGGAAAACTTTAGAGAATTGAAAGTGGGTCTGTTATCACATACTAGTGCATATGGCATGCGAAACTTGGTAATGATGTTCTCCTCCAAGAATTTGATCATGACCTTAGATGTGCATGACTTGCTGCTCAGGGAATCACTCCACCTGGTATAATAATCAATAACTATCAAGACATATCTATGTCTAGCTAATGATGGAGGATTGATATCTCTAATGAAGTCCATTCCTTATTGTGCAAACGTGCACATCTCCATCACTAACTGTAATCGTTGAGTTGCATATCTTTCTCTATTAATGGCTACCTCACATGTATAGCAGTACTAGATATGTTTAGCTATGTCCTTGAAGATAGTGGGCCAATAATATCTAGCTCTTAGGATTTTTTGTGTTGTAGCCAAATGAGATCCATGAGCTATTCAGAATTTATCATGCAATTCTTGCGAGAGTTTGGTCACCTCATGTCTATCAAGGCATTTGAGATATCTACCTTCATGATTTATTTTGAAAATGATTCCTTTGATCATGTAATTTTGGGCCTTATCCCTTAATGCTCTTCTTTGGGATGCTTTTAGGTTCAATGGACATCTACCTATGACTAGGATATGTCTGATATTTAAATACCAATCTTCTTGTTTATCTAAATTAATTGCATACTATTGGCTAACCAGGTTAGGGTCTGTCTCACTTATCACTTACATTAGAGCCTATCCTTGAACCAACTTCATTGGGGTGATATCCATATTATACTCTTGTAGAATGGTTATCCATTTGGCTCATTTTTCCCTAGCTCATTCTACACCAATAGTATTTTGACAACTGAGTCTGGCACAACAATGATTAGTTTGCTCCATAGGATATTATGTTGAAACTTCTTGACTGCCCTAACTAAGGTAAAATCCTATCATTTGACATCAAGGTACTTCAATTCTGTGTTCTTGAATGGACTACTCATGAAGGTAATATGTTTTTCATCATTTACACCATTTCTTTGTGTTAACAGTACAATGACACATTTGTGATTTGAAGCAAATGAGTATATGTACAATGCCTTTGTGTAACCAGGGTTGTTCACTACTAGGGCATCAAAAATTTCTTTCTTGTTATCCTCAAATGCCTCTTTGGCTTTTGATGTCCACTCTATCTTGGCATCTTTCTTTAACATAGTGTTAAGTGGCCTCACTATTTCAAAAAAACTTGTTATAAATTTTTGAACAAAGTTGATCTTACCAAAATAGGATTTCAATTCTTTCTTACTCCCCGGTAGCTAGAGTTTCATGATGGAGTTGACTCAATCAGGATCAATGGATATCCCATTCTAAGACACAAGATGTCCTAACAATTTCCTAGTGGTGACACCAAAAATGCACTTCTTGGGGTTGAATGAAATGCCATATTGTTCACATCTTTGTAGTACCTTTCACAAATCAACAATGTGATCTCCCTGGGCCTTGGAAATTTTTTTTAAGTCATCCATGCAGATGATAATACACTAGCCAACTAGGCCTCTGAAATCTATGTCCATAGTGCACTGAAAAGTTGAGCCAGCGTTGGTTAGGTCAAATGGCATCTTTCTCTACATGAATATTCCCCACTTGGTTGTGAAGGTAGTCTTCAACCGATTGATCTTGTCAAGTATAACTTGGTTATATCTTGAGAAACCATCCAGAAAGGACATCATTTAAGATCCATTAACCATTTGAAGCACTTCATCTAAAGATTGAAGATGATAATTATTCTCTTCTGATGCCTTATGAAGATTCTAGAAGTCCACACATAACCTGATATCTCAGTTTTTCTTTCTCAGCAGGACTAAGTTAACAACCCACATAGAGTGCCTAATGGGAAAGATAATCCATGCAACTGATAGCTTCCGAACTTCTTCAAATATCAAAAGTTCCAAAAAAGCATTTACTGGTCTCTACGTTTGCTTGAATGGCTTCATATCCATCTTCAACAGGATGGTGTGTGTGATGATTGAAGTATCACACATTTTGAACTCATCATATATCCATTTAATCACATGGATATAATCCTTCAAAGCCTAAGTTATCCCTTCTCATTCTAAAGGAGTGTAGACCTTGTCGATCAGGACCTTCCTAGCCTCTGAATTTTTACTTATATTGAGGTTCGTATTCCCCTCCATCAGATTTAGGTAGAGACTTTTGTTTTATGATGCCATCCAAATCAAATAGTCTTTCAAGCTCAATCATCCCTTAGGATTCTTGTTATCTTGTAAATTGATAATGGACTCTTCATCCCATGCTTGGTCATCTTGATTATGCTCATCTATCACTTGAGCTTCAAAGAAATCTTAGTTGGCAATGAAGTCCAGGCTGTGCTGATTGTCATCAAAAACCTTAAAGCTAGTAACGTTATATGGAATTGAGGGAGTTGATACCAACTCAACTAGGAATATTTTCATCCCTGATATTGTTAGTGGCTCTAATGTACTGGTTGTTGTGACTAGAGCATCAGCTCGATGATTGAGATTTCTTCACACGTAGGTGATGTTGAAAGCATCAAAACCTTCTATTAGGTCCCACACTCGATGTCTATAGCTAAATAGATGTTTGTAATTGCATGAATACTGATTTCTCACTTACTTAACTACCAACTTAGAATCTCCAAAGACATGAAGGACTTTAACCTTCTTCTTTAGTGTAAATAGTAGACCACGAATCAAGGCTTCATATTCCATAATGTTATTGTTACAGTGGAACTGTAACCTGTGTGCCACCAAGAATAACTTTTCTTGCAGATTTATGAGATCAATTCCAACTCCAACAAATTTCTTGGACTTGGATCCATCAAATTTCAGTATCCATGGATTATTATTAGGAGGATCCTTGTCATGACCTTTAATTCTCTTATCCCTTGAGGCACTTCTTTCAGCAATCCACTTCAATTTCTGTAGTTCATGTTGGTTTGACATCTTCTACTCTAAAGGAATAGGAGCGTCCATATATTCATGTGTTTTGATGTCATGTGATTGGGCATCTATACTAGGTCTACTTTTTGTGATTTTGATGTTATCCTAAACTTTGGTTTGTGATATCTAGACCTCAAGTGGAGCTAATCTGATAATTTTTTATTCACTTCTCAGCATCTCTGGGACTTGGTCTTGTAATGGATGACTTCTTTCATCTACCCTTGATCCTATTTTCTCAGGGACTTCACTTGGCAAATCAAGTCTACTCCCCAAATACAAATGTTCTTTCATATTGATAAGGTCAAGACATAGTGCACACATGGTTTTAGAATGTGAGGTCCTTTGCAACCTACACCATCCCTCCAACAAAGTTTATCTAAGAGGAATTCCTTGCAATCTATACCTTTGGATTTCCTTAGACAAATGTCTTTTGAATTCTCTTAAACCACCTCCTCCATCTTCATCTAAGGTTTCATGATTAGATTCCACCAGGACATCAGTCACTAGTGTAATGTGATCCACTTTACTGCTATCCTATGTATAAGTACACATCAATATGTCTTCCACTATAATATCTAGGAGTTCAACATGGTATACCCCTTGTTCTACATTCATATATAATACTTCATTATTCTGATGATATTTAGTAATCATATGCTTCATCCTTTGTTCAACCTTTATATGGATTTGATTCGTGATACCTCTTCAGGGTAACCACATATGCGAAAAGTCAGTCGCCATGTATCCATTAAGTGTCTTGGACCAATCCCTACTCAGTAGCATTACATATGTATCAGGGATGTCAACTACCTAGATGTCAACAAAGTGTTGGACCCTAGGGTCAGAAGTTAACTACATGTGGATATGAGTTAGTTCACCTATGACATTAACCTTAGACTTATCTAGCTGAGTGACCTGCTTTAATGATTTAGTAGGTGAGAGACCTAGGATTTGACAAATGGATAACGACATGATATTGGTAGATGCTCCAAAATCTACTAAAGAATTATGCAGGTTTTACCAAATATTCTCAAGGTTAGGAGAAATGAAGGAGGCTTGATCTTTTGCTTTATAGATTATTAGCTATGCATTTGTAGCATGTGTTGAATGTACAAGACAATTGAGAGTGGGGGTGAATCAGTTGTATCATAAACTTCAAACCATCACAAACATTCATATCCACATTAACCTTTAAACTTGTTATGATAATTAAGCATGAAAAGAAAATAATAGAAACTGAATCATAACAGCACCAAACACAACCTATATGTATTATCCCCTAATATTTCAGCTATTTGGAAGGGACCTGTCCACAATTTATCAAACTTTCTATGATCGGCTTTCTTTTCATGAACCTTATCCCAGGACAACACAAGGTCAGATACCTGAAAAAGCCTTAACTTTGACCCTCTTATCAAGCCAATGTTTGACAATGGATTGGTGTTTGGAAAAATTCTCAATGGTGTGATCTCTCTTCTCCTCTAAATGTAAGAATTTTAACAACCTAACCTCCATTTTATCATCTAGACCTAGATATTCTTGGGCAAACTGTAGGTTATGGATTTTCGAGTTTATGGGGAGTATAGAATCTACTCCATAAACCAATTGAAAAGGAGAACTACCTAAGGCTACTTTTACTCAGGTCCTATTAACCCATAAGGCATATTGTAACAAGGTATTCCACTCCCTAGGGGTTTTATCCACTAGTTTCTTAATAACATCTAATAAATTCTTGTTAGTGGATTCAGCGAGGCCATTTCCTTGGGGATAGTAATTGGATGCAAACTTCATGGTAATACCATATTCAAATGCTCAATTGGAAAAATTTAGAGAATTGAAAGTGTGTCTGTTATCACATACCAGTGCATATGGGATGCAAAACTTGGTAATGATGTTCTCCTCCAAGAATTTGATCACGACCTTAGATGTGCATGACTTGCTACTCAGGGACTCACTCCACCTAGTATAATAATCAATAACTATCAAGACATATCTATTTCCAGCTGATGATGGAGGATTGATATCTCCAATGAAGTCCATTACTTATTGCACAAATGTGCAGATCTCCATCACTAGCTGTAATGGCTGAGCTGCATATCTTTCTCTATTAATGGCTACCTCACATGTATGGCAGTGCTGGATATGTTCAGCTGTGTCCTTGAAGATAGTGGGCCAATAATATCTAGCTCTCAGGATTTTGTGTGTTGTAGCCAAATGAGATCCATGAGCTGTTATGAATTTATCATGCAATTCTTGCAAGACTTTGGCCACCTCTTGTTTATCAAGGCATTTGAGATATATGTGAGGCTGATTATTTTACCTCCCATATTTTGATCATTATGCTATTTAGTAGATGACACTATCAGACCTTAGTGACTATGTTTCATTATGTAGACTAGATGTTTTATCTCTTGATTTTGACCTATGTGTTTTGATTCGGTCATATTGGATGATATTTTGTGGTTTGACATATGGGATATATATATTAGATATTATTTTGTTATGAGATTCTAGTTACTTATGTGATGTGGACTATTTGACATGTGATGGAAAATGCAGTTTAATATGGAGTTATGTATTGATGTTTATTTCGATTGCGTGAAGTTAATTTCAATTGCTTCGGCTATGACTTTTCATGACAGGACTGACACTTGATCAAGATGTGTAGGTTTTACATTCTCTAGCCACGGGAAATCGGAGGTAGAATTCACACTATGTTATCACCTGTAAAGCCAATCCATTCCCAAGAGGGATAAGGATCACGTTTGAATTTGAGTGTGGAATTATTGTGCTTGGTTTAATTTTACTTATTTTGGCCTTAGTACCCTTTTTATTTAAAATTGATTAATAATAAGTGTTGTATAATTTTATTTGATTTATACCACTTGGTATTTATATTATTTTTTTAGGGCCATTTAAATGTGGATTTTTTAACCCCTTCATGAACCCTAGGGTCCCAAAAGTTAGCCTAGGTGGTCAACCATGAGTCTAGGGTCAACTTGGACTATCTAACCCTAGTTTTGACTCACCTTAGGTCACCCTAAACCATGGTTGAGAAAAAGTGACGAATTTAGAAAAGAGGGAAGATGGGGGATGGGCCTTGCCTTGGGAAGGACCCATCTCCCATCCCAAAGTTTTGGAAACATTCCCAAGGAAGACTTGGGAGGTCTCCAAGAGTCCTCCAAAACTCCCAAGTGAGTGGGAGTACCATTCAAGACTCTTGTCTTCTTGGAGGTGTGAGTGGGAATCCAACTCACCCTTTGTCCCCCTCCCACTTGTGTGGAAGCACAAGTGGATGAGGTGGAGATGGAGGTGGAATGAGAGGATGAATTTGTCATCCTCATACTTCCTCTCCTTTGCAAGTGGCATTGGAGGGGGAAGGAGAAGGTGACAAATGTCACCTTCTCATCCCTCATGGCCAAGTTGATGGCCTATAATAGCTCCTCTTGGAGAGGAGTGGGGGTTCTTTTTTTACTAGCTCTTTTCCTTGCAATTTGACGGTTCTTGCAATTTTTAGTTTTTCTTTCTATTTGGAGGAGATAGAAGAAGGTTGGGGAGAAATTCTTGGAGTTGGAGAATTGGGAAGGCTTGGAGCTCTTCACCAATCTTACTTCCATTGTCAAGTCCTTGAAGGTAGGCCTCTTAACTTGCTTTCCTATCCTTGCTTATATGTTGTTTAATGTGTTTGATTTTGGTTGTGTGTTGTTTGCATTGTGATGTTGGGTTGGGTGTTATGGTGAGAGCACCTCCAATGGAGGTAATGCTCAACTTGTATGGGTAGGGGAAAGGAACCTCCTTGAGGTCTCTCCCATAGTTTGTATTTGTGCCTTGAAGGCTCTTATTTGAGGAGTGGATTAATTGACTGGCAAGAGTGCCATGTAGTTTATTGTGATTATTGTGGATAGTGGTGTTTTGGGGATTTTGGCTTGAGGCCATGAGTTGAGATTTTTATCAATTGGGGAGCCCTTTGAAGTTGAGGGGTCCATTCCCTACCCTCTCCAAACTCATTTTTATGAGTTGAGTTATGTGTTAAACCTATGGGGTTGTTCCTATTTTGTGTGTTGTGATTGGCAATTCTGTTGTGGTTTGTTTCACCTATGTGAATCCCTACCTTCCTAGCTCAGGGGTGACTCACTTGCGAGTCTACGGTAGGGAGGAGAGCTTTCAAAGTGGCTGGTTTGTTTATCCTGGTTGTTGTGTTGGTTTGTAGGTTTTGGATGGAGAAAGAAGTGGATGAAAGCCCTTCTTGTGTGGTTTTAGTGGTAGTTTATTTAGCGGCTGCAGCCATGGCTATTGAAGCCTTATTATATTTAATCCTTGGCAAGTTTTGTGCTCAAGTAGTTGATTGTATTAGTATGTAATGCAAACAATTTCTTCATGTATTTAAATATAGATTATTTCCTATTTGTGAAGTTGGTTGAGTTGCAAAGAGTGTGAGTTACTCTATTATTCTGTCAAAAAATATTTATAAATATATGTGCATGAATTGTTTTAAATTTCCTGTCACATTCTTTCCCAAGTGATATATATGTGTGTGACTATTGCTGAATAAAATTTACTTTAATCCATGAAAGAAAAAGGATTTTTTTTTACATTTCAGCCATTGTACTCTATGGGTATGAAACTTACTTGACTTGAATGATAAATGTTATTGTAAAGAAAAAAAAAGGGAGAAATGCACTTGCTGATTTGTATGATGTTTTCAAAAAAAAAAAAAATTATTGCATATAAATTATCCTGTGTTTATGATTAGGCCCTTCAAACAAAAAAAAATATAGAGAGTGGTGCTTATGGGTTAAAATTGTATTTGATTGCAAGTTAGTTTCTATTATGAAACTTGGTTGAGGAAATGAGTGCTGTAGGGATATAGACAAATTTACATGCCTTAAATCCATAGATATACTTGGCTGTTCTAATTTCAAAAAAAAAAGAGGGACCCTTGCTGTTATTTTAATGTCCTTATTATTGTATAAATTTTTTAAAAAAAAATCTATGTTTGAGTATATATGATAAACTGGAATTTAGTTTTATTTAAAAATATATATATATACATATACAATTAGTATATGCTATTAGGGTTAGTGTTTTATTAATAATAATTAAAAAAAAACAAAAAAAAAAGGAAAGAAAAAAAATAGGGGATGGACTATGGGCAGCGCCCACAGTCCAAACCCTTCTTACAGTCAAGGGGGTGTGGGGGAGGTGGAGCCTCCACCCACACCCGTGGATTTCCGCCACCCGTTGTGGCCCCAAAACCCCACACCCCCATAACCCCCTTACTCCCCCGCCACTTTCTCCGTGGCCTCCACAGGCTTTAGACCCCACCATAGCTCCGTCAAAACCTTCGTGGCCCAGGCGTTCCTCCCTTCCCCACGGACCTCAGCACGGTGCTGCCGCTTGCCACCACTCCCCTCCACTTGACTCCCAAACAGCCACTTCCCCAAGCCACTTCTCTCTGCCTCCCTCTGCGCCACAACGCCACACGGCTGCGCCGCTCCCTCTGCAACTCCCCAATCCCTGTCCATAACACAAGAAAAAAAACAACGAAAAGTAGATATTTGGTAAATACAAACAGTGAATAATGGTATTTACACATTCATCCTAGGTTCTTCTTCTATAAGGAAGGAGACATGAATTTTCCAAACATCCACATTTTTGCATACCTCCGTGGGAGGAAATGGAAGCCTCTTCCATGGCTTCCCCACCATTCCAAACCCTAGACCTGCAAACAAGTAAACAAAACATTAGGAAAAAAAAAACAAGAGAAGGGGAAGGAAAGGAAATACGAGATTAGGGCACAATGAGGGTAAGTTTAGATAAGAGGAATTAGGGCAATTGCTTTTATAAAACAATTTTAATCATTAGGGCATTCTATTTTAGAAACAATATTTATTTATTTGACAGGGATTTGTGGGGAGGGGGATTTATTTATTTTTATTATTTTTTTTAATTTTATTAAACTTCTTATTCCTTTTATTGATTTAATTTAACTCTAGGGAGACTTTTAATCTGTTTTCTAAATTAAACGGGTTAATTGTTGCTATTGATTTTCTTTTTGCCTTGTGATATGAATTTATCATTTTCAAGGGATTATTTCATTTTGACTGGAGAGAATTTCTTTTCCTGGGGTTTAATTTACCTTATCGACATTTTTACACTTTGATCTCGTCAATTTTTACTATTTTACTATATTTATTTTTCAAGAGCGAGTATGTTATCCTCCTCCCCCATCCATTAACTTTTTGAGTGAGATATTAAACATAATGCCAAAATTATGTTTAATAACAAACTCGGCCTTTTGGTTGAATTTAACCGACGTCTTGTCAATTTTAATTAATTTTATTAATTTACCTTATATCGTTGATTTTGTTTCTAAGTTAATTTAATACTTAATCGTATATTTTATTTTTCCTGTTGGTGTTCTATTTTAAAATTTTATTTTGCATTATTTGAAAATGTGTTATGCTGCCAAAATTTTGCTAGGTTATTAGAGATATCTCTTGCATTATCTTATTTAATTTTTATCCATCATTCCACTTAATCATGCGCCATCTTACCATTTAATCACTCTTCGGCCCTACATTAGATTAGGGTTCATTGCTGGTGAATCTTTTTCACCTAAGTAACTTTGGGTGTAGATTTGAAACGATCTAACCCTAGACATGACACCCTATGTGACGCAAACCCCTTAGACAGCCTTCACCTTATCAAATATGTTGACTTGCTACGCCTTAGGCGTATTGCCACCGAGCATGCAAGCACGTGCGAGGGGGCTTTTAGGGATAATTAGAAAAAAAATTTGCAGCCCGTGTCATGACCACATGGTGAATGTGGTTGTGACACGAGCGTTTGTGTGTCGCATCTGCGCAGGAGATGTGGGCGTGACAATATATACCTTCATGATTTATTTTGAAAATGATTCCTCTGATCATGTAATTTTGAGCCTTAACCTTAATGCTCTTCTTTGGGATGGTTTTAGGTTTGATGGAAATCTACTTATGACTATGATATGTCTGATATTTGAATACCAATCTTCCCATTCATCTGAGTTGATTGCATACTATTGGCTAGCTAGGTTAGGGTCTGTCTCACTAATCACTTGAATCAAAGCCTATCCTTGAACCAACTTCATTGGGTTAATATCCATATTATACTCTTGTAGAATGGTTATCCATTTGGCTCATTTTCCCCAAGCTCATTCTACACCAATAGCATTTTGACAACTAAGTCTGGCACATCAATGATTAGTCTTCTCCATAGGATATTATGTTAAAACTTCTTGACTACCCTAACTAAGGCCAAATCCTATCATTTGACATCAAGGTACTTCAATTCTGTGTTCTTGAATGGACTACTCATGAAGGCAATATGTTTTTCATCATTTACACCATTTCTTTATGCTAACAGTATAGCGACATATTTGTGATTTGAAGCAAATGAGTATATGTACAATGCCTCTGTGTAACCAGGGTTGCTCACTAGTAGGGCATCAACAATTTCTTTCTTGATATCCTCAAATGCTTCTTTGGCTTTTGATGTCCACTCTATCTTGGCATCTTTCTTTAACATAGTGTTAAGTGGCCTCACTATTTCAAAAAAACTTGTTATAAATTTTTGAAGAAAGTTGATCTTACCAAAATAGGATTTCAGTTCTTTCTTACTCCCTAGTAGTTGGAGTTTCATGATGGAGTTGACTTGATCAGGATGAATGAATATCCTATTCTCGGACATGAGATGTCCTAATAATTTCCCAGTGGTGATGCCAAAAATGCACCTCTTGGGGTTGAGTGAAATGCCATATTGTTCACATCTTTGTAGTACCTTTCACAAATCAACAATGTGATCTCTCTTGACCTTGGAAAATACTGTTAAGTCATCCATGCAGATGATAATACACTAGCCAACTTGGCCTCTGAAAGCTTTGTCCATAGCACACTGAAAAGTTGTGCCAGCGTTGGTTAGGTCAAATGGCATCTTTCTATACACGAAGATTCCCCACTTGGTTGTGAAGGCAGTCTTCAACCGATTGATCTTGTCAACTATAACTTGGTTATATCTTGATAAAATAAATAGAAAGATATCATTTGAGCTCCATTAACATTTGAAGCACTTCATCTAAAGATTGAAGAGGAAAATTATTCTTTTTTGATGCCTTATTGAGATTCCAGAAGTCCACACATAACCTAATATCTCCATTTTTCTTTCTCACCGAGACTAAGTTAGAAACCCACATAGAGTGCCTAATAGGAAAGATAATCCATGCAACCAATAGCTTCTCAACTTCTTCAAATATCAAAGGTTCTAACAAAGCATTTACAGGTCTCTACTTTTACCTGAATGGTTTCATATCTAGCTTCAACAGGATGGTGTGTGTGATGATTGAAGTATCTTACATTTTGAACTCATCATATATGCATGTAATCACATGGATATAATCCTTCAAAGCCTAAGTTATCCCTTCTCATTCTGAAGGAGTGTAGACCTTGTCGATCAGGACCTCCCTAGCCTTTGAATTTTTACTTATATTAAGGTTCATATTCCCCTCCATCAGCTTTAGGTAGATCCTTTTATTTTATGATGCCATCCAAACCAAACAGTCTTTTAAGCTCAATCATGCCTTAGGATTGTTTTTATCTTGTCAATTGATAATGGACTCTTTATCTCATGCTTGGTCATCTCAATTATGCTCATCTATCACTTGAGCTTCAAAGATATCTTAGTTTCCAATGAAGTCTAGGATGTACTGATTGTCATAAAAAACCTGAAAGCTAGTAACGTTATCTGGAATTGAGGGAGTTGATAGAAACTCAACTAAGAATATTTTCATCCTTGATATTGTTAGTGGCTCTAATATACTGGTTGTTGTGGCTAGAGTATCAACTCGATGATTGAGATTTCTCGACACATAGGTGATGTTGAAAGCATCAAAACCTTCTATTAGGTCCCACACTTGATGTCTATAGCTAAATAGATGTTTGTAATTGCATGAATACTGATTTCTCACTTAACTACGAGATTAGAATCTCCAAAGACATGAAGGAATTTAACCTTCTTCTTTAGTGTAAACAGTAGACCATGAATCAAGGCTTCATATTCCATAATGTTATTGGTATAGTGGAACTGTAACCTGTATGCCACCAAGAATGACTTTTCTTGTGGATTTATGGGATCAATTACAACTCCAACACCTTTATTGGACTTGGATCCATCAAATTTTAGTATCCATGGATTATTATTAGGATGATCCTTGTTAGGACCTTTAATTCTCTTAGCCCTTGAGGCACTTCTTTCAGCAATCTGCTTCAATTTCTGTAGTTCACGTTGGTTTGACATCTTCTACTCTGAAGGAATAGGAGCATCTAGATATTCATGTGTTTCGATGTCATGTGACTGGACATCTATACTAGGGCTACTTTCTATGGTTTTGATGTTATCCAAAACTTTGGTTTGTGATATCTGGACCTTAACTGGAGCTGATCTGATCATTTTTATTCACTTCTCAGCATCCCTGGGACTTGGTCTTGTAATGGATGACTTCTTTCATCTCCTCTAATCCTATTTTCTCAGGGACTTCACTTGGAAAATCAAGTCTACTCCACAAATACAAATGTTCTTTCCTATTGATCAGGTTGAGACATAGTGCACACATGGTTTCAAAATGTGAAGTCCCATGCAACCTACACCATCCCTCTAGCAAAGTTTATCTAAGAGGAATTCCTTGCAATCTATACCTTTGGATTTCCTTAGACAAATGTCTTTTGAAATCTCTTAAACCACCTCCTCCATCTTCATCTAAGGTTTCATGATCAGATTCCACGAGGACATCAGTCCCTGGTGTAATGTGATCCACTTTACTACTATCCTATGTATAAGTACACATCAATATGTCTTGCACTATAATATTTGGGAGTTCAAAATGGTATACCCCTTGTTCTACATTCATTTATAATACTTCATTATTCTGATGATATTCAGTAATCATATGCTTTAGCCTTGGTTCAACCTCTATATGGATTTGATTCAGGATACCTCTCCAGGGTAACCACATATGCAAGAAGTCAGTCACCATGTATCCATTGAGTGTCTTGGACCAATCCCTACTTAGTAGCATACGATATGTATTAGGGATGTTAACTACCTAGATGTTAATAAGTTGTTGGACCCTAGGATCAGAAGCTAACTACATGTGGATATGAGTTAGTTCACCTATGAAATTAACCCCAGACTTATCTAGCTGAGTAACCTTCTTCAATGATTTAGCAGGTGAGATACCTCGGATTTGACAAATGGATAATGACATGACATTGGTAGATGCTCTAGAATCTACTAAACATATATGCAAGTTCTTACCAAATATTCTCAAGGTTAGGAGAAATTAAGGAGGCTCGATCTTTTGCTTTATAGACTATTAGCTATGCATTTACAACATGTGTTGAATGCATAAGACAATTGAGAGGGGGGTTGAATTAGTTGTATCATAAACTTCAAACCCTCATAAACATTCATATCCACATTAACCTTTAAACTTGTATTGATAATTAAGCATGAAAAGAAAATAATAGAAATTGAATCATAACAGCACCAAACACAAGACAACACCAAATTTTACATGGAAAACCCAAGAAGGGAAAAACCATGGTGAGGATTAGCTCACAATATAAAGTAGTAGCAATACCAAATTACAAAAAGGCTCACTGCTAGAGGGTTCACTGCCTAGAAGAACGAAAGAAAGGCTTACTGCCAAAGGACTCACTATCTAGAAGAAAGTTAGAAGAGGAGGCTCACTACTAGGGATGAACTGATATAATTACATCTATCCTATGCATGGAGTTCAGTTCCAATGAAGCTCAATATTCACCACAACACAAACATCACCTTTGTAGCAACACTGTAAAATAGTAGACACCTTCTATTCACTACATCTAGTAGCCTAATACATGAAAGTTGTCACTACAATGATTAAATCCACATCATAGATATCATTTCCATCATGCATACATCTAGTCATGAATCCTTGACACTTATTTATACCATCATCAACCTTAAAATCATTCTCCAAGGTCGAAAACACATCTTAACCTAGAGAATTCAAATTAGGTCTGGATTTAAACATTCCCACAGATGAAAGGAATGAATGTGGACCACATCACATATTAGTACATATGTAAATCCACTCTTGCACATTATTCCACGCTTTTATAACTAATGAAGCACAACCACAATTAGTGTAAACAACCAAGTCAGTAAAACTTGTGTTAACACTATGAAATTTTAAGTGCACACTTCTTCAAGACCAAAAGATGACATGTGGACAATGCTCCAAGCTTTATCATGATCTAGAAACATCCACAAGCACTTGAAAACCAACAAAATCCTTTGAAACATCTTTCACCTGAAGAAAGTTCACACCGAAGCACTTAGATTACTCTGTTATCAACTACAAACTAAGAAATGAACTTGCGGAGCACCAAACCATGAACCACTTGAACTAAAGAAAGGTATAGACCTTATAAGTATAAATCTAGAACTGCAAAGCTAGAAACAAATCTGTAGAGAAATGCGGAGCAAAATAGTTCCTCCTAGACACCTCTGCACAACCCAAAAAGACAGTCCACACATTAATGAACATAACTTTCTCTCCACAATGAATTGTAGCACAAAATTTGGAACATAACATCTTTGAACAACATATTCAAAATACAAAATCAGATCTTCAATAAGGAATAAATGCGAAGCAAAATTAGAACACTACTTTGTTAAGTCAGAATACATCTTCAACACACCGTTTCCTGTATTAATCAAATTTTCTCAAAAACACTTGGAAGCCAATTAACATAAGCATATTTATAACATCTTCATCACTTCTACAAAGCAACCAATTCATATTCCTAACATCTTCATCACTTCTAAAAAGCAACCAAACCACCTTCAACAATAGCTTATATCCTCATCTCTACACAACCTTATCTTTGATCTCTGCTCAACACAAACTACTCATACTCTTAACACAACTGACACTAATGACAATATCGATAGCACATAATTGCAACAATCTCCCCCCTTGTCATTGATGGCAACACATAATGTGAAAAACCATCAAGACACAAATTTGCACCAACTTCTTTTCTTTCTTACTCTCTCCCTTTCTTTTACACATCTTACTCTCTCTAATCACCGATTCTTTTCTTTTTCACCTTGCTCTCTCTCCCCATTTGACATCAATGGCAAAGTGTGACACACCTCTTCTTTCACTCTTATCAAGCCACATGAACTTTTCTTTTCACTGCTTTGAATACTCTCCCTTAGGAGTGCACACCAAACTATATCAACACTTACTCTCCCTATCTATAACACTCATAATGACCCCTATCTGCTCCCCCTGAGAGGTAGCCTCCAACATCAATCTAGAAAAGAATGAATCTTGAAGTCCACTACACATATGCATCTAGTTCAAAGAAGGAGGGGCAATAACCCCTAACTTCTCCTAGAGATACTCAAATGAATCCTTAGGAAGAGCCTTAGTGAATATGTGGGCAACTTGATCCTTTGTAGTCACATACTCAAGCTTCACTTCATTCTCTGCAACCTTCTCTCTCAAAAAGTGATACCTAATTGAAATATTCTTTGTCCATGAATGCATCGTCAAATTCTTTGGAATGTTAATAGCACTTGTATTATCACATAAAATAGAAATTGGCTCATCATACACAACTTTGATATCCTTGAAGGTTTGTCTCATCCATAAGACCTATGTGCAACATGATGATGTAGCAATATACTCTACCTCTGCAGTAGATAAAGACACCAAATCTTGTTTCTTACTTAGCCAAGACACCAATCTACATCCAAGAAAGAATGCACCAGCACTTGTACTTTTCTTGTCATCTACAAAACCAACCCAATTTGCATCTGTATATGCACTTAGAGTAAAGTCAATATCCTTTGGATACCACAAGCCATGATCTAGAGTGCCATTTAAATATCTTAGAATTCTCTTCACTGCCATAACATGTGACTCTTAGGATCTTCTTGAAATCTAGCCACAAGACATACTGCATGCATAATATCAAGTCTAGTAGCAGCTAGATACAATAATCCTCCAATCATTGATCTGTACTTGCTCTAATCAGCCTTAGGAGATTCATCATTCTTGTTCAACTTACAACCAGTAACCATAGGAGTACAAATTGGTTTAGAATCTTCCATTCCAAAATTCTTTAACAACTATTTTACATACTTTGAGTGAGAAATGAAAATACCCTTATTTGTCTGATTGATTTGTAACCCAAGGAAGAAGTTCATTTCCCCACATATTGACATTTCAAATTCTTTCTACATTTTATCTGCAAAACTCTTACACATACCTTCATTTCCACCAAAAATTATGTCATCTACATACACTTCCACAATCAAAATATGATCTTCACTTATTTTGATGTACAGATTACTATTTGCAGTACCTTTATTGAATCCTTGCTATAATAAATACGTGTCTAACCTTGCATACCAAGCTCTGGGAGCTTGCTTTAATCCATATAGTACCTTCTTCAACCTAAAAACCATATTTGGCATATCAGACAATTGAAATCCTTCTAGTTGTTCTATGTACACTTCCTCTTCCAACTCACCATTCAAGAAAGTAGACTTCACATCCATTTGATATACTTTGTGTTTCATATGAAAAGGGGGATGATAGAATGTGGTTGTTTTAGTTTTAATCCTCCTTTCCACAAAACATTCCAAGGGATTTTCAACCGAGTGCTTCTCCTATTGACAGGAGAGTCATCTATTAGATTGGGTTGCCACTTGATTTTTTTGCTGGGAAACTCAGAAGTTATCACACATTGTTGCTAATTACTACTTTTATGCTCTTGAAACCCTAATTTAAGCAAAATAGTAATTAAATCTATAAATTATGACAAATGCTACCAGAATTAGACAAAGGGCAGAGAACCTTAACTCACTATTTTTCGCAGTACGGGAAACAAAAATGTCAGGGACAATGGTGATGGTCCCCTAGTCCAATGTGCTGCTTTTTCTGTGGATTCCTAATCTCTTTCTGACACTGATCTCTACTATATCTTCTATTTCTGGTGATCTGACAATGGAGGAGAATATTGATGGCACCCTTGTCCCAAAATCTTGCATAGTGTCTGCTTCTTTTCAGATCCTGAATCTTCAAGGTTTCCTTATCTTCCCTACAACTCCACTTTCTCTAGATCTGATACCTGTAATCTACAATCATAAGGAGTGTGGGAGGGGGTTGTGGTGTTTAGAGGCTTGCCTCAGTCAAGTCCCAAAGAGACATTCAAGTCTTCTAAACACCGTTGTCAGAGAGAGAGTGTGTATCCTTGTGGGACAGAGGTAAAAATCCAAATGATAATAATGATAAAACACAATAGATGCCACCTTGATGATGAAGCTCTCATGGAAGGAAGAAGCTCTTCGATGCCATGAAGAGGAGATGGAATCCAACCTGCACAAACAAACACAATAACAATGCTATGCTCTACAACACAATGAATGCCTTGATCATTTTAGCATAAGCTCATGAATAACAATGTCCATCTAGTTCCCATCTAGTTTGCAAATGATAACCTAATCATGCTTATATATGCAAATACTAAGATTCTTGCCAAGAATTTCATATTTGAAACTTATGATGTTGGCCTGGAAACCAAATAACGGTCACAAACCTGACATTTGAATTTAGGGCAGACCCAAAATAGGGCTGGACTAGGGCGCTAGCGCCCTTGTCCACCCCCTGTCTTTATTCCAGAATCATCAAAATAGACCCCCTTAGGTCCCATTTGTCACAAGACCCAAGGGTTTTCTCATCGGGAGTCTGAATTATTGTGCAAGAGTCTCTAAATGCAATCTAAAGACCAGGGAGCTAAACCCTACAGGAAAAAGCCCCCAAGGGTGCATTTTTCCAGCGTAACATTTAGCCCCCACTTTAATGTATGTATTAAATGAAATGCAAATACACGCATTAAAGTAAGGTCAACAAACATAGAAAGCATGCCAGGCATGAAGAAGACAAGCCAAACACATTGAAGACAATAACAGGTGCACAAGACATAGAGAAGACAGTTATAGTCACACAAAACATGGAGAATACAACATTGAAGACACGCAGAGCACAGAGAATACAATGGATGTAGTGAATTTTTATTTTTTTTTTCCATATGAAATGCATAATGCAAGTATAAGGAAAGTAAACAAACAAATCCCAAAAAGTGTAGAGGAGCTATTCACCACCGGTCATGGACTTTTTGAGAACAAACACGCCAAACAAAATCCCAAGGTGTAGAGGAGCTATTCACCACTAGTCTTGCACCTTGAGAAAAAAACACGCCAAACAAATCCCAAAGTGTAGAGGAGCTGATTGCCACCAGTCTTGCACTTTGAGAACAAACTCGCCATACACACACACGCTGAAGACATGAAGAAAACACGACAGACAAGTGATGGAGTGAAACTATTGCTAGGTTCATCACCATCTCAGGCACATCATAGGAACACACTGATGATTGGGCTTCACCACAACAACTATTAAAAACACGCTTAAGGGTTGAGTTAGTCACAGAACTACTCCCTGCCTCGTGATGAGGACATTTTGAAAATGATAGGATAATGCAATCTCTCTGAGAAATACACCATCCCTGCCTCACAATGAGGGTTTAAGATACAAGGATATGTTTGATATTCCACCTCTGTAGAGGGCTTAAATGATTGTGATTGATTTTCAGATTTTTTAAACATGCTTTACTATCATGTAAAGCAGACAGCTTACCTTATATATGCCCCCATGTTAAGGTGGTTGATATCACGTGTTGGTATCAAGCACGTTAAGGTAGGAAGAAAAAACACAAGGGAACATGAGATCTCACAAAGCCCATGCCCCCCAGAGGTGACATGTACCTATTGATGATTGTTTTTACACATTCATAACAAAAGTTAAAATTCACAAAATGAACCTAACTGTCTTGAAATTTATGAAGAAATCAATGAAGATTACTCAATCCCACATTTCTGTATGGTCAGGTCTTGACCTGCTGGACAATTCAGTAGGTAAATGTGAAGCTGTTAATATGCAAGGGGCCTTATGTGATTTAAGGTAATTAATGGTTTACTAGACAATAATTATGCAAATTGTTGCAAATATCAACAAATTATTTATCTCTTTACATAAATCTATTACTGTATCCTAAAGCTTTCTATGATTTTATATTAAAACATGCTTTCCTTTTTGAATATGTATAAAGATTGTCAAATATCAACTCAATTGCTCTTAATTCCTCCAAATGTTAGACAATCTCCTTTAGATTTTTGCATTTAAACTAAGAATTTCAAAGTTTGGGAAAAGTTAGAGAGAATTCAAAATCAACATCACTTGCTACAGGATCTAAATGCTCTGTTGTGCACATGGTAAGAATTATAGAAAATTTAATTAAATCAGCAAACTAAATCATTAAATGCAAATGTCCTAAGTATTTTCACGAATATCCATCCAAGATTGCGAGCTTTAAGAGAAATTGTTTCAAATATAAAGAAGAGCCAGAAGACACTCAGAAAATAGATGAAGACTTCTAGATTCATTTATTTTCAAAACACACAGCCATATATGATTTACAATGTATGAATGACTCTTAGCTTCATTAATCAAATTCACAAAAACTTACAATGCTTTATAGATACAATAAGAAAGCTAGACATTCCACGCGTTCCTTAGTGCAAACACAAGCGACCTCCTCTAAACTAAAATACTCTTTCTATTCAAAGTTTTAGAACAAATTACAATTGCTAGCTAGTTTCTACAAATCCCTATGTAAATAATATACATGTAGCAAAGTTCCTTATATAGATTTTGAACTTCAAATTGCTATGGCTATAACTTCCATCTATGGCTGAGATCTCTCCATTTTTAATCAACGGTGCATCTTTGTCTCATAACCATCTACCAAAATATCTATTTGGCATCTTTTCTCTCCCTCAAAGGATGCTATTGGAATCTTTTACAAAATAAGATTCCCCTTTTCTTCATTGACTTTCTCTCGCTGAGGTTCTTTATTTGACTTCCTCTCAAAAAACTTTTCTCTTATTTGTCTTCTCACTTTTTCAAATATTTCTTGAAATTGTCAATTACACCTTCTACAAAGGTGTGGTCCCCTCCTAGACTCTTTGTCAAAATATATTCTTGCATCACAACCCCTTCCTTTAACTTCTATTCTTTATTCTCCGAGCCTTCTCTTCTCTTCTTGTATTTCTTCATTTTAACATGCTCTTCCATCAATGTATCTATCATCTATTTGCTGAGATTGGCATCAAGATTTTCTATACATGGTGCAAATATGGCATTGAACTCTGTTAATGCCCTTTCTAAATCATATGCTGGCAAATTTCCATACATTCATGTTGTAGGAGCCTCTCTATTATCTTCTTATGCATCTTGATCATATCACCCACTTCCTCTTCTAAATCTTGTATAACTGTTGTACATTTTCTGAGGTTATCTTCCTCAAATTTAAGCTCTAATATTATCTGTGGCACTTGATTTGCCAATGAGATAGTAAGTGCTCCTTCATTAATCAATTCTTCTGCTCTTCCTTCCACTTCTATCAACTGTTCAATTTCAGATATGCATTCTTCTTTTCTGGTTTGGCACTTATGTGTAAGTATCATACACTTATTCTTTTCTTCTGCACTTACCCTCCAACTTCCCACAGCTTGCCTTATTGTTTACTCACCCTCTTGCATAAAATCATTAAACCATTCATAAAAAATGTTAGCTTTGAATCTTTTATTCTCCATGTCCTTTATTTCTTCTTTTGATACTACTACTATGTTAGTAGGCAATTCTAGAACTGTGGGACTAGGATCAAATATCCCTTTAATAAATTGTTGAAGTTGGACAATGTGTCCTTTTAATTAATCTTGTTTGTCCTTATCCTTTCTCAACATTTCTGCTGTCACTTGGTGCATATCTTCCCATTTATTGATGTGCTGTTCTCTTGTAGAATGCCCAAGGTCAAGATTCAATATCTTATATTCCTCCAGGGCTATTTCACCTTTTGCCTTTTCTTTTTGTGGTATGGCCAGGTTCAACATTCTAGATCCACCTAGACCTCTTTGAATAGCAAACATTGTCCTAGCTTTTCTCTTTTCTTTTCTTGGAGTGATCTTCTCACCTAATAAACTTTTAATATCAATTGGTGCTAATTGGACTTCTTTTCTTTCCTTTCTTATTTCTCCTCCTAACTATGCAAGAATTTCTTTTATGCCTTCTACAGTCTTATCTTCATTAATCACCTCCTCATTAGATGTCTCTATTTCCACTTGTTGTTGTTGTTGTTGTTCCTGTTGTTGTTGTTCTTGTTATGGAATTTGCTACTATTGTGGAATTTGTTGTTGTTGTGGAGGCTCTTGTTCCATGGGATCCTTTTCCTGTTCTTTTGATTCAACCTCATTCTCCTCTTCTTCTATTTCAGTATCTCCTCCATCTTTAGCATCTTATTTAGGAGCTTCTTCTTCTGCTGGTCCTTTTTCCTGATCATCTTTTGCATATATTTGTTCCACATCTGGCAAGTTAACGTCTTCTGTTTGTTCATCACGCTTATTCTCATTCATTTTTTCTATTGCCTCTATACCCTCAGGCCTCTTAAATTCATCTTCTACTTTGTCTGTACCTTCTGTCTATATTTGCTCTTTGTGTACAGGGGAATTTTGCTTTGTGCTATCTTCTTTTACTTCCTTTCCATGATCCTGCGCATCTTCTGTATTCTTTTCTTCTTCACTTGGCTCATCATACATGTTCAGCATATCTAATGCATCTACCTCTGATGTATCTTCTTTTGTTTCTTCTTCTACTGAAGCATGCCTTTCTGTTATTACCTCTTCAAGTATTTATTCTTTTTCAGCTACTTTAATTTTATGTGCCTCTTCTTGCACATCTTTAATTATTTTAGGGGGAACTAAGGTACCAAAGGGATCTACTGATCCTATTTCTTCTTGTACCTTTTCTTCTTCATGTTCTATACTGTGCTCAAATTCCACTTCAACTTGAATGCTTGGCTCCTCTTCTTCGCTCAGGAAATCACTTGAATCCTCTTCTATGTCAATCTCCTTTCCTTTATACATTGTTCTTTCCTCGCTATCACTACTTTCAATATGCACAGTCTCCACAATTTTTTTGGCTTTGTGAATTTCTAACTCTTGTTGCATTTCCTCAGCCAACTCTGTTTTTACTTTAACATATGTTTTTCTTTGCTTAGGTGATGTGGAGGCACTAGATATATTACTCATCTTTTCACCTACTTCCTGTGCTCCAATTGCACCAACGGGTTTAGAAGTCTCACCTTTAGACAAACTTATTGGGATTGCTCTTCTAACCTGTTGTCCTGCTGCTTCTTTAGCAGTTTGTGCTTCTTCTGCACTTATTTCATGGCTTATTGACTTTGCATCAACAAAGTATCCGATGCCACTGCTATTGTTATCCCTAAAGCATATGGATCCATTAAAGTAGCATTTTTATCTTTTTCCACAATTTTGGCCTCTACAATCTTTCTTTTCTTTTCATAAAAATATTGTAGGTCTTCACTAGGCTCTGCCTTTCTTTTCCTTCCCTTCTTTGGATATGTGACTTCTTTTCCTTCAGCCTTGAGTTCCTCAATTTTATCCTTCAACCATGTCTTTGAAAATAGTATCACTGGTTCAGAAAATACATTCAGAGATGTATTCCAGGGTTTTGACCAATCAAGCTCTGTAATAGGAGCCAGCCTTACCTCTGCATAAATGTGATGTAACAATTTGTCATCATCCTGAACCTCTAGAGGCACATATATGTTACCTATAGATTTCATTTGTTCAATAGTTAATCTTTTATGTGCTCCTTTTCTTACTTCTCTATCATTCTTGCAATTAGCCCAAAAATCCTCAATGTGTATCTGATGTTTCTATGTTTTATCCACAAAGTTCTGGATTCTATGAAAAGGATCAAATCTTCTTACTAAATCAAATTCCTTAAAACCATAATATCTTAGTTCTTGTTCTGAACAACTAGCAACCTCTTCACTGAAACAAAAGTTTCTACC
Organism: Cunninghamia lanceolata; assembly: GCA_027924645.1. NCBI lineage: Eukaryota > Viridiplantae > Streptophyta > Pinopsida > Cupressales > Cupressaceae > Cunninghamia > Cunninghamia lanceolata. The sequence goes on along the minus strand of BSBN01000421.1, from coordinate 11,385,491 downwards.
AATAGCCCAAGGTAACTTCACATTTCCTCTATTGTTAAACTTCCTCTTGTAAATCTTGAAAACCCTCAAGTTGTATCTTGAAAATTCCAATATAATTAGCTTATCAGAAGGGTATCTAGGCAGCATAAATGGTTTTCCCTCAAATCCTTCAGTGCTTAGGTAAGTAAAATGCTCAAATTGAATAAACCAAGAACTATGCAATCCAGTTGCATTTTCTGCATCTTTAGATAATCTTTTGTCAGGTTCCTCTCTCAACACCCTTACCATGTAAGTATAAAAAACATCATTAACCAAAGAAAACTTTTTCAATGCATTCTCCTCTTGCAGGTCAGGATAGTGTTCATACATGAACTTCTGATTAGGAACATTTCCTAGAATGCCTATGCTTTCTATTCCATGAATGTAGGGTCTAATTTCTGCAGCACATGAGTATAACACATAAGAACACAAATAAAAGGGCAAGCTTTTCTGTTGTCTCATCATGGCCTGCCTCCAAATAGCTATGCTAATTTCCTTGGCCCAATGGATTTGCCCTTGCTTCTTTTCTCTTGCTCTTATGAATTCAATGATAGTGAACATCCATGGTTCACACTTAATGCCATCTCTTAATCCAACTAACCTACTCAGCATAGTTATCATCAAATGAATTTCTTCTTTGAAGTATATCCTCATCAGATTCTTAGGTATTCTATCTACAGCCTTCAGTTTGGTTTCTAGGTTATACCAGTTGCAAAATATTTTACCTTTACATTCTCCCTCATTTGTGTAAAAATTCTCATTATATTGATCAATATCAATATCCCTCATTTTTTCATTAATCTCTAATCCAAAAGTTTTGGCAATACCCTCTGTGGTTAAATCAACAATTAATCTATTATGTAACATGATCTTCCTGGTGGCTAGATCATATAAAATCACACAATTCAAACATAAATCCCTGGCCTCCATTGCCAGTGGGAAACCTGCAGCTCTGTATAGTCCACTTTCCCAGATACATTTCGTATCCGGTGAGGCATTTGCAGTAGTAATTTTCTTCAACACATCCTCTACATCATAATTTCCTACGTTTGTATCTGTGCCTACTCCACTCATACTGATCAGGGATGGACAACCTCTGTGCAATGGCAACTCTTCTTTCTCTACTTCTTTTCATGGCTTTCTTTCTTTTTCACTTCGCCTCCTGTATCTTTCTTCTGTTTCGGGGTCATCTTGTAGAAACATGCATCTTTTAACTTTCATTTTACTTCATGCTTAGGGTTTTTACTGTGAATATCTACTTTTACCATTTACCCTAACTTGTTTGTCTTTTCTATCTTTTACCCTTTAAATTCATTAAGCTCTACTTAGCTAATTAATAGTTAAAACATTAATTTGACAAATGCATATGTTTTAAACCAAAATTACTGAAATCATCACCACATTTTACCATTTGAAATTAAACGGTGTTTTGGGATAAATACTTATTTTTTGTGACCGTTTAACTATTGGTGTTGACTTACTTTTACCTTTTTCTTTCACCCAGCAACTGTAACTCTGTCACCTCAACAAGCTCTACTTAATTTTATTGTAAAAGTGCTCCTTTTCTACAAATTTCAACTCTTAACAGTATATCTAAAAGCAAAATAACTTTAATTTTACTCTAACCCTCGTCAAATCTTACTTTTCTTAAGTGTTAGTCCTTCATTAATTACAACAATTAAAGCACTAGAACTTCAACTTTCTTTTGCAGTGTTTATGCTTTTTCAAACTTTTTACCATTAGCTTAATTCAACATGCATACATTTTCCTTTGTATATTTCATTGTATGTTTTCCTTTGTATGTCTTCATTGTATCTTTAAATATACAATCCCTTTATGCATACAATTGAACTAAGGCTCCTTTTCCTTTTTTACCTTTTGTGTACTTCATTGTATATCGCTGCTTGTATATCATGTTTGTATATTCCTTTGTATAGTCGCATATATAAACCCCTTATAGAAACGCTTTCCTTACCTTTTCATTCTCGGGATGCTTTTATTTTCTTTGTATATCATATATGTATGTTGTAAACATACAAGCATTAAAATATACATAGACTTTTCTGTTTTTCAATTTATTTGACATCTGACTTGTATTTCTACATTGCATCTTTTAAATGTACATCCGCTTGTATATCGCTAAATATACATTGTCATTATACAAGCAAAAGATGTACCAATAGTGGGGTCCACCCTTTCTCTTTTCCTTTTGTATCACCAATGCATATAGTGTTTGTATCTAACTTTCAGACTTCACCCTCTTATAAATCTCACTCAACTTACCCTCAGGTCCGCGATGTACATAACTCAATGCATTTCTTGATATACAATTTGGACGTAATGCATTGTATTAATCGTATTTCAATTTCCTTGAGTTCCGGCTTGTATGTATAAAGCAATGTATGTTTCAAAACATACATACAAGTGTGGAAACATATAATAGTTTAACTTCATTTTATAACCATTTTAGTTCTGGCACTTGTATAAAGTGCAATGTCTATCGGAATGTATGTAAGAAACATACAACGTGCGATCATACAATGACTTAACTGACTGTGATAACTCTTTAGTTCTATGATGTATTTAAAGCAATGTATATCACAATGTATGTCCCAAAAACATTACATACAAAACACAAAATATACATCCATTATACCTTATTTTATGATCCTTACGATTCCGCTTTGTATGTAAACTGCAATGTATATAACTGACACATACATATACAAAGTGCAAAACATACAATGATTATATCAAGTTTAATACTTTTTTAGTTTCGCGCTATGTATAACCCTTTATATATTTACTTTGTATGTCTTCCATTTGTCAAATATACAAACCAAAATATACATAGCGGACTTCAACGTTTATTCATTTCAACCTTAACTCTTTTCGGGCCTGACTTGTATATTAATATAAAGCATTAGCAAGATGTATACAAGTATAACAACATACATTTTATAAACCTGACGACTTCCCCTTTTACGATTAACACAAAGACTCGACATACAAATGACCTTGTATACCACGACTTTGTATATACAAACAACTTTGTATATACAGCATACAAACCCTGTGATTGTACATTTACCAAAATATACTTATAACTTGCAAAATATAGGGAATTTTAAGATGGTTCAAAAAGCAACCCTTATTCATTTTTCACAAGGAATTCACCCATACTCTGCCCTGGTACTTAATGTTATTTTTTTTCTTTATTTTCACCAAGGTTTGTAACTTTCACCCTTTTTTTTCCTTTACCACCAAGCAGACCCACACATAGAAGCAACAAAAAGCCAGCCACAACAGGGGTCCTCATTTTGCTAAGTAAAATGGGGCATGTTGTGAGCATCACAACAACTAGCAACCAAATAAAACAATTAAATTAAAATCATTAAAGAAAACTGAAATGAAATACATTCATAATTTCCAACTATCTTTTATGCAAATCATCATTTAACTTGAGACCTAATGTATTCAATAAGGTGCATGAATTTTCCTTTTTAGTTTAAGTGGGTGCACGTGATTAATAATCCTCATCTTGAAAATCAATTGAACAAACCAGTGACTGACATTAGACTACCTAGTTGAAGTCATTCCCTCGTAGCCGACCGGATAGAGCCTTGTTGCCAGCAGGCATCCATAGCCCTAACAAGGTTATCGTTACAATTCTCCTAAGTAGAGCCCCACTACCAGCAAGCGTCTATAGCCCCGGTAGAGTTACTTAGATGACTTAACCTAGATTTGAGTAAAATCCATTTTATTTATTTATTTTATATTTTGTATTTGATAGAGATTTCATAAGATATTTCAGTTGTAACTTCATGATCAATGCAAGGAATAGTTCACTTGCTAAAATTAAGCTGAGAATTGTAATGGTAGCAAGGGTGACTTCTGATTTTTCACCTAATATCTACACTGGTAAGTTCAAGAAACCCAAGGATTTTAGGTGTGTCATTGTGAGAAACTTCCCTTGAATACTCAACCCATAGTAATTGAATACAAAATTTCACAAGTCAACTAACTTTCTACATTCATGACAGTCACAATAAATTATGCATAAATTTCAAATAATTCACCTGAATGTTCTAAATTTTCTATTATTTTTAGTGGTTGTTAGCTTGCCCCTGTATACTCTAAAACAAAACAAACATCCTTGCTAAAGCAACACAACACACAAACAAAACAAAACAAAAAAAACAAACAAAACAAAATAAACAACAAACCCAAAAAAACAAAACCATACATTATTCACACTATGATACAGAACAGACCAACAACCCTCACCTCAAACTTGGAAGTAATGTTTCAAGTGTTGGCCATTAACTGGTAATGGCACATCTTCACCAGTCAAAGTCTTGAGCCTAAAAGTGTTGTCTCCTATTATTTCTGATACCTATAATGGACCTAACTATAACTTGTCAAATTTTCCATGATTCCCTTTCTTTTCATGTGCTTTGTCATAGCATAGCACTAAGTCTGAAATTCTAAATGTTTTGACTCTTGCTCTTTTGTCAAACCATCTTTTAACCACTGCTTGATGTTTAGCAAATTTTTCAGTGGCTTGATCTCTTTTCTCATCTAATTGTAACAGTTGGATTATTCTAGCTTCTCTATGATCATCAAAGCCCAAGTATTCATTAGCAAACTTCCAAACTGGTATTCTTAAATTAACTGGAAGTATGGGATCAGTCCCATAAACTAAGTGATAGGGTGTGTTGCCTAAGGCTGATTAAACCCTAGTCCTATCTACCCACATCACATATTTCAGTAATGTGTTCCATTCTCTTGGGTTCTTTTCAATTAGCTTCTTGATTATATCTAATAAAATCTTGTTTATAGGTTCAGCTAACCCATTACCCTGAGGATAATAGTTTGAAGAAAACTTTAAAACAATTCCATGTTCAAATGCCCATTTAGAAAATTTTAAAGAAGAAAACACAGGGCCATTATCACATACCAACGAATAAGGAGCTCCAAACCTAGTTATGATGTTCTCTTCAAGGAATTTGATGACTACCTCAGTAGTAGAGAATTTGCAACATGTGGCTTCAATCCACCTTGTATAGTAATCAGTCACTATCAGTATAAATTTGTGTTCTACAAATGATGGAGGGTTTATGACTCCAATGAAATCTAAGCCCCACTATGCAAATGGCCTAGACTCAATTACTAGATGTAAAGGATTAGCCTGGTTCTTTCCTTTATCTGCTGTAGTTTGATAGATGTGGCAACTTCTAATGTGACTCTTTGTATCTTTAAACATAGTAGGCCAATAGTATCCTACTCTCAATATCTTATGTGTTGTGGCTAAATGGGAACCAAGAGCAGTTCCATACTTATCATGCAATTCTGGCAACACCTTATCTGCTTCATCTCTATTTAAACATCTTAAATATATTCCTTCATAGTTCTTCTTGAATAGAAGACCTCCTTGTACCATGTATTTCTATGCTTTGATATTTAAATCTCTTCTTTGTGAAGATTTCATCTTGCTTGGGTATTTCCCTGATATTAAAAACGTGTTCAAATCGTCATACCACCCTGATGCATCACTAGTGTTCAACACATATTGCTGTTTTACCAAATTTGGGTCTGTGTTGGCTATGGTTTGTACTAAAGCTTGTCCTCTAACTAACTTCATTGGAATGATTTCCATATCAAATTCTTGCAAAGTTGTTATCCACTTAGCTCTTTTCTCCCTAGGCTCATTCTGCATTAGCAGCATCTTCACTGCTACATTAGGTACTATGGCTTTAACCTAACTGCGTAAGATATAATGTCTAAACTTTTTCACTACTCTTACTAGGGAAAACACCTGTCTTTTTGTATCAAGATACTTTAGATGTGCATCCTTCAAAGGTGCACTCATAAAAGCTATTGGCTTCTCTTCATCATTTTCTCCTTTCTGTGTCAAAGCAACTGCAACTGAATGTGTGGATGCAAAAGAATAAATATAGAATGGCTTTGTGTAATCTAGACTGGCCAATACAAGAGCTTCAGAAATAGCTTCCTTGACATCTTCAAATGCAGCTTTGGCAACTGGTGTCCATTCTATCACTACATCCTTCTTCAACATGGCATTCAGTGGTTACACAATCTCTGCAAACCCTGTAATAAACTTCCTGACAAAGTTAATTTTACCAAAAAATGATTTTAATTCCTTTTTAGTGTTTGGTAATTGTAATTTCTTTATCCCTTCTATTCTGTTAGGATCAATAGATATACCATTCTCAGAAATGACATGTCCTAATAATTTTCCTTCTATTACTCCAAATGAACATTTCTTAGGGTTAAGAGAAATTCCATACCTCTCACATCTTTTGAGGACTCTTCTCAGATCTTCAGTATGAGTGGATGCATCTTTAGAATAAAAAGTTAAATCATCCATATAAATTACAATGCACTTACCTGACAATCCACAGAATGCAATATCCATGGCTCACTGAAAAGTGGCACCTACATTGATTAAACCAAACGACATTCTCCTGTATGCATAATTACCCCATTTACAAGTAAAAGTGGTTTTCAACCTATCTTCTTTATCGACCAAGACCTGGTTATACCCTGAAAATCCATCCAGAAAAGACATCATCTTAGCCCCATTCACTACTTGTAGCACTTCATTTATGGGATGCAGAGGATAATTATCTTTTTCAGATGCCTTGTTCAAATCCCTAAAATCTGCATATAACCTGATGTCTCCACTTTTCTTTCTAATAGGTACTAAATTAGCTACCCAAGTTGAATGTCTAACAGGGACAATTATTCTAGCAGATAGTAGTTTCTTTACTTCTTCAAAAATCAAAGGTTCTAAAATTGCATTTATAGGCCTTTGCTTTTGCCTGAATGGTTTGATATCTAGTTTCAAAGGTATCACATGAGTGATGATGGATGTATCATATGTCTTTAAATCCTCATATGTCCATGCTTTGGCATGTTTATAATCTTTTAGAATGTCTATAATTTCTTTTCTCAACTTTTCAGAACAGGCCTTTCCAATTTGTACATTCTGAGGACTTTGCTCTGCTCCAAGGTTGTATGGATTACATTTACCTCCCTCTATTTTAGGTAAGTCCTTATGTTTTACTACCCCATCAAAATCAAAGATCTATTCTAACTCAATCTCTCCTTTAGGCAAGAAATTGCTCTTTAAGTTGATTATGTCTTCTTCATCCCAAGACACAAGAGGCCTCTCTTGTTCATCAATAATTTGAGCCTCAAACACCTCATTGCAAGTTAGAAAATCTACAATTTGATGATCCCCTTTAAATACCTGAAAATGAGTTACATTATCTGGTACACTAGGCACATTCACTAATTCTACAACAAATCTTTTCAATCCTGACAGTGTTAAAGGTTCTAACGTGCTAGCAGCAACTGCTAGTGCATTTGGCCTATGGTTTAATTCTCTAGGGATATGTTCTATATTGAAAGTATCAAATGACTATCAAATCCCATACTTTGTGTCTGTAGCAAACAATTTTTTTATAATTACAAGCATACAATTTCCTCACCTATCTAACTACTAGTTCAGAGTCTGAAAACACTCTGATCATTGTTACCTTTTTCTTTATAGCCATGACCAGTCCATAAATTAAAGCTTCATATTTTGCAACATTGTTAGTACAAGCAAACTACAACCTATATGCTGCTAAATGTGATTTGCCATGAGGATCTATGAGTTCTACACCAGCACCTGCACCTTGTTTAGATTTGGAACCATCACATTTTAGTGTCTACATGCCTTCTGTATTCTTTTGACCCTTTACCTTGGTATGTTTTACTTTCTCTATCACATGTGCAGTGAAATTTTGTTTACTCATAAGCAATTCATTTTGGATTACTTGTACACTTATCTTTTCATTTTGTAGATCAGAATGATAAACACTTTTACCTTTTGTCTCTTTTTCTAAATCTAGAGTTGATCCATTTATGTTGTTCTGAAAGTAATTCTCTGGTTGATTAACCTTTCCTTCTCAGGGTTCCATCCCCTTTGTGCATTTATGTACTAATATTTAGTAATGTCTCTGTACATTCCACAATTCTCTTTAGAATGTGGCTTATCATGGACTCTACACTTATTTTTGTATAACTTGCATTAAACTGGAATATTTGTTCTATGCACTTTTCTATTTCCTGTCTAATGACCTGACTAAAATTATTCAGTGCGTTGTTTTCTTCATCAGAAGAATTTCCATCAGACTCAATAAATAATACTGTTTCCTTATTGACAGGCTTTTCTCTAAAATTCAACATTAAGATTTCTTCAATTTGTACCCCTTTGTTAGTAACCCTGTAAACATCAGGTTCAACAAAAGCATACAATATTTTGTTAGCCCTATTGTACTATGTGATCATGTGTTTCATCCTGGGTTCAACTTCTATTCTGATCTGATTTGGCACACCTCTCTAAGGTAACCACATATGTGAAAAATCTGTGGCCATATATCCGTTCAAAGTCTTAGACCAGTCTCTACTCAATAGCATCCCATAATTTATAGGTATATCCACTACTTGGATGTCAATGAACTGACTTACCCTGGGGTCTGAAGCTAACTACATCTGAATATGCATTAGTTCTCCAGTCACATTAACTTCAATTTTATCTAACTGTGTAAAAACCTTGGCAGATTTGGTAGGGGTCAACCCTAAAGTTTTGCATATCCCTAAAGGCATTACATTAGTGGATGCACCAAAATCTTGTTGCAAGTATGGGCCTAACTGGTGTTTTCATTGATGTCAACATACTCCTGTTACATTAATGATAAGGTTTGGATGAGCTGTGAGCTAAGGATATTGATAAAATTAGTCTCAATCAGGAATAGTGAAGAACAGTGATGATAGTAAGGCAAAAGTCCAAGATAGGATGAGCATTAGAGGATGTAGATTAAAGGATTTGTAGATATGTGTCTTAAGGTGTTCCAGTAGAGATTTTAGAGGTCCACATGAAGATATGAAGAAGTTGTGGCTACTCAAGTAAAACTAGTTCTGGTAGGTGTTCAAAGGTAATAGAGTGACACTGACAGGTCCGGTGAGATCTAGAAGTACAGTTTCATGTTCTGTGGATTTAAGGGAGTGTTAAGGAAGTCCTTGTGATGTATCAACTTGATTAGTTCATAGCTTGAAGGTCTGGAAGTATCCATTCTTTGGTGACAGTGGTGACAGACTGTGTTCTTGAGGTTCCAGATGAAAGAGAGAAGGATTTTCAGTATGCAGATGAAGTGCGGATGTTCTTGGTGATTCAGACAGCCTTGTGAAGGTCTTTGGATTGTGTCCAGCATGTGTTAGTGGTCCGCATTGGAGTTAGAGCTTGCTATTGAAGAATAACCTCCAGATGGTGGTGTTCTTCCAGAGACCAACCGACTGGATAAGTTACACATCTTGTGGATGTTCTTGTAGATGTTTGCTGACTTAGATGATTATTCCTAAGTTGATGTCTTATATAAATAAGGGGTTGCAAAGTCATTTCAAAGTTGTCCTTGTGGAAATGAGAGTGGTAGTAAGGAGGAGAGTGAAAGGCAGAGCAGAAGTATTGAGCTTAAATGGAACTGATTCAAGCATGGTGAAGGTGCTATTTTCCAGTTCATGTAGGTGATACTTATTTCTTTGTAGATAGTGTGTCTCTTATAGGCAGTGAGCCTCTTGTGAGCAGTGTGCTCGGGTAGTGAGCCCTAATTGACGTGTGCCATTTTTTTTATTCTTCTAACAGAGAATAGAATCTTGGGTTAATCACCCCATGGTTTTTCCCTTAACCAGGTTTTCCACGTCAAAATCTTGGTGTCTTATGTGTTGATATGTTTCTGCTTTTAATTTGAATGCATTATGTTTCATGATTGATATACTGCTAATCACTAAGAGGATTTAAGTGTGAAATTTGAGAAAGTTTTACACAACTGATTCACCCCCCCTCTCAGTTGTGTGCCCTAAGTCTAACAATTGGTATCAGAGCTAAGTTCCTCTAAAAAGAGCTTAACCACTTGAGGCAATCCAGGATGTCATCTTATAAGAAGGATAGTCTGAAGTTTGATGGAACCAATTTTAATCTTTGGAAAGGTCGCATGAAATGTCACTTGAGATGTATGGGAATGGCATCCTGGACCATGGCTACAACACAGTATGTACCTCCACAGGGTGGTCTGAAAACCCAAAATGAAATCACAGACGCTAAAAACAATCTGCAGACTATAGAGGCTCTTCTAAGCACATTATCTGATTCAGAGCTCTCAAATGTTATTGACCTACCAACTGCTTTTGAGATTTGGCAAAAATTGAAACTTCTACATGAAGGAGACAAGTATGTCAAAAGTGCAAGGTTACAAAGTCTGAAAGGAAAATTCAAAAATCTGAAGATGAGAGAAGATGAAAACATCACTACTTTTATGCCAAGAGTAAATGAGCTTGTTTGTCGAATTAGAAATGATGGTGGAGTCTTGGATGAAGATGAGATTCTTGGCAAAATTCTCAGATCCCTTCCTACTTCTTACAAAACTAAGGCTGTTGCCATTGAAGAATTCAGAGCCCATACAACTGTCACAAGAGATCAATTGGTTGGAAAATTGGCAGCATTTGAAATGATAGAGTTTGGAGATGACTCCCCCAAGACTGAACCTGCATGCAAAGCCAATGCCTCTGTTAAAGGTAAACAAAGGTTTGATTTGGGAGAGAATTCATCAAGGAAGTTGTCATGGTATGAAAAAGCAAGAAAAGATCTGGAGGAAGAAGAAGTAGAAACTGCTCAACTTGAAGCCCTTATTGCAAAGAGGCTACCAAGAGGATCCAGTAAGTATGAAGGAAAATTACCTTTTAAGTGTTTTAAATGTAATAAGATTGGTCATTTTGCCTCAAGGTGTCTGGAAAGGTTTTCAAGGCAAAATCCTAACAAGCCAAGGTTCCAAAAGAATTGTTACTTTGTACATGAAGATGATGATAATGAAGGAGTAAAAGATAATGAATCAGAGATAGGAAAAAAATCCGGAAATGAATGGGTGTTCATTGCCATCAAGGAAGAAGATCCAATGTCCTCTATATCTATCAATCATAAGACTGTGGAAAGAACTTTGGCTGCCCAAGTTGAAGAGAAGGATGATTGGGTCATTGACAGTGGATGCTCTCGCCATATGACAGGTGATAAAAATAAGTTTATAGATTTAGAGAGGTATGAAGGAGGAGTGGTAAAGTTTGGTGATAATTCTCCTGGTAGAATCAGAGGAAGAGGAACTATTTCTTTTGATGGAAGGAACAAAACTGGTAATGTACTGTATGTTGAAGGTGAAGCACAATCTTCTCAGTGTTGGACAGTTGGTGGACAAAGCCTATGATCTCTGATTCAAGAATGGAAAATACAAAATCTTTGAAAGTTCTGGAACATAAATTGCATCCGGTACTCAAACTAAAGGTAATATCTTCCACTTGGTTGGTATTGGTAAAATTTTCTTATTTGTTTAAGTTGATCAGAGTTGGTTATGGCATAGAAGGATATGTCATGTGAATTTTGATAATATCATCAAGATAAGCAATACTCAGGCTGTAAGAGATCTTCCAAAATTGGTGAAACCTACTAACAGCTTGTGCAAGGAATGTCAGTTGGGTAAGCTAAGTAGAGTCACATTCAAAAGTAAGGAGCTATCTTCTACTAGATTATTGAACTTTGTTCATACTGATCTTTGTGGTCCAGCAAGAATCAAGAGTATTCAAGGTGATAGATACTTCATGCTACTAATTGATGACTATTCCCGGATGATGTGGGTAACCTTTCTAAAAGAGAAATTAGAAGCTCTTGAGAAATTAAAAATATTCAAGGCTATGGTAGAGAATGAAACCGGATTAAAATTGAAGTGTCTAAGGTCTGATAGAGGTGGAGAATTCACATCCGGTGAGTTCATAGAGTTCTGTGAGAAACATGGAATTAAGAGACAGTTGTCTGCTCCTAGGACTCCACAGCAGAATGGAGTAGTGGAGAGAAAGAACCAGACCATCCAAGAAGCATCTAGGACCATGATGATGGAAGCAAATGTTCCTCAGATCTATTGGAGAGAAGTTGTTAGCATTGCAGTCTATACTCTCAATCGAGTTCAAATCAGAAGCAATACCGGTAAGACTCCTTATGAACTCTGGTTTGGCATTACTCCTACTATAAGATATTTCAGAGTCTTTGGTAGAAAATGTTACATCAAAAGAGATGAAGATCTAGGCAAGTTTGATGCTAGAAGTGATGACAGAATATTCTTGGGTTACTCTACTCAAAGCAAAGCATACCTGTGTTATAATAAGAGACTGATAAAGATGATAGAAAGTACAAATGCGAAGGTTGATGAGGGAATTGAGAAACCCTCAAGATTTTATGAGTATGATGAAGATGATCAGAATGATGTTCTGATTCAAGGAGCCCAAGCCTCCACTGCAAGTCAAATTTAATCTAATCCGGTAAATCAGGAAGAAGAAATGAGTTTCAATGAGCTTGATCAAGAATCAGAGGTACAAGAAATTCCCAAAGTACCCAGGTATGTAAGACTGAACCACTTTGGAGATCAGATCATAGGTGACAAAAATAAAGGAGTACAAACAAGAAGGATAATTACTCAAAATTTAGAAGAGTATTGTCTGATTTCAAAGATTGAACCTAAGATAGTGAATGAAGCTTGCAATGATAAAAACTAGACTAAAGCAATGAAGGATGAGTTGATGCAAATTGAGAAAAATCACACTTGGGATCTTGTTCCCAGACCTAGAAAAAAGAATGTGATTGGAACCAAATGGGTCTTCTGGAACAAACTAAATGAAGTTGGTGAAGTAATCAGAAATAAAGCCATATTGGTCTGCAAGGGTTACTCTCAAATAGAAGGAGTTGATTTTGAAGAAACTTTTTCTCTGGTAGCAAGAATTGAAGTAGTCAGATTATTTCTTGCATTTTCTGCCTTCAAGGATTTCAAGGTGTATCAGATGGATGTCAAGTCAACTTTCCTGAATGGTGACTTGGAAAAAGAAGTGTACATTGAGCAACCGGATGGATTTTAATTGTCTGATTATAGTGATATGGTCTGCAAGTTGAAGAAGGCACTGTATGGACTAAAGCAAGCCCCAAGAGCCTGGTATGAAAGATTGGACAAATATCTTTTGAAGATTGGTTTCAACAAAGGTACTATTGACAGTAATTTGTATTTCAAAATTGATCATGAAAACATCTTGATTGTTGAAGTGTTTGTTGATGATATCATTTTTGGAGGAAGAGATAGTTTGTGTAAAACTTTTACAAATCAAATGAAAAGTGAGTTTGAGATGTCCATACTTGGTGAAATGAATTTCTTCTTGGGTCTACAAATCACTCAAACAAAGAAAGGAATCTTCATTTCTTAGACAAAATATGTGAAAGAATTGTTGAAGAAATTTGGGATGGAAGACTCTAAACCAATGAATACTCTCATGGCAACTAGATGTAAGTTGAGAAAAGATGATGACTCTCCTAAGGCTGATCAGACAAAGTATAGGTCAATGATTGGAGGACTGTTGTATCTCACTCAAACTAGACCTGACATTATGCAAGTTGTTGGTCTTGTTGCTAGATTCTAGGCTGATCCGAGAGAATCTCATGTCATGGCAATCAAGAGGATTTTTAGATATCTAAAAGGGACAGTTGAGTATGGTTTGTAGTATCCTAGAGATCACGATTTCTCTCTTCATGCATATACAGATGTGGATTAGGTAGGAGATGTAGATGACTGTAAAAGTACCAGTGGTGGAGCATTCTTTTTAGGGAAGAGATTAGTTTCTTGGATAAGAAAGAAACAAGAGGCAATATCTATGTCCACAACCGAAGCAGAATATATTACAACAACAGGTAGTTGTACTCAAGTTTTGTGGATGAGGCAGATGCTAAGAGACATTAGAGTGGAGTATGGGGAGACTATCACAATTTTCTATGATAATTGAACTGTAATAAATATATCTAAGAATCTGGTGTTGCATTCAAAGACTAAGCATGTATCTATCAAGTTTCACTTTCTGAGAGAACAAGTGAACAAGAATGAAGTCAGATTGGAGTTTGTGCCCTCTAAGGATCAGATTGTAGATATCTTTACTAAACCTCTACCTAAGGACTCCTTTGAGTTTCTCAGGGAGAAGTTAGGGGTTATTGCCCCTCCGGTGATGAACTAAGGTGCACCAATGTGCATTAGTCCGGTGGATATCACAGTCATATCTCGTGATCCAGATTGATGATGAGGAGCTGCTACTTAGGGGGAGCAGCAGGTATGATTCTGAAGTGTTGAAATTGCAAGTATGTGCCCTTTGCCACTGATGTCAAAGGGGGAGAGAAGACATGTGAAAAACAAGTGGATTCTGATCAAAGGGGGAGCAGTAAAGGGAGAGAAGACAGGTGAATGGTTGTTACTGATAGGGGGAGCTATGACAGTAAGAAGAAGTTCTTGTCTTGATGGTTAAAACAATTTTTCACATCATATGTTGCAATCAATGACAAAGGGGGAGATTGTTGCAAGTATGGGCCTAACTGGTGTTTTCATTGATGTCAATATACTCTTGTTGCATTAATGATAAGGTTTGGATGAGCTGTGAGCTGAGAATATTGAGAAAATTACTCTCAATCAGGAACAGTGAAGAATAGTGATGACAGTAAGGCAAAAGTCCAAGATAGGATGAGCATTAGAGGATGCAGATTAAAGGGTTTGTAGATATGTGTCTTAAGGTGGTCTAGTAGAGATTTCAGAGGTCTGCATGAAGATATGAAGAAGTTGTGGCTGCTCAAGTAAAACTAGTTCTGGTAGGTGTTCAAAGGTAATAGAGTGACACTAACAGGTCCAGTGAGATCTAGAAGTACAGTTTCATGTTCTATGGATTTAAGGAAGTGTTAAGGAAGTCCTTGTGATGTATCAACTCAATTGGTTCATAGCTTGAAGGTCCAGAAGTATCCATTCTTTGGTGACAGTGGTGATAGACTGTGTTCTTGAGGTTCTAGATGAATGAAAGAAGGATTTTCAATATGCAGATGAAGTACAGATGTTCTTGGTGATTCAGACAACTTTGTGAAGGTCTTTGGATTGTGTCCAATGCATGTTAGTGGTCTACATTGGAGTTGGAGCTTGCTATTGTAGAATAACCTCTAGATGGTGGTGTTCTTCCTGAGACTGGTTGACTGGATAAGTTACACATCTTGTGGATGTTCTTGTAGATGTTTGCCGACTTAGATGATTATTCCTAAGTTGATGTCTTGTATAAATAAGGGGTTGTGAAGTCATTTCAAAGTTGTTCTTGTGGAAATGAGAGAGTGGTAGTAAGGAGGAGAGCAAAAGGCAGAGCAGAAGTATTGAGCTTAAATGGAACTAATTCAAGCATGGTGAAGATGCTATTTTCCAGTTCAAGTAGGTGATACTTATTTCTTTGTAGACAGTGTGTCTCTTGTAGGTAGTGAGCCTCTTGTGAGCAGTGTGCTTGGGTAGTGAGCCCTAATTGGCATGTACCATTTTTTTAATTCTTCTAACATAGAATACAATCTTGGGTTAATCACCCTATGGTTTTTCCCTTAACTGGGTTTTCCATGTCAAAATCTTGGTGTCTTATGTGTTGATGTGTTTCTTCTTTTATATTGAATGCATTATGTTTCATGATTGATATACTACTAATCACTAAGAGGATTTAAGTATGGAATTTGAGAAAGTTTTGCACAACTGATTCACCCCCCCCCTCAGTTGTGTGCCCTAAGTCTAACAAATCTACCATACAATTGTGTATGTTCTTTCCACACAGTCTAATGCTTAACAAGAAAGGAGGAGCATCTTTCTTATTTGCATACATTACAACATTGGTGTTGGAAGGTTGTTCAACTTTCTTACTCTTTTCCTTGGACTGTGCATCCCTATTAGGAACATTTACCTCAACAGACACCTCACCTATCACAGATGCATCCAAGGATTTAATAAAAGCATTTCTAACCCCTAGACTTTTCAATAATTCAAACAAAGGTATACTGACCTTAATTTTCTTTATTTCCTCTGATAGATAACTCATCAATCTCATTGTCTCTACAGTCTTTGTTTTACTCATTTGGACCTTTTGTGCAACTGTTCCATTATTTGTCTGATGATTGGCTTTTAGTATAGCAGAATTATTGCTAGCATTCTGGTCTGGGGGAGTATTGAAATTGTTAGGAGTAGAAGTAGTGAAAGGACCTCCTGGCCTAGGGTTATTTCTCAGGTTGTAAGTATGATTCTTATTTGACTATTGGAAGGCTTGCACCTCCTTTGTCTCATACAACACCTCATTTTCAGTTTCAAATGGAAACTGAAAAGCATTCAGTACTAAGGCTGTTTCAGGATATAGGTTTTCACAAAAATAGGGCTCATCTTATAACAATTGGTCTTCTTCCTCTTCTCTGGTTGCAAAGGTAAAAGTTTCTAAGACTAAAGCAGTGTTATACCCTGACAATACTATCTCATTACCTTTGGGAATTAAAAACTTAGAAGTAGGGGCCTGTACATCCACATTAAAAATACTTGCTCCCAGATGAAACTGAGGACAGTCTAATTCAGCATCAGCACTAGTATTATGAATTCTACACCAATTTTTTAATGCTACATTGGCCATTTGAATCCTAGTTGTTGGCTTTGTATCCTGGTTATCTACATTCTCAAATGGAGAAGCCAGAGTGCCATTATTAGGCCCTATGTTCCATGTTTTAGGTGGCCTTGGCTAATTTTGATTTCTGTTATTGTTACTCTAGGCTCTGTTATCTATAGTTGGTCCTCTATTTTGCATCTATTGTCCTTGATGATGATTCTAGTTTTGACTATGATTTTGATCCTGATTAGAACTTTGACCTTGGCTATAATTTTGATTCTAATTTTGGTTGTGGTTGGGGTTATAATTTTAGCTTTGACTTTGATTGTAGTTCTGGTTTTGACTCTGATTATAGTTCTGATTATATCCCTGGTTATTTCTACCATAAAAATTCTCATTTCTCAATTGTGTCATCTCAGTGGTCAATCTTCTTAAATGTGCAGTAATTTCTTTAATATCTTCCCTTTCCTCTTGTTCTTTTGCAATAAATGTATCTTGAGGTGGTTGGAAGAAAGATTGGCCATTATTCTAATTAAGATTGGCAATATTACCAGTGTAAGGTACTATAGCCTGACTTGGGGCAGGATTATACACAGGTGTGTATGTAGGGACTAGATTTAGCATTGGAGTGCTCTGTGTAGAAACTCCATTCCAAGGTTGTGCTTGATTCTACATTCGAGGATTTGCTCCATTGTGAAATGGATTATAGGTTGTCTGCCTCATCTCCTGGTTTACAAAGGCTACCTCTTTATAGGCTTTAGATATTATATCTATGTCAGGCTTTCTTTTGATGAACATGGCAGTCAATGGATCTAACGCAATATAATATATAGCTAACAATGTATCTGCATTCACTGTGTATGGTGCTATCAACCTAGAATAGGACTTTTGAAACCTATCATTAAAGTTGTCAATTAGTTCCCCTTCACCTCTTTTGATTGCAGCCAATTTATGATATAAAATGGAAGGATCTATTGGTCCCCTAAATCTAGACAAAAATGCTTCCTCCATAAGTGTCCAAGAAGAAACGTAACCATTAGGCAAACTGACATACCAGTTAGAGGCTTGTTCATTGAAAGTGTAAGGAAATAACCTACACACGACATCTTCATATTCTAGGCTAGCTCTAAAACATGCCTCCTTAAATATCCTAATATGGTCCTCTAGATCCTGATGTAACTGGTACTTAGGACATATTTTCTCAAGGTTCTTCGGCATCTCATGATAATCTACGAATTGGATGGGCGAATTGACATTGAAATAAGCCATTATAGGTACTTGTGCTTGACTTTGACTTGTAGGAATACCTAAATTTCTAGGTGGACTTGGATTTCTAGGAGGACAGGGACCTCTTGGCGGACTAGGACCTCTAGGAGGACCTGAACCAAGATTTAAAAATCTAAATGAAGAACTGTCAGAACTCACAATATTATGGATGTTAAAAGGTGATCCAGGAGGAGTCCCAAATGAACTTCCTATATTTGATATTTTAGGATTCCAAACTAAAGGACCTTTACTCTGTCTCCTATTCGATAATTGCAAAAATATGTCTTCAGAATTGGATCTAGACCTGGTCACTCTACTGTTGTTATGAGCCAGCTTGACTCAAATTCAACCTTAACTCCAATCAGCCCTCCTTCTAGCACCAAAAACTTTCATGATAGTTTTTACACATTCATAACAAAAGTTAAAATTCACAAAATGAACCTAACTGTCTTGAAAGATATGAAGAAATCAATGAATATTACTCAATCCCAAGTTTCTGTATGGTCAGGTCTTGACCTGTTGGACAATTCAGTAGGTAAATGTGAATCTGTTAATATGTAAGGGGCCATACGTGATTTAAGGTAATTAATGGTTTACTGGACTCTAATTATGCAAATTGTTGCAAATATCAACAAATTATTTATCTCTTTGCATAAATCTGTTACTGTATCCTAAAGCTTTGTATGATTTTATATTAAAACATGCTTTCCTTTTTGAATATGTATAAAGATTGTCAAATATCAACTCAATTGCTCTTAATTCCTCCAAATGTAAGACAATCTCCTTTAGATTTTTGCGTTTAAGCTAAGTATTTCAAAGTTTGGGAAAAGTTAGAGAGAATTCAAAATCAACATCACTTGCTACAGGATATAAATGCTCTATTGTGCACATGGTAAGAATTACAACAAATTTAATTAAATCAACAGACTAAATCATTAAATGCAAATATCCTAAGTATTTTCATGAATATGAATCCAAGATTACAAGCTTTAAGAGAAATTGTTTCAAATATAAAGAAGAGCCAGAAGACACTCAAAAAATAGATGTAGACTTCCAGATTCATTTATATTCAAAATAGACAGCCATATATGATTTACAATGTATGAATGACTCTTAGCTTTATTAATCAAATTCACAAAAACTTACAATGCTTTACAGATACAATAAGAAAGTTGGACATTCCATGCGTTCCTTAGTGCAGACATAAGCGACCTCCTCTAAACTAAAATACTCTTTCTATTCAAAGTTTAAGAACAAATTACAATTGCTAGCTAGTTTCTACAAATCCCTATGTAAATAATATACATGTAGCAAAGTTCCTTATATAGATTTTGAACTTCAAATTGCTATGGCTACAACTTCCATCTACGGCTGAAATCTCTCCATTTTTATCAATGGTGCATCTTCGTCTCATAACTGTCTGCCAAAATATCTATTTGGCATCTTTTCTCTCCCTCAAACGATGTTGTTGGAATCTTTTACAAAATAAGATTCCCCTTTTCTTCATTGACTTTCTCTCGCTGAGGTTCTTTATTTGACTTCCTATCAAAAACCTTTTCTCTTATTTGTCTTCTCACCTTTTCAAATATTTCTTGAAATTGCCGATTACACCTTCTACAAAGGTGTGGTCCCCTCCTGGACTCTTTGCCAAAATATATTCTTGCATCACAACCCCTTCCTTCAACTTCTTTTCTTTATTCTCTGAGCCTTCTCTTCTCTTCTTGTATTTCTTCATTTTAACACGCTCTTCCATCAATGTATCTATCATCTATTTGCTGAGATTGGCATCAGGATTTTCTATACATGGTACAAATATGGTATTGAACTATGTTAAAGCCCTTTCTAAATCATATGCTGGCAAATTTCCATACATTCATGTTGCAGGAGCCTCTTTGTTATCTTCTTATGCATCTTGATCATCTCACCCACTTCCTCTTCTAAATCCTATATAACTATTGTACATTTTCTGAGGTTATCTTCTTCAAATTTAAGCTCTAATATTATCTGTGGCACTTGATTTGCCAATGAGACAGTAAGTGCTCCTTCATTAATCAATTCTTCTGCTCTTCCTTCCACTTCTGCCAACTGTTCAATTTCAGATATGCATTCTACTTTTCTGGTTTGTCACTTCTGTGCAAGTATCATACACTTATTCTTTTCTTTTGCACTTAGCCTCCAACTTCCCACAACTTGCCTTATTGTTTGCTCACCCTCTTGCATAAAATCATTAAACCATTCATCAAAAATGTTAGCTTTGAATCTTTTATTCTCCATGTCCTTTATTTCTTCTTTTGATACTATTGCTATGTTAGTAGGCAATTCTAGAACTGTGGCACTGGGATCAAATATCCCTTTAATAAATTGTTGAAGTTGGACAATGTGTCCTTTTAAGTAATCCTGTTTGTCCTTATCCTTTCTCAGCATTTCTGCTGTCACTTGGTGCATATCTTCCCATTCATTGATGTGATGTTCTCTTGTAGAATGCCCAAGGTCAAGATTCAATATCTTATATTCCTCCAAGGCTATTTCACCTTTTGCCTTTTCCTTTTGTGGTATGGCTAGGTTCAACATTCTGGATCCACCTGGACCTCTCTAAATAGTACACATTGTCCTAGCTTTTCTCTTTTCTTTTCTTGGAGTGATCTTCTCACCTAATAAACTTTTAATGTCAATTGGTGCTAATTAGACTTCTTTTCTTTCCTTTCTTATTTCTTTTATGCCTTATCCAGTCTTATCTTCATTAATCACCTCCTCATTAGATCTCTCTGTTTCCACTTCTTCTTGTTGTTGCTATTCATGCTGTTCTTGTTGTTCTTGTTGTGGAATTTGCTGTTGTTGTGGAATTTGCTACTGTTGTGGAGGCTCTTGTTCCATGGGATCCTTTTCCTATTCATTTGATTCAACCTCATTCTCCTTTTCTTCTATTTCAGTATCTCCTCCATCTTTAGCATCTTCTTTAGGAGCTTCTTCTTGTACTAGTCCTTTTCCCCGATCATCTTTTACATATATTTGTTCCACATCTGGCAGGTTAACGTCTTCTATTTGCTCATCACGCTTATTTTCATCCATCTTTTTTGTTGCGTTTGTACCCTTAGGCCTCTTAATTTCATCTTCTACCTTGTCTGTACCTTCTATCTATATTTGCTCTGTGTGTACAGGGGAATTTTCCTTTGTGCTATCTTCTTTTACTTCCTTTCCATGATCCTACTCATCTTCTGTATTCTTTTCTTCCTCACTTGGCTCATCATACATGTTCAACATATCCCATGCATCTACCTCTGATGTATCTTCTTTTGTTTCTTCTTCTGCTGAAGCATGCCTTTCTGTTATTACCTCTTCAAGTATTTCTTCTTTTTCAGCTTCTTCAATTTTATGTGCCTCTTCTTGCACATCTTTAATTATTTGAGGGGGAACTAAGGTACCAAAGGGACCTACTGATCCTATTTCTACTTGTACCTTTTCTTCTTCATGTTCTATACTATGCTCAAATTCCACTTCAGCTTAAATGCTTGGCTCCTCTTCTTCGCTCAGGAAATCATGTCAATCTCCTTTCCTTTATACATTGTTCTTTCCTTACTATCACTACTTTCAATATGCACAGTCTCCACAGTTTGTTTGTCTTTGTGAATTTCTGACTCTGTTGCATTTCCTTAGCCAACTATGTTTTTACTTTAACATATGTTTTTCTTTGCTCAGGTGATGTGGAAGCATTAGATATATTACTGATATTTTCACCTACTTCCTATGCTCTAATTGCACCAACGAGTTTAGAAGTCTCACCTTTAGACAAACTTATTGGGATTGCTCTTCTAACTTGTTGTCCTGCTGCTTCTTTAGTAGTCTATGCTTCTTCTACACTTATTTCATGGCTTATTGACTTTGCATCAACAAAAGTATCCGATGCCACTGCTATTGTTATCCCTAAAGCATATGGATCCATTAAAGTAGCATTTTTATCTTTTTCCACAATTTTGGCCTCTACAATCTTTCTTTTCTTTTCATAAAAACATTGTAGGTCTTCACCAGGCTCTACCTTTCTTTTCCTTCCCTTATTTGGATATGTGACTTCTTTTCGTTCAGCCTTGAGTTCCTCAACTTTATCCTTCAACCATGTCTTTGAAAATAGTATCACTAGTTCAAACAATACATTTAGAGATGTATTCCAAGGTTTTGACCAATCAAGCTATGTAATAGGATCTAGCCTTGCCTCTACATAATGATGATGTAACAATTTGTCATCATCCTGAACATCTGGAGGCACATATATATTACCTATAATTTTCATTTGTTCAATAGTTAATCTTTTATGGGCTCTTTTTCTTACTTCTTTGTCATTCTTGCAATCAACCCAGAAATCCTCAATGTGTATCTGATGTTTATATGTTTTATCCACAAAGTTTTGGATTCTGTGAAAAGGATCAAATCTTCTTACTAAATCAAATTCTTTCAAACCATAATATCTTAGTTCTTGTTCTGAACAACTAGCAACCTCTTCACTGAAACAAAAGTTTCTAGCAATAGCCCAAGGTAATTTCACATTTACTCTATTGTTAAACTTCCTCTTGTACATCCTAAAAACCCTCAAGTTCTATCTTGAAAATTCCAATACAATCAGCTTATCAGAAGGATATCTAGGCAACATAAATGGTTTTCCCTCAAATCCTTTAGTCCTTATGTAAGTAAAATGCTCAAATTGAATAAACCAGGAACTATGCAATGCAATTGCATTTTCTGCATCTTTAGATAATCTTTTGTCAGGTTCCTCTCTCAACACCCTTACCATGTAAGTATAAAAAACATCATTAACCAAAGCAAACTTTTTCAATGCATTCTCCTCTTGCAGGTCAGGATAGTGTTCATACACTAACTTCTGATTAGGACCATTTCCTAGAACACCTACCCTTTCTATTCTATGAATGTAGGGTCTAATTTCTGTAGCACATGAGTATAACACATAAGAAGACAAATAAAAGGGCAAGCTTTTATGTTGTCTCATCATGGCCTGCCTCCAAATAGCTGTGCTAATTGCCTTGGCCTAATGGATTTGTCCTTGCTCCTTTTCTCCTACTCTTATGAATTCAATGATAGTGAACATCCATGGTTCACACTTAATGCCATCTCTTAATCCAACTAACCTACTCAGCATAGTTATCATCAAATGAATTTCTTCTTTGAAGTATATCCTCATTAGATTCTTAAGTAGTCTGGCTACAACCTTGGGTTTGTTTTTTGGGTTATACCAGTTGTGGAATATTTTACCTTTACATTCTCCCTCATTTGTGTAAAAATTCTCATTATATTGATCAATATCAATATCCCTCATTTTTTCATTAATCGCTAATCCAAAAGTTTTGGCAATACCCTCTATGGTTAAATCAACAATTAATCTGTCATGTAACATGATCTTCCTGTTGGCTGGATCATATAAAATCACACAGTCCAAACATAAATCCCTAGCCTCTGTTACCAATGGGAAACCTATAGCTCTGTATAGTCCACTTTCCCAGATACATTTCATATCTGGTGAGGCATCTGCAGTAGTAATTTTCTTCAGCACATCCTTTGCATCATAATTTCCTATGTTTGTATCTGTGCCTACTCCACTCATACTGATTAGGGATGGAAAACCTCTGTGCAATGGCAACTCTTCCTTCTCTACTTCTTATCATGGCTTTCTTTCTTTTTTCACTTCGCCCCTTGTATCTTTCTTCTGTTTCGGGGCCATCCTGTAGAAACAAGCATCTTTTAACTTTTGTTTTACTTCATACTTAGGGTTTTTACTGTGAATATTTGCTTTTACCATTTACCCTAACTTGTTTGTCTTTTCTATCTTTTACCCTTTAAATTTGTTAAGCTCTACTTAGCTAATTAACAGTTAAAATAGTAATTTGTAAAATGCATACATTTTAAACTGAAATTACTTAAATCAACACCACATTGTATCATTTGAAATTAAACGTCATTTTGGGATAAATACCTATTTTTTGTGACCGTTTAACTATTGGTGTTAACTTACTTTTACCTTTTGCTTTCGTCCAACAACTGTAACTATGTCGCCTCAACAAGCTCTACTCAGTTTTACTGTAATAGTGCTCCTTTTCTACAAATTTCAACTCTTAACAGTATATCCAAAAGAAAAATAACTTTAATTTTACCCTAACCCTCATTAAATCTTACTCTTCTTGAGTGTTATACCTGCATTAGTTACAACAATTAATGTACTAGAACTTTGACTTTCTTTTGCAGTGTTATGCTTTTTCAAACTTTTTACCATTAGCTTAATTCAGCATGCATACATTTTCCTTTGTATATTTCATTATATGTTTTCCTTTGTATGTCTTCATTGTATCTTTAAACATACAATCCCTTTATGCATACAATTGAACTAAGGCTCCTTTTCCTTTTTTACCTATTCCATACTTCATTGTATATCACTGCTTGTATATCATGTTTATATATTCCTTTGTATAATCACATATACAAACCCCTTATACAAACTCTTTCCTTACCTTTTCATTCTCATGATGCTTTTATTTTCTTTGTATATCATATATGTATGTTGTAAACATACAAGCATTAAAATATACATAGACTTTTCTATTTTTCAATTAATCTGACATCTGACTTGTATTTCTGGTTTGCATCTTTTAAATGTACATCCGCTTGTGTATCGGTAAATATACATTGTCATTATATAAGCAAAAGATGTACCAATAGTGGGGTCCACCCTTTCTCTTTTCCTTTTGTATCACCAATGCATATAGTGTTTATATCTAACTTTCAGACTTCAACCTCTTATAAATCTCACTCAACTTACCCTTGGGTCCGCGATGTACATAACTCAATGCATTTCTTGATATACAATTCAGATGTAATGCATTGTATTAATCGTATTTCAATTTCCTTGAGTTCTGGCTTGTATGTATAAAGCAATGTATGTTTCAGAACATACATACAAGTTGAGAAACATACAACAGTTTAACTTCATTTTATAACCATTTCGGTTCCGACACTTGTATAAAGTGCAATGTATATTGGAATGTATGTAAGAAACATACAACACGTGATCATACAATGACTTAACTGACTTTGATAACTCTTCGGTTCTGTGATGTATATAAAGCAATGTATATCGCATTGTATGTCCCAAAAACATTACATACAAAACACGAAATATACATCCATTATACCTTATTTCATGATCCTTACGATTCCACTTTGTATGTAAATTGCAATGTATATAACTGACACATACATATACAAAGTGCAAAACATACAATGATTATATCAACTTTAATACTTTTTTGGTTCCGTGCTATGTATAACCCTTTGTATATTTTCTTTTTATGTCTTCCATTTGCCAAATATACAAACCAAAATATACATAGCAGACTTCAACATTTATTTATTTCAACCTTAACTCTTTTCGGGCCTAACTTGTATATTAAGATACAGCGTTAGCAAGATGTATACAAGTATAACAACATACATTTTATAAACCCAATGACTTCCCCTTTTGCGATTAACACAAAGACCTGACATACAAACAACCTTGTATACCACGAATTTGTATATACAAAGAGCTTTGTATACACAACATACAAACCCTGTGATTGTGCATTTACCAAAAAACACTTATAACTTGCAAAATATAGGGAATTTTAAGATGGTTCAAAAAGTAACCCTTATTCATTTTTCACAAGGAATTCACCCATACTCTACCCTAGTACTCAATGTTATTTTTTTTCTTTATTTTCACCAAGGTTTGTAACTTTCACTTCCCTTTTTTCCCTTTACCACCAAGCAAATCCACACACAGAAGCAATAAAAAGCCAGCCACAGAAGGGGTCCTCATTTTGCTAAGAAGTAAAATGGGGCATGTTGTGAGCATCAAAATAGTACCTTATGATCACAAAATGTTCCCACAAACACATCCTTGTAATAAAAGTGTTATTGTCCAAATAATCATGATAAACAATAATGCATATGATCAACTACATGAAAGAGCCAAGCAAAGTGATATCCATGAAAAACAAAGTGCACGGAGTAGTAGTATTGTTAAATTGTTGTTAGCAAGATAAGATAACATCGACATCAACATCAAGATAGAGAAATCATGGAGTGATTCCACTAGCCAAGCCTCGGATAATTTATTACAATGCCATCATCATGTATAGTCTAAGTCCATTTTTTGATTACTCATGAAAGGGACACTAGGTCCGCATTAGTATAATATGTTTTTCGTCATCCGCCAGCTAGATGGAAACACTAGAGGAAGGTAAACATTAAATCAGTGAGGAGAACAAGTGCCTTAGGGACAGTCATGTAGGAGGGTTCCCCCAATTCACCAACCACAATGCTATGTCTGTAAGACACAACACACAACAATGAAATCAGAGGAGATGAGATATAGAAGAATGATGATACAAATAGAAGAAGGTCACAACAGAGGTGGTCTCCTAGTCTCCTTGACCTTACAAGAGAATCAAGGGTCATCTTAGGAGGCCTAAAAACACATAACATATCACGGGGGAAGCACATCATGAGAGATAAAGGGTTAGAGATACTTACATGTCAGTGAAATCGTGCTAAATTTTAGAACTTGTGAACCTCTTAGAGAGGTATTCAATCAAGTTTTGTGAAAATCTTGAGTGGTTCTTATTAGGTTGCTGCTTGTTATCAGAGAGTCCATGCAGTATGTTCTCAACACTTCCTTGTTTATGTGAAATCTTTTGTTCCTTGTGAGGAGAAGAACCATTGTTATTTCCAACTGATGATAATCGTCTTGCTCGTTTCCAACTTTTATTTCTCTTGTTCTGTTGGTTTTGTCTATCATAACGACAAGGACTATCTTGTACTATTTCAACCTTTTCTATTGTCATAATCTCTTGCTTCAATTTTTCCATTTGTCTTTTTGGTATATGTTGATTCTCTCCTGATCCCTGAAGGGATAATAGAGGAGGAACTTCAGAGTAGATACCTCTTCTTCATGGATGAGGTGATACTTGAGTATTTTCCTTATGCACTTCAATTGTAGAAATTATCTCATCATAATCTAAATAATCCTCTTCTACCTAAAGTGTATTTTGTTCCATCAAATTGTTATCCGTATGCATAGGGAAAGGATTAGTCAAGATCTGTAAATTCTGATTCACTAGAGCAACCGACTTATTCCCATTATTATTCACACCAGATACCTGTATAACATTCGAGTCAATGAGGTCTTGTATTTCATGTTTAAGATGCATACATCATTCAGTATCATGTCCTTGTGTCTAATGATAGTGGTAAAATGCATTAGCATCAAAGTAAGGTCCTTACATTCTGTTAAGATCCACTGGTTTAATCAAGGAAAGCTTCAAGATATTATAACTCAGAGCTTGATTCATGATAGAATGATAGGAATCAGATATTGGAGTGAACTTTCTTTGTTGGTACTGTGCCTCCTTCAGGTTGGTGATAGCAGACACTTGAGAAAATTTACTCGGTCCATTAACCTTGATCAAACTCTTATTATTCATCTTAAAGTTGTTTTGTGATAATCCACCCTCAGATTGACCAACTTGAGCCAATGAATTTTGATTTTCATATTGACTAGAAGAAAGTTGGTAATCACGAAGGGCGGTACATAGGTGTTGGAAAGAGTTATACTTCATCAAGAGGATCTTACCATGGATGTTAGGCTATAAATTTGTTGTGAATATCTTCTGAACATCATCATCCTTCATCTGATATTGAATTTGTGCATAAAGTCCTTGATACTGGCTAATAAACGAAGTTAACTTCTCTTTTGGACCTTGCTTGCAATGAACCAAATCAATTAGAGAGACTTGGGGTCTGATGGTTGCTTGAAAATGCTATAGAAATTGATCAATTAACTGCAAAAAGGAATGTATTGAATTCAGAGACAATGAGAAAAACCATTCTAGAGCTGTGTCTTTGAGAGATCATGGGAAAAACATTGCTAACAAGTCCTCTTCAAAGTAGAAATCACTACACATAGCTATGAACACCGCCACATGAGTATCAGGATCACCTTTTCCACCATATTTTTCAAAGAGAGGAGTTTCAAACTTCTCAGGCATAGGAGTTCTCAAGATTGCATAGGATAAGGGATTATGAATATGGTAAGTCAGTATATTAGGTTATGAAGTGCTGTGTGGTTACACAACACACCCCATTTTGCCTTAGCAAAATAGGGACCCAACTTTTGTTTATGCTTGTTCTTTGTTTTCTTGCTTTGGGCAATTTGGCAAAAGTCAATTAAGTATATCACCCCTACACATGCATGTACCTCACAAGAGAGGGTCAAGTGTTAGAGTCAAAAGTTACCTCCATAAACCTCATAATCTTGAAGAGTGCAAAATTCTAAGCAAGTTTGCCTTTTAGATCACCCTGATATTCCTTCAGGATAAAACTTTATGCACAGTCAAACTTTAGTCAAACCTAATATTCTCATAGGGTCACATTTGTTAATATAAGTCACATTCACTAGATGACCCTAATATATGAAGATCACCCGATATCTACATATACTTCAATATGCAAATGTCAAGGTTAAGTGTGAAGAAGTGCCTACCCATCAAATGGGCATTGCATATTCCTAGAGGCTCACATTTCTGAATGTCCATCATATTTCATAATATCACCCTTCACAAATATGACCATGATGTCATTTGGTTCCAATTTATGAAAGAACTAAACATGACAATGATGTCATAAGTATGCTTAACACATGTTAGGTCACATTTCCAAATATCCATCATACTTCTTAATATGATGATGTCATTTTTTTAATCCGATACAAAGAGAACATGATCTGATGATGATGTCATCATGACCTAGATCCAAGAGGGTTATATTTCAAAATATCTCTGATCTTAACTAATATGATGATGACATAATTCCCTTAATCAGTTTGAAAGACATAAAATGATGACGTCATCCTCACCTTCTCAAATAGGGTGATATTTTGTAATGTTCAATATCTAGATATTTTCCAATATCCCTCATATTGACCCTTGGGACCCGAAATGCAGAGATTTCCAGTGACCAGTTAAATGATGCCACATGGCATATCCACTTGATCATAGTGATACAATGTGTTATCATGATTATTAACAAAAGGTATAGTGACCTGACCTTCGGTCATGGGTCAACAGTTGACCATCCTCATGATGATGTCACCCTCATCTTCTGGATATCGGTCATATTTTCAAATATCCCTGATCTCCATGAGTATCACCCTTCGCATTAAATACAATTCTAATGGTAGGTCGAGCCCTCAAATTTCAAATACAAACCCGTCACTTGTCAACATCTACAAACATCATGTGTCGATCAATGGACATGAATAAAAGTCACTAAGTGCACCCTAATTTTCTATCTTAATTAGTTAAAAGTGAAGATTTGGAGTTCATTTTGAATATACCATATGTTAAAATAGAGAATTACAGAGCTCCGAAGAGATTAAAACATCTAGACGGAACGAAAAATAGTAATCACAACAGGATCACACTCATTCGGATATCACCCACACAATAAAAAAGGAACCAATTATCAGGTATGTAGCGTTAAAACGCTATTTTGTTGTTTATGGTGAATCAAGAGGTAAAATTGGTTTTAACAGAGTTAATCGATATGATTATGCATAAAATAAACTAGAATAATAGAATTATCACCATGAAATGCATGTGATCACCAAACCACTGTTGCACATGACACATCAGGGTAAGATATGCATGTTTTTATTGCAGGATCCAATGGCAGCTAGAAAGAACCAGGCCAAAACTAAATTTTTGAAACCCATGTATGTGCAACCAAAGGGAGTAGCATTCAAATATGGGCAAATTGATGATACACATCAAGGAAACAATGATCTTGATGCATGGACAAACAAACTAGAGAAAGGAAGCGGAAACCCTCTGCTTATGAGCATATACAACTCAAGAATGTGGAATGCTGGTGGATTTCTGTATGCAATGGAGGCCACTGAGCTAGTGATAGAGTGTGCCCAGAACTACAATGCAGAGACTAGAAAGGTAGAAAAACATGGAAGAATATATGCATACTTTTCAATTGCAGGCATCACCTTGACCTTTAATTTGCCTAAGGGACCTAATGTTGTTCGCCCATACCTAGGTAGATTGGAAAAAAAATATAATAGAAAACATAAAGAGGCTAGAAGGATCATGTATCAATGGAGATCCAAGAGTAGCACATATAAGGCCTCCACCAAATTGCCTCTATATCTCTTTAGGTTTGATTTTGCTCTAGAATATTAGTACATGATGACAATGCTCAGCAGGATGACAGGGAAACCTAATGCTGGAGCCTTTGAAAATTACATGTATGGTATTATCAGGATAGTGGAAGGTTCTAATGACACCCTCTATGGGTGAAGATCATAAGTGATAGCCTAGATGAAGGAATGAGGAAGCTAGGAGGGAAAATGAACATGTTCCACATGACTTCCTATGTAGCATATGCCTGTGCATTTATAGGCACATTCAATGGATTGCAAACAATAGGTAGGGTTGGAAGTAACCCTGGAGATGTGAACATCTAGGAACATTACCCATAGTTGAAAAGAAGGGAGTACCTCCAACATTATTAGAGAGTGAATGATTCATTCTCTATGCACCTTTTCAGGACCATGGAAGAAGACAGAGCAAAGAGATTAAGTGTGGAAGCACAAGCTGCTATATACAAACATGGGGCTTGGTTCATTTAACTCCCCACATTTTCATACATCAGGATGGAGGGTTTTACTGGGCAACCTCTCATGTTGCCAAGATATCCAAATGATAAAGTCATCCTGGTGGAATTTTCTAGACAGATATTGCCCTTAGTAGAGGCTTATATTGAAAAAGGAAAGATACCAAATGTTTTGTTTCCAGTCATGATTGGCTGGTATATGTCCCCTGATAGGGAAAGTGTCAAGGATGTAATTGGAAGATTGAGATTAATGTACTTGCATCCCTTCTCACTAGCTAGACCATATGATCCTTATGATAGGATGTTGGCATTGCATAAGAAGCCTATACATCAAAAGCACATTGAAGATTTCTGGGCTGATTGTGATGATGAGGTGGAAGTTAGAAGGAAAGGTTACCAGAGGCTCACCTTGAATCAGATAAGCACCTTGGATTGCATGCTGGTGCCTACTCAGTTACATGAAGATGATGGCAAGGTCATGTCCCAAGAATATGAGGACAAAAAGGTATACAATGATACCATATCAGTTCTAGAGTGGGATCAGCTAGAGGAGACTTCCTTAGACTAGATAACCCAGAAGGTCATATAATTGACCAAGGAGTGGGTAGAGAATTAGATCACCCAGCTGAAGAGTAAAGGGCTAGCCCTCACTATAGATAATAAAAGAAAGAGGCAAGAATTGTTTGATGAGGAGTATGATGATTTTCTCTAAGAAAAGAGGCAGTCAAATGGAGAAAAGTAGTAAAGCAAAAATAAGAAAGGAAGCCAAGCAGCTGGGGTGATGGTTATTCAACAACCCCAACCAAAAGAAAATGTAGCTTCGACATTAGATGCATCATCGCCTCATCCACTTGCAAAAAAAATAAAGCTGCTGCAAAACTTGCCCATTATTATAGAAGAGGAGGAAGAACCCTCAGATGATGACCTTTTGATTAAGAGGAAAAAGAAGAAGGTCCAAACATCACCTCCAAAGAAACAAAAGACCATTATGAGAGGAACTTTAGATATAAATCCCATTCTATTGAGAGGAGTAGGTGGTGAAGGTATTTTAAAGAACTTGCAACATGAAGTTCCCATCCCTGATATTGTGTAATTCAAGACTGAAAAGGTAGAGGAACAAAGAGAATAGATGCATAGTTCAAGAAAGGAGCCACTTTTTCCACTAGATGATATAGTGGACTTATCAGATGATGATGTAGTCAATGATGTTTCAGCTCAAAAGATGGAGACCTTGGTGGCAAATACAAAGATAACCCCTCATAGCACTCCCGTAGTTCAAAAGGAAGTCCATCAGGAGGAGGTTGAAATGGAAAAAATAGAAGAAAATAACCTTGAGGTGATAGCTCAACAAATTGGCTTGACAAACTTGGTTGATCAAGTCACCAACCCTACAACAATAGACCTAGCATATTAGGGTGATGAGGATCAAGATAAAAACAAAGATTTACCTCCAAAGCAAGAAAAAGTAGAAGTTAATGTACATACAGAGGGTAATAAAGAAATGCCTCATAAAAATGATATTTAGGATAGTGAGCTAGCACCTGAAAGAGGAACAAATGAGAAAGAAATTGATAAAGCCCAAAACCTTGAAGAAGGAGACACATCAAAAGATAAAGAACAAAGTCTTGAACAAGGTGATGATTAGGAAAAGGAGATAGAAAATGTGAACTAGAATGATCCAGGTGATCATCAAGATAACATGGATCAGAATATTCAACATCCTCATGAAGATCAATTGCAACAAGATACACAAGATCCAAATGTGAATGCATCACATGAAGCTCTTGCACAGAAAGAGATTCCTCATGAGAAAATTCAAGAAGATGAACAAAGAAAAGAAACTTCTCCACCAAGGGTAGAGCAGAATGTAGAGTCTCAAGATGCTCACATTGAGCAGACTAGCCAACAAAGACCCACTGGTGATATTCCATATTTGTTGCAACAAGAGATAAACCCAGCCCAGGATAGTGATGTGCCTGAGTTTGATGTTGCTGCATTATTTTCAACAGATATGATCAAGCCTAAGAGAAAGGAAAGTCCTACATCTGCAATCAGGAGAGATCCTACCATAGGTAGGAGGACAGCTTAGGTAGCTCTGCCAATAGAAGATAAGTCTAAGGGAGAAATAAGCATTGATGAATTTAAGATAACTAATGTTGATCTAGGCTTTGCTACTGAGGAGAAGGAATGCCAAGAGGCCAAAGATATTATTGACTCCTTGATGAAAAGTGTGAAAAAGGAGAAAGACAAGAATAAAATGCACAAGGAGCATATTGACCAGTTGTATACATTTATAAAAGGGTTAATTGACCCTAACCACATGCCAGTTGACACAGCCACCCTCTTGACCATCATATCTCAAGATGAGCTAACAAAGCTAGTCATCATGAAGCATAAGGCTCATGTGCTAGACAGTTGGTTTATTCTTTTCATTTTAGAAGTAGAGAAGATGATAAAGACCTCCCTATCCAATTGGAAATTGTTCATCACATTGAGGAGCAAAGTAGACAAAGTTCAAAAGGAGGTTGTATAGAGATCCATCAAAGTAGACAAACATCTGGATGCCCTGGCTGAAATGAGGTGCATAGACATGAAGGTGCTCATATATAATCAGGTATTTGATAACAACACTACACAATTATTGAGCACATGGTATGAGGATACCAAGTTCAAGAGTGATATCCTAAAGAGATGTAATGCCAAGCTTAGGGATATCAGTGTTAAATTGCATGATTTGATGGTTGAGGAGATGACTATCTTGGAAGCTCTAGAAGATAATGTAGAAGGAAAGATAGAAAAACAAGATTCTTATTTTGCAGTTGAGTCTTTCTAAAGTAATTTTACATAGGCAATAGATGACCCTCTCCACCATTTGACAGAAGACATAGTCAACAAGGTTATAAGGATGAAGGCCAAGGTGGAAGGATATAATGAGATGTTAAACAATAGAAAGAGCAAATGGACTTCTCTACAGACATAATTTCATTCCCAAAAGCATTTGTAATAAAAGCTAGAGTTCAAGATGGGGGAGTAATTGAAAGAATAGTACAAGATTATGAACCTATTAGGGAGATGATCAGCATACATATATGATATGACCCCCACACTGATGAAGATGATGATGAAGAAGAAGAAGAAGAGTAAGGATGCATGATGATAGGGTCATGCATAATAAGACAAAATGTGATCAAGTCCCACTAGATGGTTGCTAGCTGGTAGCCTATGCCACGTTTGATATATGTTGACCAAGTCAAGGAGATATGGACCATTGATTTAGATAGACAAATCTTGGTCATTGGATCATTTGTAACTACCTCCTCTCTTTGTCCTATAAAAAAGAGATGGAGTGCACATTGTATGATTTATTTGAAACTTAATTGAAGTTAGATTGCTGAAGTTTCTCAAGACTATTCTCAAAGCTAATTGTAAATATACATGTCTTTTTGCATACTTAATGAAAGTGAAGATCTAGATTACATATCATTGTATACTTTGAGTAATCTGTAGATGAATTTTTGTCTTGTGCTTTGATTTGCTGCATCCCTTGGAGTGCAATTCATGTTGTACATGTCTTCATTTATTTTCCATCAAAGTTTGCATCAACCATACTTAGCTATAGAACACCCTGGTGAACCTATGGTTTGATTTTCTTCCTTTCATAACAGTATCTAGAGTGTATGTGGACCAACAGATAAAGATTAGAAAGCATTTAAGATAATTTATTTAATGAGGATCTTTAACTTTTGTGCTCTGCTAGGGTTTTTTAGATTTTCTAGGGTTTTGCTATTCTACTTTCTATTTGTTGCTTGGGGATGGAGGGTGTTGTAGTAGGCAGTACCTCTATTCCCCTACCCATTTCAGACACTACTAGGCCTGCAAACTAGAAAACAATTCTGACGGGACAGGTGGAATCTCCTAAGAACGGGACAATGGTTTGTCACCATAAAGAGATGGTTGAGGGGTCTTCCCTCGTGGTTCCTGACAATCTGGTGGACTCGATTGTCACTTCTATGGATCTTACCCTTGTCGGAAAGGTTTTTGTCTCTTCGCCCTAGGATTGAGATGATCCACAAATGGGTCTCCAATAGTTGGCGTGTCAAAGGTAGTGTGACTATTGTGGGTATGGCACGAGGGCTATTCCTCTTTCACTTCACCAACAAAGAAGACATGCTGGCTATCTTATCTAGAGGACCATGGCTTTATGGTACACATTCACTTTCTTTGGGCTATTGGAAACCAGGGTTTGACCCTAGTACTGAGCTCAATAAAACTGCCCTAGTTTGGGTACGTCTGCCTAGATTTTCCTTAGAATATTGGGATGAAGTTATTTTTAGTTCTATTACTAATTCTTTTGGTAATTTTTTTACCCTTGATAACTCCACACGCACCAAGTCTCACTTTGTTTATGCAAGATTATGTGTTAACATGGAAATTAATAAGACTCTACCCATGTTTATTGACATTACTTCAAAATTTGGCATCTTGAGGCAACCCATTTCATATGAGAATTCCACAACTTTTAGTCAGAATTGTAAGAGGAAGGGGCATCTCAGCTCGCATTGTAAGTTCAAGAAAGCTGAGGAAAATAGTAATAAGGAAGTCACTATGGAGAATAAAGAGGTGACCTTGGTTAATGATGAGCACTCGAAGGAAACTTTTGATCTTAAGGAAAAGGACAAGCACACAACTTTGGAAGAAGGTGAGATTTTAAACCAAGTTAAGAATATTTAGTTAGGGGGTGATAATCTTGAAGAGCCCCAGATTGAATCTGATAAAGATAAGGTGACCCAGATGGGTTTTGATAGAGTTGAGGAGACCCAGATGGGTTTTGACAGTTTTGAGGAGACCCAGTTAGGAGACGACAATGTTAAGGAAACCCAAATGATATTTGAAAGAGAGGTAGAGTCACAGGTGGGATTTGACAAAACTAAAGAGACCCAGTTGGGTTTTGACAAAGTGTTGGAGACTCAGGATAATGAGGTAAAGTTTGTGCCTTTGTCTTCAAGCCAAAATAAGCTTCACCCTTCTCCTAGGAAACTCACATCAGGTTTTCTCAAAGAAGGGTTTTTTCCTTCTTCTCCAAAGAAGCATTCTAATCAGTCTATAGCTCCTCTAAGAGTAGTTACAACTTCAACGAGTGACCATGAAGAGTGGACATCTCAAAATAAAAAGAGCCATAAACGTAAAAAGTTGGCTGATGTTGGTTTAGATCCTTTGAAGGGTAGACCTTCATTGTGAGAAACCAGGCAAAGAGAAGTAGCTAGGGAGATCACTAGTGGAAAGCAAAAGGCACTGGAGAATCACTCCAAAATGTTATTTAAATGAAAATTCTTTCATCAAACATGAGGGGCCTTAATAATCCCTCAAAACAATTTGAGGTCAAAAACAATATTTTTGAACACAAAGTGGATATTCTTTTAATTTAGGAAGTTAAAATGTCTGGAGAAGGTTTCAAAAAGATTGTTGATAGGATTTGTCCTAATGCTTCCTTCTGTATAAGTCCTATTGTTGGTGCCTCTGGGGGAATTGTGACTATGTGGAATGCTTCCATATTTCTTGGTAAAATTTATTTCTTCAATAAAAATTGCTTGGTGATTGATTTCTCTTTGCCTTCCTTTCGATGGAGTCTGGTTAATGTTTATGCCCCTAACACTAGGGTCTTAAGGAAAAATCTTTGGGAAAATTTGGCTAACCAACTCTCTTCTTATCCTGATTCATATTGGATGCTAGCGGGTGATTTTAATACCCCTCTTTATCCTTCTAAAAAGTCTGGGGGAATTTTGGACTACTCTGATAGTATGTTGGACTTTACTATTTTGATTAACACTTTTGGGCTTATTGATATTGACTTGATGAACCTGTATATCGAAAAATTTGGATTTATAAATGGAAATGATCAAACAATTGAAATGCATAACCTAAACTCAAATAATTCAATACCTCGAAGATGCAAGATGAGCTTGATTGATCAATTTGTTGTGTTGGTTGCTCGATTCTGCAGCATAACATTAAGATGAAGATGCTAGAATGAATGATAGATGAAGGATGCAAAGGCTCTAATGATATTTCAACAGAATAAGGGTGCTTGAGGCTCAATGCATTTTAGAAAATTTGGTAGAATAAGGGTACTTGAAGCTCAATGCATGCTAATGACTTGTGAGGGGTTTGATTTATAGAAAAGGCTTGGTTCCAATGGACGGCTAAGATTAAAAGCTAATTGATTAATGTGGATGGCTAGGATTGATTAGGTATTCCCACTCTTCAAGGGAGTTGTAGTCATTTGACAAGTGTCAAGGAGAATAGGGCTCATGTGTGCTTGTGTACATAAAAAGTACTACATATGAAAGATATTAAATAAAAGGCTATAGTACCACTTATCTTTTTAAATAAAAGAGGCACACATGTCGGCTTAATGATAAGATAAATTAATTAAATAAATAAAATTTATTTAATTAATTGGAAAGTCGGCTTATGATGAGAACTTAATTCAAATAAAATATTTGAATTAATTGGGATATGAGTTGGATATTAATTAAATAAATAAAATTTATTTAATTAATTAGATAATGGGATTAGGATATGATGTGGAAATTAATTAAATAAATAAAATTTATTTAATTAATTGGCTAATGGAATAAGTGGGGTTAAGAATAGGATTTGGGACAAAATGCTACATGATGTCTAAGTGATGTTTTTATCAAGGTGTTGCAAGACATGGACAAAGTTAGGACAAATTTGGGTGTCTACATTTTGCCCCTCTTTGAGATGATGTTCGAGATGATATGCTTTATGTCGAGTAACATCATTTCAAAGAAGCTAAGGTATGGATAGAGGAAAGGATAGTGATGATGATGTAGGAAAGATAGGGTGATGATGCCCCCTCGAGAGGATAGGTGGGTTGGACAAACACGGGTAGGCTCTCGAAAAGAAATGGTTTGGCTAAGAAAGATAGCTAAGGGAATGGATAGAAGAAATGAAGATGCGTTATGCTGCAATGAAAGTGAGCAACCATGATGTTTGATATAGCACTAGATGTTATGCACCAAGGTAGAAGGACCAGGGTGACGAGGTGTCTTGTGCCCCAGCGTAATACAACCTTGTCTGGATACAAGATATGAATATTAGCTGGATTGATACTGAGATGATACAAATGCAAGATAAAATAATAATACACACAAGCAAGCAAGCAAGCATGCACAAATGATTCAAAAACAAACAAGGTATTGCCCCTGTCAAGCTGTAAACCAATGATTGATTGTTTGATTGTTGATAGTTGATAGTGTTGTCATTGCGGGGAAAGCTATATCCCTAGATCAACACAAGGTTGTTTGTTGAGTTGGTTGGCTGGTTGGCTGATTGATTTGGCTTACAACAAGGCTAGGATCAAGACCATTGATCGTGATTGGATAACTTGGCTTGATTGCTTAACTTGATTGGTATGGATTAAGGATGGGCTTGCATTTGGATCATTGCTTTGAAATGGTTGGGAGATGATGAAATGCTGATTAGATTGATTTGATGAAGTGATGATTGGATTGATGTGCTATGATAGATTGATTGGAAGAAGTTGTTTATTGATGATGTATAAGATAGATGATAGAAGAAATGAGAGAAGAAAGAGGAAAATCGCTTGTGCCTGAATCTGGGCACTTCCTTCGTACTCCAGACTGCCTACATACCCTATATCCATGGGATCAAGGCACTTAACGATGGAAATGAGATGTAGTTCTGATGTTGTGTTTTATTGATGAGATGATAAAAATGGATTGAGATTGATGAAATGTTGATGATGTGATGATATGTGGTGGATTGAGCTACTTCTGATTTGCTGAAGTTATTGGATTGGTTTTGATGGCTAGCTTGATGTGCTTTGGTTGTAATGTTTTCTATTGCTGGGTTGATTGTTTTGATGATTGGATTGTTTTGAATGATGATAATGATGGTGTGATGATTAGAATGTCGATTCAATCTAAGCATAAGCAAGCATTCTTAGTATGCTCAAAGGATGTAAAATAAACAAGGTATTGTCCCTGTCAAGTCATAAACCAATAATGGATTGTTTGTCTGATGATGATAGATAGTGTTGTCATTGTAGGGAAAGCTATATCCCTAGATCAACACAAGGATGTGGGAACGCTATATCCCATTGATGATGATTGATTGGGCTCATGACGAGATTAGGATCAAAAAATTGTTGATTTGATTGGATAATGTTCCTTGATTGATCAGCTTGCTTCATATGGATTATTGTGACTTGGATTTAAGATCATTGCTTAGAGGGATTTGATTGCTATGATTGGAAGAAGTGATTGATTGAAATGGATGAATGAATGTTATTGATAAGAAGAATTGATGATGATGAGGATTTGATTTTGATTGATGTTAATGGAGTGGATTGTTTTGGATGATGTGATTGGTTTTATTGCTTGGATTTTATGTTGGATATTTAATTTTTTTGGAATTTTTTTTAAAATGTTTTGGGATGTCAATGGATTTACAATTTAGGTAGCTGTTGTGCTAGATACCAATGACAAGGGAAAACCAAGTCTAGGTGCAAGGATGGATGTAGGATGGATGGATAAAAGGATGGGCTCATAGTAAATGGGATGAAAGGCTCATGATAGATGAATAGATAAGAGGATAGGCCATATAAGGGATGGATGCATGCCTCATGAAAAATGGATAGGTAGGCTATAGTGGAAAGCTCATGATAAATAGATGGGGATAAGCTATAAGATGGAAAGCTCATGATAAGGATATGCCATAGTGGTTTGATCATAAGGGAGCTAGGATGTGATCTCCAAAGGCTATGTTGCATAGGAAAAACTTGCCCCATTCTAGGTGGTAATGCTTAGGATTTTACATGACAAAGTTCATGACCATGGGATGACATGATAGGTGGATAATGATAATACGGATTGATGAGGAAGGTATGAGGTATACCAAGAGATATCCAAAGCATGTTTCAAGATTTTGCCCCTATGTCTTCATCAAAATCAAAAGGCAGAAGGATGGATGAATGGATAAATGGGTTCAATAGGATAAGCTTGTTTATGTAATGGCTAAGGATGGTAGGATGGTATGGTAATAGTTTGGAAATGGATAGGATGGATGAGACAATGTGCCCCCAAGTGTAAGTGACATATAAGATCAACCTACACATGACGCCTGTTTGCCAGGTTTTCATCATGGTACTTATCCAAGGCGCCTGTTTACCAGGTTTTCACCATTGGATGAAGGGATTTCTCTTTACTATTTTGACTTTTTTCTTTTTCTTTTATTTTCTTTATTTCCTTTTTTTTTTTTTTTTGCTTTTAGATGCGTTAACAATTACACAGGGCGCTTGTTTGCCAGGTTTTCACCATGGTAATGGATAGGAGGGACTCAAGTGGCTAGTGCTATGAAGGTTGATAGTGTCCTTTTAGAAATGGATGATTTCTTCACATGGACCATGTCATTATGCTCATAGATGTTGATAGGGGGTTGCATGGATGGGAGATGGAGTAGGTAGATAGTGGATGATGAAATGGATTATGAAAGGTTCATGCAAGGATAGATGGATCGGGATAGTGGACTATGATGTGGATTATGTAGGCTTATGCAAAAGCATGGACCATAGGGATAGCATGGCAGAGATATGCAAGATAATGGATGGAAGATGGGTAGATGTAGATATGTGAAGGTGCTGTGGAGTGGAAGGGAATCATGACCAACGGTTGCACACACCATGATAAACATTGAAGCTTTTGATGAGATGGTGGTGTAGGAAGCAATGGAGATGTTTGCTTAGGAGATGGTTGATGAAGTGATTTAGGAACCCACATAGATTTAGTATTTTTAGTGCTTTTGTTTTGCTTGTGGGATTTTTGAAGGGAATGGAAGTTTTGGATGGAAATAGGCTTTTGGATGGAGGTAGGTGATTGGGATTCTTGAGATGTGGAGGAGGATGCATCATTTGACTTGCTAGCTATTTGCTTAGGAACCCAAACCATTTTGCTTTTGGGCTTTGCTTTTGGAGGTAAGGGTTTGGATGGTTGCTTAGATGTGGATGAGGATGCCTCATTCGCTTTGCTAGCTGTTTGCTTAGGAACCCAAACCATTTTGCTTTTGGGCTTTGCTTTTGGAGGTATGGGCTTGGATAGCTTTTTGGATTGCTTTGATTTGGTTCTTTGCATTGATTTTTCATGTTTGTGCCCTAAGGCATGATAGTTCTTTGGATTTTTGGTAGGACTTTTAGCTTTATAGGTAGAGGCATCAAAATTTTTGCTTTTGAATCCCATGGCATGGGTGGAGTGGATGAAATGATTGGAAGCTTTATGCTTAGGTGATGTGTGCTTTTGTTGGCCATGATTAGGGATGTAAGGATACTTATGAATGATATGTATGTTAGGTGTTGGAAGCAATGGTGGCAAGGTGGATGGCGGAAGGTGTATGGTCACATGCTTTTGACATTTATAGGATGATGGAGATGGAATGGCTACATAAGTTTTGGGTATATGATGGGGGGTGTGATGGAAAGTGGTAGGTTTAGGATGCATGAAAGGATTACCAACATCTTGGCCTTGTTTACCTTGGGGTGTGTATCCAAGGCCATATGAGCATGGAGGGATTTTGACATGGTTTGGCTCCAAAATACCTTGTTCATAAAGGCCTAGACCTTTGCCTTGGTAGTTCATGTTTTGGAGTATGCGATGGACAATGGGACTAGGTGTGCTGTGAACATTAGACTTGAGCTCATTATTGGATGAAGGAGGTGAAGTGGATAAAGGTCATTGTTGTCCTAAGGAAGAACATTCATGGACAAAGGTGGTAAAACCAATAGAACATGATGGTGGACTTGAAGTGGAATCGATGGTGGATGTGGAAGGGGGATCATTAGGATCTTGATTAGCATTATGTTCACTAAGATCCAAGTTATTTGTTTGATCTTTTATGCTTACTTGGGGGACAAGTGTCTCATCATGACAAGTGGATGTTTGCTCATTATGGATAGGGCTAGATGGTGGATGACTAGGAGCAATTTGGATATCTTGCTCATGGATGGTTATAAGATTATGGATAGGATCAAGGTGCTCATGGATAGCTTCTTCATAGGTATCATCTTGATCATAAAAAAGGTAAATGTTATGGATGGGTTGCATGAAAGTGTATTGATCTTGTGTTGGACTAGGGATTAATGTTTCCACATGTTTAAGATTATGCTCTTGACATACCTCTTGACTTTGGATGGAAGTGGAAGGTTCTTGAGTGGACTTGATAGGCTCTTGACTTAGGCTTGTGGTTGGAGACTCTTGAATAGACTTGTTGGCTTGTAGATCACATGATGGGCTTAAAGGGCTAGGCATGTTAATGGAAGGCTCTTGAAGAGGCTCAAGGATATGTGAACCACATGATGAGATTATAGGATTGGACATGACCTTTGGAAGTTCATTGGTAGGCTCATGAATTGGTGTTTGACATGGGGGTAGTTTATTCCTATCTAGTAGCCAATGGATCACATCCTTTGCAAGTGTATGGATGGATGGGAAATATAATGGATGGATGATAATGGTAGATGGTGTTGGATTAGGATTAGGATGAGGATTAGGTTGAGAGATAATTGGATTGGATGGATTAGGATTTGGACTAGATGGGGGTGACATATAGGATGGGGATGATGTGGCATGATTTCCCATTATAGGTGGGTACACCTTGTAAACAATTGAGAGAAATATTGGGCATTGATTTGTATTATGGCCTTTGGTCCTATGGTATGCACAATAATCATGTTCATCATATGGACTTTCTTCACATGGTTTGACTTTAGGAAGTTCAATGAGTTTTGCTTCAAGCATCCTTTGTAAAACTCTCTCAGCCGCATCCTTTGGTGAATGATTAGAATGACATGGTGAGGAAGGTAATGAAGGGCTTGGTGGTTTGGAAGGTAAAGGGATCAATGGACTATGATTGGGATCACATGGTGGTGTTGAGATAGGATTAGTTGGCTCATGTGATGGCATGTGATTGGATGGTGGTGGCCACTCTAGATTGGTATCTCCCTTGTCAAAGGTTATTAGATCTTGCATGGGATAACTTGGGCTTGTTTGATTTATATACAAGGGATTACTTGGACTTGGATGTGCTTCTTGTTGTAAAGATGGATTTGGGCTCATTTGTGCTTGTTGTGGAGGCCATTGATAGTCTTGGTGGTTGAGTGAAATGGTGGGATATGTAGACAAAAGATCTTGAGGTGGACTCAAAGATGTAGGCATTTGATCATGTTGGCAAGGTTGACTTGTGCTCACTTGATTTATATAGAAAGGGCCATTGGGACTTGGATGTTGTTCTTGTAATATCACTTGATTGCTTTGTGGATGGCTTTGGTGATATGTTGGAATGTTAGAATGAGGAATTGGATAAGCTTGAGGTGGATGTTCATAGGTTGATGTGGTATTGACTTGGTGGATAGGTGGATTAAGTTGATATGAAGTGGATGGATATGACATGTGGCTATGAGGTGGATTAGGTTGGTATGGAGTGGCTAAGAATTGTTGTACTTGTCGAGCTTGACTAGTGGCTAAAAGGTGTTGGACTTGGGCTATGAAGTTTTGTAGTTGAGGTGATTGGCTTGCATGGGGTTGAGCTCTTTGGAGGAAGAATTGTAATATTTCAATGGCATCTTGGTTGAGGGGTTGTAATCCTTGATAAATATTTTGGAGGAATCTTTGAAATTTGATTTCTAGGTCCTCTAGTGTAGACATGTTGTCACCCAAGTGTTTGTCTTAAGTCCTTTTAGCAAGTGGTTGTTTAGGGATTTGGATGATGATGTGGATTGTTTGGATGACTTGGTTATGTTTGGGATGAAAGTGATTGGGTTTGAATGTTATTGGAAGAATGTGTAGGATGACTTGTCTTTATGTGTTTGGGTGTTTAGAGCTTGATGTGGCAATATTCAAACAAATGATTATGCATATACACACATGAATCACTCATGCAAGACACATAAGCAAGTTGTTA
This sequence comes from Cunninghamia lanceolata, assembly GCA_027924645.1. Classification (NCBI taxonomy): domain Eukaryota; kingdom Viridiplantae; phylum Streptophyta; class Pinopsida; order Cupressales; family Cupressaceae; genus Cunninghamia; species Cunninghamia lanceolata. The sequence continues at coordinate 11,341,925 of BSBN01000421.1, read as the reverse complement.
GTTTGGAAGAATGTGATGTTGGTCAAGCAAGCACGTGAAGACACTTCAACAAGTCCTAGTTAAGGCAAGGCCACTATCACAAGGAGGTTCTAGTGAAAATCTGGGGGACTGGCACCCCACGAGCATCCAGCAAGCCACTTAAGACTTTAACTAACCCTACTAGGAGTTTTAATATACACAATGGTACACCTCCTTTCGAGTTAGCACTGTATGGTGAGCGCTAATACCGGTTAGACTTGGCTTTCGCCTTATCCTCTAATTTTTATAGCGGACCGGATGAAAGTACTGCTTGAGGTCATTCCCTTGGGGTGGATACCAAGGCAGGCCTCTCTAAGGCTAAACAAAAGCAACACAAGTAAATGTTTTTGATCTCCAAGTTCGTGTTGGGACACGAGGAGAGAGCATACACATTTACTTGGTCACACTCGCATGGGGTTCATTAACCTTAGAAATTCCATGTGTGGAAGACAATGCAAGCACTTGTTTGTTTTAAAACCCAAATCCAAATCTAATGAAAGACAATGGTTCGTTTTAGCCCAATGTTTTGATGTGAATTTGCAAACAATTGTTCGTTTTATGCCCAAAATCCAAATGTGTTTGCAAACAATGATTAGAAGATGAAAGAGATGAAAGATTAGAATGAGTGCACCTGATACAATCACTCTCCAATTTGCTATAGATGTTGATGCCAATGCTGCTCCAGCGCCTTAGATGCCCTTACAAGTCACCAATTCCAAAAAGAAACAAGTAAACTTGCAAAGAAGATGATTACATGAAAAAGATGAAATCCAAAAATTCTGATGAAAATGATTTGATATAGAAAAATAGATTGCATAAACAGAAAGTTCAGGAGATTCTAAGCAATTTGAAAAAAAGTTTCGCAGAAAAACGATCAAAATTGCTCAAGTTATGCTCAAATGAAGTTTGCAATGAACCTAAACTTTGACTGATAAAAAATCCTGAAAAATAGTACAATCACCTGATAAAAGTGGTATAGTTGTGAAGCTTGTCCTCCCAGCTTTCCAACAAGTCCTTGTTTGTGCGATTTGGCCTCCGTATGTGAAAGTTATGATAGAAATACCAAGATGCACAATGACAGCAAGCAGAAATAAGTTACAGTTGCCAGATGCGACATACTGTTGATCAGAGGCGATCTATATTTGTGACAGGTGGGATCTTGCAGATCAAATGCGACATGAAAAATGCTAGATGCGGTTCCTGTAGGCTTATAAGCGATGAAGAAAAGCCAAAAGCGACCGATTTGGGCCTATAAGCGACCTATATCTGCAAAATAACAATACGCTACAGAAACCCTAACTCTACAAAACGTGATCACTGTTAGACTAAAAGTGATTCATTTATACCAAAAGCGGGTACTTTCAAGATAAAAGTGATACAATTCATACCAAAGGCGATGTCTATCCGAATAAAAGCGATCCACAAAAGCATTATAGGCGGCTGATTTAAGTGCAGAAGCGACACGAATATGCAGAAAGCGGTGGTTTTTTGGTCATAAGCGATGCAAAAATAGATGGAAGCGACAAGTAATGGCTTATATGCAACTAACAAAATGCCAAAAGCGACACATAATAGCCCAAAAGCGATCTGGAGAGTTTCAGGAGACAGAATGCAAATGTTAACCATAAGCGACCAAGTTTACCATATGCTATCAGTTTTTGTTCAAAAGCGAGCACTGTTTGTTTAAAAGCGGACAAAATTTGACCATAAGCGACTGCTGTTTGCCCAAAGGTGAGCTGATTTAGCCCAGGCGAATGCTGTTTGATCATAAGCGACTTGAATTACCAGAAGCACATTGTTGCAGTCCGGTTGTTGTTTTCTTCACCAAACGCTCCATTTTTCATCAAATTTAGGCAAATTTGTACTCAAAGTTTATGGAAATAGCCTCTCGGACGCAATGGTGAGGTTAGATTTGGGCTACGAGATCATCTACATACATATTTAGCCAAATCTTTGCAAACTAGGGTTAGAAAAATACAAATTTTTGCTACAAAAGCTTGCAAAAATGAAAGATTCGCGCTCCAAGAGATCTAAACTTCATAAAAACAACTCAAACAAGAGAGGTTAATCAAGGACGTGAGTCCCACCGGGCGTGCCAAATGTATATCGAAAAATTTGGATTTATAAATAGAAATGATCAAACAATTGAAATGCATAACCTAAACCCAAATAATTCAATACCTCGAAGATGCAAGATGAGCTTGATTGATCAATTTGTTGTGTTGGTTGCTCGATTCTGCAGCATAACATTAAGATGAAGATGCTAGAATGAATGATAGATGAAGGATGCAAAGGCTCTAATGATATTTCAACAGAATAAGGGTACTTGAGGCTCAATGCATTTTAGAAAATTTGGCAGAATAAGGGTACTTGAAGCTCAATGCATGCTAATGGCTTGTGAGGGGTTTGATTTATAGAAAAGGCTTGATTCCAATGGACGGCTAAGATTAAAAGCTAATTGATTAATGTGGACGGCTAGGATTGAATAGGTATTCCCACTCTTCAAGGGAGTTGTAGTCATTTGACAAGTGTCAAGGAGAATAGGGCTCATGTGTGCTTGTGTACATAAAAAGTACTACATATGAAAGATATTAAATAAAAGGCTATAGTACCACTTATCTTTTTAAATAAAAGAGGCACACATGTTGGCTTAATGATAAGATAAATTAATTAAATAAATAAAATTTATTTAATTAATTGGAAAGTCGGCTTATGATGAGAACTTAATTCAAATAAAATATTTGAATTAATTGGGATATGAGTTGGATATTAATTAAATAAATAAAATTTATTTAATTAATTGGCTAAATAGGATAAGGATGGGATTGAATGGGATTTTAATTAAATAAATAAAATTTATTTAATTAATTGGCTAATGGAATAAGTGGGGTTAAGAATAGGATTTGGGACAAAATGCTACATGATGTCTAAGTGATGTTTTTATCAAGGTGTTGCAAGACATGGACAAAGTTAGGACAAATTTGGGTGTCTACAGAACCAAAATTTTACTTGGACTAATAGGAGGAAAGGGGACCAAATGATTCAAGTGAAACTTGATCATTTTCTTGTTTCCAATAATTGGCCAAACATTGCCGCCCTTAAATTGCTACTCTGCCTAGAACTATTTCTGATCACAATCCTCTCATTTTGGAATGGGCTAATTAGAAGAGAAAAAGTCCTTTTCCTTTTAGATTTGAGGCTATGTGGACTAAACATCATGATTTCAGGAATCTTCTTTCTAGATGGTGGCAACTTCAGGTTGTGGGTACTCCTATGTTTAGACTTTTTAAAAAGTTGACGCATGTCAAGAGAGAAGTTTATGGTTGGAATAAATATAGTTTTGGTAACATTTTTTCTCAGAAAAAGATCTTATCAAATAAGATGGCAAATATTCAATATAGGATTTCTCAAGGTGATACTTCTAATATTTTCTTCCAATTAGAAAATGACTTAATCAGAGATTGGAAGAATTTAATGATAGCAAAGAAGTATTCTGGAAGCAAAAATCTAGAGTTTAATGGCTTAAAGAAGGTGACTGTAATACTGCCTTCTTTCATGTTTCTTCTTTAAGGAATAGAAAATCTAACTCTATTTCTCAAATAAGATTGGATAATGGTAATATGATTACTAATGAGGAGGAGATTGGAGATCATGCTGTCAACTTCTTTCAGAATCTGCTGTTTGAACAAGGACCGAGTGCTGATAACTCATAGGTTATGAATAAGCTTCTAAACAATATCCCTTCTCTAATTTCTGAGGAAGATAATGCTCATATTTTAAAGCCCATTTCTGAGGGAAGAGGTTAGTACAATGGTCTTTTCTATGGGGCCTTTTAAAGCTCCGGGGTTGGATGGTTTTCCCCCCTTTTTCTTCCAAGAATTCTGGGACATTATTGGATATGATGTCACTGCTGCTGTCAGAGACTTTTTTAGAATTGGTAAACTTTTGAAACAACTCAACAATAGCTTCATTGCCCTTGTTCCTAAGAAGCTCAACCCAGAGATGCTCGTTGACTTCAGGCCTATCAGCCTTTGTAATACTATTTACAAAATTTGTACCAAGCTTCTGGTGGTCAGAATCCAACCTCTTCTTGACAAAATTATATCTCCCTCACAAAAGGGTTTTGTTCTTAGGAGACAAATCTTAGATGCTATGATTACTACTCATGAAACTATTCACTCAATGGAAAAGAGTCGTATCCCAGGTATGGTTTTTAGACTTGATATTTCTAAAGTTTATGATAGGGTGTCATGGCAATTTTCATTTAAAGTCATTCAGAAGCTTGGGTTCAATGATAAAGTTTCTCTTCTCTTTAAGGAAGCTGTTACTACTGCTAAATACTCAGTCTTGGTTAATGGAGTTTGAAGAGGTTTCTTTTCTCCTTCTAGGGGATTAAGACAGGGAGATCCCTTGTCCCCCTATCTTTTTATTATGATAGCTGAAGCACTTGGTAAATCTATTCATAGTAAGATCAACTCTAAAGTTTTAACTGGGATTAAACCTGCTTCCTCTTTGTCTCCTATGCCTATCCAATAGTTTGTGGATGATACCATTCTTTTTGGCATCTCCTCTGTTTTGGAAGCCTCTAGATGGAAATATTTATTGAATGCTTATGCTATGGCTTCTGTTCAGCATATTAATTTTCAAAAAAGTAATGTTTTCTTTTTCAATACCCCAGGTGATCTCCAAAGAAAAATTGTTAATATCCTTGGTTGTGTGGCTACTAACCTTCCTTCAGTATATCTTTGTCTCCCTTTGACTACTAAGGAAGTTTCTCTGGGTTTTTGGCAGAATATGCTTGAGAGAACTCAAAAGAAATTGTTGGGATGGAAAGGAAAACTCTTAAGCAGTGCGAGAAAATTGCAGCTTCTAAGGGCCTATCTTCAAGGTATACCTACCTACTTTTTATCCCTATTTAAAATGCCCAGATATTTGGCTGATAAACTAGAGAAAATTCAAATGTGGATGGGAATAGAAGAAAAAAAGAGAATTTCTTTGGTTAAATGGGATAAAGTCTACCTACCTAAGTCTCATGGTGGGCTTAACATTAGAACCATTCAAAATATGAATAAGGCTCTGTTGTCAAAGATTGTTTGGAACTTCTTAAATAGAGATACTGACTAGGGTATTATTATAAAGGCCAAGTACTTAAGGGACACTAACAGATACTCTTTCCTCAATCAGGAGGGCCTTCATCAAGGATCTGTTATTTGGAATAAAATTATAAAAGCCAGAAGTCTTGTCAACAAGGGTATCAAATGGAAACTTGGTGATGGATCACTTATAAATTTTTGGTAAGATCCTTGGTTGGCTAATGGACCTCTTTCTAAATAGATGGATAATGAAGCTATTAGTGTTCTTGCTAAACATTTTTTTGGCAAAAAAGTTAGTCACTACATTCATCAAGATCATGGTGTTAGAATTTGGAAAAATCTACTGGAATGCTATACTAATAATCTGAATCTCCTCCATAGGGCTAATAAAATACAACAAATTCTTCTTAATACCAGGATTCCTCTTTTCTCTAGAAATGTTCAATTTTTTTGGTCTGCTAACAATTAAGGTTTTTTTTTAGTTAAATCTACTTACCATTTACTGATCGAGGAACTTAAAGATGATGTCTGGAAGAAGGTCTGGAATTGTAAACTCCTTCCTAAGGTTAACTTTTTCTGGTGGACTGCTGTTCATAATAAGATTCTGACATAGAACAATCTTCAACAAAGGGGTATGCAATTTGGTTAACAGATGTGTTTTGTGTTTGAAAGAAGAAGAATCTGTCTCCCATCTTATCCTGCATTGTCAATTTGCAACTGAGATATGGAGTAAAGTCTTTCTGAATTTTGGGTTACAATGGGTCTACAACAAAGAAATAAAAGATCTCATTCTTAGTTGGATCCCTCCTCTATTCCATCCTTGGTTAGTTGAATTATGGACTCAAACTCTTCCTTTTGTTGCTTGGTTCCTCTAGAAAGAAAGAAATAATAGAATTTTTAGAGAAACTATCAGAAATAGGTTTTCAATTCTTTTTCTAAGGCTCTCCTAGAAAATGTGTCAAATTCCAACATCAAAATTGCTGATAAACCTCTTACTCAGCATGAAGTCCTTGTGGCTTCCAACTGGGGGATTGTGAATCAAATTCTTGCTTTTGATGATTCTAAACACATTAAAAGACTTAACACTATTTGGACTCCCCTTGATCAAGGTTGGTCCAAATTAAATTTTGATGGAATTGCTAAGTCTAATGGTAAGGCTAGTGGTGGAGGAGTTATATAGAATGACAGAGGAGCTCTTATTGCTGCTTATGCTGGAGGAATTGGTAACCAAACTAATAATTTTGTTGAAGCCTCTGCTCTTTTATGGGGTCTTAAGTTGGCCATTTCTCTTGGCATCCATCAACTTCATGGTTAGGGTGATTCAAAAATTATTATTGAGGCTATTTCTAAAGTTTCAGAGTGTGGATGGCAACTTAAGGATATAGTGCTTGATATTCAAACTCTCTCTCAGGCTATTCCTATCATTTCCTTCTCTCACATTTATAGTGAGGACAATACTGTTGCTAATGGCCTGGCAAATTTAGGTCAGCAATTTCAAAACTGGCTATGTTGGCGCTAACTTCATAATATCCCAGGTCAAATTCGAGATATCATTCAAAAAGAACAAATTATTATATGATGATGGCTCATCATTTCACCTAGATTATCTATGTCGCCAGTTCTTTAATTTAGGGCATGCTGATTAGACACTCTAATAATGATGGGAGTGAGCCTAGACAACCTTGCATGCATGTGAAAGATAGCTAATTAATTTGGGAAGATTATATTAGGACCTCTAGTTATTGTTTTAATGATTGCCCTAATTCTAATCGTGTCCTCTTTATTGCCATTTATATTCATTGCACTATGTTCAAAGTCTCTTGATTTTCTCATAGTATTGATAGAAGTTTTCTGGAATACAATTCTACCTACTCCTTTCCCAAGTTCATTCAGCTTCACTAATGTTTTTTATCATGGGTGGCGACAGGATACGAACTGAACCCAATAACTGCAGAGAATTTAAAGAGAATGCCTTGGTCTAGCATTACTGTAAGGAAGGAGGAGTCACCCCTTTCCTTGAATGTTTGAATGGACACGATCAAAACCTGTCTATTCAATTTGCTTAGTCTTGGGATAATCGCAAGGTGCAAATTGGGAATGTCAGTTTTGTGGTCTTTGAGAATGACATTGTTATGGCTATGAGTCTCTCCAAAGGGAATGAAGATGCAGAAAAAGTCTAGGGTTTCAGATGCTCAGAATAAAAAATTGTTTCTTGGTGAAGGAGAGGAGTTGGTACCTTACCAAGGTGGTTTTGAAAGAGCTCGTCTTCCTGAACCATGGGCTGACATGTGTTATATGGTGATGAAGTATTTCACCCTTGAGGGCCTTTTCACCAGGTTCTATCACTACCATCTCCCTTTATTGAATCATTTTAGAAGGAATTCCATAATTAGTTTCCCTTTCTACTTGATTTCTTCTCTTGAACACTCTGTACATGTTAAAAAGACTGTTGAAGAAGCCTGATGAAAAGCCTATTCCTTTAGACCAAGGGCTCATTAATTGATTATACCAGTTTCACTTAGCTCTGTCTCCTCCATCTTCTCATCAGCCTTCTGGTCAGGATACCCCTACTGCCTCTGTGAAAATGAGTCTTGCTACTCCTAGTCGACTCCTTGTAGGTGATCCTTGTTTTGGTATTTCTAAGTCTATGACCAAGAGTGTTCAAAACCCTCCTTCTAGATTTAAATTGAAAGCTAAAAGACATCTCTCAAATGTGGACAAGGAGTCTAACCTTTTGAAGGATGATATTAGGGTTTCTGGGACCCATATTGAGTAGAATCAGGGTAGGGAGGGACCCTTACAAAACTTCAAAAAAGTTAAAATGGAGGGTAAATTTGCTATCATTAGGCAGTCTAGTCGTATCGCTAGCAAACGGGCTCCCAAACTGAAGTTGATTGAATATTCTGAAAGCAATTTTGAATCCTCTACCCATGAGGAGGAAGATCTCAAGACTGATGTTCAGGAGATTGCTATTGAAGATTTTGGTGGTGAAGAAGAAATTGATGGGCAGGGCATTCTTGTGGAGGTCTTTGAAACTGAAGATAATGCTGGGGTTCATAATCATGTCTCCATTGATGACTATGTGGATGTTGACGATATTACTACCCAGGTGAAAGTGACTGATATTGATGAGGACATTAGGAAAGATATCTACTTTGTTCCCACTTTTGTTCCTGTTGATCCTGATAATAATACTCAAGATGGTAGGGAAGAAGACAATACTGAGGAAATAATGATGCTGATGATCTGTCTTAGATGAAGGAACAGGTGGAGTTCCTGGAAAATAAGGTCTCTTCTCTTGGCAATTTCATTTCTAACATGTTATGTAAGCCTACTATGGCCAATCTCTCTCTTCTTCAGGAGCAGGAGGTTCTCATTCATGGAGCTAATAATGACAAGGTTAAAGAACTTGACAAAATATTGGAGTTTCTTTCGAAGGGAGAGGAGGACATCTCTTCCTAGTCTTTCTTTGCTTTCTGTTTGTTGACTTTTTACTGTTAGTATCTTTTTGCTATATATCGGTTGTATGTAAGCTATTGGTGGTTGTTTTGGCTCTTTTTGTTTTCTGAGCCTTTTTTTCCCTTCTTGGGTTCTATTTTGTAATATGGGATTGGCCCCTGGTTTGCCGCCTTATAATATCAAAAACATAATTTGTTTAATTTCATTACAATCACCATCACATTTGCAAATATATAGATAATCCTAAGCAAATACACATAAATATGCAAATATCTCAAAGGAAAATGAATATTCTTAGCATATTTGAACTAATTTGCATGTATAATTGAAAATATTATGCAAATACATATAAATGTCAGCAGTGATAATATAAATATTAGCTTGTAGGCATGTTATTTAGATAAATTCATAGTGTAGAAGTGAAAATTGATTCATAACAGTTGATGTTCAGAAGAATTGATCAAACTTGTCAAATATCATCATTACTGTTAAATACAGTAGAATTAACCTTGTTTGTGGAGAAATTTAAAAAAAGCAAGTGTAAAACTAGATGTTTAGACATCAATTCATAGTAGCAGAACAACGTAAGGCCCCTTGAATGGAAAATAACATATAACTTCAACCTCTGAGTAATGTTAGATGATCATACTTTTCAAGATATAAAGGTCTGTTGTGTAAATTATTTGTGATTAGTGAAGTCAAAATGAGATAGAAAATAGAAAAACAAATGCATACACAAGTATCATACCTCACTATGACTCACAAATCCAAGATGGGGTGGTAGAAGCATGCACCCAAGAGCTCCTAGATATACCCTAGATAATGGATTCAATGAGAAATGCTCTATCTAATGCAACTACAAGCTAGCTCAAGAGAATTTTTGGCATGATAACTCTACTTAGAAATTGGATGATAAAATGGCTTGGAGGATGTTGCATTTATAGGCATTTTGTAGAGATTTTGATCCAATGGTTGAGATTGATTTGGGAGATCAAGGGTGGAGGATGAAAGTGATGTGGAGGGCCTAGATTTCATCTTGGAAGATGGAGGGCTAGGAATAAAGATGAATTTTTAATTAATCTTGGGAAAGGGGTGAATTAAATGAGGTTGGGTGAGATTGATTTTATGTGAATTAAAAAATCACATGGGGAAGGGTAAAATGAATTTAAAATTCATTTAGGGAAGAGTGGATATTAATGCTTATGACTTGTGTAAGAGGTTTTAATGAGGGTTATGACACGTGTATAAACAATTGATTTATATGAGATATATTTCAAATTTTTATTTGGAGGATGTGGGGAAGGGTGTTAATTGAGGTTTGACCATCTTAATTAGGGTGATTAACCTAATTAATATGGCTGGAAAAAATTAGGGAATGGGTAAATGGGAGGTTAAGATTATTTAAATAAGGTTTTATTTGATTAATCCTAGGTCTAGGGTCATGTAGGTTAGACTAGGTAATTAAATAATACATATTTAATTAACTAGGGTAGGAATAGGTTGATTAATAGGCTAAATTAATTAGATAAACATGATTTACCTAATTAATTGGATTTAGTGAAAAAGGGAGAATTAGCCAAATAAATATTGCATATTTATTTAATAAATTAGCTAAGGTTGAACTACTAAATTAATTAAATTAATCCAATTGTGGGAGATAAAATGATGAAAAATTAGATGATGAATGGATAATTAATTAAATAAAAATTTAATTAATTGATTAGAAGGGAAACTGGTATGTTTAGGGATGTCAGGAGTTGGTTTGATGATGAAGACATTTTTAGGTGTCTACATTTGTCCCTCTTTGATGTGGCGTCAGGACCTAGCAGGGAGGTGGCGTCAGCTCAAAGAAAAAATATGCCCTAGCTGCCAGGAGGGAATGAAATGAGTGAGGGATGCCCCCTCGAGAGGTCAGCGAAAAAATAAAAAAAATTTGGGTGAGCTCTCAAAACGACAAGATGGGGGTGAAATTTGGATAGGGGAAAGAAAATCAAGTTGATAGGAAGAAAAATGAGGAAGAATGGTTGTGATCTAAACCCTAGGGAAGAAAAACTACGTGGAGGGATAGCATGATTTACTATAATTAGAGGAGTGGGCCCTAAGAGTGCCACATTTACACACATTGAGTTACTTAGAAGGAGAGAAGAGGAGATAGCAAATCACAATCCCATGTTCCCACAATACACACACATTTCTGAGCGCTTCCGACCATACAAGAGATCACAAGAGCCTAGACCACAGGTAGGCCCTAAACCTTGCTTTGTCATTTTTTGTTTTTGTTGCATTTTTTATGCCGGGAAATAGGATTTTAGGGTTTTAGCACTATCAGGCTATCGCCTAGCACAAAAAGGGACATGGATTAGTGCCATCCTCTGGATTGGTACTATCCACTTGGGATAGAAAGAGGGCAAATCAGTGCCAAAACATTACATTTTGGTGCCATCGTCTGTTTTAGCACAATATCATGTAGGGCTAGGGTTTGGCGGATTAGCGCCAAAAGGGGATTAGGGTAGCGCTATCCTATAGACTGGCATAAAGGTCTAAACTAGCACTATCGACTCTATGGGGAAAAGAGGCACAATCCCTTGGATTGGCACTAAAAGGTAAAGTGGCGCAATGTTTTGGAATGGTGCAGAAACTGTCCAGTGGTGCTATACTCTATTCTAGCACCATATGGAAGTTGGGCAGCGCCATCCGATATGTTGGCACAAAAGAGAAGAATTTTGGCACCAATATTGGTTTGGCTTCCAAGAAAAGAAATGTGATGTGAGAAGTTTGATTTTGGAAGAATAGGTAGGTTTTTTATAAGCATTTGTGGATGCAGGTGATGAGGTCCTTTATTATGTATTCTTGAGAGTGATGGGTGCCATCAGTGATGGATCTATTTGATGCTTCTAATGATGCTACACGAGGTTGACTGGCATGGTTAGGGCTTTTGAACCCTGCACAGATGCCGATGCTTCGAGCTCGTAGAGATTTGATGATATCTCTCCTAGAGTGTTACCGCCCTGAGACATGTTCTTTTCTGCTTCCTATGGGTGAGATCACCATTACTCTTGAGGATGTTTATGGCATCCTCAAGATACCCATTCATGGGGACTGAGTGATATATGATATGAGGAGGGGATAGAGGGCCCTACTTAGAGTATTTCCCCATGGTTGGATAGTGTTGGTATAAGAGAGTCAGGAGATGAGCTATGAGGGGACACTAGTGGGAGGTGTAGATCACTTCTCATTATTCCTGTGTGCATTGATCGGTGGTGTAGTGATGCCAAATTGGTGGGTAGAGGCTTTCTAGTTGGATGGGGGGAGGTTATTGAGGGGATGGTTGGACATGAGACGGTATATGCCTGGGGGCCCTGTATGCTAGCACAGCTATACCATGAGATGTATGCAGTTGTTTATCATTGTGATTCAGCACTATCAGCTGGAGTTAATTTGTTTCATGTGTGGGTTTGGGAGCATATTGTGGTTACCAGGCTAAGAGGTGGATATTATCATCAGCGATTTGAGGCCTATGTGTTTTTATATTGAGATGTGGAGTATACATATACAGGGCAGGTTTGATATTGGTGTCGGGTACTGGATAATTTGATTCAGGTGACCTGGCGACCGTATATCAGAGTGGAGCCATGGATAGATGATGATGTTCATATGCCCTACACATTTCAATAGGGGTACTTGATGGGTCAAGGTGACCATACTATAGACATGTATCTGCTGTCGTGGGTCATGCATTAGTTTGGACTACGACAGGATGTTCTGCAACCTATGGCAATATTTGCACAGACTCCTCGAGATGCACATTTGTGGCCCCCAGCCATATAACCATAGGTAGCTATTGGAGACTTCATGGCTTTACAACCACTAGTATGAGATTGGAGGAGTGAGATCAAAGATGTAGGTACCACGCCTGTATATGAGCCTTGGTGGCAGATGTGGCGGCCTACATGGTTCACAGATCCCACAAGGGAGATGGTCGTAGTAGGTGAGGATGGATCAGAGGGAGATGAGGAGACCAGATCAGAGGGGAATGAGGAGGATGGATCAGAGGGGGATGAGGTGATTGAAGATTATATTGTGGAGGTTGGGGATGATGATGAGCTGATTGATGTTTTGGCAGTAGTAGTAGCTAGGCATGCAGGTGTTGGAGGAGGGGGATAGGCAGGTGGGGCTCAGCAGTTGCCCCAACAGTAGGTACAATAGTAGGTACAACAGTAGGTACCTATACAGTAGGTACATATAGGAGAAGTGTCGAGGTAGAGGGCACCTCAACAGCAGGGGCCTAGGTAATAGAGGCAGAGAGATAATAGGGAGCTTATGCCCCCACCACAGATACCATAGCAACAACCGAGACAGATAGCTATTACGGCATAATAGGTAGAGGTATTAAATGTAGGTAGAGGAATGCATAGTAGTACATTTTGGAGACTACTATGGGTTTCACATGATCAAGGCAAGTTGAGGCAGGGAGCTCAAGGGTAGGCAGGGGTTCAGTGCCGAGAGAGCATTCATCACATCGACAACTTCAAAGCAAAGAGGAGGATGAGATAGAGAGCCTACGAGGCCAGGTCGCTAGTTTACAAGAGACCTTAGAGAGCTGAAATGTTGAGTTAGTGTAGTTTTGGGGAATGGCTGTATTATTGGAGGGATCAGATGGATAGATGAGTGCACTGTAGGAACAGCTGGCCTAGGCATAGGGTGAGATAGTGACCCTGACAGGTGAGAGGGATGGGGAGAGGGCTTAGTAGCAGGCAGTAGAGGCCAGAGCCCAACAGGTAGAGGTGAGGGCTCAGCAGGCAGAGGGGTTAGTAGCTAGCCTACAGGGGGTTGTGGCAGGGACAGGCATCGGCCATGTATTGAAGCTGATGTAGACATAGATTACTCAGTTACAGGTGCAATTTTTAGATCAAAGTCGACGAGCTGAGTACTATCATGCTATTTATTCTTCAGCTGTTCCAGAGGGTCAGAGGATCCTGAGCTACAACCAGTAGGGTGGGTCTTAGAGGTCTGGATCCCACAGATCTTGATCTATCCATTCAGTGCAGTAGCCGATGGGCCCTCCATCACAGGTACCACAGCAAAAATAGGTACAGCCACAACCACAACCACAACCATAGCCACAGCCATGACTAGGATCTCCTACTGAGTCAGGCAGAGGTTCATCAGTCTAGGGCTAACATATATGTGTTGTACATTTTGAGCCCTTTGAGACCTATTGTATAATGACTTTGTATTATTTTAAGCAATGTACATTATGCATATAATGATGTATTATGACACTTGATGATCTATGATGGTGATGATTTATGCAATTATGATGTGTTATGGATGTATGTATTTATGTTTCCTACTAATGCTTATGTTTATGGATTATACATATTATGATGATGTAATGATTTTATGTGATGGTATGGATGTACTAATGTTTTATGTGATGTATATATGTTATGATTTGCCTATGATGATGTCATGATGGATGCTCAGTTAGATTAGATTGATGCAGAATGTGAATTATAATTAAACTATTTCAAAACCATGACTATAATCATACAAGCTGTGTGATCAATCATATCATATCAGGTACGAAATCAATACCTTCCATGTGTTATTAGTTAGATTTCCACATGCATGTAATAACAACAGGATTTATGATAATGATAAATCATGGATGTTATATGATGATATTATGTTTTTCCTATGTGATGTATGCATGTTTTGATTATGGCTTATGATGTGAATGTGGAATGCAAATAAATGCTCAGATTAATAAACATTTATTATGGATGCAAAATGTGATGGAATGGAAATATATGCTTATCTTAATAAACACACATTTTGTATGCAAATGGAAAAGTGAAAATGCAATGGTTTAGATGATTATGATAATGCAAGTAATGGCCTAATGTAATGATTTATGCAGTGATGAAGTCATGATACACATGATGTTTTTTTACAACCCTGGACAATGGGGCTTGGTTGGTAGGGGGATAGGTGGGGATGGGGAATGGTTTATGGACTGGGTAGGGGTAGGATTGGTTATGGTTGGGTTGGGAAAGGGAGTGGGATGGGGGATGAGGGAGTTTCTAGGTCATGGTACACCACATCATTGAGGGGGAGATTTATTTTGGTTCAGGATGTGTGAGGTTGGTTGGAATGAGTGGGAGAGGGGGGGTTAGTTAGAAGATTGGGGGGGGAATAGATGGGGGTATAAAAATCTAGGCCCAGATAGTATGGTTGGATGAGTGATAGGAAGATGATTTGAGCTAGTAATAGTAGTTGTATAAAGTTAATTGAGAGCATTTCTTAGTTTATTATAGAAATATAGGATACACTTCACAAAGGTATGAGATGACCTAGGTGATGACGTATATATCCTACAATTGCATGGACTAGACCCACAAACAATAGGTTGATGTCATGCATGCCCAAGGTAGTATAACCTTGCCTAGCCGAGGAAGGGGACTCATAGTGATGAGTGTTCATAGTACATATAAGGTATTAATGCCTACATATGCACATGAGGCACATCATGCTAGAACTGACCCAGGCTTCAAGATATGAATACTATTCTTGGAGTAATGAAACCTGTAGACACCTAAAATTGGACTACTCTGCAGACCGATTTTCTCTACCTCGCATTCAATCCATTCTCCCAATCTGCATATCCCTGGTGATCAATTAATTCACCTAATTAGTCCATTTAACCTTACAACCCTAATTCCTATTAATTGATTGAATATTCCTAATATTCATTTAATTGATTTATTCATTTTCCTAATCCTAATTATCTAATTAACCATGATTAAGTTAATTAAGAAAACCCTTAATTAACCTTGTCCCCCACTCATCCACTCACCTGAATATAATATTCAGATGTCTCCCACTCACTCCCAATCATTGAATATAATATTTAGATGTCTCCCACTCACTCCCAATCACTGAATATAATATTCAGTTGTCTCCCACTCACCTCCACTCACATGAATTTAAAATTCATTTGTCCCCCACTCATCTCCACTCTTCCCCAAATGGAAATATTTAATCCATCCCATAGGAATAAAAGAATCACTTTTATTCCTAGCCCTTGATCTGATCAAATGAATCCTGACCCTCCATCCTCATCTCCAAAATCCTATAAATTGACCCCCTCTCTAAGCCATTTTGAGAGGCCATTCCATGCATCAAACCTCTATCAAAATCATTCCACAAATCTCCTAATCCTACCAAACCTCTGCCAAAATCCTGTCTCAATCCCCACATCTCACTGAATCTCTGTCAAAATCACTCTAGCCATCCTCAATCTCCATCTGAATCACTTTATCTCTCATCTTGCATTGTGTTGAGCACTTGAGCAATCCACATTTAGTCTCTAATCACGAGAGAAATCTTGAGGAGCTCGTAGGCGCACTCCTTCCCACATGGATTTGTGAGGTCTCAATGAAGGTATAATCATTTTGTTTATGCATTAGATTAGCTTTTATCTTCAGTTAGATTTCATGTTATCACAAAACCAACCCACAAGCACAACATACAGAAACAATGACCATGTCTACTCCAGGCATTGTCCACCATGTACAATGATAATGAGATCAAGGTAGCTTTGGAAATGGCCTAGAACAAGACAAGAAGATAAAAATCAATAATCAAAAAGACCAACAAAAGGATAAAGATAGCTATTGTGTGTTCTTACCAAGATAAGTGTTGATAGGATGATAGATTCTTGTCCATTGTAGGAACGATATATCCTAGGACGTGAATTGGTTAGATTTGGATAATTTTTGAAAGGTGGGCAAAAGGACAGTCAGACCATGTGTTGGATTATAGTTGGTATGTTGATTGATGATTTTTGCTTGAGGCATGATGTTTCAAGCGTATACTTAGCATGTGTATCACTTGTTGGATCTAGCAAGCTCAGTAAAAAGGGACCATCCAAACGGGTTGGATGGGTACATCTTATGTACCTGAGTACTGGATACTTCCTTTGTATTCCAAACTGCCTACATACCCTGTGTCCATGGGATCAAGGTACTTTCAAGATGCAGGTGAGATGAATATGTAGTTCTGGCAAGACTTGATGATGTGGGAACGGTTTAGGATGGATGTTGAGGATGAAGTGATGATGATTTTGGGTGATTGTGAAGATGTTGGAAGTCATGGGAGTGGATTTGGAATTTTTTTGATTTTGTAATGTTTTTTGATTTTTATGAATTTCTAATGTTTTTGGACTTTTTCTAATTTTCTAATATTTTGGGGTTTTTTATGATTTTCTAATGTTTTTGGTTTTTTTCTGATTTTCTAATGTTTTTGGGTTTTTTCTAATTTTAGCTATATAAAGGGGGCTTACAATGATCTTTGTACCATGGATTAGCCTTGGGTGGGATGATGAGGGGTGGGTGATTGATGTTTCCGAATTCCAAGCCATTGAAGGTGTTTTTGACATGGACTTACATGATGGAAAGAGGACTTATCAGATGGTAGAACTAGCCACTACACATGGCACCTGAAATAGGTTTTCACCATGGTACCAATCCAAGGCATCATCGAAGTGATTTTCACCATTAGACGTATTTATTGCACTCAGGTTTTTCTTAATTTTTTTCTTTTTTCTATTTTTTGATTTTTTTGTATTTTTTGCTTGGGATACTAGATGAGATATGCATAGAACTTTTTCATATGTAGAATGTTCATAGGTTCATCTAGAGGCTTCCCCTCACGTATTGCAAGCTAATATTCCCCTGATCTGTAGCTGGCGGTGATGACATAGGGCCCTAACCAATTAGGTTCAATTTTCCTTTCTTAGGGCATTCCTGCAGATTCTTTTGATTTTCTTATCGTAGCTTCCTCTCAAGAAGTTTTGATAGGCCTATAGATGGCTCAGTGCATCCAGGTGTTTCTCATCTAGTAATTCTAGCTTGTGCAGCCTTGTAACCTAGTATTCCTCATCAGTGATTATTGTGATAGGTGAAAGTTAGGTTTAGCAAATCAGACATAGTCATGAAACCCTAACCCTACCATCATCAAGGAATCTAATCTAAATGAAATCAAAAGAACAATGCAATTCAAGCATAACATCACCTAGACCGTACGATTCCTTGTTTGAGGGATGTGGATTGCTTCTTCAACAATGAACAATTGCAAAGCTGAAAGCTGCCATGATTGATGATAAAAGCACAATTGGATGCTAAGATGCTCAAGATGCTCAAGATGATAATGTAGGTGCTATATGATTGCTGGATCCCCCCTCTCATATGGAATGAGAGGGTGTTTATATAGGACTCAACCAAGATCAATCAACGGTGGAGATTCAGAGGCTATGTGAATGGCTAGGATTGAAAGATACTAAATTTAGGTTCCATTAGTTGTGCATGTGAAGGATATGAGTGAAAGTTGTCTTACAACACATGATTGACTGGACAAGTGTTGGAATGTGATGAAAGGTGAGTAGTTAATTCAAATAAAATATTTGAATTAGTTGGGATATGAGTTGGATATTAATTAAATAAATAAAATTTATTTAATTAATAGGATAAATGAATAAAATGGGATAAGATATGATGTGGAAATTAATTAAATAAATAAAATTTATTTAATTAATTGGGATGAGGATAGGATAAATAGGATTATGATGTGGAATTAAATAAATAAATAAAATTTATTTAATTAATTGGCTAAGTAGGATGAGGATGGGATTAAATGGGATTTAATTAAATAAATAAAATTTATTTAATTAATTAGCTTAATGGATTAGGGAAATTAGGACAAAATGCTACAAGATGTCTAGGATAATATTTTAAGAAGGTGTTGCTAGACATGGACAAATTTGGGTGTCTACATTTTGCCCCTCTTTGATACAATGTTCGATAGAGCGTTGTGTCAAAGAAGATATGATATGCGTTCGATAAACAAGTTATGCCCTAGTGTAACTGGCAGGTGATGCCCCCTCGAGAGGTAAGCCAGGCTAACTAGGAAGGGCTGGGTTGGCTCTCGATAGAAAAAAAAGGCTAAAAGAAAGGCAGACACGAAGAAAATGAAAATGAGTAATCTTGGCTGAGTATGATGGAATGAATAGATAGAATGAATAGATAGGATGTTGATGGGCAGCTTTCAAATAATTGCTCAGAATGAAAAGAAATGCAGTCCTTATGTTTGATATAGCATATGGATGTTATGCACCAGGGTATAAGAGACCAAGGTGTTGAGATATCCAATGCGCAACTAGCGTGTTACAATCTTGTCTGAACGCATGAGGTGAAGATGTTGAGCCAACATGCACAAGATATGAATAACAGCTAGTGTTGGACTTTGACACTACAAGCAATGGTGTGAGCTTATCTCCACTACACATAATGATAGCTTGCTGGTTATATGTATGGAGTTAGTCTTAACATAGAATAGTCTCAAATGCATAAGAGACTGTTTAACTTCTCAGATGCTAGAGATATTGATATGTAAGATGCTAATCCCAACATGTACAAGATACCAATACGCATAGGAAGAGAATAAGATCATCCCGCAAAGGCAAGATAAAATGATAACACACACAAGCAATTAAGCAAGCATGCACAAACAAACAAGGTATTGCCCCTGTCAAGCTGTAAACCAATGATTAATTGCTGATTGTTTTGTTGATGATAGTTGAGAGTGTTGTCATTGTGGGGAAAGCTATATCCCTAGATCAACACAAGGTTGTTTGTTGAGTTGGTTCACTGATTGGCTAATTGATTTGGCTTATAACAAGGCTAGGATCAAGACCATTGATTATGATTGGATAACTTGGCTTGATTGATTAACTTGATTGGTATAGATTAAGGATTGACTTGCAATTGGATCATTGTTTAGAATGATTGGAAGATGATGAAATGTTGATTAGATTGATTTGATGAAGGATGGATGATTTTTTGGATTTAGCTTCTTTTGATTTACTGAAGTGATTGGATTTGTGTTGATGGCTAGCTTGATGTGCTTTGGTTTTGATTTGCTTTGGTGTTGATGCTGATGATTGATAGGATTTGTTTTGATAGTTGGCTTGATGTGCTTTGGTTGTGATGTTTGTTGTTGCTAGGTTGATTTGTTTGATGATTGGATTGTTTTGAATGATGATAATGATGGTGTGATGATGAGAGTATCCACTCAATCTAAGCATAAGCAAGTGTTCTCAGTGTGCTCAAAGGATGTAAAACAAACAAGGTATTGCCCTTGTCAAGTCATTAGCCAATGATTGTTTGCTGATTGTTTTGTTGATGATAGTTGAGAGTGTTGTCATTGTGGGGAAAGCTATATCCCTAGAGCAACACAGAGATGTGGGAACGCTATATCCCATTGATGATGATTGATGATGATTGATTGGGCTCATGACAAGATTAGGATCAAAACCTATTGATTTGATTGGATAATGTTCCTTGATTGATTAGCTTGCTTGATATGGATTAATGTGACTTGGATTTTGAGATCATTGCTTAGATTGATTTGATTGATATGATTGGAAGAAGTGATTGATTGAAATGGATGAATGAATGTTATTGATAAGAAGAATTGATGATGATGATGATTTGATTTTGATTGAATGTTGATGGAGTGGATTGTTTTGGATGATGTGATTGGTTTTATTCCTTGGATTTTTTTTTTTGTTGGATATTTAATGTTTTTTGGATTTTTTTGAAATATTTTAATTTTTTTGTGTTTTTTTTTGAGATATTTTGTTTTTTTTGTGTGTTTTTGGAATGTTTTAGAAAACGCCAATGGATTTACAATTTGGGTAGCCTTTGTGCTTGATACCAATGACAAGGGAAAACCAAGTCTAGGTGAAAGGGATGGATAAAAGGATGAAGAAAAGGATGGCTCATAGTAAATGTGACAGCAATATCATGAGAGTTGGATGGATAGATAAGAGGATAGGCCATATAAGGGATGGATGCATGCCCCGTGATAAACGGATAGGTAGGCTATAGTGGAAAGCGCATGATAAACAGATGGGGATAAGCTATAAGATGGAAAACTCATGATAAGGATACGCTAGAGTGAATGGATCATAAGGGATCTAGGATGTGATTTCCAAAGGCTATGTTGCATAGGAAGAACTTCCCCCCATTCTAGGATATTTACATGACAAGGCTCATGACAATGGGATGACATGATAGGTTTTACATGACAAGGTGTATAATAGGTGGATAATGATAAGATGGATTGATTAAGAAGGTATGAAGTATACCAAGAGATATCCAAAGCATGTTTCAAGATTTTGCCCCTATGTCTTCATCAAAATCAAAAGGCAGAAGGATGGATGAATGGAGAAGGATGGTATGGTAATGGTAGGATAGGATAGGATGGAAAATGATATAATGGGATGGATAGTGTGGAAATGGATAGGTTGGATGAGACAATGTGCCCCCAAGTGTAAGTGACATAGAAGATCAACCTACACATGATGCCTATTTGCCAGGTTTTCATCATGGTACTTATCCAAGGCATCTGTTTACCAGGTTTTCACCGTTGGACGAAGGGCTTTCTCTTTACTTTTTTTTTTTTTTTCTTTTTTTTTCTTTGCTTTTTTTTTTTAGATGGGTTGACAATTACACATGGTGCCTGTTTGCCAGGTTTTCACCATGGTAATGGATAGGAGGGACTCAAGTGTTTAGTGCTATGAAGTTTGATAGTGTCCCTTTAGAGATGGATGATGTCTTCGCATGGACCATGTCAATTGTGCTCATAGATGTTGATAAGGGATTGCATGGATGGGAGATGGATTAGGTGGATAATAGATTATGACGTGGATTATGGAAGGTTCATGCAAGGATAGATGGATGGGGATAGTGGATATGAAAGGCTTATGCAAAAGCATGGACCATAGGAAGGTTATTGAGGAGATATGTAGGATAATGGATGGAAGATGGGGAGATGTAGTTATGTGGTAATGTTTTGGAATGGAAGGGAACCATGACCAATGGTTGCACACACC
This sequence comes from Cunninghamia lanceolata, assembly GCA_027924645.1. Taxonomy (NCBI): domain Eukaryota; kingdom Viridiplantae; phylum Streptophyta; class Pinopsida; order Cupressales; family Cupressaceae; genus Cunninghamia; species Cunninghamia lanceolata. The sequence goes on along the minus strand of BSBN01000421.1, from coordinate 11,320,397 downwards.
GTGATAAACATTGAAGCTTTTGATGGGATGGTGGTGTAGAAAGCAATGGAGATGTTTTCTTAGGGGATGGTTGATGAAGTGAATTAGGTACCCACATAGATTTAGTATGTTTAGTGCTTTTGTTTTGCTTGAGGGATTTTTGAAGGGAATGAAAGTTTTGGATGGAAGTAGGCTTTTGGATGGATATAGGTGATTGGGATTCTTGAGATGTGGATGAGGATGCCTCATTTGACTTGTTAGCTATTTGCTTAGGAACCTAAACCATTTTGCTTTTAGGCTTTGCTTTTGGAGGTATGGGTTTATATAGCTGTTTAGATGAACTTTGCTTTGATTTTGATTCTTCATGTCCTAAGGTATGAAGACCTTTAGGATTTTTGGTAGGATTTTTAGCTTTGTAAGTAGAGGCATCAAAATTTTTACTTTTGAATCCCATGGGATGGGTGGAGTGGATGGAATGATTGGAAGCTTTATGCTTAAATGATGTGTGCTTTTGTTGGTCATGATTAGGGATGTAAGGATACTTATGAATGATCGGTATGTTAGGTGTTGGAAGCAATGGTGGCAAGGTGGATGGAGGGATATTTGGAGTTGGTAAAAGTGGAGGCAAAGTGGATGGTGGAAGATGTATGGTCACATGCTTTTGACATTTATAGAATGATGGGGGTGGAATGGCAACATATGTTTTGGGTAGATGATGGGGGGTGTGATGGAAAGTGGTAGATTTAGGATGCATGAAGGGATTACCAACATCTTGGCCTCGTTTACCTTGGGGTGTGTATCCAAGGCCATATGAGCATTGAGGGATTTTGACATGGTTTGGCTCCAAAATACCTTTTTCATAAAGGCCTAAACCTTTACCTTGGTAGTTCATGTTTTGGAGGATGCGATTGACTATGGGACTAGATGTGTTTTGAGAATTAGACTTGGGCTCTTTATTGGATGTAGAAGGTGAAGTGGATAGAGGTTGTTTTTGTCCTAAGGAAGAACATTCATGGAGGAAGGTGGTAAGACCACTAGGACATGATGGTGGATTTGAAGTGGAATCGATGGTAGATGTGGAAGAGGATCTTGATTAGCATTGTGTTCACTAAGATCCAAGTTATTTGTTTGATCTTTTATGCTTACTTGGGGGACAAGTGTCTCATCATGACAATTGAATGTTTGCTCACTACGGATAGGGCTAGATGGCAGATGACTAGGAGCAATTTGGATATCTTGCTCATGGATAGATATAAGATTATGGATAGGATCAAGGTGCTCATGGATAGGTTCATTATTATGGCTATCATCTTGATCATGGAAAAGATACATGTTATGGATGGGTTGCATAAAAGTGATTTGATCTTGAGTTGGACTAGGGCTTAATGTTGCCACATGCTTAGGATTAAACCTTTGACATACCTCTTGGGTTGCTTGAATGGAATTGGAAGGCTCTTGGTAAACAACATAAGAACATGATGACTCTTGACTTGGATTAATGATAGAAAATTCGCAAATAGGCTTGATGGCTTGTATGTCACATGATGGGCTTGAAGGGCTAGGTATGTTAATGGAAGGCTCTTGGATAGGCTCAAGGATAGGTGGACCACATGATGGGATTATGACCTTTGGAAGTTCTTTGGTAGGCTCATGAATGGGTGTTTGACATGGAGGTAGTTTATTCCTAACTAGTAGCCAATGGATCACATCCTTCGCAAGGGTATGGGTGGATGGGAAATATAATGGATGGATGATAATGGTAGATGGTGTTGGATTAGGATTAGGACAAGGATTAGGTTGAGAGCTAATTGGATTGGATGGATTAGGATTTGAACTAGATAGGGGTGACACATAGGATTTGAATGATGTGACATGATTTCCCATTATAGGTGGGTACACCTTGTAAACAATTGAGACAAATATTGGGCATTGATTTGTATTATGGCCTTTGGTCCTATGGTATGCACAATAATCATGTTCATCATATGGACTTTCCTCACATGGTTTGACTTTAGGAAGTTCAATGAGTTTTGCTTCAAGCATCCTTTGTAAAACTCTCTCAGCCGCATCCTTTGGTGAACGATTAGAATGACATGGCGAGGAAGGTAATGAAGGGCTTGGTGATTTGGAGGGTTGATGGACCAATGGACTAGGAATAGGATCACATGGTGGTGTTGGGATAGGATTAGTTGGCTCATGTGTTGGTGTGTGATTAGATGATGAAGGCCACTCTAGATTCGTATCTCCCTTATCAAAGGTTATTGGATCTTGCATAGGATAACTTGGGCTTGTTTGATTTATGTACAAGGGGCCATTGGGATTTGCATGTGTTTCTTGTTGTAGAGGTGGACTTAGGTCTATCAATGGTGCTTGATGGTCTTGTTGAAAAGGTGTACTTGGACATGCTTGATTTATGTACAAAGTGCTATTGGGACTTTGATGTTGTTCTTGTAATATCACTTGATTGCCTTGTGGATGGGCTTGATAGTGCATTGGAATGGTGGTATGAGGGATTGGATAAGCTTGAGGTGGATGTTCATAGGTTGATGTGGTATTGACTTGGTGGATAGGTGGATTAAGTTGATAGGAAGTGGCTAAGGATTGTTGTACTTGTCGAGCTTGACTAGTGGCTAAAAGGTGTTGGACTTGGGCTATGAAGTGTTGTAGTTGAGGTGATTGGCTTGCATGGGGTTGAGCTCTTTGGATGAAGAATTGTAATGTTTTAATGGCATCTTGGTTTAGGGGTTGTGATCCTTGATAAAGATTTTGGAGGAATCTTTGGAATTTGATTTCTAGGTCTTCTAGTGTAGACATGTTGTCACCAAGTGTTTGTCTTAAGTCCTTTTAGCAAGTGCTTGCTTAGGGATTTGGATGATGATGTGGAATGTTTAGATGATGTGTTTAGATTGATTTGTTTATGTGTTTGGTGTTTATAGCTTGATTTGGCAATGTTCAAACAAATGATTATGCATATACACACATGAATCACTCATGCAAAACACATAAGCAAGCTGTTAGTTTGAAAAAATGTGATGATGGTTAAGCAAGCATGTGAAGACAATTCAACAAGTCCTAGTTAAGGCAAGGCCACTATCACAAGGAGGTTCTAGTGAAAATCCGGGGGACCGGCACCCCACGAGCATCCAGCAAGCCACTTAAGACTTTAACTAACCCTACTAGGAGTTTTAATATACACAATGGTACACCTCCTTTCGAGTTAGCACTGTATGGTGAGCGCTAATACCGGTTAGACTTGGCTTTCGCCTTATCCTCTAATTTTTATAGCAGACCGGATGAAAGTACCGCTTGAGGTCATTCCCTTGGGGTGGATACCAAGGCAGGCCTCTCTAAGGCTAAACAAAAGCAACACAAGTAAATGTTTTTGATCTCCAAGTTCGTGTTGGGACGCGAGGAGAGAGCATACACATTTACTTGGTCACACTCGCATGGGGTTCATTAACCTTAGAAATTCCATGTGTGATGAAACAGTTCAAGCACTTGTTCGTTTTAGATCCAAAGCCAAATGTGTGAAAGACAATGGTTCGTTTTAGCCCAATTTTTTGACGTGAATTTGCAAACAATTGTTCATTTTATGCCCAAAATCTAAATGTGTGATCAAACAAGATTAAGAGATGAACGATTAGAATGAGTGCACCTGATACAATCACTTTCCAATTTGCTGTAGATGTTGATGCCAATGCTGCTCTAGCTCCTTAGATGCCCTGATAAAAGTGGTACAGTTGTGAAGCTTTTCCTCCCAGCTTTCCAGTGAGTCCTTGTTTGTGTGATTTGGCCTCCGTATGTGAAAGTTATGATAGAAATACCAAGATGCACAATGACAGCAAGCAGAAGCAAGTTACAGTTGCCAGATGCGACATACTGTTGATCAGAGGTGATCTGTATTTGCGACAGGTGGGATCTTGCAGATCAAATGCGACATGAGAAATACTAGATGCGGTTCCTGTAGGCTTATAAGCGATGAAGAAAAGCCAAAAGCGACTGATTTGTGCCTATAAGCGACCTGTATCTGCAAAATAACAATACGCTACAGAAACCCTAACTCTGCAAAACGTGATCACTGTTAGACTGAAAGTGATTCATTTATACCAAAAGTGGGTACTTTCAAGATAAAAGCGATACAATTCATGCCAAAGGCGATGTCTATCCGGATAAAAGCGATCCACAAAACCATTATAGGCGGCTGATTTAAGTGCAGAAGCGACACGAATATGCAGAAAGCGGTGGTTTTTTGGTCATAAGCGATGCAAAAATAGATGGAAGCGACAAGTAATGGCTTATATGCGACTAACAAAATGCCAAAAGCGACACATAATAGCCCAGAAGCGATCTAGAGAGTTTCAGGTGACAGAATGCAAATGTTAACCATAAGCGACCAAGTTTACCATATGCTATCAGTTTTTGTTCAAAAGCGAGCACTGTTTGTTTAAAAGCGGACCAAATTTGACCATAAGCGACTGTTGTTTGCCCAAAGGCGAGCTGATTTAGCCCAGGCAAATGTTGTTTGATCAGAAGCGACCTGAATTACTAGAAGCACATTGTTGCAGTCCGGTTGTTGTTTTCTTCACCAAACGCTCCATTTTTCATCAAATTTAGGCAAATTTGTACTCAAAGTTTATGGAAACGGCCTCCTAGACACAATGGTGAGGTTAGATTTGGGCTAAGAGATCATCTACATACATATTTAGCCAAATCTTTGCAAACTAGGGTTAGAAAAATGCAAATTTTTGCTACAAAAGCTTACAAAAATGAAAGATTGGCACTCCAAGAGATCTAAACTTCATAAAAACAACTCAAACAAGAGAGGTTAATCAAGGACGTGAGTCCCACCGGGCGTGCCAAAATGTGATAGGTGAAAGTTAGGTTTAGCAGATCAGACATAGTCATGAAACCCTAACCCTACCATCATCAAGGAATCTAATCTAAATGAAATCAAAAGAACAATGCAATTCAAGCATAACATCACCTAGACCGTGCGATTCCTTATTTGAGGGATGTGGACTGCTTCTTCAACAATGAACAATTGCAAAGCTGAAAGCTGCCATGATTGATGATAAAAGCTCAATTGGATGCTAAGATGCTCAAGATGCTCAAGATGATAATGTAGGTGCTATATGATTGCTGGATCCCCCCTCTCATATGGAATGAGAGGGTGTTTATATAGGACTCAACCAAGATCAATCAACGGTGGAGATTCAGAGGCTATGTGAATGGCTAGGATTGAAAGATACTAAATTTAGGTTCCATTAGTTGTGCATGTGAAGGATATGAGTGAAAGTTGTCTTACAACACATGATTGACTGGACAAGTGTTGGAATGTGATGAAAGGTGAGTAGTTAATTCAAATAAAATATTTGAATTAGTTGGGATATGAGTTGGATATTAATTAAATAAATAAAATTTATTTAATTAATAGGATAAATGAATAAAATGGGATAAGATATGATGTGGAAATTAATTAAATAAATAAAATTTATTTAATTAATTGGGATGAGGATAGGATAAATAGGATTATGATGTGGAATTAAATAAATAAATAAAATTTATTTAATTAATTGGCTAAGTAGGATGAGGATGGGATTAAATGGGATTTAATTAAATAAATAAAATTTATTTAATTAATTGGCTTAATGGATTAGGGAAATTAGGACAAAATGCTACAAGATGTCTAGGCTAATATTTTAAGAAGGTGTTGCTAGACATGGATAAATTTGGGTGTCTACAATTATGTTTTGCAGAGATACTCTTAAGGATGGGAGCTCGATCTCAATAGGTAGGATAGCTTCAAATTTGAATACAAGGGAATATGGAGTGGCTCCTATGGGTGTATGGATGCTTGTGCAATAGGCCCATAGGGCGGGATTGAGCTGTAGATGCTAGTCATATCTAGCTTCATTAACCATATTCTTCAGAATACAGAGAATGGTTTTGTTTGAAGCCTTAGATTGATTATTACCTTGAGGGTAATATGGAGTGGAGAAATGGTGTTGGATTTGGAACTTCTCACACAAGGTGCAAACTTCCTCATTTTTGAATGGTTTCCCATTATCTATGATAATGGAATTAGGGATGCCATAACGACATATGATGTAATGGAGGATGAACTTGGATATTTGTGTTCTGGTGGTGAAAGTGCGTGGTATTGCTTCCACCCACTTGGTGAAGTATTCGGTAGTAGTGATGATGAATTTATAGCCATTAGATGAGGGTAGATGGATCTTTCCTACAAGGTCAAGCCCCCACTATGAAAAGGGCCACACAGTCATAATTGGTTACAATTCTTGTGATGGTGCATGAATGAGATCTTCATGCTATTGACATGGTAGGCACTTCTTTACAAACAGATAGGCGTCTTGCTCCATGATTGGCCAATAGTACCCGGTCCTCAAGATCTTCTTAGCTAGAGTAGGTCCACTTGAATGTACCCTACAAATGCCTTCGTGTACCTCTTGCAAGGCCACTTTGGCTTCCCTAGAGTCTAAACATTGTAAAAGTGTGCCATCAAGACTCCTTTTGTATAGGGTATCTCCTATGAGGGTGAATCAGAAGGTTCAACGGATGAAGCTTTTCCATTGCGAGGTGGATAAGTTGGGGGGAATGATGTTATAATGGAGGTATAGATAGGTTTCTTGATACCACGGGGATAAGGGACCAACAACTTTGCACACTAGCTCTGATTGGGGAACATTGTGTGCCAGTACAGGGAGTTCTTCGATCAAGAACTCACACTTTTTGGTATCCTTCTTCATGTCAACCAGGGATTCGATTGTTACCATGGTGTTTGTATCTTTATTGTTTAGCCTTGAGATTTGTTCAAAGTGAATATCATCAAAATAGTCTTTGAAGTCATCCACCATTTTCTTGTAAGGTATGAGTTTATTATCCTTAGTTTTGTACTCATTATTTACTTGTCAGATAACTAGTTGGGAGTCACCATATACTGTCATCTTCTCTATTTTCCACTTGATTGCCATTCAGAGTCCTGTAATGAGAGCCTCATACTTTGCCACATTATTGGTGCATGGAAAAGTGATTTTGAATGATCTAGGGATGGTGTCGCCTTGAGGGGTAACAAACAAGATGCCTACCCCTGAGCCTCTATGTGTATATGACCCATTAAAGTACAATTTCCATGTTTCTGCTATTGGTGCTATTGTCAATATGGCTTCATCAGGGAACTCTGTGAGTGTAGGATGTTATGAGGGAATAGGTGCTTCATCCAATTGATCGGTAATGACATGTCCTTTGATAGCCTTTCTCTCTATGTATTCAATGTCAAATTCATTAAGGATCATGACCCATTTTGCCATTCTTCTAGTGAGGGTGGCTCTGTTTAGCAAATATTTCAATGGATCAATCTTGGCGATGAGCTTAGTTTTGTGATTAAGCACGTAGTGTCTTAATTTCTATGAAGTGAAGATAACGACTAAACATGCTTGTTCAATGGGTGTGTAATTTAGCTCATAGGTTACCAAGGTGCAGCTGATATAATATATAGTTCTTTCCTTCCCCTGTTCATCGTGATGTGCCAACAAGGCCCCTATAGTGGTTTCAGTTGTTGAGATGTATAAAAGGAGGGGCTCTCCTTGCCTTGGTGGAGTGAGAATGGGAGGGTTAGCTAAGTACTCTTTTAACTAGTCGAAGGCAACCTGACACTGATTGTCCCAGATAAAGGCTGTATTCTTTCTATACAGGTGCTGAAAAGGTTGACACTTATCAGCAAGCTGAGCAATAAACTAACAAATAGACTAGAGTTTCCCTTGCAGACTTCATAGTTGTTTCAGTATCTTAGTAGGAGGCATCTCTGTGATGGCTTTGACTTTTGCAAGATCTACCTCAATTCCTCATCTTGAGACTATGTATCCCAAAATCCTTCTTGAAGTAACCCTTAAAACACATTTCTTTGGGTTTAACTACACATTAAATTGCTCTAGTCTATCAAAGATCTTTTTTAGCACATCTAAGTGTTCTTCTCTTGTCTTTGATTTCCCCAAGAAGTCATCCACGTAATCTTCCATGATGTGGTGGAAAAGGTCATGGAAGATGACAGTCATGGCACATTGATAAGTAGCTCTTGCATTTTTTAGGACGAATGGCATCACTACCCAATAGTATGTCCCCCATGGGCAGATGAAGGAAGTCTTATGCTGGTCTTCTTCCACAATTTTGATCTGATTGTACCCTAAAAATCCGTCCATTAGTGATAGCATCTCATGTCCTATAGTGAGCTACACTATGATGTCGATGTTAGGTAAGGGGAAGTCATCCTTAGGGAATGCTTTGTTGAGGTCTTGGAAGTCTGTGCAACATCAGATGCAACCATCAGACTTTGCCACCAGAACTAGATTAGAGACCCATTATGGATAATCTATCGGTTAGATCAACCCCACATCTAGGAGTTTCTTTAGTTCTACTTTAACCAAGAGTGCAACCTAAGGATTCATCTTTCTTATCTTTTGTTTGACAAGCTTTGCATCAAGCCACACTACGAGATGATAAATAACCAAGGAGGGATCTAGCCCTGGCATATCAGCATAGGTCCATGCAAAGTTGTGGCTTCTTTGTTTGAATAAGGCTATGAAATTCTCCTATTCTGTTGCAGTGAGGGATTATGTTCTAAACGTGATTTTTGGCGTTTCTTCTGTCCCAAGATTCATCTCTTGTGATGGCTCTACCAGGATTGCTGATCAGTTAGGATATACCTTTTCTATTTTGGGAAGGCCCATGCACCCATCTTCTAGTGCCTCGTGGAGGTTTTCACCAGAAGATACATCCTTTATTTTGACTTTTTCTTTGTCTAAAAGTACCATGGAGTAATTTTCACTAGGGGACATTGTTTTTATTCTTATGTTTTTGCAACTAGAAGCATGGGTGGTCTCACTGAAATAGGTAGATATGTCAAGCTCCATGATGTATCTAGCTCTATGATCTCCCAGGGGAAGTGATCTCTAACCCCCATCATTTTAGCTCTAGCTTCATCATTTTGTGCAACATCAAGAACGGGAGGTCCTTGTTGGTTCCAATCTATAAGGTCTAGGTATACAAGGGGTAAGTCGTTGGATGAAGATGCTAGGGTGGTTACAATGTAGATGGTGTAGATGGAGGATTCAAAGAATTCGGCAAAGTCACTAAAGGAATCTCGATGGTCTACTTCATTGATGTTATCAACTTCAGGGAAAACCATGACGACCTCGGCTAAGATACACTCACCACTAGTGAGGAAATACTGTTGTTTTCCATACCCTAGCCCTTGAGTATAGGGATTCTTTGTTGCTTAAATTTGTTCTATGATCCCTTGTTCATGAAGGCCACTGCCACCTTGTCCTTTATAGCCCATCATTTTGACAATTTCTGACCCTTTACCATAGATTTTAGATGGTATGGTATGGGTTTCTTATTCTGCTTCTTCATCTTTGTATAGCCATGATGATACATCTTCAAGCACATCCTGATCAAGGAGATGCTTCTTTTCAAAGGTCAGGGATGGCTTGCATTTGATGACCACTATATCAACATCTTCTTCTCTCAGGGCACCAAATGTTTTAGGATTGGGTAGAGTCCCTACGCAAAAGGTACCATGTAAGTCATATTCCCCACATCCCATGTCACTAATCTTGATTTTGATCTCGGGTGGTGGAGTTTCTTGGGATGAAGTGGTAACAATGTTAGAGGGGTTGATATATGAGGTGGATGTTGTGGGATCAGTTTGAGAGGTGGTTTTCATGATAGCTTTGTTGTATGGACAAAAAGTACGGTCTTGTCCCTCCAAAAAGTTGTAGTATTGGAAGGGGTGAGGATTGGCATAGACAGTTACTTCCATGCTGTTATGAGGGAACTTTAGACATTGATGGAATGTGGAGGGGATGGATTGCATGGCATGGATCCATGGTCAGCTGAGTAGAATGTTGTAGGGGAGGTCGAGATCAAGAACCTAACATTTTGTTTTCAATATCTTTTTCCCTACTTGGATGGGAAGTTTGATAGTACCCTCAAATAGTCTTTCAGTATCGTCATACCCTTTGATGGTTATGCATTCACTAGTGTCCACAACCACATTCGAGTATCCTAAGTATTTTAACAATTTTCGAGTGCACAGGTTTAGGCCAGATCCACCATCTATTAAGACTCTTTTGATGATATGCTTGTCTATGCAGACTTTGATATGCAAGGCATTATTATGCATGTTGTCAGAGGTAGGGAGATCCTTTTCTAAGAAAGTGAGATTATGGGGTGAGGCGATATGGCCCACCATGGCTTAGAATTGATCCACATTCAGGTTGGTAGGAACTTGGGTTTCCATTAGAGATTTGTTGAGGACTTCTTTATGGAGAGGTGATGTATGGAGTAACTCAAAGATGGAGATCTGTGCAGGGGTCTTTCCTAGATGTTCTAGGAGGTTGTATTTATTAGTTGATGATGGGCCGATGGATGGATGATTTGATTAGGGATTTGATGTGGATGTAGGTGTTTGGTTGGTGGTAGGGGCTATGTGGATGGACACACGACCTCGATGGGTAGTGATGGTATAATTGGGTGCTTGAGACCGAATGGTGATTGTGTTGATATAGTTGGATGATGGTTCTATCCGACCTATGATAGAATCATAGGAAGCGGGAGGTGGAGTGATGTTGTAAGCTTGATTAGAGGATGAGGCTTTTCCTTTATTGTGATTGGGCAAAGGATCCTTGTAAGCTCCCAAGTTGGAATTGGGTGATGGTTGTGGTGCTTGCTCGAGTTGGACTTTGTTTTGATCTATGAGATCTTGTATACAATGTTTTAATTTCATTCAATCGGATGTCTTATGGCCCATTATGCGGTGGTAGTCACAATAGTTGTTTTCATTATACCACACAGCTTTGAGTTGACTTTATTGGTGGGGCTTAATGGGTGGGAGAGTCATTAAACCATCTTTTAGACATCTATCAAGGATATCTTCGAGTGGTTCCCCTAAGGATGTAAATTTTCTCTGAGGTTTATTTTGTTTAGGTTGACCTTTGGGAATATTTACATTGGTGGTGTATGTACTTGGGGGTTCTTGGCTTTGCACATTTTGGATGGCCTTCACATCAGTGAGGCCGTCGTTGAGGGTGTTCTTGTTTTTACCCCAAAAGAGTGGTTTTTCATTTGATTACGTGTTGTTATTGCTTGAGTTTGGGGTGTTGATATTGATTTTATTGTTGTTGTTGTTGTTGTTGTTGTTGTAAGGCTTGTTATCGTATAGTTAATTGAACCCTTAGCAATAAGGGCTCTCTTGATGGTGGTTCCCTTGTCGATGACTTCCTCAAAAGTAGATGCACATAGGATTTATAAATGCAAGCCCATTTCTTGGTTAAGATTAGCCATGAACATGGTGACTAATTGTTTCTCAAGGATCGGCCAAGGGAGCTTGCTTGCTAAGCCTCTCCACCTTTGCAAGAATGAAGTGAAGGATTCTCTGCCCTTTTGTTTGGTGTTGTAAAGGTCCTTCATGGATATCTCATGTTCCAAATTGTAAGAGAAGTGGTTAACAAACTTCTCTGTGAGCTTAGGAAAAGACCTAATGCCCGCAGGAAGGTGTGCAAACCATTTAGCATCTTGACTGCCGAGGCTTCTAGGGAAAAGTCTCACTAGATATGTGTCACTATTTGAGACCTCTAAGCAAGTGATGCAGAAGTCCCTAAGGTGATCCATATGGTCTCCCTTTCCTTTATATTTGCCAAATTTAGGCATTTCAAAGTTCTAAGGAAAGGGAGGCATGTATAGTATTTGATCAAATGGGTAGGGACAAATATCCTCAAAGGAGTATTGTTTACGTTTGCCCCCAGTTTGCAAATCATCTACCTTCTGGATCAAGGTTTGCACCACACTTGTTAGGTCCGGGGTTGGTGGTACTTGTGGGATGTAGGTTTGTTGGTTGATGAGATGTTGGAGGATTGGCGGAGTTTGGTATTGGTTTTTTTGGTTTTGGTGGATGAGGTTTTAATTTTGGGGTATGATGTTTTAATTTTGTGGGATGGTGTTTTGGTTACATTGTGCAAGATATTGTTGGTAAGCATTGATTTGTTGTAGAACGTGAGGTAGCAATTGGGGATTGGGTTTGTGTTGCATTGATGATACTATGGGGTTTTGTACATATGTGAAATTGGATGGGTTGATTGTGTTGTGAGGTGGTTGTGAAAAGAATTGGCTCATGTAAGCTATGGTGTGGGGGTTGAGTTGAGGCACACTTGTGGAGGAACTCATGTGCGTGGGGTTGCTTTGGATACCCAAGGCAATTTGGGGATTGGAAGTGGTTATGTTTGTTATGGTGGTGGATGTAACAACGTGGTTGGAGATGGTAGGATTGGAGACATTAGATGAGGTTGATATGTTGGTGGGAGTTGTGGATGTGGTAATATTAGAATTTGTGGGAGTGGTAGATATGGAGGGGTTTGAGGTTTGTGATATGGTAGGGTTGGTGTTTGATGTAGATGTTTGGGAGGATGTCATGGGATTGGTGTTGGATGCAAATGGTTGGGATTGTGTAGTATTGTTGGGTGGTTGGGCACCAATTTTGAGGAGGCAATCAAGATATCTACTTGGATCTGCTCTTAGAACTTTGTCAAGTAGATCCATGTTGCCAAGATCTTGTGTAAAGTCTAGGACATATTGATCTATTTGGTTAATGGTGGTGGTGGTTATGGTTGCAATAAGGCAAAGGGGTTGTCATTGGGACCATATGGTGGTATTTGGAAGATCGAGGGTATGTTGAATGTTTGTTAGCTAATTGGTGTGTTATTTTGGTCGGTTTGAGGCATCCCTATGCCCATGTTGTTTCCAATGTTGACCATCTCTTGGTTTTTCTTGTGTTGAGATCTTGTTATGGGCATGCAAAGGTATGGGTGTTGATTATGGGGTGGATGAAGATGGAGACCTTAGATAATTTGGTTTGATTTATTGGACCCAAAGAGGATATAGTAATGGAATGGAATAGAGATTTAGGTATAAGAGACAACACTCCCTACAAACCTAAATCTAAAGATGAAAAGGAACTTATGGTGTGATTATAGGTCTTGACCTTAGGGAGATAAATCTTGAAAAGGTGATAACCTAAGGATGATAGAAGTCAAGAAGGTTGATTTTCACAAAAAATTGGACCAAAAAGATGGAGAATAGTTTGGATTGTTTGAGGATGATTTGATGGGTAAGATTTGCTATTGATTTTGGAGGATGCTTCAACTAAGGGAAACCTTAGGTGATCTAAATGTTTGATATGAGAGATTTGGATGATGTTTTGAAGAAGGATTTTTGAAATCAACAAATGAGCTTAAGTAAGATCTAGATTTTAGGTGTTGCACAATGGATGTTTTCTGTTTGTTTGGGGTAGACTTATAACATTACACAAAGAGGGATGAAGTTTCTACTTGAAGGTAGACTAATGACCAATCAAGAAAAATAAGATGTGAAAGATGAAACCTAGATTCAACTTTTAGCTCAAGATTGATTTTTGGATTTTGATTTTTTGGAGTTGGTTGATGTTTTTGATTGATGTTTGGATTGAAAGATTTTGGATGTGTTTTTGGATGGAAGAAGCAAATGGATTCGGGAATGGATTTTGTAGAAGGATATTTATTTGGTCCAAAAAAGTATGCAAAAATCAAGGAGGGTGAGAAGCTATGGAAATGAATGGATTATGATTGGGCTTAAAGGTATGATAAAGGGTCCAATGGTGATAATGAATAATTCTCTAAGGTCAAAATGGGGGTATGATTGGGAAATTTTGGATCAAAATGGATGGGGTTTTGGTACATTTTGGAAATGTGGTTATGGATTATGGATAGGCAGGCCCTAAATATCCCAAAATGATTTTCTAAAGTTTTAGGCAAATCAATCTATAAATAGCATTAAAATAGGTCAGTGTTGGTCGAGGCTTTGTAAAAAGGTTGATTTTGATGGCAAATTTGGATTTTTTAGATGTGGAGGTTGATCAAATGTTGAAATGAGGTCTCAAATGTTGTTGTTTCTTGGAAAGTTTTTTGCAAACACTTCAAGCACAATAGAACACAATAGACAAAGATTTGTTTATGAAAAGATGTAAAGATTTTAACAAGCATTTTGCACACCTAAGGTGAGGATAGGACATTACTTGTTGAGTTCCCACTTGGTTACCCATCCATGCCTTCTTGTGGTGTATAGCACACACACTTCTCAGGCACACCAAGTTCCAAGTCCCCAAGGCTTGCAAACCTTGAGATATTTTGCTATCTTTGCCACAAGCCGCAAAAATGTGGGATGGCTATCAAATATTTCTTGCATCAACAAGTAGAGGGTTTTGGGCTTCTAAAACAATGGTTCATAATGGGGGTACATCCAGGGGATTGACACATTATGAGCATCTAATAAACCACTTAAGGTTTTGACTAGCTCTACTGGGAGTCTCATATACACAAGGTACTACTTTCTTTCAAGATAGCATTGAATGGTAAACACTAATACCGATTAGACTTGGCTTTCACCTTATCCTCAATTTACATATAGTGGACCAGATGAAAGTACCACTTGGGCTCGCCAATGAGTTCTCCATATAGATGTGTCTCAAGGGCAGGCCCACTTTCTAGAAAAAATGAGGATAGAACCATTTGTCTTCACCCAAGATCCTTTTGATGGTGAGGAGAGAGGATACTTTGATTCTAACTCGTGGGTAACAAAATGTGCAAGCGCACCAAGCACGGTAAATACTTTCTAATGTTCTTTTTAATCCCAAATCAAAATGTGCCTAAGTTTGTTTGCAAGCACTTGCTAATATTAGAGCACCAAAATCAAATGTTCTCTATGCTAAGGCACATAAAGGATTCTTTTTAGGTACACCAAATGAAATGTTTGTTTGTTGTTTGTTTTGACAAGCCAATGATTGATTTTAGTGGACTAATTGAAATGTTTTCTACACTAACATGCAAAGGTTGTTTTTATGAGCACCAATTGAAATGTTTGTCTAATCTGATAAAAAACCCTGCAAAAACTATTAGTGGTCTCGAGGTGGTGGTCTTGGATAGATGATAATGACCTGCAAAACAGATAGAAGACCCTGCATAGAACCCAATGTTAGCACAACAAATAGTGATAAAATAGAGCAAAATAGTGTTGTTAAAAGCCAAAATCATGCCACAGACCACTGAAATGGTGCTGCTGATAGAACCCCAGATAGAACCTAACTACCCTAGAGAATAGTGCTATAGTGATTACAGACTGCGTCGATTATAGAGATTGCACTACAATAGTTACAGATGGCACTTAATACAAAGATAGCGCTACAATGACTACATATAGCGCTAAAACTAAGGATTGTGCTATTACAGACAAATATAGTGCTAAATTTTATGATAGTGCTGAAATAGCCAAAAAAGGTGCCACTGTGCAGAGGTCCAAACTATTTGACTGATTGGGTATGAAGGCGTTGTCTTGGGCTTCGATGGCGCTGATACGAGGTAGAAGTGGTCGAGGCTACAAAACAAAAGTTTTCTTAACCAAAATGTGGATTGTATTGCATCAAAGAGGTCTTGTTAGTCTTCTTTGGTGTCCAAAAGGTTAGATATAGCCACAAAACAACTTATTAAACCAAACCAAACTAAGATGGAAACATGAATATGTTAAGTTTGATTTAAGAAATTTTTGGCATAGTCCCCCTTTGTCCCTGCACAAAATCCTACAAACCAAGAGCAAACAATACAAAAGATGCTAAAAAGACCAAAAACAAACAAAATGTGAGTTAAAATCAACAAGCAATGCCATGTCATGAAGGTGTCACTACAGCCAGAAATAGCGCCAAAATACAGGTAAATGGTGCCACTATGCAGGAAGATAGCGCTAATACCTGCAAAATATGTCTACAAGCCAAAAAAACTCACAAGATTGTTAGATTGAGACCTTGTGGGTCCCACCGGCAATGCCAATGTGATTAGTGAAGTCAAAATGAGATAGAAAACACAAAAACAAGTGCATAAACAAGTATTATACCTCACTATGACTCATAAATCCAAGATTGGGTGGTAGAAGCATGCACCCAAGAGCTCCTAGATATACCCTAGATAATGGATTCAATGTGAAATGCTCTATCTAATGCAACTCACAAGCTAGCTCAAGAGAATTTTTGGCATGATAACTCTACTTAGAAATTGGATGATAAAATGGCTTGGAGGATGTTGCATTTATAGGCATTTTGGAGAGATTTTGATCCAATGGTTGAGATTGATTTGGGAGATCAATGGTGGAGGATGAAAGTGATGTGGAGGGCCTAGATTTCATCTTGGAAGATGGAGGACTAGGAATAAAGATGATTTTTTAATTCATCTTGGGAAAGGGGTGAATTAAACGAGGTTGGGTGAGATGGATTTTATGTGAATGAAAAATTCACATGAAGGGTAAAATGAATTTAAAATTCATTTGGGGATGAGTGGATATTAATGCTTATGACATGTGTAAGAGGTTTTAATGAGGGTTATGACACATGTGTATAAAAAAATGATTTATATGAGATATATTTCAATTTTTTATTTAGAGGATGTGGGGAAGGGTGTTAATTGAGGTTTGACCATCTTAATTAGGGTGATTAACCTAATTAATATGGCTGAAAAAAATTAGGGTATGGGTAAATGGGAGGTTAAGATTAATTAAATAAGGTTTTATTTAATTAATCCTAGGTCTAGGGTCATGTAGGTTAGACTAGGTAATTAAATAATAGATATTTAATTAACTAGGGTAGGAATAGGTTGATTAATAGGCTGAATTAATTAGATAAACATGATTTACCTAATTAATTAGATTTAGAGAAAAGGGAGAATTAACTGAATAAATATTGCATATTTATTTAATTAATTGGCTAAGGTTGAACTATTGAATTAATTAAATTAATCCAATTGTGGGAGATATAATGATGAATGGATAATTAATTAAATAAAGATTTAATTAATTGATTAGAAGGGAAATTGGTATGTTTAGGGATGTCGGGAGTCAGTTTGACAATGAAGACATTTTTAGGTGTCTACACTTTTATTCGTGTTGTTTTGACTAACAATCATCAACAACATAAATTGGCGCTAGAAGGAGGGCCCTTCATTCTCTTTCGTTGTCTGAATTGGTTAGATACATCCAATTCCTACATATTTATTAGGTGGTCTTGTCAAATTTCATTAAATTTGGCTATGCTTTGGACATTGGTGGAAAGATTCACTTGTTGCAGGTTGTTTCAAGAATATTGATCAGAAATGTTTTAGTATAGTGCATGAATGCTTTGATCTTTGTAGTCATTTACTTAAAGTCTTCAAATTTTGAGTTGTTCAGGTTTTCCTACAAATATCCTGTAGTAACTTGCCATTGACACCAATATCCAGTCATTATTGAGTCCTGACCATAAATATCCATCCTGAAAGATCATTTCCTCTAATCTTTGCAAAGATTCAGTCAAAATATCCATATTTTGTCCTAAGTTGTTAAAATCCTAGCTCACCGGCCAAATACCAGGTCCAAATCTAGTGGACTCTTTGAGGAATTGCCTATTCATGGCCTCAGACCTCGTACCATTAATATTCATCATACTCCTGAGTCAAGTGCATCAGGATCTTCATCAAGACATACTGTAACACCTCCAGTATATCCATCTGTACCTCAGACACCTCCAGGATCACCAATTATATCTCAAGTGCACAAGCACCAATCACAATATAATACTTTGCTACAGATTCACCTTGACCTTTACTGTATATCATCATTTGCCTAAGAATCCTGATAAAATTTGCCCTAAATATCATCCATATCAGGATCCAGATGATTATATCTGGATGTTTAAGGAAGCTTGCTTTAGAGCAAGGATTGAACATCAGGATGTAGTATGCAGGTTGTTTCCATACTCCTTGTGAGAGGAAGCATACAATTGGTACATCAGCCTTGCTCAAGCTTTGGTTGGTTCATGGGATGCTTTGGAGAAAGATTTCAAAGATAGGTTCAAGGTACCTATAGATCCTGCAATGACTTATCACCCATTTGCTACAATCAAAAGAGCAGAAGGGGAACCTATTTCCAACTTCAACGCTAGATTCCAAAAAAATGTACTCTAAATTGGTAGCTCCACTCCATACAATGTAGGAGATGATCCAGCTAGATTGATATATTACTCATCTCTAGATCCCCTAACCTCCATGTTCATAAGGAGAGCACATCCTGGTGTCACAACTCTGACAGGAGCTTTTAAAGAGGCAATAAAAGTAAATCAACAATTAATTCTTGCTACTACACCTAACTTAGCATATCCTTCATATCCGCAATATCAAGCTCAACCATAGACCAATGGAGTCATGTTGCCTCCTGTCACAATTCCTGTTCCATTACAGGTACCTCCCCTCAGTATCATGCCTCCTCCAAATGGGAATGGTCAGATGATATAGTATATAGGACATGTCCAAACACCTGAAGATGTAGGACAAAACAATAGTAATGGTTCTTCTTTCTTTAAACCTCAACAAGAAAATGTAGTAGCCAAAGTTCAGGAAGAGAAAGAAGACATCAAAGAGATATATGCATAGTTAAGAAAGTTGACAACTAAGATCACACACTTGAGAGGTTAGAACTTTTATTCCTAGTCAAATCAAAATAGAGGATATAACAATGATAGAGTCGGATATCCTAACAGGGGACACAATAATGATAGGAACTTTAACAACAACAATGACAATAATAATGCTGCACCTAGGCAACCTAGGGTATGGAATACTAGGCCAAAAAATGGCTCTTTGCCATCACCTTTGGATAATCATCCTCCCAATGAACCAAAACAAACTACTAGAGTGAATTTAGTAGAGGCAGCACTTACAAACTAGTGTAGAATACACAACAGTAATGCACACGCTAAACTAGATTGTCCTCAGTTTAAAATAGCAGCTTCTATTTTTCAGGCTGAAGTGTCCAACACCACAAGTGACCCTCTTTTCATTGAATGGAATGAGATTGTTCCCTATGGATATGACTCTGCTCTTGTACTTGAAAGCTTTATCAATCAGCCTCATCACAAAATGACCTTATCTCATGAAAACTACACATTAGCATGTGAAGAATCTGCCATGGCATTTGAGACAAATTATGTGTTTCCTTTTTAGGATAAAAATGAACCATCGGTAGAACATGAAGAAGTTCATGCTTATCAACAGCAATATCAGGGTAGACATAATTACAACCTTAGGAGTAATTCCAATAGGCCATCTACTCCTTTAACCACATCCTTGCCTCCCAATAACTTCAACACTCCCCCAGATCCAAAAGCCAGCAATAATCCTAGTCCTCCCAAGGTTAGTACTCAATATTTCACACCTCAAAACATAGTATTGAAAGCTAGTAATCAATCTCCAGAATCAGACAAGTTAGTCACATATTTGGCAGAGGAGATGAAGAGAGTTAAAATTAGCTTATCATTGTCAAAATTGTTGAAAACTCCAACCATCAAGAAAGCTTTTATGAGATCCCTAGATGAATCTGTACCAAAAGATGATAATTAGATGCATAATAATCCGAGTTAGATTTTAAACAAAGATCATGCAGCTAAAGAAAATGTGAAACACAAAGCTCCAGCCACTGTTCAAGCTGCTAAAACCTCACATATGACTCTTTATAGATATAAGACTGAGTCGCCCCCATTCTTACTCACATTGAGGATATTTGGTAAGAACTTACACAACTACCTAGTAAACTTAGGTGCATCTAGCAATGTGATGCCCCTATCTATTTGCAATGCATTAGGGTTACATCCAACCAAGTCTCTCAAAAAGGTGACATAGTTAGACAAAGTTGAAGTAAGTGTAGTGGGAGAATTAACACATATACACATGCAGTTAGCATCAGATCCAAGGATTCAATATTACATTAACATCTAGGTGGTAGATATTCCTAATACTTATGGAATGTTTCTCAATAGGGATTGGTCAAAAATACTTAATAGTTACATGTCCACTAATTTTAGCCACATGTGGTTACCCTAGAAGGGAATTCCTAAACAGATCAAAGTAGAAGCTGAACCTAGGATGAAGTACATGATCACCAAGTATAACAAGACCAATGAGATATTATACATGGATGTCAAACTAGGAGTTTATACCATCAGACCTCAAATGACCAGGATAGAGGAAATCCTCATGTATAACACACACATTCATGAACATGCTCATCAGGATAACAAAGTGATCATAGAGTTTGATTATAGTTTAGAAGATGATGATGGAGTAGATCATTTGAAAGACTTTTAATTGTATTTGTCTAGGGAAATGCAATGCTACCATGCATTAAACATATATAACCAGTATATTTTAATTGAAGGTTGGTGCAGGCTACTTGATGAATCACATTCAGAGAAAACTTGTTAGGCTTGCCTAGATATGATGGAACTGGAATGAACTTATAGTGAGAGGGAATCATCTTCAACCAAGGTAAGCAGTACACATAGTTATGATGATTCTAAATCTTGCTTGTCATCCATAGATATAGAAGAAAGGACACATCAAGATGAAAGTTACATGTACAACCTAGAGGAAATCCTGATGTATGGTGAAGATACTTATAAGGATGAGGATAACATCACCCCTAGAACTGATTGTTTGATTGAATCAGATTATGAAGTGTCAGATGAAGAAACAGGAAGTAACTTGACAAAGTTTGAAGAGTTTTTATCTAAGCAAGTTAAAAGGCTTATGTCATAGGAGATCCCTCCACAAGATGATTTAATTGATGGATGGTGTAGGTTACATTCAACAGCACATTCAAAGACCACATGCTCATTATGTTTGCATTTACTGAATAAGCATGAGCAACTTTATTCAAAGAATTAGTTATCTGGTAATGAAGATATACCAAGAGATAAGAAGAAAGAAATTGAAGTACAATTAGATAATGATGGGGATGATACCACATATGTTCAAAAAAGAAAGGTATCAGGTTCACATCAGTCATTAAGAATGACAAAGAATGTGTCACAAAAGTTAAAATGGATATCAGGTGGTGCAGCTACCAGAGCTAAAAAGAAGAGAGAAGGTCCCGATAAGCCATTAACAGAAGATAAACCATGGATCCTTAGGTTTGATGGATCTAAGTCCAAGCAAGAAGCTGGGGTAGGTATAGATCTTATTAACCCAGTAGGAAGGTCATATTCAGTAGCATATAGTTTGCAATTCCCATGCACCAATAATGTGACAGAATATGAAGCTTTAATTCATGGGTTGTTGTTTGCTCTCACGAAAAGAGTTAAGATTTTGCAAGTCTATGGAGATTCAGAATTGGTAGTAAGACAAGTGAGACATATCTATTCTTCCAATTACAAGAATTTATCCAACTATAGACATGGAGTTTGGAACTTGATAGAAGAATTTGATGCATTTAATAGCACTCATGTCCCTAGAGAACAAAATCATAGAGCAGATGCTTTGGCACAAGCTGCCAGCACTTTGGAGCCTTTGTCCATTTCTAGATTAAAGAAATTTTTAGTTGAAATGATATCAGTTCCCTCCATACCAGATAATGTCAGAAATCCTCAAGTGTTTGATGATGACCAACATATTTTAGATTTCATAGAAAACAAAGATGTATTTTATGTACAAATCGTAGATGAGAGAAATTTAGAGGATCATATTTGGGAAGAAGAAAAGATCATGGATTTACCAAGCAATAAGATTCCTAAAGGTATGATAAAATTAGAAAAGGCATTTGATCTGCATAATATACTGAAACAAAAGGATCTTCCCAAGACTGATGGAGGAGAATATTCACCAAGTCATATTGGACAAAAGGAAGATGTAAGGAATGTCCTAATTGGTAAAGTTTGTACTGAAGAAGAAAAGGTAGCGATAACTCAAGCTTTAAAGGATTACATCCATGTTATCTCTTGGACCTATGATGAGTTAAATACATATGATACATCAATCATCACTCACACTATTCCATTGAAACCAGATGCCAAGCCTTTAAGACAAAAGCAAAGGCCTGTCAATGCCTTGTTAGAACCTATCATCTTTGAAGAGGTTAAGAAGTTGCTAAACATTAGGATCATATTTCCTATGTGACACTCAACATGGGTAGCCAATCTAGTCCCTGTAAGAAAGAAAAATGGAGATATATGCATATGTGTAGACTTTAAAAATCTGAATAGAGCTTCTGAGAAGGATAATTATCCTTTACCTTCACTAGATGAAGTCTTGCAGATAGTAAATGGAGCTCAAATGATGTCTTTATTGGATGGTTTCTCAAGATATAACCAGGTGATGGTGGATAAAGTAAATAGATTAAAAACATCATTCACCACAAAGTGGGGAATATTTGCTTATAGACGCATGCCTTTTGGCTTGATTAATGCTAGAGCCACATTCTAGAGTGCAATGGACATAGCATTTAGAGGTCGTGTTGGAAAATGCATAGTCATATACATGGATGACTTGACCATCTTTTGAAAGAAGAGGGGTGATCACATAGAAGACCTCAGAAAGGTGCTCAAGAAATGTGAGCATTACGATATCTCACTTAATCTAAAGAAGTGCATATTTGGAGTAACCACAGGTAAATTATTAGGTCACTTGATATCAGAAAATGGGATCATCATTGGCTCTGCTAGAGTAGAATCAATCATGAAGCTGCAACTTCTTGGAAGTAAGAAAGAGCTTAAATCTTGTTTTGGTAAGATACACTTTGTTAGGAAGTTCATCACTCAGTTTGCAGATATTGTCAGACCATTGAATGCAATGCTTAAGAAAGATGCCAAGATCTAATGGACACCTAAAGCAAAGGCTACCTTTGAGGAAATCAAGAAGGCCATATCAGATGCACTGTCTTGATCAGTCTAGATTACACAAGAGAATTTTAAATTTATTCATTTTCTTTAGAACACACATGTGTTGTAGTCCTGACACAGAGGAATGTAGCCAAAGAAGAAAAACCCATAGCTTTCATGAGTTGCCCATTCAAAGATGCTAAACTTAGATATATGGATGTTGAAAGACAAGATCTTGCTCTAGTTAGAGCAGTAAATAAATTCAAACATTACATCTTAAGAAGCAAGATAATTGTTGTAGTGCCAAATGCAGCAGTGAAAATTCTCCTGATGTAGAGTAAGCCTAGAGAGAAAAGAGCCAAGTGGATAATGGTTCTTCAAGAATATGATATGGACATAACACCCATGAAATTGGTAAGAGGGCAAGCCTTGAGCTAGATGATTTCTAAGACAGATCCTAACAATGTGAGTCAGCAATATGTAGTGAACACTAAAGAGAATAAAGAATGGTATTCAGATATCAGACATAACCTAATCACTGGGAGATGTCCTTTAAAGATGCAAGCTTCTCAAAGGATAGAATTAAAGATAAGATCACAAAAGTACATGATCAAAGGAGGAATCCTTTTCAAAACAAACTATGAGGGGATTTACCTCAGATGTCTAGATAGACCAGAAGCTAACAAAGTTTTAGCTAAACTACATGACAAGTTTGGAACTGCACATGGTTCTTACTTGGCCACTGCACATGCTATCCTAAGAGCAGGATATTATTAGCCAATCATTTTCAAAGACACTGCTGAGCACATCAAATGTTGCCATACTTGTCAGGTTGCTGCCAACAGAGAGAAATATGCTACACAACCCTTATAGCTAGTGATGGAGATGCACCCATTTGCTCAATGGCGCATGGATTTCATAGGTCCTATTGACCCTCCATCATCTTCATGCCATAGGTATGTTTTGACAATCACTGATTATTGCACCAAGTGGACAAAAGCAGTTAGTAGCAAAACATGCACTGTAGAGGATGTAATCAAATTCCTAGGGAACAACATTATAACTAGGTATGGAGTTCCATATGCCCTAGTATGTGATATTGGACCAAGTTTTACATCATTAAGATTATCTAGTTGGGCTTTTGATTATGGAATCATTTTGAAATTTTATTCAAATTATTATCCCCAAGGAAATGGCTTAGCAGAGTCAACAAACAAAAACTTATTAAGTATCATAAAGAAACTAATAGAAAAAAATCCTAGGGAATGGAATACCCTACTTAAGTATGCCTTGTGGGTAGACAAAACTAGAGTGAAGGTTGCATTAGGAAACTCTCCTTACCAACTAGTGTATGGGGTGGATCCTATCCTCCCTATAAATCTAAAAATCCCCACATTGCAGATTGCACAAGAATATCTGGGTATAGACAGTAAACAAGAAGTTAGGTTGCTTCAACTTATGCACCTAGAAGAAAAAAGAGACCAAGTGATTGATCAGTTCGCTAAACATCAAGCTACTGTCAAACATTGGTTTGATAAGAGAGCAAGAATAAAAGCCTTTAGGATTTCAGATTTGGTCCTAGCATGGGACAAAGCATGTGAAAAGAAAGGTGATCATGGAAAGTTTGATAAACTTTGGATTGGTCCTTTTCAGATTTCAGAGATCCTAGGAGATAGTACTTATATACTTAAGACCCTAATAGGTGAAGACGTTCCATTACTAGTTAATGGATAGTTCCTCAAGCATTACTTTCAAGCTTAGACATGGTCATGTCTAGATGTTGTACCATAATATACATATTGTATAGCTACTTGTATAGCTTTGCTTTGTGTGTTTTCTTGTTTGCTTTTTGTTGTTGAGTCCTTGTTTTGGTTAGGCAAGATGATGCACCTTATCACCCCAATAAATTTGCAAAATTGTTAGAATTCAAGTGATGAATACAAATTCTTACATAGGTTGTGACTCACACTAAGAGATACCCCTGATCAGGTCTATGATGTCATGCTCATCAGTGATATCCCTTTTATTGATCAAGGAGATTTTCAAAATGACTCACCTAATAGCCTTGGGTTTGTTGAATACCTTAGTATAGGTGTTAAGTGAAAAATCCAA
Organism: Cunninghamia lanceolata; assembly: GCA_027924645.1. Lineage (NCBI taxonomy): Eukaryota > Viridiplantae > Streptophyta > Pinopsida > Cupressales > Cupressaceae > Cunninghamia > Cunninghamia lanceolata. The sequence continues at coordinate 11,295,538 of BSBN01000421.1, read as the reverse complement.
AGGGTCACCCTTGTTACCATTGCAATTCCCAACCTAAAACAACAATTGATCACAACTTGCATGATGAGCTTACATGATGATATCTTATGAATATATATACAAAAAAATAAGAGAAATATATTGAAAATCCAAAGAGAATAAAATTTAGGCTACCTAAGTAACTCTACCGAGGCTATGGATGTCTACTGGTGGTGCGGCTCTACTTAGGGGAATTGAAAAGATAACCTTGTCGGGGCTATGGACGCCTGTTGGCAACAAGGCTCTATCTAGGTTGGCTATAAGGGATGAACCCAAACTAAGTAGCTTTACACTAGTTACTAGTGTCTTCAACTTATTTTCAAGATGAGGATTATTAATCACATGCACACAATTGATCCCTTATCAGCATTGATATGCTTATGAACATGACATTATTTAGAAAGATCATGATGGTTATGCTTAGGGAGAATTAGAATACTATGTTTCAATGTGTCCTCATCACTTGAATAATTTGAATTTGGTTGTTTTCTTTGGTGGCAAGTTGTTGTGTGGTTACACAACATGCCCCATTTTGCCTTAGCAAAACAGGGACCCATCTTTTGTTTCTGCTTGTTCTTTGTTTTCCTACTTTGGACGGTTTGGCAAAAGTCAGTTAAGTATATCACCCCTACACATGCATGTACCTCACAAAAGAGGGTCAAGTGTTAGGGTCAAAATTTTCCTTCATAAACCACATAATCTTGAAGAGTGCAAAATTCTAAGCAGGTTTGCCTTTTAGATCACCTTGATATTCCTTAAGGATAAAAAGTTATGCATGGTCAAACTTTAGTCAAACCTGATATTCTCATAGGGTCACATTTGTTAATATCAGTCACATTCGCTAGATGACCCTGATATATGAAGATCACCTGATATCTGCATATACTTCAATATGCAAATGTCAAGGTTAAGTGTGAAGAAGTGCCTACCCATCAAATGTGCATTACATATTCCCAGAGGGTCACATTTCTGAATGTCTGTCATATTTTGTAATATCACCCTTTGTAAATATGACCATGATGTTATCTAGTTCCAATTAATGAAAGAACTAAACATGACGATGACATCATCAGTATGCTTGATACCCGTAGGGTCACATTTCCAAATATCTGTCATACTTCTCAATATGACGATGACGTCATTTTTTTAATCCGATAGAAAGAGAATATGATCTAATGATGATGTCACCATGACCTAGATCCAAGAGGGTCATATTTTGAAATATCCATGACCTTAACTAATATGATGATGACGTAATTCCCTTAATCAATTTGAAAGACTTATAAAATGATGACCTTATCCTCACCTTCTCAAATAGGGTGATATTTTGTAATGTTCAATATCTGGATATTTTCCAATATCCCTCATATCGACCCTTGTGACCCAAGATGCAAAGATTTCTAGTGATCAGTTAAACGATGCCACATGGCATATCCACCTGATCATAGTGATATAATGCGTTATCACGATTATTAACAAAAGGTATAGTGACCTGACCTTTGGTCATGGGTCAACAATTGACCATCCTCATGATGACATCACCCTCATGTTTCAGATATTGGTCATATTTTCAAATATCCCTGATCTCCATGAATATCACCCTCCGCATTAAATGCAATTTTGACGGTAGGTTGAGCCCTCAAATTTCAAATACAAGACCACCCCTTGTCAACATCTACAAACTGTTGGAAAAATGTACCCAAGTGGGTTGTCATTGATGTCAACATATCCTTGTTGCCATTAGTGTCAACTGTATCCTGTTTTGCTATCTACATATAAGACTGGACTGTTGAGGATATTGAGAAAATTAATGATAATCAAAGCATACGGATCATGTGTCTCTGTAGAGGATTGTTAGAGATTGCTCCAGTTAAGATTTGAGAAGTCTGCATGAACATTTGAAGGAGTTATGGCCATCTAAGTAGAATTGGTTCCTACAATACTCAGGAAACACAAAGTGATAGAAAAGAGGTCTGGATTGCTCTAGTATTATAAAATTGTGCTCTGCAGATTTGAAGGCATGTTTGGGAAGTCAATGTGTATCATCAACACTAGTGGTTCATGGTTTGGAGGTCCACAAGCTATCCTTCTAGTTTGACAGTCATGGTAGAGAGTGTTTTTGAGGTTTCGAAGGAAGATTCAATTGCTTCTGATAATTTGGTTTAGAATGGATGTTATTCACGAATTCAATGTGCTTGTGGAGGTCTCTAGATCATATGGCTACTATATTGGAGGTCCGCATTGAGGCTTGAGCTTGTTGATTGAAGATTTCTTCTTGAGGTTGATGTTCTTCCCAGTCTTGGCCGACCGTATGTTCCTAGCCTATTGTGAATGCCTTAAAAATATTTTTATGAAGCATGGAGTGTTTGTAGAAATAGATTCAAGTCTAAGTTGTGTTTGGCCGATAGTGTGATGATCCACGTCAAGTTTAGCCGACCTTGTTGATCATTCCAAGGTTGATGAAGTATATAAATACTTGTTGAAGATGTATTGAAATCATCCTGGTGCAAAATAGATAAAATTTGAAGAAAGGATTAGGAGTAGAGAAGAGAAGAAAAGGAATGAGAGCAGTGTTGAATGTGAAGAGGAGTTTGAGGCAAAGTAAAATTTCTTGAGCACTTATTGAAACTAAATCAGGCATGAAGTAGATGCTACTTCTGAGTTAATTCTTTGTAAATAAATTGTGTGGGCAGTGAGCCTCTCTTTTGAGCAGTGAGCTCTGGACAGTGTGCCCGAAGGCATATGCCTTCTATTTTATTAAGTACTTTTAATAGGGTACGTATTTTGTGGGTTAACCCCCACCATGGTTTTTCCCTTAACCAGGTTTTCATGTCAAAATCTTGGTGTCAAGTGTGTTGATTATGTTTCTTCTCTTATGCTATCGATTAATGCTTTAATGTTTACATCACTAATCTGATAGTAAGATAATAAAGAAGGTTAAAGGAGAAATTTTTTTATGGGACAACTAATTCACCCTCTCTCTTAGTTGTCTAGTTCCAACAATTGGTATCAGAGCCAGATCCTCTCATGAAAGCCTAACTGCTTGAGGAGATCTAGGATGTTGACCTACAAGAAGGATAGTCCAAGATTTGATGGAGCAAATTATTCTATTTGGAAAAATCGCATGGAGTGCCATCTGCAATGCATGGGTGATGCCTATTGGGAAATAACTAGTGTTGAGTATAAACCTCCAGAGAAAGGTCCTTCAACCCCTAATCAAGTCCAAGATGCTGAAAATAATCTTCAAGCTAAAGAAGCCTTGTTAAGTGCCCTGACTGATTCAGAAATGACAAATGTCTTTGGTCTAAAAGTTACTTAACAAATCTATAAAAAATTGGAGTAACTGTATGAAGGTGATAAATATGTCAAATGCGTAAAGCTGCAAAGTCTGAGAGGAAAATTTTAATTTATGAGGATTAGCAAAGATGAAAACATCACAATATACATGCAAAAGATAAATGAACTTGTGTGTGGCATTAGGTGTGTTGGTGCAACTTTGGAAGAATTAGAAATTGTGTCAAAAGTACTCAGATCTTTACCAAATTCATACAAACATAAGGTTGCAGCTATAGAAGAGATCAGGATAGTCTCAAAGGTTACAAGAGATCATCTGGTTGGAAAAATTTCAGCTTTGAAATTAAGTGAGTTTGGTTATTCTCTTCCCAAGTCTAAATCTGCATTCAAGGCCAGTGTGTATGGAAAACAAAGATATGATCCAGGTGAAAGCTCTTCTACAAGATTAAAAAGATTTGTTAAGACAAGAAAGGATCTTGAAGCTCTTATTGCTAGAAGAATGCCAAGAGGATCTGGTGAGTATGAAGGAAAATTACCACTCAAATGCTTTGCTTGTAATAAGATTCGCCATTTTGCCTTAAGACATCTGGAAAGGTTTTCAAAACCAAACCCTAACAAGGATAAATGTTAGAAGAAATGTTACTATGTACAAGAAAATGGAGAAGGGGTAACAGATGATGAATCTGATCATGGAGGCTCCTCTGAAAATGATTGGGTGTTTATTGCTATCAAAGAAGAAGATCTGATGTCTACTGAATCTGCTAGCTGTGAAAATGTGGAAAGTGCCTTGCTTGCTCAAGTTATTGAAAAGGATGAATGGGTGATTGATAGTGGATGTTCTCATCACATGACTAGTGACAAGAGTAAGTTTCTGAACTGTGAAAACTATGAAGGAGGACTTGTGAAATTTGGAGACAACTCAACTGGTAGAATCTGTGGAAGAAGATCCATCTCTTTTGATGGAAAGAACAACACCAATGATGTTCTATATGTAGAAGGACTGAAACATAATCTTCTCAGTGTTGGATAGTTGGTTGACAAGGGTTATGATCTTCGGTTCAAGGATGGAAAATGCAGACTCCTGGAAAGCTCCGGAATTGAAATTGCATCCGGTGCCCAAACTAGAGGTAACATCTTTCACTTAAGTAGTTCTGGGAAAAGTTGTTTGATTTCTTAGATAGATCAAAGTTGGCCTTTGGCATAGGAGGATGTGTCATGTGAATTTTGACAACATTGTCAAAATAAATTCCACTCAAGCTGTAAGAGATCTTCCAAGGTTTGTGAAACCTAATAACATATGTAGAGAATGTCAATTGGGCAAACAGAACAAAATTTCATTCAAGAGTAAGGAACAAGGTTCAAGTGAGAGATTGGAACTGGTACATACTGATCTCTATGGTCCTAATAGAATTAGGAGTGTGCAAGGAGACATATATTTCATGCTACTAATTGATGATTACTCTCAGATGATGTGGGTAACTTTTTTGAGAGAAAAATCAAAAGCCCTTGACAAGTTTAAGGTGTTCAAGATGATGGTTGAAAATGAGATTGGTGGGAAACTAAAGTGTCTGAGATCTGATAGAGGTGGAGAATTTACCTCTGGTGAGTTTGATGCTTTCTGTGAAAAGCATGGAATAAAAAGATAGTTATTTTCTCCTAGGACTCCTCAATAAAATGGAGTTGTGGAAAGAAAGAACTAGACCATTCAAGAAGTTTCCAGAACCATGATGATGGAATAAAATGTTCCTCAAGTTTATTGGAGAGAAGTCATGAGTACTATTGTCTACACTCTTAACTGGGTGCAGATCAAAGGAAACTCTGGTAAGACTCCTTACGAGCTTTGGTTTGGTCATCCTCCTACTATGAGATACTTCAGAGTCTTTGGTAGTAAATGTTATATCAAAAGAGATGAGCTCTTAGGTAACTTTGAGGCAAGAAGTGATGAAGGAATATTTTTGGGATACTCAACTCAAAGCAAGGCCTACTCGTGCTTCAATAAAAGATTGAAGAGGATTGTTGAAAGTGTGAATGTTAAAGTTGATGAAAGTGAGGAAGGATATTCCAGGTACTCCAGATATGTTTCAGATGATCAAGATGAAAGTCAAAATCAAGGAAGGCAAGTTCAAGTTTAGACCTAGATTCAGTTTGAACCAGTGACTCCAGAGGTTAACACAGATGATGAGGAACAAGTTCAAGAAATAGAAGCTCAAATAACCTCCAAAACTCCCAGGTATGTAAGATTAAATCACCCTAAAGATCAAATCATAGGAGATAAGAGTAAAGGTGTTCAAACTAGGAGAAAAATGTATGAAGATCAAGAAGAGATTTCATTGATTTCAAGGATTGAACCTAAATCAGTAAGTGAAGCTTGCAATGATGAAAACTGGGTCAAAGCAATGGAAGAGGAATTGATGGAAAATGAAAATAATCACACATGGGATCTAGTCCCTAGACCTGAGGACAAAAATGTGATTGGAACTAAATGGGTCTTCCAGAATAAACTGAATGAAGATGGTGAGGTAGTAAGGAATAAGGCAAGGTTACTATGTAAAGGCTACTCTCAAGTAGAAGGAATTGATTTTGAAGAAACTTTTGCTCCGGTGGCAAAGATAGAGGCAGTTAGATTATTTCTTGCATTTGCTGCTTTCAAAGATTTTAAAGTATATCAAATGGATGTAAAATCAACTTTTTTGAATGGAGACTTGGAGGAAGAAGTCTACATTAAGCAACCAGAAAGATTTCAGTTGTTTGATCAAGGAGATATGGTTTGTAGATTGAGAAAAGCCTTATATGGACTCAAACAAGCTCCAAGAGCCTAGTATGCTAGATTGGATAAGCATTTGCTTAAGCTAGGATTTAGAAAAGGTACTACTGATAGTAATCTCTACTTCAAAATTTATCATGAGGACATTATAATTGTTGAAGTTTTTGTTGATGATATCATTTTTGGTGGAAATGAATGCATGTGTAAAGCATTTGCTGATCAAATGAAAAGTGAGTTTGAGATGTCAATGTTTGGTGAGATGAATTTCTTCCTAGGTTTGCAAATTGTTCAATCAGATAAAGGTATCTTCATTTCTTAGTCCAAGTATGTAAAAGAATTGCTAAAGAAATTTGGAATGGAAGACTCAAAGCCAGTAAGTACACCTATGGTAACCAGATGAAAGCTAAGCAAAGATGATGACTCTCCCAAGGCAAACCAGAAAAGATATAGATCAATGATTGGAGGATTGCTTTATTTAACCTAGAGCAGACCTGACATCATGAATGCAGTTGGACTTGTTGCTAGATTTCAAGTTGATCCAAAAGTATCTCATGTTATGGCAGTCAAAAGAATTTTTAGATATCTCAAGGGGATAATTGATTATGGACTATGGTATCCAAAGGACAATAACTTCACTCTTCATGCATATACAAAAGCTGATTGGGTAGGAGATGTGGATGACAGAAAAAGTACTATTGGTGGTACATTCTTCTTGGCGAGAAGATTGGTCTCTTGGATAAGCAAAAAGCAAGAGGTAATATCTTTGTCTACTACAAAAGTAGAGTACATAATAGTAGCAAATAATTGCACTCAAGTTTTGTGGATGAAGCAAATGTCGAAGGACATCAGAATTGTGTTTGAAGAACTAGTCACAATTTTTTGTGATAATTCTAGTGTAATAAGCATCTCAAAGAATCCAGAATTGCATTCAAAGACAAAGCATATATCTATCAAGTTTCATTTCTTGAGAGAGAAAGTAAATGAGAATGAAGTCAAGTTGGAGTTTATGCCTTCCAAAGATCAAATTGCAGACATCTTCACTAAGCCTCTTCCCAAGGATACTTTTGAGTATCTTAGAGAGAAGTTAGGGGTTATTACCCCTCCTGAGTAGAACTAAGATGGACTAAGGTGCATCAGTCTGGGGGAATTCACATTCATATCTTGTGATCTGGATTGATGTTAAGGAGGTACTACTCAAAGGGGGAGTAGTCAATATGCAAATTTTGAGAACATTCTGAAGCAAAAAGGGAGAAAAGATAGCAAACATGTGCCCTTCACCATTGATGTCAAAGGGGGAGAGAAGTCATGTGAAAAACTAGTTGTTGATGTAAGGGGGAGCAGTAAAGAAAGTAGTTACATAAGTGACAAGAGAAAGGGGGAGAAGTTCTTGTCTTGATGGTTAGATTCAATTTTTCACATCATATGTTGCCATCAATGACAAAGGGGGAGATTGTTGCAAATATCTACCTAAGTGGGTTGTCATTGATGTCAACATATCTTTTTTGCCATTGGTGTCAACTGTATCCTATTTTTCTATCTGCATAGAAGACTAGACTGTTGAGGATATTGAGAAAATTAATGATTATCAATGCATGCGGATCATGTGGCTATGTAGAGGATTATCAGAGACTGCTCCAGTTAAGATTTGAGAAGTTTGCATGAAGATTTGAAGGAGTTATGGCCATCTGAGTAGAACTAGTTCCTACAATAGTTAGGAAAGATAGAGTGATAGAAAAGAGGTTTGAATTGCTCCGGTAATATAAAATTGTGCTCTACGGATCTGAAGGCATGTTTGGGAAGTCAATGTGTATCATCAACACCAGTGATTCATGGTTTGGAGGTCTGCAAGCTATCCTTCTAGTTTGACAGTCATGGCAAAGAGTGTTCTTGAGGTTCCAGAGGAAGATTCAATTGCTTCTGATAATTTAGTTTAGAATGGATGTTATTGGTGAATTTAATGTGCTTGTGGAGGTCTCTAGATCATATGGCTACTATGTTGGAGGTCCGCATTGAGGCTTGAGCTTGTTGATTGAAGATTTCTTCTTGAGGTTGATGTTCTTCCTAGTCTTGGCCGACCAGATGTTCCTAGCCTATTGTGGATGCCTTAAAAACATTTTTATGAAGCATGGAGTGTTTGTAGAAGTAGATTCAAGTCTTAGTTGTGTTTGGCCGATAGTGTGATGATCTGCATCAAGTTTAGCCGACCTTGTTGATCATTCCAAGGTTGTTGAAGTATATAAATACTTGTTGAAGAGGTATTGAAATCATCCTAGTGCAAAATAGATAAAATCTAAAGAAAGGATCAAGAGCAGAGTAGAGAAGAAAAGGAGCGAGAGAAGTGTTGAATGTGAAGAAAAGTTTGAGGAAAAGCAAAAGTTCTTGAGCACTCATTGAAACTGAATCAAGCATGAAGTAGATGCTATTTCTTAGTTAATTCTTTCTAAATAAATTCTATAGGTAGTGAGTCTCTCTTTTGAGCAGTGAGCTTTGGGTAGTGCACTTGAATGCATGCGCCTTCTATTTTACTAAGTACTTTTAATAGGGTAAATATTTTGTGGGGTCACCCCCACCATGGTTTTACCCTTAATTGGGTTTCCATGTCAAAATATTGGTGTCAAGTGTGTTGATTATGTTTATGCTCTTATGTTGTTGATTAATGCTTTAATGTTTACATCACTAATCTGATAATAAGATAATAAAGAAGGTTAAAGGAGAAAAGTTTTTGTGGGACAACTGATTCACCCCCTCTTAGTTGTCTAGTTCCAACACAAACATCATGTGTCAATCAATGGACATGAACAAAAGTCACTATGCACACCCTAATTTGCTATGTTAATCGGTTAAAAGTGAAGATTTGGAGTTCATTTCAAATTTACCATATGTTAAAACAGAGAATTACAGAGCTCCAGAGAGATTAAAACATCCCTGCAACTGGTAAACAGAACGGATACGCATCTGGACGGAACAAGAAATGGTAATCACAACAAGATCATGCTTATCCGAATATCACCCACACAGTAAAAAGGGAAGTGATTATCAGGTATGTAGCGTTAAAACCCTCTTTTGTCATTTATGGTGAATCAAGAGGTAAAATTAGTTTTAACAGAGTTAATCGATATGATTATGCATAAAATAAACTAGAATAATAGAATTATCACCATGAAATGCATGTGATCACTGTGAGGCTGATTATTTTCACTTCCCTATTTTGATTGTTTACATTTTAGTTGATGACATTATCAGACTTTTAGAGACTATTGTTCCATTATGCAAATTTGATTATATCTCCTTATTCTAGTTTGACATGGATTAGACATGTGGTGATTTGATTTAAATCATATTTTGATGCTATGATGAGATTAGACATGCGAGATATATTATATGATGTGATTTCTAGTTCATTATGTGGGTTCATTAATTGACGATGATTATGTGACATTAGATAGAAAATGCAGTTAAATCTTGAATTGTGTTGTAAATGATTAATGTTGTATACAATGGCATGAATTTAATTTCAGTTACTTTGGCTATGATTATCCATGATGTGATTGACACTTGATCGAGTTGTGCAAGATTATATTCCTAGGCCATGGAAAATTGGAGGTAGTGTTCACACATATGTTATTCCTTGTGAAACCGATCCATTCCCAAGAGGGATGAGGATCACGTTTCATCGGATGTTGTTTGAGTACTTGTTTGATTTATTATTTTGGCCTAGTAACCTTTAGTTAAATTAATTCATATCATGTGTTGTATATTTCTATTGTTTTACACCACTTGGTATTGTTTTCATTTATGGGCCATTTAAACTAAATTTATGACTCCCTAGGTGTACCTTAGTGTCTCAAAACTTACCCTAGGTGGTTACCCTTGGGTCTAGGGTCAATTTTGACTAACTAAATGTTGGGGTAACTCATTTTTGGTCACTCTAAACTGAGGTTTAGTCAAAGTGACGAATTTGGAAATGGCTAAGGGTGGGAGATGAGTCATGCTTTGGGAAAGACCCATCTCCCTTCCCAAATTTTGGGGATCCCTTCACCAAGAAGACTTGGGAGGTCTTCAAGACTCCCAAGTGTGTGGGATCTCCCTCCAAGACTCTCACACATGTGTGAGAGCATCTTGGAGGGAGATGGCTCTCTTGGAGAATAAGAGGATGCCATATGGCATCCCTTATCCTCATGGAGGCTTGAAGGAAATTGCCACCTCACCACTTGATCTCTTACACGTGTGAGAGCACAAGTGGATAAGGTGAGGATTGGAATGGAATTGGAGGGTGACACTTGTCACCCTCACACTCCCTCTCCCTTGCAAGTGGCATGGGATGAGAAGGAGAAGGTGACAAGTGTCACCTTCTCATTCCTCAAGGCCAAATTGGAAGGCCTATATTACCTCCTCTTGAAGAGGAGTGTGGGGTTCTTGCATTTTTCATTTTTTTTCTCTATTCTTGGAGTTCCTTTTGGGAAGTTAGTGAAATTTGGATATTGGGATATTTGGAGAAGCTTGGAGGTTGGTGCAGGAGCACCCGTACATGATCAGGATATAGGTTAATTGTCCACATGATGACAGGGCATTAGTTTATTTTTAGTATGTTTGACTTCATCATGTAATAGATCAGCCTAGGAGAGTGTGTAGGCAGTTAGAGATCATGATCAGGACCAATGCTATGTAATAGATCAGCCTAGGAGAGTGTGTAGGCAGTTAGAGATCGTGATCAGGTCATCTGAGCTGTCCTTTCTCCCAGCCGCTTGGAAGCTCCCAGCCGCTGGGAAGTGAGTTGGTAGTACTCGCAGGATTTTGCTATTTATACCTTCGATCTGTTAGGGTTTAGTAGGAGATATGATATGTTATGTTAGTTGTGTTATGTTATGGTGTTGTGATTGAGTTGAGATTTAGGAGAACAGTTCAGACATTGTGAAACAGTATTCAGGACATTTGAATTTCATTTGAATAAGATCTCATCAATTGCATTTTGTGGTTTATCAGTTGCTGGTGTTTTGATTTCCTTTCTGTTTATAAGTTGATGGATTCCTTCAACCCTTCCACCAGTTGATCCTGTGAATCGGTGGAATGGTCCTATATTATAGCTTAGTTTGCATTTTTGTTTTCTGTTTATGCATTGCATTGCTCAAGAGATCAGGTAGTAGCATGCTGTAAATCAGCCTAGCATCCTCATGTGCTAGGTTTAGAAAGATAAATCTTTGAGTTTAGATCAGAAGGTGATCCGGCCCGATCATCATAGTGTCTTTGTGAAATTGTGCGGTTCTGAGTGTTTACATGCAGTAGACGGATATACAGGAGTCTGCATGTGCTTTTCCAGTCGGAGCAAATCGCATCGTCATCTGCGAATACATCGCCATCCGGATCGGGTCATGAAACTGTTGAAGTTTGCATGTTGCAAGTGCATCAGGATGTTATAAGTTAGATATATACTCAGTGTATATATCATCGTCAGGATCATCTCTCGGGTGTGCCCATCATCCGCATATCGCTAGCAGATGCGGAAGTGAAAGTTCATTTTTTTTGGCTAAGTGTTGAAGAGGTCATCAGGATATTGTGTGATGTCATCGTCATTAGGATATGACGTCATCGTCATCAGGATATTGAGATATCACCCTATGCAAGTTTATCCTGCTGTCGCTAAGTGTTTAGGTATCGGTGTAGGTCCTCGGCAGAAAGTTGGGTTAACATCATCAGGATGTTTCAATTGGACCGGCTAAGTCATATCATGATGCTGTTGTTTGTATAGTCGGCTATCGGGGCATCGAAGGAAAGGTGCTAAAGTTGTCATCATCAGGATATTTGGGCAACTGGATATTTGATATCCTGCTGATGAAGGGAGTGTTGAATATCATGATGATGCCGATAGAGTTTGGTGCCCGATGAACAGTGCAACAGGAGGATGTTTGCGCTAGTTGAATATCATGATGATGATGATAGGCGAAAGACGGAGGAAGTGAACAGTAGTCGGCAGGAGGATAATTGTGCTCGTCTGAAATATGATGATGCTGTTGGTGTTTGCAGGAAATATGATGATGATGCTGAGCCGATAGGGATTTTTAACATGCTGTTTGTATTATTGGCTCCTCCTTCCTGTTAGTAAGCTCCCGTTGCGTTTACCTCTGCATCATAGTGGTATCAGAGCAAAGGTTAGGATCTTCTGGAAAAGATAAGCAGGATGTCAGACGAAGAAGGAACATCAGAGGTTCCAGCAAGGATGACCAACGCTGAGTTGGCAGTTCTAGTGAAGAAACAGATTGCAGAAAGCAAGGCCGTGAAGGCTCAGAATCAGGAATTGAAGGATGAGTTAGCAAAGTTGAGGAGCAGAGTAGGTTCTGGTAGAGAAGAAGATAGGGAAGAAGAAGAGATCCCTAATTGGAGTGAGGAGGTCATTCCTGCAGACCAGAGACCACTGTTGAACGCCCTCAAAGCCATGGAGAGGAGAACCATGGATGTGAAGCTGGATTTGCCAGTGTTTACAGGCAAGATGGAACCTGATTTAGTGATGGAATGGATAGACTGTCTGAACAATTTCTTTGAAATAGAGGAGATACTAGAACAACAGAGAGTGAAGATAGCACAGTCAAAGATGAAAGAAGCTACCTTGACATGGTGGAATTTTGTTCAAGATGATAGAGTACAGGAAGGAAAACGTAGAGTTGCCACATGGAAGAAGATGATGGCATTAGTAAAGGAAGCTTATGTCCCATTGGATTACAGTATCCAATTACACAAAAGGAAGCAAAATCTAAAGCAGAAGGAGCTAGATGTCAGCTCATATACAGAAGAATTCATGAAACTCTGTATGAAGACAAAGGTAAAGGAAAGTGAAGAAGAGAAGGTAGCCAGATACCTTAATGGATTGAGGTTCAACATTTAGGAAGATCTAAGTCTGCATAATCCAGATACAGTTCAGAAAAGCTTTCAGTTGGCATTGAAAGTGGAAGAGAAGTTGAAGAGAAAACAGGAACAACACAATAGAGGAAGAGGAAGACAACAAAGAGGTGGAAGAGGTCCTTTTAGAGGCAGAGGACATGGACAGGGATATCAAGGAGAATCCAGTCATGACAATAGTAAGGGAAACAATAGTCAGAACCAGAGAGACAATTACAGTCAGCAAGGAAACTTCAGAGGTAGAAGACCTTTCAAAGGAAGATCCCAGGGCAGAGGATCCATCAGATGTTATAACTGTAACAAAGAACGCCATATAGCCAGTAGATGTCCAGAAAAGGCCACAAGCTCAGCAGGAGAAAGGAGAACAAATCTGGTCCAAGAACCTGATAATCAAAGTAGGACAAGCTCTAATGATTTTCAGACTGTGAATGCTCCTGATAATTATGGATACCCAGAAAGTGGAGAGTCTCTGATGATGAGAAGAACAGTGACTACCATGAAGGTACCTGACAAGGAATCCCCCCAAAGAAATTCTCTTTTCAGGACTATTTGCAAAGCAGGAGGTAAGGCATGTAAAGTTTTGATTGATTCTGGTTCTACTGAAAATTTTGTGTCTAAACACATGGTGACAAAGCTTAAGCTTAGGAGATTACCTCACCCATCCCCATATAAAGTCTCATGGCTTACCCAAGGTCAGCAGACAACTGTAGAAGAGCAGGCTTGGGTAGAATTTCAGATTGGTGGATATAAGGATAAGTTGTTGTTTGATATTACCAAGATGGATGCTTGCAATCTTTTATTTGGTAGACCATGGCAGTATGATTTGAAGGCACAACATGATGGTGTTAGAAATACCTATAAAATCACTAAGGATGGTAAGGATGTACAGTTATTCCCATTGGCAAAGAAGGAGGAGAAATCTAAAGGAAAAGAGGTGAAGGTCATGCTGATGGAAGGCAAACAGTTCATGAAAGAAGTAGCAGCAGAAGGTGCAGTTGCATATGCCCTAATCCCATGTATGAGTGTGAATAAAGAATAGCAGCAAGAAGTCAAGAAAGAGAAGAAGCCAAGGTTTATAGACCCAGCTGTCCAAGAGCTATTGGATAAGTACAAAGGTGTCATCTCAGAGGGAATGCCCAGATCCCTACCACCTGTCAGAGATATTAGTCACTGCATAGACTTAATTCCAGGGTCAACACTTCCAAACAAAGCAGCCTATAAGCTTACTCCAGAACAGAATGCAGAAGTAGCCAGACAGATTGAAGAATTGTTGGATTCAGGTCTGATTGGGAAAAGTCTAAGTCCATGTGCAGTACCAGCTATACTAGCACCAAAGAAGGAAGGTACTTGGAGGCTTTGCACAGATTCCAGAGCTATTAACAAGATCACAATCAGGTATAGGTTTCCAATCCCTAGAATAGAGGATTTACTTGATTGTTTGGGAAGTGCTAAGTACTTTACAAAAATAGATTTGAAGAGTGGATATCATCAGATCAGGATTAGACCAGGAGATGAATGGAAAACAACATTCAAAACAAATGAAGGGTTATATGAATGGAAGGTTATGCCTTTTGGTTTATCTAATGCACCTAGTACTTTTATGAGGTTGATGAATGAGGTTTTGATAGAATTCATTGGTAAGTTTGTCATAGTATATCTAGATGACATTCTGATTTTCAGTAACACAAAAGAAGAACATCTCAGGCATATAGATTTGGTTCTAAAGAGGTTACATGAAGAGCAGCTGATGATAAATTTAGACAAGTGTTTGTTCATGCAAGAGGAGATCACATATTTGGGTTTTGTCATTTCACAAGGAAAGTTACAGATAGATAAGGAGAAGGTAAGTGCCATATTGTCTTGGCCTACCCCACAGACTATGAATGATGTCAGAAGTTTCCATGGGTTAGCAACCTTCTACAAAAAGTTTATCAGAGGGTTTAGTCATATTTGTGCACCCATGCTGGATACCATCAAAGGAGGACAGAAGTGCAGATTTGTTTGGACTCAAGGAGTAGCTGATTCTTTTGAAACACTGAAGAAGAAGGTGGCACAGCAGCCAGTCCTTGCACTTCCAGATTTTAACAAAATTTTTCAGGTAGAATGTGATGCCAGTCACATGGCCATTGGAGCAGTACTCAGCCAAGAGGGTAGACCTATTGCATTTTTCAGTGAGAAGCTCAATGATGCTAAGAAGAGGTATTCATCATATGATCTGGAAATGTATGCTTTAGTCCAGTCACTCAAGAAATGGAGGCATTACTTGATGCCAAAGGAATTCATAGTATTCACAGATAACCAGGCTCTGAGTTTCATAAACAGCCAGGAAAAGCTGAACAACAGGCACATGAAATGGGTAGAAACCTTACAGGCTTTCACTTTTACATTGAAGCATAAGAAAGGGGTCAAGAACAAAGTTGCAGATGCTTTGAGCAGGAGAGTTCTAACAGTCAATCAGATTCAGTTAGAGAGTGTTGGTATTGATTCACTAAAGACCATGTATGAGTCTGATGAAGATTTTGGAGAGATATATCAGGTATGTACTTCTTTTGGGGAGAAATATCATGCTGAGTTCTCTGAATTTTTGATTCAGGATGGATTGTTGTTCAAGGGTGGACAGTTATGTATCCCAAGGTGTTCTATGAGGTTAAATATCATCAAGGAGAAGCATTGTGGAGCTATGGCAGGTCATTTTGGTCTAGATAAGACTCTTGATCTGGTCAGAAGGCATTACTTTTGGCCTAAGTTGCAATCAGATGTCAGAAAATTTGTAGAGACATGTGTGATATGTCAGAAAGCTAAAGGCAGGTCAACTAATGCAGGTCTATATCAGCCCTTACCCATTCCTTCCAGACCATGGGAAAGCATCAGTATGGATTTTGTCTTGGGTTTACCAAGGACAAGAAAAGGATTTGACAGTGTTTTTGTTGTAGTGGATAAATTCAGTAAAATGACACATTTCTTGCCATGCAAAACCACTGCTGATGCTTCATACATTGCAGATTTATTTTTCAGGGAGATTGTCAGAATCCATGGATTGCCATTGAGCATAGTGTCAGACAGGGATGTGAAGTTTATTGGTCACTTCTGGAGAACTCTTTGGAGAAAACTTGGAACCAATTTGTCTTTTTCTTCTGCATATCATCCTCAAACGGATGGACAGACTGAAGTAGTGAACCGTTCCTTAGGGAATTTACTTAGATGCTTGACAAAACAACATGGAGAGAAGTGGGATAATATTCTATCTCAAGCTGAGTTTTCCTATAATGATACTGTCAATAGGAGCACGGGGAAATCACCTTTTCAGATAGTTTATGGAATGCATCCCAGAGGAATTTTGGAATTGAGAGATCTACCTACAGTAGACCCTGTTAGTGCAGAAGGAGAAGCTTTTGCTGAAGCCATAAAAGAGGTTCATGATTAAGTCAAGACCCAACTGCAGCAAACTACCTTGAAATATAAAGAATATGCTGATAAAAAGAAGAAGGATGTCCAGTTTGATGTTGGAGATTTGGTATGGGTTCACTTGACGAAAGACAGACTTACTAAGGGAAAGTATACTAAGCTCATGCAAAGGAAAGTTGGACCATGTCAGATTTTGCACAAGCATGGACAGAATGCTTATGAGCTAAAACTCCCACCTGATCTTGGTTTGTCTCCCATATTCAATGTATGTGATTTAACTCCATACAAGTCTTATCCAGATGCAGATCAGGATCTCCTACAGGATACAGTTGCTGATGACATTCCCAAGCATGAACCTCCACAGTTGCAGAAGGTTTTGGACACTAGAGTGGTCAAACAGACCAGGAACAAACGGTACTTGGAGTATCTAGTCTCTTGGAAGGGACAACCTAACTCTGAAGCAGTATGGATGACTGCAGATCAGATCTAGAAACATGGTGCAGACCTTGATACTCTCATCTCAAGTGGACTTGAGATTTCTTCTTCTAGGGAGTATGGTGCAGGAGCACCCGTACATGATCAGGATATAGGTTAATTGTCCACATGATGACAGGGCATTAGTCTATTTTTAGTATGTTTGACTTCATCATGTAATAGATCAGCCTAGGAGAGTGTGTAGGCAGTTAGAGATCGTGATCAGGACCAATGCTATGTAATAGATTAGCCTAGGAGAGTGTGTAGGCAGTTAGAGATCGTGATCAGGTCGTCTGAGCTGTCCTTTCTCCTAGCCGCTTGGAAGCTCCCAGCCGCTGGGAAGTGAGTTGGTAGTACTCGCAGGATTTTACTATTTATACCTTCGATCTGTTAGGGTTTAGTAGGAGATATGATATGTTATGTTAGTTGTGTTATGTTATGGTGTTGTGATTGAGTTGAGATTCAGGAGAACAGTTCAGACATTGTGAAACAGTATTCAGGACATTTGAATTTCATTTGAATAAGATCTCATCAATTGCATTTTATGGTTTATCAGTTGCTGGTGTTTTGATTTCCTTTCTGTTTATAAGTTGATGGATTCCTTCAACCCTTCCACCGGTTGATCCTGTGAATCGGTGGAATGGTCCTGTATTATAGCTTAGTTTGCATTTTTGTTTTCTGTTTATGCATTGCATTGCTCAAGAGATCAGGTAGTAGCATGTTGTAAATCAGCCTAGCATCCTCATGTGCTAGGTTTAGAAAGATAAATCTTTGAGTTTAGATCAGAAGGTGATTCGGCCCGATCATCATATTGTCTTTGTGAAATTGTGCGGTTCTGAGTGTTTACATGCAGCGGACAGATATATAGGAGTCTGCATGTGCTTTTCCAGTCGGAGCAAATCGCATCATCATCTGTGAATACATCGCCATCCGGATCGGGTCATGAAACTGTTGAAGTTTGCATGTTGCAAGTGCATCAGGATGTTATAAGTTGGATATATACTCAGTGTATATATCATCGTCAGGATCATCTCTCGGGTGTGCCCATCATCCGCATATCGCTAGCAGATGTGGAAGTGAAAGTTCATTTTTTTTGGCTAAGTGTTGAAGAGGTCATCAGGATATTGTGTGACGTCATCATCATCAGGATATGATGTCATCGTCATCAGGATATTGAGATATCACCCTATGCAAGTTTATCCTGCTGTCGCTAAGTGTTTAGGTATCTGCGTAGGTCCTCGGTAGAAAGTTGGGTTAACATCATCAGGATGTTTCAATCGGACCGGCTAAGTCATATCATGATGCTGTTGTTTGTATAGTCGGCTATCGGGGCATCGAAGGAAAGGTGCTAAAGTTGTCATCATCAGGATATTTGGGCAACCGGATATTTGATATCCTGCTGACGAAGGGACTGTTGAATATCATGATGATGCCAATAGAGTTTGGCGCCCGATGAACAGTGCAACAGGAGGATGTTTGCGCTAGTTAAATATCATGATGATGATGATAGGCGGAAGACGGAGGAAGTGAACAGTAGTCGGCAGGAGGATAATTGTGCTCGTCCGAAATATGATGATGCTGTTGGTGTTTGCAGGAAATATGATGATGATGCTGAGCCGATAGGGATTTTTAACATGCTATTTGTATTATTGGCTCCTCCTTCCTGTTAGTAAGCTCCCGTTGCGTTTACCTCTGCATCAGAGGTCTTCACCAAACATGCTTCCATTGTTAGGGATTTTGAAGGTAAACTCCATGGCTATGGCCATTTTCCCTTGTATATTTCGTTTATGTTGTGTTTGTGATTTTATGTTGATGGTTGTTTTCATTTTGTGTGGGTTGGGAGTTTGGTGAGAGCATCTCCATTTGGAGGTAAGGCTCAACTTGTATGAGGTGGGGGAGAGTGAACCTCCTTGAGGTCATCTCCTTATTATTGTGCTACTTATAGCCTTGAGGGCTTTTCTATGGTGTTGAGAGCATTTTTTATGGCAAGAGTGCCATGATAGTCTTTTTGAGTTATTTGGAGATATGTATTATGTGGTTGTGGCTTGAGGCCTTGAGACTTGGTGATTATGAGATCATGGAGTGACCTCTTGAGTTGAGGGGTCCACTTCCCTACCCCCATCAAACTCATTTTCATGAGTTTAGTTTTGTGCAAACCTTGGGAAAATTTTATGTGTGTTTGGAAAATTGCATTGTTGTGGAGTGTGTGTCAAACCATGTGAATTCTACCTCCCCAGCTTGGGGGTGACCCACTAGTGGGTCTATGGAAGGGACGAGGGCTCTCCTTCATGGCTTGGTTATCCATTTTTGGTGTTGCACTATTGCAAGTTTTATTGGAGAAAATGGAGCTTGGAGAAGCCCATTTTTAGTGCCTTAACATTATCTTTTAGCTAGTTTTGAGATGCCATGGCCCTAGAGGCCTTAATGTTTTGTTGTCGAAATTAGTACTTCCATTGTACTTGTTTCTATAAAGTATTTTAATGTGAGATACTTTTATTGAGCATCCAAAAAAAAAGATGGTTATTATGCTATGTTCATTGTGATATACTGTTGTGTTTTTGTGTTATGTTAAGTTGTCAAGGAGAATGAAGGTTGCTGTTATGAACTCCAAAGAAAATGCATGTTTATCTTCTTGTTGTTGTGCCTATTTGATTTCAGAAAATTGACAAAAGAATACATATAAACTTGCTTCTTATATTAAATGGCTTTTCTGTTTAGTAGAATGTGTAATGGTGTTTAAATATGTGGTTGTTTGTGCATATGTATTTGTTGAAAGTATGAACATAAATGATTTTTTTTATTGTTGTCATTTTATATTTGAAAGGAAAAAGAGAGAATTTAATAGAAAATATGTTTCTATCATTTAATATACATACATATATATATATATATATATATATATATATATATATATATATATATATATATATATATATAGTGGTACTAAAAAGGTTGCAAATCTTTTTTAAATATTTATAGAAAATATGTGTTTAGGCCTACTATTTTATTTTTTTATAGATTGCAATCTAGTCTTATGAATTTTACCATGTATATGTGTGTGTGTGTGTGTGTGTACAAAATATATACATATATGTATATATATAAGAAGCAAATATATATACTTATGCCTATTAACTACACATTACCTTACAAAAAAAGAAACTGAAAGAAAAAAAATGTTTATCTATGTCACTATATATATATATATATATATATATATATATATATATATTATTCATAATAAATGACCTGTTCTTTTTTATAATAGAAATCATACAGTGAAATCACAATATTTAGATCTTAAGTTAGTGAATTTTACCATGTAATAGAGATTAGGTTTCAGTTTTAAAACAAAGAGAAAATTTTTAATAAAAGAAAAAATTAGTGAACAGAGGGGATGACGGCCTCGGCCGCCGCCCCCCCTTGTTCATTGCTTGGAGCTATGGTGTTGGGTGTGGAGGGAGGCATGGCCCCCCTCCCCACATCGCCCCCCTTTCCCCTCCATTAGACCCTCGCCGGCACCCTTAAACCCCCGCCCTTCTTCAGACACAGTGGTAGCAGTAATTTTGGTCGTCAACCCTTGTTTCCACAGTGTGGCTCCGCCAGCCCTCTGTCATACTTGTAGCATTTGGGTTATTTTACCAGTCAAACAAACATATATATAAATAACATTTATTTCATATATATATATAGATCTTGTTTGCATATCAACAGAAATAAGGCATTTCCAGATTTATAATAACATTTTGTATATATTTATATTATATGTATATATATACAAAATGTGCACACATATATAAATATAAATATCTACCCACCATGAAACAATCTATCCATCCTTTTTATTTAAACAAAACATTTACCTCTATGGGGAAAAGAAAAGATCCATGGTAGCCATGGAGGGTAAAACTTCAACTTGCAAATGAACAAGACAATGGAGACAAAACAAATACAATAGAAAAGAAGAGAAACCAAAAAGAAGAAGAGAAAAATAAAAGAACAAGTTAGGGTTCCATAAGGAAAATGATAAAATATGATTAGGGCTTCCAAATGGAAAACATTAAAATATGGGAAGTAGCGCTGAGTTGGAAGTGAGTGGGAAATTAGAAGCTTATTTGATTTATTCCATTCTTTTTTTTTCCCTCCATGTGCATGGGAAATTGAACTTCCCTCTCTTTTGCAATTTTGACTTTTTGGGGATTATTTGCCTTCCCTAGTGACTTAATTATTTTTTATTTTAATTTTTATAAATCTTTTTGGGGTTTGGACTTTTTATTTCCATGGGGAATTTATTCTATTGGGGATGGGACTTTGATTTTAATTCAAATTCTTTTTCCCTTTGCCTTTTAATTATTGGTCTTCCTTATTATTTTATCTTGTGGTTTTTAAATTAACATTATTGGGAAAACCTTGTGATTTTATTTATTTTTAATTTTATCGACTTTCATATTGAAGAGAAGTTTAATTTCTTCCCCACTTTTAACCTTTTTTTACTTGGGTGATTTAATAAATATAAATGTCGTAATGATATTTATTAAATGGCTTAAATAATGATTTTTAATTTGGTCTTTTAATCATTTATTTAAATTTGAATTTTTATTTTTCAACAAGTGGTAATTTTTAATTTGACCTTGGATTTAGTTAATTTATTCCTCCACTTTGTTTATTTAAATTTTTGCATTTATTATTTTCATGGGAATTCCTTTTAAAATATTTATTTCAATTGTTGAAAACACGTTATCTTGTTAGATTTTTCCCAGATTTTAGGGTTTTAATTTTATGGCATTTTTGTGATATTAATTTTACCATCCCATTTCATCATGCGACCATCATATCATGGATGCATTATTATATTCAATTTTATTTGTGTATTAGGATTAGGGTTTGATTTTGATTCTGTCGAAATCATTTCACTCACCTAGGAAACTTAGATTTTTGAATTAAATTGATTCTAACCCTAGTAGTGGTGCTCATCACATCACATAACCCCCTAGTCATCTATCATCACGCAAGAGATGGTGTATGTAAACGTTCTTCCCCGAACCTAATTGACATGTTTATGCCTTATGCGTATTGCCACCAAGCACACTGGTGCATGTGAGGGGGTTTCTAGGGACATGTGGAAAAGTTTTTGATATTTCGTGTCATGACCACATGACAAATGTGGACATGATACATGTGTTGCGTGTCATGACTGCATGGGAAATGTGGGCATGACAATCACCAAACCACTGCTGTACACAACATGTTAGGATAAGATATACATGTTTTTACTGCAAGATCCAATGGCAGCCAGAAAGAACTGGTCTAAAATAAAATTTTTGAAACCCATGTACGTGCATCCAGAGGGAGTAGCATTCATATATGGGTAAATTGATGATACACATCAAGGAAACACTAATCTTGATGCATGGACAACCAAACTAGAGAAAGGAAGTGGAAACCCTCTGCTTATGAGCATATACAGCTCAAGAATGTGGAATGCTGGTGGATTTCCATATGCAATGGAGGCCACTGAGCTAGTGATAGAGTGCGCTTGGAACTACAATGCAGAGACAAGAAAGGTAGAAAAACATGGGAGAATATATGCAGACTTTTCAACTGCATGCATCACCTCGACCTTTAATTTGCCTAAGGGACCTAATGTGGTTTACCTAAACCTGGGTAGATTGGAAAAAGAATATAATAGAAAATAGAAAGAGGCTAGAAGGATCGTGTATCAATGGAGATCCAAGAGTACCACATATAAGGCCTTTGCCAAATTACCTATATATCTCTTTAAGTTTGATTTTGCTCTAGAATATCATTACAGGATGATAGGGAAACCTAATGCTGGAGCCTTTGAAAATTGGATGTATGGTATTATCAAGATAGTGGAAGGTTCTGATGACAAGTCTCTATGCGTGAAGATCATAAGTGATAGCCTAGATGAAGGAATGAGGAAGATAGGAGGGAAAATGAACATGTTCCACATGACTTCCTATGTAGTATATGCATGCACATTTAGATGCACATTCAATGGATTGCAAACAATAGGCAGGGTTGGAAGTAACCCTGGAGATGTGAACATCTTGGAACATTACCTACAGTTGAAAAGAAGAGAGTACCTCCAACATTATCAAAGAGTGAATGATTCATTCTCTATGTACCTTGTCAAGACCATGGAAGAAGATAGAGCAAAGAGATTGAGTGTGGAAGCATAAGCTACTATATACAAACATGGGGCTTGGTTCATCCAATTCCCCACATTTTCATACATCAAGATGGATAGTTTTACTAGGCAACCTCTCATGTTGCCAAAATATCCAAATGATAAAGCCACCCTGATGGAATTTGCTAGACAGATATTACCCTCAGTAGAGGCTTATATTGAAATGGGAAAGATACCAAATGTTTTGTTTCCAGTCATGATTGGTTGGTATATGTGCCCTAATAGGGAAAGTGTCAAGGATGTAATTGGAGGATTGAGATTGATGCACTTGTAACCCTTCTCACTAGCTAGACCATATAATCCTTATGATAGGATGTTGGCATTGCATAAGAAGCCTATGCATCAAAAGCACATTGAAGATTTCTGGGTTGATTGTGATGATGAGGTGGAAATTAGAAGGAGAGGTTACCAGAGGCTTACCTTGAATCAGAAACACACCTTAGATTACATGCTAGTGCCTACTCAGTTACATGAATATGATGGCAAGGTCATGTCCCAAGAATATGAGGACAAAAATGTATACAATGATACCATATCAGCTCTAGAGTGGGATCAGCCAGAGGGAGACTTCCTTAGACCAAATAACCTAGAAGGTCATACAATTGACCAAGGAGTGGGTAGAGAATGAGATCACCTAGCTAAAGAGTAAAGGGGTAGTCCTCACTGTAGACAATAAAAGAAAGAGGCAAGAATTATCTGATGAGGAGTATGATGATTTTCTCCAAGAAAAGAGGCAGTCAAATGGAGAAAGGCAGCAAAGAAAAAATAAGAAAGGAATCCAGGTAGCTGGGGTGATGGTTATTCGATAACCCCAACCATAAGGAAATGCAGCTTCCACATTAGATGCATCATTGCCTCATCCACCTAAAAAATAAAAGAAAGCTATTGTAAAACCTAACCCTGTTATTATAGAAGAGGAGGAAGAATGCTCAGATGATGACCTTTTGATTAAGAGGAAAAATAAGAAGGTCCAAACATCACCTCCAAAAAAAAAATGATTGTTATAAGAGGAACTGTAGATATAAATTCCATTCTATTAAGAGGAATAGGTGGTGAAGGTATTTTGAAGAACTTGCAACATGAAGTTCCCATCCCTAATATTGTGCAATTCAAGACTAAAAAGGTAGAGGAACAAAGAGAATAGATGCATAGTGCAAGAAAGGATCCATCTTTTCCACTATACGATATAGTGGACTTATCGGTTGATGATATATTCAATAATGTTTATGTTCAAAAGATGGAGACCTTGGTGGAAAATACAAAGATGACCCCTCATGGAGCTCCCGTAGTTCAAAACAAAGTCCATCAGGAGGAGGTTGAAATGAAAGAAATGGAAGAAGATAACCCTGAGGTGATAGCTCAACAAATTGGATTGACAAACTTGGTTGATCAAGTCACCAACCCTGTAATAATAGACCTGGCATATCAGGGTGATGAGGATCAAGATAAAAACAAAGATTTACCTCCAGAGCAAGAAAAAGTAGAAGTTAATGTACATACGGAGAGTGATAAAGAAATGCCTAATAAAAATGATATTCAGGATAGTGAGCCAACACTTGAAAGAGGAACAAATGAGAAAGAAATGGATAAAGCCCAAAACCTTGAAGAAGGAGACGCATCGAAATATAAAGAATAGAGTCTTCAACAAGGTGATGATCAACAAAAGGAAATAGAAAATGTGAACCAGAATGATCGGGGTAATCATCAGGATAAAATGGATCAAAATATTCAACATCCTCATGAGGATCAACCGCAACAAGATACACAGGATCCAAATGTGAATGCATCACAGGAAGCTCCTACACAAAAAGAGATCCCTCATGAGAAAATTTAGGAAGATGAACAAAGAAAAGAAACTTCTCCACTAAGGGTAGAGTAGAATGTAGAGTCTTAGGATGCTCACATTGAGCAGTCTGACCAAAAAAGTGTTGAAATTAGGCCAGGCAACTGAGAGGGGGGGTGAATCAGTTGTCCCACAAAATCAATCTTTTATCTTCTTAATCTTCTTTCACAACTTACAAGAAGATTAATGATGTAAACATTAAAGCATGAAATAATAACACATGAGTAGAAACATAATTAACACACTTGACACCAATTTTGACGTGGAAACCCGATTAAGGGATAAACCACGGTGGGGGTTAACCCAGAAGAATTGTACCCTATTAGAAGTACTTGAAAATGGGAAGGCACTTGCCTTTAGGTATACTGCCTAGAGCTCACTGCTCAAAAGAGGCTCACTACGTACAGAATTTGAGATTAATACAAATGGAATTAACTAAGAGTTAGCATCTTCTTCATGCTTAGTTCAGTCTCTTTGAATGCTCACAAAACTTCTACTTTTCTAACAAATACTTCTTCACTATCACTTTATCCCTTACTATTCTTGTTCCTTTGCTCCTGTTCTTCTCTGCTATACCTCTAATCCTTTCTTTAGATTTATTGTTTCGCACAAGGATGATTTTCCACTACTCAACTACATGCCTTTATATGCTTCATCAACCTTGGAATGAACAACAAGGTCGGCACTACAAACATCTGACTTAATGCGAATCACTAGGCTGTCAGCCAAACAAAGTTGAGACATGAAACTTCTTCCAACAACACACCACTCTCCAAAGAATTGATCTTTGATCTTCCCAACAAGCCTGAATCATCTAGTCAGCCAAGACTGGGAAGAATAACAATGCCAAGATGGAAATCTTCACCAACGAGCTCCATCTTTAATGCTGACCTCCAACAAGGCAATCACATGATCCAGAGACCTCGACAAGCATAATGAATTCAACAAAAACATCCGCACTCCTCCAGATCATCATAATCACTTGCATCTTCATCTGAAACCTCAATAACTGTTTGTCATGACTATCACACTAGAAAGATTGCTTGTGGACCTCTAAACCACGAACCACTTGAGTTTATGATACACACTAACTTCCCAAACATGTCTCTAGATCCTTAGATCATAATATTTCAATGTGGAGAAATCCAGACCAATTTACTGTCACTCTATCTCTTCTAAACACAACAAAACCTAGTTCTACTTAGATGGCCATAGCTTCTTCAAATCTTCATGCAAACCTCTCCAAACTTAAGTGGAGCTACTTCAGACAATCCTCTACATAGCCATGTGGTCTGCATACATTAATCTTCATTAATTTTCTCAATATCCTCAACATTCTAGTCTTCTAAACAAGCAATAAAATAGGACACAGTTGACACTAATGGCAACAAGGATATGTTAACATCATTGACAACACCATTTAGGAACATATTTGCAACAATCCCCTCTTTGTTATTGATGTCAACATATGATGTGAAAAACTAAATCAACCGTCAAGACAAGAACTTCTCCCCCTTTCTCTTATCACTTCTGCAACTACTTTATTCACTGCTCCCCCTTTCATCAGCAACTAGTTTTTCAAATGACTTCTCTCCCCCTTTGACATCAATGGCAAAGGGCACAAATTTGCAATCTTTGCTTCCCCTTTTTGTTTTAGATTGATCTCAATAAATGCATATAGACTACTCCCCCTGAGTAGTAACTCCTCAACATCAATCTGGATCACAAGATATGACTGTGAATTCCACCGAACTAATGCACCCTAGTGCATCTTAGTTCTTATCAGGAGGGGTAATAACACTTAACTTCTCTCTGACATATTCAAAAGTATCCTTGGGTAGAGGCTTGGTAAAAATATCCACAATTTGATCCTTTGAAGAAACAAACTCTAATTTGACTTCATTCTCATTAACTTTCTCTCTCAAAAAGTGAAACTTGATTGATATGTGCTTTGTCTTTGAATGCAACACCAGATTCATTGATATGCTTATTGCACTTAAATTATCACAGAAGATTGTGACAGGCTCCTCAAACACAATTCTGATGTCCTTCAGCATTTGTTTCATCCATAGAACTTGAGTACAATTGTTTACTGCTGCTATATACTTTGCATCCGCTGTAGATAGGTATATTGCCTCCTACTTTTTACTCAACCAAAAAACCAATATACTTCTCAAGAAGAATGTACTGCCACTAGTAATTTTTCTATCATCCACATCTCCTACCCAATCAGCATCTATATATGCATGAAGATTGAAGTTATTATCTTTTGGATACCATAAGCCATAATCAAGTGTCCCTTTGAGATATCTGAAAATTCTCTTGATTGCTACAACATGGGATTCTCTAGGATCAACTTGAAATATAGCAACAAGTCCAACTGCATTCATGATATCATGTCTAGTTTAAGTTAGATAGAGTAGTCCTTCAATCATTGATCTATACCTTTTTTTATTTTCCTTAGGGGAGTTTGTTAGACTTAGGGCACACAACTGAGAGGGGGGGTGAATCAATTGTGCAAAAATTTCTCCAATTAAACACTTAAATCTTCTTAGTGATTAGCAGTATATTAATCATGAACCATAATGCATTCAAATTAAGAGCAGAAACACATCAACACATAGGACACCAAGATTTTGACGTGGAAAACTCGATTAAGGGAAAAACCACGGGGTGATTAACCTAAGATTGTATTCTCTGTTAGAAGAATAGAAAGAACAAAATGGCACATGCCAATTAGGGCTCATTGCCCGAGCACACTGCTCACAAGAGGCTCACTACCTACAAGAGACACACTGTCTACAAAGAAATAAATATCACATACATGAACTAGAGAATAGCATCTTCACCATGCTTGAATTAGTTCCATTTAAGCGTAATACTTCTGCTCTGCCTTTTGCTCTCCTCGCTACAACACTCTCATCACAACAAGGACAAGTTTAAACTAACTTCGTAATCTCTTATTTATACAAGGCATCAACTTAGGAATGATCATCTAAGTTGGCAAACATTCATAAGATCATCCGCAACATGCATAACTCATTCAGTTGGCCTGTCTCAGGAAGAACGCCATCATCCAAAAGTTACACTTCAATTGTGAGCTCCAACTTCAATGCGGATTACCAACATGAACTGGAAACAATCCAAAGACCTCCACAAGCTTGCCTGAATCACCAAGAACATCCACACTTTTTCTGCTTACTGAAATCCTTCTCTCCTTCATCTGGAACCTCAAGAACACAGTCTGTCATTACTGTCACAAAGGAATAGATGCTTGCGGACTTTCAAACCATGAACCAATCGAGTTGATACACCACAAAGACTTCCTCAGCACTCCCTTAAATCCGTAGAATAGGAAACTTCATTTCTGGATCTCACCAGACCTTTCTTGTTACACTCTGTCACCTCTAAACACCTACCAGAACTGGTTTTACTTGAGCGGCCACAACTTCTTCATATTTTCATGCGGACCTCTGAAATCTCTACTAGATCACCTATAGACACATATCTATAAACCCTTTAATCCACATCCTCTGATCCTCATTCTATCTTGGACTTTTGCCTTACTGTCATCACTGTTCTTCACTGTTCCTAATTGAGACTAATTTTCTCAATATCGTTAGCTCACAGCTCATCCAAACCTTATCATTAATGCAACAAGAGTATGTTGACATCAATGACAACACTCGTTAGGCCCATACTTGCAACAATCTCCCCCTTTGTCATTAATGGCAACATAAGATGTGAAAAATTGTTTTAACCATCAAGTCAAGAACTTCTTCTTACTGTCACAGCTCCCCCTATCAGCAACAACCATTCACATGTATTCTTTCCCTTTACTGCTCCCCCTTTGATCAGCAACCACTTGTTTTTCAAATTTTTTCTCTCCCCCTTTGACATCAATGGCAAAGGGCATATACTTGCAATTCCAACACTTTAGAATCATACCTGTTGCTCCCCCTGAGTAGCAGCTCCCATCAATCTAGATCAAAAGATATGACTATGATATCCATAGGACTGATGCACCTCAGTGCACCTTAGTTCATCACTGGAGGGGCAATAACCCCTAACTTTTCCCTGAGATACTCAAAAGAGTCCTTAGGTAGAGGTTTAGTAAAGATGTCTACAATCTGATCCTTAGAGGGCACAAACTCCAATCTGACTTCATTCTTGTTCACTTGCTCTCTCAAAAAGTGAAACTTGATGGATATGTGTTTAGTCTTTGAGTGCAACACCAGGTTCTTAGATATATTTATAGCACTTGAATTATCACAGAAGATTGTGATAGGTTCCTCATACTCCACTTTGATATCTCTTAGCATCTGCTTCATCCACAAAACTTGAGTGCAACTACCTACTGCTACAATATATTCTGCTTCAGTTGTAGACATAAATATTGCCTCTTATTTCTTGCTTAGCCAAGAAACCAATCTCTTTCCTAAAAAGAATGCTCCACCACTAGTACTCTTCCGGTCATCCACATCTCCTGCCCAATCAGCATCTGTATATGCATGAAGAGAGAAATCATGATCTCTAGGATACAATAGACCATACTCAACCGTCCCTTTTAGATATCTAAAAATCCTCTTGATTGCCATGACATGGAATTCTCTAGGATTAGCTTGGAATCTAGCAATAAGACAAATAGTTACATAATATCTGGTCTAATTTGAGTGAGATACAACAATCCTCCAATCATT
The DNA here is from genome assembly GCA_027924645.1 of Cunninghamia lanceolata. Lineage (NCBI taxonomy): Eukaryota > Viridiplantae > Streptophyta > Pinopsida > Cupressales > Cupressaceae > Cunninghamia > Cunninghamia lanceolata. The sequence goes on along the minus strand of BSBN01000421.1, from coordinate 11,265,938 downwards.
GATCTATACTTTGTCTGGTCTACCTTAGGAGAGTCATCATCTTTGCTCAACTTACATCCGGTTGCCATGGGAGTATTCATTGGCTTTGAATCTTCCATCCCAAATTTCTTCAACAATTCTTTCACATATTTGGTCTGAGAAATGAAGATTCCTTTCTTTGTTTGAGTGATTTGAAGACCCAAGAAGAAATTCATTTCACCAAGCATAGACATCTCAAACCCACTTTTCATTTGATTTGCAAAAGTTTTACACATACTATCTCTTCCTCCAAAGATGATATCATCAACAAATACTTCAACAATCAAGATGTTTTCATGATCAATTTTGAAATATAAGTTACTGTTAGCAGTACCTTTGTTGAAACCAATCTTCAAAAGATGCTTATCCAATCTTTCATAACAGGCTCTTAGGGCTTGCTTCAATCCATACAGTGCCTTCTTCAACTTGCAAACCATATCACCATGATTAGACAATTGAAATCCATCCAGTTGCTCTATATACACTTCTTCTTCCAAGTCACCATTTAGAAAGGTAGACTTGACATCCATCTGATATACCTTGAAATCCTTGAAGGCAGCAAAGGCAAGAAATAATCTGACCACTTCAATTCTTGCCACCAGAGCAAAAGTTTTTTCAAAATCAATTCCTTCTATTTGAAAGTAGCCCTTGCAGACCAATCTAGCTTTATTTCTGATTACTTCACCAACTTCATTTAGTTTGTTCCAGAAGACCCATTTGGTTCCAATCACATTCTTGTTTCTAGGTCTAGGAACAAGATCCCAAGTGTGATTTTTCTATATTTGCACCAACTCCTCCTCCATTGCTTTAGTCCAGTTTTCATCATTGCAAGCTTCATTCACTGTCTTAGGTTTAATCTTTGAAGTCAAACAATACTCTTCTGAATCTTGAGCAATTCTCCTTCTTGTTAGTACTCCTTTGCTTTTATCACCTATGATCTGATCTTTAGAGTGGTTCAGTCTTACATACCTGGGAACTTTAGGAATTTCTTGCACTTCTGATTCTTGATCAGGCTCATTGAAACTCATTTCTTCTTCCTGGTTTACTGGATTAGCTTGAATCTAACTAACAGATGAGGCTTGGGCTCCTTGAGTCAGAACACCATTCTGATCCATCTTCATCATACTCATAAAACCTTGAGGGTTTCTCAATTCCCTCATCAACCTTCACATTTGTACTTTCTATCATCTTTCTCAGTCTTTTGTTATAACATCGGTATGCTTTTCTTTGAGTAGAGTAACCCAAGAATATTCCTTCATCACTTCTAGCATCAAACTTTCCTAGATCTTCATCTCTTTTAATGTAACATTTTCTACCAAAAACTCTGAAATACCTCATAGTAGGAGTGATGCCAAACCAAAGTTCATAAGGAGTCTTACCAGTATTGCTTCTGATTTGAACTCGATTGAGAGTATAGACTACAGTGCTAACAGCTTATCTACAATAGATGTGAGGAACATTTGCTTCCATCATCATGGTCCTAGATGCTTCTTGTATGGTCTGGTTCTTTCTTTCCACTACTCCATTCTGCTATGGAGTCTTAGGAGCAGACAACTGTCTTTTTATTCCATGTTTCTCATAGAACTCTATGAACTCATCGGATGTGAGTTCTCCACCTCTATTAGACCTCAAACATTTCAATTTCAATCCAGTTTCATTCTCTACCATAGCCTTGAATATTTTGAATTTCTCAAAAGCTTCTTATTTCTCTTTCAGAAAAGTTACCCACATCATTTGGGAATAGTCATCAATTAGTAACATGAAGTATCTATCACCTTGCATACTCCTGATTCTTACCGGTCCACAAAGGTCAGTATGAACTAAGTCCAATAATCTGGTAGAAGATAGTTCCTTACTCTTGAATGTGATTATGCTCAGCTTACCCAACTGACATTCTTTGCATAGGCTATTAGTAGGTTTCACCAATTTTGGAAGATCTCTTACAGCTTGAGTATTGCTTATCTTGATGATATTATCAAAATTCACATGACACATTCCCCTATGCCATAACCAACTCTGATCAACTTGAACAAATAAGCAACTTTTACCAGTGCCAACCAAGTGGAAGATATTACCTTTAGTTTGGGTACCAGATACAATCTCTGTTCCAGAGCTTTCAAAGATCTTACATTTTCCATTCTTAAACCGGAGATCATAGCCTTTGTCCACCAACTATCCAACACTAAGAAGATTATGCTTCAAGCCTTCAACATATAGAACATTATTGGTTTAGTTCCTTCCATCAAAAGAAGTAGTTCCTCTTCCTCTGATTCTACCAGTAGAATTATCACCAAACTTCACCACTCCTCCTTCATACCTTTCCAAATCTATGAACTTATTTTTGTCACCTATCATATGGTGAGAGCAACCACTGTCAATGACCTAATCATCCTTTTCTTCAACTTGGGCAACCAGAGCTCTTTCTACAACTTTATGGTTGACAGATACAGAGGATATTGGTTCTTCTTCCTTAATGGCAATAAACACCCATTCACTTATGGATTGTTTTCCTATCTCTGATTCATCATCTATTACTCCTTCATTATCATCTTCTTCATGAACATGGTAACAATTCTTTTGGAACCTTGATCTGTTAGGATTTGGCCTTGAAAATCTTTCCGGACATCTTGAGGCAAAATGACCAATCTTATTGCAGTTAAAACACTTAAAAGGCAATTTTCCTTCATACTTACTAGATCCTCTTGGCAGTCTCTTGCAATGAGGGCTTCAAGTTGAGCAGTTTCTACTTCTTCTTCTTCCAGGTCTTTTCTTGCTTTTTCATACCATGACAATTTCCTTGATGAGTTCTCTCCCGGATCAAACCTTTGTTTACCTTTTATAGAGGCACTGGCTTTGAATGCAGATTCAGTCTTGGGGGGATCATCTCCAAACTTAGTCATTTCAAATGCAGCCAATTTGCCAGCCAATTGATCTCTTGTGACAGTTGCATGGGCTCTGAATTCATCAATGGCAGCAACCTTGATTTTGTAAGAAGCAGGAAGGGATCTGAGAATTTTGCCAACAATCTCATTTTCATCCAAGACTCCAGTAGCATTTCTAATTCCATAAACAAGCTCATTTACTCTTGGCATAAAAGTAGTAATATTTTCATCATCTCTCATCTTTAGATTTTCAAATTTCCCTTTCAGACTCTGTAACCTTGCACATTTAACATACTAGTCTCCTTCATGCAAAAGTTCCATTTTTTTCCAAATCTCAAAAGTAGTTGGTAGGTCAATAACATTTGAGAGCTCTGAATCAGATAATGTGCTTAGAAGAGCTTTTATAGTCCGCAGATTGTTTTCAACAACTGTGATTTCATTTGGAGCTTTTGGACCACCCTGTGGAGGTACATACTATGTTGTAACCATGGTCCAGTATGTCATTCCTGTGCATTGCAAGTGACACTTCATGCAACCTTTCCATAGATTAAAATTTGTTCCATCAAACTTCAGACTATCCTTCTTGTAGGATGACATCCTGGATCTCCTCAAGCAGTTAAGCTCTTTTAGAGGAACTTAGCTCTGATACCAATTGTTAGACTTAGGGCACACAACTGAGAGGGGGGGTGAATCAGTTGTGCAAAACGTTCTCCAATTAAACACTTAAATCTTCTTAGTGATTAGCAGTATATTAATCATGAACCATAATGCATTCAAATCAAGAGTAGAAACACATCAACACATAAGACACCAAGATCTTGACGTGGAAAACCTGGTTAAGGGAAAAACCATGGGGTGATTAACCCAAGATTGTATTCTCTGTTAGAAGAATAGAAAGAACAAAATGGCACATGTCAATTAGGGCTCATTGCCTGAGCACGCTGCTCACAAAAGGCTCATTGCCTACAAGAGACACACTATCTACAAAGAAATAAATATCACATACATGAACTAAAGAATAGCATCTTCACCATGCTTGAATCAGTTCCATTTAAGCCCAATACTTCTGCTCTGCCTTTTGCTCTCCTCCTCACTACAACACTCTCATCACAACAAGGACAACTTCAAACTAACTTCATAATCCCTTATTTATACAAGGCATCAACTTAGGAATGATCATCTAAGTTGGCAAACATTCATAAGATCATCTGTAATATGCATAACTCATCTGGTCAGCCTGTCTCAGGAAGAACACCATCATCTGAAAGTTACACTTCAATTGCGAGATCCAACTTTAATGCGGACCACCAATATGAACTAGACATGATCCAAAGACCTCCACAAGCTTGCTTGAATCACCAAGAACATCCACACTTTTTCTGCTTACTGAAATCCTTCTCTCCTTCATCTGGAACCTCAAGAACACAGTCTGTCATTACTGTCACAAAGGAATAGATGCTTACGGACCTTCAAACCATGAACCAATCAATTTGATATACCACACAGACTTCCTCAGCACTCCCTTAAATCCGTAGAACAAGAAACTTCATTTTTGAATCTCACCGGACCTTCCTTGTTACACTCTGTCACCTCTGAACACCTTTCGGAACCAGTTTTACTTAAGCGGCCACAACTTCTTCATATTTTCATGTGGACCTCTAAAATCTCTACTAGATTACCTATAGACACATATCTATAAACCCTTTAATCTACATCCTCTTATCCTCATCCTATCTTGGACTTTTGCCTTACTGTCATCACTATTCCTGATTGAGACTAATTTTCCCAATATCCTCAGCTCACAGCTCATCCAAACCTTATCATTAATGCAACATGAGTATGTTGACATCAATGACAATAGCCGTTAGGCCCATACTTACAATAGAGTCATCATCCTTACTCAGCTTACATCTGGTTACCATGGGTGTACCCACTAGCTTTGAATCTTCCATTCCAAACTTTTTCAACAATCCTCTCACATACTTAGATTGAGATATGAAGATACCTTTATCTATCTGAATGATTTGCAGACCTAAGAAGAAATTCATTTCACCTAACATGGACATCTCAAATTCACTCTACATTTGATTAGCAAATGTTTTGCACATACTTTCATTTCCACCAAAGATGATATCATCAACAAATACTTCAACAATCAATATGTGTTCATGATAAATTTTGATATACAGATTACTGTTTCTTGCACCTTTGCTAAAACCAAATTTTAGTAGACTTATCTAGTCTTGCATGTGAGGCTCTTGGGGCTTGTTTGAGTCCATACAAAGCTTTTCTTAATCTGCAAACCATATCTCCTTGATCTGACAACTAAAATCCTTCCGGTTGTTCAATGTGGACTTCTTCAACCAAATCTCCATTCAGGAATGCTGACTTGACATCCATCTGATAAACCTTGAGAAATTTAAAAGTAGTAAATGCAAGAAATAATCTGACTACTTCTATTTTTGCCACTGGAGTAAAAGTTTCTTCAAAATTAATTCCTTCCACTTGACAATATCTTTTGCATACAAGCCTTGCTTTGTTTCTTACAACTTCATCATCTTCATTTAGTTTATTCTAGAACACCCATTTAGTTCCAATCACATTTTTATCCTCAGGTCTAGAAACAAGATCCCAAGTGTGATTCTTTTCAATTTGCATTAATTCTTCTTCCATTGCTTTTACCCAGTTTTCATCATTGCAGGATTCACTTATTGATTTTGGTTCAATCATTGAAATCAAACAAACTTCCTCTTGATCTTCAACAATTCTTCTCCTAGTTCAAACACCTTTATTCCTATATCCTATAATCTGATCTTCAGGATGATTCATCCTTACATATCTGGGAGTTTTGGGAATTGCTAGAACTTCTATTTCTTGAGCTTGTTCTTCAACTTCTGCACTATCCTCTTGAGTCATTGGATTTACCGGATCAATCCTAGTTTGAGTCTGGATTTGAACTTACCTTCCTTGACTTTGACTTTCATCTTGATCATCTAATTCATATCCACAAGACTTGGAATGATCTTCTTTGCTCTTATCAACTCTAACATTAGCACTTTCAACAATCTTTCTCAATCTCTTGTTAAATCACAAGTATGCCTTGCTTTGAGTAGAGTAACCCAAAAATCTTCCTTCATCACTTCTTGTATCAAACTTGCCTAGATCCTCATCTCTTTTGATATAGCATTTACTACCAAAAAATCTGAAATATCTCACAGTAGGAGGATGACCAAACCATAGTTCATAAGGTGTCTTACCAGAATTGCCTTTGATCTGCACCTAGTTAAGAGTGTAGACAACAATACTCACAGCTTCTCTCCAATAGACTTGTGGAACATTTGTTTACATCATCATGGTCCTAATAGCTTCTTGAATGGTCTAGTTTTTTCTTTCCACAACTCCATTCTGTTGAGGAGTCCTAGGAGAAGATAATTGTCTTCTTATTCCTTGTTTTCCAATGAATGAATCAAACTCATGAGAGGTAAACTCTACACCTCTGTCAAATCTCAAACACTTTATCTTCACACCAATCTCATTCTCCACTATGACTTTGAATACTTTGAATTTATCAAGAGCTTTTGATTTTTCTTATAGGAAGGTTACCCACATCATCTGGGAGTAATAATCAATCAGCAACATAAAATATATGTCTCCTTACACGCTCCTAAATCTAGCAAGACCACAAAGATCACTATGCACAAGTTCCAACAACCCACTTGAAGACTGTTCTTTACTCTTGAATGCAGTTCTATTTTGTTTACCTAATTGACATTCTCTGCACCTGCTATCAGTAGGTTTCACAAGTCTTTGGAGATCTCTTACAGCCTGAGTGGAACTTATCTTGACAATGTTATCAAAATTTACATGACACATTCTCCTATGCTAGAGCCAACTCTGATCAGCATGAGAAATCAAGCAACTTTTACCAGAACTAATTAAATGAAAGATGTTACCTCTAGTTTGAGTACTAGATGCAATTTTAGTTCTGGAGCTATCCAAGATTCTACATTTTCCATTCTTGAAGCAGAGATCATAACCCTTGTCAACCAACTGACCAACATTGAGAAGATTATGTTTTAGTCCTTCCACATATAGAACATCATTAGTGTTATTCTTACCATCAAAATAGATGGATCCCATGGATTCTACTAGCTGAGTTATCTCCAAATTTCACAAATCCACCTTCATATTTCTCAAAGCTTACAAACTTACTTTTATCAGTAGTCATATGATGAGAACACCCACTATCAATTACCCATTCATCTTTTTCTATAACCTGAGCAGCCAAGGCACTTTCCACATTTACATAGCTAGAAAATTTAGTAGGCACCAGATCTTCTTCTTTGATAGTAATGAACACCCAATCACTTTCTGTGGAATCTCCATGATCAGATTCATCATCTGTGACTCCATCTTCACTGGCTTCTTGGACATAGTAGCATTTCTTCTGAATTCTAGATCTACTAGGTTTTGGTTTTGAACCTCTCTCTGGACACCTTGAGGCAAAATGACCAATCTTGTTACAAGAAAAACATTTAAATGGAAACTTTCCTTCATACTTACTAGATCCTCTTGGAAAAAAGAGCTTCAATTTCATTGAACTTAGTTTGATCATCTTCAAGATCCTTGTCTTGTCAATTTTGTTTGATCTTCTTGAAGATCTTTCACCCAGATCATATCTTTGCTTTCCATGAATAATGGCTTTAAATGCAGATTCAGACTTAGGAAGAGAATCACCAAACTCACTCATTTCAAATGCTAAAAGCTTACCAACCAATTGATCCCTTGTAATAGTTGTCACAGTCCTAATCTCTTCAATGGCAACAACTTTATGCTTATATATCAGAGGTAAAGATCTGAGCACTTTGGCAACAATCTTTGATTCTTCCAATACTCCATCAGCATTCTTGATACTGGTCACAAGTTCATTCACTTTCTACATGTAGGAAGTAATGTTTTCATCTCTACTCATCACCAACCTTTCGTATTTACCCTTCAGGCTTTGCAGCTTGGCACATTTGACATATTTGTCACCTTCATACAGATTTTCCAACTTTTTCCAAATTTCATGGGTAGTTTTCAATTCCAAGACATTTGCCAATTCTTTATCAGTCAGAGCACTCAATAATGCTTCTTTATCTTGAATATTGCATTTAGCTTCCCTGAGTTCATCAAGGGTTGTAGGGCCATTCTTCAAAATCTTATACTCTTTCTCAGTTATCAACTAAAAGGCATCACCCAAACATTTCAAATGACATTGCATGCACACCTTCCAAAGGGAGTAATTTGTTCCATCAAATCTTAGACTTTCCTTCTTGTAAGTTGACATCTTGGATCACCTCAAGCAGTCAAGATTCTTTTAGAGGAACTGGCTCTGATACCAATTGTTGAAATTAGGCCAGACAACTGAGAGGGGGGGTGAATTAGTTGTCCCACAAAATCAATCGTTTCTCTTCTTAATTTTATTTCACAACTTACAAGCAGATTAATGATGTAAATATTAAAGCATGAAACAATAACACATGAGCAGAAACACAATTAACACACTTGACACCAAGAATTTTGACGTGGAAACCCAGTTAAGGGAAAAACCACGGTGGGGGTTAACCCACAATAATTGTACCCTGTTAAAAGTACTTGAAAATGGGAAGGTACTCACCTTCGGGCGCACTACCTAGAGCTCACTGCTCAAAAGAGGCTCACTACCTACAGAATTTGAGATTAATACAAATGGAATTAACTGAGAGTTAGTATCTTCTTCATGCTTGGTTTAATCTCTTTAAATGCTCACTAAACTTCTACTTTTCTCACAAATACTTCTTCACTATCACTTTATCCCTTACTCTTCTTGTTCCTCTACTCCTGCTCTTCTCTGCTCTACCTCTGATCCTTTCTTCAGATTTATTGTTTTGCACAAGGATGATTTTCCACTACTCAACTACATGCCTTTATATGCTTTATCAACCTTGGAATGATCAACAAGGTTGGCACTACAAACATTTCACTTAATCCAAATCACTAGGCTTTCGGCCAAACAAAGTTGAGACATGAAACTTCTTCCAACAACATGCCATCCTCCAGAGAATTTCTCTTTGATCATCTGCAACACGCCTGAATCATCCAGTCAGCCAAGACTGGGAAGAACAACAATGCCAAGAAGGAAATCTTCGCCAACAAGCTCCATCTTCAATGCGGACCTCCAACAAGGTACTTACATGATCCAAAGACCTCCACAAGCACAATGAATTCAACAAAAACATCCACACTCCTCCAGATCATTAGAATCACTTTCATCTTCATTTGGAACCTCAAGAATGGTCTATCATGACTATCACACTAGAAAGATTTCTTGCGGACCTCTAAACTATGAACCACTTGAGTTGATGATACACACTGACTTCCCAAACATGCCTCTAGATCCACAGATCATAAGATTTCAATGCAAAGCAATCCAGACCAATTTACTCTCACTCTATCTCTTTTGAACACAACAAAACCCGGTTCTACTCAGATGGCCATAGCTTCTACAAATATTCATGTGAACCTCACCAAATTTAAGTAGAGCTACCTCAGGCAATCCTCTACACAACCATGTGGTCCACATACATTAATCTTAATTAATTTTCTCAATATCCTCAACATTCTAGTCTTCTAAATAGGCAACAAAATAGGACACATTTGACACTAATGGCAACAAGGATATGTTGACATCAATGACAACACCGATTAGGCACATATTTGCAACACAAAGACCCACCGGTGATATACCATATTAGTTGCAGTAAGAGATAAAGCCACCCTAGGACAATGATGTGCATGAGTTTGATGTTGCTGCATTATTTTCAATAGATATGATCAAGCCTAAGAGAAAGGCAAGACCTGCATCTATAGTCAGGAGAGATCCTACCACAGGTAGGAGCACAACTCAGGTAGCTCTACCAAAAGCAGATAAGGCTAAGGGAGAAATAAGTATTGATGCATTTCAAATAACTAATGTTAATCTAGGCTTTGCTACTGAGGAGCAGGAAGGCCAAGAGGCCAAAGATATTATTGACTCATTGATGAAAAGTGTGAAAAAGGAGAAAGACAAGAATAAAATGCACAAGAAGCATATTGCCCAATTGCATACATTTATAAAAGGGTTAATTGACCCTAACCACATTCCAGTTGACATAGCCACCCCCTTGACCATCATATCCCAGGATGAGGTAACAATGTTGGACATCATGAAGCATAAGGCTCATGTGGTAGATAGTTGGTTTATTCTTTTCATTTTAGAAGCAGAGAAGGTGATAAAGACCTCCCTTTCCAATTGGAAATTACTCAGCACATTGAGGAACAAAGTAGACAAAGTTCAAAAGGAGGTTGCACAGAGATCCATCAAAGTAGACAAACATCTGGATGCCCTGCTGAAATGAGGTGCATAGACATGAAGGTGCTCATATATAATCAGGTATTTGATAACAACACTGCTCAATTATTGAGCACATGGTATGAGGATACCAAGTTCGAGAGTGATATCCTGAAGATATGTAATGCCAAGATTAGGGATATCAGTGTTAAATTACATGATTTGATGGCTGAGGAGATGACTATCCTGGAAGCTCTATAAGATAATGTAGAAGGAAAGATAGAAAATCAAGATGCTGTTTTTACAGTTGAGGCTTAATGAAGTAATTTTAAATAGGCAACAAATGACCCTCTCCACCATTTGACAGAAGATGTAGTCAACAAGGCTATGAGGATGAAGGTCAAGGTGTAAGGATATAATGATATGTTAAAAAAAGAGGAAATGAACTGCTCTACAGACACAATTTCATTCTGAAAAGCATGTTGTAATAAAAGCTAGAGTTCAAGATGGGGGAGAAATTGAAAGAATAGTACAAGCTTATGAACCCATCAAAGAGATGATCAACATACATATAGGATATGAACTGCACACTGATGAAGATGATGATGAAGAAGAAGAAGAGTAAGTAAGGATGCATGATGACAGGGTCATACGCATGATAAGACAAGAAGTGATTAAGTCCCACTAGATGGTTGCCAGCTAGTAGTCTATGCCACATTTGATATCTGTTGACCAAATCAAGGAGATATGGACCATTGATTTAGATAGACAAATCCTGATCATTGGATCATTTGTAACCACCTCCTCTCTTTGTCCTATAAAAGGAGATGGAGTGCACATTGTATGATTTATTTGAATCTTAATTGAATTTAGATTGCTGAAGTTTCTCAGGACTAATTTCAAAGCTGATTGTAGATATATATGTCTTTTTGTATACTTAATGAAAGTGAAGATCCAGATTACATATCATCATATACTTTGAGTAATCTGTAGATGATTTCTTAGCTTGTGCTTTGATTTGCTACATCCCTTGGAGTGTAATACACGTTGTACATGTTGTCTTCATCTCTTTTCCATCAAAGTTTGCATCAACCATACTTAGCTGTGGAACACCTTGGTGAACCTATGGTTTGATTTTCTTCCTTTCATGACAATATTTGAAGTGTATGTGGACCAATCGCTGAAGATTCATTCAACTTAGTAAAGATTAGAAAGTATTTAACATAATTTGTTTAATTTCATTACAATCACCATCACAATTACAAATATACAAATAATCCTAAGAAAATACATATAAATATGTAGATATCTCGAAGGAAAATGAATATTCTTAGCATATTTGAACTAATCTGCATGTATAATTGAAAATATTATGCAAATACATATAAATGTTAGTAGTGATCATACAAATATCTACTTGTAGGCACATTATTTAGATAAATTTACAGTGTAGAAGTGAAAATTGATTCATAATAGTTGATGTTCAGAAGAATTGATCAAACTTATCAAATATCATCATTACTGTTAAATACAGTAGAAATAAAATAGTTTGTGGAGAAATTTATAGAAAGTAGGTGTAAAACCAAATGTTCAGACATCAATTCATAGTAGCAGAACAACATAAGGTCCCTTGAATAGAAAACAACATATCACATCAACCTCTGAGTAATGTCAAACGATCATGATCCGATCAATGGAGACTTGGAGTGATCAATTTATCCTAAATTGATCATAATTTTCAAGAAATAAAGGTTTGTTGTGTAAACTTTTATTCATGTTGTTTTGACTAACAATCATCACCAACATGAAGCATTTGACAAGCTTATCACTTTTTGTTGTAAAGAGGTCATGCCTTGCAAAAGTTGGTTTAAGATGGCATCATTAGGAGATGTAGTTTGTGGTGAGGAATTTGATCCAAAGTGTGGAGGAGATTGAGCATGGGTAGTGACAAGCGGAGGTTGTAAATAATTGGGTGGTGGTTGGACATAGCGATAGGTGGAAAATGGTTGAGAAAAAGCAGACTGAATGGGTGGTTGAGAGTGATATGAAGATACCTTAGGGGCAAGGTTTTGATAGTAGAATCTGATAGCTCTGTAATTTTGTGAATTAGTGCCATTAGATACTCCAATACCAGTGGTGACATTACTACAAGCATTTGCATCAGTTGTCAAAATATTCAATGTAAATATAGATATTCCCGTGGTTGGTATTGTAGACACTTAAATTTGTCCATGTCTTGTCCACACCTAGTCGACATGACCTTCTAAGGTTTTTCCCTAGGTCCTAGTTCATCCCACTCACAATTCCAACTTAATCACATTCCTAATTAATTAAATAAATCCATTTATTTAATTAATTTCCCCTTGTCACTTGTCTCACATAATTCTGAAAGGAAGCTAGGTGTTTGGAAAATGCTTCCTATGCTAATCTAAAGAGGAGAGATGAGTGCAAATTCTTTTTAACCTTTACAATTATAGTGTTAGTAACTCAACAATGGAGATATTGCAGCAATACACATACACATAGAAAGTAGGCAGAAGAGAGAGAGAGAGACAAAATATACGTGGGGAAAACCCTTATGGGTGAAAAACCCCACACTCTAAACCACAACTCAAATGTATTATAGTAAACAATCAAGGTTACAATATAGTTTCAAAGCTAATGCTCTTGCAGGAGCCTTCGACACTCATATCTAGAGATATTCTGGCAGCATAATAGTACCTGTCAATCACATAATAAATCTCTCCAAGCACCTATATATAAAGAAGTTACAAGGTAAAATTGGACCTTTCTTGGAATGGGCATCCAACTTGGCCTCATGGAAAAAAAACTCATGCATTGCATCGTAAGTTTCTGTCTAAAAGCTTGACATCTGGCTTTAAAGGTATAGTATGAGTGATGATAGATGTATCATAAGTTTTCAACTCATCATATGTCCAGGCAATGACATGGATATAATCTTTAAGTGCTTGGGTTATTCCTTCTAGTTCTTCTTCTATACATACTTTTCCAATCAGGACATTCCTTTTTTCATCGTCATGTCCAATGTTCACTTGTGAATACTCTCCTCCATCTACTTTAGGGAGATCTTTCTGTTTCAGCATGTCTAAATCAAATGCTCTTTCCAACTCTATCATTCCTTTAGGAATCTTGTTACTGGGCAATTCTAAGATTTCTTCTTCTTCCCAGATATGATCTTCCATGTTTCTTTCATCTATGATTTGTGCATCAAAGACATCTCCATTGGAAATGAAGTCTAAAATATACTAATCATCATCAAACACTTGAAGGTTGACTACATTATCTGGTACCGAAGGTACTGACACTAATTCCACTGAAAACCTCTTCAAACCAAATATAGACAATGGTTCCAAAGTGCTTGCAACTTGGGCCAAGGCATCTGCCCTATGATTTTGTTCTATAGGCACATGGCTAATGTTAAATGCATCAAAATCTTCTATTAGATCCCATACCCTATGTCTGTAATTAGACAGCTTCTTGTAATTACAAGAATATATGCCTCTTACTTGTCTTACTACCAATTATGAGTCTCCAAAGACATGCAGAATCTTCACTTTCTTTCTAAGTGCAAACAATATCCCATGAATCAGAGCTTCATACTCTATCTATCACATTATTTGTGCATGAGAATTGAAATATGTATGCTGCTAAGTACGATTTACCAGCTAGATCAATAAGATCTATTCCTACTCTAGCCCCTTGTTTTGATTTGGATCCATCAAACCTAAGGATCTGTGGCTTATCTTCAGTTAAAGGCTTGTCTGGGCCTTCTCTTTTCCTTTTATCTCTAGCAGCTGCACCATTTGATATCCATTTCAATTTTGGTGTTTCAACTTTCTCAAACTTCACCCTATCTTGCTGATGTGAAGCTGATATTTCTTCTTTTCTTTTACCATCAAAAGGAAAATCTTCTGAACTAGGCAACATATGCCTTTTCAGAATATGCAAACATAATGAGTAAGCAGTTTTTGAATGTGGTGCTTCATGTAACCTGCACCATCCCTCAATCAAGGCATCCTGTGGGGATTTTTGCTGTTGTATCATCTTTTGAATTTGCTTGGATAAAAATTCTTCAAACTTGGACAAATTACTGCCTCTATCTTCATCAGATAACTCATAATCTGACTCTACCAAGCAATCACTTCCTGGGGTGATTTTCTTGTTACTCTTAGTATCACTCTTGCCACATACTAGAATCTCTTTCGTCATCTGAATAAGACTTTCATCATGAATGTGCATTCCTCTATTCCTATAGATGACAAATAAAAATTAGCATCACTATCACTATCTGCAGAACTTACCCCGGATGATGATGATGATGACGCCACACTACATGCTTGTTCCAGTTCCATCATGTCTAAGAAAGTATCACAGGTCTTTTCATAATGTGCCTCATCATGTAACCTACACCATCCCTCAATTAGAATATCATGAACAAGCACATTTAACAATTGACAATGTTGCACCTCTTTGGACAAGTGCATGTCAAATTCTTGAAGTGATCTACCTCTATCTCATTTTCACAGTTAAATTTAGATTCTTAAATTATTTTATCATCCTGAAGATTATCATCATGAACATGAACATTATACATGAGGATCTCTTCTATCCTGATGGTCTGGGGCCTGATGGAGTAAACTCCGGGTTCTACATCCACATACATGATCTCATTAGTTCTATTGTATCCAGTGATCATATGTTTCATGCAAGGCTCAACATCTATCCTTATTTGATTAGGTATCCCTTTCCAAGGCAACCACATGTGACTAAAATCAGTGAACATGTATCCATTAAGTGTTTTAGACCAATCTCTACTGAGTAGCATCCCATAGGTATCAGGTATATCCACTACCTGAATATCAATGTAGTATTGGATTCTTGGATCTGATGCTAACTACATATGAATGTGAGTTAATTCTCCTATCACACTCAGCTCTATTTTATCTAACTCTGTTACTTTCTTCAGTGACTTAGCAAGATGCAACTCTAAGGCATTGCATATGGACAACGGCATTATGTTGGTAGATGCTCCTGAATCTGCTAAGCAATTGTGCAAATTTTTACTAAACATCCTTATAGTAAGAAGAAAAGGAGGTGACTTGGTTTTGTCTCTGTAAAGGGTCATGTGTGAAGTCTCTGCAGCCTGAACAGTAGCTGGAGCTTTGTGTTTAACATTAACATCGCTAACAGCATGATCCTTATTCCCGATTTGACCTAAAGTATGACTATTCTCTTTTGGAGTAGGATCATCTAAGGATTTCATGAAGGCTTTTTTGATAGCTGGGGTTTTAAGTAATTCTGATAATGACAGGCTGATTTTAATCTTTTTCATTTCATTTGCAGGGTAGGTGACCAACTTATCAGACTCAAGAGGCATATTACCAGTTTGTGGTGCTATATTTTCTGGTGCTAAGTACTGAGCATTAACTTTGGGAAATCTAGGGTTATTGCTCGCCTTTGGATCAGGAGGAATGTTGAAATTATTTGGAGGCAAGGATGTAGTCAAAGGACTAGCAGGTTTGTTTGAGTTATTCCTTAGATTGTAATTATGCCTACCTTGATATTGTTGTTGATAAGCATGTACTTCTTCATGTTCAATTGATGGCTCATTTTCATCTTCAAGTGGAAAAACATAATTGGTTTCAAAATCCATGGCTGACTCTTCACATGCTAAGGTGTAATTCTGATGAGGTGACATTGCCTACTGATGAGGATGATTGATGAAACTTTCTATCACTAAGGCAAAATCATATCCACAGGGGAGAATTTAATTTCCTTCAACACAAGGTGGATTACCTGAAGTATTGGATACTTCAGTCTGGAATATACTGGCAGTTATCCTAAACTGAGGACAATCCAACTCTGCATGAGCATTGATGTTATGTATCCTACACCAGTTTGTAAGAGCTGCCTCTGCCAAATTCACTCTAGTGGTCTACTTAGGTTCACTAGGGGGTTGATTATCTAGGGGTAATAGCAGAGAACCATTGTTTCGCCTAGTGTTCCACACTCTAGGCTATCTAGGGGGATTATTGTTACCATTATTGTTATTGTAGTTGTTATTGTATCCCCTATCAGGATAATTAGGTCTATCATTGGCATATCCTCTATTCTGATTTGGTTGATAATAGAAATTCTGACTCCTCAAATGAGTGATCTCAGTGGTGAGTTTCCTCAACTGTGCTGATATCTCTTTAATTTCTTCCTTCTCTTCCTGAACTGTGGCTACTACATTCTCTATTTGAGGTTTGAAGAAGGAAGATCCATTGTTATTGTTATTATTGGATTGTTCCACAAGCTGAGGTACCTATGTATGTCCTAGATATTGTAACATTTGACCATTTCCATTTGGAGGTGGCATGATACTGAGTGGAGGTATCTGTAAAGGACTTGGCATTATAGCTGGAGGTATCATGGCTCCATTAGTCTGCTGCTGAGTAGGATATGTAGGATAGGTAGGGAGTGTTGGAAATGCAATATTAGGTGTTAGAGCAGTGATTAGCTACTGACTGACTTTGACAACTTCTTCAAAAGCTCCTGTCAATGTTGTGACACCAGGATGTTCTCTCCTAATAAACATAGAGGTCAAAGGATCTAAGGCTGAGTAATATGTGCTCCTAGTAGCTTCATCTAATACAGTATAAGGAGCAACTAGCTTAGAGAGCATCTTTTGGAATCTTGCATTGAAATTAGCAATAGGTTCTCCTTAAAATCTCTTGATTGTGGCAAACAGGTGATAATTCATTGAAGGATCTATAGGTATTTTGAATCTATACTTAAAGTGTTTCTCCAAGGTAGCCCATGAACCGACTGAACCTTGACCAAGACCAATATACCAGTTACATGCCTCTTCCCCTAAGGAAAATGGAAATAACCTGCACACCACATCTTGATGTTCAATTCTAGCCCTACAACAAGCTTCCTTGAATATTCTAATGTGATCATCAACATCCTGATATGGATGATATTTACGACAAATATTATCATAATTTTTAGGTAAAGGATGATATGTAGTAAAAGTTAGAGGTGACTCTGCAGTAAAGAATGACATTGTGACTAGTGGAGGTTGGACCTGAGGTGTGATAGGTGGTCCTGTAGGTGTTTGTAACCTAATAGGAGTTACAAGAGCACGTTCTAGTGAAGCACCTAATGCACTTGAACCAGGAGAATGATGAATATCTACTGTTCTAGGTCTAAATCCCCAGACAGGTAGTTCTTCAAAGAGTCCACTGGATCTGGACCTAGTATTTGGCTTGAGAGCCAGGCTTTATTGAATTTTAGGAAAATTGGTTGGTTTACTGTAAAGATCATCTGAAACACCCTAGCAGAGGCTATAGTTATGATCAAAATTTGAAACTAATTGGTTATTTACACAATATTTGCAGAAATGATGCAAATTCAAGGTGATATGAGACTTAGGAACACGAGAAACTGGATATCTGGTCACTAAAGCAAATTACCTCAAAGTTTTAACAAAACACTTGAAATATAGCTTATCTTTGAAAATTGATGATGATCAACCACAAAGCTTCAAGTATCTATGCTCAATTTTGAAAACTTTGCAAAGTACAAGCATGCACGGACTTAAAACAACAAATCTTTGTATATGACTTGAAATACATTGCTGCATGAGTATTACCTTTCTATCTAGGTCATCAAATTAGACAAATCTATTGATGAGAAGGCCATCCTTCTAGCACCAATTTATGTTGATGATGATTATTAGTTATAACAACATGCGTAAAAATTTGTACATAAAACCTTTATTATCTTGTAAAGTACGATCAACTTAGGATAAGTTGATGACTCCATGTCTCCGTTGATTAGGTCATGATCATCTGACATTACTTAGAGGTTGATGCGACATGTTGTTTTCCATTTCAAGGGGTCTTACATTTGTCTTGATGATCAGTATTGTTCTATTTCTCATAAATTTACTCCACAGAGAGGTTATTTCTACTCTATTTCCAAAGCTAATGATGTATTTGCAAATTTGATCAATTCTTCTGATTATTGATCATCATGAACCTGTTCTTTCTTCTACACAATATATTTATTCAGATGATGTGTCTTTAAGTGGATATTTGCATGTATCTCTTGGATATTTGTATGAATTTGCATGATATTTGTCAATTTAACATGCTTTTACTCTAAATATGCTATGTATTTCCAATTATCTACGAGATATCACCATATGTCATGTTATTTGTTTTAATTCTCTATTATTTGCAATTATGGTGATGAATTATCATGAAATTGGAAGAAATTTAAAAGAATTCTTCTAATTTTAGTGAATCTTTAGCCATTGAACCACATACATACAAGATACATTCATGAGGAGAAGAAATCAAACCATATGTCACCAAGATGTTCCACAACTAGATATGGATGATGCTAACTTCAAAGCATAAGGAATGAAAACAACACATGCAGACTGATAAGCACTCCAAGGGACATAGCTAATCAGTGCAGGTATCCAGAATTCAAACACAAATTACTCAAGATTTATGATGATTTGTAAACAAATTGTCTTCTCTTTCATTCAGTATACATAACATGTACATTTACATCAACTTTGAAATGAGTCCTTATATTTCAGCAATCAAATTTCAATTAAGTTTCCAAATGTTCAAAATATGGCACCCCTGCACCTTTTATAGAATAAGGTGAGGGAGCAGTTACAAATGACCTATGGTTAGGATTTGTCAATTAAGATCTATGGTTAATAATAAATCTTGACTTAGTTAACCTTTCCTCATAGCACAGGTTGCTAGCTGGCAACCATCTGGATGACTCATTACATTATGAATGCCTTGTGTATATGTCTTCTTTGTGATACATCTTCATCATTCTTTAGGCTCTTCCTCTTTATCTTTTTCTTCTTCTTCATCATCATGAACACCATCTTCATTACTTTCTATATTGTTGTCACCTTAATGAACATCATCCTACATATGGACCTTCATTGTCATCCTGATATTGTCATAGGCTTGTACTATTTTATCTACTTCCCCGCCATCTTGGGTTTTGGGTTTTGTTATGGCATGCTTATGAGACTGGAATTTAGCTTTGATCACATCCAGCTTACCCTTTCTGACATTCAAAGTCTCATTGTAAGTCTCCACCCTGACCTTTATTCTCATGATTTTATTCATCACCTCTTCCGTCAGGTGGGTGAGGGGGTCATCTGCCACCGGCTAGAAATTATCATGTGGTGCCTTGATGGAAAAGTCTACATCTTGGTTTTCAATATTCCCCAATACTTTCCCTTCCAAAGCTTCCAGGATCTTTGCTTCATATGCCATCAAGTTGTGTAGCTTTATACTTGTATCCCTGAGCTTGCCACTACATTTCTTCAAGATATCACATTCGAACCTGATATCTTCATACCATACATCTATTAGCAGGGCAGTGTTATTAGTCAACACTTGATTGTTTTTTAGAATTTGAGGATCAATCCTCTTTATCTCACTCAAAGTAGTTATGTCCTATTCCAATTGGAATGATTGTCTCCCTATTTCATTTTGCATTTTATCTACTTTTCTCTTCAAACCGCTTAAAGAATTCCACCTCTGTAAGGAGGTTATCAAAACTTCCTCAGCTCCTATGAGGGTTGATAGCATCCACTTTTCCATCATCATGGATTTGTGCTTCATGAGGTCCAACTTGTTGACCTCCTCCTGAGATATGACAGTCAATGGGACTACCGAATCAACTAGTGTATTACTAGGCTTAATCAACCCCTTTATATATGAATGCAGTTGAGAAATGTGCTCTTTATGCTATTTATTTTTCTCTTTCTCCTTCTTTACCCTTTGGGTCAAAGAATCAATGATGTCCTTCCCTTCCTAACCCTCTTGTTCTTTGTTAGCAAAACCCAAATCAACAGTTATGATTTGGAACTCTTTAAGGGTGATCTTGCCCTTCTCTTTCTCTACAGTAGAAAGTGCTACTTGGGCTATCCTTCTGCCTATAGCAGGACCTCTTGTAATAGCTGATGTCAATCTGGCTTTCCTCTTGGGCTTCATTATTGTCTTTACAAATAGGGTAGAAACATCAAATTCTTTAATTTCAGACCCTCCTTCCATACCTATTTCTTTTCCCAGCCACTGATGTATTGCATCCCCAGATCCCTGACTTCTTTTGTCATCATCATGTCTACAATGATCTCCAATATCTGTTTCTATTTTGGGTGGAGAAGATAACTTTCTTATTTCTTCCTCATGGAGTTCTTCACGAGGGGGATCTTGTTGCATCTCCTCTTGCTAAGGGGCTTCCTTTTGTGGGGGAGGATCTTGTGGAATGTCCACATGATGATCCTACGCTTGATCCTGCATTCCATCTTTTTGAGTTTCATCTACTTTAGTGTTTTCCTCATCGTAAGTTATATTAACCTCTATGGCTGTCTGTGTGTTTGGGCTTGGTGCATCACCCTGATCTTGGGTCACATTTTGTTCTGTACCTGACACATCGATGTCTTGTGTCTTAAGGTCCTCATGACCTAATTTATCTTTTTCTCCTGTATCTCCTTGAGTCTGGGCGACATCATCACCTGATGTACCTTTATCACCCCCACTTTTTTTTGGACTTCTACTATCTTTGGCTCAGTGGGTATCTCATGCTGTTGCTGGCCCATATCTAGAGCATTGCTCTCTTCTTCTACCTGCTTGGCTACTTCAACTTTCTCTGTTACATCAGCTGCACCTGCTTTGTCTTTGGGGCTCACATCCTCCCTGTATGTCAAATCTATAACTACAGGGTTAGTCACCTGATCAACCAATTTGTCAAGCCTTGTTTGTTGGGCTGCACTTTCTCAGCTACATTATTTTCCTCCCTCTATTTGCTTTACCTCCTCCAATAACACCATTTGTACTAATGGGGTCCCATATGGAGTCATGCAAGTACTAGAGGCGAGGGTCTCCATCTTTTGAGAGGCCACATTCTGTACTACCTCATCGTATGATAAGTCAACAGTGTCTTCCAGAGAGAAAGGACCACCCTGACCTACTTTGAAAGTCTCTTTTGCCTGTTCCTCAGCCTTCTCAGTCTTAAACTTGATTATGGTGGGAAGGGACACATCATGTTGCATCTCCTTCTTAAACACTTCACCACCAGCTCCTCTCAATACTATAGGATCGACCCTGATATCACCTCGCATAGATGTTCTCTACTTCTTGGGTGGTGACATCAGTGGCGCTACCCCTCTCTTCCTACTAACGATCATTGGGTCATCACCTACATGCTCTTTTTCTACTTGTACTTCCTCAAAAGGGATATCCTTTTCTATATCCTATTGTGAGGTCTGACCTTCCTCCTATATTTCTATAGTTTCTACAATTGGCCTCAAGATCCTCTTTGTCTTTGGTTTATCCATCAGAGGTGGTGTAGATAAGGTGGATGCTTGTCTTGATGTTGATGCACCTACAACTTGTATGGCAATTCTTTCAATTCTCACCCCTTTAGGGTCATCTTCAGTCTTCTTACCTTTAGGGGGACCCTTCCTCTATTTCTGGGTAGGTAACCTGTCCTGATTAGACTTTCTCTTCTCATTGAGGAAGTCATCATACTCCTCATCAGTTAGTTCCAACCTTTTCTTCTTGGCATCTATAGTAAGGGCCACACCCCTTTTCTTCAATCTATTTATCTATACATCTACCTAAGTTTGGGTTAACTGCACCACCCCACCTGTAAACTGATCCAAGGAAATATCCTCTGGCTGTGTTAGATTAGGAGCTGAGATGTTGTCATTGTAAACCTTCTTATCTTCATATTCATTTGACATCATTTTTACATCATCCTTCTTCAGTTGTGCTAGCACTAGGATATAGTCATATGTCCTTATTTGATTCAAGGTGAGCCTCTGGTATTTTCTTCTTCTCACCTCAGCTTCATCCTCACAATCTGTCCAAAAATCCTGTAGATGTTTTTGATGAATAGGCTTTCCTATTATTTTATGTATCCTACCATAGGGGTTATAAGATCTAGCCAATGGAAATGGCTGCAGATACATCAGTTTGAGGCCTCCTATGACATGCTCTATGCTCTGTGAATCTAAGCACATATACTAGCCCATAGACACTAGAAATAGTATTGGAGGTATCTTCTTTTGTGCTTTATATGCCTCCACTATGGTAGACACTTGTCTAAGAAACTCCATCAGGACTACCCTATCCGTAGGGTACCTGGGTAGCATAAGGGGATGTTCATCAAATCCTTATATTCTTATATATGAGAAGGTGGCATACTGGATGAACCAGGCCCCATGTCTATAAACAACTTCCTGAGCCTCCATGCTCAGTCTCTTGGTTCTCTCTTCCTCCATGGTTCTAACTAGATTCATAGAGAATGCATCATTCACCAATTTGTAATCTAGGAGGTAGTTCTTTTTCTGTAGCTGAGGATAGTGATCCCATATGTGGGCATCATCTACATCACCACCAGCCTTGCCCACTGTAAGCAATGCATCAAAGCTTCCCTTGTAGGCACATGAGTACACAACATATGAGGTCATATGAAATGAGCATTCCTGACCTCCCCGGTTGCTCATCTCTTCATCTAATGCATCACTGATGACCTTGGCCCATAATGGCTTGTTATCTGTATAAAGGACCATTTGGATGATTCTAAACATCTAATTCTTAAAATTTCCAACATGAGGCATACCTGTCATCCTTCTGAGCAGGGCAATCATGTACTGGTACTCATCATCAAAATCAAATTTATACAAGTGTACAGGTAATTTAGTTGAGGCAGTGTAGGTGCTGCTCTTCAACCTCCACTGGTACATCCTCTTCCTTGCATTCTTCTTATTGTTATTATACTCTGTCTCTAGTTTATGTAGATCCACACTAACCAACTTCTTTCCAACTAGTAGTTTAAATGTAGAGGTGATGCCCTTAATTGAAAAGTTGGCATATACTCTTCCATGTTTCTCCACCTGCCTGGTCTGAGAGTTATAGTTCCTAGCACATTCTACTAGCAATTCTCTGGTTTCCATGGCATAGGGGAATCTGGCTACATGCCACATTCCTGATACATATATTGCATCCAAAAGGGTATTATCTTTATCATGATCTATTCTAGTTGACCATACTACTAGATCTATATCTCCTTTGTGAGTGTCTCCAATGATGCCATACTTGAATTGTACCCCTTCGGGTTGAACAAACATGGGTTTAAGAAATTCTGAATCAGACCTATTCTATCTAAGGTCTGCCATGGGTTCCTACAATAAACATGCCTTGTCTTACTTCACGATATCCATATGCATTCATACCATATTATATATCTCTACAACATCATGCATACTCCATTTATCATCTTTACTACATCATGATGTGCATACTTACAGATTCAAACCACAAGAGAGAATCATACTACCTGAATGTGCAGAAAATGACAATAGGAGGGTTTGCAATTACTTACCTGATAACACTTTCTTCCTGAGTTAGATAGGTGACTACACAAAAGGGTCGCAAATGCTGATGATCACCTGTTCCGTTACGCTGCAAGCTCTAGTCCATTCACAGGTAGCTTGAATGAGGGTTTGACTTCTACTCTGTAATTTATTATTTTTTCACAAGGTAGATGAAAATAACCTTGGTAAGATACATTTAAATGCATCTGTAGGGTGAATTAGGGTAAAACTGAGTCAGGATGGCTTAATCCGTTGATCTTCTGTAGAGAATCAATGGATGATGCCAAGTGTTTGAATTGTATTCGCAGTCAGTAGGAACCTATCTACCGCATTTATGTGCATTTAATGTCAGGAAATGGAGGGAGTGATCTTCAAAAGATCAGGTGATATTCAAAATATGACCCCCATAACAAAAATGACCACCTCTAGAAAAGATCGGGGTGACGTCACCATGTTGACGATCTTGTTTAAGCATTATGTTGTAATGACGTCACCATCATGTTATTAAATATGGTGGGTATCGGATATATATCTCCGTGCGGTAAAATGGAATGATGACATCATCATCATGGTGATTTCCTTTGTTCATTGGGTTTTGATGACGTCATCGTCATATTGGCACAGGGTGATATTTTGTGAAGAGGGTGATATTCGTAAGATGATAGATATTAAAAAAATATGATCCCCGCAAAATATATGAAGTCGTTTGATAGGCAGATAACAGCTACTACATAAAATTAACGTCTGGGACTTCACGGACCAAATGATTATCGGGTGACCAACTTATATCAGGGTGACCTTTTATAATGTGACTGATGTTTGAAATATGACCCCCCCTCGAAATATCAAGTTTGACTGAAACTTTGACTTAACATAACTTTCTCCCCTTAGAGAATTTCAGGGTGATCCAAAAGGCAAACCTGTATGGAATTTCATGCACTTTCCAACTATGATGTTAATAATGTGAAATAATGACTTTGACAACTGACCTCATCATAGTGACCTATCTACCCCCTGTAGGGCTACCTGCATGACTTAATTTTACCTGATCCTTGTTTCGTCAAGTCAAAATGGGGTGTGTTGTGTAACCACACAACAACTTGCCACCAAAGAACATAACTAAATTTCAATGATTCAAGTGATGTGATCACATTCTAACATAGTATTTTAACTCTTTCTAAGTATAAGTATTGTAATCTTTCTGAATGATAAGGTTTTCATCATGGCAACAATGCTAACAAAGGATCAGGTGTGTGCACATGATTAATTATCTTCATCTTGAAAGTAAGTTGAAAACATGAGTAACTGGTGTTAAGCTACATAGTTTGGGAGTATCCCTCATAGCCAACTTGGATAGAGCCTTGCTGCTAGCAGGCATCCATAGCCCCAACAAGGTTATCTATACAATCCCCCTAAGTAGAGCCCCACTGCTAGCAGGCGTCTATAGCCCTAGTAGAGTTACTTAGATGGCCTAATCTTATTTCTTTTAGATTTTCAATATTTAGCTCTATATTCATATGATATCATCATGTAAGCTTTAATGTGCAAGGCATGGTCACTTGCTGATTTAGGTTGGAGATTGCATTGGTAGCAAGGGAGTCCCTTCAAATTTTTCACTTAACATGTATACTTATGTGTTCCACAAACCCAAGGCTGTTAGGTGAGTCATTGTGAAAGAATCACTTTGGTCAAGAAAAGGCACCCTAATGAAAAGATATCACATACCTGATCACCAACACTTCTCAAAATGAGTCATAACCTATATATGAATTTGTTCTCATCACTTGAATCTTAACAATTTGGTTATTTTCTTAGGGTGATGAGCTGCATCATCTTGGCTAATCAAAATAGAACTCAACAAGCAAACAAACAAAACAAAACCAAACTATACAAATATGCACACTATGATACACATGACTTACATGACACTGTTTCAGGCTTGAAAGTAATGTTTGAGAAACTGTCCATTAACTGGTAATGGGACATCCTCATCGGTTAAGGTCTTAAGCCTGTAGGTACTGTCTCTTAGGATCTCTGAAACTTGAAAGGGACCTATCCAAAGTTTATCAAATTTACCATAATCTCCTTTCCTTTCATGTGCTTTGTCCTACGTAAGGACTAAATTTGAGATTCTAAAAGCCTTCACTCTAGCTCTTTTGTCAAACCAATGCTTGACAACAGCCTGATGTTTAGCAAATTGATCAATTGCTTTATTTATTTTTTCTTCTAGGTGCATCAATTGAAGCAACTTGACTTCTTGTTTGTTATCTATGCCTAGATATTCTTGTGCAAACTACAGTGTGGGGATCTTTAGGTTAACAGGGAGGATGGGATCCACCCCATATACTAGGTGAAAAGGAGAATTTCCTAATGTAGTTTTCATCCTAGTTCTATCTACCCATAAAGCATATTTCAATAGGGTATTCCACTCCCTTGGGTTCTTTTCTATCAATTTCTTTATGATGTTCAATAAATTCTTGTTTGTGGATTCTGCTAATCCATTCCCCTGAGGATAGTAATTTGAGGAAAATTTCAAGATGATTCCATGGTCAAAAGCCCAACCTAACAATCTTATTGAAGCAAAGGTAGACCCATTATCACATACTAAAGCATAGGGAACTCCATACTTGGTTACTATGTTACTTTCCAAAAACTTGATTACATCCTCAGCATTGCATGTCTTACTACTAACAGCTTTAGTCCACCTGGTACAATAATCAGTAACACTCAACACATACTTGTGGCCTGAAGATGATGGAGGGTTGATAGGTCCTATGAAATCCATTCCCCATTGAGCAAATGGGCACATCTCCATCACTAGCTGCAAAGGCTAAGCAACATATCTTTCTCTATTTGCAGCAACCTGACACATATGACAGCATTTGATGTGTTCACCAACATCTTTAAAAATAGTAGGATAGTAATACCCTGCCCTGAGGATAGCATGAGTGGTAGTTAAGGATAACCATGTGCAATTCCAAATTTGTCATGTAATTCTGCTAGCACCTTATCTGCTTCTTGCCTTTCCAGGCATCTAAGGTATATTCTATCATAGTTCTTCTTGAAAAGGACTCCTCCTTTTATCATGTATTTCTGTGATCCTATTTTTAAGGCTCTCCTCTGTGAGGCTTGCAATCTTGAAGGACATCTTCCAGTAATCAAGATGTACCTAATGTCTGAATACCACTCTCCATCTTCCTTCGCATTTATGACATACTACTGGCTCATGATGTTGGGATCAATTTCAGATATCATCTGACTCAATGCTTAGGCTCTCCCTAATTTCATGGGTGTTATGTCCATATCATACTCTTGGAGGACAGTAATCCATTTGGCTCTCTTCTCACCCGGTTCACTTTGCATTAGAAGCATCTTTACTGCTACATTAGGTACTACAGCGATCACCTTACTTCTTAAGATGTAGTGTCTGAACTTCTTGACTGCTTGAACCAGAGCAAGTGCTTGACTTTCAACATCCATGTATCTATGTTCTGCATCTCTGAAAGGATAACTCATGAAGGCTATAGGTTTTTCTTCTTTAGCTTCATTTCTCTATGTTAATACTCTTGTAGATGTATGCTCTGAAGCAAATGAATAACTTTAAAAATCCTTGGTATAATCTAGACTGATTAGAACAGGAGCATTAGATATGGCTTTCTTGATATCTTCAAAAGCTAATCTAGCTTCAAGTGTTGACTCAATCTTGGCATCCTTCTTGAGCATTTCATTCAATGGTCTGACAATTTCTGCAAAACTAGTAATAAACTTTCTAACAAAATTAATCTTACCAAAGTAAGATTTGATCTCCTTCTTACTCCCAGGAAGTTGTATCTTCATGATGGATTCTACCCTCCCAGGGTCAATGATGATCCCATTTTTTGTTATCAGGTGACCTAATAACTTCCCTGTAGTTACCCCGAATATGCATTTTTAGGGTTTAGGGATATTCCATAATGTTCTCATTTCTTTAGTACCTTCTTGAGGTCTTCTATATGATTTCCTCTATCTTTAGAGAAAATTGTCAAGTCATCCATGTATATGACTATGCATTTACCAATTAGGCCTCTGAAGGCTATATCCATTGCTCTCTAAAATGTTGCCCCAACATTTATCGATCCAAAAGGTATGCGCTTATAGGCGAATATTCCCCACTTTGTGGTGAATGCAGTCTTTAATCTATCTATCTTGTCTACCATCACCTGGTTGTAACCTAAAAAACCATCCAAAAATGACATCATCTTTGCACCATTTACAATCTGCAAGACCTCATCTAGAGAAGGCAAAGGATAGTTATCCTTTTAAGAAGCTTTATTTAAATTTCTGAAGTCTACACACAATCTGATGTCACCATTCTTCTTTCTTACTAGGACCAAATTAGCCACCCATGTGGAATGCCTCATAGGAAATATGATCCTAGCATTAAGCAGTTTCTTAACTTCTTCAAAAATGATGGGCTCCAGCAATACATTGACAGGTCTCTATTTTTATCTAAAAGGGTTGACATCTAGCTTTAAAGGTATAGTATGAGTGATGATGGATGTATCATAAGTTTTCAACTCATCATATGTCCAGGCAATGACATGGATATAATCTTTAAGTGCTTAGGTTATTCCTTCCAATTCTTCTTCTGTACATACTTTTCCAATCAGGACATTCCTTTTTTCATTGTCATGTCCAATGTTCACTTGTGAATAATCTCCTCCATCTACTTTAGGGAGATCTTTCTATTTTAGCATGTTGTCTAAATCAAATGCTCTTTCCAACTCTATCATTCCTTTAGGAATCTTGTTACTGGGCAATTCTAAGATTTCTTCTTCTTCCCAAATATGATCTTCCATGTTTCTTTCATCTATGATTTGTGCATCAAAGACATCTCTGTGGGAAATGAAGTCTAAAATATGTTGATCATCATCAAACACTTGAAGGCTGACTACATTATCTGGTACCAAAGGTACTAACACTAATTCCACTAAAAACCTGTTCAAACCAGATATAGATAATGGTTCCAAAGTGCTTGCAGCTTGGACCAAGGCATCCGCCCTATGATTTTGTTCTCTAGGCACATGGATGATGTTAAATGCATCAAAATCTTATATCAGATCCCATACCCTATGTCTATAATTAGACAACTTCTTGTAATTACAAGAATATATGCCTCTTACTTGTCTTACTACCAATTCTGAGTGTCCAAAGACATGCAGAATCTTCACTTTCTTTCTAAGTGCAAATAATATCCCATGAATCAGAGATTCATACTCTATCACATTATTTGTGCATGGGAATTACAATCTGTATGCTGCTAGGTAGGATTTACTAACTGGATCAATAAGATCTATTCATACTCTAGCCCCTTGTTTTGATTTGGATCCATCAAACTTGAGGATCCATGGCTTATCTTCAGTTAAAAGCTTGTCTGGGCCTTCTCTTTTCCTTTTAGCTCTAGCAGCTACACCATTTGATATCCATTTCAATTGTGGTGTTTCAACTTTCTCAAACTTCACCCTATCTGGTTGATGTGAAGCTGATATTTCTCTTTTCTTTTACCATTAGAAGGAAAATCTTCTGAACTAGGCAACATCTGCCTTTTCAGAATATGTAAACATAATGAGCAAGCAGTTTCTGAATGTGGTGCTTAATGTAAACTGCACCATCCCTCAATCAGGGCATCTTATGGGGATTTTTGCTGCTATATCATCTTTTGAATTTTCTTAGATAAAAATTCTTCAAACTTGGACAAATTACTGCCTCTATCTTCATCAGATAACTCATAATCTGACTCTACCAAGAAATCACTTCCTAGGGTAATTTTCTTGTTACTTTTAGTATCACTCTTGCCACATACTAGAATCTCTTTCATCATCTAAATAAGACTTTCATCATGATACGTGCATTCCTCTGTTTCTGTAGATGACAAACAAAAATCAACATCACTATCACTATCTGAAGAACTTACCCTAGATGATGATGATGACGCCACACTACATGTGTGTTCCAGTTCCATCGTGTCTAAGCAAGCATCATAGGTCTATTCAAAATGTGCCTCATCATGTAACCTACACCATCCCTCAATTAGAATATCATGAACAAGCACATTTAACAATTGACAACATTGCACCTCTTTGGACAAGTGCATCTCAAAATTCTTGAAGTGATCTACCTCTATCTCATTTTCACAGTTACAATTAGATTCTAAAATTATTTTATCATCTGGAATATTATCATCATGAACATGAACATGAACATTATACATGAGGATCTCTTCTATCCTGATGGTCTGGGGCCTGATGGAGTAACCTTCAAGTTCTACATCCACATACATGATCTCATTGGTTCTATTGTATTCAGTGATCATATGTTTCATGCGAGGCTCAACATCTATCCTTATTTGATTAGGTATCCCTTTCCAAGGCAACCACATGTGACTAAAATTAGTGGACATGTATCCATTAAGTGTTTTAGACCAATCTCTGCTAAGTAGCATCCCATAGGTATCAGGTATATCCACTACCTGAATATCAATGTAGTTTTGGATTCTTGGATCTGATGCTAACTACATATGAATGTGAGTTAATTCTCCTACCACACTTAGCTCTATTTTATCTAACTGTGTTACTTTCTTTAGTGACTTATCAGGATGCAACCCTAAGGCATTGCATATGGACAAGGGCATTACGTTGGTAGATGCTCCTGAATCTCCTAAGCAATTGTGCAAATTTTTACTAAACATCCTTATCGTAAGGAGAAAAGGAGGTGACTCAGTTTTGTCTCTGTAAAGGGTCATGAGAGAAGTCTCTGTAGCTTAAACAGTAGTTGGAGCTTTATGTTTAACATTAATAGCCCTAATATCATGATCCTTATTCCAAATCTGACCTGAAGTATGACTATCGTCTTTTGGAGCAGGATCATCTAAGGATTTCATGAAGGCTTTTTTGATAGCTGGGGTTTTAAGTAATTCTGATAATGATAGGCTGATTTTGATCTTTTTCATTTCATCTGCTAGGTAGGTGACTAACTTATCAGACTCAAAAGGCATATTATTAGTTTTTGGTGCAGTATTTTGTGGTGCTAAGTACCGAGCATTAACTTTGGGAAATCCAGGGTTATTGCTTGCCTTTGGATTAGGAGTGTTGAAATTATTCAGAGGCACGAATGTAGTCAAAGGACTAGCAGGTCTATTTGAGTTATTCCTTAGATTATAATTATGCCTACCTTGATATTGGTGTTGATAAGCATGTACTTCTTCATGTTCAATTGATGGCTCATTTTCATCTTCAAATGGAAAAATATAATTGGTTTCAAAAGCCATGGCTGACTCTTCACATGCTAAGGTGTAATTCTAATGAGGTGACATTACCTGCTGATGAGGATGATTGATGAAACTTTCTAGCACTAAGGCAGAATCATATCGACAAGGGAGAATTTCATTTCCTTCAACACAAGGTAGATTACTTGAAGTATTGGATACTTCAGTCTGGAATATACTGGCAGTTATCCTAAACTGAGGACAATCCAGCTCTGCATGAGCATTGGTGTTTTGTATCCTACACCAGTTTGTAAGAGTTGCCTCTGCCAAATTCACTCTAGTGGTCTACTTAGGTTCACTAGGGGGCTTATTATCTAGGGGTGATGGTAGAGAACCATTATTTGGCCTATTGTTCCACACTCTAGGCTATCTAGGGGGATTATTGTTACCATTATTGTTATTGTATATGTTATTGTATCCCCTATTAGGATAATTAGGTCTATCATTGGCTTATCCTCTATTCTGATTTGGTTGAGAATATAAATTCTAACTCCTCAAATGAGTGATCTCAGTGGTGAGTTTCCTCAATTGTGCTGATATCTCTTTAATTTCTTCCTTCTCTTCCTGAACTTTGGCTACTACATTCTCTATTTGAGGTTTGAAGAAGGAAGATACATTATTATTGTTATTATTAGATTGTTCCACAAGTTGAGGTACCTATGTATGTCTTGGATATTGTAACATTTGACCATTTCCATTTGGAGGTGGCATGATACTGAGTGGAGGTATTTGTAAAGGACTTGGCATTACAGCTGGAGGTATCATGGCTCCATTAGTCTGTTGTTGAGCAGGATATGTAGGATAGGCAGGGAGTGTTGGAAATGTAGTATTAGGTGTTAGAGCAGGGATTAATTTCTGATTGACTTTGATAGCTTCTTCAAAAGCTCCTGTCAAGGTTGTGACACCAGGATGTGCTCTCCTTAATAACATAGACGTCAAAGGATCTGAGGCTGAGT
The DNA here is from genome assembly GCA_027924645.1 of Cunninghamia lanceolata. NCBI lineage: Eukaryota > Viridiplantae > Streptophyta > Pinopsida > Cupressales > Cupressaceae > Cunninghamia > Cunninghamia lanceolata. The sequence continues at coordinate 11,233,990 of BSBN01000421.1, read as the reverse complement.
AATATATGCTCCTAGCAGCTTCATCTAATATAGTATAAGGAGCAACTAGCTTAGAGAGCATCTTTTGGAATCTCACATTGAAATTAGCAATAGGTTCTCCCTCAAGTCTCTTGATTGTGGCAAATAGATGATAATTCATTAAAGGATCTATAGGTATTTTGAATCTATCTGTAAACACCTAAAAATGTCTCGACCACCAAACTGACTCCCGACATCCCTAAACTTACCAATTCCCTTTCCAACTAATTAATTAAATTTTTATTTAATTAATCACCCCTTTCATTTTCTAAATCCACACCATTTTATCCCCAAAATTGAATTAATTTTATTAATTCAATAGTCCAAACCTTAGCCAAGTGATTTAATAAATATGCAAAATTTATTAAATCAATTCCCCATTTTCCCTAAATCCAATTAATTAGTTAAAACCATGTTAACTAATTAATCCAGCCTACTAATTAGCCTATCCCTACCCTAGACAATTAAATAGCTATTATTTAATTGCCTACTCTAGCCTACCCCATCCTAGCCTTAGGATTAATTAATTAAATTACTAATTAATTAATCTTATCCCCCCTCTAATCCCTCTACTAATTTATTCCAACCACATTAATTAGGTTAATCACCCTAATTAAGAAAGTCAAATCCTCATTAGCACTTCTCTCCACACCTCCCAAATTTAAAATTCAAATAAATCACACATCACATTTACTCCTCTTACACATCCCTTACACATGTCATATCCACTCTTCCCCAAATGAATTTTTAATTCATTTTACCCTTCCCCATGTGAATTTTAATTCACAAATAATCCATCTCACCTAACCTCATTTATTCACCCCTTTCCCAAAAATGAATAAAAGATTTACTTTTATTCCTAGCCCTCCATCTTCCAAGATCAAATCTAGGCCCTCCACCTCACTTTCATCCTCCACCATTGATCTCTCCAATCAATCTCCACCCTTGGATCAAAATCCTCTCCAAAAGTCTATAAATACAACCTCTCACAAGTCATTTTCATCATCTATTTTCATGCAAAGTTACCATGCCAAAATCACCTTTGAGTTAATAGTGAGTTGCACAATTGAAGAGCATTTCACATTTGGATCAATAGTCTAGGGATCATCTTAGTCTTAGGAGCTTCTTTTGGGTGCAAAGGCTCCTTCTTTCCCTTGATGGGATTAGGTTGTGTATGTGAGGTATAATCTCTTGTGTTATTGCATTTGATTTAGTGTTTTCTCTCATTTTGCATTATCTAATCTATATTGGCACGCCCGGTGGGACCCACAAGGTCCAATCTAATCCTTATTTGTGAGTTGTTGTGTTAGTATTTGGCCTTTTTGTAGGCTCAGCGCTATTCGACCATCGCAGCGGCGCCATCACTGCTGCATTTCAGCGCTATTTCTACGCGATTTTATTTTTTATGCTAACCCTACTCACATCTATTTTTTGCTTTTTCTGTTGTTTCCTGTGTTTTTTATTCTTTGTTTTGCAGGAAAATAAGGAATTACAGGGGGAGGTTATGGCAAATTTTTGAAAGAAGAGACAAAGCAGCATCCAGTTCAGCATTTTAACGCCATCCTTCAGATTAGTGCCATCCGTGTCTTCCTCCGGATTCAAAATCACCGCGCAGTGGCGCCTTCACTACTTTGGATTATCGCTATCCTCTGTTTTAGCATGTAACTTAGGATTTATTAGCGCTATCTTCTGTAACAATGCCTGTAATTTAATTAGCACTATCTTAGGTTGTAATTAGCGCCATAAATTAGTTTAGCACCATTTTACATAAGTCAGGTTGTTCTGCCCGCAGTGGCACTTGTGTATGTTAGTTTTAGCGCTATTTTGCCTTTCTGTTTGTTGCAAGTACTGCAGATACTAACGAAATCTTTTTGCAGGATGGTTTGTTAATTAGTTAGCAAACATTTCAATTTAGAAACTAAAATGAACCTTTGTTTGCTTTGTTAGGTCTTAGACAAACATTTCCATTTGGTGTTCTAAAATCAATCCAAACAACTCCTTGATTGAAGTGTGTGATCATAACATTTGCTTTTGGTGCTCTAAAATATACTTCTTTTTGTGTGCCAACAAACAAACAATCAAAACACTTCAATTTGGGATATAAAAAGAACAACAAATTGCATACTTCATTGGATAAAAAGAACAACAAACTTGCATTTCCACGCATCTAATCAAGACAATCTATAAAATTGTGTGAAGTGTCTTTGTGATTGTGTCAAGTAGAGTGAGAAAGTGTATGCTCTTCCCTCGCACCTTTTGGTGATCTTGGGAATCAAAAACTTCTCACAACACTTTGCATTAATCACCCCCCATCTAATCCAAAGATCTAAAATTGAACCATGTTGAGTGTGATATAATCATAGGGAACATGTATGCTCTCCCCTCGCATCTTTGTATGAACTTGGGGATCAAAAGTGTTTTCATGATTGTATTGCTTTTGTAATCCTTAGAGGGCCTACCACCTCGCTTCGAAAGGTGGGAATGACCCAAGCGGCATCAAGCTAAAGCCAAGCTCTTCCAAGCCGCTATATAAAATAAGGCGTTTGGGACGAAAGTCTCAAGCGACAGGTGCTGTTTTGTTATACCGACAGCCAACCTCCCCATAAACCCTCCAAGGCGCAACCCTTGGAGGCTGGGAGACTCCATAACGGAGAGTAGCACTGCCGCACATATAACCACCTGAACGGATGCCCTTACTAAGAGCCATTGTTGTAGTAAGCCAAAATCCTTCTATTTGTTGACGCAGAGGGCAAAACCCTTGAAGCGGCCCTGATTCATGCGGTTCTTAGCCGAGGTAGCAGGGACAATCTAAAGGTTTGGAGAGGGTCAAGCCTTATAAGAAACCCAGATCTTGGTATGCGTGAGAAGTGTGTGCAATTGTAAGGAGGAGCTGGTGCTACCAAGATCTTGGAGCTACCCGCTTTGAATAGGCACAGCTAGGGGATTCAACAAATATTGTCACAATCTCGCCTTAGGTTGTAAAAATGTGCTTGTTCTAAACAAAGTCATATCATTTAACAAACAAAAATCATTGCTTGTTTTGCATTCAAATGTGTGTTAACTTTGATTTTTCACAAACAACTTGCCAAGAGACAGAACACATCAGTTTGTCACAGTCTAAACAATCAGATCCAAAAATTTGCCATCAAAAATCTGTCAAACCCTGTTTCAGTGCCATATCTGTTTTATTGTAGCGCCTTTTCACCTGTGGATTGGCGCTATTTTGAGATTGACGTGCCTAAGATAGAACAAATCAATTGGTCACATCCCAAATAGATAAATCCAAAAATCTACCTTTAGAGATCCAAAAATTTGCCATCAGAAATTTGTCAAACCCTGTTTTAGCGCCATCTCTGTCTTATTGTAGCGCCTTTTCACCCATGGATTGGTGCTATTTTGAGATTGACGTGCCTGAGACAGAACAAATCAGTTGGTCACAGCCCAAACAGACAAATCCAAAAATCTACCTTCAGAAATCCAAAAATTTGCCATTAGAAATCTGTCAAACCCTGTTTCAGCGCCATCTCTGTCTTATTATAGCGCCTTTTCACCTGTGTATTGGCGCTATTTTGAGATTGACGTGCCTGTTATAGAACAAATCAGTTGATCACATCCTGAACAGACAAATCCAAAATTCTGCCATCAGAAATCCAAAATTTTGCCATCAGAAATCTGTGTAACCTGTTTTAGCGCTATATCTGTCTGATTGTAGCGCTGTTTCACCCATGGATTGGCACTATTTTTAGATTGACTTGCCTGAAGCAAAGAACCATTTTGTTGTGATCTACACCTTCTATTCTGCCATAATCCATATCCATCTCACAGCAATCTGCCAATAGTCCAGCCATTTTCTTCAAAAAATTTCCCAAAATTGCATCTTCTTGACCTTAGAGAATTAATCACCACCATTGTTGGACCCCATTATCAGCACAAATACATATCTATCCATCCCCATTTAGTCCTTTTGCATATCTCCTTGGACCAATATAAAATCATTTCAAAAATCAAACATCCAAATCAAAATCCCATCAACAAATCACCAATCAAATCTTGTCACCCTTTTGAGCCAAAATTAGATCTAGATCTTATCATTAACATCACATTTTCCTTGAAAAGTCATTAGTCTACATTTCAAGAAAAACAAATCACCTCTCTTTGTGTAAGGTCATTAGTCTACCCCAAACAAAGAAAATCATCATCATTTGTGTGCCAAAATCAAAATCTAGATCTTATCCAAAAGCTCAATTCGAGAAACATCATCAATATCATCCTCACCATCCTAAATCAATCAAAAAAATCAAAAACATCAAATCCCTTTCTTATCATCCATCTTTGGTCCAAAATTTGTGCAAAAATATCAATATCACCCATTCATATCACCCTTAGGATAAAACCTTTGGAAAACATATCGATCTTCATCATACCCTTCTACTCCATCCCACGACCACATCCATCTTTGGGTCCAACACAATCAATTCGATTCTCTAAGGTCTCCACCTCATCCCACATCTAGAAATCAAATCCATACATGTATGCCCACCACAAGATCACAACACAAAAGAAATCAAGAAATGGCAGAACGATGGCCCTTTGGCATGCCTAACACCGACAGTAACAACATACCCATTTATCAAACATACAATCCACCTACATATTCCTTCATCCCCCCATTTGGCGCCAACGACCCTTTTCACTTCTTACCACAAGCACCAACACCACCCCCACCACCACCACAAAATGTCCCCACCATATCCCAAGATGACCTAGATGTCTTGTGAAGTACGTCCACAATTGTGCCCCCACCAAACCCCCACACCCTTGCTTACCTACGACAACTATTCTCACAACAATCTCACAACGCATCTAACCAATCCAACATACACGTACCCAACCTCAACCCCATAAGTCAACATAATCCCAATCCACAAATACCCCCACATATTCTCCAACAACTCTACATGCACCAACAACAGAAGGCACTAATCAATCCAAACCCTAATCCCCAACACCAACATCTCATCCAAAACAATCCCCAACACCAACTCCCACCCCACCTCCAATATCTCACCAATCAACAACCCTACACGTTTCAACCACAACAACCACAGGATTTCAACACCGCGCTGCAAAGCTTAATCCAAAAGGTGGATGACTTACAAACTGGGGGCAAACGCAAATACTATTCTTTTGAGGATATTTGTCCCTACCCGTTTGACCGCACCTTGTACATGCCCCCTTTCCCTAAAAACTTTGAAACGCCAAAATTTGACAAATACAAGGGAAAGGGCGATCCTAGGGACCACCTTCGGGAATTCTACATTGCTTGCCTTGAAGTCTCTCACAATGACACATATCTTATAAGACTCTTCCCAAGAAGTCTTGGCAGCCAAGCCGCTGAATGGTTTGCCCATCTGCCACCTGGAATTCAAACATTTCCCGAGCTTGCAGAGAAGTTTGTCAATCACTTTTCCTACAACTTTGAACATGAGGTGTCTATGACTGACCTTTGTAACACCAAACAAAAGAAGGGCGAAGCTTTCGCTTCTTTCCTACAAAGGTGGAGGGGCCTAGCAAGCAAGCTCCCATGGCCTATTCCTGAAAAACAACTTGTCACCATGTTCGTGGCCAATCTCAATCAGGAATTAGGTTTTCACTTACAGATTCTGTCTACATCTACCTTTGAAGAGGTTATCGACAAAGGCACCACTGTGGAACGAGCCCTTATTGCCAAGGGTTCCATCAAACTTTACGATCCCAAGTCCAACAACAACAACAATAACAACAACCACAAATCCAATCATAACACCCCCAACAACAACAACAATACCAACACACAATCTAATGATAAATCATGTTATTGGGGGAAGAACAAGAATAATTTGAACGACGGCATCACCGATGTAAAGGCCATCCAACACATCCAAAATCACACACTGGCACACACATATGCAGCAAACACCAATAACCAAAGAGGACCAAATAAACCCCGCAAACCTCGCTGAAATTTCACGCCGTTAGCAGAACCTATTGAGGACATCCTCGATAGATGCCTCAAGCAAGGAGAAATCACACTCCCGCCTATCAGACCACGCCAAGACAATGACCTCAAGGTAGCATGGTATAATGAAAATGATTATTGCGAATACCACCGCGTGGCAGGTCATAAAACAGTGAACTGCATGCAATTAAAACATTGTATCCAAGACCTAATAGATCAAAATCTTGTCAACCTTGAGCACAGTACACAGCCATCACCAAACACCAATCTTGGAGCTTACAAGGATCCCTTACCCAACCATAACAAAGCTTCATCATCCAATCAAGCGTACAATGTCACTCCACCATCCACACACTACGACTCCATTGTCGGCCGCATCGAACCCTCATCCCACTCTGTCAACACAATCACCATTCGGGCACAAGCACCCGATTGCGCCATCACAACCCGTCGAGGCCATGTCTCAATCTGCACTGCCCCTCCCACTGAACCAACACCCCCATCCACATCTGATCCCCTCCCCCCTCGTCTAAACGCCCGTCCATCACCCACCACTCGATACAACCTCCTAGACCATCTAGGAAAGACACCTGCGCAAATCTCCATCCTTGAGCTACTTCGCACATCACCCCGCCACAAGGACATTCTCGACAAGGCCCTACAAATTTCGATGTCAATCAATTTCAAGCCATGTTCGGCCATATTGCCACACCACACCATATCACGTTTTCATAAAAAGATCTTCCTGCTTCCGAACACCTACATAATGATGCACTACACATCGAGGTCCGCATTCACAAACACACCATTAAAAGGGTCCTAATAGATGGTGGTTCCGGCCTAAATATATGCACTCTAAAATTGCTAAAACACTTGGGGTACTCAGATGTGGTTTTGGATGCTAGCGAGTGCATAACAATCAAAGGATATGATGACACCGAAAGGCTATCTGAAGGTACCATAAAGCTTCCTATTCAAGTGGGACAGAAAATCCTTGAAACCAAATGTCAGGTTCTGGATCTTGACCTCCCTTATAACATTCTTCTTGGCCGCCCATGGATCCATGCCATGCAAGCTGTCCCCTCCACTTTCCATCAATGTCTCAAATTCCCCCACAATGGCACCGAAGTCACTATTTATGCCGATCCTCGTCCCTTCCAATACTGCAGTTTTCTGGAAGGACACAACCAAACCTTCTATCCGTACAATAAAGCCACCAACCAAATCACCCCAACAGCTTCCACTTCATACATCGACCCTGCCAACATCGCCACCACTTCATCCCAAACACCTTCACCACCTGAGGTCAAGATCAAGCTCAGCGACCAAGGCTGTGGGGAATACAACCTTCACAGCACCTTTTGCGTGGGCTTATTACCCACTCCTAAGACATTTGGCACTCTGTACACAGAGGCAGCTGACACAATCATCATCAAATGCAAACCCTCGCCCGTCTTTGAGAAAAAACACCTTCTGGATCAGGACATACTTGAAGATATTTCATCCTGGCTTTACAAGGATGAGGAAACAGAACAAGACATCCCCACCATCCCAGCAAACAGTTACGGCAAAGGTTCTAAGATAGTCAAAAGCATGGGTTACAAAGGACAAGGTGGCATTGGCCTTCATGAACAGGGCATTGTGGAACCACCGCAAGCAACAAGGAACCCCTATACTCAAGGGTTAAGGTATGGCCAACCACAACGCATCCTTAATACCGGCGAATGTATCTTAGCCGAGTTTGCTCCAGTTTCTCTAGATGTCGACAATATTAACGAAACGGACCTACAAGACTCCTTTAGCGACTTTGCCGATTTCTTCGCCTCCTCCATTTGCACCATCTACTCTGTCACTACTCTCGCCTCATCATCCAATGACCTACCATTAGTATACCCTGACCTCATCGACTGGGACCAACGAGGACCTCCTATTTTGGATATCGTACCTAATGACGAAGCCATTGCTGAAATGATGGGAGTAAGAGACAACTTCCCCTTGGGAGATCACAGAGTTGGATACATCATGGAACTCAATCTGGCTGAATATTTTGGGGAGACAACCCCTGCTTCTAGTCGCAAAAATACAAAAACAAAAAATGGATCTGATGGTGAAAACTATTCCACGGCAGTATTAGATCCTAAAAAAGTAAAAATAAAGGACATATTTCCTAGTGAAAACCTCCATGAGGTGCCAGGAGATGGAAGCATGGGCCTCCCTGAATAGATAAAGTATATCCTAACAGATCACCCATCTTGGTTGAACCAGCGCAGGAAATGAATCTAGGGACAGAGGAAGAGCTGAAAATCACATATCGAGTAGAATCTCTCAGCATGTTCGAACAGGAGGACTTCTTGGCATTCTTCACATGCAGAAATCATAACTTTGCATGGACCTCCGCAGACATGCCAGGGCTAGATCATGCCTTGGTTGTACATCATCTTGCAGTGCGTCCTGATGCCAAACCAGTCAAACAAAAGCTCCGAAAGATGAACCCTCAGGTGGCCCTTCTTGTCAAAGCAGAGCTCAAAAAGTTACTAGATGTCGGGTTCATACATCTGATTGATTATCCTGAATGGGTTTCGAATCTAGTACCCGTCACTAAACCAGATGGCAGAATCCGCTGTTGCACTGACTTCAGAGACCTCAACAAAGCCTGCCCAAAAGATGACTTCCCGCTTCCCAACATTGACATGATCATGGATCTTACTGCAGGGCATGAGATGCTATCCCTCATGGATGGCTTTTCAGGATACATTCAAATCAAAATTGCCGAAGAAGATCAGCACAAAACATCCTTTATATGCCCATGGGGGACATACTGTTGGGTAGTAATGCCGTTCGGCCTAAAGAATGCAAGAGCTACTTATCAACGAGCAATGACTGTCATCTTCCACGACCTCTTTCACCACATCATGGAGGACTACATTGATGACTTACTCGGCAAATCAAAGACCTGAGAAGAACACTTAGACGTGCTAGCCAAGATCTTTGATAGGCTAGAGCAATATAATGTTCGTCTAAATCCAAAAAAGTGTGTCTTTGGCATTACTTCAGGCAAATTGTTGGGATACATAGTCTCCAGACGAGGAATCGAGGTGGACTCGGCAAAAGTCAAAGCTATTACTGAAATGCCACCTCCTAAAACCTTGAAACAACTGAGAAGCCTACAAGGAAAACTTCAGTCTATACGCCGATTCATTGCTCAACTTGCTGACAAATGCCAACCATTCCAGCATCTCCTTAGGAAAGATACAGCCTTCACCTGGACTACTCAGTGTCAAGATGCCTTTGACCAACTAAAAGCATATTTGGCTAATCCCCTTATTTTATCTCCACCAAGAGAAGGAAAGCCCCTCCTCTTGTATATTTCTGTGACCGACACAGCAATTGGGGCTTTGTTAGCACAACACGATGAGCAGGGGAAGGAAAGAGCCATCTACTACATCGGTCGCACCTTGATTTCCTATGAGCTTAACTACACACAGATTGAATGAGCATGTCTTGCCCTGGTTTTCACATCACAAAAGTTAAGACATTATATGCTCAATCACAAGACTAAGCTCATTGCTAAGATCGACCCACTCAAATATTTGCTAAACAGAGCAGCTCTCACTGGAAGGATGGCAAAATGGGTCATGATTCTCACCGAATTTGACATAGAATACACAGAGAGGAAGGCAATCAAGGGACAAGTCATAGCAGATCAGCTGGCTGAGGCACCTATTCAGGCAGAACATCCTACAATAGAAGAATTTCCAGACGAGGCCATCTTAACAATCACACCAGCCACAGATACATGGAAGATGTATTTTGATGGATCCTACACTCACAGAGGCTTGGGGGCAGGCGTCCTGTTTGTTACCCCTCAAGGTGACACGATTCCTAAATCATTCAAAATCACATTTCCATGCACCAATAATGTAGCAGAATATGAGGCCCTCATCACAGGTCTCTGAATGGCCATCCAATGGAAAATAGACAAACTAACTGTGTATGGCGACTCTCAACTAGTCATCAGGCAAGTCAATAATGAATATAAAACCAAGGACGATAAGCTTCTTCCCTATAAGAAGATGGTCGATGACTTTAAAGATTATTTCGGTGACATCCACTTTGAGTAGATCCCAAGGTTAAACAACAAAGTAGCAGATGCCATGGCCACCATCAGATCTCTGGTTGACATGAAGCAAGGCAGCAAGAAATGCAAATTCCTGATCGAAGAGCTCCCCATCCCAGCATATGACGTTCCCCAATCTGAATTAGTGTGCAAAATCGTTGGTCCTTTATCCCCTTGGTATCAAGAAATGTACCTCTACCTTCATGATAACATCCTCCCCAACAACCTATCCCCATCACAGAAAAAATCCTTCATCCGTCGAGCCTCCCGTTTCATCCTTGTAGGTGACACCCTCTACAAATGGAGTCTTGATGGTACGCTTCTACGATGTTTAGACTCTAGGGAAGCTGAGGCAGCTTTGGAAGAGGTACACGCAGGTGTTTGTGGGGCACATTCAAGTGGACCAGCTCTTTCTAAGAAGATCCTGAGGACTAGTTATTATTGGCCCACTATGGACAAGGATACACATCAGTTTATCAGAAAATGCCTCCCATGTCAACAGCACGGCGATCTCATCCACGCCCCAGCATAGGAGCTGCAACCAATCACAACACCACGGCCTTTCTCACAGTGGGGACTCGACCTCATAGGGAAAATCCATCCTCCATCTTCCAACGACCATAAATTCATAATAACTACTACCGAATACTTCACAAAGTGGGTGGAAGCAATACCACTCACCTTCACCACAGGCATCCAAATCTCCAAGTTCATTCTCCACTACATCATCTGCTGCTACGGTATCCCCCATTCCATTGTCACTGATAATGGGAAGCCATTCAAGAACCAAGAAGTTCGCACTTTGTACGAGAAGTTCAACATCAAACACCGCTTCTCCACGCCATATTACCCCCAAGGAAACGGTCAAGCAGAGGCTTCTAACAAAACCATCCTCCAAATCTTAAAGAAGATAGTCAATGAAGCTGGCCGTGACTGGCACCTCCAACTTAACCCCGCCCTATAGGCTTACCGCACCAGCATCCGCACTCCTACTGGAGCCACTCCATACTCACTAGTATTCGGATCAGAAGCCATTTTACCTATAGAGGTCGAGCTCCCATCCCTCCGAGTATCATTGCAAAATATTATCTCTAATGAAGACTATCGCGTCGCAAGGTTGCATCAACTTGAATTATTGGATGAGAAACAACTGAATGCATTAAATCACTTACAGGCATACCAAAACCGCCTCAGAAGAAGCTACAACAAAAAGATTAAGACTAGAAAGTTTGAGGTCGGTGACCTAGTCCTAATGGAAAATCAAAAGAACCTACAAGAGCGTCTGAAGCAAGGAAAATTTGAACCTAATTGGCTAGGACCTTATGTCGTCACTGCCGACTATGGGTCAGGAGCTTATTAGCTTACAACACCTGAGGGGCAGCCTCTAGATGAGCCAATGAACATCTTGCATCTCAAGCGATTCTATACATAACCCATCTGATACCACAAGTCAAAAAATCAAAAAAAATAAATAAATAAATACAAAAAACAAAAACACCAAAAAAAATCAAAAAATCAAGAAAAATCAGAGTGCAATAAAAACTTCCAATGGTGAAAATCACCTCGGTGACGCCTTGGATAAGTACCATGGTGAAAACCTGTTTCAGGCACCATGCGTAGTGGCCGGTTCTACCATCTAATAAGTCCTCTTTCCATCATAACACTCCATACCCACACATCCTATGGCTTGAAATTCTGAAACATCAAGTTTGTTCGCCCATTCTACACTACCTCACCCACCCACAACCCCATCCATGGAACAAGGATCCTTGTAAGCTCTCCTTTGTACAGTTCATAAAATCAGAAAATCCAAAAACATCATAAAATCAGAAAATCCAAAAACATCATAAAAAATAGAAAATCCAAAAATAATCCCCCCTTGCATTAATCTTGCATCCCATCACGATCATCTAAACACACATCAAACCTCGTCACATCCCATCCCAAACCATTCCCACATCATCAAGTCTTGCTAGAACTACATATTCATTTCACCCGCATCTTAAAAAGTACCTTTATCCTGTGGACACAGGGTATGTAGGCAGTCTGGAATATGAAGGATGTTTCCAGTACTCAGGTATCTAAGATGCACCCATCCCACCCATTGGGATGGTTCCCATTCACTGTGCTTTCTCGATCTACGAAACGATACGCACGCTACACATACCTTTGAAACATAGTCTCTCGCACAAAAATCATCAAGCAATAAACCAACTGTAATCTTCCATTTGGCCCGAATGTTCTTTTGCACGTCTTCCACAAACTCTCCAATCAAAATAGATCTGCGTCCTAGGATATGTCTTTCCTACAATGGATAATAATCTATCATTCTATCATCACGTCTCTTGGCAAGAGCACACAAAGGCTATTTGTATCTTTCGTTGGTCTTTTTGCTTATTGATTTTTATCTTTTTTGTCTCGCTCCAAGTAATCTCCAAAACTACCTTGATCTCATTATATCATGGTACGTAGCAGATAGCCCTTGGAATAGACATAGTCATTGTTTCAGTATGCTGTGCTTGGGGGTTGCTTTCATTACTCCAAGACTAGTATTCATATCTTGAAGTTCAGGTCAGTTCTAGCATGATGAGTCCTATTTTGCATATACAGGTATCAACACCTTATATGCATTATTCACACTCACTGCTATGAGTCCCCTTCCTCTACTAGACAAGATTATACTACATTGGGCATGCATGAAACCAACCTATTGTTTGTGGGTCTAGTCCATGCAATTGTCGGATATACATCATCACCTAGGTCATTTCATACCTTCGTGAATTGTATCCTACATTGCTACATTAAATTACTGATACTAGCTCAACATCATCATCCTAATCACTCAGTCACCTATCCCATATCGGCCTAGATTTGATCGACACTTTCCAACCCCCCCCCACCAATCTAACTCATGCACTAAACCCATCATCCCAACCTATCTCCACTTAACACATCTTGAACCAAATCAAAAACCCCCCCTCAATGACGTGGTATCTTATGACCTCACCATCCTCCAATCCCCCCACCACCATCCCCTAGATGCTCTCACCCCTATCATCCCCAACACCTAACACGTTCTCCCACAGTCTCACCATTCAGGGTCAACACAAGGAACATCATGTGTATCAGGATTAGGCTACCTCACCTATCACCTAGTTTGCATACCACCTATCACCGACACTGCATTTAGCACATATCATTTAACTACATGTCACCACCAATTTGCATCTCATTTTAGGTTCATTTTAATCCATTTCCATCTCATTTTAGGTTCATGTTAATCCATTTGCATCTCATGTTAGGTTCATTTTAATCCATTTGCATCTCATTTTAGGTTCATTTTAATCCATTTCCATCTCATTTTAGGTTCATGTTAATCCATTTGCATCTCATTTTAGGTTCATTTTAATCCGTTTGCATCTCCTTTTAGGTTCATTTTAATCCATTTGCATCTCATGTTAGGTTCATTTTAATCTGTTTGCATCTCATGTTAGGTTCATTTTAATCCGTTTGCATCTCATTTTAGGTTCATTTTAAATCCATTTAAGTTTGCATAAAACACAAGTAGATTCATTTTAGCTGCATATCATTACACATCATATCATAGGTGCATATTCACATTGCATTCCATACATATCAACATCTCATAAACATTTCATTGCATTACAACATCACCAACATCACCATTAAAACAACTAGTGGCATATAACATAATCCCATACATTTTCATTCATAATAAATGTTTGTTAATCCGCATATTTAGTTACATCATATAGTCCATAAAATCACAACACCATGCATATATCACAAAAACATAATTGCATCCACCAAATCACACACATCATTTGAAAAAACTTCATACATCCAAAACATATAAAATATAACATGTGCATCCATCATATAAGCATCATCACAATAGAACATCATAAACCATCAGAAGTATCGCATCATATATAATCACCGCAAAAAATGTACATTGCTCACATCATCAAAAAATAAAGTGTCCTGATACAATGCCTCTAAGGGCTATCATGGTATAACTATCACATCGAGGATCCTCTCTCTGAGGGGGTAGGAGATGATGACCCTGGTCGAGCCTATGATCCTGACGGCGGCTATGGCTGTGGTGCTACTAGCACCTGAGGATCCTGCTGGGGCACATATGTGGGAGGGGGCATCGTCTGCTGAACTGACTGAATAGATCTAGATCGATGTGATCTCGACGCCCCTGATCTACTGACCTAGCTGTAACTCGGTGCTCGCTATGCTGCAGGTACTGCTACATAGTATAACCCCCGATAATACTCTGTCCATGCTTTGGCCTCTGCTAACTCCCCCATACCTGAGCTACTTGTCCCTGTACCTGAGCTACCTATCCCTGTGCCTGGCTCAACTGCCCCTGTATCTGATGCACATGTGTCTGAGCCTAAGCTAGCTGAGTTTGCATCCCTACCAAAATCGGGGCAAGGCCCCCACCCATAGCCTGTGCACTGCTCAACGCAGTCTCTGCCTGATGTGCTCTCACGAGCGCTGCATCCTGCTCTATCCTCAAATCCTCCATATCCTCTCTGGCCTGAGCTAACTGAGCCTCTGACACTGCCAACCGCCCATCTACTCCCTGCAGTTGTCCCAACTCAGCCTCTCGACGCCCCAACGCCTCCTCTAAACTGGCCACCTGAGCACGTAGTGTCTCTACCTCCTCCATCTCCTCCCGTGACCGTCGTTGAGGCGTTAGCCTCTCAACCTCTGCCTCCATCCCTGCCCCTGAGCTTCCTGCCTCGGCATCATGTCTACCGACCCGCAGCTGCTCCACCCGTGATGGGGATAGATCACCCTGCTCCGTCCTCAGTTGTCCACCGCGCCGCCGCGGTGCCCTACCTTGCCGTCCGCCCCTAGTCTGGGCCTGCTATGCAGGAACCTGCTGCGCTGGAACCTGCTGTGCTGGCACCTGCTGTGCAGGAACCTGCTGCGCTGGAACCTACTGTGCTAGCACCTGCTGTGCTGGAACCTCCTACCCCACTGGTCCCTATCCCACTACCGCTACTGCCACCTCATCCACACGCTGACCATCTCTAGCGATCACCCTCTCTGACCCATCATCCATCACCTCCACAATAAAATCTACAATGACCTCATCCCCATCCCCATCTGGATCATCTCCACCCCCATCTCCCTCATCCTCTGATATCACCACTGTCGGATCTATCAATCGAGTGGGCCGATGCATCTGCCACCATACATCATAAGCAGGCATAGTACCTGCATCCATCACTGTGCTCCTCCAATCCCACTAAACTGGCCGAAGTGCTGCCCAGTCATCCAGCGCAACCTGTGGCTATAATGCTGTGGGCCAGTAGGCTGTATCCTGCGGTGTTCGCACATATATCGCCATCTGCTGAGGTGCATCCTATACCTGTCCAAACTACCACATCACCTGTGAGGGTAGGTACATCTCTATGGTCTGATCCACATGACCCATAAGAAATCTCTGCTGAAATGTGTACGGGAGATGGGTCACATCATCCGGCCACTCCTCACAATCAATATATGGATGGTATACCATGCTAATCACGTCATCCAGTATCCTCTGCCAGTGGCGGACCTGTCCAGTATAGGTATAGAGTGCATCCTGATACAAAAACACAAATGCCTCAAATGGGTGCCGATAATAACCGCATGTCAGCCGAGTCATGGGGATATGCTCCCAAAGCCATACGTACAGCAGCGTAACCCTAGCAGATAAAGCCCTGTCATGAAGATAGGCGACCATGTGCATCTCGTGAAGCAGCTGTGCTAGCATCACTGGCCCCCATGCGTAGACAGTATCATGACTCACCATCCCCTCTATCATCCCACCCCAGCCCACAGGAAAACCTCTGCCTCACCTATCTGGCAACACCACTCCTCCAATCAGCACACACAAATATAAGGCAAAGGGATCTGCACCTACCACAAGTGTCCTGTCATAATCCATCTCCCTCTCGTCTGCCAAAAACACCACGTGCTCTGCTCTGAACACTCTGATCAATGCAGTCCGTTGCCTCCTCATGTCATACCTCACACGTTGACCATGAATCGACAGCTTGAGGATGCAATAAACATCCTCAAGTGTGATAGTCATCTCTCCTGTCAGCAGCAGAAAGCTGGAAGTCTCGCTGCGGTATCACTCCACTGTGGCTGTCATCAGAGCTCTATGAGCTCGCAGCACTGGCATCGCTGCCACTGTCCAAAGCCCCAGTCTCGCAAGTCGAGGCCACCATGCCTCATCAAACAGTGGCATCACGGATCACACTTGTCGCTTTTGTGACTGCAGTATAAACTGCCGTGTATCCTGCATCCACCACTTCTTCATTAGATACTAACTTATTTTTTCCCAACACACCTTTTCTTCTAATGTCTCACAGGCCCAAATCATGTGGCCCCACACAGATAGTCCTAGTGCTATTTTAAAAATAGAGCTACTTTTCCCTACCCATCGCGCCGATACAGACAATGGCGCCACTGCGCGCCCTGTATCGCGCCAATACAGATAATGGCGCCACTGCATGTCCTGTATTGCGCCAATCCCGACAATGGCGCAGCACTTCATTTTCACCTCAATTCTTCTTTTAGCGCTAAAAATCATGATAGCGCTATTCCCCAATATGGCACTATTTCAGACGATAGCGTGGATATAACCATAATATGGTGCCAAAATGCCATATGTTTTTCTTTCTAGCTTTTGGTGCCAATCCAGATGATGGCACCAATATTTCTACCAAATGGTGACAAAATTGCCTTACCCTACCCTGGCGGATAGTGCTAATCCGTAGGATTGCGCTAATCCGCCTTGTCTATGGCGCCACGCGCTCCTAACCCATATCCCGAAACCCAAAAACACGTGCGTAAAATAAAAAATCATGAAGTTCAAGTTAGGCCCTACTTGGGGTCCAGCCTCGGGTGACTGCCCGACCTCTCGGAATCGCTCTGAGATGTGATGAAGTCGTGGGAACTGTGGGTTGCGCTCACCCATCTCTCCTTTGTCTTTTCTTCTAGAAGGTCAAAAGTGTGCCAATGTGGCACTCTTTGGGCCCACTTTTCCTAATATAGTGGGCCATGTCCTCCCTCCATCCCTTCCTTTTCCCTCCAGGGTGCAGATCTCAGCCTTTTTCCTCCATTTTTCCTCCCACCATCTTCTTTTTCCAGCACCTCTCCAACTTTCACTTCCGTCACATCCTTTCGAGAGCTTACCTGCAAAATTGTTATTTTTCCTGCCAACCTCTCGAGGGGGCATCCCTTATCCATCTCATTCCTTCCCGGCAGCTGGGGCATATTTTTCTTCTTTGACCTGACGCCACTTCCCTCCTAGGTCCTGATGCCACGTCAAAGAGGGGCAAATGTAGACAACTAAAAATGTCTCGACCACCAAACTGACTCCTGACATCCCTAAACTTACCAATTCCCTTTCCAACTAATTAATTAAATTTTTATTTAATTAATCACCCCTTTCATTTTCTAAATCCACACCATTTTATCCCCAAAATTGAATTAATTTTATTAATTCAATAGTCCAAACCTTAGCCAAGTGATTTAATAAATATGCAAAATTTATTAAATCAATTCCCCATTTTCCCTAAATCTAATTAATTAGTTAAAACCATGTTAACAATTAATCCAACCTACTAATTAGCCTATCCCTACCCTAGACAATTAAATAGCTATTATTTAATTGCCTACTCTAGCCTACCCCATCCTAGCCTTAGGATTAATTAATTAAATCACTAATTAATTAATCTTATCCCCCCTCTAATCCCTCTACTAATTTATTCCAGCCACATTAATTAGGTTAATCACCCTAATTAAGAAAGTCAAATCCTCATTAGCACTTCTTTCCACACCTCCCAAATTTAAAATTCAAATAAATCACACATCACATTTACTCCTCTTACACATCCCTTACACATGTCATATCCACTCTTCCCCAAATGAATTTTTAATTCATTTTACCCTTCCCCATGTGAATTTTTAATTCACAAATAATCCATCTCACCCAACCTCATTTATTCACCCCTTTCCCAAAAATGAATAAAAGATTTACTTTTATTCCTAGCCCTCCATCTTCCAAGATCAAATCTAGGCCCTCCACCTCACTTTCATCCTCCACCATTGATCTCTCCAATCAATCTCCACCCTTGGATCAAAATCCTCTCCAAAAGTCTATAAATACAACCTCTCACAAGTCATTTTCATCATCCATTTTCATGCAAAGTTACCATGCCAAAATCACCTTTGAGTTAATAGTGAGTTACACAATTGAAGAGCATTTCACATTTGGATCAATAGTCTAGGGATCATCTTAGTCTTAGGAGCTTCTTTTGGGTGCAAAGGCTCCTTCTTTCCCTTGATGGGATTAGGTTGTGTATGTGAGGTATAATCTCTTGTGTTATTGCATTTGATTTAGTGTTTTCTCTCATTTTGCATTATCTAATCTACACTATCCTTAAAGGCTTTCTTTGAGGTAGCCCATGAATTGACTAAACCTTGACCAAGACTAATATACCAGTTATATGCCTCTTCCCCTAAGGAAAATGGAAATAACCTGCACACTACATCCTGATGTTCGATTCTAGCCCTACAACAAGCTTCCTTGAATGTTCTAATGTGATCATCAGCATCCTGATATGGATGATATTTAGGACAAATCTTATCAAGATTTTTAGGCAAAGGATGATATGCAGTAAAAGTTAGAGGTGACTCTACAATAATGAATGACATTGTGACTGGTGGAGGTTGGACCTGAGGTGTGACAGGTGGTCCTGTATGTGTTTGTAACCCGATAGGAGTTATAGGAGCAGGTTCTGGTGAAGCTCCTGGCACACTTGAAGTAGGAGAATGATGAATATCTACTATTCTAGGTCTAAATGCCCAGATAGGTAGTTCTTTGAAGATTCCACTGGATCTGGACCTAGTATTTAGCTTGAGAGCCAGGATTTCATGAATTCTAGGAAAATTGGTTGGTTTACTGTAAAGATCAACTGAAACACCCTAGCAAAGGCTATATTTATGATCATAATTTGAAACTGACTAGTTATTTATGCAATATTTGCAGAAATGATGCAAATTCAAGGTGATATGAGACTTAGGAACATGAGCAACCAAATATCTGGTCACTAATGCAAATTACCTCAAAGTTTTAACTAAAGACTTGAAATATAGCTTATCTTTGAAACTTGATGATGATCAACCACAAAGATTGAAGTATCTATGCGCAATTTTGAAAACTTTGCAAATTACAAGCATGCACGGACTTAAAACAACAAATCTTTACATATGACTTCAAATACAGAGCTGCTTGAGTATTACCTTTTTGTCTGTATCATCAAATTAGACAAATCTATTGATGAGAAGGTCATCTTTCTAGTGCCAATTTATGTTGATGATGATTGTTAGTCATAAAAACATGCATAAAAATTTGTACATCAAACCATTATTATCTTGTAAAGTATGACTAGCTTAGGATAAGTTGATGACTCCAAGTCTCTGTTGATCAGGTCATGATCATCTAACATTACTCAGAGGTTGATGTGAAATGTTGTTTTCCATTTCAAGGGGTCTTACATTTGTCTTGATGATCAATATGTTCTGTTTCCCATAAATTTACTCCATAGAGGTTATTTCTACTCTATTTCCAAAGATAATGGTGTATTTGCAAGTTTGATCAATTCTTCTGATTATTAATCATCATGAACCTGTTCTTTCTTCTACACAATATATTTATTCAAATGATGTGTCTGTAAGTGGATATTTGCATGTATCTCTTGGATATTTGTATGAATTTGCATGATATTTGTCAATTTAACATGCTTTTACTCTAAATATGCTATGTATTTCCAATTATCTATGAGATATCAACATATTTCATGTTATTTGTTTTTAATTCTCTATTATTTGCAATTATGGTGATGAATTGTCATGAAATTGAAAGAAATTTCAAAGAATGCTTCTAATTTTAGTGAATCTTTAGCCATTGAACCACATACATACAAGATACATTCATGAGGAGAAGAAATCAAACCATATGTCACCAAGATGTTCCATAGCTAGATATGGATGATGCTAACTTCAAAGGATAAGGAATGAAAACAACACATGCAGACTGATAAGCACTCCAAGGGACGCAGCTAATTAGTGTAGGTATCTAGAATTCAAACACAGATTACTCAAGATTTATGATGATTTGTAATCAAATTGTCTTCTCTTTCATTCAGTATGCATAACATGTACATTTAAAACAACTTTGAAATGGGTCCTGATATTTCAGCAATCAAATTTCAATTAAGTTTCTGAATGTTCAAAATATGGCACCCCTACACCTTTTATAGAATAAGGTGAGGGAGTAGTTACAAATGACCTACGGTCAATAACAACTCTTGACTTAGTCAACCTTTCCTTGTGGCATAGGTTGCTAGCTAGAAACCATCTAGATGACTCATTACCTTATGAATGCCTTGTGCATGTCTTCTTTGTGATACATCTTCAATCATTCTTTGGGCTCTTCCTCTTTATCTTCATAATCTTCATCATCATGATCACCATCTTCATTACTTTCTGTATCATTGTCATCCTGATGAACATCATCCTACATATGGACCTTCATTACCATCCTAATATTCTCATAGGCTTGTACTATTTTATCTACCTCCCCACCATCTTGGGTTTTGGCTTTTGTTATGGCATGCTTATGAGACTGGAATTTAGCTTTGATCATGTCTAGCTTACCCTTTTTGTCGTTCAAAGTCTCATTGTAAGTCTCCACCTTGACCTTTACTCTCATGATTTTATTCATCACCTCTTCCATTAGGTGGGTGAGGGGGTCATCTGCCACTAGCTGGAAATTATCATGTAGTGCCTTAATGGCAAAGTTTGCATCTTGGTTTTCAATCTTCCCCTCTACTTTCCCTTCCAAAGCTTCTAGGATCTCTACTTCATATGCCATCATGTTGTACAACTTTATACTTTTATCCCTAAGCTTGCCACTGGATTTCTTCAGGATATCACATTTGAACTTGATATCTTCATACCATACATCTATTAGTAGGGCAATGTTATTATTCAACACTTGATTGTTTATTAGAATTTAAGGATTAATTCTCTTCATCTCACTCAAAGAAGTTAGGTCCTTTTCCAATTGGAATGACCATCTCCCGATTTCATTTTGTATTTTATTTACTTTTCTCTTCAAACCGCTTAAAGAATTCAACCTCTGTAAGGAGGTTCTCAAAACATCCTGAGATATGACAGTCAATGGGACTGCGGAATCAACTAGTGTATTACTAAGGTTAATTAACCCCTTTATATATGAATACAGTTGAGCAATGTGCTCTTTATACTATTTATTTTTGTCATGTCCCTGTTTCCGGCTTGATCATCCAGTAAAGAATGGATTAGCCTATTGATCATTCCCGGAGGCTAATTCAGAATGATAAGGGAATGAAGTGGTTTTTGACTAATTCAATTCTATTGTTTTGCAGGATCCAAGTCAGAAACTTAAAGTTTGGCTAAGTTTGAGAGCCATTTCATCTGTTCAAGTTGTCAGGGCATGAGGCAAGGAGGGGCGCTATCTGTGGAGATGATATTAGCAGCTTTTGAAACATCATACACTTCAAAATTCACAGGAAATTGGCTAAGTCTAGCTAGGCACATTTTCCATGCCAAATCCTCCCAAATGTGCGCCTAGTAATAGCTACTCTGATATGCGCCTAAACAAGACTCCAGGGGGTGAATGTTACTTAAGCTCCTCAAGAATGCCAGGGCGCTTGCTAAGACAATTGGTTTCTTGCATTGCAAAGACATCTAGTATGAGCGCTCTCAAGGAAGAATTGAGCAATTCAAGACCGGGCGCCAAACTCATATCAGTTCATCTCAAAATTGTGCCTCATGGATAAAATGGACTTCAAATCCTCCAAATCATGTAGGTGCTAATAGCAGTGATGTTCTGAAACTTACTTCATGCCTCCAGAAGTGAACATTTGCATGGGGATGAGCCATTCAAGGGAGGGCGCCAATTCACCTTTTCACAGACACCATGATGCGCCTAAGCATGAAAAGGTCTTTCAATTCACTCAACATGAAGGGCGCTTGGCAGAAGTTGACTTAGATATGGCTTGAGATGAAGATTGTACAAGAAAAAGTCACATCCTTCCTAAGGCGCCCACTTGATTTGATTTTCTAAGTTCAGAGTGTGTGGAGAATGCTCTAGGCGCGAATTCCTCTTGGTGCAAACCAGAATGAGTGCCTAAGGCACTAGAATAAGATCCTATGGATTGGCGCTTCAGGATGGAAAGTTGATAAGCATCTAGAATGAAGGGTTCTGAGTGGATTCCCTCTAGGCGCTAGTGTCAAGTTGTAGCATTCTATAATGAGCGCCCAGAGCAACAAGGCACCCATGTATGATTCCAGGGACTCTCCATTTGAGCGCCTAAGCTTGGATGAATATAGTTAAGAGTTTGGAAGTATCAAAACTTCATTAGGCGCAAATCCAAGCTCTTGCCACCTCAAAACAGCGCCTAGGATCAAGATACCTCATTAAGGCATAGTTCAATGACCCTGTTTGGCGCCTTAGGTTGAAAACACTTTGTAGACGTGGATTGAGCTCTCCAGGATGATAGGCGCCATCTCATAAATCCAGAGCCTTGAAAATGCACCTAAAACTAGACTTGGATGTTGAAGATCCATTCATCTTGCTAAGGAGATAGAATGTTGTCTAAGGGTCACTTATCAAAAGTAGATTAAATGACAAGGAAGAGCATACAATTGCCTAGGGCGCACTTTGCCTCCTGTACCACCTTGGAACTGTGCCCCACCTCAATTCTTCATTCATCTACAAGAGAACATCATAGGACAAGTGGTTGAGTACAAACAAAAACAAGTATCATTGATGAGGCACACTTTCTGAGTCTTGGTTATCTCTAGGAAGCACCTAACTTGGGAAGGCGCCTATCCTGGTTTCTACCTCTTTCAAGTTGGCGCCTAGCATGGAGGACTTTGCAATATGGCGCCTAGTCAGAGATAAGGTAGTTGTAACTACCTAAGCTCTCATTGGTCCACAGAAGGTCTTCGGGATCTGTGTCAAGGTCTCTGGATAAGCTTGCCAACTCAGAATGAGTCTTCAGATGGAATATTCCCTTGGCATCTATGCATTTGACAAAATTCTCTCTGCAAAGCTGTTGAGCTTGTAATCTTGAGGCCTACGAGTTTCAAGTGTTGGGGTGATGCTCCCTCAACTGACAAGGTGATGCTCCCTTGTTGTACTGTGAGGTGTTGACATTCAGTTGACATCATTGAGTTTGATTAAGTTGATCTAGTGTGCAAGGCATTGTAATCATCAAGGCTCCAAGGCCTACTTTTGTAATTCCATTTGAATAAAGTGTAACTACATGCCATTGAAAGCATTATCCATGTAATAAGACATTGTGAGTTGATTGAATCAAGTAATAAAACAAGTACCCAGCTTAAGGTTGATTCATTCAAATAGTTATCTTTGATGTATATCTTTGTGTTGTTGAAATAGTTGATGAGTTGATAGCAAGTAAAATTGTCTAAGTAAGGAAAAATTTTGGTAGAATTAGTTGGGTATCTTACAATTTTTCTCTTTCTCCTTCTTTACCCTTTAGGTAAAAGAATAAATGATGTCCTTCCCTTGCTGACCTTCTTGGTCTTTGTTAGCAAAACCCAAATCAACAGTTGTGATTTGGAACTCTTCAAGGGTGATCTTGCCCTTCTCTTTCTCTACAGTGGGAAGTGCTACTTGGGTTGTCCTTCTTCCTGTAGCAACATCTCTTCTAATAGCCGATGTCAATCTGGGGCTTCATTATTGTCTCTACAAACAGGGTAGAAACATCAAATTCTTGAATTTTAGACCCTCCTTCCATACCTATTTATTTCTCTAGCCACTGAGGTATTTAATCCCTAGATCCTTGACGTCTTTTGTCATCATCATGTTTGCCATGATCTCTAGTATCTGTTTCTTCTTTGGGTGGAGAAGGTGACTTCTCAATTTCTTCCTCATGGAGTTCTTCATGAGGGGGGTCTTGTTGCATCTCCTCTTGCTGAGGGGCTTCCTTTTGTGGGGGAGGATCTTGTGGAATGTCCACATGATGATCCTGCGTTGGATCCTGCACTCCTTCTTTCTGAGTTTCATCTACTTTAGTATTTTCCTCATCTTGAGGCATATTACCCTCTATGGTTGTCTATGTGTTTGGGCCTAGTGCATCACCTTAATCTTGGGTCACATTTTGTTCTGTACCCAACACACTGATGTCTTGTGTCTTAAGGTCCTCATGACCTAATTTATCTTTTTCTCCTATATCTCCTTGAGTCTGGGTGGCATCATCACCTGATGTACCTTTATCACCACCACCTTTCTGTTGGACTTCTACTATCTTTGGCTTAGTGGGTATCTCATGCTATTGTTGGCCCATATCCAGAGCATTACTCTCTTCTTCTACCTTCTTAGCTACTTCAACTTTCTCTGTTACATCAAGTGCACTTGCTTTGTCTTTGGGGCTCACATCCTCCCTGTATGTCAAATCTATAACTGCAAGGTTAGTCACCTGATCAACCAATTTGTTAAGCCCTATTTGTTGGGCTTCCCTTTCTAGGATACTTTATTTTCCTCCCTCTATTTGTTTTACCTCCTCCAATACTGCCATTTGTGCTAATGGGGTCCCATGTGGAGTCATGCAGGTACTAGAGGTGAGGGCCTCCATCTTTTGAGAGGCCACATTCTGTACTACCTCATCATCTGATAAGTCAACAATGTCTTCCAGAGAGAAAGGACCACCCTAACCTGCTTTAAAAGTCTCTTTTGCTTGTTCCTTGGCCTTCTTAGTCTTAAACTTGATTATGGTGGGAAGGGGCACATCATGTTGCATCTCCTTCTTAAACGCTTCACCACCAGCTCCTCTCAATACTATAGGATCGGCCCTGATATCACCCCAAATAGATGTTCTCTACTTCTTGGGTAGTGACATCAGCGGTGCCGCCCCTCTCTTCCTACTGACCATCATTGGGTCATCACCTGCAGGCTCTTTTTCTACTTATACTTCCTCAAAAGGGATATCCTCTTCTACATCCTACTGTGAGGTCTGGCCTTCCTCTATTATTTTTGTAGTTCTACAGCTGACCTCAGGATCCTCTTTGTCTTTGGTTTATCCATCAGAGGTGGTGCAGATGAGGTAGATGCTTGTCCTGATGTTGATGCACCTGTAGATGGTATGGCAATTATTTCAATTATCTCCCCTTTAGGTTTATCTTGAGTCTTTTTACCTCTAGGGGGACCATTCCTCTATTTCTGGGTAGGTAACCTCTCCCCATTAGACTTTCTCTTCTCATTGAGGAAGTCATCATACTCTTCATTAGTTAGTTCTTATATTTTCTTCTTGGCATCTATAGTAAGGGCCACACCCCTTTTCTTTAATCTATTTATCTATTCGTCTACCCAAGTTTGGGTTAACTGCAGCACCCCACCTATAAACTGATACAAGGAAATATCCTCTGGTTGTGTCAGATCAGGGGCTAATATGGTGTCATTATAAACCTTCTTATCTTCATATTCATTTCACATCATTTTTCCATCATCCTTCTTCAGTTGTGGTGGCACTGGGATGCAGTCATATGTCCTTATCTGATTCAAGGTGAGCCTCTAGTATTTTCTTCTTCTCACCTCAACTTCATCCTCACAATCTGTCCAAAAATCCTCCAGATGTTTCTGATGAATAGGATTTCCTATTATTTTATGCATCCTGCCATAGCAGTCATAAGATCTAGCCAATGGAAATGGCTGCAGATACATCAGTTTGAGGCCTCCTATGACATGCTCTATGCTCTGTGAATCTAAGCACATATACCAGCCCATAGACACTGGAAATAGTACTGGAGGTATCTTCTTTTGTGCTTTATATGCCTCCACTATGGTAGACACTTGTCTAAGAAACTCCATCAGGACTACCTTATCCATAGGGTACCTGGGTAGCATAAGGGGCTGTTCTTCAAATCCTTCTATTCTTATATATGAGAAGGTGGCATATTGGATGAACCAGGCCCCATGTCTATAAACAACTTCCTAAGCCTCCATGCTCAGTCTCTAGTTCTCTCTTCCTCCATGGTTCTAACTAGATTCATAGAGAATGCATCATTCACCAATTTGTAATCTAGGAGGTAGTTCTTTCTCTGTAGCTAAGGATAGTGATCCCATATGTGGGCATCATCTACATCACCACCAGCCTTGCCCAATGTAGTCAATGCATCAAAGGTTCTCTTGTAGGCACATGAGTACACAACATATGAGGTCATATGAAATGAGCATTCCTGACCTCCCCAGTTGCTCATCTCTTCATCCAATGCATCACTGATGACCTTGGCCCATAATGTCTTGTTATCTGTATAAAGGACCATCTGGATGATTCCAAACATCCAATTCTTAAAATTTCCAGCATGAGGCATACCTATCATCCTGCTGAGCAGGGCAATCATGTACTGGTACTCATCATCAAAATCAAATTTATACAAGTGTACGGGCAATTTAGCTGAGGCAGTGTAGGTGCTGCTCTTCGACCTCCATTGGTACATCCTCTTCCTTGCATTCTTCTTATTGTTATTATACTCTATCTCTAGTTTATGTAGATCCACACTAACCACCTTCTTTCCAAATGGCAGGTTAAACATAGAGGTGATGCCCTTAATTGAAAAGTCGGCATATACTCTTCCATGTTTCTCCACCCACCTGGTCTGAGGGTTATGGTTCCTGGCACATTCTACTACTAGTTCTGGGGTTTCCATGGCATAGGGGAATCTGGGTGCATGCCACATTCCTCATACATATATTGCATCCAGAAGGGTATTATCTTTATCATGATCTATTTTGGTTGACCATACTGCTAGATCTATATCTCCTTGGTGAGTGTCTCCAATGATGGCATACTTGAATTGTACCCCTTTAGGATGAACAAACATGGGTTTAAGAAATTTTGAATCAGACCTATTATGTCTAAGGTCTTCCATGGGTTCCTGTAATAAACATGCCTTGTCTTACTTTATGATATCCATATGCATTCATACCATATTATATATCTCTACAGCATCATGCATACTCCATTTATCATCTTTACTACATCATGATGTGCATACTTACAGATTCAAACAACAAGAGAGAAACATACTACCTAAATGTGCAGAAAACGACAATAGAAGGGTTTTCAATTACTTACCTGATAATGCTTTCCTCTTGAATTGGATGGGTGATTATGGAAAAGGGTCACAAATTTCGGTGATCACCCATTCCATTATGCTGCAAGCTCTAGTCCATTCACAAGTAGCTTGAATGAGGGTTTGACTTTTTTTGCTCTGTAATTTCTAGTTTTTTCACAAGGTAAATGAAAATAACCTTGGTAAGATACATTTAAATGTATCTGTAGGGTGAATTAGGGTAAAATTGAGTCAGGATTGCTTAATCCGTCGATCTTCTGCAGAGAATCCATGGATGATGCCAAGTGTTTGAATTGCATTCGCAGTCCACGGGAACCTATCTACCGCATTTATGTGCATTTAATGTTAGGAAATGGGGGGGTGATCTTCGAAAGATGGGGTGATATTCAAAATATGACCCTCATAACAAAAATGACCACCTCTAGAAAAGATCGGAGTGACATCACCATTTTGATGACCTTGTTTAAGCATTATGTTGTAATGATGTCACCATCATGTTATTGAATATGGTGGGTATCAGACATATATCTTCATGCGGTAAAATGGAATGATGACATCATCATTGTGGTGATTTCCTTTGTTCATTGGGTTTTGATGATGTCATCATCATATTGGCATAGGGTGATATTTTGTGAAGAGGGTGATATTCGTAAGATGACGGATATTAAAAAAATATGGCCCCTGCAAAATATATGAAGTCGTTTGATGGGTAGATAACAACTACTACGTAAAATTGACGTTCGGACTTCACGGACCAAATGATTATTGGATGACCAACTTATATCAGTGTGACCTTTTATAATGTGATTGATGTTTGAAATATGACCCCCCCTCGAAATATTAGGTTTGATCGAAACTTTGGCTTAACATAAATTTCTCCCCTTAGAGAATTTCAAGGTGATCCAAAAGGCAAACCTGCATGGAATTTCATGCACTTTCCAACTATGAGGTTAATAATGTGAAATATTGACTTTGACAACTGACCTCATCATAGTGACCTATCTACCCCGTGCAGGGCTACTTGCATGACTTAATTTTACCAGATCGCCAAAAGCAGAAAAACAGGCCAAAGTAGCAAAAAAAAGTTGGGTCCCTATTTTGTCAAGTCAAAATGGCGTGTGTTGTGTAACCACACAACACCGCCCTCTGTGTCACCGATTCAAGTCATCATAGCCACCATAGGAATTTTGTTTACCTGAAGCCATCCAAATCTAGACCCTCAACTCTGCCACTAGCGATAATGGCTAACATTGGCAGTTAAGGCTTTTGCCTTATCACTGGTGGTTAAGGCTTTGAGCCCTTAGCCACAGGTCACACAGGGGGGGCTAAAAAACCATCAACCCCTTTTTAATTTATTTTTTTGATGATGCTATGGCCACGGTCATATGAATGACCGTTGGCTTATCTAACCACCAGGATAAACATTGACCACCAGGAGGAAACCTTCACATGTGACCAGATCAGTGTTAACTGCTAGTGGCTTGTTTAAACTGCCAAGACTTGACCTTTGCTCTTCCACATGCCCTAATAGGGCCTTTTTTCCTTTTCTCATAACTTTCACATACAAAGGCAAAATTGTGCAAATGAGGGCTCATTGGAAAGAGGACTTCATCAACTCTATAGCTGTAGGATTTTATTAGATGAAAGTGTCATTTTTCAGGCTTTTTTGTAGTCAAAGTCAACATTGCTTTTCAATTCCAAAAGAGCATAACTTTTGCAATTTTCATCCTTTTTTCGTGAAATTGTTTTTAAAAGTGCTTAGAATTTTGTCTAGAATCTGTTCATGTAGTTCATTTTTTATATCAGGTCATTTTCATCAGATTTCTCTTTTTCACATAACAGTCGCCTATGCACTTTTACTTGTTTCTTTTTTGATTTTGTGACTTGTAGGTGACCTCACAAGGCTGGAAAAGCATCAGCACCAGCATCGGCAACAAATTGGAAGTGAAATAATTAGGTGCACTCCTTCTAATCTTTCATTTCTCATAATCATTGTTTGATCACACATTTCAATTTAGGCTCATAAAATGAACATTTGTCTTCATCACACATCAAAATTGGGCATTAAAACAAACACGTGTCTTCCATTCACATCTTGACTTGGGCATAAAAAGAATGAGTGCTTGAATTGTTTGGTGAATTTGCATGCAATTAGAGGTGTGTATGCTCTTCTCATGCACTTTGTATGATCTTGAGAATAAAAAAAACCTCTCATCCATTCATTTTCACAACACACATTTTGATTTATTAAGGACAATTTACAAGTACGAGTGTGAATCAAGTGACATCTCACTTGGTTCACTTTTGTTTACCCTTTCTTAGGAGGCCTTCTTGGAGACACACCACTCCAAGGGACAACCTCAATTGAGGCCGAATTGAAAGACACCCTAATTGGGAGTTGAAATCTTGTCACTCTTGGCTAAGACCCAAACAACTTTATACCTTTGGGAAGTGAATGTGAAGGGTGGGTTACCCCTTTCTCCTAACTGTGTGGTAGGATTTTGCTTTCAATCTATTTCCCTAGTTAACCTTGTGTGACCTAGTTGAGGACCTAATTGGCCATACCCCACTTGACTAATTCTAGGGATTGTTGATGTGTCTTCCACATGTGCTTGTTTAATCATCATCATATTCTTCAAATTCAAAATTCAAACTTGCTTATGTGTCTTGCGTGAGTAATTCATGTTCGTACATGTGTGATCATTTGTTTGAACATTGCCAAATCAAGATAAACACCAAACACACAAAAACAAGTCATCCTTCACATTCCTGCCAACACATTCATATCCAATCACTTTCATCCTAATCACCCTTCTTAGCCACTTCATATCCTAATCATACCCAAGTCATAAAAATTCAAACCCTAGTCATTCCTTGTCACATTCTTCCTAATCAAACCCACATCATTCCTAATCATTACACATCATCATAATCTTCATTCTAATCAAATAAAATTCATTCTAATCATTTTCCTAATCATATCCTAATCATCCTAGTCATCATCCTAATCAATCCAATGTTGGTAACAAGGCAAATAACTGAGAGGGGGGGTGAATTAGTTATCTCTATTATCTTAACTTTCTTTTCTTCTTTTATAATTTGTGCAACATAAAAACATATAAGCGTATATAATCATGAGAACAAAAATAAATCAATACATATAACACAAGTAATTTTACATGGAAAACCCTGTTAAGTGAAAAACCACAGGGTGACTAACCCAAGATTGTATTCTCTATTAAAAGAATAAGAAGTACAAAATGGCACTGGCCAATTAGGGCTCACTGCCTGAGCACACTACTCACAAGAGGCACACTGCCTATAAGAGACTCACTATCTACAAAACTTACAAAAGGTAACCAGGTGTTTGAACTGATGAGATACATATATAAATGCTAAAGTTTAGTTCTGGTTAGGCACAATATACTGACCTGATGCACTTCATCCTTCCTCTACTCTAGTGTTGCTGCTCTGTCACATATCGGACTTGTATTGCTACTTCCACACTTTATCTCTTCATTTATTCACACTTTATTTTCTCATATCTAATCACACACAAACCTTCATACTAGAATCCATCTAGTATATATATCCACACCAATGATTTCAACAATTTTCTAGTCAGCAACCAGAATATTCAAGATATTTACAAATTACTCAGCTGAATCCATGCTTGATTTGAGATACGTATCAAGAACATAGGCATTGGAGTCATCAATCATGTCGGCCAACAATGTATGATCCCTCAAATTGCTTTATCAACATCAATTACTCATTTGGATTGAAGTCTGATACTCTGCCGGTCAAATTTTTCTTAGTCTGCTCTACCTGTCTTGAACCCAACACTTAGATGATCATATCTTCTTCATGATTTATCACTGGAGGCTAAATCTATGGAATATAGTAGTCATGATACTCCTCTTGACTTGTCCAAGTCCACAACTTGCTGAGTTACACCATCTGAGAGATCCAGACCTGATTGTCAGACCTTGTTGCATACTCTATTCTTGTTCACCGGACCAAAACAATCTTCAATCTAACTTCTGGTATAGGCATACTATGTACTACGGATGTGTGGGATAGACTTTGTTGCCATCAATGACGGCACTCATGAAGCCCCATAGTGTCTCTTGCCAACAATCTCCCCCTTTGGAATTGATGGCAACACTTAGTGAAAAATGGCTAAGTGTCATTGTAAACTCCCCCTTGGCTAATGCTATGTCTTTTGCACTATTATACCAAAACTCCTCCTTAGCTATATTTCACATTGTTCACTACTCTTCAATCCCCCTCTAACATGAATAGAAAAGGAGGGGGTCCGCATACCAAAAATTTGCAAAAATTATTCTATACATGGCCGCATAAGTATATATACATGTTATACTTACATATACTTGAGTATATCTGCAAAAGTGGCCTTCAACTGTACAAACTCTGTGGCCCAGCTCTGCTTCATCCTATCTAAAATGGAGATGTGACCACTTGACAAAAATGCGTATGCTTCAACCCTTCTCAAATCTGTCGGATCACTAGTCCGGGCTGTGGTCTGAGCATTTGTTAAGGCCTCATGCATTGCCTCTAACTTAGGGATAATTATACCTCTAAGTTCACTCATCCTGTTTATTATATTCTTCTTTGCTTTATCCAGCCTCTTTATTTCATTTATAATGACAATAGCCTAGCATTCTTGATTCATTAAGGATGTAGTGAGGGGATCAAAATTTTGAGATAAACTTGACAATTTACCTTCTTGTTCTTTCACCTTCTTTTCAATATCCTCTGTCACTTTGGGCCAAGATAGACAAAACTTGTACAAGTCCCCACCATCTTGAAGAGAATTTTCAAGGCTCTTTATTCCAATGTCTAAGTGTTGATAACTGAGAGGGGGGGTGAATCAGTTATCCTAATTATTTCCCTTATTGAACTTTCTTTTTAATTGATGCAGCATAGAATCAAACACAAAAACATTAATCATGAAATAAGAAACACATGACACAGTATTTTTGACGTGGAAACCCTGTTAAGGGAGAAAACCACGGGGTGATTAACCCAAAATTATTCTCTGTTAGAAGAATAGGAAATTACAAAATGGCACTTGCCAATTAGGGCTCACTGCCCGAGCACACTGCTCACAAGAGGCCCACTGCCTACAAGAAGACACACTGTCTACTAAGTGATAAGAATCACAGTCTTGAACTGATTGGAAGCATCTGCATATGCTGGAGTTCAGTTCCGGTTAGGCTCAGTACACTGATCTGCTGCACTTCATCTTTCCTCTGTTCTTTATTCTGCTATCTTTCACATACCGGATCCTTTTTGCTACCTCTGCTCTGTTCTGGACTTATTCGCATATATCTTCACACCATCACACCCTTCACAACTAAATCCATCCTCTATATATATCCGCACAAGTAATTTCATCACCTTTCTAGTCGGCATCCGGAACAGTCTAGTTTCTTACAAACTCTTGTTCTGTCGGTTGAATCCTTCCTCACCAAGCAATGCGGATCAAGCATATACTTGTAGATATCATTAATCATGTCAGCCAAACATGATTCATGCCTTCACAACCTCTATCATCAATAGTAACACATCCGGAAAGTAGTCTGATACTCTGTCAGTCAGTTCTTCCTCTGTTTTCACTGTCTCTCAGGAATCCGGTACTCAACTATTCATATCTTTTTCCTTGTTCATCACCGGAGGCTAAATCCTTGGAATATACCACTCAAGGTAGTCCTCTTGACTTCCCCAAATCCGCACTGCACCAAGACACTTCCTCTGAGAGATCCGGACCAATCTGTCGGACCTTGCCACATGCTCTGTTCTTGTTCACCGGACCACAACAATCTTTATTCTGACTTCCGGTAGAGACACATTATGACTTGCGGATATGTGGGATGACCTTTGTTTCCATCAATGACAACAACCATGAATCCATATAGTGTCTCTTGCCAACAATCTCCCCCTTTGGCATTGATGGCAACACTTAGTGAAAAATGACTAAGTGTTTTCACTATGCTCCCCCTTTGCTGATGCTCTGTCTTTATATACAATTTCCGGAACTCCCCCTTAGTTGGATTCCTCATTTTTCACTGCTCCTCACTCCCCCTTTGACATCAATGGCAAAGGGTGGGGTCCGCACACCAAAATTTTCAAAAATTTTCTATACATAGCCGCATATTTACATACTCACATATATTGAAGAATGTCTGCAAAGGATGTCTGCAATTGAATCATTTCTATAGCCCAACTTTGCTTCATTCTGTCCAAAATTGAAATGTGACCACTCAACAAAAATGCAAAAGCTTCTGCCCGCTTGAGATCTGTCGGATTTTTTGTTTGGGCGGTGGTCTGAGCATCACTGATGGCCTCATGCATAGTTTCCAACTTAGGGATTATAATCCTTCTAAGTTCTCCCATCCGGTTAGTGATATTCTTCCTTTCCTTCTCAAGATTCTTTATTTCATTCAAGACTGCAATAGTCTAACATTCTTGATTTATTATGGAGGAAGAGAGAGGATCAAAACTTTGAGATAAGCTTTGTAGCTTATCCTGTTCCTCTTTTATTTTCTTATCAATTGCTGTTGTTGCCTTTGACCAGGATATACAAAATTTGTAGATGTCACCGCCATCCTTAAGAGCATTCTCTAAGCTCTTTATTCCAATGCTTACAATCTTCCTATCTTTAGAGATTAATTCTAATATCTCTGAAAATCTCTTATCCAAAAATTCCTTCCGGACCTTTTCTTCAGCTGATTTTTCTAGAGAATCAAAATGTGTATCAACACTGCTGACTAAGGTTTTTAGATTACCGGAAGTGGAGGCTGTCGGATCTATCTGGATTGATGGCATAATCTTTACAAGTACTCCGGAAGCAGCCTCTATCAACTCACAGTCTTCCATATGAGACTTCAGGAGTTTTTCATTTGCCTTGGCATTTGCAAATGAAGCTATCTTCATTGTTTGTACCGGAGAGAGAGAGTCAAAGTCGAATGGGCCTTTTAGAAGCTCCGGTTCATCAATCTCTAAAGTTTCTTTGCTCAAAAATTGTTGAACAGTTTGTGCAGTGTCTCTTGCCGGAGACAAATGTTTCTTTTCTTCTGTAGTCTTGGAACTGTCAACCTCTTTGTCTTTCACAACTGCTTCCTTCTCCTATAATTGCTCTTCTTCTTTGGATCCGGAGACTGTAGGGGAAACCGGAGGAGAGATGTTTGTCTGTTCAGGGCTCACTTCTTCCGGAACAGATGATTCCAAATCAGCAGCTGTTTCTGCACCTAAGTCCTCTACAACAGGAAGATTGAACCTTTTGAAGGCCTTCCGGAGGATCTCTTCTGTCTCTTGGGCCACTCTGTCAGTCTCACCAAGCATGAGTTGATTCATCCTGGCTTTACTTCTGAACTCATCTTTGCAGTCCTTGAAGATAATGTTCATTGTCTTGGGATCAATTTGAGGATATAGCTGAATAGCTATCTGCTCCCGGATCTCAAGATCTTTAGCATGAGCATTATTCTTTCTTACTTCCAATTCCTTTTCTAGGCTTTTAGGAATAAGAGATATGATCTCAATGAAAGCCTTATTATATATGTTAAGATATTTGACTGTGGCTTCCTGCAGAGTCTTTTGGTCAGCCTCACTGAAGTCATCATAAGATTCAGTCATTGGTTGAAGGTTTCCATCCACCGTGACCGACTTGATTACATTCTCTAGAGACAGAGTGGGCTTTTCAACAGATACCTCTGCCATTTCATCCTTGTCTTGGCCTGTGGAGGGTTTACCGGATCCTTTCTTCTTCTGTTTCTTTATTTCTTTTACTCCCTCATCTGATTCTGTTTCCTCTTCATCCTTTTGGCTTCCATAAGCCCTTGTGGCTTTTGTCTTGGATCTCTTACCGGATGCCTGGACTTCCGGTTTTGAACTTTTGGTTGTGGGAGGTGCAGATCTCTTTGATGATCTGGTCTGGGTGGGAGCTTCAACCGGAGCACTTTCTTTACTTTTCTCTTCTTCCTCAGCCTTCCTCCTCTTTTCTCGGCTAGCATCAAGTGCCTCTTTTGAGATGCCTAGGCCTTGTGCAATGTGCTCTACTTCTTTTCTCACCTTTCTTTTAATCTCAGGTTCCCTGAGTTCTACATGTATTTTTACACTCAGCTCCTCAAAGGTTCCAAACCTTTCTGCCTTAGGATCTTTGGGCTGACTTAGCATGTGTTGAACATGCAGCTCCACTATCTGTTCATCCACTTCATACCCCATGGGCATGATCCAGACAGTCCTTGGCTCCACTGCCTCCATTAGGCACTGATCAGTGTCAACCATAAAGCACACTGAGTCTTTGTATTTTTCAACAAGAGACTGGGGAATTTTCTCTCTTGCTTGCATCATGCTCTGAAAGTATTTGAAGTATCCCCATAGAGCTGTATTTCTCGCTTTTGCATCCCCAAGTCCATGCAAATAGTCTCTTATCTGGACTGCAACAGGTTTGTCATTCTGCCATACCCATCCACTTGATCCGGGTAGCTCATTCATGAAGTAGAAGAATAGACATACAATAAGAGTACCATACTTAAAGGAATTCTTCTTATCCTTCTTGATTTTCTGTATGTTTTCCATTAATTGGCTTAGCAGTAGTTCGCAGAGATCATATTCTGCATTCTTTCTTAGCATTTCATAGGCAGTGTATACTGCAGTTCCGGATACAAAATTCTCCCTGCTGGAGTGATAGATCTTGTATCCTATTATCATGGATGCATATTTGATATCCGGATCCGAAATATCTTCAATGGTCATTGCCCTCTTATCAAATTTTGATCCGGTGGCCTCAGTTACAATGTTGTTCTTGACAGATTTGAGGATAGGTATCCCTCCGGAAGAGTATAGACCAGTTACTGCTCTAATTGCCTCTTTTGTGATCTTGCAGGGTCTATCCAGCCATAGAAAGTTGTCATGCATCTTGCTCAGTACATACCGGACCCATTCATCTTCTTCAAAGCAGGGGAAATGAATAAATTGCTCAAATTGTTTCTTCTGGATATCCTTATACTCTGGTTTAAGCTCAAAAGCATTGTCTATCAGTTGCTTGTGGTAGAGGTCTCTTAATTTGAATTCCCCAAATTCCTCAATGCTTGCATGTATGTAAACCCTAATGTCTTCAGTATGTAAAACTCCGTGAGGAACACTAGAGAAGGCTCCTAGTGGATCTACCTCCAATGATTTGTAGGGATGTTTCTTGAATGAGGGGCGAGGTCTATCAGAGATCTTAACTATGTTTGGAGTAGCCATTCTTCAAAGATTTGCAGTGAGGTAATGAAAAACAGAGAATACCTTATGCGCCTTCGACTTGCACGGAGTGATTGGATTGATTTCTTTATGCAATGACTTCGGCAGGAGATCCTTGGTGTGCTTGATGAATCTTGTTGCAGAGCTCCACTTTTCGCTTCTTCTTGAGTGCAGAATGAGCAAATGACTTTTGAGAAATCCCTTAAATTGCTCCGCGAACCCTAATATCTGTCTGCAATAAATGCTTCACCTACATCATTCCGGTTTGCCTTGTCTGGATAGCTTGGAGTATCCTAGATTAGTCCTGATCTGTGGATATCATCCGGATCTTTCAATCATGAATAAATTGAGGTAACATATTACAAGAACATCAAAACACTCTGTCCAATCCGCAGAACAAGATAGTGCACTTCCGGATCTCTCCAGACCTTTTTGTAATCCTTTATCATACCGGAGCATCTCCCTGAACATGTCTTATTTGATCGATCACAGCTTTTTCATGACTCTATGCGGACCTCTGAAAACTTGACTGAAGCATCTCAAGACTCATATCTGCAAACCCTTTAATCCGCATCTTGTGCCACATTCGGCACCACTTGTTTGGCTGGGGGAACAGGATTTTCTTTGAGTCTCCCCCTGAGCCTGAGCTCACTTTTTAATTTCTGGAAGAAATATCAGCACCAGAGTCTGGTGCGGATCCAACCTCTACATTCTCTGAACTTTTCTTCACCCAAATCTTGCTCATCTGATTCCTAACTTCATCCGCATTCATCTTTTGTTTACCCTTGTCTTGATTCTGATTATACACCGGACCTCTTTTGTCCTGATACTTGTTTCTGCAGACTTTAGCATTATGACCGGACCTATTGCAGATTTGGAAAATAACATTTCTTTGCATATTTGACTGATATCCTCTTGATCTGCATTGATTAGCCATATGACCTACTCTATTGCATGTGAAGCATCTACCTTTGAATGATTTGTTTACTTGCATAATTCTGCATTCATGGGATTTGTGTCCATACCTTTTGCAGTTGAAGCAATGTCCGGAGAAGGATGAATTAATCTGATTCATTCTCATTCTACACTGATTAGCTTTGTGACCAAAGTGGTTGCAGCTATGGCAGTATCCATTGAAGGATGGATATCTTTGAGCATTTGGCTGTCTTACCGGAGGTCTTCTAGGCCTGCTCCTTGGATTTTCTGATCCAAGATTCTTTTGACCGGATCTAGAGCTTTCTCCTTTCTCATATCCCAAACCATACTTGTCATCTGTCCTCTTTTGACTTCCAAGAAGAACTTCAAGTTGAGCAGAACTTATCTTGAATTTCTCTTTATATTCATTTGCTGTTTGAAGGTCTCTTTTGAGAGAGGCAATTTGATCCTCAAGTTTTTCTTCATTATCTTTGGCATCTTCAAGATCAGATTCAAGATGTCTGATAATCCTGTCCATCTGGTGGCATTCTTCTAATTTTTCTTTAAGAGATTGTCTTAGATTGTCTTCAGCCTTTCTTTTTTCTTCAATCTCTTGAGTAAACTTTATAGTTCCTGATTCCATTTCATGTCTTAACATAATGACTTCTTTTGATAACTTTTCACATAACTTGGTTTGCTCAGTCAATTCTTCATTTGTATTGCTTTCTTCACTTTGTCTTGCCAACTGTTGGAGCAGCTCCTTTCTCTTTTTCATAGAGAGACTTAATTTGTCTTTTAATTCTCTCATGAATTCATCAGCCTGTTTGAGTCTTTCCTTTAATTCACTGACTTCAGAATTTGACTGTTCAAGATCCTCAAGAGCAGTCTTGAGTTGTTCCCTTAAACCATATGCATCCATTTGAAATCCCAGATCTTCCTCAAGCTGTTAGGCTCTATTAGGAGGAACCTATCTCTGATACCAATTGTTGATAACTGAGAGGGGGGGTGAATCAGTTATCCTAATTATTTCCCTTATTGAACTTTCTTTTTAATTGATGCAGCATAGAATCAAACACAAAAACATTAATCATGAAATAAGAAACACATGACACAGTATTTTTGACGTGGAAACCCTGTTAAGGGAGAAAACCACGGGGTGATTAACCCAAAATTATTCTCTGTTAGAAGAATAGGAAATTACAAAATGGCACTTGCCAATTAGGGCTCACTGCCCGAGCACACTGCTCACAAGAGGCCCACTGCCTACAAGAAGACACACTGTCTACTAAGTGATAAGAATCACAGTCTTGAACTGATTGGAAGCATCTGCATATGCTGGAGTTCAGTTCCGGTTAGGCTCAGTACACTGATCTGCTGCACTTCATCTTTCCTCTGTTCTTTATTCTGCTATCTTTCACATACCGGATCCTTTTTGCTACCTCTGCTCTGTTCTGGACTTATTCGCATATATCTTCACACCATCACACCCTTCACAACTAAATCCATCCTCTATATATATCCGCACAAGTAATTTCATCACCTTTCTAGTCGGCATCCGGAACAGTCTAGTTTCTTACAAACTCTTGTTCTGTCGGCTGAATCCTTCCTCACCAAGCAATGCGGATCAAGCATATACTTGTAGATATCATTAATCATGTTGGCCAAACATGATTCATGCCTTCACAACCTCTATCATCAATAGTAACACATCCGGAAAGTAGTCTGATACTCTGTCAGTCAGTTCTTCCTCTGTTTTCACTGTCTCTCAGGAATCCGGTACTCAACTATTCATATCTTTTTCCTTGTTCATCGCCGGAGGCTAAATCCTTGGAATATACCACTCAAGGTAGTCCTCTTGACTTCCCCAAATCCGCACTGCACCAAGACACTTCCTCTGAGAGATCCGGACCAATCTGTCAGACCTTGCCACATGCTCTGTTCTTGTTCACCGGACCACAACAATCTTTATTCTGACTTCCGGTAGAGACACATTATGACTTGCGGATATGTGGGATGACCTTTGTTGCCATCAATGACAACAACCATGAATCCATATAGTGTCTCTTGCCAACACTAAGGTCCTCCTATCGTTGGTTATCAGTCCTTGCACCTGAGAGAATCTCATTCCCAAAAACTCCTTCTAGACCTTTGCTTTTGCCGATTTCTCTAAAGATTCAAAATGAGTGCCAACAGAATTGACCAAAGATTTTAAGTTACCGGATGGAGAGGCCAAAGGATCCTTTTGGAAGGATGGCATGATCTTCTCCAGCATCCTAGATGCAATCTCTAATAGCTCACATCTTCCATGTGAGATTTCAAAAGTTTTTCTTTTTCTTTGGCTTGAGCAAAAGATGTTATTTTCATTGTCTAGACCGAAGAGAGAGAGTCAAAATTTAGTGGTCCTTGGAATAATCCAAGCTCATCTATCTCCATCATTTCTTTGTTCAAGAAGTTCTTTACTACCTCTGCAATGTCTCTTGCTAGTGACTGAGTTTTCTTTTCTTTTGGGATCTCAGAACTGTCATCAGAGATCTTCTCTGCTTGTTCTTCTTCCTTTCCTTTTACCTCCTCTTCTTGACCCACTTTCTCCTCTTTTCTTCCCTCTCCTTCAGCTCCTGAATTTGGAATGTCTACAGTGGGATCCAGAGGAGAGATTTTAACTACTTCATGAACTTCCTCTTTCAGAATAGAGGAATCCAAGCCCTTAGACTTCTCTTCATCTATGTCTTTTGACCCTTCTACATTTTTGTCAGAAGATTCTTCATTGGCTGCATTTAATCCTTCAACTTCCATGGTGGAAGGTTCTTCATCTATTTCCTCTACAATAGGAAGATTGAATCTTTTGAAGTCATTCCAAAGGATGTCTTTTGTTTCTCTTGCTACTTGGTCAGTATCTCCAAGCATAAGTTTATTCATTCTTGCTTTGCTCCAGAATTCATCCTTACAGTCCTTAAAGATCATGTCCATTTGCTTTGGAGTAATAGAGGGATAGAGATGAATTGCAATCTATTCTCGGATCTCTAAGTCTTTTTCCTTTGCATTCTTGTTTCTAAGTTCAAGTACCTTCTCTAGACTTTTGGGAATTAATGAAATAATTTCAATGAATGCTTTTTTATAAATATTCAGGTACCTGACTGTAGCTTCTTCCAAGATCCTCTTTCAGTATCACTATATTGATCATAGAATTTTGTTATTGGTTGCAGATTCCCATCCACAGTAACTGCCTTAATGATATCATCAACGGAAAGAGTGGGCTTTTCAATAAATTATTCTAGTTTCTCTTCCTTATTTTTACTGGCAGAGTATTCTCCGGATGTTTTCTTCTTCTTCATTTTCTTGATTTCCTCATCAGACTGTGTTTCTTCATCATCTTTGAGACTTGTGTATGACCTTGTGGCTTTTGTTTTCATTCTCTTTTCTCCTTTTCTAGATGTCTTGACTTCCGGTTTGGTGGCTCTTGAGCTCTTAGGAGTGGCAGGTGCAGAGCTCTTAGAGGATCTAGTCCTGGAGGGGGCTTGTACCGGAACACTTCCTTTCTCTGCTTCTTGTTTCTCTTTCTCAACTCTTTCAACTTTATCTCTATTTGCATCTACTGCCTCTTTTGATATGCCATATCTTTTGGCAATTTCCTGAACTTCCCTTCTAACTTTTCTCTTTATCTCTCATTGTCTTAGCTCAACATGTATTTTTACACTTAGTTCTTGAAAGGTTCCAAACCTTTCTACCTCAGGGTCCTTAGGTTGTCTCAATAGGAGTTGAATGTGTAGCTCCAAGATTTTCTCATCGACCTCGTATCCCATTGGCATTATCCACACTGTTATGGGCTCAAATGCCTCCATTAGCATTGATCAGTGTCAACCATGAAGCACACTATATCCTTATATTTCTCAACTATGGATTGAGGTATTCTTTCTCTGGCTTGCATCATGCTTTGGAAGCTCTTGAAGTAACCCCAGAGAGCTATGTTTTGGGCTTGAGCATCACCAAGTCCATAGATATAGTCTCTAATCTGTATGGCAACTGGTTTATCATTTTGCCATACCCAACCACTTGATCCGAGCAGCTCATTCATGTAGTAGAAGAATAGGCACAATATTAAACAACCATACTTAAAGGATTTCTTCTTATCCTTCTTGATCTTCTGCAGGTTTTCTAATAGTTGGTTTAAGAGAAGATCACATAGGTCATAGTCAGCATTTTCCCTTAACATCTGATATGCTACATATATTGTAGTCCTAGACACAGAGTTCTCCCTGCTTGAATGATAAATCTTATACCCAATTATCATTGAGGAAAATTTGACATCCAGATTTGTGATGTCATCTATGGTCATTGCTCTCTTGCCAAACTTGGATCCAATAGCTTCTGTTACAGTCTGGTTCTTGACAAATTTGAGTGTAGGCAACCCACCGAATGAGTGCAATCTAGTTACTGCCCTAATGGCATCTTTTGTTTTCTTGAAGGGCCTTGTTAACCACATAAAGTTATCTTGCATCCTTCTCAAGACATACCAGACCCAATCATCTTTCACAAAATAGGGAAAGTGTATGCAATGTCTGAAGTGTTTATCCCAGAAAGCCTTGTATTGAGGTTTGAGTTCAAAAATTTCATCTAGTAACTATTTATGATAGATGTCCATTAACTTAGATTCTCCAAATTCCTTAATGTTGGTGTGGATGTAGACCCTAACATCTTCTTCGTGCAATACACCATGCAGAATGCTAGAAAAAGTGCCTAAAGGATTAACTTCTAGGGATTTGTAGGGGTGTTTCTTGAATTTTGGGTGTGGCCTATCAATGATCTTAACAACCATTGGAGTAGCCATTTTGTAAAAGATTTAGAG
Organism: Cunninghamia lanceolata; assembly: GCA_027924645.1. NCBI lineage: Eukaryota > Viridiplantae > Streptophyta > Pinopsida > Cupressales > Cupressaceae > Cunninghamia > Cunninghamia lanceolata. The sequence goes on along the minus strand of BSBN01000421.1, from coordinate 11,191,585 downwards.
AGAGATTTTTAGAATGGAAGTACCTTTTTACGCTTTAGGGTTTGAAATAAGAGCTGGAACAAATCGCTAGTTGAATTGGATTTTGTAGTTGATCTTTGAGAGAGTTGTAGAAACTTGATGCAGAGCTCTTCTTTTCTTCTTCTTGAATGTAAATATGCAAATGATGAGTGAAATAACCCTTTTATTCTTGCACAAACCCTAATTTCCTTCTTGCAATAAATGCACAACTTAAGTTGTCCGATTGCCCTGTTATGAGAGAGATCTTTTTTGAATTACTGTGTTGCACTTAGAATCATTTTTAGTGAGTATTGACAATGTATCTTCTTTTCTCCAATCATGCCATGGATCCGCCTATCAAAGTATTTCAATTTTGAATCATACTAGATCTATCTGTGAAAATCCTGCTTTACCAGATGGCTGTTAGACCGGATCAATCTTGGATGATTAAACTCTTGCAAAACTCCATGCAGATCTTTCATATTTTTACCGAGGGTTATTTAGATATTTTTCTGAGAACCCTTTAATCTATAATATTCCATGTGCCAAATTTAGGCACCAATTGACTGGCTGGGGGAATTTATTTTTCTTTATGACTCCCCCTAAGCCAGAGCTCATCTGTTTAGTTTTTGGAAGGAATATCAACACCAGATTCTAGTGTGGATCCATTCCCAACATTTTATGTACTCTTCTTCACCCAAATCTTACTCATCTCCCTTTGAACTTCATCTGCAATCACTTTGCCTTTTCCCTTATCTTGTTTTTGATTATGATCCACCGGACCCTTTTTATCTTAATTTTTACTTCTACAAAATTTGGCAATATGACCGGATCTATTGCAATTGTAACAAACAACATTTCTTTGCATATTTGACTAATATCCTCTTGAGCTACTTTGATTAGCCATATGTCCCATTGTATTACATGCAAATAATCTACCATTGAATGAATTGTTTATTTTCATATTTATGCATTAATGAGATTTGTGACCATACCTTTTGTAGTTGAAACATTGTCCAGAGAAGGATGGATTAGTCTGATTCATTCTCCTTCTACATTGAGTTGCTTTATGACCGAAGTTGTTGCAATTGAAGAAATATCCATTTAAGGATGGATATCTTTGAGCATTCGGTTGCCTTGTCAGAGGTCTTCTAGGCTTGTTTCTTTGGTTTCCTGATCCAAAGTTCTTCTGACTAGACCTGGAGCTTTCACCTTTCTCATATCCCAAGCCACACTTATCATCTGCCCTCTTTTGTCTCTCAAGAAGAACTTCAAGTTGGGTTGAGCTTATCTTGAATTTCTCTTTGTATTCATTTGTTGTTTGAAGACTTTTTTTAAGAGTGTCTATCTGATTCTCAAGTTGTTCTTCATTATCTCTAGCTTCTTCAAGATTAGATTCAAGATGCCTGATTATTCTATCCATTTTGTGGTAGTCCTCTGTCTTCTCCTTGAGGGATTGTTTTAGATTATCTTCACTTTTCTTTTTTTCTTCAATTTCTTGGGTGAATCTCATAACCCCTGATTCCATTTCATGCCTTACCATAATGACTTATTTTGATAGCTTCTCACATAGCTTATTTTTCTCATTCAGATCTTTGTTAGTATCATTGTCTTCACTCTGATTGGCTAATTTTTTAAGTAGTTCCTTTCTCTTTTTCACAGAGATACTAAGTTTTTCTTTTACCTCATTTATGAAATCATCAGCTTCTTTGAGTCTTTCTCTCAGATTATTGACTTTAGAATGTGATTGTTCAAGATCATCTAGGGTAGACTGAAGTTGTTCCCTCATACCATATATATCCATTAAGATTCCCAGATCTTCCTCAAGTTGTTAGGCTTTGTTTAGAGGAACTTAGCTCTCATACTGATTGTTGGTAACAAGGTAAATAACTAAGAGGGGGGGTGAATCAGTTATCTCTATTATTTGAACTTTCTTTTCTTCTTTTATAATTTGTGCAGCATCAAAACATATAAGCATATATAATCATGAGAACAGAAATAAATCAATACACATAACACAAGAATTTTTATGTGGAAAACCCTGTTAAGGGAAAAACCACAGGGTGACTAACCCAAGATTCTATTCTCTATTAAAAGAATAAGAAGTACAAAATGGCACTTGCCAATTAGGGCTCACTACCTGGGCACACTGCTCACAAGAGGCACACTGCCTACAAGAGACTCACTGTCCACAGAACTTATAGAAGGTAACTAGGTGTTTGAACTAATGAGAGGCATCTATAAATGCTAAAGTTCATTTTCAGTTAGGCATAATATACTGATCGGATGCACTTCATTCTTCCTCTGCTCTAGTGCTACTACTCTGTCACATATCAGACTTATATTGCTACTTCCACACTTTATTTTCTCATATCTATTCACACACACACACACACTTTCATACTAGAATCCATCTAGTATATATATCAGCACCAATGATTTCAACAACTTTCTAGTCGGGAACTAAAATACTTAAGATATTCACAAATTACTGATCTGTCAACTAAATCCATGCTTGATTTGAGATGTGTATCAAGAAAATAGGCATTGGAGTCATCAATCATGTCATCCAACAATGTATGATCCCTCAAATTGCTTTATCAATATCAATTACGCATCTGGATTGAAGTCTGATACTCTGTCGGTTAGTTCTTTCTCAGTCTGCTCTACCTGTTTGGAACCCAACACTCAGATGCTCATATCTTCTTCATGCTTTATCAACAGAGGCTAAATCTCTGGAATATAGTAGTCATGATACTCCTCTTGACTTGTCCAAGTCTGTAACTTGCCGAGTTACACCATTTGAGAGATCCGGACCTAATTGTTAGACCTTATTGCATACTATGTTCTTGTTCATCGGACCAAAACAATCTTCAATTTGACTTCTGGTATAGGCATACTACGTACTGCAGATGTGTGGGATAGACTTTGTTTCCATCAATGACAACAGTCATGAAGCCCCACAGTGTCTCTTGCCAACATCCAAGTGACCCAATCTTGTCATTCCACATCATTCCTAATCATTCTATCCAAATCATTATCCTAATCATTCCTAATCATAGTATAACCATATCTTCATCATTCAACTTTCATTATAATCATACCCTAATCATTCCTAATCATTCAATCACTCATTCCAAACCACTACACATCAACCTAGTTCTAATCATCACCGACCAAAATGGCCCTAATCATATCACAAGCCCAAGGTCATAAATCAAGGGTGCTATCCCTCTAATCCAAACCATGAGACAAAACCCAAAATCATAATTCAAGGAGGCCCTCTCCCTAATTCAAATAATGAAACAAAACCAAGACCAAAAATCATACTTCAAGGGGCCCCTCTTACCACTTACAATGATGACACGAACTATGTTGCATACCTTGAGGAGCAAACTAAAATACAAGAACTTAAACACATGTGTGACACCATGCCAACATATGAAAACAAGGTCATAGTACCCCAACTCCAAGACCTCTTTCAAAAACTCCACCAAGTACCTCAACCCTTCGACCAAAAAACCACACAAAGACTCCAAGCTCTCTTCCAAAAATTTCAACACATCCAATCACTTCAAATCCAATACCTCCTAGCCCGAGCCAATCAATTCATATCCACTTGTCAAATCCAACCAACACAACCTTCACACATTCCATCTCAATCCTATGTGTCAACCCCTTCCACTTCATACCAATCTAATTCATCCATATGCCAAGTAAATACCACATCAAACAATCCAACTTCTTTCCAAGACAACACCACATCAACCTATCTATTCATACACCAACATGCACATGAGAGCCTAACTCCACCTTTGCAACAAAATAAAGTGCCCTTGAATCATAATGCCACCTTTGACAAGGGAGACACCAACCTAGTCCATGCAATCCATTCACTATCATTACCATCCTCTAATCTCCCATTAACTCCACACCCTAAGTTTAAACATTACAAAAGTAAACATGTGGAGTCATCCAAATCTACCACTTCACCCAATCCTTTTGATCCTTCATCCAATCAAAATCCAAACCCTAAGCCAACACCTTCCATCCCTCTTATCCCTCCACCATGGGAACTTTCAACTCCTAATCCTAGTCACAAGTCCACACCATCTACCCTGATTATCCATCCACTATATTGTCCTTCCACACATGCCCTTGCAAAGGATGTGATCCAATCGCTACAAACAAGGAACAACTTACCCTCTTTTCAAACACCCATTCATGAGCCTATCAAAGAACCTTCAAATGCCACACCTATTCCTCCAACTCCATCATGTGATCCACAACCTATTGATCCTACATGTCCAAGTCAAGTTCCATCACACCCTTGTGTCATTAATCATCGAGAGCATAATCCTAAGCATGAAGAAGCATTAACCCCTAATCCCAATCAAGATCAAACCCCTTGCATTGTATCCCTTCATAACACACTTGATCCCATTTATGATCAAGATCCCCTCTATGATCAAGAAGACCATGATGATCCTCTTAGTCAACTTTATGCATTCCATGGTCAAGAGCTTGCTACCTCACCCATCTATGATTCAACCACTTCCACTTGCCATGATGAGGTACGTGCCTCCCAAGAACACATAATCATAGAAGATCAAACAAATAAATTGGATCTTAGTGAACACAATGATAATCAAGATCCTAATGATCCTTCCACATCCGCCATCAACTCCATTCAAATCCACTATCATATCCTATCAATTTATCCACCTTTATCAATGAATGTTATTCGTTAGGATAGAAACAACCTTTGTCCACTACTTCACCTCCTCCACTGTCATGTCCCCATATTATGGCATGGTTTAAATTAAAGATTTAAACATCCTGATAAAGAAAACAACTAAATTACTGTAGTAAATATCAATTCGAAATAATATATATATTATTAAAATAATATTATTATTATATGAATATTTTAAAATATAAAAAGAAATAATAGCAATTTAATCATAATTATCATAAGATAATATTATGATTATAATTATCAAATATAAATATAAATTATATAACATATAATATATTAATATGATAATAAATATAAACATAAATAATAAATATATATTTTCATTGCATATTATAAAAGGCACTTTATATATATGTGAGGATCGGGCCTCTTAAAAGAGACACTGATTCCTTAGTAAATGGTGTTTAACAAATTAAGTGAGCAAATATATTAATGGTAATTATTATCACTAATAGTGGTGACAGTTGGGTATAAGCCCATCAAACACTTAAATAGGGAATCATAATCAGATATATTTGATCATCAACAAAGGAGAAAAAAAAAAGGAGTCTAAGAAAAAGAAAAAAATAGCAGATCAATAAACAATAAAGAATAATAGCATTGAGAGTTATCAATATCAAAGACACAACAAAAAGAAATTACAAGGAAGATATGGGATAGACAAGGTAAGTCTGCAATTATATCAGGTATGTTTTTCATTAAGTATTTAAATATAGAATATAATATATATTAGTAATATTCTAGTGTAAAGTGGATTCATAAATGAATAAAGTTAAATAAATAAAGATATATCAATAGAATGAACTAATTTCATAAGAAATGTAATGATGTAATAATATAATTATGACAGAAGTAAATGAATTATGATTAGAAGTAAAATTAATTGTTAGTTAATTGTTTCATGCGTGAAAGTAAATAGAAATGATATAAACTATAAGATAATGATGTGAATCTAAAATATGGGAAATAAATAAATAAAAAGAATATCCCATAAATAAATATAATTAGATCTACATGATATTTATATATATATTTCTAGGTCATAAGTAGGAAAGATATCATAAATATATATAGGGAAGAATTATTCAAGTAAATATATATATAGAGAGAGAGAAAGATTATTAATATTATAACAAATACTATAATATATAAATATTAAAGAATAGGTGAAAGAGAATAGAATCCAATGAACAGATTCAACAAGACAAGCAGCATAAAGAGGTACATGCACTTTCCTTATTAATAGCTTAGGCGATATAAATGTTGATATAAATAAATGAATATTACTCAGCATAATAATAATTGGAATATATTACCATCAATGATGTATATACATTCATTCTCTATAAGTATGCATATAGAATAGGTATAATAATATGAGAATAAATAGAAGTGTAGAAATGAGGTAAATCTACATACTTATATGAATGGAATATGGATATAGATGTAAACATTGTTAAATTGAATACAATGAAATGAATGTTGTAATTCAATGAATGTGATAGCTAAAATCCTTAGACAATTAAGTGTATGAACAAATGATAAGTTGGAAACATTATATAAGGACATGAATATACAACTTGAATATAGATGAATAATGATTATATTGTTAATATGATGAAATGAAAAGAAAATGGAACTCTAATGTTCTCTTTCGTGAGTTGAATTGTGCAAGGTCAAAGGAAAACTTTGGACTCACTAGAAGGGGACATTACAAGTGGTATCAGAGCATTCGACCTGCCATCCTGTGAGGAAATTTGATGCAAGCTTACTCAAGAAGGTACAACACACATAACAACAACAACCAAATGGACAAGGAACTCACATGAGCCAAAGGGGTTCTGCCTTCTAGTGAAGGGTTCTGCCTTTGGGTCTAGGAGAGAAGTGCTCTTCTAGATATGCCACTCATGATGAGAAATAATAAGTCCACATAAGCCAAAGGGGTTCTGCCTTCTAATGAAGGGTTCTGCCTTTGGGTCTATGAGAGATGTGCTCTTCTAGATATGCCACTCATGATGAGAAATAATAACTCCACATAAGCCAAAGGGGTTCTGCCTTCTAGTGAAGGGTTCTGCCTTTGGGTCTTGAGAGAAATGTGCTCTTCTAGACATGCCACTTATGATGGAAGTAATAAGTTCACATGGGCCGAAGGGGTTCTGCCTTCTAGTGAAGGGTTCTACCTTTGGGTCTAGGAGAGAAGTACTCTTCTAGATACGCCACTCATGATGAGAAATGATAAGTCCACATAAGCCAAAGGGGTTCTGCCTTTGGGTTTAGAGAGAAATGTACTCTTCTAGACACACCACTTATGATGGAAGTAATAAGTTCGCATGAGCCGAAGGGGTTCTGCCTTCTAGTGAAGGGTTCTGCCTTTGGGTCTAGGAGAGAAGTGCTCTTCTAGATATGCCACTGATGATGAGGAATGATAAGTCCACATAAGCCAAAGGGGTTCTGCCTTCTAATGAAGGGTTCTGCCTTTGGGTCTAGAGAGAAATGTGCTCTTCTAGATACGCCACTTATGATGGAATTAATAAGATCACATGAGCCAAGGGGGTTCTACCTTTTAGTTAAAGGGTTCTGCCTTTGGGTCTAGGAGAGATGTGCTTTTCTAGATACGCCACTCATGATGAGAAATGATAAGTCCACATGAGCCAAAGGGGTTCTGCCTTTTAGTGAAGGGTTCTGCCTTTGGGTCTAGAGAGAAATGTGCTTGTCTAGATATGCCACTCATGATGGAAATAAAATGTTCACTTGGGCCAAAGGGGTTCTGTCTTTTAGTTGAAGGGTTCTGCCTTTAGGCCTAGAAGAATTGGATCACTAGGATACACCTAAAGATTAATGAAGGCCTTAGGGTAAAACCTAAAGATTAATCAAGGCCTTAGGGTAAAACCTAAGGAGAAGGCTTTAAAGGGGGGGGACATTATCTCATCATCAACCCCCAGGATCATGCTATACATTATCTTATTATCAACTTGCTTAAGCAATCAAAGTCTTACTTACAACATCATTAGATTCATCTTTTGGGATTTTCATCAATATTATTTCATTTCAAATCTCTAATCTCAGAATATCAATACTCCCAAAGTTTTCTTTAAACAATGAAAAATTCTTCCTTCTTGCATTCATTTGATTAACTAAATGTCCTCAATCATATTGCTATTCAAAGTCAAATCAAATCTTCTTTGATCATGACATCATATAATCAGTTACTCCTCAAAGAACTTAACTATTCTCAATTTTGAGGTCAATAACATATGAGACCGAATCTCATGACCAAAGATCAAGACGCATCTTGGAATCTCAATACTCTCAAATCATCCCATCATTGTTAATCAAAACATCAAACAAATACTCTTTTGATTACAAATTATCTTTCATCTGGAATCAAACCATGACTTTGTCTCAACACATTGAAGATAAGCATTACAGTGCAAGGTAACTCATTGTGATTGCTTGAGGACAAGCAATCTTGAGTGGGAAGGGCTGTCATGTCCCCATATTATGGCATGGTTTAAATTAAAGATTTAAACATCCTGATAAAGAAAACAACTAAATTACTGTAGTAAATATCAATTCGAAATAATATATATATTATTAAAATAATATTATTATTATATGAATATTTTAAAATATAAAAAGAAATAATAGCAATTTAATCATAATTATCATAAGATAATATTATGATTATAATTATCAAATATAAATATAAATTATATAACATATAATATATTAATATGATAATAAATATAAACATAAATAATAAATATATATTTTCATTGCATATTATAAAAGGCACTTTATATATATGTGAGGATCGGGCCTCTTAAAAGAGACACTGATTCCTTAGTAAATGGTGTTTAACAAATTAAGTGAGCAAATATATTAATGGTAATTATTATCACTAATAGTGGTGACAGTTGGGTATAAGCCCATCAAACACTTAAATAGGGAATCATAATCAGATATATTTGATCATCAACAAAGGAGAAAAAAAAAAGGAGTCTAAGAAAAAGAAAAAAATAGCAGATCAATAAACAATAAAGAATAATAGCATTGAGAGTTATCAATATCAAAGACACAACAAAAAGAAATTACAAGGAAGATATGGGATAGACAAGGTAAGTCTGCAATTATATCAGGTATGTTTTTCATTAAGTATTTAAATATAGAATATAATATATATTAGTAATATTCTAGTGTAAAGTGGATTCATAAATGAATAAAGTTAAATAAATAAAGATATATCAATAGAATGAACTAATTTCATAAGAAATGTAATGATGTAATAATATAATTATGACAGAAGTAAATGAATTATGATTAGAAGTAAAATTAATTGTTAGTTAATTGTTTCATGCGTGAAAGTAAATAGAAATGATATAAACTATAAGATAATGATGTGAATCTAAAATATGGGAAATAAATAAATAAAAAGAATATCCCATAAATAAATATAATTAGATCTACATGATATTTATATATATATTTCTAGGTCATAAGTAGGAAAGATATCATAAATATATATAGGGAAGAATTATTCAAGTAAATATATATATAGAGAGAGAGAAAGATTATTAATATTATAACAAATACTATAATATATAAATATTAAAGAATAGGTGAAAGAGAATAGAATCCAATGAACAGATTCAACAAGACAAGCAGCATAAAGAGGTACATGCACTTTCCTTATTAATAGCTTAGGCGATATAAATGTTGATATAAATAAATGAATATTACTCAGCATAATAATAATTGGAATATATTACCATCAATGATGTATATACATTCATTCTCTATAAGTATGCATATAGAATAGGTATAATAATATGAGAATAAATAGAAGTGTAGAAATGAGGTAAATCTACATACTTATATGAATGGAATATGGATATAGATGTAAACATTGTTAAATTGAATACAATGAAATGAATGTTGTAATTCAATGAATGTGATAGCTAAAATCCTTAGACAATTAAGTGTATGAACAAATGATAAGTTGGAAACATTATATAAGGACATGAATATACAACTTGAATATAGATGAATAATGATTATATTGTTAATATGATGAAATGAAAAGAAAATGGAACTCTAATGTTCTCTTTCGTGAGTTGAATTGTGCAAGGTCAAAGGAAAACTTTGGACTCACTAGAAGGGGACATTACATCCACCCAATAAGGAACTCATGTCTAGTGTCCAAACTACACATAGTCCCATTGTTAATCGCATCCTCCAAAAAATGAACTATCATGGTAAAGGCTTAGGCCTTCACGAACAAGGTATTTTGGAGCCCATTCATGTCAAAGTCTCTTTGTGCTCATATGGCCTTGGATACACACCCCAAGGTCAACAATCTAACAATGTTGGTACTTCCTCCACACTTCATAAGTCCACTTTCCATCGCAAACCTTATCATATACCCAAAACATATGTTGTCATTCCATGTCCCTCATCCTACAAGTGTCAAAAGTATGTGACCATACACGTTCCCCCATCTAATTTACCTCTTCTTCCAACTCCAAATACCCGTCCATCCACTTTGCCTCCACTTCTTCCAATGCCTAACATCCCTATTGTTCATAAATACCCTAAATATCCTAATCATGACCAACAAAAGCATGCATCATTTAAACATAAAGCTTCCACTCATTCCACCTGCCACATGGGATTCAAAAATAAATGTTTGGATGCAAACACTCATAAAGTAAAAAATCCTAAGGGTCCTAATGCCTTAGGGTACAAATCCAAAAATTCAAAGAAAAGTACATTCAAAAATCCATCCAAACCCATACCTTCACATGCAAAGTCCAAAAGTAAAATGGTATGGGTCCTTAAACAAAAACCAATCAAGTCAAAAAAGGCATATACATCTCAAAAATCCCAACCACCTCCTTCCATCCATTCCACTCCAAACTATCAAACTATTCCTTCAACCCACATGAAAAACAAAAATCATAAAAATACTAAGTCTATGTGGGTCCCAAAATGCTTACATCATCAATCCGCTAAGTAAACATCGCCATTGCTTCCTACACCACCATCCAACCACAAGCTTCCATGTTTATCATGGTGTGTGCAACTATTGGTCATGATTCCTTTCCATAACTCCATCACCCCATCTTTCAACCATTATCCTACATATCTACCTTATCGCCTTCCTATGGTCCATGCTTTTGCATAAATATTTCATCCATATTCCTTACATAAGTCCAACATAATCCACATCATAATCCACTAACTCCCCTATATAATCCACATCCTAATTCACTATCTACCTTACCCATCTCACTTTCATGCAATCACCCTACCAACATCAATGAGCCTAATGACTTGACATGATCCATGCGACAGTATCTTTCTCCAATGGGACTATCACCTTTCATGACACTAGACACTTGAGTACCTCATGTCCATATCCACCTATCCAATTCAAAAAGTCAAAACAATCAAAAAAGTAAAAAAAGTAAAAAAAAGCAAAAAATTAAAGAGAAATCCCTTCATCCAACGATGAAAACCACCCTTGGTGGCACCTTGGATAAGTACCATGATGAAAACCTAGCAAATAGTTGTCATGTGTAAGTTGATCTTCTATGTCACATACACTTTGGGACACCTTGTCTCATTCAACATATCACTTTCATCCCCTTTCCACATCATCCTATCCACATACACATATACTTAGCCTATCGAGTCCATTCATTCTCCCTTCCTCTTTTGATCTTGATAAAGATTGGGGGAAAAATGTTGAAACATGCTTTAGATATCTCTTGGTATATGTCATCACTTCCAAACAATCCATCATATCAATATCCTATCGTCATAAACCTTGTCATGTCAAATCCTAAGCATAATACCTACAATGGGGCATGTTATTCCTATTTGACATAGTCCTTGGAGATCACATCCTTGCCCTCTTATATGTGCAATCCTTCCATCCACTATCACCCACCCTTTCTTCCATTCATCCCTTCCCACCTAGACTTGGTCCTCCCTTGTCATTGGTATCTAGCACAAAGGCTATCAAATTGTCATCCATTGATACCCCAAAACATTCAAAAAGCCCAAAAAATCAAAACATTTCCAAAATACAAAAAAAAATTAAAAAATAGTCAAAACTCCAAAAAAAAAAAAATAGTCAAAATCAAAAAATCCAAAAAAATCAAAATGTTCCCACAATACAAAAAAATCAAATCATCAATTCCTCCAATCAAATCACTCCTCCAAATCAATTTTTCCAATCATCCTTAATTCATCAATTCCTCATTTCAAATCACTTCATCAAATCAATTCAATCATTCTGCATCAATCTCATTCATCCAATCATCACTTCTATCCAATTCATCAAATCACATTATCCTAATCATAGCCTTATCACCTTTCCTAATCGCATCCACATATCTTAATCCATTTTCATCCTAATCATATAATCTTGTCCTTTCTCAACATTCCACATCATCCCCTTTCTCATCGAATCACTTTCATCCCAATCATTCTACATAGTCATCCTCTTTCTAATCAAATCATTCATCATCAACCTTAATCCTAATCATTACCCTAATCATAATTTTACAAACCTTTGAGCATCTACTCTCCTTATCAAATGTGATTGCAACTATGTCAAAACCTTATAGACCTATTGGTTCTATTCACCCACTACATATTCAATTTCATTCCACTACATATTCCATTTCATTCCTTTATGATCATATTCCATCACAACATATTCAATTGCATTTAACCCTTAACATCTATAGAGGCTCCTAGAAATAGTCTTCCTAAGGTTGAAACAAGTACAAATATGGACCAACAGACCTTGATATCTTCTTCAAATCAATCACAACTTGGGCTTAACACTCCAAGGCTAGTTTAAGTCCATTCTTCCAAGTGAATACTGAAATTCATGGGTTCACTTTAATCAATTATTTCATTCACACCTCAAGGTCTTGATAAATCTAATTTATACTTTGACAAGGTCATTAGTAGATGAGAGTACCCTCTTGGAGCTAGAATTTTCAAAGACTAATATCATTAGCCTCTATCATAGTCCAGGCCTCATCACCTTATATTGACATCCCCATAGCATCCCAAAATTCACAAGTCTTGTATGGTAAAGACACAGTTGTATATAGAAGAGAAAGGGAGTAGATCCTCCTAGTCATCCCTCATTCCACACATCTTAAACATTCCTTCTAATCACATCAACCAATTCATCCAAACCAATCATCATCATCAAAATAATCCTTCACATCAATTCAATTCAATCATCCAATCAATTCACTTCTTCCAATAATTCTTCTAATTACATCAATCCAATCACTCTATTCAATCCATCATCATTATTCAATTCAATCATGCAAATCAACTCCATCATTGCAATCAATTCAATCGATCACTTCATCTAAATCATTCTTCTTCAAATCATTCCAAGAAGTGACCCAAATGCAAATCATAATCAATCCATGCCAATCAAGTTAATCAATCTTGCCAAATTATCCAATCACATTCAATGGTTTTGATCCTAATCTTGACATAAACCATATCGATCAATCATAATCAAATCTTGGTATTACTCGCATGGCCAAAAACACTAGTGTCAATCAATCAATTGTCTTAGACATGATGTTGCATTGTCAAAACCAAACCAGACATCTTATACAACATGTTTCATTCCTAAAACCAGACACCATCATTAATCAATCGATCAATCATTTGTTTATAGATTGACAGGGGCAATAGCTTGTTTGTTTTTGCATCATTTGTGCATTAATGCTTGCTTTCTTGTGTGTGTTATCATTTTCACCTTGCATTTGTATCTGAATCATACCTAGCTAATATTCATATCTTGTATCTAGACAAGGTTGTATTACGCTAGGGCACGAGACACATTGTCACCTTGGTCCTTATACCTTGGTGCATAATGTCTAGTGCTAAATTAAACACCATGGTTGCTCACCTTCATTGCAGCATAACACATCATTCATTTCTTCTATCCATCCCTTATCTTTCATCTTTGACCAATCCCTTTCATTTCGAGAGCCTACCTGTGTTTGTCCAACCCGCCTATTCTCTTGAGGGGGCATCATCACCCTATCCTTTTCATCATCATCCTTTTCCTTAGATTCTTTGAAATGATGTTACTTGACATAAATCGCATCATCTCGAACATCATCTAAAAGAGGGGCAAAATGTAGAGACTTAAAGTTGTCCATGTCTTGTCCACACCTAGTCGACATGACCTTGTAATGTTTTGCCCTAGGTCCTAGGTCATCCCACTCACAATTCCAACTTAATCACATTCCTAATTAATTAAATAAATCTATTTATTTAATTAATTCCCCCTTGTCACTTATCTCACATAATTCAAATTAAATATTTGAATTAAATCCCTCACCTCTCATCACATGCAAACAAGTGTCACATGCTACATCTTCCACTTAAACCCCTTCACACGCACAACTAATTTAAATAATCTTTTATTTAAATTAGGTCTCATTTATCCTCCATCACACACTTGTCACCTGACTACAATCCCTCTTGAAATGGGAAAACCTAATCAACCCTAATCGATGTCAACCGTTCATATCATTCAACATAACTTGCAATCTCAACCATTCATTCAAATTTGCCTTTTCTATAAAGGTAGCCTCTCACAAGTCATTTTCATACAATCAAGCCCTTGCATACTGTTATGCTCCTGAAATCTCAAGCAACCAACGATCCCCCATTGATCAAACCTTCAAAATCTTGCATGCTCATGCGAGGTTGAGAAGAGCCATGTAGATCAATCAACACTAGTTTGAATCTGGTTTGCATTTGAGTTGTTTATTTATATTTTCATTCTACTTTGTGCTTCATGGTGCTAGTTAGGGTTTCATTTTTGTAATTTTGATTTATGTCCTTGATTTTGCCCTAACGACAGGTATAGGTACTGATAGTTGCATATGAGATGGTGCCAAAGTGTTATTTATCATTTTTTCACATTCAGTGACTGGCATAATATTGGTTTGTACAATATGTGCTAAACCTCAGATTGTGTTAACACCATCTTGTCCTTCTTTTATCAATTCTCGTATGTTATGAATTGCAGGAATAGCTTCTTTATCTATCCTCTCATTTTCCATAAATGCTTGGAATTTGGCTAACTCTTTATCAAGTTTATCTATTTTATTGTCAAATATGTGTCCTATCACCTCAATAGTATCATCAACATCATGAAAAGTTTGCTCTTCCATTATACTTGTGATAGGTATAGTATCTTGTAACATTTGTGTTTGTCCTTTTGTAAAGAAGGTGTTCAGTGCACAAAATTCTTCAAGAGCACTAGATCCCATGAGTATTATGCTTCTTCTTAAAGGGATATTTTTATTAGGGCAATGAGTTATAATACTCATGCAACATGATGCACAAACTAATAGAATAAACCCTAAAAGCAATATATGTTTAAAGGTAAAAATGCTTGATTTTACAACTTTTCATAGTGCAAACAAATGAAAGAAGAGGTGTTGTGAAGATTTTCAAGAGGGACAAAAAATGATATGCCTATTACCATTTTTCACTTACAGCTCAAACTGGTGGAGCTAGTTTAGCAAGTTCATTCTAAAAGTAAAGATTTTAACATTTTATGTTTGCATAGTTGGGATGTTCAGTGATATTGTAGTTTAGTTGTTCAATGAAAAGAGAAGAATTTTTTATCATCATTCATTTGTAGAAAGGTGCATAAAAGATAATTTATTTCATTTCACTACCATATTTATTTGTTTTACAAATGAAATAAACAAAATAAATAAACATTGTATTGAATGAAAGATGATAGATCAAATGTCCCACACAAGCTATGGGAATAGCTGAGTAAATGCAAATATAAGAAAGATACTATGCATCTAAAGATAGAGGAGAGAAAGTCATATCCATCATTGCCTTGAAGGGTCTTTGATATCTAAGGATGCCTCATGTCCTTGCTCTTGATCTCCAATAAGAGTCTGCAAAAATTGGAAAAAGGTCTTGTTAGAGCTCTGGTTATGAGATCTCAATATGTCTATCAGAAGAGGCATAACACATTGCCTATAATGCACTGATTAGATGAACAACATTCACGTGTAAGAGGAACTGAAAGAGAAACAATCATTGAACTTCATTGTTTTTATCTAATCTGTTTGTTCCATGTGTAGGTATAGGATAAGTATGTTGCTAATTAGAACACAATTCAACATGTGGTGCAAAATGGGCTCCCACAAGGGTAGAGCTCATCATGTTGTCTCAAAGGGGATGAAATAGGCATACATGTTCTTATTGTTCAAATAGAGTACATTCAACTGAAACAAGAATCTTACACCAGGTTAATACATGAGCTTCAAGCTCAATGCCCACAGATGACTATCAGTTTGGGGTGATTTGAAGTAAGAGCCATCAATGAACATTGAGCTCCTTTCAAGACTGCCAAATGATACAACGTGCTTTTCAGATATAGGTAATTATTCAATTAATTATCTTTCATATAGTAATACTGTTGCAGTAGTATGAGCATACTCAATGCCACTTTTAGGTAGATACAAAAGGAAATATAATCTTGATATTGGAGCAGCCATGTGTATAATGAAGTAAACTGAAAGGCATGATTGAATTGACAGTAGATTTGCATGAACAGATAAACAAAACTACCTTAATAATCATCAAGTAAAGGTGCCACATGCATCAAATAGAGTGTACATGAGTATATAGTTGTACCAAGAACATGTAAACAACATTAATAATGGTACAATCAATATGGCATATGATACATAAAACTAGACACCAAAACATATGCCATGTCATGATTTGAAGTTGATCATTCAAGTTATATATAGAGATCAAGTAATATATGCCATCATCCATCAAATGAAGTATATACAATTATACATCTATTACAAAATGCTATAATGATCATATATATGCATTCAAACCATCAGTTCAAGACAACAAAAACAACATGAAGGTATGAAAGCAAGATATATATATAGAAAATTGTAGCCAATGAAAAGATGCCATGTCATAGTGAGGCATGAAGCCATATGTGGTGTATGAAATGATACAGTGAATTGAATCAACACCCAAGTATATATGCTATACAAAGATCAATAAATGCACTTCATGGAAATGGTGTTCATATACAGGAGATGTAAAGAGGCAGTATATGTTGAACATTTCATTGGATATAGTAAACAAGTTGAAAGTGATAGCTGAATAAATGCTAGAAAGATCATAAGCTATAGGAGGTACAAAGAAACTAGCATGTGCTTCAAATCTTTCTATTTCATCAATGAGTGTAGTTGTTACAGTATGTATGGAGCGACAAAGGAGAAATAAAACCATAATATTTCCTTCGTGGTGTCAGTCATTACATTCAATGACAAGTGACAATCCTTCTCGAATGAAGTGAACAATGCAAAACATAGAGACATCATGTGCCATAGCTACCAAATGAAGCAAACATAAATGAATCTGAGTTTAAACCAAGGAGAAGGTATGTTGAGCCATGAGAATTTGATAAACATCCAAATTGCATATTTAGTGTAAAAGTACCATAGGCAATGCTAAGTGCTATAGATGTGGGGCTCTATTAGCCAAAGAAAAAATATCAATATCCATGTTCATCTATAGAAGGACAACATTTATGAACTAATATCAGAAACTGAGCCATTAAGACTATTTTTAACAAGTATGCATGTTGTTACAGGTGCAAATGGAATACTATGTCAACATTATAAAATACAAATGGACCAACAGCTCTATCATTGACATTAGCAATCAATTATGAAAAATGAACATTTCTTTGTGCATACCTGGTCATGAAAAAGAGGCCACATATTACATATGCAAAAGATACACATCAAAAGGAAGTTACAGTATGTAGGGGCTGCATTCCACAATGTGGTAGGAACAACCATGTAGATTTCCATAACCCAGATCTCATTTTACATAGTGTCTTTTCTATGCCAGGGGTCAAATTTTGCTACAGAGATACAATGAGGTTTTGTTCTTTTACAATTTCAAAATAAGGGTTTGATGTAGCTATTGCCAAAAAGCATATTTATCATTATAGAAACCCATTAGAGTTAAAGAAGGATTAGCATTTGCAGAAGGAATAGTGGGATTTCAAGAATAATACTTAGAAAGAGACTATAAACTGAAACTCAGTGTAGATATAACATGCTCAGAATATCACTATAGCCATGACTCAGTGCAAGTTAAGATCCACTTGAGGGTTTTCAATAGAAAGCCATAGGAAGCTTCAAGCTCATATGATGAGAGAATGTGGTGCAGGAGCACCTACCTGACAGCTGGCCTCCATGAGGCAGTTAGTTTGTTATAGGTCTGGTTAATGTTTCCAAGAAGGTCTGATAAGACCAACGCTTGTAATAAGGTCATGTTGACCATACTTTACTATTTTTAGGTAGTTTGTTATGACAGCTATTATGCTGTATGTTCGGTTGGATCTCCCAGCCGCCTGGAGAGATTTCCCAGCCGCTTGGAGTCGGGTCGGTAGTACTCGCAAGAGATCCTATTTATGCATGAGGATCGGTTGGTTTTAGATAGTATTGCAGAGCATCAATTAGACTTTGCAGAGAGTGAGGCAGAGGGAGAGACTGAATATTGTATTTGCATCTTTTGAAATCAATAAAGAGATCCTGTTTGTGTCCATTCTCTGTTTTGAATTCCATTGTGTGATCGATTTGCTGTTCTGGTGGTTTCATGGATTCGCTGATCCATTCCACCGGTTGATTCGTCGAATCGGTGGAATGGCCATGTATAATAGCTTAGGGTTTAGTCTGCATTTTGTGTTTGTTTGCATGCAGGTGTGTAGGATCGTCGTCGAGAGGTGTTGAGAACCCTAGCATGGGTATGTGCTAGGTCGTGCTGGTAGTTAGAGTCTGGAAAGTTGTCTAGGAAGTAGATCGGGTCATCCCAGGAGGTTCGGCGGATTGGAACGGTGAAAATTTGCTAAGGTTGGAAAATCCATCGCAACGGCATCATCAGGATATTTCTGTGTATATCCTGCAGATACTTTGGGCGTCATCCGAGTAGATGGAGGTGAGCATGATGCAATTGTTTGCATAAGGTGAATGCGTTTCGGGGTGATCATCATCAGGTGTTGCCGAGGAGGAGCGTATCGGCATAAGGTAGAAGATCGGGTTGATAAAACCATCGCGGGCCGATAATGTTAAGTTTGGCTGACAGCAGGATATTGAAGGAACTGCATGTGACGTCATCGTCATTAGGATATCGGGGTGACGTAAGCATCGAAGGAAAGGTGCATGAAGTTGTCGTCATCAGGATATATGGGAGGAACCGGATATTTTATATCCTGCTGATGGACATGATGTCGAACATCATGATGCTGCAGATAGAGGTTGGCGGTAAGGTGAACAGTGAACATCAGGAGGATGTTTACGCTTGCCGAATATGATGATGCTGCCGATAGCCGGATATGATGATGCTACTGACAGACGAAAGGTCGAAGGTTTGTCTGCAGGAGGATATCAGTCGGCAGAGAAAATATGATGATGCTGACAGTGTTAAGGGAAATATGATGATGATGATGAAGGGTTGCGGACATACATGCTGTATGTCAAGGTTTTAGTGTGGATGCCTCTGCATCATAGTGGTATCAGAGCTCAGCAAAAGGTCTGGGCTGTTGTGTGTTGATTCTGTCACCGAAAGGGCAGAGGTAGAGTTGATTCTGTCACTAAAAGGACAGAGGTAGAGGAGTGAGAGGTTGACAAAATGCCTCCGAAAGGTAATGGTACTACAAGGGAATTGCAGGAGATGAAGGAAAAACATGCCAGAGAGATGAGGAAGATGAAGGAGCTTGCTGAAGCACTTCAAGCCAGGCTTGTAGCCTTGGAGAAGAACAAAAAGAGGGAAGTGGAAGACAGTGAGTCAGAAGAAGACGAAGATGCTGTTGAAGAGTATGAAGAGGTAGCTGAAGAACTAGATGCTGAAGACCAGAGATTTGCAAAACTGTTAAAGGCAGTGCAGAGTGATAAACCTAAGGTAAAGGTTGATGTTTCCAAGTATAATGGAAGTTTGAATGAAGATGAGTTACTGGATTGGATTGCTACACTTGATAATCACTTTGAATGTGAAGATGTTGCTGAGGATCAGAAGGTAAAGATTGCAAAGACCAAGTTAGGAGGTCATGCTTTGGTATGGTGGGATTATGTACAATCGGAGAGAAGGAAACAAGGGAAGTCAAAGATCACTTCATGGGATAAAATGGTAGCAAGGATCAAAGGTAAATTCTTGCCCAAGGATTATGAAATTCAGATGTTTAAGAAGCTGCAATTTTTAAGGCAGAAGGAAATGGATGTGAAGTCGTATACTGAGGAGTTTTATAAGTTGAGTATGAGATCTGGTCATCATGAGAATGAGGTAGAAAAGGTGGCTAGGTACTTGGCTGGTTTGAGATTGAACATACAGGATGAGTTAGTTTTAGCTAACCCTAAGAGTGTGGAGGATTGTTACCAAATGGCAATCAGGATTGAAGAAAAGATGAATAGGGGACAAGATAAGTCCATGAGAGGAAGAGGCAGCAATATGAGGGGAAGAGGATTAGCCCCTACAACAAGGCAAACCAATGAGGGTCAAGAAGACACTGGTAAAGGACAGGGACAGTCTGATTTTAGAGGTGGATGGAAAGGTAATAGAGGTAGATTTGGAGGTGGTAGAGGTTCTACTACATTTTCAGGCAAGTGTTACACCTGTGGTGAGTTTGGTCATCCATTTTTCAAATGTCCAGAAAGCAAAGGTTCATCATCCAGAAATGATAGAATGAATGACAAGAGAGTACAACTTGTGCAAGAAGAGAAAGTAGAGCAAAGTGTGCAAAGTTCAAACACTTATCAAGGAGATAGAGTTCCTGACGGTTATGGGTATCCTGAGGAGGGATAAGCATTGATGCTAAGGAGAACTAGTTTGCAGGCATCAAAGGATATGATGCAAAGAAGAGCTCTTTTCAAGACCACATGCAAGAGCAAAGGTAAAGTATGTAAGGTTGTCATTGATACTGGTTCAACAGACAACATGGTATCTCAGGAAATGGTGGATAAACTGCATTTGGACAGGATTCCACACCAACACCCTTACAAGGCATCTTGGGTGAGTGATAGTCAATCACTTTTTGTCTATGAACAGGCATATGTGGATTTTCAGATTGGAGCATATCATGATAGAGTTTTGTGTGACATTTTGCCCATGGAATGTTGTCACCTACTGTTGGGTAGACCATGGAATTTGATAGGAGGGTACTGTATGATGGGTATGCTAATACCTACACCATCAAGAAAGATGGGAAGACTATTATGTTGATGCCATTGCAGGCAAAAGCTGCAGCACAGGGGGCAGCCCAAATCATTTTAGTGGGAAAGAAGGAATTTGTGCAGAAGCCTATAGGAGCAGGCATAAAGGCAGTTGAGGACACTGCAGGGAAAGAAGTTGTTAAGGACAACAGTTTGAAGAAAGTTTCAGTTGTGACTGACAGAGGTCAGCAGTAAGTTCAGAAACAGGTTTGCAAACAGCAACCAGTTGAGAGGAATGACAAGGATGTTGTCATAGTTGGGACTATTGTTTGTCCTATAAAAGTTGAAAGAAAGACAGAGTTGAACATTGCAGAAGTTCAAGAGGTAGGTATTCAGACAGAGGTTCTGGTCAGACAACCTGACAAACACAAGGTATGTGAGAGAAGGGCCTACATTGACAGGCATGAGGATTTACTTGCAAGAAAGCAAGTTACAGTTCAGAAGTCTTGGAGCAGCCGAGAGCCAGCAGAGGATAAAGCTGGAACAGGTCAGAACACTGACATGACAAAGTGTAAAGGTGGAGGACTTCCACATCCTAACTCATGGGACATGAGTTCTTTTCTATTGGGGAGTATGGTGCAGGAGCACCTACCTGACAGCTGGCCTCCATGAGGCAGTTAGTTTGTTATAGGTCTGGTTAATGTTTCCAAGAAGGTCTGATAAGACCAATGCTTGTAATAAGGTCATGTTGACCATACTTTACTATTTTTAGGTAGTTTGTTATGACAGCTGTTATGCTGTATGTTTGGTTGGATCTCCCAGCCGCCTGGAGAGATTTTCCAGCTGCTTGGAGTCGGGTCGGTAGTACTCGCAAGAGATCCTATTTATGCATGAGGATCGGTTGGTTTTAGATAGTATTGCATAGCATCGATAAGACTTTGCAGAGAGTGAGGCAGAGGGAGAGACTGAATATTGTATTTGCATCTTTTGAAATCAATAAAGAGATCCTGTTTGTGTCCATTCTCTGTTTTGAATTCCATTGTGTGATCGATTTGTTGTTCTGGTGGTTTCATGGATTCACTGATCCATTCCACCGGTTGATTCGTCGAATCGGTGGAATGGCCATGTATAATAGCTTAGGGTTTAGTCTGCATTTTGTGTTTGTTTGCATGCAGGTGTGCAGGATCATCGTCGAGAGGTGTTGAGAACCCTAGCATGGGTATGTGCTAGGTCGTGCTGGTAGTTAGAGTCTAGAAAGTTGTCCAGGAAGCAGATCGGGTCATCCCAGGAGGTTCGGTGGATCAGAACGGTGAAAATTTGCTAAGGTTGGAAAATCCATCGCAACGGCATCATCAGGATATTTCTGTGTATATCCTGCAGATACTTCGGGCGTCATCCGAGTAGATGGAGGTGAGCATGATGCAATCATTTGCATAAGGTGAATGCGTTTCGGGGTGATCATCATCAGGTGTTGCCGAGGAGGAGTGTATCGGCATAAGGTAGAAGATCGGGTTGATAAAACCATCGTGGGCCGATAATGTTAAGTTTGGCCAACAGCAGGATATTGAAGGAACTGCATGTGACGTCATCGTCATCAGGATAATCGTCATTAGGATATCAGGGTGACGTAAGCATCGAAGGAAAGGTGCATGAAGTTGTCGTCATCAGGACATATGGGAGGAACCAGATATTTTATATCCTACTGATGAACATGATGTCGAACATCATGATGCTGTAGATAGAGGTTGGCGGTAAGGTGAACAGTGAACATCAGGAGGATGTTTACGCTTGCCGAATATGATGATGCTGCCGATAGCCGGATATGATGATGCTGTTGACAGACGAAAGGTCGAAGGTTTGTCTGCAGGAGGATATCGGTCGGCAGAGAAAATATGATGATGCTGACAGTGTTAAGGGAAATATGATGATGATGATGAAGGGTTGCAGACATACATGCTGTATGTCAAGGTTTTAGTGTGGATGCCTCTGCATCAGAATGCTTAGAGATGTCATAAGAAGTCACGACCAGAGTATGATGCTTCCCACAACAAGGTAAATAATTTGGGGTTTCAAGTTCAAATATAGGTTTTGAAAAGTGGAAATCTTTCAAGTTCATGTAAACACATGATGCAAAAACAACTCCCATGGCAGCCCACGTAAAGAAGGATATGATGAAATACATCAGAAACAAGATAAATGTAGCCATTCATTGGCTGTGAACTACTAGGGAAAGAAAGATAAACAAAGTATGTTATGAAACTTTCTCTAGAAAACTCAAAGCCCATATCAAATGTATACAGGGAACATAGTTCATGTGGCTGCCTATTCTTGAACTCATATAAGAAGTGAAGAGGACAACACAGTGATCGAAAGGTAAGACCTGATGCAGAGGTAGGAGGATCAAAACTATCCTCAATAACATTAACAAATCAAAGAACTAATCCAATTGCTTTGGTCAGGTTGAAGAGAACATTAATACATATTTTTCCTCCAATTTTCATGAAGATCCAATGGTAGGAGAGAAAGTTATGACTCTTTTCCCAAAACTACAAACCCTAGGCAGCGTTCAGACCTGCCCTCACCAAAATTGCAATATCTCTCACAAAACTTAATGAAATTACACTAAACCAAAATAATTGGAAACTATAAACACATATATTTCCATACATCTATTATATGCATCAATGTGAGGCCATACCAGGTCGTACCATGCATATTTTCAGACTGCATTTTCAGAAAATTAAACTCTGCAGACCTACCCTCAATAAAAATGCCATTACTTATTCAAATCAGAATGAAATTTGATGCAACAAAAGTAAATGGAAATTAGACTCAATAATATTTTCAACCATATATGGCTTGCCCTATATCTATCAATACAGAACCGTACCAAATGCTGCAACAGGACTGTTATAGGAGAATTCTAGAAATTGCAGTCACTAAAACGGTCATAACTTCCTCAATATTGCACCAAATTTGATGAGACAAAAAGGAAAGGGAGGGTGATTGAATATAATTTTATTTGAAATAAAAAATAAATATCCTCCTACCCTTACTAGGCTATACCATGCAAGAAAATAGCAAATTTCTAAAGTATAATACAGAAAAACATTGATTTTTACCATTCCATTCTCAATCTTCAATCACCTCCAAGTTTTCAAAGGTATACAAGGCCTTTTTAAAGGTATTACAAATGACCTTTCAGTTTCCAACTACTTGGAATGAACCAAGAGCCAAATGACTCTTCACCTTCCCTCATTCTACATCTTTGTTCCAACTTTACATTGACAACCTTTACATGGTTTGCAATATTTTGCATATTTGAACTTCCTAGTGACCTCTAATACATAACAATGACTTGATTAACCTTATACAATGATAAATCATTACAAGTTTAATCAAACTCAAGGATTTGTCTAGGGCAATATTAATTTTCTGCATCTCTTCAATCTTCTCAGCTTCAGGCTTCAAATCTTCTCATCCATAGAAAGGTGACCAACCAACCAACAAATTAAACTATCAACTTTAGAGCTTCTTCAGGCTCCTTGTACTCCCATCAGTAGAGTACTCTTCCGGCTGCAACATCAAGTGCTTCTTCAGTCAGGTCTCCATCTCTCTCAATACTTCACAACAAACCAACTCACCAAACCATTCATCTCACCCAACAGCAGATCCTGGTGATGCACCTACCACTCTCTCCTTAGTGGTTTCTCTATGCACCCTTATCCAGTCTAATCTCTATTGGAGAATGGTCATGACAGACCTACTCTTGTCTGCCCTCACACACAACCTCAGAAACTTCTTTCTCATAGCTAGATGGACCAAGCACCTACAACCAAACAACTTAGCAAACAAAATAACGATCACCAACACAACTCTTCAGCTTTTCTTTAGTTCTTCACCTGCCTTCTCAATGACAGGAACCGAATACACACCACCCAAATCTTTCGCCAGCTCTGATACCAATTTGATGCAGAGGTAGGAGGATCAAAACTATCCTCAATAACATTAACAAATCAAAGAACTAATCCAATTGCTTTGGTCATGTTGAAGAGAACATTAATACATATTTTTCCTCCAATTTTCATGAAGATCCAATGGTAGGAGAGAAAGTTATGACTCTTTTCCCAAAACTACAAACCCTAGGCAGCGTTCAGACATACCCTCACCAAAATTGCAATATCTCTCACAAAACTTAATGAAATTATACCAAACCAAAATAATTGTAAACTAGAAACACATATATTTCCATACATCTATTATATGTATCAATGTGAGGCCATACTAGGTCATACCATGCATATTTTCAGACTGCATTTTCAGAAAATTAAACTCTGTAGACCTACCCTCAATAAAAATGCCATAACTTATTCAAATCATAATGAAATTTGATGCAACAAAAATAAATGGAAATTAAACTCAATAATATTTTCAACCATATATGGCTTACCCCTATATCTATTAATACAGAACCGTACCAAATGCTGCAATAGGACTGTTATAGGAGAATTCTAGAAATTGCAGTCACTAAAACGGTCATAACTTCCTCAATATTGCACCAAATTTGATGAGACAAAAAGGAAAGGGAGGGTGATTGAATATACTTTCATTTGAAATCAAAAATAAATGTCCTTCTTCCCTTACTGGGCTGTACCATGCAAGAAAATAGCAAATTTCTAAACTATAATACAGAAAAACATTACTTTTTACCATTCCATTCTCAATCTTCAATCACCTCCGAGTTTTCAAAGGTATACATGGCCTTTTTAAAGGTATTACAAATGACCTTTCAGTTTCCAACTACTTGGAACAAACCAAGAGCCAAATGACTCTTCACCTTCCCTCATTCTACATCTTTTTTCCAACTTTACATTGACAACCTTTACATGGTTTGCAATATTTTGCATATTTGAACTTCCTAGTGACCTCTAATACATAACAATGACTTGATTAACCTTATACAATGATAAATCATTACAAATTTAATCAAACTCAAAGATTTTTCTAGGGCAATATTAATTTGCCAAGGTGCTTCTGCACCATACAACCAACCAACAAAATTTCCAAGTCCCTTGGAAATGTATCTGCAACAAAAGTCTTTTTCTGCATCTCTTCAATCTTCTCAGCTTCAGGCTTCAAATCTTCTCATCCATAGAAAGGTGACCAACCAACCAACAAATCAAATTATCAACTTTAGAGCTTCTTCAGGCTCCTTGTACTCCCATTAGTGGAGTACTCTTCCGGCTACAACATCAAGTGCTTCTTCAGTCAGGTCTCCATCTCTCTCAATGCTTCACAACAAACCAACTCGCCAAACCATTCATCTCACCCAACAGCAGATCCTGGTGATGCACCCACCACTCTCTCCTCAGTGGTTTCTGTATGCACCCTTATCCAGTCTAATCTCCATTGGAGAATGGTCATGACAGACCTTCTCTTGTCTGCCCTCACACACAACCTCAGAAACTTCTTTCTCATAGCTAGATGGACCAAGCACCTGCAACCAAACAACTTAACAAATAAAATAATGATCACCAACACAACTCTTCAGCTTTCCTTTAGTTCTTTACCTGCCTTCTCAATGACAGGAACCAAATACACACCACCCAAATCTTTCGCCAGCTTTGATACCAATTTGATGCAGAGGTAGGAGGATCAAAACTATCCTCAATAACATTAACAAATCAAAGAACTAATCCAATTTCTTTGGTCAGGTTGAAGAGAACATTAATACATATTTTTCTCCAATTTTTATGAAGATCCAATGGTAGGAGAGAAAGTTATGACTCTTTTCCCAAAACTACAAACCCTAGGCAGCGTTCAGACCTGCCCTCACCAAAATTGCAATATCTCTCATAAAACTTAATTAAATTATACCAAACCAAAATAATTGTAAACTATAAACACATATCTTTCCATACATCTATTATATACATCAATGTCAAGCCGTACCAGGTCATACCATGCATATTTTCAGACTGTATTTTTAGAAAATTAAACTCTACAGACCTACCCTCAATAAAAATGCCATAACTTATTCAAATCATAATGAAATTTGATGCAACAAAAATAAATGGAAATTAGACTCAATAATATTTTCAACCATATATGGCTTACCCCTGTATCTATTAATACAGAACTATACCAAATGCTGCAACATGACTGTTATAGGAGAATTCTAGAAATTGCAGTCACTAAAACGATCATAACTTCCTCAATATTGCACCAAATTCGATGAGACAAAAAGAAAAGGGAGGGTGATTGAATATACTTTCTTTTGAAATCAAAAATAAATGTCCTCCTACCCTTACTAGGCTGTACTATGCAAGAAAATAGCAAATTTCTGAAGTATAATACAAAAAAAATTGCTTTTTACCATTTCATTCTCAATCTTCAATCACCTCTAAGTTTTCAAAGGTATACAAGGCCTTTTTAAAGGTATTACAAATGACCTTTCAGTTTCCAACTACTTGGAACAAACCAAGAGCCAAATGACTCTTCACCTTCCCTTATTCTACATCTTTTTTCCAACTTTACATTGACAACCTTTACATGGTTTGTAATATTTTGCATATTTGAACTTCCTAGTGACCTCTAATACATAATAATGACTTGATTAACCTTATACAATGATAAATCATTACATATTTAATCAAACTCGAGGATTTGTCTAGGGCAATATTAATTTGCCAAGGTGCTCTTGCACCAAGACCTTATCTTGCTATTAACAAAAGATACATGCGACTGATGTCGTGGATTTGCCCATATGAAAGGTCTCATACTAGCTCAAATTGAACTCTCCAATAGTGGCTCCTCAGGATAGAGAAAATAGCATCAATGGAGAAAAAATAACATACGGCTCAAAAATAGAGAGAAATGACATCAAATAAGAAACAAATAGATTCATCATAGAAACTTTATCAGTCATGGCTTGAAGCCTAATTATCTCAGAACTCAAAAAGGGAAATCAATCAACTAGTCTGATATGTAATACATATGGTCTTATCTTCTGCTATATGTTGGATCCTCCATCAGAAAACATGCTCAAGAGTAGTGAAAAAGCTGAGGTCCAAAACCCTAGCTATGGCGGCTGTTCAGAGCCTTTTTTCATCGAAAAAGTTCAAGGGTGAAAAGAATGTGAAATGCTAGGGCAGGGATAGCTTTGAGTGAAGGGTTACTTTTGCCCTAAGACAATATGTGAATTTTATCACATTTTTGTTATTTTCTTCGAGCTCACTAATACCCCATGGGTATTAAACTTTTATGATATTTGCCTAGGCTTTGTGCCTAAGTCCCTTACCACTTTTGAAGGGTAGGTTATCTTTAAAGTGCCTTAGATGTATTTTTTGCAAAACTAGATGAAGGTCAAGCCTCATTGGCTTTTATTTTTGCAAAAACCATATTATGTTATAATGTATTTTTATGGTTTTACAAAAAATCATGTGTCCATCAAATGTAATATACCTAGCATAGAAAAACAAAAGCCTTGTATTTTTATTTTTTGCAAAAATTTAAATCAAGTCAAGATAGAGATAAAGTTGTAGAATCATTGTAAAGCGTTATTTAAAGCAATGTTTTATAAATTCCTTTAAAATAATTGCTATTTTTGTGCAGATTAAGATAGAGAAAGTCTAGCAAGGGTCTTGTCTTGATTTGTTTTTTCTTCTGGATGAAGTTGGATAAATATGGACAAAAATAGAGTCTTTTTAGGTAGATAAAGCATGTTTTAAGGAAGATTTTGGTGGGGGCCACTTGACAGAAGTTTGTAATAGCTAGTATTTCTAGTTTGGGGGCATTTTGGGCCCTGTTTTGGAGGCCTTTTTATGGAGCTTGGGAATGGCTTGGAAAGTTGCCTTTTTGAGATTTTGCTGAGTTGTTCCATCCCTTCTCATTTTAGAAAGCCTTTTGGCTATAAAAGGGGATCAAGGACTTGATTTTAAGGGGGAGATCATTGTTTCTTCTCTCTTGAGCATAGGCATAGAGTTTGTAGATAGATTTTTGACTCAGTTTATATTTTTTTTATACACTCCTTCTAGTTAATACAATAAAATCCTTCTTTTTCACTTCTTTTGCCTCGTGATTGCAATATTGATTTTATGTCTCATTGTGATAATAACTAATTTATCCTTTGTCAGATCTCATTATTTTGAAAGTGTTGTGCAAATTATTCATGTGATTCAGGTTGTATGATTGTGTTCCAACTGAAACTTCATACATAGTGTTTCTGAGTTGTATGTTCAAGTGAAGTTGTGAGGATTCTTATTTTAAGAGTTGTTTGTGAGTGAAAGCATTTAGATAAGTTAGAATTTAGAAGTATTTTCTGTTTAAAGTTAGCTTTCACTGTAGTTCATTCTCTTCCCTTTTCCCTCTGCAAAGATCTTTTAGATTAGAAAAATCATAAGGAGAACCAGGTCACTCTGATCTTAGGCAACCCACATGCCTAGGAGTATTCCCATGTTCCAACAGGATAGTTGAGTCCAACTCAACTAGGGTGTAATTCTAATTGATAACAATTTTTGGCACACCTAGTGGGACTCTGAAAGTATTTTTAGAGAAGTTTTTGATCCTTAAAAGCTGTTGTTATAGTATATGCAACAGTGTTCTAGTATTTGGAGGCTTTTACAATATACCTAGTGACTCATTTTCTCTAGTCTTGCATGTAGAGCTAGTGCATTCATCTTATGAGAATAAGATTGGGACTGACTGGACTGTTTCAATCTAGTAGTTTAATCATTTATCCTGATATTTGGTGTGTATCAGTGATTCTAGGCATTGGAGGCAGAAAATCAAACACATATGGTAACTCTGAATCAAGATCTACAGGTTTTGATATGATCAAGTGCTGGTATGTTATAAAAAATCATCTATTCTTTCCGTTTTCTAGCTTTCATATGAATAGAAATGTCAAATTTTCATAGATAGTATGAATATCCACCACCATACTATGAAAATGTTGTCCATAGGGCCCCTTATCAACCATATCAAACCAATTATGCCGTTGTTTCCAATTCTATGGCCCTGCAAAGCCAGCATGCATAGTATAATTGTCACCCACCCACCCCTACTCAGCTTCCTTACCAGCCATATACAAGTAGTCATAATGTTGGTTTTGTCCAAATACTCAGGATACTTATTGAATGCCCATTCCTGCCCAAGCTTCTAGTCATCCTTCTTACTAGATAAAACATTCTAAAATGATGGAGCTTAAAGACATGATGAGGGACATTGTGTTGGACCTCAACAAGTAGGTGGTGGAGATTAAGAGGGAGCTTGTATAAACAACACTAGGAGGAGCTGGCTCATCAAGCCTATCTACATGAGTAGGAGTTGGAGGCACAAAGAACACAATATGAGTAGGAGATTGCAAGCATAAAGAGTTATTAGTACCAACAAGAAGGGGAATTTCAAACAAGGCAGTATGAAGAATCTAATTTGTAGTTGCAAGGGTTGAATCACCAAGTTTAGCTTCAATAGTTAGACCAGCCACCTTGTGAGACCTTTGTTTCTGATTAGGAGTGGGAGACATGAAAGAGAGAGTTTGAAGAGGATCTTGAGAGAGAAGCAACTACACAAACAAAGCTCTTGCTTGCTCAAGCCCAAGCATCCCCTGCTATTCTAGAACAACCTTCACAAGAAGAGGTACGTAAGTATAAATTTCCAAGTTTCAAATAGAATGAACCTCTTAATGCCCCTAAAGCTAAAATTTTGAGTTTCAAGAAAAGTGAAGAACCCTCTTCCTTCCAAGAAATTAGCCTTGAATGCAAACAGACTCTCTAGAAAATCAAAATCCCATGTTTTAGAGGTTCTGATTTTGTTGAGGAGCCTATTAGCATTCGAGACCAATCCATTAACCGACAGAAGGAAGCTAGGTAGGTAAATTTACTGCATATAGCTATGGAGCAATATCGGTTAGAGTAGTGGAAGCTCAAACAAGAGAAGACTCTTTCTGATGAATCTGTTAATGTTTGCATTGAAGAGCTCCCTTGTGTTGTAAAAGATGATAATTTTTTTTTTAGAAAGTCACGTAGTGCAAGTGGTTGATTCACATGAAAAGGTTGCTGCTATTTTTGTAGAGCAAGTTGATTCAAATATGACCCTAGATCCTCTACATTTTGATTCCTTTGAAAAATTTTCTAATGCGGTTCATAAGATGCATGAAAGAAGGGTGCAAAATTCACAAGGTGAAGGCCTTCAATTGCAAAGATAGAATGCTCAGGTTGTGTTGGAGGAAGCACTAATTTTTTAACAAGAGGATCCTCAACAATACAAGGAGTTGTTGAATGAAGATCATCAATATCATCATAGAGCCTTGGATCAAGGAGAAGGAAATACATAGGATTTGGATCATAATAAGCTTAGTGAAAGCTATCATGAGGTAAAGGACATCCTTTTTCTATCACAAAATCAGGAAAATTTGTTTTTGAGTAGTCTTGAGATTCCTGTTGCAAACATAGATAATATGCAAAACGAGGGTGTTGAACCTCAATTTTTAGTTAACATGTTTGATGAGCTTCCTAAGTTCGTGCATGAAAGTGAGAATGGCATGGCTATACTAAGTTATAACCACCACGGTAATAAGGACTGCTCAAATAATGTGTTGATCCAAGAGCTAACAAGAAGGAACAATCTTGATTTGACAAGTACAGAGCTTGAGGAGGATCCATTTCAAGCAGAAATTGAGCTTTTCTGCTCACGTTTAGAGGTTATGCCAGCATTTGTGGAAGACGGTTACTTGGAATAGTAAAAGCAAAAAGTAGAAGTGGTTGTTTTCCTGACCAAATCATTGGTTAAGGAACAACCTCACTTGCAGTAGAATGAATCATGGTTGGAGGAGCTTCCCTTCTATTACACAGAGGAACCTGAAGCTGATGTACAAATTGATGGTGTTATCAGAAAATTGAAATGATTATCAATAGTATCAAAGTAATCCAATAAACTCAATAAAAAAGGAAATAACAAAGATTCATACCACAAATACAAGACCTTGCAAACCTCAATACTTCATAGCATCCATTGGTCGCCCATCTCAATTGATCTTTCAT
Source organism: Cunninghamia lanceolata (assembly GCA_027924645.1). Taxonomy (NCBI): domain Eukaryota; kingdom Viridiplantae; phylum Streptophyta; class Pinopsida; order Cupressales; family Cupressaceae; genus Cunninghamia; species Cunninghamia lanceolata. The sequence continues at coordinate 11,159,510 of BSBN01000421.1, read as the reverse complement.
AATAGATGAAGCCCTCAGAAAGTGCACTTCCTTGCTTTTTCTTCAAGATGTCAATGGAGAATGACTATGATAATTATTGTAATGAAGATGAGCTTCACAACAATGGTAATGGTGATGGTAACAAGTTGACTGCAAGCAATGGAGGAATTTGGTGCCAAAGGTGAGCTGTGATTCCTGCAGAGTAAGTTTACTAAAAGCCTAGATGATAGAAATAGAGGAATTGGGTTCAATTTATAGACTCACAAGAGAGAAGATCAATGGTTGAGAAACCTTGAGAGGATGTGCAAGAATAGAAAGAAGACAAGTGTCACACAAAAAGTTGTTTTGCTTGAGTTAACTGCTTTCTTTTATAAAGATAAGATTTGATTTCATAAATTAGAAAGTTTTTTTCTAATTTAAGAGTTGTCGATAAAAACAAGATAGAATAAATCAATTAACTCAACTTGTGATTTGCTTTTTGCATGATTTTAGAGAAATGAAGAAGAATATTTATTTTTAGAAGATTTGGAAGATTTTTGAGGAATTTGAAGATAAGAAAGCAAATTAAATAAATAAATTTATTTAATTTTTGTGCATTCTTTTGGAAGAATAAATAAAATATTTTATTATATTTTATTTTTATAGATTGAGATAATTTAAATAAATTTGATTGATTTATTTAAATTTGGAGGAATAAGTGATTTAATTAAATAATTAAAATTATTTAATTGTTTGGAAGAATGATTTTGATTTCTATGAAATTAATTAAATAAAGGTAATTTATTCAATTAATGGGAGGAATATGAACCAAATAAATAAATTGATTTATTTATTTATTGATAGAGGAATTAAATGGAATAAATATTAAGAATATTTATTTAGACAGAGTCATGTCATTTTTAGGTGTATGCAGATGGCTTGTTACAAGAGGTCAGTTCATTTTTCGACTCCATTATTGAAGAAACACCAATTTTGGAGTGTATCTCCTTGAGCAATCTTGAACATTTTGAGCCCAGTATAGCTCTTGTTAAGAATCTTCCAAGTCTAGAAAGTTTTGATGAGCTATTAGCTGCTTTAATAGAGGAGGATGAGCAATTAACCGAAGAGGAGGAAGCCAAATGATAGGCTATAATGCAAGGTACATATAATACTGTTGTTTCTAGTCCAAGACCTTCAAGGGGATGTCCTATTTGGTATCTGGCTGGGTTGGAAGTCAATAAAGAGGAACAACCTTATAGTGACACTGACTCGGATCATCAAAGAGGGTATCAAGTTGAGCACTATCAGTCGACTTGTTCATTTGATCAGTTTGCCAAACAAGTTAGGTGGTTAAGTAACTGCATATTCCTACTCAAAGAGGTGTTGCAACTATTTGTTGGTTAATTGTTTTTACTCCACCTCATTCTGACAACTCACAAGTTTATGGAGTATTGTAGATTACAGAGGAAGGGCAGTTATTTTCTTGAGCCAGTGAATGGGTTTGTTTGATCAGTCACTCCATTTGGTTAGAGTAGGATAGGTTAGATTTAGTGTTAATAAGTGCTTCATGCACATTTCTTTTTAGTTAGTTTTATTTGCCTAAGTGCTACTGCACAAGTTTTCTGGCCACCAGGGCCTTCTAGTTTGTTTTTAGTTTGGTTTGTTTTTTGTTTTCTATTGCTGTTTGGACTGGTTGGAGTGCTAAGTTTTAGAGTTTTTTGAGTCTGAGAAGAGTAAAGTGACTCAATGCCTAATGGATATTCAAGGCAACTGGTCCTGATGCTTAGTAGGCAAGCATATAGTAGAAGTCACCAGAAATGTTACCATTTTTCACTTATAGCTCAAACTGGTGGAGCTAGTTCAACAAGTTCATTCTAAAAGTGAAGATTTTAACATTTTCTGTTTGCATAGTTGGGATGTTCAGTGATTTGTAGTTCAGTTGTTCAATGAAAAGAGAAGAATTTCTAATTATCATTCATTTGCAGAAGGTGCAGAAGAGATAAGTTATTTCATTTCACTACCATGTTTATTTGTTTTACAAAAGAAATAAACATTGCATTGAATGAAAGATGATAGATCAAATGTCCCACACAAGCCATGGGAATAGCTGAACAAATGCAAATATAAGAAAGATACTATGCATCTAAACATAGAGGAGAGAAAGTCATATCCATCATTTCCTTGAAGGGTCTTTGATCTTTGAGGATGCCTCTTGTCCTTTCTCCTGATCTCTAATAAGAGTCTACAAAAAATTGGAAAAGTTCCTATTAGAGCTCCAGTTATGAGATCTCAATATGTCTATCAGAAGAGGCATAACACATTGCCTACAATGCACTGATTAGATGAACATCATTCACATGTAAGATGAACTAAAAGAGAAACAATCATTGAACTTCATTGTTTTTATCTAATCTATTTGTTTCATGTGTAGGTATAGGATAAGTATGTTGTTGTTTAGAAGACAATTCTACTTGTGGTCCAAAATGGGCTCCCACAAGGGTAGAGCTCAACATGTTGTCTCAAAGGGAATGAAATAGGCATACATGTTCTTATTGTTTAGATAGAGTACATTCAACTGAAACAAGAATCTTATACCAGGTTAATACGTGAGCTTCAAGCTCAATGCCCACATATGACTATCAGTTCAGGGTGATTCAAAGTAAGAGCCACCAATGAACATTGAGCTCCTTTCAAGACTGCCAAATGATACAACATGCCTTTTAGATAGAGGTAATTATTCAATTAATTCTCTTTCATATAGTAATATTGCTGTAGTAGTATGAGCATACTCAATGCCACTGTCAGGCAGATACAAAAGGAAATATAATCTTGATATTGGGGCAGCCATGTGTATAATGAAGTAAACAGAAAGGCATGATTGAATTGACAATAGAATTACATGAACAGATAAACAAAACTACCTTAATAATCATCAAGTAAAGGTTCCACATGCATCAAATAGAGTGTACATGAGTATATAGTTGTACCAAGTACATGTAAACAACATCAATAATGGTACAATCAATATGGCATATGATACATAAAACTGGACACCAGAACATATGCCATGTCATGATTTGAAGTTGATCATTCAAGTTATATATAGAGATCAAGTAATATATGCCATCATCCATCAAATTAAGTATATACAATTATACATCTATTACAAAATGCTATAATGATCATATATATGCATTCAAACCATCAGTTCGAGACAACAAAAACAACATGAAGGTATGAAAGCAAGATATATATACAGAAAATTGTAGCCAATGAAAAGATGCCATGTCATAGTGAGGCATGAAGCCATATGTGGTGTATGAAATGATACAGTGAATTGAATCAACACCCAAGTATATATGCTATACAAAGATCAATAAATGCACTTCATGGAAATGGTGTTCATATATAGGAGATGTGAAGAGGCAGTATATGTTGAACATTTCATTGGATACAGTAAACAAGCTGAAAGTGATAGTTGAATAAATACCAGAAAGATCATAAGCTATAGGAGGTACAAAGAAACTAGCATGTGCTTTAGCTCTTTCTATTTCATTAGTGAGTGCAGTTGTTATAGTATGTATGGAGCGGCAAAGGAGAAATAAAACCATAATATTTCCTTCCTGGTGGCAGTCACCACATTCAATGACAAGTGACAGTCCTTCTCAAATGAAGTGAACAATGCAAAACATAGAGACATGATGTGCCATAGCTACCAAATGAAGCAAACATAAATGTATCTGAGTTTAAACCAAGGAGAAGGTATGTTGAGCGATGAGAATTTGATAAACATCCAAATTGCATATTCAGTGTCAAAGTACCATAAGCAATGCTAAGTGCTACAGATGTGGGGCTTTATTAGCTAAAGAAAAAACATCAATATCCATGTTCATCTACAGAAGGACAACATTTATGAACAAATATCAGAAATTGAGCCATTAAGACTATTTTGAACATGTATGTATGATGTTACAACTACAAATGGAATACTATGTCAACATTATAAAATGCAAATTGACCTACAACTCTATCATTGACATTAGCAGTCAATTATGAAAAATGAACATTTCTTTTTTCATTCCCAGTCATGAACAAGAGGCCACATATTAAATATGAAAAAGATACATATCAATAGGAAGTTACAGTATGCAGGGGTTGCATTCCACAATGCAGTAGGAACAACCATGTAGATTTCCATAACCCAGATCTCATTTTACATGGTGTCGTTTCTATGCCAGGGGTCAAATTTTGCTACAAAGATACAATGAGGTTTTGTTCATTTACAATTTCAAAATGAGGGTTTGATGTAGCTATTACTAGAAAGCATATTTATCAGTAGAGAAACCCATTTTAGTTCAAGAAGGATTTTTTGCAAATATGTGCCTAAGTGGTGTTGTCATTGATGTCAACATATCCTTGTTGCCATTTGTGTCAACTGTATCCTATTTTGCTGCCTATTTAGAAGTCTAGATTGTTGAGGATATGAAGAAAATTAATGAGGATCAATGTATGTGGACCATATAGTTGAGAAGTGGATTGTCTGAAGAAGCTCCAGTTAAGTTTTGAAGGGTTCGCATGAAGATTTGAAGAAACTTTGGCCATCTGAGTAAAACTAGTTTTGTAGTGTTCAGAAGAGATAGAATGAGAGGAAAGATGTCTGAATTGTTCTGGATATGTCAAATGATGATCTATAGATCTATAGGCATGTTTGGCAAGTCAGTGTGTATCATCCATTCAATTGGTTCATGGTTTGGAGGTCCACAAGCAATCTTTCTAATGTGATAGTCATGACTAACAGTGTTCTTGAGGTTCCTGAGGAAGTTACAAGTGATTCTGATGATTTGGAGGAGTGTGGATGTTTTTGTTGAATTCAATATGCTTGTGGAGGTCTCTGGATCATGTGATTGCTATGGTGGAGGTCCACATTGAAGTTTGAGCTTGTCAAAGAAGATTTCCTTCTTGATGTTGTTGTTCTTCCCAGTCTTGGCCAACCGGATGATTCAAGCTTGTTGCAGATGATCTAAAATTAATTCTATGAAGCATGGTCTGTTAGTCAAGGTAGATTTGAGTCCCATCTATGTTTGGCCGATAGCTTAGTGATTCACATTAAGTCAGTTGTTTGTAGTGACGACCTTGATGTTCTTTCCAAGGTTGATGAAGCGTATAAATACTTGTTGATGAGTTGTGGAAAATCATCCTTGTGCAAAAACAATAAAATAAAAGAAAGGATCAAAGGCAGAACAGAGCATAAGAGAAGCTGAAGAACAAGAGATGTTTAGATGAAGAACTTGAGAAGAAGTATTTGGAACAAAGCATAAGTTTTGTGAGCTTTCAAAGGATCTCAACCAGGCATAAAGTAGATGCTATTTATCAGTTAATTATTTCTGTACTAAACATAAATTCTGTAGGTAGTGAGCCTCTCTTTAAGTAGTGAACTCTGGGCAGTGAGCTTGAAGGCAAGTGCCTTCCCCTTTTTAAGTACTTTTAACAAGGTACAAATTTTGTGGGTTAACCCCCACCGTGGTTTTTCCCTTAACCGGGTTTCCACATCAAAAATCTTGGTGTCAATTGTGTTAATAGTGTTTTTTCTCATGTGTTAATGTTCCATGCTTTAATGTCTACATCATTAATATGTTTATAATTTCTAAAAGAAGTTTAAAAGGATGATAAAGTGAAAATTGTGAGACAAGTAATTCAACCCCCCCTCTCAGTTATCTTTCCTAATTCCAACAATTGGTATCAGAGCCAAGTTCCTTTAAAAGAAGCTTGACCGCTTGAGGAGATCCAAGATGTCATCTTACCAAAAGGAAAGTCTAAGATTTGATAGAACAAATTACTCCCTCTAGAAAGTACGCATGCAGTGTCATTTGGAATGTATGGGTGATGTCTTTTGGTTGATAACCAAGAATGAGTATAAGATTTTGAAGAATGGACCTTCAACTATAGACAAACTTAGAGATTTTGAACACAATATTCAAGCCAAAGAAGCATTGTTGAGTGCCCTGACTGATACCAAATTGTCAAATGTCCTAGATTTGAAAACTGCTCATGAAATCTAGAATAAGTTGGAAAATCTGTATGAAGGTGACAAATATGTTAAATGTGCCAAGATACAAATCTTGAAGGGTAAATATGAAATATTGGTAATGGGTGAAGATCAAAACATTACTTCCTACATGCAGAAAGTAAATGAACTTGTGACTGGTATTAGAAATGTAGGTGGAGTATTGGAAGAATCAGAGATTGTTGCCAAAGTGCTCAGATCCTTACCTGCAGCATACAAGAACAAAGTTGTAGCCATTGAAGAAATCAGGATAGTAACAACTGTCACAAGGGATCAATTAGTTGGTAAGCTTTCAACATTTGAAATGAGTGAGTTTGGTGATTCTCTCCCTAAGTCTGAATATGCATTTAAGGCCAGTGTGTATGGAAAGCAAAGATGCGATTCAAGTGAAAGCTCTTCAGCACGAGTAAATAGATTTGTGAAGGCAAGGAAGGATCTTGAAGATGATGAAATTGAGACTGTAGATCTTGAAGCTCTTATTTCCAAAAGAATGCCAAGAGGATTTGGTAAGTATGAAGGAAAGTTGCCACTCAAATGTTTTGCTTGTAATAAGATTGGTCATTTTTCCTCAAGATGTCCGGAGAGGTTTTCAAAACCAAACCCTAATAGATATAAAAGTCAAAAGAAATGCTACTATGTCCAAGAAACTAGAGAAGGAGTTACAGATGATGAATCTGATCATGGAGGTTTCACTAAGAATGAATGGGTGTTCATTGCTATCAAAGGAGAAGATCTGGTGTCTACTGAATCTGCTAGCTGTGTAAATGTGGAAAGTGCCTTAGCTTCTCAAGTTGTTGATGAATGGGTGATTGATAGTGGATGCTCTCATCATATGAATGGTGATAAAAGTAAGTTTGTAAGCCTTGAAAAATATGAAGGTGGGCTTGTGAAATTTGGACACAATTCAGTTGGTAGAATCTGTGGCAAAGGATCCATCTCTTTTGATGGTAAGAATAACACCAATGATGTTTTGTATGTGGAAGGACTAAAGAATAATATTCTCAGTGTTGGACAGTTGGTTGATAAGGGTTATGACCTCAAATTCAATGATGGAAAATGTAGAATCCTAGAAAGCTCTAGAACTAAAATTGCATCCGGTACTCAGACTAGAGGTAACATCTTTCATTTAAGTAGTTCGGTTAAAAGTTGCTTGATTTCTCATGTGGATCAAAGTTGGCTTTGGCATAGGAGAATGTGTCATCTAAATTTTGATAACATTGTTAAGATAAGTTCCACTCAAGCTATAAGAAATCTCCCAAGACTTGTAAAACCTACTGATAGCATCTGCAGAGAATGTCAATTGGGTAAATAGAACAAAATTTCATTCAAGAGTAAAGAACAGTAATCAAACAGACTGTTGGAACTTGTGCATACTGATCTTTGTGGTCCTACTAGAATTAGAAGTGTACAAGGAGACATATATTTCATGTTGTTGATTGATGATTACTCTAGGATGATGTGGGTAACCTTCTTGAAAGAAAAATCAGAAGCTCTCAACAAATTCAAAGTATACAAGGTCATGGTGGAGAATGAGATTGGTGTGAAGATAAAGTGTCTGAGATCTGATAGAGGTGGAGAGTTTACCTCCAGTGATTTTGATTCATTCTATGAGAAGCAAGGAATAAAAAGATAGTTATCTGCTCCTAGGACCCCTCAACAAAATGGAGTTGTGGAAAGAAAGAACTAGACAATTCAAGAAACTTCTAAGACCATGATGACGGAAGCAAATATTCCACAAGTCTATTGGAGAGAAGTTGTGAGTACTACTATCTACACTCTTAACTGAGTGTAGATCAAAGGCAATTCTAGTAAGACCCATTATGAACTATGGTCTGGTCATGCTCCTATTGTGAAGTATTTTAGAGTTTTTGGTAGTACGTGCTATATCAAAAGAGATGAGGATCTAGGGAAGTTTGAAGCAAGAAGTGATGAAGGGATTTTTTTGGGTTATTCTACTCAAAGCAAGGCCTACTGGTGCTTTAACAAAAGATTGAAAAAGATTGTTGAAAGTGCAAATGTCAGAGTTGATGAAAGTAAAGGACATTCCAAGTCTTGCGGATATGAATCAGATGATCAAGATGAAAATCAAAGACAAGGAAGGAAAGTTCCAACCCTGACTCAGATCCACATTGATCCAGAAACTCTAGAGGATGATGCAGGAGTTGAGGAACAAGTTCAAGTTCATGCAAATCCCAAAACTCCCAAGTATGTAAGGATGAATCATCCTGAAGATTAGATCATACGAGATAGAAGTAAAGGTGTTCAAACTAGGAGAAGAATTGTTGAAGATTAAGAAGAGATTTGCTTGATTTCAAAGATTGAACCAAAATTAGTAAGTAAAGCCTACAATGATGAAAACTAGATAATAACAATGGAAGAAGAACTAATGCAAATTGAAAAGAATCACACTTGGGATCTTGTTTCTAGATCTGAGGAAAAAAATGTGATTTCGGAACAAACTAAATGAAGATGGTGAATTTGTAAGAAATAAAGCAAGGTTGGTATGAAAAGGATATTCTCAAGTGGAAGGAATTGATTTTGAAGAAACTTTTGCTCCAGTGGCAAGAATAGAGGCAGTCAGATTGTTTCTTGCCTTTGCTGCTTATAAAGATTTCAAAGTCTATTAGATGGAAGTCAAGTCAGCTTTTCTAAATGGAGAGTTAGAAGAAGAAGTCTACATTGAGCAACCAAAAGGATTTCAATTGTCTGATTAGAGAGATATGGTCTATAGATTAAGGAAAGCTTTGTATGGACTCAAACAAGCCCCAAGACCCTGGTATGCAAGATTAGATAAGTATTTGCTAAAGCTAGGTTATAGCAAAGGCACTGTTGACAGTAATCTCTACTTCAAGATTGATCATGAGAATATTCTGATTGTTGAGGTATTTGTTGATGATATCATTTTTCGTGGAAATGAGAGTATGTGCAAAACATTTGCTGATTAGATGCAAAGTAAATTTGAGATGTCCATGTTTGGTGAAATGAACTTCTTCTTAGGTCTGCAAATTAATCAGTCAGATAAAGATATCTTTATATCTCAGTCTAAGTATGTGAAAGAATTGTTGAACAAATTTGGAATGGAAGATTCAAAGCCAGTAGGTATGCCTATGGTAACCGGATGTAAGTTGAGAAAACATGATGACTCCCCTAAGGCAAATTAGAAAAGGTATAGATCAATGATTGGAGGACTTCTCTATCTGACTCAGATCAGACCTAATATCATGAATACAGTTGGGCTTGTCACTAGATTCCAAGCTAAGCCTAAAGAATCCCATGTTGTAGCAGTCAAGAGAATTTTTAGATATCTCAAAGGGACAATTGATTATGGATTATGGTATCCAAAGGATAATGACTTCACTCTTCTTGCATATACAGATGCTGATTGGGTAGAAGATGTGGATGACAGGAAAAACACTAGTGGTGGTACATTCTTCTTAGGAAGTAGATTGGTTTCTTGGCTTAGCAAAAAGTAGGAGGCAATATCCCTATCTACAGCTAAGGTGGAGTTTATAGCAGCAATAAACAATTGTACTCAAGTTCTGTGGATGAAGCAAATGTTGAAGGATATTAGAATTGTGTTTGAGGAACCTATCACAATCTTCTGTGATAATTCAAGTGTAATAAGCATCTTTAAAGAATCCAGTGTTGCATTTAAAGACAAAGCATATATCCATCAAGTTTCATTTCTTGAGAGAGAAGGTAAATCAAAATGAAGTCAAGTTGGAGTTTGTGTCTTCAAAGGATCATATTACTGATATTTTCACTAAGCCTCTTCCTAAGGATACTTTTGAGTATCTTAGAGAAAAGTTAGGGGTTATTACCCCTCCTGATCAGAACTAAGATGCACTAAGGTGCATCAGTTTGGTGGAATTCACAGTCATATCTTGTGATCCAAATTGATGTTAAGGAGGTACTACTTAGGGGGAGTAGTTAGTACAAGATTTTTGGGATCAGTCTGAATCTTAAAGGGAGAAAGATTGCAAATATGTGCCATTTGCCATTGATGTCAAAGGGGGAGAGAAGTTCATGTGAAAAACTAGCTGCTGATGAAAGGGGGAGAAGTGAAGAAAGTAATTACAGAAATGATAAGAGGAAGGAGGAGAAGGTCTTGTCTTGATTGTCAAATTAGTTTTTCACATCATCTGTTGCCATCAATGACAAAGGGGGAAATTGTTGCAAATATGTGCCTAAGTGGTGTTGTCATTGATGTCAACATATCCTTGTTGCCATTTGTGACAACTGTATCCTATTTTGCTGCTTATTCAAAAGTCTGGATTGTTAAGGATATTGAGAAAATTAATGAGGATCAATGTATGTGGACCATATGGGTAAGAAGTGGATTGTCTGAAGAAGCTCTAGTTAAGTTTTGAAGGGTTAGCATGAATATTTGAAGAAGCTTTGGCCATCTAAGTAAAACTAGTTTTGTAGTGTTCAGAAGAGATAGAATGACAGGAAAGACGTTCGGATTATTTTGGATATGTCAAATGATGATCTACGGATCTAGAAACATGTTTGGGAAGTCAGTGTGTATCATCCATTCAAGTGGTTTGTGGTTTGGAGGTCTGCAAGCAATCTTTCTAATGTGACAGTCATGACATACAGTGTTCTTGAGGTTCCGGAGGAAGTTACAAGTGATTCGGATGATTTAGAGGAGTACAGATGTTTTTGTTGAATTCAATATGCTTGTGGAGGTCTCTGGATTGTGTGACTACTATGGTGGAGGTCCACATTGAAGTTTGAGCTTGTCAAAGAAGATTTCATTCTTGATGTTGTTCTTCCCAATCTTGGCTGACCAGATGATTCAAGCCTATTGCGGATGATCTAAAAGTAATTCTATGAAGCGTGGCATGTTGGTCAAAGTAGATTTGAGTCCCAGCTATTTTTGGCCGATAGCTTAGTGATTCACATTAAGTCAGTTGTTTGTAGTGCCAACCTTGATGTTCATTCCAAGGTTGATGAAGCGTATAAATACTTGCTGATGAGTTGTGGAAAATCATCCTTGTGTGAAAACAATAAAATAAAAGAAAGGATCAAAGATAGAGCAAAGTAGAGGAGAATTTAAAGAACAAGAGATGTTTGGATGAAGAACTTGAGAAGAAGTATTTGGAGAAAAGTAGAAGTTTTGTGAGATTTCAAAGGAACTGAACCAGGCATGAAGTAGATGCTATTTATCAGTTAATTCTTTCTGTACTAAACATAAATTTTGTAGGCAATGAGCCTCTCTTTGAGTAGTGAGCTCTAGGAAGTGAGCCCGAAGGCAAGTGCCTTCCCCTTTTTAAGTACTTTTAATAGGGTATGAATTTTGTGGGTTAACCCCCACTGTGGTTTTTCCCTTAATCAGGTTTCCATGTCAAAAATCTTGGTGTCAAGTGTGTTAATTGTGTTTTTGCTCATGTGTTAATGTTCCATGCTTTAATATCTGCACCATTAATCTATTTGTAAGTTCTGAAAGAAGTTTAAAAGGAAGATAAAGTTAAAATTGCAAGACAACTGATTCACCTCCCCCTCTCAGTTGTCTATCCTAATTCCAATAGGTTTAGCATTTGTAGAAGGAATAGTGGGATTTCATGAATAATACTTATAAATAGACTATAAACTGAAACTCAATGTAGATATAACATGCTCAGAATATCACTATAGCCATGACCCAGTGCAAGTTAAGATCCACTTGAGGGTTTTCAATAGAAAGCCATAGGAAGCTTCAAGCTCATATAATGAGAGAATGCTCAGAGATGTCATAAGAAGTCATGACCAGAGTATGATGCTTCCCACAACAAGGTAAACAATTTGGGGTTTCAATTTCAAATATAGGTTTTGAAAAGTGGAAAGCTTTCAAGCTCATGTAAACACGTGATTCAGAAACAACTCCCATGGCAGCCCACATAAAGAAGGATATGATGAAATACATTAGAAACAAGATAAATGCAGCCGTTCATTGGCTGCGAACTGCTAGGGAAAGAAAGACAAACAAAGTATGTTATGAAACTTTCTCTACAAAACTCAAAGCCCATATCAAATTTATACAGGGAACATAGTTTGTGTGGTTGCCTGTTCCTGAACTCATATAAGAAATGAAGAGGACAACATAGTGATTGAAAGGTAAGACCTTACCTTGCTATTAACAAAAGATACAAGCCACAGAGGTCATGGTTTTGCCCATGTGAAAGGTCTAATACTAGCTCGAATCAAGCTCTTCAATGGTGGCTCCTCAGGACAGAGACAAGGGTGTCGATGGAGAAAAAATAAGATATGCCTTAGAAATAGAGAGAAATGACAACAAATAAGAAACAAATAGATTCATTAGAGAAACTTTATCAGCCATGGCTCAAAGCCTATTTATCTCAGAACTCAAAAGGGAAATCAATCAACTAGTCTGATATGTAATACAGATGGTCTTACCTTCTGCTATATGTTGGATCCTCCATCAGAAAACATGCTTAGGAGTAGTGAAAGAGATGAGGTCCAAAACCCTAGCTATGGCAGCTGTGTAGAGCCTTCTTTCATAAAAAAAGTTCAAGGGTGAAAAGAATGTGAAATGCTAGGGCAGGGACAATTCTCTTATTAGGGTTCGAGTGCTTTGAGTGAAGGGTTCCTTTTTCCCTAAGACAATATGTGATTTTTATCACATTTTTGTTATTTTCTTTGAGCTCACTAATACTCCATGGGTATTAAACTTTTATGATATTTGCCTAGGCTTTGTGCCTAAGTCCCTTACCACTTTTGAAGGGTAGGTTAACTTTAAAGTGCCTTAGATGTATTTTTTGCAAAACTAGGTGAAGGTCAAGCCTCACTGGCTTTTATTTTTGCAAAAACCATATTATGCCATAATGTATTTTTATGATTTTATAGAAAATCATGTGTCCATCAAATGTAATATGCCTAGCATAGCAAAACAAAAGCCTTGTATTTTTATTTTTTGCAAAAAATTAAATCAAGTCAAGATAGAGATAAAGCTACAGAATCATTGTAAAGTGTTATTTAAAGCAATGTTTTATAAATTGCTTTAAAATAATTGCTATTTTTATGCAGATTAAGATAGAGAAAGTCTAGCAAGGATCTTGTCTTGATTTGATTTTTCTTCCGGGTGAAGTTGGATAAATCTAGACAAAAATAGAGTCTTTTTAGGTAGATAAAGCATGTCTTAAGGAAGATTTTGACAGTTGTTATTTCCAGTTTAGGGGCATTTTGGGCCCTATTTTGGAGGCCTTTTTATGGAGCTTAGGAATGGCTTGGAAAGTTGCCTTTTTGAGATTTTGTTGAGTTGTTCCATCCCTTCTCAATTTAGAAATCATTTTGGCTATAAAAGGGGATCAAGGACTTGATTTTAAGGGGGAGATCATTGTTTCTTCTCTCTTGAGCATAGGTAGAGAGTTTGTAGATAGATTTCTGACTAAGTTTATATTTTTTTATACACTCCTTCCAGTGAATACAACAGAATCCTTCTTTTTCACTTCTTTTGCCTCGTGATTGCAATATTGATTTTATGTCTCATTGTGATAATAAATAATTTATCCATTGTCAAATCTCATTATTGTGAAAGTGTTGTACAAATTGTTCATGTGATTCAGGTTGTATGATTATGTTCCAACAAAACCTTCATACATAGTGTTTCTGAGTTGTATGTTCAAGTGAAGTTGTGAGGATACCTGTTTTAAGAGCTATTTGTGAGTGAAAGCATTTAGATAAGTTAGAATTTAGAAGCTGTCTTTTCTGTTTAAAGTTAAATTTCATTGTAGTTAATTCTCTTCCCTTTTCCCTCTACAAAGATCTTTTAGATTAGAAAAATCATGAGACCCAGCTCACTCTGGAGGTTCACTCCGAGCTTAGGTAACCCACAGGCCTGGGAGTATTCCCATGTTCCAATAGGATAGTTGAGTCCAACTCAACTAGGGTACAATCCTAATTGACAACAATGCCTAATAAAAGTCCACTAATGCAAGAATACCTTTCACAACATGCTTTTGAAGCAACTCTAGAAAGTCAATAAGCCAAAACCTAGTGAAAATAGGCCAAAATATGCGATTTTTCACCAAATATCCATGCAAGAGTGTAGGGAAACAGGTGTTGTAAAAAAATGATGATGAAAAGATACTTATAATAGTAAAAAAAGCCACCTAATGCCAAAAAATATGTTACAACATGCCTATAGTGCCACTCTAGATCAAACCCTAGTGCAAAAATAGCAAAAATATGCAAATTTTCACAAAATTTCAATGCGAAAGCTCAAAAGAAAGGGTGTTGTAAGGAAATTGAGAAGGGTCAGTAGATAAAAATGCTAATAACAGAAAATTAGTGCAGAAAAATCCCTTACAACATGCTTGAAGTGCAAGCCTAGCAAGACGATAAGGCCAAATCTAGTGAAAAATGCAAGTTTTCAAGCCCTAGACATGGAATTTTGCAAGGAGGCCACTATGATGAAACACTACATTTATAAATCAGGCATAATGAGTGTTTTAACAAGATAGTAAAATCTTAAACAATATTTTGACTACAACCCTAGCTCATTCAAAACTAGGTTTTCATGAAAAATGCAAAATTTCAAGCAATTTCTAACAAATCAAGCATGCAAATGCAATACAAATGAATTGTAAATGATGAATTTCTATATTTTGGATCAGATATAAAGAAAATAACAGAAATTAGTTGTAGTTAGATGCCAATTAATTCAAATTTTACAAAAATGCAAGCCTAATATGCCAATTTTTGCAAATTTTCCAATTTTTCCAATTTTTTTGTAATTTTTCAAATGCAATATTGAAAATAATGAATCGTATGATAATAAATTTCATATCTGATGTAAAAATCAAAGAGTTAATTAAATACAATTGTATGAATGCAAACTATGTAAAAAATCAAACCCTAGAATGCATTTTTTTCAAATTTTCCAAATATATCAATTTTTTTTGTAAATTTTTGAATGCAATAGAATGAATGAATGTAAATATTTGAAGAAACACTCAGCAAGGTGCCCAAAAGTTCATAAAATGGGTTCACCAAAATATTTTATATGAAAAGGGGGATGATAGAATGTGGTTGTTTTAGTTTGAATCCTCCTTTCCACAAAACATTCCAAGGGCTTTTCAACCGAGTGCTTGTCCTATCGAGAGGAGAGTCATCTATTAGATTGGGTTGCCACTTGGTTTTCTGCTAGGAAACTTAGAAGTTATCACACAATGTTTCTAATTACTACTTTTATGCTCTTGAAACCTTGATTTAAGCAAAACAGTAATTAAATCTGTGAATTATGACAAATGCTACCAAAATTAGACAAAGGGTAGAGAACCTTAACTCACTATTTTTCACAGTCTGGCAAACGAAAATGTCAGGGACAATGGTGATGGCACCCTAGTCCAATGTGCTACTTTTTTGTGGATTCCTAATCTCCTTCTGACACTGATCTCTTCTATATCTTCTATTTTTGGTGATCTAACAATGGAGGACAATGTTGATGGCGCCCTTGTCATGAAATACCGCACAGTGTCTGCTTCTTTTTAGATCTCGAATCTTTAATATTTCCCTATCTTCCCTACAACTCCACTTTCTCCAAATCTGATACCTATAACCTATAATCACAAGGAGTTTGGGAGCGGATTGTGGTGTTTATAGGCTTGCCTTAGTCAAGCCCCTAAGAGACATTGAAGTCTTTTGAACACCATTGTCAGAGAGAGAGTGTATCCTTGTGGGATAGAGGCAAAAATCTAAATGATAATAATCATAAAACACAATAGATGTCACCTTGATGATGAAGCTCTCATGGAAGGAAGAATCTCTTCGATGCCATGAAGAGGAGATGGAATCCAACTTGCAAAAATAAACATAATAAAAATGCTATGCTCTACAACACAATGAATGCCTTGATCACTTTAACATAAGCTCATGAATCACAATGTCCATCTAGTTCCCATCTAGTTTGGAAATGATAACCTAATCATGCTTATATATGCAACTACTAAGATTCCCACCAAGAATTTTGTATTTGAAACTTATGATGTTGGCCTGGAAACCAAATAACAGTCACAAACACGACATTTGAATTTAGGGCAGACCTAAAATAGGGTTGGACTAGGGCGCTAGCACCCTTGTCCACCCACTATCTTTATTCTAGGATCATCAAAATAAACACCCTTAGGTCCCATTTGTCACAAGACCCTATCGAGAGTCTGAATTATTCTGTAAGATGCTCTAAATGCAATCTAAAGACCCAAGAACTAAACCTTAAAGGAAAAAGCCCCCAAGGGTGCATTTTTCTGACATAACACTTTGAAATCCTTCTATACTACAAAAGCTAAAAACATCCTAATGGTCTCCATTCTTGCCACCAGAGCATAAGTTTCCTCATAGTCTATTCCTTCCACTTGTGAGTAGTCTTTACACACAAGTCTTGCCTTGTTCGTTACAACTTCTCCACTCTCATTCAATTTGTTCTGGAATACCCACTTAGTTCCAATTACATTTTTGTTCTCTGGTCTTGGGACAAGTTCCCAAGTTTGATTCTTCTCAATATGCATTAGTTCTTCTTTCATATCTTTGATCCAATACTCATCCTTGCATACCTCAACCACTATTTTTAGTTAAACTTTAGAAAGTAAACATAGATTTACATGTTCTTCAATAGCTCTCCTTCTTGTCAATACACCATTTCTCTTATCACCAATGATTTGGTCTTCAGTGTGATGCCTCTACACATACTTGGGAGCTTTAGGGATTCTTTTTGGAGCTTCTTTTTCTTCAACTTGTACTTCTTTTTCTTTAGTTTCTTCTTCTTCTCCGCAAGAAGACTCATTTGATTCATATTCATTAACTTTTGAAATCTTCTATATATCTTCATCATCCTTAACATAATCACTTTCAATAATTTTTCTTAGCCTTTTGTTGTAGCACTGGTAAGCTTTGCTTTTAGTAGAATACCCAAGGAAAATACCTTCATCACACCTTGCATCAAACTTTGCTAGTTCTTCATCTCTTCTAATATAACATTTACTTCCAAAAACTTTGAAATATTTAACAGTAGGAATCTGTTGGTTATGATTGTTAGTCAAAACAACATGAATAAAAGTTCACACAACAAACCTTTATTATCTTGAAAAGTATGATAAATTTAAGATGAATTGATGACTCCAAGTCTCCGTTGATTAGGTCATGATCATCTGACATTACTCAGAGGTTGATATGATATACTGTTTTCCATTCAAGGGGCCTTACATTGCCCTGTTACCAGGAACTGATGCCTGAACATCTGGTTTTACACCTACTTTCTATAAATTTCCTCACAAACAAGGTTAATCTTAATGTATTTAATAGATGAGGATGATATTTTCTAAGTTTGATCAATTCTTCTGAACATCAACTGTTATGGATCAATCTTCACTTCTGCACTATGAATTTATCTAAATAGTGTGTCTATAAGTTGATATGCGTATGATTACTGTTGACATTTATATGTATTTGCATGATATTTTCAATTATACATGCTGATTAACTCAAATATGTTGAGTATTCAGTTTCCTTCAAGATATCTGCATATTTACTTGAATTTACTTAAGATTGTCTGTATATTTACCCTTGTGATGGTGATTTGAATGAAATTAAACAAACTATGTTAACTACTTTATAATATTTACTAAATTGAATGAATCTTTAGCTATTGGTCCACATACATTTCAGCTACTATCATGAAAGGAAGAAAATCAAACCATAGGTTCACCAGGGTATTCCACAGCTAAGTATGGTTGATGCAAACTTTGATGGAAAAGAGATGAAGACAACATGCACAACATGAATTGCACTCCAAGGGATGAAGCAAATCAAAGTACAAGCCAAGAATTCATCTACAGATAACTCAAAGTATACGATTGTTTATAATCTAGATCTATCTACAATCAGCTTTGAGAATTAGTCCTGAGAAGATTCAACAATCTAACCTCAATTAAGTTTTGAATAATGATACAATGTGCACTCCATCTCCTTTTATAGGACAAAGAGAGGAGGAAGTTACAAATGATCCAATGATTAGGATTTATCTATCTAAATCAATGGTCCATATCTACTTTGACTTGGTCAACAGATATCAAACATGGCACAGGTAGCCAACTGGCAACCATCTAGTGGGACTTGATCACTTCTTTGTCTTATTATGCATATGACCTTGTCATCATGCATCCTTACTTATTCTTCATCTTCTTCATCTTCTTCATCAGTGTGGGGGTCATGTCCTACATGTGTGCTGATAATTCCCCTGATGGGTTCATATGCCTATATTTTTCTTTCAATCTGTCCCCCATCCTGAACTCTGGCTTTTACTACAACATGCTCTTGGGAATAGAATTGTGCCTATAGTGTAATCCACTTGCTCTTTCTGCTATGTAACATCTCATTATATCCTTTCACCTTGGCTTTCATCTTCATGGCTTTATCAACTATGTCATATGTCAAATGGTGGAGAGGGTCATCTGTTACCTGCTTAAAATTACTTTAGAAAGCCCCAATCACAAAATCAACATCTTGATTTTCTATCTTTCCTTCTACATTATCTTCAAGAGTTCCAAGATATTCATCTCCTCAGACATAAAATCATGCAATTTGCCACTGATATCCTTGAGCTTGGAATTGCATCTCTTCATGATATCACTCTCAAACTGGGTATCTTCATACCATAGGTTTAATAATTGTGTAGTATTTTTATCCAATACCTTATTATATATGAGCACCTTCATATCTATGTGCCTCATTTCAACCAGGGCATCTAGATATTTCTCTACTTTGATGGATCTCCGTCCAACTTCCTTTTGAAATTTATCTACTTTGCTCCTCAATGTGCTAAGCAAGTTTCAATTGGTGAGGGAGGTCTTTATCACCTTTTCTACTTCAAAAATGAAAAGAATAAACTAATTATCTAACACATGAGCCTTGTGCCTCATGATATATAGCCATGTTATCTCATCTTGAGATATGATGGTCAAGGGGGTGGTTGTGTTGACTGGCATGTGATTCGGGTCAATTAACCCCTTTATAAATGTATGCAGCTGAGTAATGTGCTCCTTGTGCATTTTATTTTTGTCCTCCTTTTTCACACTTTTGATCAAGGAGTCAATAATATCTTTGGCCTCTTGGCCTTCTTGCTCCTCAGTAGCAAAGCCAAGATCAACATTAGTTATTTGGAATTCATCAATACTTATCTCCCCTTTTGCCTTATCTGCTATTGGAAAAGCTACTTGAGCTATCCTCCTACTTGTGGTAGGATCTCTCTTGATTGCAGACATAGGTCTTGCCTTTCTCTTAGGCTTAATCATATCTACTCAAAATAATGCAAAAACATCAAATTCAGGCACCTCACTGTCCTGAGGTGGGTTTATCTTCTGTTGCAACCAACATGGTATGTCACTAATGGACCCTTGTTGGTCGGTTTGCTCAATGTGAGCATCATAAGACTCTACATTCTTCTCCACCCTTGGTGGAGAAGTTTCTTTCCTTCATTCATCCTCTGGTATTTCCTCATGAGGGACCTCTTCTAGTGCAGGAGTTTCCTATGATGTACTCACATTCTGATCTTGTGTATTTTGTTGTACTTGATCTTCATGAGGAGATTGAGTATTCTGGTCTAATTTATCTAGATAATCACCCTGATCATTCTTGTTCACATTTTCTACTTCTTTTCATTGATCATCACCTTGTTGAAGACTCTGTTCTCCATATTTTGATGTGTCTATTTTTCCAAGGTCTTGGGGTTTATCCATTCCCTCTTCATTTGTTCCCTTTTTAGGTGTCGGTTCGTTATCCTAATCATCATTTTTTGCTGGCATCCCCTCTTCATCCTCCATATGTACATTGACTTCTATTTTTCTTTTTTCTGGAGGTACACCTCTGTCTTTATTTTGATCCTCATCACCGTGATAAGTTAGGTCTATTGCTGCAGGGCTAGTCACCTAATCAACCAAGTTTGTCAATCCAATTTGTTGTGCTACCAACTTAGGGCTATCTTCTTCAATTTCCTCTACAACTTCCTCCTGGTGGACTTCCTTTTGAACTACAGGAGTGCCATGAGGGGTCATTTTTGTATTTCCCACTAATGTCTCCATAGAATGAGTAGAAACATCATTGACTACATCATCATCAGATAAGTCCACTGTATCATCTAGTGAAAAAGCTGGTTCTTTTTTCACACTATGCATCTCTTTTCTTTGTTCTTCTGCCTTCTCAGACTTGAATTGCATGATATCAAGAAGGGGAACCTCATGTTCCAAATTCTTTAAAATACCTTCACCACCTACTCCTCTCAATAAGATGGGATTTATATCCATAGTTCCCCTCATAATAGGTGTTTGTTTATTTTGAGGTGGCACCTGGACCTTCTTATTTTTCTTCTTGATCAAGAGATCATCATCTAAGGGTTCTTCCACCTCCTCTACAATAGCAGGGTAGGATTTGCAACAACTTTCTTTTGTTTTGCAGGTGTATGGGGTGATGCTGCAGCTGGTGTGGAAGGTACATATTCTTTTGGTTGAGGTTGTCGAATGACCATCACCCCAACTATTACAAATATGTGCCTAAGTGGGTTGTCATTGATGTCAACATATCCTTGTTGCCATTGGTTTCAATTGTATCCTATTTTGTTGTCTGCATAGAAGACTGGATGGTTGATGATATTGAGAAAATTAATGATAATCAATGCATGCGGATCATGTAGCTATGTAGAGGATTGTCAAAGATTGCTCCATTTAAGATTTGAGAAATCCACATGAAGATTTGAAAGAGTTATGGCCATCTGAGTATAACTGGTTCCTACAATACTCAGGAAAGACAAAGTGATAGGAAAGAGGTCTAGATTGCTCCAGAAATATAAACTTATGATCTGTGGATATGAAGGCATGTTTGGGAAGTCAATGTGTATCATCAACACCAGTGGTTCGTGGATTGGAGGTCCATAATCTATCCTTCCAGTTTGACAGTCATGGCAGAGAGTGTTCTTGAGGTTTCAAAGGAAGATTCAAATGTTTCTGATAATTTGGTTTAGAATGGATGTTATTGGTGAATTCAATGTACTTGTGGAGGTCTCTGGATTGTATGGCTACTATGTTAGAGGTCTGCATTGAAGTTTGGGCTTATTGATTAAAGATTTCTTCTTGAGGTTGATGTTCTTCCCAATCTTGGTCGACCGGATGTTCCTAGCCTGTTGCAGATGCCTTAAAAATATTTTTATGAAGGATGGAATGGTTGTAGAAGTAGATTCAATTCTTAGTTGTGTTTGGCCAATAGTGTGATGATCTGCGTCAAGTTTAGCCAACCTTGTTGATCATTCCAAGGTTGATGAAATATATAAATACTTGTTGAAGAGGTATTGAAATCATCCTTGTACAAAATAAATAAAATTTGAAGAAAGGATCAGGAGCAGAGTAGAGAAGAAAAGGAGTGATAGTAGTGTAGAATGTGAAGAAGAGTTTGAGGCAAAGAAAAAGTTCTTGAGCATTCATTAAAACTAAATTGGGCACGAAGTAGATGATATTTCGTAGTTAATTCTTTCTAAATAAATTATGTAGGCAGTAAGCCTCTCTTTTGAGTAGTGAGCTCTGGGCAGTGTGCCTGAAGGTATGTGCCTTCTATTTTACTAAGTACTTGATGGTGACAGGTTGTCATTGATGTCAAAAAGGTCTTGCAGGTTTCCAATATGTTGGTTTTGACAGGAGTTTTTCTCAGGATGGATTCTCATGTTTAGTGTGTTTATTGGTTCATATCTTTATCTTCAAAGGTCACCTTTCAGGAGGTAAGTGCAAAAGGTTGATGCAGAGATATGTGTTTTCATCAAGAGTTGTGTGAAGTTGTTGACAGTGACATCATCTTATGTAGCATAGCATGTTCAGTATGGTAAAGTGTTTTTATCTTGTTATCATGTTGAAGCTTGTGTGTGCACTCATTTGGAAGATAATGTTAGTCAAGATGATCACAAGTCTTCCCAAGCATTGCTTATCTCATATTGCTTCAATGTATTGAGATGCTAAGGAATTCAGTTGAACCAGTTGTTGTCTTTCTTTGGAAATGTTGATCATGTCTTCATTAAGGATGTTGACTTGATATAGTGTGGTGCCTTCAAGGATATAGTAGCAGTATATGGCAGGAATCAAGTTGTTTGATGGTGTCAGGTCTATCAAGGTTGTGATTTGTCTTCAAGACTCAGTATTGCATTGATGTAACAGGAATTAGATCATGATATAGGAGCAAGAGGTTGAGGTGTTGGAAAGTCTTTGAAAATCATTTGTTCAAAGCGGGAAGCATGTTTCATAAAACATCAAAATACTTGAAGAGCATATATTATTAAACATTGAATAATGCTTTATTTATAATAAGTCATCAATATTTTTGAGGAGCTCAATTAACAAAGACCATTGATTTTTTGCTTAAGCTTCTATATTCGAAGGATACTATTTGAGGGGAGCACGAGTTGTAAGAAAAGCAATGTATGCTTTTATAAATTAGAAAAGGCCGATGAAGATATTAAATGGAGGAGAAAGCCCGATTATCATATTTTTATCTTTAATATTAAAAGTCTTTTAAAGAGGGGGTCATGCTTTATGTTGCAAAAAGCATAAAAAAAATATAATATGTGTGGAGCTCGTGTTTTTTTTTTTTAAGGGAGTATGTTTTTTTTAAGTTTCTATTGTGAAGCCGATCACCAAGCCTTTTTTTTATGGCTTTATTAGAAACTTTAATTTGATCAGCCTCCATGTCATAATTTTATGACAATTAAAAGTAAGGTCATTTTTTATGCAAAACCATAAAAGATTTCAAATATGTGGGCACGAATTTGAAGGAAGAAAAAATGTTTTTTTTCTAATTTTAATCTTTGAAAAAGGAAATATTAAAGCTAATTTTTAGCTTCTTTCTTAAGGCAGATTTTATTGGTGAGTTTTTTGAGGGACTAAAAAGCTAAGAAGGAGATTTTTGTGATATTATATTTTCCATAAAATATGGGATCCTTTTAAAAGACATAAAGTTGGAGTTTTTAAAGAAATTGTTTTAGATTTCTTTTAGAAGATTTCTAAAAAAAAAAGGGGGGGGGATTTTATTCTATTATCATGGTATTTGTTAAGAGGGAAAGTTTTTGATAATTTTCTTTTTTTGAGAAAAGGATGAGGATAAAGTTTTTGAAGAAAATATTTTCAAAAAGATTTTTTTGAAGAAGACAAAGGAGATTTTCTTTTGCAGAGAAGATGAAAGTTCTTAGAGATTTTATTGATCAGATTTTATTGAAGATGTTTGAAGATGTTTGGACTTCTTTCATGATTTTGTTTATGCAGGGTAGATGAAAGAATACAAGGGCAGATTGAAAAATAAATTTGATGAAGAATTTAGTGAAGGTGAAAGGTTTTCATGAGGAAGATTGACATGATTGAATGATATTATTTTTTGTGAAAAATTGCAAAGAGAATATGAATTGTTTTTGGAAAAGATTGTTTATACACAGATGTTTGTAGATTGAAGAGTCCTGTTGGAAAGAAAATAAGGAATATGAAGGTTCATACATGAAGGCAGATTTATTGAAGACATTTTAGAAAAGAATTTGAAGAAAATTTTATTTGAAATTTGCAGAAGTGATGAGATTGAAATATGAGAGAAAATAAAAAGTTATTCAGAGAAAATATGAAATTGATTTTATTTTATAGAGATGTAATTTGTTGGTTCAGGATTTCTTGCAGGTGGATATGAAGAGGATACAAATAAAAGAGTTTTTATTTTCTCCCACAGGACACTGATTGAAATATGAAAGGTCATAAAAGATGAATTTGATTTTGCAGAGAAGAGGAATATCAAGAGTCTTCATTTACAATAATTTTTCAGGTGCATTGATGCAACTTTATAAATAGACAAAGATGAAACATACAGAGTATGTAGAGTGGATCAAGATACAGGATTGATCTTGAATATCTGAGTTTGTACATGATTTGGGTTGATGAAAAGAATGGCTATTTGATAGACACATGGGAGAGAAGTGTTTTGTATTGAAACAGAGAAACCCTCTGAGTTTTTAATTTGTTCTGTATTAGGGGTTGGTGCTCCTTGAAGTTGGTGCTTCAAAAGAATTAGGGGTTGGTGCTCCTGGAAGTTGGTGCTTCCAAACATTGTAACCAGTGAGGTTTTCACTTAAGCCAGTGAGGCAGTTTTGAGTGGTTTTTTACCCAAGAAGGGTTTTCCACTCGTGAAAAGCATGTGTCATGTTTAATATTATTTTTCATTTGTATGTGTGTATATTAGTTCTCTTCTTATTTTCACATCCTTCATTATTAATCTTGTGCAAAAATAATTAATGTATTCCCCTCTATTTGTTCTGGAAGAGAAAGTTTGCAAGAAGTTGTAAAAAGATTTGAAAATTCACACAACACTGATTCACCCCCCCTCTCAATGTTGTCCTTGACTCCTACAGTACTTTTAATAGGGTACGCATTTTGTGGGTTAACCCCCACCATGGTTTTTCCCTTAACCGGGTTTCCATGTCAAAATCTTGGTGTCAAGTGTGTTGATTATGTTTCTTCTCTTATGCTGTTGATTAATGCTTTAATGTTTACATCACTAATCTGATAGTAAGATAATAAAGAAGGTTAAAGGGAGAAAAAAATTTTGTGGGAAAACTAATTCACCCCCCCTCTCACTTGTCTAGTTCCAACAATTGGTATCAGAGCCAAATCCTCTCATAAAATCCTAACCGCTTGAGGAGATCGAGGATGTCGACCTACAAGAAGGATAGTCCAAGATTTGATGGAATAAATTATTCTATTTGGAAAAATTGCATGGAGTGCCATTTGCAATGCATGGGTGATGCCTATTGGGCAATAACCAGTGTTGAGTATAAACCTTCAGAGAAAGGTCCTTCAACTCTTGATAAAGTCAAAGATGCTGAAAATAATCTTCGAGGTAAAGAAGCCTTATTGAGTGCCCTAATTGATTCAGAAATGACAAATGTCTTTAGTCTAAAACTGCTTATCAAATCTAGAAAAAGTTGGAGTATCTATATGAAGGTGATAAATATGTCAAATGTGCAAAGTTACAAAGTCTGAGAGGAAAATTTGAAACTATGAGGATGGGCAAAAATGAAAACATCACAATCTACATGCAAAAGATAAATGAACTTGTGTGTGGCATTAGGTGTGTTGGTGGAACTTTGGAAGAATCAAAAATTGTGTCAAAAGTAGTCAGATCTTTACCAGATTCATACAAACATAAGGTTATAGCTATAGAAGAGATCAGGATAGTCTTAGAGGTTACAAGAGATCATTTGGTTGGCAAAATTTCAGCTTTCAAATTAAGTGAGTTTGGTGATTCTCTTCCCAAGTCTGAATCTGCATTCAAGGCCAGTGTGTATGGAAAACAAAGATATGATCCAGGTGAAAGCTCTTCTGCAAGATCAAATAGATTTGTTAAGACAAGATAGGATCTTGAAGATGTTGAAATAGAAACAATAGATCTTGAAGCTCTTATTGCCAAAAGAATGCCAAGAGGATTCGGTAAGTATGAAGGAAAATTACCACTCAAATGCTTTGCTTGTAATAAGATTGGTCATTTTGCCTCAAGATGTCTGGAAAGATTTTCAAAACCAAACCCTAACAAGTATAAAGGTTAGAAGAAATGTTACTATGTCCAAGAAAATGGAGAAGAAGGGGTAACAAATGATGAATCTGATCATGGAGGTTCCTTTGAAAATGATTAGGTGTTTATAGCTATCAAAGAAGAAGATCCGGTGTCTACTGAATTTGCTAGCTGTGAAAATGTGGAAAATACCTTGGTTGTTCAAGATATTGATAAAGGTGAATGGGTGATTGATAGTGGATGTTCTCATCACATGACTAGTGACAAGAGTAAGTTTGTGAACTTTGAAAACTATGAAGGAGGACTTGTGAAATTTGGAGACAACTCAGCTGGTAGAATCCATGGCAGAGGATCCATCTCTTTTGATGGAAAGAATAGTACCAATGATGTTCTGTATGTGGAAGGACTGAAACATAATCTTCTCAGTGTTGGACAGTTGGTTGACAAGGGTTATGATCTTCAGTTCAAGGATGGAAAATGCAGAATCTTGGAAAGCTCTGGAACTAAAATTGAATCCGGTACTCAAACTGGAGGTAAAATCTTTCACTTAAGTAGTTCTAGGAAAAGTTGTTTGATTGCTCAGACAGATCAAAGTTGGCTATGGCATAGGAGGATGTGTCATGTGAATTTTGACAACATTGTCAAAATAAGTTCCACTCAAGCTATAAGAGATCTTCTGAGACTTATGAAACATAATAACATATGTAGAGAATGTTAATTGGGCAAATAGAACAAAATTTCATTCAAGAGTAAGGAACAAGGTTCAAATGGGAGATTGGAACTGGTACATACTAATCTCTGTGGTCCTGCTAGAATTCGGAGTGTGCAAGGAGACAGATATTTCATGCTGCTAATTGATGATTACTCCCGGATGATGTGGGTAACTTTTCCAAGAGAAAAATCAAAAGCCCTTGACAAGTTTAAGGTTTTCAAGATGATGGTTGAAAATGAGATTGGTGGGAAATTAAAGTGTCTGAGATCTGACAGAGGTGGATAATTTACCTCCAGTGAGTTTGATGCTTTCTGTGAAAAGTATAGAATAAAAAGATAGTTATCTACTCCTAGGGCTCCTCAGCAAAATGGAGTTGTGGAAAGAAAGAACCAGACCATTCAAGAAGCTTCTAGAACCAAGATAATGGAAACAAATGTTCCTCAAGTTTATTGGAGAGAAGCTGTGAGTACTATTATCTACACTCTTAACCGGGTGGAGATCAAAGGAAATTCAGGTAAGACTCCTTATGAGCTTTGGTTTGGTCATCATCCTACTATGAGATACTTCAGAGTCTTTGGTAGTAAATGTTATATCAAAAGAGATGAGGACTTAGGTAAGTTTGAGGCAAGAAGTGATGAAGGAATATTTTTGGGATACTCAACTCAAAGTAAGGCCTACCGGTGCTTCAATAAAAGATTGAAGAAGATTGTTGAAAGTGCGAATGTTAAAGTTGATGAAAGCAAGGAAGGACATTCCAAGTACTCCAGATATGATTTAGATGATCAAGATGAAAGTCAAAATCAAGGAAGGCAAGTTCAAGTTTAGACCCAGATTTAGTTTGAACTAGTGACTCCAGAGGTTAACACAAATGATGAGAAACAAGTTCAAGAAATAGAAGCTCAAACAATTTCCAAAACTCCCTGGTATGTAAGATTAAATCATCCTGAAGATCAGATCATAGGAGATAAGAGTAAAGATGTTTGAACAAGGAGAAAAATGTCTGAAGATCAAGAAGAGATTTGTTTGATTTCAAGGATTGAACCTAAATTAGTAAGTGAAGCTTGCAATGATGAAAACTGGGTCAAAGCAATGGAAGAGGAATTGATGCAAATTAAAAAAAATCACACATGGGATCTAGTTCCTAGACCTAAGGACAAAAATGTGATTGGAACCAAATGGGTCTTCTGAAATAAATTGAATGAAGATGGTGAGGTGGTAAGGAATAAGACAAGGTTGGTATGTAAAGGCTACTCTCAAGTAGAAGGAATTGATTTTGAAAAAACTTTTGCTGCAGTGGCAAGGATAGAGGCAGTTAGATTATTTCTTGCATTTGTTACTTTAAAAGATTTTAAAGTATATCAAATGGATGTAAAATCAACATTTTTGAATGGAGATTTGGAGGAAGAAGTCTACATTGAGCAACCAGATGGATTTCAGTTGTCTGATCAGGGAGTTATGGTTTGTAGATTGAGAAAAGCCTTGTATGGACTCAAACAAGCTCCAAGAGCCTGGTATACTAGATTGGATAAGCATTTGCTTAAGTTAGGATTTAGCAAAGGTACTGCTGATAGCAATCTCTACTTCAAAATTAATCATGAGGACATTCTAATTGTTGAAGTTTTTGTTGATGATATCATTTTTGGTGGAAATGAATGCATGTGTAAAGCATTTGCTGATCAGATGAAAAGTGAGTTTGAGATGTCAATATTTGGTGAGATGAATTTCTTCCTAGGTCTACAAATTGTTTAATCAGATAAAGGTGTCTTCATATCTCAGTCTAAGTATGTAAAATAATTGCTAAAGAAATTTGGAATGGAAGACTCAAATCCAGTAGGTACACCTATGGTAACTGGATGCAAGATAAGCAAAGATGATGACTCTCCCATGGCAAATCAAAAAAGATATAGATCAATGATTGGAGGATTTCTTTATTTAACCCAGACCAGACCTGACATCATGAATCTAGTTGGACTTGTTGCCAGATTTCAAGCTAATCCAAAAGAATCCCATGTTATGGAAGTCAAAAGAGTTTTTAGATATCTCAAGGGGATAATTGATAATGGACTATGGTATCCAAAGGACAATAACTTCACTCTTCATGCATATACAGATGTTGATTGGACAGGAGATGTGGATGACAGAAAAATTATTAGTGGTGGTGCATTATTCTTGGGGAGAAGATTGGTCTCTTGGATAAGCAAAAAGCAAGAGGTAATATCTTTGTCTACTGCAAAACTAGAGTACATAGCAGAAACAAATAATTGTACTTGGGTTTTGTGGATGAAGCAAATGTTGAAGGACATCAGATTTGTGTTTGAGGAGCCAGTCACAAATTTCTGTGATAATTCTAGTGTAATAAGCATCTCAAAAAATTTGGTATTGCATTCAAAGACAAAACATATATCTATCAAGTTTTATTTCTTGAGAGAGAAAGTAAACGAGAATGAAGTCAAGTTAGAGTTTGTGCCTTCCAAAGATCAGATTGTAGACATCTTCACTAAGCATCTTCCCAAGGATACTTTTGAGTATCTTAGAGAGAAGTTAGGGGTTATTACCCCTCCTGAGAAGAATTAAGATGCACTAAGGTGCATCAGTCCAGTGGAATTCACATTCATAATCTTGTGATCTAGATTGATGTTAAGGAGGTACTACTCAAAGGGGGAGTAGTCAATATGCAAATTTTAGGATCAATCTGAAGCAAAAAGGGAGAAAAGATAGCAAATATGTGCCCTTTTCCATTGATGTCAAAGGGGTAGAGAAGTCATGTGAAAAACTAGTTGTTGATGTAAAGGGGAGCAGTAAAGAAAGTAGTTGTAGAAGTGAGAAGAGAAAGGGGGAGAAGTTCTTGTCTTGATGGTTAGATTCAATTTTTCACATCATATGTTGCCATCAATGACAAAGGGGGAGATTGTTGCAAATATATGCCTAAGTGGGTTGTCATTGATGTCAACATATCCTTGTTGCCATTGGTGTCAACTGTACCTAGTTTTGCTATCTGCATAGAAGACCAGACTATTGAGGATATTAAAAAAATTAATGATAATTAATGTATGTGGATCATGTGGTTGTGTAGAGGATTGTCAAATATTGCTCCAGTTAAGATTTGAGAAGTCCACATGAAGATTTGAAGGAATTATGGCCATTTGAGTATAACTGGTTCCTGCAATACTCAAGAAAGACAGTGATAGGAAAGAGGTCTGGATTGCTCTAGAAATATAAACTTATGATCTATGGATCTGAAGGCATGTTTGGGAAGTCAATGTGTATCATCAACATCAGTGGTTTGTGGATTGGAGGTCCACAAGCTATCCTTCTAGTCTGACAGTCATGGCAGAGAGTGTTCTTGAGGTTCCGGAGGAAGATTCAAATGTTTCTGATAATTTGGTTTAGAATGGATGTTATTGGTGAATTCAATGTGCTTGTGGAGGTCTCTGGATTGTATGGCTACCATGTTAGAGGTCCGCATTGAAGTTTGAGCTTGTTGATTGAAGATTTCTTGAGGTTGATGTTCTTCCTAGTCTTGGCCGACTGGATGTTCCTAGCCTGTTGCGAATGCCTTAAAAACATTTTTATGAAGCGTGGAGTGGTTGTAGAAGCAGATTCAAGTCTCAGTTGTGTTTGACCAATAGTGTGATGATCCGTGTCAAGTTTAGCTGACCTTGTTGATCATTCCAAGGTTGATGAAGTATATAAATACTTGTTGAAGAGGCATTGAAATCATCCTCGTGCAAAATAGACAAAATCTAAAGAAAGAATTAGGAACAAAGTAGAGAAGAAAAGGAGAAAGAGCAGTGTAGAATGTGAAGAAGAGTTTGAGGCAAAGAAAAAGTTCTTGAGCATTCATTGAAACTAAATCGGGCATGAAGTAGATACTATTTCTCAGTTAATTCTTTCTAAATAAATTTTGTAGGAAGCGAGCCTCTCACTTGAGTAGTGAGCTCTGGGCAGTGCGCCCGAAGGCATGCGCCTTCTATTTTACTAAGTACTTTTAATAGGGTATGCATTTTGTGGGTTAACCCCCACCATGGTTTTTCCCTTAATCAGGTTTCCACGCCAAAATCTTGGTGTTAAGTGTGTTGATTATGTTTCTGCTCTTATGTTGTTGATTAATGCTTTAATGTTTACATCACTAATCTGATAGTAAGATAATAGAGAAGGTTAAAGGTAGAATTTTTTTTTGCAGGACAACTGATTCACCCCCCCTCTCAGTTGTCTAGTTCCAACACTAGCTCCTTGGCTTCCTTTCTTATTTTTAGTTTGCCGCCTTTCTCCATTTGATTGCCTCTTTTTCCTAAGGAAATCATCATATTTCTCATCTGATAATTCTTGTCTTTTTCTTTTGTTATCTACAATGAGTGCCACTCCTCTATTCTTCAGCTGGGTGATCTCATTTTCTACCCACTCCTTGGTCAATTGCATGAAATTCTGAGTTATCTGTTCCAAGGACGTTTCCTCTAGCCGATTCCACTCTAGAGTTGATATTGTTTCATTGTATACTTTATTGTCCTCATATTATTGGGACATGATCTTACCATCATCTTCATATAACTGAGCAAGAATTGGCATGCAATCCAAGGTGTGTATCTAATTCAGAGTAAGCCTCTAGTAGCCTCTCCTTCTTACTTCTACCTTGTCATCATAGTTAGCTCAGAAATCTTCAATATGCTTCTGATGCATAGGTTTCTTATGTAATGCCAACATCCTACCATAAGGATCATATGGCCTAGCCAGTGAGAAGGGATGCAAGTGCATCAAGTTCAATCCTCCAATTACATCCTTCACACTCTCCCTATCAGGGCACATATACTAGCCAATCATAACTAGAAACAAGTAATTTGGTATCTTTCCCTTTTCAATATAAGCCTCCACTAAGGGTAGTATATGTCTAGCAAACTCCATTAGGATGACATTGTCATTTGGATATCTCGGCAACATGAGAGGTTGCCCAGTGAACCTTCCATTCTTATGTATGAAAAAAGTGGGCAATTGGATGAACCAAGCCCCATGTTTGTATATAGTAGCTTGAGCTTCCACACTCAATCTCTTTGCTCTGTCTTCTTCCATGGTCCTGACAAGGTGCATAGAGAATGAATCATTCACTCTTTGAAAATGTTGGAGAGACTCTCATCTTTTTAATTGTGGATAATGCTCCCAGATGTTCACATCTCTAGGGTTACTTCTAACCCTACCTACTATTTGCAATCCATTAAAGGTGCCTCTGAATGTACATGCATATACTACATAGGAGGTCATATGGAACATGTTGATTTTTCCTCCTAGCTTCCTCATTCCCTCATCTAGGCTATCACTTATGATCTTTGCCCATAGGGGTTTGTCATCAGAACATTCCACTATCCTGATGATACCATACATCTAATTCTCAAAATCTCTAGCATTTGGTTTCCCTGTCATCCGACTAAGCATAACCATCATATACTGATACTCTGAAGCAAAATCAAACTTGAAGAGATGAACAGGAAATTTCTAGTAGTGGCCTTATATGCACTATTCTTGGCTCTCCATTGGTTCATGATCCTTCTAGCTTCTTTCTACTTGCTATTATACTCTTTTTCCAATTTTCCCATATTTAATCAAACCACATTAGGTCCTTTAGGAAGATTGAAGGCTGCAGTTATGCCTGTAGTTGAAAAGTCTGCATAAATTCTGCCATGCTTTTCTACCCTTCTGGTATCCACATTATAATTCTAAGTACATTCTACCACTAATTTAGTGGCCTCCATTGCATACAAAAATCCCCCTAAATTCCACATTCTTGAACTGTATATGCTCATGACCAGAGGATTCCTACTTCCTTTTTCTAACTTTGTTGTCCATGCATCAAGATCAGTGTTTCCTTAATGTGTATCATCAATTTGCCCATATCTGAATGTTATTCCCTCTGGCTGCACATACATAGGTTTCAAAAATTTAGTTTTAGACCGGTTCCTTCTGATTGCCATTGGATCCTGCAATAAAACATGCATATCTTACCCTAACGTGTCGTGTGCAGCAGTGGTGTCAATGATTTACATGCATTTCATGGTGACAACTCCTTTATTCTAGTTTATTTTATGCATCGTCATGTCAATTAATTTCTATTAAAAAAATCATTTTTACCTCTTCATTCACCATAAATGACAAAAGAGGGTTTTATCATTACATATCTGATAATCGTTTCCCTTTTACTATGTAGGTGATATCCAGATGAGCGTGATCATGTTGCAATTACCGTTTTCCATTCTATTCGAATACATAGCCCATTCCATTTGCAAGTTGCAGTGATGTTTTAACCTCACCAGAGCTCTATAATTCTTTAATTAAACATATGGTAAATTTGAAATGAACCCAAATTTTACTTTTAACCGATTAACATGGAAAATTAGGGTGTGTTTAATGTCCTTCTGTTCATGTCCATTGATCGACACATGATGTTTGTAGATGTTGACAAGTGGTGGGCGTGTATTTGAAAATTTGAAGGCTTGACCTATTATTGGAATTGCATTTAATGCGGAGGGTGATATTCATGGAGATCAGGGATGTTTAAAAATATGACTGATATCTGGCAGATGAGGGTGACATCATCACGAGGATGGTCAACTATTGACCAACAACCAAATTCAGGTCACTGTACCTTTGTTAACAATCATGATAACACATTATATTGATATGATAAGGTCGATGTGCCATGTGGCATCATTTAATTGGTCACTGGAAGTATGTGCATCTTAGGTCTCAAGGGTCAATATGAGGGATATTGGCAAATATCTGGATATTCAACACTAGGAAATATCACCCTATTTGAGAATATGTGGATGACGTCATCATCATATTAGTTAAGATTAGGGATGTTTCAAAATATGACCCTCCAAATCTGGGTCATGATGACATCATCATCTTATCATGGTTTATTTGTATCGGGTTAGAATTATGTCATCATCATAATGAGAAATATGACGGATATTTGGAAATATGACCCTGCAGATGTTGGGCATACTGATGACATCATCGTCATATCAGGTTCTTTCATAAATCAAAACAAGATGATGTCATAGTCACATTTGTGAAGGTCAGGGATATTTGGAAATATGACCCTTTGGGAATATGCATGGGTATTTGACAGGTAAGTATTCTTTTGCATTTAACTTTGATGTTTGCATATTGAAGGATATGAGGATATTGAGTGATCTTCATATGTCAGGGTCATTTAGCAAGTGTGACTGATATTGACGAATGTGACCCTCTAGGAATATCAGGTTTGACCAAACTTTGACCAAGCATAACCTTTTATCCTTAAGGAATATCAAGGCGATCCAAAAGGCAAACCTGCTTAGAATTTTTCACTCTTCTAGATTATGAGGTTTATGATAGCAAATTTTGACTTTGAAATTTGACCTTCTCTTGTGAGGCACATGCATGCACATGGGTGATATACTTAACTGACTTTTACCAAACTACCCAAACCAAGAAAGCAAAGAACAACTAGAAACAAAAGTTGGGTCCTTATTTTGCTGAGGAAAAATGGGGCGTGTTGTGCAACCACACAACAGAATCCTTCCATACCATAGCTGATAGGGAGTCTTCATTATTGGCAAAAAAGTCAGCATCCCCCTTCAGGATTCATGACATGGCTTAACCACCTCCCACTGGTCCTTATCTGGGATGGTAGTAGTTTCCTGACAGGTGCACCTTTTGGGAGAAATGGCTAGCTCAACACCCTACAAGTGGTATCAGAGCCAAGTCATGGGTTTGAATCTCCTTAGGTAACACTGAGGGGGGATTTTGGCAAAAAGTTAGCACCCCCTTTGGGATTCATGACATGGCTTAACCACCTCCCACTAGTCCTTATCTAGGATGGTAGCAGTTTCTTAACAAGTGCGCCTTTTGGGAGAAATGTCCAGCTCAACACCCTACATTCATGTCATTTTCTCTTACTTGTACTATGTGCTATATGTAGACAATAGCATGAATTTCATCTCTCTAGTAGACTTCTAGTAGGTTTTCTTCTTTTATCATTGTTCTTGTAGCTTCTTGAATAGTCTCGTTCTTCCTTTCGACCACTCCATTTTGCTGAGGAGTCCTAGGGGCAAATAAATGCCTCTTGATCCCATGATCCTCACAAAATATATTAAACTCATTTGAAGTAAATTCTCCACCTCTATTAGATCTCAAGCATTTGATTTTCATATACATTTCATTCTCAACCATAGCTTTAAATGCCTTAAACTTATCTAGGGCTTCTAATTTTTCCTTAAGAAAAGTGACCCATGTCATTCTAGAGCAATCATTAATAAATAACATGAAATGCATGTCACCTTGAAAAATCCTTACTCTGCTAGGAACATAAAGATCTGTATGTGCCAATTCCAACAGTTTGGTAGATGATTGATCCTTGAGTTTGAAGCTTCTCTAATCCTTGAGTTTGAAGCTTTTTCTTGTTTTCTTTCCAATCTAACATTCCTTATAGACAACACTGATGGGCTTTGTAATCTTTGGTAGATCTCTCACAGGTTGAACTGAACTTATTTTTACCAGGATATCAAAATTGATGTGACACAATCTTCTATGCCATAGATACTTTCCATTGATTTGAGTCATGAAGCAACATCCATTAGCACCTTTGAGTTGATAAACATTTCCATCTATCTTTTTTCCAACAACAATCACTATTATGGAGCTTTTTCTAATCTCATAGCCATCATACTAAAACATAAGATTGTAACCCTTGCTACACATCTATCCAACACTCAAGAGATTATGCTTTAAACCTTTAACATAAAGAACATCATCAGTGTTATGCTTTCCATCAAAACTGATTGAACCTTTTCCACAGATCTTAGTAGCCACATCATCACCAAACCTAACTACTCCAACTTCATATTTTTCAAGTTTAAAAAACTTACTCTTGTCACCTATCATATGATTTGAGCATCCGCTGTCAATGACCTAGTCATCTTTTTCTCTTCTGGCATGAAAAGGAGACATTATAGTGACTTCAGGGTTAGTACTTGCTTCAAGACACTTTTCCTTCACACAGCTTCCATAGTTAGCAAAAATAGTTTCATCTCTTAGGGATATGAATAAGCATTCTTTATCATTATCATCCTCATAATTAGATTCATCATCAGATATACTTGCATCTTTTCTAATATAGTAGCTTTTCTTAACCATCTTACCTTTGTTTTTCCTATTCTTAATTCTTAGAGCTTTATCTAGACATCTTGAAGCATAATGACCTATTTTTCCACAATTGAAACATTTAAAAGGCAACTTACTAGGAACATTCCAGTAGCCTTTTTCATCCTTCTCACAAAGTTAGATTCTACTTAATCAAGGTCTTTCGGATCTAATTCCATAGTCTTCTTTGATTTTCCAGCCTTAAAAGCAATTTCAACCTTTTCTGTTCCATTAGTTGTACCAAACTCTCTTATTTCAAAAGTAGTTAAGGTGCCAAGCAATTGATCTTCGGTAAACAGTTTCAAATTTTGTAATTCTTCAATAGCAGAAACCTTATGATTGTAAGACTTAGGAAGAGTTATGAGTACATTCAATATCCCTTCTTTATCATCTATAATTCCACCAAGTCCTTTAATGCCATTGACAACTTCATCCACCTTCTGTAAGTAGCTTGTAATGTTTTCATCTTTAGACATTCACATGGTCTCAAACATGAGTTTCAAATTTTGCATTTTAGCATTTGACCTTATCATCTCCTTCATTAACACTTTTCAATTTTTTCCAAATCTCATTAGCAGTTTTCAAATGCACAACTTTAACCAATTCAGAATTAGTAAGACCACTTAAAAGAGCATGTTTTTCCTTACAACTAATTTCATGAGCTTGGATTTCTTTAGCAATTCTTATACCATTCTGAGGTATAGTGTAATTAGACTCAATGGATCTCCATATCTCATAACTAGGAGAAATCAAAAAGTCTTTCATCCTTATCTTCTAGAGTGCATAGTCAGATCCATCAAACAAGAGAATATCCTTCTTGTGTGCCATCCCAGATCTACCTCAAGTTGTTAAGCTCTCTTCTAAGGAACCTTGCACTAATACAAATTATTGAATGCACAAGACAACTAAGAGGGGAGGAGGGTGAATCAGTTGTATCATAAACTTCAAACCCTCACAAACATCTAGATCCACATTAACCTTTAAACTTGTTATGATGATTAAGCATGAAAAGAAAATAACATAAACTAAATCATAATAGCACCAAACACAAGACAACACCAAATTTTACATGGAAAACCCAAGAAGGGAAAAACCATGGTGAGTATTAGCTGACAATATAAAGTAGTAGCAACATCGAATTACAAAAAGGCTCACTACCTAGAAGAAAGAAAGGCTCATTGCCAAAGGACTCACTATCTAGAAGAAAGAGATAGAAGAGGAGGCTCACTGCCAGAGATGAACTAATACAATTGCATCTATCCTATGCATGCAGTTTAGTTCCAATGAAGCTCAATATTCACAACACAAACATCACCTTCACAGCAATAGTAAAAAATAGTAGACACCTTCTGCTCACTGCATTCAATAGCCTAACACATGAAAGTTCTCACTACACTGATCAAATCTGCATCACAAACATCATTTCCATCACATATACATCCAGTCACGAATCCTTGACACTTATTTATACCATTAGCAACCTTGTAATCATTCTCGAAGGTCGACAACACATTTTAACCCAGAGAATTCAAATTAGGTCTAGATCTAAACATTCCCATGGAGGAAAGGGATGAATGTGGGCCACATCACATCTTAGCATGGACCTAAATCCACTCTTGCACATTATTCTATGCTTCCATAATCAATGAAGTACAACCACAGTTAGTGTAAGCAACCAAGTCGGCCAAACTTGTGTTAATACTATGAAATTTTAAGTGTATGCTTCCTCAAGACCAAAAGATGACATGCTGACCATGCTCCAAGCTTGAACATGATCTAGAAAAATTCACAAGAACCTAAAAACCAACAAAATCCTTTGCAATATCTTTCACCTAAAGAAAGTTCACACCAGACCACTTAGATTACTCTATTATCAACTGCAACTTAAGAAATAAACTTACGGAGCACCAAACCATGAACCACTTTAACTGAAGAAAGATATAGACCTTATAAGCATAAATCTAAAATCACAAAGCCAGAAACAAATCTGTGAAGAAATGCGGAGCAAAACAGTTTCTCCTAGACACCTCTGCACAACCCAAAAACACAGTCCACACACTAGTGAACATAAATTTCTCTGCACAATGAACCAGAGCACAAAATCTAGAACATAACATTTCTAAACACCTCTGAACAACATATTCTAACCACAAAAGTAGATCTTCAATAAGGAAGAAATGCAGAGAAAAATTAGAAAACTACTCTATTAAGTCAGAACACATCTTCAACACACTATTTCCTTTATTAATCAAATTTTCTCAAAAGCACTTAGAAACCAGCCAACAGAAGCATATTTATAACATCTTCATCACTTCTACAAAGAAACCAATGCATATTCCTAACATCTTCATCACTTCCACAAAGCAGCCAAACCACCTTTAGCAATAGCTTATATCCTCATCTCTACACAACCTTATCTTTGATCTTTGCTCAACACAAACTACTCATACTCTTGACATAGTTGACACCAATGACAACACAAGCTTGTTGACATCAATGACAACACCAATAGCACATACTTGAAATAGCATGGACCTATCCTTTATCCTTAGGCTTGAATGGAACATCCTTATGTGGAGGGTCTCTTGTCTAGATGTTGCTAGGAATATTTTCTTTCAATGAAGGCTCTACTAAAGACTTAAGGAAGGCTTTCTTTATGTCTGGGGTCTTAAGTAACTCAGATAAGGATATATTGATCTTTATCTTCTTAATCTCTTTAGCTAAGTAAGTAACTAGCCTTTCTGATTTGGAAATTTCATTCATACCTTTGGTCAAGTTTGAGGATGAGGCGAAATGTTGTTGATTCACCCTCAGAGGTGCCAGATTGTTACTGGCTATTGTATCTAGAGGAGTGTTGAAGTTATTTGGTAGGATAGAGCTGGTCAAAGGTCTAGGTGGCCGATTACTATTATTTCAAAGATTATAATTGTGTCCCCTTTGGAACTGCTGAAAGGCGTGGAATTCATCCACTTCCTATTTTGATTTGTTATCACTTTCAAAAGGGAACATGTAGTCTTCAAATGCTAAGGTTTATTCTTCACACACAAGAGTGTAATTCTCATGCATTGTATTCAGTTGTTCTCCCAGGAATAGGGAATTTTTTAAAACCATAGCTGATTCATATCCCAAAGGGATGAGCTCGTTACCTTTAGATAAGGTTGTCTCTCTTTCTATGGTTTGCACTTCAACTTGAAATATGCTAGCAGCTATTCTAAACTACAGGCAATCCAACTCTACATGAGTGCTTGTATTGTGAATTCTACACTAGTTGTTCAATGCAGCCTCAACTAAGTTGACTCTGGTTGTCTACTTAGTGATGCAGAGCATCTAGGACAATAGACAACTTATCACTGAGAAGGACTGTTTCAACCTCAAATGCAATGGCTTTCAAGACTCACTGTTTTCTTGGATCGAGGTCAAACCACCCATGGAGGGCTTCAACACCATAACAACTTGTTCTTGAAATCAAAGAGAGGGAGGACTCCAGGGTACACCTTCCAAGATGCCCAACTCCTATCAAGACTCATCTAACCCATTATGCAAGGTCTGCAGGACAACAGTCTCATAGACTATCACCACACCATTGCACCATTGTGAAAACAGTCACCATGTCCTTGAAATGACCTCTATCAATACAAACTTCATCTCATTGCAATATACCAAACCTATAACATGCATTCACCCTAATGCCTTCATTGGCAAAGCAATAACATATCAAACATACCTAGTTGCTGCTGTCCTTCTCTGAATTCCTAACCATGGTCCTGCAGAGTCATTTACTTGACAAACTCACCCTCAACTATCCTCCTGCCTCCCAAACCTTCACAAGCCTTAGCATTTACTATGATACAACCCATTCCATTGAGCATAAACAGAAAAAGATCAATGGAATGGGTATAAATCCATCGGGCTTCTCAAAAGAACCCTAACTCAGGGTTTCAACCTACTTTCAAATAAATGAGAAATGCAAAGATATACAAGGGTGTCAAAAGCCCAAACCAATTGTAAATGATAGGCAGCTCATCCACCTAACTATGCATTACAAACACCATTCACCCCTAGGCCGTACAGGTACAGAACAATGCATGAAATAGCAAATTTCAGAAAGTAAACAACAATTCTAAAAGACAGTTTTTGGGAAATCAACAATATCTTCCATCAAGTTTTGTGTTAAGTCTCCAAACAATGCTCAAACCAAATCTATCTCAACCTTCTATCTATCCAATACATTCTCGACCTATGACAATTCCATACAAAATCAGGTACAGGCTGGAAAAAGACAGGAAAAATAGGAAAATAGTTGTTCTTTTTTATTTCTTTTATTCCCACTAAATGTCTCCCCAAAATGAATCCTTTCTGCCTTAAAGAAGGCCTCCTACATTGCATGAAGTGAAGTGGGAGTGGTTGGGGGTCGATGCAACTGCCCAACCATCGAGCTTCCTTCTTGTTTCTAACTGCAACACTAGATGACAGTTTTAGAAACTGTCCTCTCTTGGACTGTATTTTGTATTTTTATGGTTTAATAATGCTTTTTAACATGTAGTTAACCTATGACAAGGTGTTAACATCCTTCCAACCTTTGACATGCCTCTATAGGCTTACAAACATGAAGACTAAAATGACTTTAATGACTGTCCTACATGACTAATGCAACTGCCTATTACTACATGATTGTCCTCCCTAGGACTTACAACAAGAGAATAGATTCTTTTAGACATTTGGACATAGTCCAATTACAAACATGTCATTAAGCCTTATTACAACATTGAATATGGTATCAATGACCTTATTAAATAAAATAACTACTTGAAGATCAAACAAAACCCTGATGTCTTGGTGCTCCTGCACCACTTAGGTTCTATAGGAACCTAATTATCCAGAGGTGATGCTAAGATTCCATTATTTGGTCTAGTATTCTAGAACATTGGAGGTCACGGATTATTACATCTTCTGTCATTGTATCCTTGATCATTGTATCCCCTATTTTTTTGATTTTGGTTAGTACTTTGGGAATAGAGGTTTTGATTCCTTAGTTGAGTTACCTTAGTAGTCAACCTCTTTAGCTGAGCTGTGATCTTTTTGATATCTTCCTTTTCTTCCTCGACTTTAGCTACTACATTGTCCCAGATAGGAAGGAAAAATGAATTATCATTTCCATTCAGCTTAATTTCAACAGGAGTAGGTCCAAGATGCATTATCACCTGGTTGTTTCCTTGAGGCAAGATCATGTTGATCAGAGGGACCAACCAAGGATTCACCAATGGCGCATGGTTCATTGGTGCTCTAGTGATTTTCTACATCTGATTAAACACAAATGGAGGTCTTGTACTTGGTAGGGGCCATGTCCTACTTGTTTCATTTCAGCATTAACCTTTACTACCTCGGCGTAAGCACTAGATAAAGACATGATGCCAAGATTTTCTCTCTTTATGAACATTGTTTTTAATGGATACAGAGTAGAGTAGTATACTAACAAGGTTGCATCTTTTGGAATATTGTAGGGAGCAGTGAATCTGGAATATGCCTTCTAGAACCTATCATTTAAATTTGTGATAAATTCTCCTTCTCCTCTTTTGATTTTGGCAAACCAATGATACATGGTTGCTGCATCAACCGAGAATATAAATTTGGCCTTAAAGGCCTCCTTCATGAACTACCAAGAGGTGATAGAGTTTTGAGGCAAATTAACATACCAGCAGTATGCTTCCTCTCCAAGTGTATATGGAAATAGTCTATAAACTACATCCTCATGTTGAATTCTTGCTCAAAAGTAAGCCTCCTTGTAGGTTCTCAGATGATCTTCAACATCGTGATGCACATGATATTTCAGACACAACTTGTCTAGATTATTCAACATCTCATTATAGGTTGCAAAGCCAATAAGTGACTTGACATTAAAGAAAGCCATCAGGACTCAGATAGGTACCATAGAAACAACCAGGATAGGATATCTAGGTTGAGCACTAACTGAGCGTGCTCTTGGTCTTATATCAGGTAATTCACATAAAGGACCATTGGATTAGGACCTTGTAGCAGGTTGGTGAGCTAGTTAAACAAATTCAAGTCAAATTTTACAGCTTTAGACCAGATCTTTGCAACACTACAATCAAATATGTCCAGTCTAGGGATATTTGCAACAAATCAACTTAGGATATGCAATATTGACGGGATCTTTGAGAGAACATCAAGTGAAGTTATCCTTGCCCTCTTTCTAGCACCAAATCTATTGATATGGTAGTTAATCATATACATACATGTTATCCACAAAATTCACTTGCTCAAATCATGGGATAACCCATTTCATAGCCCACATCCTCTAAGCATGCAAATCGAGACAAATTTAATTCATCTCAAGTGTGGTTCGACCCCTCAATAATTTTTTTCAATTTGGTTCATCATTCATGTTTTAAAATTTTACAAATGTTTACTTTTTAAAGGCTATCTTTTTCCTAAAGGTGCAAAAGTGTAGAAATTCTACACTTATGTACTTTTGTGTTATGTGAGTGTAGTTGTGGAGAATTTCTCCTCAACTACACCTATCATGTAGTTGCAAAGAAATTCTCCACAACTACACTTCCAATCTTGCATGCTCGGCCATTAATGGCCATTATTGGCGAGGGTTCTTTTAATTTTGACCCTTGTCTATTTTTTACTTTTCATTTCTTATCTTTTTTCCTCGACTCCACACCAGTTACCCCTTTGTTCCCTGTGGTGCTTGACTGACCCCAAATCTATGGATTTCATCATTAGATTTCGACTCCATCTCTGGGTATGTCGACCTCTGCATATTCTTTGTTCTCTGTGTTTTCTTTCATATTAAGTTTTGTTTTAAAAGTCATTTTCTATATTTTTAAGCCTTAGATCTAAGTGTGAATTTCTTTAGGTTTTGTTCATAGTTTTCCCTTTTCTTTCCATTTCCTTCACTGTCATTTCTTTTGTTTGTTTCAATAGTGGTATTTTCAAATGTTTAAACCCTAGTTTTTGTTTCTTTGTCAAATCTTGTTGTAGGATTTACCACAAGCAATGTTATTCAGAGATTTATCTCTGAACAACATGATCTTTTGAGATCAGGTGTTGTTTGGAGATAAATCTCTAAACAACACTACAATGCACTACCTTTTAGAGGAGTGTTGTGCATAGAAATTTGCCTGCACAACACTATCAACATTTGTTACTAAGCATAACTTAAACCTAAGACTTAGGTGTTGTGTGGAGTTTATTCTACACACAACACCCTTTGTTTTTCAGGTGTTGTGCAGGTGTTGTACGAAGAATAAAACCTACACAA
Source organism: Cunninghamia lanceolata (assembly GCA_027924645.1). Classification (NCBI taxonomy): domain Eukaryota; kingdom Viridiplantae; phylum Streptophyta; class Pinopsida; order Cupressales; family Cupressaceae; genus Cunninghamia; species Cunninghamia lanceolata. The sequence goes on along the minus strand of BSBN01000421.1, from coordinate 11,116,742 downwards.
CACTTGACCGACCCTTAATACCTAAACACACTTTGTAATTTGAAGTGTTGTGTGGATTTTTTTCTCCACACAACACTAATATTTCAAAGTCTTGTGCAGAGAAAAAATGTCGCACAACACTGGATATATTACCCCCCCCCAAAAAAAAAATGCTAAGTATAAAACAAAGTTTTTTCTAGTGTACTTCAGAGAAAATTCTCCAAAGTACACAACACTGTTTTACCCCTTAGTGCACTTCGGAGAATTCTCTCCAAAGTGTAGCTACTTGATATTTTGATCTACAAGAAGTGTAGTTTGGATATTTTTCTCTAAACTACATCCAAAGGAACTATTAATTGTAAAAGAAGAGAACTTTTCCCACTTTACACCAAACACTGTCTGAAGTGTAGAAGTGCAGATTTTTTCCACAATTGCACGAAGCTAAATGTTTGAAATTTTTCTAACTCTGGAAAGATTTCTAGAAACCATTTTTTGTAGTCTACTGCCAAATGTTTGAGCCTTCTCTGAAGAAGAAAAACATGAAGTACAAGTATCATGGTGTCTTCCCAATGACCTTTGTGGAGTCCAACATAGATGATATCAAAGCTATGCAAATTGGGCATACTGACATGTCAGAATTTCTAGAGAAGGTAAATAACCAACCTGTTCCTACACACATGCAATGTATCCTCAACAATGACATTCATTTGTTTCGACCTTCCCAGTATCTGCTCAGAATCAAGAGTTTGTATTGGCAATGGCAGCAAAATTTGATAAGGATAGTAGAAGTATATTAGATGTAGAGGTGAAAGTTATAATAAATTTGAATGAAGAATTCTTTGACAAAGTTTTAATGGGTCTGGATATTGATGACTATGCTGATCTCATAGTAGAAAAGGCATATGATCGCTATGATACACATTTAGAGAAGTGCAAGAAAATCATCAACACCTGGTGGCTTAAGACTGCTAGGCCTACAATTGCAAGGTGGCCTCAGACTATTTACCGAAGTGAGTTCATTGAGGAGGTAAGTGACCTCATAACCCTACTGAATAGAGTTAAAGGTCTTCCAACATCCAAAACTTTTCAATAGTGGATGTATGATTAGATTCATGTCATCAAGAAAGGTAATCAAAAGGTATGGCAGGGACAACAAATCAATGACTTAATCTGTGAACAACTATCTAGGGTGTCTACATCACTGAAGTTTTATATGACTTCATATTTGGTGTATGCTACTGCTTCCATGAAGCATTTTCCTAGTCTTACTTTAGAAGGTGACAAGAGAAATATTCCTATGTATGAATACTACCCCCAATTGACACTAAAGGAAAGCATCAAACACTTCAGGATGGTAAATGATGTATTTTTCTATAATTATATTTGTATGTTTGAAAAGGAACTTGAGAAGAGAAGAGTCCATGATGAGGCTTGGGAACAAGTTAAAAGGTTTAGATGTATATTTCTACAATTTCCCACTTTCACCTATATCAGAGTTGGTTGGTTCAATGGGTAGCCATATATGCTACCAATGTATCCAGGTGATAAGTTGATTTTGATGGAGTTGTGCAGACAAATTGTGGATGTGTATAATAAGCAAGCAGGAGCTCATAGAGTTGGATTCATATTTCAAGTTCATATTGGTAGGTATTCCATTTCCACGACTCCAAAGGCCAAGGAAATGGAGATGGAAATGCAATTAGTGACTTTGAAAAGGTATAAGAAAAGGCATGACTTTGATTACCTAGGAATGAAAGATAAATTGAAAGGTAATTATACTCATGTTCATAAGATCAAAGATGTATGGGTAGAATGCAGAAGTGATGAGGATATGAGGAAGCTAGACTTCAATTGACTTACCTTGGAACAAGTCAGAAACTTTGGTCTAGCTGATATCCCAGAGGAGACGCAAGAAGAAAATGACATAGTGGGTGTTGTATATGCAGGAAATAAGATTGCTGACACTCCTCTTCCACTAATTTAGTGGTCACAGAAGGAGATGACTTTAGTAAGAGAGAGGTTCCAACCTATTGGTGCCTAGAAATATCAGTCCTCAAAGTGCCCCTTTTGACCCCAAAAATTCAAAATTCATGTGCAAAATTACTTAGAAAATGTCACCATTGGATAGAGAATTCAATTTTGAGCAACTTTGCCTTTTGAACCATCTCAAAATTCCTTGAAAGGAAGAAGTTATCCTTGGTCAAAGTTTGGTCAAAAAATAGTTATGTCTTGTTCCCTTTTACCCCTTAAATTTCTTTTCATATTTTGCCTTATTGTCGGCAAATCGGCAAAATTCTTAACCTATGAACTTGTTCTCAAGTTCCTTTTTTTGCCAATTTGCCGATGGCCAACTTCGCCGATAGTGGAAGGGAGCAAACTGTCATGAAGTAAATTGCAAAAGTTATTAAGGAAAAGGGAAGAAAGAGAAAAGCCTTATCAAGGAAGTTGGAGGTTTGTGAACCTCCAAGTTCAATGACGAGAGGTTCGATCGACAACAGATTTGCCGATAAAGGAGAAAAGATGTAGCAAAGGCTTGGTTCGATAATTTCAAGATTTGCCAATAAGGCAAATAAGACCAAACAGGAAAAGTCAAAGGTTAATGATGAGGTGTTTTCATTGACAAAGAAAGATAAAGTTGGCTAAGGGAAGGAAGACATCGGCAAATCAAAAAAATGAGGAACTAGCGAACTAGTTTAGGATTTTCATAATTTGCTAATAAGGTGATAAGGGAGATGGTTCAAAATTTTTAGATTTTGCTAATAAAGGTAAAATGGCTCAAGTTCAACAAAATGATGTTTTTCCAACAAAGGCGATATAAAGAGAAAAGGCCCTTGGTTTTGAAATGAAGGCTTTTTATGATAAGGGCAAAGTGAGTTGGTTCAGAAAAAGGTGCAAAGGGTGGTAGGTTCAGAAAAGTGAACTTTTACTGACAAAGTGGAAGCAGGTGCAAATAAAGATGAGTTCAGAAAAGTGGGTTTTTACCGATAAGCATGAAAAGGTGCCAAGTAAGTAATGTTCGACAAATTGAAGATTTGTCAATAGAAGGTAGAGATGACCAAGTTTGAAAAAGTAAAAAGTTACTGATAGAAAAGAACGAGGGTGCCAAAGAAAAATCTATTAATGCATAAAATTACTGATAAGGAAAATGGTGAAAATGAAGGTGGCAAGCAGATGAAGAACTGTACCGATGGTGTAGGTAGAGGCAAGTTCTCATTGCAGGACTTTACTGATGAAACAAAATTGAAATGTAGAATTAGAGCCTCTTATTTAAAGTTCTTTTCTTCCCCCTTGGCCACTATGGCTACAAAAATATGAATGTCAGGTGGCTGGAATAATGTTTTCCATCAACCCATAGGTACACAATTCAATAAGGGGGTGCAATATTGCAGTATTCCATATCTTCTGTGGTACCTCAAGGAATAAAAATCTATATGTAGGGCATGGGCTTCCTTCTATTCCACCGGCCTTTTGACAGAAGTCATGGGTATGGTTTTATTGCAGCGGTTACTTGTTGGCCAAATCTTCAAACACGCAGGAGTTGATTGCTATATATGATAATTTTTCAAATGTTTTCAGGGTTGGTCTCTAAGCCAATTGTCTGGTCTGGGAGAGCCTAAGGAGTTTCTCTAGCATCAACACACAATTTGGTCTAGTTTTTTAGTGAAGGGATTTGTTCAGCACAGAGTAGGAAGATTATGTAAATGCAAATTTGAATGTAGTGGTATGTCTCCATGGGAGTTTGTTTTGATTTTTGTAAATATATAATCACATTTGTATAATTTCCTTTGCCACATTTGTTGGTATGATTGTAACAGAGATTTGGAGGTGTGTGATAGCCCCTAAGTCAACACAAGCTTTTGTATTCGCCATTACTTTGTTGCATATGAATCATTACAGTTCTCTTTTGGATCACTATGTATGTCCATTGTATGAAGATCTATCTAAAAGTCATATATGTAAATGTATACCAAGTTTTGTTGATCCTTTGTTGTGTCTTTCCTTTCCTCCTTGCATTATATGACTCTGTTACCCAATAAAATAGGCACCGATCCATATTGGTAGGGATCAAACACTTTTTAAAAATCAAACAAATCATTCATCTATGGTTCAGGGTAAAAACCATATTTCATGTGAATGTACATTCACACAATTGAATTAGCTATATAGGAGTCATGTGACATCCAATTATTCTTGACTTAGTGACAATCTTTGGAGTCAAGATGATGAGTTGGGTTTGGTTGTCCAATATTTTTAATTGTTCATCTAGTCTAAGTTGAACTCAAAGTGCAGAGGAGTCTACCCACTCCTATTAGTTGGCCAAGATCACCCAAAACTTGTTGATAAACCTCTTCCTATCACCCTAATGACAATCCCTGGCCTGGGTGATTGAGGAATGTTTTAGAGTTTTGTGTTGCCATTATTTTGGGTCCCAACACAACCCATTCTTACAAATACAAATGTTTGGCTACAAAAGAAAGGGATAAAGATAAAGCCCTTAAACTAGGCTTAGAAGAAGAACAAACTGAAGTACCTACTAGTAAAAGGGAAGAGTTGAGAACAAAAAATAAGGAAGATACTCTCGGTACCAGTAAGAAACTGAGGTATATCTTCATGACAAAAGGAGATAAAGGAAAGAGGAAAGTAAAAGATGGAACATCTGCTCAGACAGATGTTGAACAAGAAGAAGTTGCTGTTGAGGAGTCACGAGAACCTCTTGTTACTTCTTAACCTAAGTCTACATAGGTAAAACCTCCCCCTTCTCCTACAATTTTTGAAGTGCAAACTCCTATTCCTCCTGTGTCTTCAAGTACTCAACCTTTGCCCACTATTTCCATTATTTCTGCCACACCATCTGTGTCTGTGTATTCTACTCATTCATCTCCATCTACTCCTACAAATGAATCATTGTTTGAAATCATTCAAGGCAAAATGAAAGATGTGTTTGGTTCTCTTTCATCTTTGCCAAGTTTATCAGATGTACCCACATCTATGATCAACTCAATCACACAATCAGATTTTGATAAGTTTTTATCTTCCTCCACATATAAAGTATCAATTGATGTTAATCCTACTGTTGTTCAAACTCAGACTTCACCCATTGTCACTTTCACTCCATTTGTGTCCACATTAGTACAAGATACTTCCATCCCACCTATTTCTCAAACCATAAATCCTATCCCATCTTCTCAAACTCTAGGAATAGAAATGGGAGGTGACTTCCCCCTTGGCTAATGTCACAAAAGTAAAAAAGAAAGAAGCAAGCAGTGTCTCCCGATGAGTTTGATTTTGGCCAACTTGTTCCAGAAAAGTCCAAGATGACTAAGAAGGCCAAAACCTTGTCCAGAGTGCTTGTTGACCTGTCAGGTAACAAATATGCTGAGGTAGCTATGCCTCCACCAAACAAAAATATCAGTGAAGTTCAAGCTTCAGACTACACTATTTCAAGGATAGAACTTGGCAATCAAATGCATGAAAGTGCCAAAGAAGATTTGCTAGTACAATTAGCTACGTTCTCGAGAGGTATACTAGAGACAAGGTAATCAAAGATCAACTAAAGGCACAAGTAGAATACCTGTTAGAATCTGAAAATATTATTGGCCTCGAAAACTAGTGCAATGGATAGATATCTAAACTATGAATTAAAATGATATGAAATCAAAATAGAAACACAGAGTTAGTCTCCAAGAAAGTAATGCAAATGCTAGAAGCAAAATAGCATTAAGAGGATGCAAAAGAAAAAGATGCAAAATACAAGCTAGGTAGCATGCTTATATAGACCAGGGAGAGGGAGGAGGTGGCAACACTGACTAATGAGGAACAACCATCTATCAGAGTAAAGATTACAAAGTATCTTCCCAAGATAGATAATGGATGCTCACATGTAGGAAGGTGACACCTCATAATCCTCTTACCTCATTAAGCATGCTTTATTAACCTAAGTGAGATTAATAGAAGTGTAGGAAAAACCTAGGAATATAGGGAAAAATAAATAACCCACTAGGAAATAAAAACCTACACTAACACCCCACATAAGCGAAGCTTAGGTGGATGTAGAAATGGATCCTGGAGAATCAAGCTTGATGAGGTACCCATGTACATAAAATTCACCCCCCAAAATAGAGAGAGGATAGACCCCCCCAAAAGATGAAGCATCCCGCACCTCCAGCAAAGCTTGCAAATGAAGGAACTTGCTCTCAGTGAAGGGTTTGGTGAAGATATCAACAACCTGCTCGGAAGTCAAATAGTAGTGAAGGTCGATGACATGGCCATGGACGAGCTCTCGAATGTAGTGCATGTGGACCTCTATGTGTTTGATCTATTGATGATGGACCAGATTCCATGAGATCTGAATGACACTCTGGTTGTCACAAAATATGATTAATGGCCATCTGATCTGGATACCAAACTCAGTGAGAACATTTTTAAGTCAAATGGCCTTAGTGGTGAATTCACAGCCCCCCAATACTCAGCCTTAGTAGAAGATAGAGCAATACCAAACTGCTTCTTGCTCGACCAACAAACAGGACCTGAACCAAGTGAGAAGCTATAACCTGAAGTAGACTTGTGATCCTAAGAATTGCCTGCCCAATCTGAATCTGTGTAGCCCATCAAGTCAAGATCAATGCCTACTACGTAGTGAATCCTAAAATTGTGAGTACCCTGAATGTAGTGAAGGATCCACTTGGTTGCTTTCCAGTGCAACTCATGAGTCTCCTGCATGAATCAAGAGACCATGCCTATAGCATATGAAATGTCAGGTCTTGTATGAGTCAGATAAATGAGACTCCCAACAAGCTGGTGGTACAAAGTGTCATCAACAAGTGGAGAATAACACTAAGCCTCAAGTTTGACTCTAGAAAGAAAGGGAGTTGAAGCAGGCTTACAGTTAGCCATATGAAACATTGAGAGAAAATCTAGAACATACTTGGACTGCATGATGGTGATCCCAGAAGAAGAATGAAAGATCTCAATCCTAAGAAAGTAATGCAACAAGCCCAAGTTAGTCATCAAAAACCTTGTTGATTAGTGCTTTTACACGTTCATAACAAAAGTTAAAATTCACAAAGGAACACTAGCTGTCTTGAAAGATATGAAGAATTGACTAAGAATTCTTAATCTCAAGTTTCTGTATGGTCAGGTCTTGATGTTGTGGATAATTCAGCAGGTTGATGTGAATCTATAATGTTCAAGGGGCCTTATGCAAATTAAAGTAATCTGTGACTTATTAGACTTCAAATTATGCAAATATCTCCAAATCATACTAGAATTATGAATCCTGTGCAAATATTTATCATTTATCACAAAGTTTCACTTGAATTTTAGTAAAACAAACTTTGCCTTTCACATTTATATGAAAATTGTCAAAGACCACTGCCATTCCTCATTCTTTCTTCAAATATATGGCAATTCCCTTCAGATTTCTATGTGCATGCTAATTATTTATGACTTTGGCAAAAAAGTTAGGAAAGATAAAGTTAGAAAATTGGATTTTATCCACATAACATATCATGTTACTCATGCATATAAATTTGTTTATCCTGATCAATCCAAAAGTAAATAAATCCTCATACATAAATCCTGAGTAGTTTCATGAATCTACATATGGAATTGCAATCTTCAAGGGAAAATATATTAGAAAATACCTGAATCAATTAACACTCTGAAGATAGATGCAGAAAATTGATGTTTGTATTTACTAACATATGACATCCATTTCAAATTTAAAATTTTTTATGACTTCAATCCTTTCAATTACCAGCAATAAACACTTACAAACACTTTCACATATGCAACAAAGAGACCAAACACTTCTGTGTACTCTTGACTACAGACAACAAGTGAATTCCTAATGTTAATTTTGCTCAAGGTACTACTCTTCAGTCACCTCTCTTGCATACTCTATTCACTTTTGAGACCTCTGTGTATTCCTGTGTGTGTTATTAACAAACACTAGGGCTCATTATATAGATTTAAGCTACCCCAATATAGTTACAAGATTTGGTCAATCAACAGTCCATATTTCAAATGCAGCATCAATGGTGAGAAATGAAGCCCACCAAAATCTCCAAACAACACATTCCCCTTTAACCATAAAGATGCCCTTGGAATATTTAAATGCTTCAATTGTCCTTCACATTGTTGCTCCATCAGCTGTGGTTTTCCCTTCCACCCTTTACGACCTTGCCCACTCATGATTTAGGTTTGCACTGTGAACCTCCAGGCAATGTTTTCTTTACTTTCACCATTCAGTTGCTTTCATTTTCCCTCGTATATTCTCCTCTCTGTAAATCCTTTGCAATGTTAAAGTAACCTCTGTATCAATGGCTTCTACCTTGAATCCACCTTCCACATCTGCGACCCTCTGTTTGATCTCTGCAATATTCTTCCCATATTCACACTTTTGTCACTTTCCATTGCTTTGTATCCCTTGCAAATTTTGCCCCCCCTTGGCACACTACTGTATATTAATTCATATCAGTTAATGCATACACAGTCAGTTTATCCAATGTATTGGAATCATCTCCATTCTGCTTTCGTACATTTTTGCTACCTTTGTAATTTGCTTTCCGTAACCTGATAAACACAAGAACAGACCTTAGTAGGTTTATAAAATGGACTATAATCATTTCAATTCCATCTTTATACCGCTCATTCCCATACCAGATACAAACATTATAAACAAAACGGAGTAGAAGTTAATCAAATACAATTTATAGACTTCCAATTACGACCCTGTTGTTATCGTCCATGTAAATCAACCATGTATGTCGAATACAAATGCACAATACATACGAAAATGAACATCACAATTTATGAAATAGACTGAATTGCCTTCTGAGTCCGGCAATGTATATACCCTCCACATAAGTCAACGCATATCACTTACAAACGCCAGATGCACAAACAAATCTGGACATAAACAATTAATAAAGTGAATTGATATTGCCCTTTGCATACACTCTTTGTAGATCTCATTGCATCTCATATAGAATACCAATGTAATATAGAAAACAAACACAACCAGCCAATAAAATGCCCTGAAATTACTCCTTATTCTAGCCTTTGTATGTACCATCATTGCATACCACCTTGCACATCGAATACAAATATTAGTCACATAAATTTAGACTCAATACATTAATAAAATGCCTTGGAACCTCCTTCAATTCTGCCATTGCATCATCAATTACACAAGCTTTGTATGTTAGATATAGACAAAAAACATAACCAGACACCACACATTTCTAAATTGAATTAAACATGCCCCTAGTTCCAACTTTGTATCTGATTTATGCATAACACATGTTATATATCAATGCATATCAAATGCACACAATACAAAATAGAATCAATGGCATATTTAATGAATTAAAACTTACTCTTGATTCCAGTTTCTAATGTACATTCCGCTCCTTTGTATATTGCACACTACATACCTAAATACATACAAACCTGGAACTTGAACAATTATATATTGCATTAACAAAATCCTCAGTTCCAAATTTGTACCTGATTCCCTCTCAAATCTGGCCATGTACGTATCATCTCCCTGCATAACCGGATTTACAACAAATGTAAACCACATAAACAAAATGGAATCCAAAAGGGCAATGAAATGCTTTGTAATTACTTTCAATTCTAGTTTTTCATATCCAACATTTGCATATACCAAGTTCTGTGTATCATATACAAACTAAAGGTATACAAAAACCTGGATGTCACACATTTATAAGATGCATTAAAACATCACTTTTACTTCCAAATTTTGTATGCATACTAATATGTATATCATTTTGTATATTTCGCAGTATATCACATCATACAAACAACCAACCATACACCAAGCATTTGGATTTGGACTTTCCTTTCTATTTATGATTGTGCACTGATGCACCTCTTAGGCTTGATTTAATTCATTTCATATCCATGATTGTGCCCTCCATAATGCCCATCGTATGCTTTATGCTTCACATACACTCTGCCATACCAATGTGGGTCCCTCAACTGCATTCCATTAGGTTTGAATCCACCTTAACGCTTGGTCACATACTGATTGTCAATTATGTAAAACTATATATGTAAATACCCATACAACCTTTGTTTATGTTCTACTTTAATTCTGTTCTGAGTTCACGATTGTATCTCATACAACTATATAAACAAACCTTTATAAATGCATACAAGATTAAATGCAAACATCATCTGACTACCAACAAAACAAATTGAAAATGCCCTTTATGTTTATGCATGCATACTCAAGATTTGTATATCCAATACAAAGGTTCATACATGCCTGAAATATAATTCAACCAGACGAATGTAAAAGTATACACTCAACAAATAGGCTGACAAACTTTCATATATGAGACACAAATTCATTCTACCACTCTCACAAAAATTGCACAACCTTCAAAATATAAGTAATTCTAAATGACCCAAAAAGGTAACCCAAGGACATTTTCAACACAGGATTTGTTGATTTCATCAATTTTATCATGCACTATGTTCATTAAGACCTTCAAGCATCAAGGACCTTATTTGCCTGCACTACTCCAACACACATAACCATACCAAAAGAAACAACAAACAAGGGTCCTCATTTTGCCTCTAGGTAAAAATGGGGCGTGTTGTGGACATCACAACAACTAGAAACAAAAGAAAACAACAAAATCCCAATATTTCAAGAGGTGATGATAAGCTAATTCATAATGTTCAAACTCTGGTTTAGTATGACTATCCTAACCTTTCCTGAATGATATAATGTTCATCAATATAACAATGGAATGATAAGGAATCAAGTGTGTGCATGTGATTAATATACTCATCTTGAAGATAAGTTGAATAAACTAGTGACTGGTGTTAAACTACATAGGTGATGTCATTCCCTCATAGCCAACCGAATAGAGCCTTGCTGCCAACAGGTGTTCATATCCCCAGCAAGGTTATCATTGCAATTCTCCTAAGTAGATCCCCACTGCCAACAAGCATCTATAGCCCCGATAGGGTTACTTAGATGGCTTAATTTGGAATTTTAGTATAATCCATCTTTCTTTTTTTTAATTTATAACTTTGTGTAACATAGAAATTCATAAGATATTATCATTGTAAGTTCACGATGCAAGGTATGGTCACTTGCTAAAATTAAGCTGAGAATTGAAATGGTATCAAGGATGACCTCTAATTTTTCACTTAACACCTACACTAGTATGTTCAACAAACCCAAGGCTATTAGGTGTGTCATTGTGAGGATCTCCTTGACTCAAGAAAAGTACTATTGATGAAAAGAATACCACAGATTTGATCAAGAATACCTATACTAACCTGAATCTCAACCTATGCAAGAACTTATATTCAACTCTTGAATTCTAACAATTTTGGTAGCTTTCTAGTGTAACAAAGTGCCCCAGCTTTGCCCAATCAAAATAAGGACCCAACAATATAAAACAAAAACAAACAAACTAAGGAGACTGTATAAACAACTAACTACAAAAGGAAACAACACAAAGTAAAACAAGAAAGCAAAGAAAAGAAACAAAACAACAGTCCATCCCAACTATACAAGACACCACCAGGGAAATAAAACTCAAAACTGCACCCAAAAATACTCATATTAACATGCCTTTTCAGACTATGCAAGAGCATCATGACATTAGTTATAGTTCTCATCTTAGAAAACTTATCTTTGAATTCTAAAAAATATTCATTTATTCTAAATTCACTATGTTCAACAGAATAATCTCTAATTATCAACAATTGAGGTAGCTCATCACATTCATGATCAATCCATATGCATGTCTTTTTCCTTGAATCTCCATAATCAAAACAATATTTAACAATATTTATGGGAAAAAAAAAAGAAACAACCTAATGTATTTCTAGTTCTACTAGACATATTTGGCTTTGCATTTTTGTTGTTTAGCTCAATGTTTCATCCTACTTAAACCTTGATGACAATTGACTCCTAATGTATTACTCCTGCATCTTCATTTAACTTCAACTCTTCGTCATGTAAGTGTAGCTGATTTTCAAGCTCTGGAAACACGTCAATGTCCTCTTTAATTTTTTGTAGATCAGCACCTAAATGAGTATCATTATTATAATAATCTGACATACACAAATTTATTATTTCTAAATCATTTAAATGTGAATGTGACAATATTTGATCGATAAAAATACTTCCCTATTTCACTTTCAAAATGAGGCTAGAGTGACGTTTGATTATGGATAGCTGTATCTTCTATTTTCACCAAGTGTTCTTCAAATAACTCAGTCCTATCATTCAGTGAAATGTCTGGTTCCATTTTCCTGCAACAATCCTAGATTTGGTCATTCAATTTAAAGAAATCAAATAATAAATCAAGATTTACTTCTTTTCCTATGATTCCTTTATTTGCTGGTACAAATACCTCCTTAATTTTAGTGCATTTCAATTCTATCATCACTTGTTTCCACCTCCTTGTCCAATCATTTTTGTTAAAACTTTTCAAATTAGATTCAAAGATTTTTTCTTGGCAAGCATTTCTTAATAATTCAATATATTTATTAAATGTTATAAGATCAATTTCACATTTCTTTTTCTTCTCATTACATTTTCTTTGCTTACTATTAAATGACTGAAAAATGAGGTATAACTCCCTCTCTATATTTTTCAAAAGATTTATACCTGTAGTAGGTTTTACTCACATTTGAACTTGGACAGAAAGGTAAACTCTTATTGTTACCATCACACAATTCTAGGAAAAATGATTTACTATCCTTTATTTCTAGCATTGGTTCAATTTATGTATTCTCTAAACAATTAATGACTATTGATATTGCATCCCCTGGCTGCTCCATAATCCCTTCATTTTCCTACCAATCATCAACCTTGTATACATCTAAAAAAGTGATCAGTCCTTTTAAAGCCAAATCTAACCTTGTAAGAAAAGTTAGACAATTAATTTCACCATGCTCTGTGGACTTATGTATCCTGCACCTTCCAAATAAATCGAAGTTAGATAAATTCTCAAGATAAATCTTTTTATTTAAAATTTCTTGAAAGATAGGAACATTAACCTTGAAATTGTCTTCATATGAGTCCATTGAAAATGACTCTTTGTTTTCAACTTTTTAAATTTTTTGAAATTTTATGAGATCTAACATATCTCAGAATATCCATGAAAACTCAAAAGAATTAAACTAAACATTGAAATTTTGAGCTATATCTTTGCAAAATATATTTTCAAATTATTTCAAACATAAGATACTTGCAGTCAAAACATTCAAACTGTAAAACATTGTTATGATCATATTGGCTAGTTTACACAAAACCTACCTTAAATTCCATCAGGCCCTCCTTCTAGCGCTAAAAAACTATTGATGAGTGTTTCTACATGTTCACAACAAAAGTTAAAATTCACAAAGGAACCCTAGCTATCTTGAAAGATATGAAGAATTGACTTAGAATTCTTAATCTCAAGTTTCTATATGGTCAGGTCTTGACCTTGTGGATAATTCAACAGGTTGATGTGAAGCTATAATGTTCAAGGGGCCTTATGCAAATTAAAGTAATTTGTGACTTATTGGACTTCAAATTATGCAAATATCTACAAATTATACCAGAATTATGAATCTTGTGCAAATATTTACCATTTATCACAAATTTTCACTTGAATTTCAGTAAAACAAACGTTGCCTTTCAAATTTATATGAAAATTGTCAAAGACCACTGCCATTCCTCATTCCTTCTTCAAATATATGATAATTCCCTTCAGATTTCTACGTGCATGCTAATTATTTATGATTTTGGGGGAAAAGATAGGAAAGATAAAGTTAGAAAACTAGATTTTATCCACATACAATTCTCTATTACTCATGCATATAAATTTGTTTATCCTGATCAATCTAAAAGCAAATAAATCCTCATACATAAATCCTGAGCAGTTTCATGAATCTACATATGGAATTGCAATCTTCAAGGGAAAATATATTAGAAAATACCTGAATCAATTAATACTCTAAAGATAGACGCAAAAAATTGATGTTTGTATTTACTAACATATGACAGCCATTTCAATTTTACAATGTTTTATGACTTCAATCCTTTGAATTACCAGCAATAAACACTTACAGACACTTTCACAGATGCAGCAAAGAGACCAGACACTTTTGCATACTCTTGACTACAGACAACAGGTGAATTCCTAATGTTAATTTTGCTCAAGGTACTACTCTTTAGTCACCTCTCTTGCATACTCTGTTCACTCTTGAGACCTCCGTGTATTCCTATGTGTGTTATTAACAAATAATAGGGCTCATTATATAGATTTAAGCTACCCCAATACGATTACAAGATTTGGTCAATCAAAAGTCCATATTTTAAATGCAACATCAATGGTGAGAAATGAATCCCACCAAAATCTCCAAACAACACATTCCCCTTTAACCGTAAACATGACTTTGGAATCTTTAAATGCTTCAATTGTCCTCCACATTGTCGCTCCATCAGCTGCGGTTTTCCCTTCCACCTGTTATGACCCTGCCCAATCATGATTTAAGTTTGCACCGTGAACCTTCGGGCAATGTTTTCTTTACTTTTACCATTCCGTCACTTTCATTTTCCCTTGTATATTCTCCTCTTTGTAAATCATTTGCAATGTTAAAGTAACCTTTGTATCAATGGCTTCTACCTTGAATCCACCTTCCACATCTACGACCCTCTGTTTAATCTCTGTAATATTCTCCCTATATTCACACTTTTATCACTTTCCATTGCTTTGTATCCCTTGCAAATTTTGCCCCCCCTTGGTACACTACTATATATTATTTCATATCAGTTAATGCATACATAGTCAGTTTATCCAATGTCTTGGAATCATCTCCATTCCGCTTTCGTACATCTTTGTTGCCTTTGTAATTCGCTTTCCGTATACCTGATAAACACAAGAACGACCTTAGTAGGTTTATAAAATGCACTATAATCATTTCAATTCCATCGTTATAGCACTCATTCCCATACCAGATACAAATATTATAAACAAAATGGAGTAGAAGTTAATCAAATACAATTTATAGACTTCCAATTACGACCCTGTCATCACCCCTTTTCATTGTCCATGTAAATCAACCATGTATTTCAAATACAAATGCACAATACATACAAAAATGAACATCACAATTTATGAAACAGACTGAATTTCCTTCTAAGTCCGGCAATGTATATACCCTCCACATAAGTCAATGCATATCACTTACAAATTCTAGATGCACAAACAAATCCGGACGTAAACAATTAATAAAGTGAATTGATATTTCCCTTCGCATATGGTCTTTGTAGATCTCATTGCATCTCATATAGAATACCAACGTAATATACCAAACGGACATAACCAGCCAATAAAACACCTTGAAATTACTCCCGATTCTGGCTTTTGTATGTACTATCATTGCATACCACCTTGCACATCGAATACAAATGTTAGTCACATAAATTTGGACTCAATACATTAATAAAATGCCTTGGAACCTCCTTCTATTCCACTGTTGCATCGTCAATTACACAAGCTTTGTATGTTAGATATAGATAAAAAACATAACTAGACATCACCCTTGTATAAATTGAATTAAACATGCCCCTGGTTCTGACTTTGTATCTAATTTATTAATAACACCTTTTATATATCAATGCATATCAAATGTACACAATACAAAACGAAATCAATTGTATATTTAACGACTTCAAACTTACTCCCGATTCTGGTTTCTAATGTACATTTCACTCCTTTGTATAGTTCACACTACATACCTAAAGATATACAAACCCAGAACATGAACAATTATATATTGCATTAACAAAATCCTAGGTTCTAACTTTGTACCCAATTCTGTCTCAAATCTAGCCATGTGCGTATCATCTCCCTGCATATCCAGATTTACAACAAATGCAAACCACATAAACAAAATACAATCCAAAAGGGCAATGAAGTGCTTTGTAATTACTTTCAATTCCGGTTTTGCATATCCAACATTTACATATACCAAGTGCCATGTATCAGATAAAAACTAAAGGTATACAAAAACCTGGACGTCACACATTTATAAGATGCATTAAAACATCACTTTTACTTCCAAATTTTGTACGCATACTAATATATATATATATCATTTTGTATATTTTGCAGTATATCACATCATACAAACAACCCACCATACACCAAGCATTTGGATTTGGACTTTCCTTTCTATTTATGCTTGTGCACCGATGCACCTCTTAGGCTCGATTTAATTCATTTCATATCCATGATTGTACCCTACATTATGCCCATCATATGCTTTATGCTTCGCATACACTCTACCATACCAATGTGGGTCCCTCAACTGCATTCCATTAGGTTTGAATCCACCTTAAAGCTTGGCCACATACCTATTGTCAATTATGCAAGACTATATATGCAAATACCCATAGAACCTTTGTTTATGTTCTACTTTAATTTTGTTTTGAGTTCACGATTGTATCTCATACAATTGTATAAACAAACCTTTATAAATGGATACAAGATTAAATGCAAACGTCATCTGACTATCAGCAAACCAAATTGAAAATGCCCTTTATGTTTATGCATGCATACTCAAGATTTGTATATCCAATACAAAGGTTCATACATGCCTGAAATATAATTCAACTAGATGAATATAAAAGCATGCACTCAACAAATAGGCCGACAAACTTTCATATATGAAACACAAATTCATTCGGCCACTCACGAAAATTACAAAACCTTCAAAATATAACTAACTCCAAATGACCCAAAAAGGTAACCCAAACACATTTTCAACACAGAATTCATTGATTTCATCAATTTTATCATGCACTACGTTCATTAAGACCTTCAAGCATTAAGGACCTTTTTTGCCTGCACCACTCCAACACATACAACCAAACCAAAAGCAATAGCAAACAAGGGTCCTCATTTTGCCTCCAAGTAAAAATGGGGTGTGTTGTGGACATCACAACAAACCTGTCATGAAGGGTAGTTTTGACAGCCCCAATGGTGGATGAAGAACTCCCTGTGATCAACAAGTCATCAACATACAGAACCAAAAATAGGAGTGAATCATCTTGCTACAGAATGTAGACATTGGGATCAGAATGACACCAAGTGAACCCAACTGATAGAAGGAAGGAGTCTATCTTGGTATACCAGGCCCAAGGAGCCTATTTGAAGCCATAAAGAGACTTCTGAAGATGGCACACAAGTGAAGAATCTTGAATGAACCCTTGTGGCTGCTCTATGTAAATCTCCTCCTGAAGGTCACTGTGAAGAAAAACACTCTTCACATCCATAGTGTACTTCCCAACGATTGGCTGCAGCAATGGCAAGAACAAGTTAGATGGAATTCATTCAGGCAACTAGCACAAAAGTCTCAGAGTAGTCAATCCCAGGTACCTGGGAGAATCCTTTGGCGATCAAGCGAGCCTTATGCTTGTCAACAGACCCATCTGCTACAAATTTTGTTCAATATATCCACTTACATTGAACAAGTTTTCTTCTCTTAGGAAGAGGGACAAGATCCCAAGTGTGGTTCCTCATCAAGGAACTATACTCCTCCTACATAGTTGTATCCCACTCAGGAATACCAAAAGCCTCACGAAAAGACTGTGGATCTGAGATAGTAGCAATGAAGACATGTGGAGCATCTTGGAACTGTCAACGAGTCTTCCTGGTGTCTGATGGATCCCCAACCCAATCATCTACAAACTGCAAGGTCTATCTAGCCCAAAGTGGACTGGAAGATGGAGAATCTAAAGGAGAATCATCAACCTCTGAATGATGACTAGGAGAGGAAGGAGGTGAGTCCTCTAAATCGCTATCTACATTGGAAGTGGAGGTAGAAGATTGCTCAAGTGAATCTAATTAATCAGGAGATCTATCATATAACCCAAGTGACTCCAATGTCAAAGTAGAAGGAGTTGGAGAAGTGATAGAAAGTGAGCTTGAAGAGCCCTCCTCAAATTGGACACTCCTGTCAATGAACATCTCATGTGTAGTAGGGTGGAGCAACCGATAACCCTTCATAGCATTAGGATAGCCTACAAATATGCAAGGTTTCCTCTATGGATCCAAGGCCTTGCGTTTGTCTACAGGAATGTGGGCCCATGCAGGAGAACCAAAAAGTTGAAAGTGCTTAATTAATGGTTTCTGACCATTCCAAGCTTCAAAAGGAGTGACTCCCTTCAAGGCTCAGTGAGGAACACGGTTCTGGATATAACAAGCACAGTTAATAGCCTCTGCCCAATACTGCAATGCAAGAGATCTGGAGTGAAATGTGCAGCTCTTCATTTCCTTCAAGGACCTATTCTTTCATTCTACAACACCGTTCTGCTAAGGATTGTATGAAACTGAATGCTTCAAATCAATCCCCTCTGAAGTGAAAAACCTCTCAAACCAATGGTTGACACTCACCACCATTGTCAGTGCGAAAAACCTTGATGGCTTTCTTGGATTACTTTTCTACAAATGTTTTGAAATCCTGAAAATGATCAAATACCTCTGACTTTTGTTTGAGGAAGTACACCCAAGTATAGCGAGAAAAGTCGTCAATGAATGTGAGGACATATCTGGCCCTGTTGAATGAAGGATGCTAGAATGGACTAGCCAAACCATTGTGAACTAACTCCAGTATCTGTGAAGCTCTCCATGCCTTACCTTTGTCAAACTTTTCCTTAGGATGCTTACCAAGAATGCAACCTTGGCAAACACCACCTGAAAACTAAATTGAAGGCAACCCTATGAACATGCTTTGTTGGTTGAGCTATTGTAAGTAGCAGTAGTTAAGATGGCCAAACCGCTCATGCCATAATCTACTCACATCATCAAAATGAGTGAGAAAAATAGTCGAAGGAGGATCAGGAACAAAGTGAGAAAATAGATAGAGTCGTGACTGATGATCTGCTTCTTGGGAATTAAGGTGTCTCAACCTTTGCAAATTCCTAATGTTGTATTTATTTATCCCATGTTGAGTTGGCATAGTTAGTACCTTGTGTATATGCAACAGGGTAAATTTTGGTGACTTTGGCAGCCGCGGTTTCCCCATTGAATAATTAATGGGGGTTTGGGGGAAGCACCCCCAAGACAAGTGTCGGTGAGTATCTTTGCACAAGAGAAAGGCATCTTTGGGTGGTCAAGGGCGGTTATGACATGTAAGAGGAATATGATAATTTTAGTCAGTATATGATGGATTCTATGACAACTGTAAGGTGCGTAAGAGCATCTGTCGTAACCTATCTTTGGACCAAGCACCCACTTCAGGATGGGATGTTGGACAAGTATCCTTAGGCATGGGTTTTGGGGCATGAGTCCAAGATGGATGCCCATCTCTAGAAGGTTCTATATTTGCCTTGTAAACTCTATATAAATAGGTGCTTGGATGGGAGATAGATAACTTTGGTACAAGTACTGTTATGCTACCGGAATATCTCTAGATTTTACATTCAAAGACTCCTGAAAGAGCATTGGCTCTAAAATTGTATTGTAATCTGTTATTGTTTACTGTAATACATTTGAGCTATGTTTTGGAGTTTGGGGTTTTTCATCCATAAGGGTTTTCCCCACGTATATCGTCTCTCTCTCTCTCTTCTATCTACTTTCTATGTGTATGTGTATTGTTGCAATATCTTTGTTAGATGTTCTATGTTGCTGTAGTTGTAAGAATTAAATTGAATTTGCATACATCTCTCCTCATTAGATTAGTGTAGGAAGTGATTTCTGCACACCTAGCTTCCTTTCAGTTGGTATCAAAGCTTGATCACCTTTTGGTCCTGGTTGTTGGGTAAGGGTTTTTTGAGCTAATCTTAGGTTGAGTGGGAGTCTGTGCAGAGTATTCTGTTTTCTATTGCAGCAAGGAGATGGCAAGCACATCAGGAAGGTTTGAAGTGGAGAAGTTTAATGGCAGTAATTTCAAGTTGTGGAAGCTCAAAATGGAAGACATGTTAGTTGACCGAGACCTTTGGGAAGTGTGAACGGAACTAAACCAGCTACAATGACACAAGTTGATTGGGATCTCAAGGATTGAAAGGCTAAGGGTCTCATAAGACTTAGTCTTGCCAATTCTGTGTTGTTAAATGTCCATGAGGAGACTACTGCAACACTCCTTTGGAAGAAGTTGGGGGATGTGTATCAAGCCAAATCCCTTGTCAATAAACTTTTCTTGAGAAAGAAGTTGTATTCTCTTCGAATGGAGGACGGAGGATCCGTGGCTGAGCATATGAATGCCTTTAACATGCTAGTTGCACAATTGACGTCTATCAGTGTAAAGATGGAGGAGGAGGATCAGTGTATGACCCTGCTTTGTTCTCTGCCGGACTCATGGGATCATCTTGTCATGGCAATCGGAAGCACCACATCCACATTCAAAATGGAAGAGGTGGTTTCTTCGTTGTTATCTGAAGAGATGCAGAGAAAGTCTTCTAAGGCAGCCAAAGAAGCCCTTGTAGTTCGTGGAAGACCCAAGGACAAAGGGAAGAAGAAGGACAAGAAAGTTGAGAAGGGTAGATTCAAATCCCGTGGGAGATCCAAATCTCCTAGAAAGTCCAAGGCTCTTTGTTGGAACTGTGGTAAGACCAGGCATTTCTGAAGGGAATGCAAAGAGGAGAAGAAGAAAAAGAAGAAAGCTCCTAATTCAGATTCTAACAAATCACAAGATGACAGTGATGCCTTCATCATAGCCCTGGAAACCCATGCATCTGATGATGTGTGGCTAATTCCACATGACCTCGCATCGAGACTGGTTCACTAAGTATGAGGAGTTTGATGGTGGAAAGGTGTATCTGGGTGACGACTCTCATCCAAAGATCGTTGGTCATGGAAGAGTCTCTATCTGATTCCCTGATGGTCGAGTGAAGGGGATCTCTAGGGTTATGCACATCCCAGGCCTAGCACGGAACATGCTTTCTGTACGTAGTTTGAATGATGCAGGTGTGTAGGTTGTCTTTTCGAAAGAAGGATGCAAGATTACTAGAGGATCTATGGTGCTTGCTAAGGGTACTCGGAGAGGTACTCTGTTTCAGCTGGAAGCATGCATTGCACAATGTAATAGTTCTTCTGACTCAAGGAAGAAGGCAGCAGTCACTTCATCCCCACCATCTGAACGAGCAGTGAAGAAATCTGTTATTTCTAATCTTGATGGTTGTAATTGTGCTTTGGAAGTTAAACTTCCTGTAGAAAAGATAATATTATGGCATAAGAGATTTGGCCACATTGGTGAGAAAGGTCTGCATACCCTGAAAAATAAGAACATCGTTGAGGGGTTAGATGATTGTAATCTTAAGTTCAACTTTTGCGAACATTGCATTTATGGAAAACAAAACTGTGTTCAATTTTACTCGAGTTCTCATAAGTCTTCTGGTGTGTTGGACCTCATTCATTTTGATGTGTTTGGTCTTGTTAATGTTCATTATCAAAATCTCTATACTTTGTATCTTTTCTAGATGATTACAGTAGAAGGACATGGATTTATTTTCTCAGAAGCAAATCTAAAGTCTATAGCAAGTTTAAGGAGTTTAGAGCCTTTGCTGAAAATCAGACTGGTAAAAAGATTAAATGTTTGAGAACTGACAACGGTGGTGAGTTCTGTTCTATAGAATTCGATAAGTATTGCAAGGAACTTGGGATTGAAAGACATAATACAACTCCATATACACCGTAGCAAAATGGAGTTGCAGAGAGGATGAACAGGACACTGATGGAGAAGGCTAAGATTATGCTTAGTGGAGCTAGTCTAGAACAAAAGTTTTGGGCTAAAGCTATTGCTACTGCTTGCTATCTGGTAAACAGATCTCCTACATCAGCTCTTGTTGGAAAGACACCCATGGAGGTGTGGTCTGGTAGAAAGCCTTCAGTGAGGCATCTTCGTGTTTTTGGTTGTGAGGCATATGCACATGTGCCTAAGGAGAAGTAGTCAAAGTTGGAGAACAAAGCTATTAAGTGTATCTTCATTGGCTATTCTGTTGGTGTCATCTTCAGAGAGATTACACCTTCTTCCACTGTTTTACAGCCAGAAGAAAAAGAAAAGAAAGAGGATGTTGTTCAGTTTCCTATCACCCCTGAGAAGACTGAACAGAAAGACAATGTTGGACCTGATGATGAGGAGAGCTCTAGTAGCTCTGAAAGCTTAGATGAAGAAGCTGAACCTCAACCTTAGCTCTTGAGGAGGTCTACATGGATAAGGAAGCAACCTGAAAGGTTTGGTTTTACATTGCTTGATTCTAGTTGTGCTTATGCTTTGCTTACTAACAGTGATGAACCTAGAACTGTATCAGAGGCTTTGGATATGAAGGATGCAGGTTCCTAGAAGGAGGCCATGGAGGAAGAAATGGCTTCTTTGGAAAAGAATCAAACTTGGGACTTGGTGCCTTTGCCTCCTGGATGGAAACCCGTTGGATGTAAATGGGTGTTCAAGAAGAAGATTGGTGCAGATGGTAGTATTGAGAAGTATAAGGCCAGATTGGTTGCAAAGGGGTATTCACAAGTGGAGGGTATAGATTATGGTGAGATCTTCTCTCCCGTTACAAAGCTGACATCCATTCGATTCCTATTGTCACTCGCAGCAGCTTATGACTTGGAGGTAGAACAAATGGATGTGAAGATAGCTTTCCTTCATGGTGACTTGGAGGAAGAGATCTACATGTCACAGCCAGAGCATTACATGGTGAAAGGTAAAGAAAATTTGGTTTGCAAACTTAAGAAGTCTTTATATGGTTTGAAGCAATCCCCTAGGAGATGGTACTTGAAGTTTGATGCCTTTGTGTTGTCAATTGGATTTGTGAGATCGAAATCAGATCACTGTGTGTATTATAAATTTGATGGTGATCGTATTCTCATTGTTGCACTATATGTTGATGATATGTTGCTCATTAGGAAGGGTAAAAATATGATTTTTGATTTTAAATCTCAGTTGCTAGCTCAGTTTGAAATGAAAGATTTAGGGGCAGCCAGGTACATTCTAGGAATGGAAATTAGAAGAGACAAAACCAACATAAAACTTTGGTTAAGCCAGAGTAAGTATGTGAAGTCTATGTTGGACAGATTCAGCATGGTAGATTGTAGACCATTGTGTGTTCCTATTTCTTTGGGGACAAAGTTGTCTATTGAGGATTGTCCAAAATCTCCTAGTGAGGTGGACATGAGCAGAGTACCTTATGCTAGTGTTGTGGGCAATTTGATGTATGCCATGGTCTGCACAAGACCAAACATTGCCCAAGCAGTGGGAGTCCTTAGTCAATTTATGGCTAATCCTGAACATGTTCATTGGGATGCAGTTAAGTGAGTGTTCAGATATTTGAGGGGTACTTCCGAGTATTCCATTTGCTATCATGGTAATGTTTCAGGACCTTTGCATTCTATTGATATTCATGGATTTGTGGATTCAGATTGGGTAGGTGACATTGACAGCAGGAGATCCACCGGTGCTTATGTTTTTATACTGTTTGGTGGTGTTATTAGTTGGATGAATAAGTGACAACCAGTTGTTGCTTTGTCCACAATAGAAGCTGAGTATATGGCAGCAACTCATGCTTATAAGGAAGCCATTTGGCTTAAGATATTGTGTTCAGATATTGGTGTTGATGCAGGTCAGATCACGAGTAGTTGTGATAGTTAGAGTGCAATTTGCCTTGCAAAGAATCCAACTTTCCATGCTAGAACAAAGAACATTGATGTTTAGTTTCACTTCGTGCGAGACATGGTTGAGGATGGAAAGGTAAATTTGGAGAAGGTAGATACTTTGAAGAATGTTGCAGATGCATTGACGAAACCAGTGGGCACAGAGAAGTTTAGATGGTGTTCGGAGTCTATGGGCCTCTTGGCCTCTAGCAGTTAAATCTTGTCATTGCTTTTAACCCTTGTAAGGTGTTCGACAAGTGGGAGAATGTTAGGAATTAAGGTGTCTCAACCTTTGCAAATTCCTAATGTTGTATTTATTTATCCCATGTTGAGTTGGCATAGTCAACACCTTGTGTATATGCAGTAGGGTAAATTTTGGTGACTTTGGCAGCCGCGGTTTCCCCATTGAATAATTAAGGAGAGAAAGGCATCTTTGGGTGATCAAGGGCAGTTATGACATGTAAGAGGAATATGATATTTTTAGTCAGTATATGACAGATTCTATGACAGCTGTAAGGTGCATAAGAGCATCTGTCGTAACCTATCTTTGAACCAGGCACCCACTTCGGGATGGGATGTTGGACAAGTGTTCTTAGGAGTGGGATTTGGGGCATGAGTCCAAGATGGACACCCATCTCTAGAAGGTTCTATATTTGCCTTGTAAACTCTATATAAACAGGTGCTTGGATGGGAGATAGATAACTTTGATACAAGTATTGTTATGCTGCCGGAATATCTCTAGATTTGACATTTAAAGACTCTTAAAAGAGCATTGGCTCTGAAACTATATTGTAATCTATTATTGTTTACTGTAATACATTTGAGCTATGTTTTGGATTGTGGAGTTTTTCACCCATAAGGGTTTTCCCCACATATAACTTGTCTCTCTCTCTCTTCTGTCTACTTTCTGTGTGTATGTGTATTGTTGCAATATCTCTGTTAGATGATCTATGTTGCTGTAGTTGTAAGAATTAAATTGAATTTGCATACATCTCTCCTCATTAGATTAGTGTAGGAAGCGATTTCCACACACCTAGCTTCCTTTCACTACTCTCCCAACTGCAACTGTAGAATTGCTGTGCAACTCATGAATCTCCATTGAATTAGGAGTGAACTCAACCCACTTGCTTGAACCTGTAGGAGTGACCTAGTATACTGATAGGATATTAGTTGATAATGAGGGCACATAAAGAACATCATGGAATGTGCCATCCCCCACATCAATAGACCCTCTTCCACACACCTCAACAAAAGTGTCATCACCCATCAAAATAGAAGGCATAGTACACGGCTCCAAGGATGGAAGTTCTTCCTTAGATGAAGCCATGTGGTACGAAGCACCTGAATCAAGAACCCAAGTGGATGGTGAAGAAGCAACTGCTACAAGGGCCTTGCCCTTTCCTTTCTCCTTGTTGTTTTCTTTTGCCTTGTTAGACCCCTCATTAGAACTTTGTTTGATAGACTTAGCAACACTGATATTATTATTCTCAAGAATGTGTGTCAAGTGATCAATTTGTTTCTTCAAGCACTTATGTTCATCATGACCAGGTTTTTTACAATAGGCACATTAGACCTTCTCTTTCTTAGACTTGTCACCCTTGGAAGATTGGGTCTCATTAGTTGCTTTTGAAGCAACTGGTATCTAATCCTTCTCCTTGCTATTCTTTTGTTTCTTATCCTTATTCTTGTTATTACTAATTTGTCCTTTTTGTTCTTTTGTGCCGTGGTTGGCAGCCAAGGCATGCAACTTAGAGGACTTAAGAATGCCCATCTAGATTAGCTTATCCTATTCCCAAGTGAGAGAGATAGCAAAATCATCTAAAGATGGCATGGTGAATTGAGCACCAAGTGCACCCTTAGTAGGATAGAAGGTAGAAACAAACACGTAATATTCTAAACTTAGCTTAGAGAGAATATTGAAAATCAGTTGTTCATCTTTATTTTCAATTCCACATTGTTTTAACTACATCCTTAGTGATTTCAATTTTGTGAAGAAATCCTGGATTGTGTTGAAATTGCCTGGACTTAAACTAATTAGTTCATTTTCCAACATATGACCCCTCATTGAATCTTGTGTGCCAAATAGTTTTTCTAGCTTTGTCCAAATTTTATTTGGTAAATTTAAAGACTCAATGTGAAAGAGTAAATTAGAAGAAATAGACAAACACAATGTTCCATATGCCTCATCACATTTGTTAAACCACTTAGGCTTATCTTCATCTTTAGCTAGTTCAGTTTCAAGTCCCATAGTTATCCTATGTAATCCAGCTATCCTTAAGTAGATTGTCATGTGTGATTTCCACTTAAATAGTTGTAAGGAGCTAAGATGGGCACAATTGTTTGATCCATGATGAAGAAATGCTGAAAAGAAGAGAACACCGCCAAGACAACCCCCCCTTTTCACTCAATCAAAGAACCCCCCCAAGAAAATATGATTTGGCACTTTATATTAATGCATTTACAACTACCACTAGCAAGAAATACTAAGTCGTCTTGATTTCAATACATTACAAAACCCTCATGAAGAGCATATGCTGAAAATACAACTTTGGCACAATACCTAGAGAAATAAATAGCACCATTGCAATCTACTCAAAAAATTATGCAACTTCAAAAAAGGAATTGCCTTGATACGAGGTCGTATGTGAAAGTTATGATCCTTTGAAATTCCCAAAACGAGAATTGTGTAGTGTCATGACTAAGAATCTGTAATTTCTAAAAAATCTCTGCATCAAAATCAAAAAACATCTATACTAGTGCATAGAGCACAAAACAATAGCCAAAATAAATTAAAAAAATAATTCGTGGGAAACGGAGTTCATATGAGCAAGAACGGAGCATTTGAAAACTACCTTCAAAACTACAACTGCCAATGGAGAGGGGTCCTATTGTATCTTTCTAAGTGTATTTCTACAAAATATATTAGTTGTATGCAAAAACCAAAACATACCCAGATAGTTTTTCTGTTCTGCGAACAAAACCCAGAAGGCATTTTTCTTGCTGATGTACAAAAGATGTGGATCTAATGTAAACAAAATGCCTTTAGCAATAAAAAATGACCCCAACAACCAAAAAATGGCATGCAAAGGTTGAATCAGCTACTTAAGACAAGCAGTGGCATGCTGGAACCTGCAATATTGATTAAAAACACCAAATATGCAAGCTGGTTGTTAGATTTGAGCTTGAAACCCCGGTTCTACAATTGTGTATGATGATCTCTGATTTCAGTGAAACAAAAGCCAAATTTGACTTTCTCAAGCCTCCTGGACACATTGGAACAACCAGAAATGCTGCCAGTATAACCAAAAACATTACAATCACCTAGATTTCATAAAACACATGTGCAAACCCTAAAGATTAAAAATGTTTCCATTAAATTTTCTTATTCTCAAGATCATCCAAAGATGCAAGAGAAGAGCATACTGAGTTTTTCAAAAAACTGTAATAAGATTTATTAGCCGCCCCCCTCCCCCCCTGAATCTCTTAAATATGCAAACTAAAATCTACTCTTGTACATATAATAACTCTGATACCATGTTAGAATATGAAAAGATTATTAACCCAGAAAACTAGTGTAACAATTAGATATCTAAACTATGAATGTAAATGATATGAAATCAAAATAGCAACACAAAGTTAGTCTCCAAGAGAGTAATGCAAATGCTATAAGAAAAATAGCATTAAGAGGATGTAAAAGCAATAGATGCAAAATACAAGACAGGTAGCATGCTTATATAGACCAAGGAGAGGGAGGAGGTGGCAACACCGATCAATGAGGAGCAACCATCTATCAGACTAAAGATAGCAAAGTATCTTCCCAAGATAGCTAATGGATGTTCACATGTAGGAAGGTGACACCTTATAATCCTCTCACCTAATTAAGCATGTTTTATTAACCTAAGCGAGATTAATAGAAGTGTAGGAAAAACCTAGGACTATAGGGAAAAATAAATAACCCACTAGGAAATAAAAACCTACACTAACAATAGCTAATGTCTATGCTACTCAAGATAGCCCAATCATCAAAGTAGGTAGAACCTATGGAGGTGATAGTAAATGGTGAAGCCTTTCAAAAGGCTGAAATGATTGGGGCTCAAGGTCAGGTAGTCAGTGCCTGGATTAAAAGAATATTGACCCAAGGCACTTAGTTGATAAAGTCTTCAATTGAACTTTACAAAAATCTGGTTGAGGTAAAGAAAGAGGTTGACCAAACACTTGATATACTTTCTCAAGATATGCAACTGATAGAACAAGATCTTGAAGCATGGAACAAGGTATGAGATCTCAAAATGGAAGTACTAGTCGAACATGGGATGATCCCCAATAGGAAAATATATGTTCAATACAAGGAGGCAATGATAAACAAGAAGGATGTCATCAAGAACTTGATCAAAGATTTAGAGGATGATTTGAAGAAGGGCATGAACAAAGGTCTTGATATTTCAAATGACCTTGCCTAACTTCCTTGTCAAATATTAGATGATAATCAACAAACACTCCCTATTGATACAGTCATCCAATAATTCACCACACTGATACTTATAGAGGTAGGGACATAAGATTTTTCATTGGCTTCTATTGACAAGTTGGTGAAGTTTCAGGTAATTCTAGATAGACTACAAAAGATGTAGAATAAGTAGAAAAGTGGGCCTATCACCCTAATAGACTCCATCACTAGAGTGCTAACCATCTCTAAGGATACATTGGGACCTAACAATAATCAAGTCCAAGTTGCTATGAAAAGATATGAAGATTTCTTGGAGAAGGATAAAGAAGAAGAGAATGTGTCTTCAGACACTTAGTTTATTTTCCATGCTTTTGTTATGTAATTTGTAATTTATAGATGACAAACAACATGTGTTTTTGAAAAATGAAATTTCATGTAGTTGAAGTATAGAGTCCCAAGTTAAATCGAACTCTATTTTTGAATAAGTAAAATTAGTTGTAAATTCCCTAATTTTCTCGTGGCCTCTTCCTATAAATAAAGAGGGGCTTTTTTGTAAATATTATCTTTTAAGTGAAGTACTGCCATTTTGAAGAGCAAATTGAAACTTTGAGTTCATATTGTAAGTCATTTTTCAATCAATAAAAACAAAGCTAGTTGGCATCCAATATTTGTCTTGGATCAAGTTTGTGGTGTATTAGAATTTTTCTTAAGTCTATTCTATTACATTCTCTTGTCTACATGATTGAATAGTAGTATTGAATCAAATATCTTAGAAGGTACTCTAAATCTGATTTTGTAGTCTTTGAGCTATGATATCATCTTTGGAATTGTATTTATGTTCATGATTGGAAAGTAACTTGAAGACTTTGGGCTACAATTTATTGTCTATGATTGTTTGATCTTATCTTGGTATACAATGAAGACTTTGGGCTGCATCATATTCCATAATATTTCATTTCCAATTGGCGTTAGAGGCAACAAAAGACTTTGTGCTTTTGTGGGTTTCTTGGTGATTAACACTTACTGGTATCATTTCAGTTATACTTTTGTGTAACTTAATTGGATATCAGTTGTTATTGCTCCAAGTAGTAGTTAGTGGATCATTGCATGTTGTAAGCACCATGAGATTATTGTTGTAATCTATAAACATCTATTTTGAAATAAGAGAATAAGATGATATGGAAACACCCCATGGATAGTTTGTAGTGTAAATAATCTTAGTTAATTACTGGTTGATTATAGTTAGCAATAATAAGGGAGCCTCCCCTTTCTGAGAGGAGAGATTTATCTCATCATACTATGGTTGAAATAACCATTTTTTTATCAGTTAGTTGATAACAAAATATTCACCCAACAATACAAATAAAATTTCTTACAACAATCCTTTACTCATCTTGAAAGACTTCAAAATATTTAAGGATTTGATGTCCCAAGTCTCCAATTATCAAGTAACGACCATCTAATCATGACTCAAGGTTTGTTGTCTTGTGCTATTCCATTTTGGGGACTTACACCTTCATAGTTGTCTTCCTTCCTAGATTTAGTTGAATTCCATAAATATCCAATATATTGTGTCCAATTTGCATATACTCTTAACAATTATATCAGATCCTCTAGTATCTAGTTGAGATTCAAGCATACAATCATAAATTGAGCTTAACTTTGATTAATTCTTCTGAAACTATATCAATTTTGATCAATTCTTCTTAAACTATCTCAACTTTGATTAGTTCTTCTGAAATTATCTCACCTTTAAACTAACCTCTACATATAGATTCTGAATTTACCCATAGATCTTCTTTAAAACAAGTAATGCAGCAATATTTATAGTTATTTGCATATGATTTGTCATTATTTGCAACACTTTACTATGATTTTATGAAACTAAGAGCAATGGATAAAGTTACTAAAGTAAAACCTTAAACTATTACATTTCACTAGTGATCTACACGTATATCTTGATATACTCATGAAATGAAGGAAATCCACTCATACTTCACTAGAAACATTCACAGTTACATATGAGAGATGCAAATCTTCAAGGAACTTGATTAACAACAAGCGATAAGTTGAGAGCACTTCTAAAGAATGCAACCATTCAATCATCACGTACTAGAAATCAATGAGAGACTACTCAAGATTTACAATGTAACAGTAATCTGCAACTTTATTTTCATTATATATGCAAATGATAAACAAATATACACTGATATGAGAAAGAACCATGAGAAGAAGTCACAAAGTTGTCAAATCAACAATCTCAATGCTCAAAAGTTCATCAATTTAGTTTCTCTATTACAAAATGATCTAGGTCTTTTTATAGAACAAGGGCTTGAGATCAGTTGCAATACACTAATGGTCAAGATATCACAAAAATATGAAGGGTCAGAAAATGTGGCACGTGATTGCCAGTTGGCAATCTTGGGTGGAGTACAATTGGCAACAAAATATTCCCTAGCATACCTTAGCATCTTCATGAATATTCTATTCCTCTGCATCTAATGAATCTTTACCTACTATCATACCTTTAGAATCCAATCTCTTATACAATTCATAGGCCTGGATAGTTGTATCTATCTCTATTTTGCCAAATTACTATGCCTTGACCTTTACATAATCTTGCATCTGTAGTTGGTCACTCAGGGATACCCACCTGCTTGTCCATTATCTAGCTATTTTTTATATACTTTTATCCTCACAGGCAAGTCCATCACCTGATCTATAACAAGCTTTAAGAAATGTTCTACTGGACATTTCAAGATAGGATCAAACCTAGCTTTAAATGTTCCAAAGGATACCTGATCATCATATGTCTCCTTCTCATCCATCAGGATCCTAAGCAATTCTTCTAGAATCTCCATTTCATCTGGTAGAAGATCATGTGCTCTAATGCTTATATCCACTGCCTTTAGCCTACATCCTTTCAGGATATCCACCTCAAACTTTAAATCTTTTATCCATGTGGATATCTTAGGCATAGTTGGCAATGTTAAAATGTTATGCTTAAGCAGCACTTAATCATCTAATTTCCTAGCATTCTTTAATTTATTGAGGTCTTGATCATTCTAATCAAGCCTTGTTGCACATTCCTTCTTTAGTGTATTAGCCTTTGTCTTGATATAATCCAAAGTGTCCCAATTAGATAATGTTATCTGAATTATTTCCTCTCCATTCTCCATGAACTTGGTGGACCAACTATGCATCACTTGTGCTTGATGCTTCTTTGCATCAAGATCACTTATTTCATCTTGACTTACTAGTGTCAAGGTAGTTGGTACCTCTATTATTTGTATTCCAAGGGTGACCAATCCCTTAACGAATGTCTGAAGCTGGGCAATGCCCCCCTTCAATTCTTTATTTTTTAGTTTGGTCTTGTGGATGCGGGCTACTGCCACTTATGTGCTTCCCTTGAGCTCTTCTATTTCTTTCTTACCCATTACATGCCCAAGATCTAATATGGTTATTTGATATTTGCTGTCCAAGATTTCCCTTTAGCCTTGTCTATAGTAGGCACAACCAAATGTGTTGTCCTACATCCGATCGTGACATGCCTTTTGATAACAAACACAGACCTTGCCTTGCACTTGGGCTTGGTTTCTTCAATTGAGAATAAAGATTTTAAATCAAAAGAAATAACATTGGTAGGAGGCTCCATTACTTCCAATGCTATCCATTTAGGTACATCCTATGTTGGTCCTACTTGATCTGATTGCTCAATGTGAGCATCCTTAAATTTTGCATTCTCATCTTTATCCAAACCACTTGAATCCTATGCAGGCACTTCCTCTTCTCAAGGAACTTCTTGTTGAGGCATATATTCCTTAAGATCCTCTTGCTGAGGAACCTCTTTAGGGCCCTTCTGTAGTTGATTCTCTTCCTAATGATCTTCTTGTTGTTTATCATGAGGACTCTTAGATTCCTGATGTATTTCTGTATCCTGTGCATCTTGTGGAGCCTATTGCTCGGATGAATCTATTTGTTGTCTTTATTCTAGTCCTTTCTCGACATGCTCCTCAGTTTGCCTGGCTTCCTCATCCATAGGGATGTATTGATTAGCTTCTTCCATAGAAGTATCATGGGCAACTTCTTCTTGCCTATCCAGAGGAGTGGTATCCTTAACTATGGTATCTGTTCCCATTGGATAGGACAAATCTATTGCTTCTGGGCTAGTTATCCTCCCAACCAAATCATCTAATTGATCATGACCAATCTTCTCTTGAGGTGATCCTACCCTATCTGTATCAGACATGTCTTGTACTTTAGGATCTTTCCTTGGTTCTAGATTTTTTATTAGCTCAATGTCCTATCCTTGTTGAGGTTCTTACTGTGAGGGCACTGGAGATGTAAGAAGTGCACCAACTAGATCATTGGTCACATCCTGTGTGACTTCATCATCCATTAAGTCTATGACTTGACTTAAGGATAATGGAAACTCTCTAGCCATGGCTTGCTCTGCAGCCTTTGCTTCCTCAACCAATTCTCTTTTCACTTGAATAATTTGTGGAGCAACCATGCCATGATGTAGCTCTCTCACCACCCCTCCAGTCAGATAAAGATTATCTTCTACCTACTTCATTAGATATGTCTAAAGTGTAATAGGTACTGACGGTGAGCCTCCTTGAGGTTGGTTTGATGCAAACATTAACTCCATTTTAGTAGGCTCAGCAATCTCAGTTTGAACCTTTATCGGCTTGGAAGTTGAGCCCCTCATGGGCGTTGTTGGGCCTCATTTTTTCTTTGGGATGTTTATCCCTTGTAGTATGTATGTTACCCTACACTTCTCTCTAGCCTTAGTGGAAATGGGGATGGGTTGTAAAGGCTGGTCCCTTGGAGGTGAGGGCCTTGTGGCCACAATAATTCCTTCTACTATTAATTCCTCCCTTGATGCTGAAGGTCCAGGTTCAACAAGCTTAGCCTCCATAATCCTTCTCTTATAAATAAGGAAATCATCATATTCTAAATCTTCCCTAACTTTCAATTTCTTTTTCTTGTCATATGTGAGGGATACACCCTTTGCCTTTAACTCATTTAACTTCTTCTCTACCCATCTCTTAGTGGAGGTCATGACCTCTTTTGTTATGGATTCAACGAATGTCTCCTTAGGCAAACTCTAATCTAGAAGTGACAGTTCTTCCTTATACACTTGCTTCTCCTCATACTCAGGATCCAAGACACTCCCATGATTATATTTCAACTGAGGTAGTACTTCTAAACATTCCAACATCCTAATCTAATTAAGAGTCAGTCATTGGTATCCTCTCTTCCTCACATCTTCCTCATCTATATAGTCAGCCTAAAAATCTTCTATGTGAGGAATGTGTTGTAACTTCTTGTTCACATATTTCTCCATCCTATGGTAAGGATTGAAATATCTTGTCAAAGGAAACAATTGTAAATACAAAATCTATAGCTTAGCCTCAGAGCGCTTAGCATTATCAATCTTCACACATGAGTACCAATTTATCTCCATTGGAAACCAAACATTTCCTCTCATGTTCTTCCTCACATACACCTCATAGGAGGGGATAATCTGTCTTGTGATATCCAGTAGCAGTACCTTTTCCATGGGGTAAAAATGGATTTCCTTCAAAACCCTCCATCCTGACATAAGTAAAAGTGGGGAACTGGATAAACAAGGCCCCATGAGGTTGTATTAATTCTTGGGCTTCCTTGAAGAGCCTTTTGGCTTGATCACCCTCCATTAGCCTGACTAGATGCATGAGAAAACAATCATTCACACTCTTATAATGTGGAATTGAATGCATCCTTTCTAGCTGTGGATAGAATTCCCACACCGCTTGGTCAATAGGTTGATGCCCTAGCCTTTCGAAGGTATACAATCCGTTGGGTTGGGATATGTAGGCGCATGCATAGACAACATAAGATGTCATGTAGAATATCCTCTTTCTCTTCCTCCATGCTACCATTCTCTCATGAAGGGAATCACTGATAATCTTAGCCCATTGGGCTACTTTGTTCTTATCCTTAACCAAGTGAATCAGACCAAACATCCATAGTTCAAAAGTCCTAGCATCTTGTTTCCCTACCATTCTATTGAGTAAGGCTATCATATATTGTACCTTTGCGATGAAATCATATTTGTACAAATTTTGGGGCATTTTGGCCACAACTTTAACCTTGTTAGCAGGATCCCTACATGACATGAATATGATCTTTCGACAGTCAGCGAGATTGTTATTAAACTCCACAATCAATGCATCCAGGTCTATTTCAAAAATATCCCACTCTCTAGGCAATTTGAAAGCCTCTATGATGCCCTTGACAGAGAAATCGACATACACTCACCCCTGATGCTCCAATCTCCTATTGACTACATTGTAATTTTAGGTGTATTCAATGACTAACTCTAATGCCTCTGCTGCATATGGGAATCTAGCGACACAAAACATCCCAATCGACACCACATTTTTCAATATCTTATTATTTTCTCTAGCCTGAATTCTTGCCCTGAAAGCATCTAGATCCATTTGCCCGCAATGTGTATCCAAGGCTTAGCCAAATTTACACCATACATCATCAAGAGTAGGGAACATGGTCGATTTGGAGTCGAGATCATGACGATCTTGTCGCTTCTACATTTTGTCCTGTAGGACACAAACATCCATAATTAGCTTTGAGGATTATGTGCCTAAGACGGGCATATTACTCCAACTTTAGTATGTAATTTCTAAATTCCTATAATTTACCTATGAACTTGAATTTACCCTAAAGATTTACCTTCGTAACAAGGAATTTACCTTCTGGTAATGTAAAATACTGGCAGCTAAGATATCAACCTTAGTATGGATATATTACAGATATCATTTTAGCTGTGCTATCACACCATTTTGGCTCCCTATAATGCTACTTTTGGTCACCTATAATGCCTCCTTTAATCTTCTTTTAGCTCTATGTAATTTCAAAGGAATACTTTGACAATCTAACAATGCTCAATAAAATTTAATTTTTATCCTTACTAAATTTGTTAATTAGGGTGCATTAATTGCTCATTGCAGTTAGGTGAATCATTACCATTTGGGTGCAGGTGAATTCAATAGTTGCCAAAAGGGCATGTGTTTGAATTTAAAAAAATGCTAATCGGTGTTAATAATCCTTTGTGTGGTATTTAAGGTGGGATTGAGAATGGGTATGGATAGTTGAAATGTAATATTCAGTTCTAAACATCCAGTGTAAAACATCCCTTTGACTTTGACCGGGGGTGATTCTTTAAACTCTATAGGATGATGTCAGCAAAGGTCTTGGTCAAAGCTCGTTGACCATGGAAAGTAGGTGATGGGAACTCATTCGATCTCAAATTTTAGGATATATGAAATGTCCATTGCAAAATGTCCATTACAAAATATCTAGTTGAAAAGTCAATGGATTGAGTGCTTGATATATGATACTTAGGACAGCGTGTGGACATGGATATTTTGGAAATTATCTTGTCCCAAATATCCATTGCAATATATCCATCCATAGGGAAGTTCATTGATTAGAAAAAAATTGACAGCCAACACAGGGCATGGATATGGATATGGACAAGGATATGGATATTTGGCAACTAATTATATCCTGTTGAAATATCCCATCCAGTGGATATTTTTACGATTTTATATGGTAAACTTGACGGTTTGGGAACAGATACGGGTATGGATATTGGAATATGTTAAGTATCTGATCAAGATGAATATCAATTTCAACACAATTTAATGATGGTTTCAGGTCCAGACATTCTTCTAGCATTTGAGCCTTAGCTTTAGTACTAGACATAACACTAGGACTGGACATGACTTTATACATCCACGATATCCATATCCCTTTGAATAGAATATATGGATACAACTTACTAATTTTATGAATTTCAACATGATGTAGAAGCCAAAGTTGGCTAGAATCAGATCCTGTATCCATTGATAACTTTTATAGAGAGATATCCTTGACTTGAAATTCAACTTGGATTTTGACATGACATTTTACCATACCACCCAAAGGGAAAGCATGCAAGCAAAACAAAAGAAAAAGTTGGGTCCCTATTTTGCTAAGGCAAAATGGGGCATGTTGTGAGAATACACAATAGGACCATGGATGTTCTCCTTACAAAGAACAAAAGGAAGGACTTAGCCAAACATAAGTAGAGGCCTTTTTATTTGGGGTACTCGATTTGAGTTGATTTTAGTCCCTCCATGACTCTTCTGGATCTCTTTCTCTAGATTATTTTGAGTACTATGTTAGTTCACCTTTGGGCTCTCTGTGCCCTTTTCCCCCTCTTAGTTTTTTTTTTAATGTGTGTTGTCATAAAATGTCCCCCTAGGACTTTTACTCCCTACATTTAGCTCTCGAGTCCCTTGTTTTGTATCTTGCATGTTCATTTTAACTCTCAATGAGGAATCCCTAAAAACCCATGTCAAATAGGGCTAAGGGGACCTTATTGAGTTGAATCCTACCTTGAAAAAGGGTCCCGGGGCTTGTGCACTGACACCCTAGTCCTGTCCTATTTGGTCGGGACCTAAATTTTAAATGTCAGTTATGTGACCGTTAAAAGGTTCCGTTGCCAACATCTTAAGTTTTAATTACAAAATTAAAGCGGGAATGCATATATAAGCATGTTTAAGGTTTCATTTGAAAACTAGAAGATGATTATGAACTTTTGGCAAACTTATGATTTTAGAGCATTCAAGATATTCATTGTTGTAGAGGAGAATATTGTTGTTGTGTTTGTGATTGTAGATTTAGCTTCATCTTCCCATGTATCAAAGGATTTTCATCTACATGTGATTTAAACCTCCAAGGTGATATATATTTGTGTTTTCAATCATTTATGAATTTGTTTTTTCCTCTATCCTAAAGGGATATATGCTCTTTTATTTAACAATGGTGTTTGGAAGACTTGAATGTCCTTTTGGGGCTTGACTGAGGCAAGCTCCTAAACACCACAACCCCCAACCACACTCCTTGTGATTATAGGTGACAGGTGTCATATCTGATAGATTGGAGTTGTAGGGAATAGTGACAAAGTGTGTAGATTCTAGATCTCTGAATAAAAGCACTGCTTGGGCTTGGGCGCCTTACACCAAAGCCCTCTAGATCTCTAACATAAAAATATCTGGGATAGTGGAAACAAGTTGTAGATATCTTTTTGGATTATCAACAGAAAACTACACCTTGGGCTTGGGTGCCTACTCTTTAGACCATGAATTTTCTGTATCTAAAAGCTTGAAACTTGGTATGTATCTACTCTAAAATTTACATCTCTGTCTGGGAGCATTTGTCGTGATTTGTTCGTTTGCTTACGATTTTACATAATTAGGGTTTTTAGCACGATTGGGCTAAATCAAAAATATTAATCAACAAATTTCAAGTTTCCACATCGTTACAAGTGACAACTAACCTGTAGAAGAATCCTCTTGCAAAAGAAATGATTCAACTCGGTTGATCGTCCTTGAATGTTTGTAGTGAAAGGAGGATCTAACTATAAAAACCCTCTTCCCTCTTTACTTATTAAACATTTTGGTGAACCTGTGTTTTATTTAAATTTTGCACCTTGTTGAGTGTTGTACTTCAAATTTACATTCATTTATTTCATTTTCATCTTATTGCATTTGAAAATTTATAAAAAAAATTGAAATTTTTTTTTTAAAAAAATTGGCATCCTAGGCTTGCTTTTTTGACATAGTTTGCATCAATTTCATTTAATTTATGATTTTTACATCATATCTGATATAAATTATAGTATTACATCATTAAACAATCATTAGCATTGCATTTTCATGCTTAAAATTGTTAAAAATTGCTTGAAATTGTGTATTTTTCATATAACCTACTTTATGCAATAGCTAGGTTTTGTGGTTAAAATCTTGTTTCAGATTTTACTACTCTTTTAAATAATCTTTCAAATCTATTTTCAATTGTATTGGTTCATCATAGTTCACTTTTGCATTTAGATTTCACAATTAGGGTTTAAAATTCTTGCATTTTCACTAGATTTTTACTTATCTTGTATCTAGATTTGCATCATAGGTGTGTTGTGAAAGATATTGCTGCATTAGTGGACTGATAATAAGCATTTAATTTTCTTCCCCTCATTAATCTCTTCACAACACTACTTCTTATAGGCATTTGCATTGAAATATTATGGAAAAGGCCAAAAAATCAAGCATTTTAGGTCATAAACATACATAGTTTTGCACTTGTCCCTTGCATAAGTATTGAAAATATTTTAAAATATGATCTTGCATTCATCTAAAGACATATATACATGGCTTCTCATTGAAACAATAATGCTAAATTCCCCCTAGGCCTTATTTGAAAAGAAGGAGCCCTGAACTTGAAATAACATTTACACCTCATGATAAAAAAAATTGTAGATAATGAAGGGCCTCTTTACATCATCATGAGTATAATGGAGATTCTAGTGCATGGTACACTTATCAATCCTAATTGCATAACTAATGTGGTAACCAAAGAGTACCTTGTCTCACATAATTTGACACACGATTCTTATGAACCTTTAGATTTAAGAATTAAGACATGCAGGGTAAGTGCAAGAAGATGGGGGGCCAAAAAGGGGTCTTAAGTGGCCACTTTTTTTTTCTGAAATCAGGAAATACTGGCCTTGGATGAGAAATTGAGCATAGTTACACTCACAATTTGGAGATGTAACCAAAACAATGTTCGTAGTTCTCCGAGTCTACTTTCTAAACTACTATTTTTAAAAAAAAAATGGCATAGATTAAGCGGTTCAAAAGAGGGAGCCATAGAAATTGGTGTTGTTTCTGTCAAAAAACATAACATAGCATGTTTTGTGGCTCCCTCAAAAGGTTAACTTTTTTTTGGTATTTTTATGCCCAATTTTTCTGATAATTTTTTGATGAATATTTGATTTTTTACTAATTTTCAAAGTGGACACATCCTAAAAAATAGAATTTTGGCCCTGCTACCCCTATAAATTTTGAAAACTAATTGAAAATCATTTTTTTATTTTTTTAATATTTGTAGAATGGAGTCTAGTTTCTAAATATGTAATTTTTTTGAAATTTCAATGAATAGTTAATTTACAATGAAAAAAAGACCAAATAGTGGTTTTTGCCTGAAAACGGACACACAAACAAAAGAAATTAAAGATGAAAGGCTTAACATTGTTAAAATGTGAAAAAAATCACATCATCAAATAGCTAAGAGAAAGCCTAAAATTACCCAAGTGTTTGATTTGTTTGACCTTGAAACACGTGCAAATCTTAGGGTTAGCACGAATGAAATTATGTGAAATCTTGAAGAATATGGAAAAACACGTCTGTGATTGTTCAAAAGGCACTCCAAGCCTTTGGGTTGGAAATCGAAAGCAAATCCCAAGCCCAAGGCTTGGGATTCCCAAAGCAAGACATAACGCAAGCGCGTTATAACGCTCTCGCGTTATGTTTTGCTTTGCATTTTTCCTTTTCCACAAGTCTATTGTTTGTCATGTTTGACATAATGCGAGCACATTATAACGCATTCACGTTATGTTCCCCTTAATTTTTTTCTATTCAAGTCTATTAATCATGTATGTATGTATGTATGCCTATATGTATGTATGTATGTATCTATGTATGCCTATATTTATGTATGTATAGTGTCGAGGGCAGAGGAAGGTAGAGATGGGAGTGAGCCAGATAGGGGAGGAGAGGGGTGGATAAGGATTGAGTGATTAAGGTTTAAGGTTGAGGGTTGAGCATTTAGGGATAGGATTTAGAGTTTAGGGATAAGCGATTAGAGTTCAGGACCTTGAGGGATTAGGGTTTAGGGTTGAGGCTTTAGGGATAGCATTTAGGGTTAAGGGTCGAGGGATTAGGTTTAAGGTAGATTGTTGAGGGTAGAGGGATTAGGGATAGGGTTTAGGGTTGAGGGATTATGGTTTAAGGTATAGTTTAGTAGTTCTTGTGGATAGAGCCAGTAAACAATGTGAGATTATTTTCCTGTTTCATAACAATATACCTTCCCTAAGTGTGGGGTGGATAGCAAGAAACATAGATGTACCCCAATGCAAATCTTTTCTCATAATAATCATCCTTTTGATTTCAACTATTAATTACTCACTATGGATGTACCATACGCAAAGCTTTTCTCATAGGGTTTAAGGTATAGTGTCGAGGGTTGAGGGTTTATTGATAGTGTTTAGGGTTGAGGGTTGAGGGATTAGGTTTTAGGGTTGATGGATTAGGGTTTAAGGTATAGTGTTGAGGGTTAAGGGTTTAGGGATAGGGTTTAGTGTTGACGGATTAGGGTTTAGGGTTGACAGATTAGCATTTAATGTCAAGGTTAGGGTTAGAGTGTCGAGGGTAGAGGGATTAGGTATAGGGTTTAGGGTTGAAGGTTTAAGGATTGAGGGTTGAGGCTTTAGGGATGAGGGTTTAAGGCTTAAGATATAGTGTTAAGTGTTGAGGGTGTAGGGATAGGGTTTAAGTTTTAAGGGTTAAGGGTTGAGGGATAGGGATTAGGGTTTAAGGTATAGTGTTGAGGTTTGATGGTTTAGGGATAGGGTTTAGCTTTGAGGGATTAGGGTTTAGGGTTGATGAATTAGGGTTTAATGTTGAGAGTTGAGGGTTGAGGGTTGAGGGTTGAGGTTGAGGGATAGGGTTAATGGTCAAGGGATTAGGGTTAAATAAGAGTGTCAAGGGTAGAGGGATTAGGGATAGGGTTTAGGGTTGAAGGTTTAATGATTTAGGGTTGAGGCTTTAGGGATGAGGGTTAAGGGATTAGGGTTTAAGATATAGTGTCGAGTGTCGAGCATGTAGGGATAGGTTTTAGGGTTCAAGTTTTAAGGGTTAAGGGTTGAGGGATCAGAGTTAAGGGTTAAGGGAATAGGGTTTGACGATGAGGGTTGAGTACATTGAGGTTCAAGGGTTAAGGGTTTCAGGATAGGGTTGAGGGTTAAGGGATAGGGTTGGAGGGTTTAGGGATAAGGGATAAGGGATAAGGGTTTAAGGTATATTATCGAGCCCGTTGAGGGTTTAGGAATATGGATAGCATTTAGGGTTTAGGAATAGGGATAGCA
This sequence comes from Cunninghamia lanceolata, assembly GCA_027924645.1. Lineage (NCBI taxonomy): Eukaryota > Viridiplantae > Streptophyta > Pinopsida > Cupressales > Cupressaceae > Cunninghamia > Cunninghamia lanceolata. The sequence continues at coordinate 11,075,644 of BSBN01000421.1, read as the reverse complement.
TTTAGGGTTTAGGGATGAGGGATTAGAGTTGAGGGATGATGGATTAGGGATGAGGGTTGAGGGATTAGGGTTTAGGGATAAGGTTTAGGGTTGAGGGTTGAGGGATTAGGGTTTAAGGTATAGTGTTGAGGGTTTAGGGATATGGTTTAGGGTTGAGGGATTAGAATGAAGGGTTGAGGGATTAGGATTTGACATTGAGGGTTGAGAGTTGAGGCTTTAGGGTTTATGGTTTAGGGATAGGGTTGAGGGTTGAGGGATCAGAGTTAAGGGTTGAGGAATCAAGGTTTGACATTGAGGGTTGAGGGTTGAGGTTTGAAGGTCAAGGGTTTAGGGATAGGGTTGAGGGTTGAGGGATTAGGGTTAAAGTTGAGTGTGGAGGGTATAAGGATTAGGGATAGGGTTGGAGGGTTTAGGGATAAGGGATTAGGGTTTAAGGTCTAGTATCGAGTCAGTTGAGGGTTTAGGAATAGGGATAGCATTTAGGGTTTAGGGATGAGGGATTAGAGTGAAGGGTTGAGGGATTAGGATTTGATGTTGAGGGTTGAGGGTTGAGGTTTGAGGGTCAAGGGTTTAGGGATAAGGTTGAGGGTCGAGAGATTAGGGTTAAATAGAATGTGGAGGGTATAAGGATTAGGGATAGGGTTGGAGGGTTGATGGATTAGGGTTTAAGGTGTAGTGTTGAGGGTTTCTATCATCAAATGTAGATTTATGGGTTCAATTATATTGATTGCCTCTCTAGTTTTGGGGTGTGGATGTTTTGGAATCAATTAGGAAGTCTTCAAAAGACTTTGTGGAAGTGGATTGACAATCGCTTGACAGAACCCCTGCTATTTATGCTTAGATAAGGATTTGTCACAAACTAGAACTTTTGCTTCCAAAGAAGATCTGTCATTCTTCCTTGATGGGCATTTTCTATCAAGAACTTGATTATGAGGGCTTGCCCCTTGATTGTTATGCCTATCATATGGTGGAGCATCTGGCAACCTCTTGCAGGAAACAAGAAAATTTCTCCCTCAAAAACCTTGTGGTCATTCAAGTCTGAAGGGGAATGTTTGGAAAGAGAAATGCACAAGATGTGATCAATCTATAGTAGGACAAAATGCGAGCGTGTTTTGTCTTGCTATAGAAATGGTAAAAAAGTGTTGACCCCTGTGATCCAGGCCCACATGCTCTATTTTCATACTGATTATGTGCGTGCTCCGACAAAAAAGAAGTGCTTTCATGTTGTTGGGAAGTTCACATGCACATTTGACACATTGTACCACCTTTGCATGATCTTTCCACCACCTTTTCTGCATTGCCAACTTGAGAAGGAGGAAATAACATAGTTTTCACACCAAGTTTGATATATACCTATTCAAGTTTCAATTTTTGTAGTGTTGCAATGTTAATTGTGATTCAATTTTAGGAATTTAACATTATAGATTGGTTAATAGTATTGTTGTTAGTAATTATATTTGAGTGATATTTAATTTAACATTGAAAAGGAAGCAAGTGGTGAAAAACTCAAATTGTTGAGGAGTTTGATCCAAGAAGAAAAAAACACTACATAATTGGCTACTCTCTCTCCATTCGAATCTTCATTTTTTAGGTATGTCAAGTCTTTACATGCATGTTATTTACATTTTCCTTAATTTGGATTGAATTACTTTATCATGCTTTATCATACATGTTTAAGATAGACACATTCCCAATCAAGAAAGTAGCCTACAATCTCACATGATGCCATGTATATTTTCTACACTTGGGCTCTTTAATAATTATGTGTAATAAATAGACCCTAACATACCATGATGTCAAACTATACAAGAATAAATCCTTACAACATAATTAAAATACAATCCCACTATTATCTTGTAGTCATTTATTAGGAAGTAATATTGGTCTCTTTATCATGCTACAGACAAATTCTCTGTCATGCCAAGGAAACGATCAAGAATTAAACCAACACAGGAAGAGATAGAAGCTAAGAATGCAAAGAAAGTAGTAGCTATGAGGGAACTTCGTGAGAAGAGGAAATTGGACATGATAAATGAAGACATACCAAATGAAAAGGAACCACAACCATCACAAAGAGATATGGTATTGGTGGCACAAAGAGAACGAATGCAAAAACTTTGTGCTACGAGAGATTTGAATACCATAGTTGGAGACACGTCCTCTTCTACAAGTCAACATGTATGGACACCATCTACCACATCTCAAGTTGAGAGTACATCATCACTCACATGTGATGAAGGAGGTACGCCATTGTTCCCACCTCAACCTCAAGGTATGTCATCTATTCCATCTTCGATCGAAGGTATGCCATCTAGCCCATCTCATTTAAATATTGATGAAATTTCTAATGTTGAGATGAATTTACCTAACTTAACACCACCTAGAATTTTGCATAGAAAGCCAAAGTATTTGATTGAAATTGATGAGAATATTTTGCAGCCAATGGAAGGTAAGATTCCAAAATGCACTTGTAGAAGATATGCTCATAAGATTTGGAGATTGTTCTTTGAAAAGTTAAATGAGACTGCAAGATGTCAACTATTCATTGAAATGATGTGAAGTATAAAGTATAGGTCCATCATGAAGATTTTTGGGTTGAGAACATCAGAGGCTTCAAGTGAAAAATCTATTGTCAAGAATCTAATGAGTGCGTATGAGAGAGTGGGTAACACCTCATGCACAAAAGATAGTAATGCAACATGACATGTGATTACATCGACTATAGTAAGTAGTCAAATGAGGAAAGCTCATCTCATTAGAAAGACGAGTCAAGAATTGAGAATTAATAGGAAAACTTTATCAAGATCCATTGGAAGATGCCAAAGAATTGAGGACACTAATGCCAATAAATTATGGGCGTTCTCGGGGAGACTACCACGAAAAGATAAACCAATTGTTGAAGCATTGAGATCACTAATTGAAGACTTTTGGAAGAATTACACAAGGGTATCTCTGAATCAAAGGGATGTGGTAAGAAGGAGAATCGGTCGTCAGAACCGTGAGCCACATCCAAAGCATTTTTTGGATGAGACTCAAACACAGTTTTATACTAAATTTCTACAGAAGTATCCTCAATTTAAAATTTGTCAAAGATATTTTGAAATGCTAAAACCTTTCTATGTCAAGATAAATCACACACGCACTACTTGTTGTAGATTACATATTGAATTTTCTAACCATTTTGATGCTTATAGGTCTATATGTTTAGATATGCATACTAACAATGTTTTGCAGGGTTGTGCCATATGTGCCCCACCAACATCTTCAAGAGACTTCATATCAAGAATTTTATGTGAAAGAGAGGAAGGTCAAATATTCTACAAGAAATTATGCTTGGATGGCACATGTCATCATTGTGGTGGCTTGCAACATTTGCAAATATGTGAACATATGAAAAGAACACATGCGGTTGGAAACGAACTAGTAGAGTTTGGCAAGTATAAAACAGTGTCATACAATACAAAAGATGGTAAAGAAGCAAAGAGGTGTGAATTCGTTATTGAAAAGATTCCAGTGTGTCAGTTTATGACTATATTTCGTGACAACATAGTATATGAGTATGCAAGACATGCCCATAGAGCTTGATGGTTGGACTTGCAATTCAAGTTATGCAAGGACACATTTTTAGTTGGTAGCATTGTTTCAGTCATCGACTTTGCAGAGAACTATAGTCTACAGCCACAATGTGAGGTGCAATCACAATATTACAACTCCACATAGGTTTCTATATTTGTGCACATCTCATTCATTCATGCGAATGATAGTATAGAGGATGACAAAAAGATCATAAGGGAGTATAATTTCTATATTAGTGATGATTGCATGCATTCTACGGAGTTCGTGCAAGGTTGCTTTCAGGTGTTCTACAATGATTTGGCTAAAGGGGCATATCATTCAGTCAACATATCATATGGTCAGATAACTGTGCATCACAATTCAAGAACTCACAGAATTTCTATTAGCTGAGTAGGAGGCATAATTTTATAGGTATTCAGCATATGTGGAACTTTTGTGAGGCTGGGCATGGAAAGAGAGAGCATGATAGTGTAGGAGCATGTATCAAAAGAGTCATAGCATGAGGAGAGTTAAAGTATAAAGACAATGCAAAGTTGACAGATGCAAAATCAATTATCGAGTGGTGTAATGCTTCCATGGGTCCAGGTAATGAAGGTAAGTCTTTAGTTTGTAGATTTTTTTGGTTGATAGATGATACTAACATTGCACCATATGAGGACTATTGTACACTGATAGGATCAAATGAGATGCACTCTTTCAGAAGCTCAATTACAGGTTCATGGAGTATCCATACGTGAAAGATGTCATGCTTTTGTTCTTCCTGTACAATTCAAGTCTGGGATGAGTGCTAGTCAAAGGAGTGGGTTGATGAATGGTAGTTAAGTTATCTTAGCCCACTTGACACGTATCGACCCCCAACGGCACTGGAACTAACACAGATGGAATCATCAGTTGACTTTGACCACATATCAGATTTAGTTCAACTAGGTAATATAGGGCATGTATATGCATCTAATTTCGTCTAGTTCAACTAGGTAATGTCATCTTACTTTGTAGTGTTTTTGTAATGTTGACTAATTTCATCTAATTTGCTACACATATCAATGTACGGCATGTATATATAGTTATTGCAGATGAAGATAATGAAGAGGGAACATATTATTACTTATGTCGTTGTGTTGAGGCCAAAAAGAAATTGGAGGCCCTTGTTACAGATGGAGAAAACATCGAATACCCTACAGGCTCAATGGTTATTACTGGAACATGGCTTAGAAGGTACCCACATAAGAGTGTTAATGTTTTGCTATTTTAGGACTTTGACACGCATCAGAAGATTCTTCATTACTCAAACCTTGTCGTGGCATCCAATGTTCATTTACTAAAGTATTGGGGTAGACCTTTGAACAAAATCTTGTGGAAGGTGCGTGAGTCTGACCATGAAGCAATACTTGGCACAATAAAGAGTAGAGCAGACCCGGATGGTTCATTCGATTAATTTGTAAGTATTCACATTGATTTTGTAAAGTCATGTTACATTGAGTTGTAAGTATGCACATTAATTTGTAAGGTTTGTCTTTTTTTTATTTCCTCCTGCATTTTTACACATATACACATTTTTACATCATCATGTTATGTATTTTTGGTGTCTTGCTCTTGATGCGACCAAACTAACTATTGCAACACATCCAGATGGGTACATTTATGCTAGGCATGGTCCTGTTTTTCACCCAAACATGTCAAAACAGTCTGAGCTACATTGTACCGACGATATCCCTGAAGAGTCCAAAGTGCAAAAAGGCAGCAATCTTTGATGAGATGTTACTCGAAAAATGTGTCACTTAGAAACATTTAGTCTAAGGCAACGCAATCATGTAGAGTGCTTCTACAATAACCTCTCTCAGTTTTTTATATCTCTAAGGCATTTTCCCGTGCTGAAAGGTTTTCTACTGCCCCAAAAATCGTCAGAAGGAGGCAGTGTAAAGTTGCAAAGGGGTGTAACTTTCATCCTGCTCCTGATGTGACCAAACTAACTATTCCAACGCTTATGGATGGGTACATTTACACTAGGCATGGTTCTATTTTTCACCCAAACATGTCAAAACAGTCCGAGCTACATTGTACCAACGATATCCCTGAAGAGTCCAAAGTGCAAAAAGGCAAAAATCTTTGACGAGATGTTACTCAAAAAATGTGTCACTTAGAAACATTCCATCTGAGGCAACATGATCACGTAGAGTGCTTCTACAATAACCTCTCTCAGTTTTTTATATCTCTGAGGCATTTGCCCATGGTGAAAGGTTTTCTGCTGCCCCAAAAATCATCAGAAGGAGGCAGTGTAAAGTTGCAAAGGGGTGTAACTTTCATCCTACTCTTGATGTGACCAAACTAACTATTCCAACATGTCTGGATGGGTACATTTATGCTAGGAATGGTCCTATTTTTCACCCAAACATGTCGAAATAGTCTGAGCTACATTGTACCGACGATATCCCTGAAGAGTCCAAAGTGCAAAAAGGTAGAAATCTTTGATGAGATGTTACTCAAAAACTGTGTCACTTAGAAATATTTCATCTAAGGCAACGTGATTATGTAGAGTGTTTCTACAATAACCTCTCTTAGTTTTTTATATCTCTAAGGCATTTGCCCGTGGTGAAAGGTTTTTTGCTACCCCAAAAATTGTCAGAAGGAGGTAGTGTAAAGTTGTAAAGGGGTGTAACTTTCATCCTGCTCTTGATGTGACCAAACTAACTATTCCAACATGTCTAAATAGGTACGTTTACACTATTTATGGTAATATTTTTCACCCAAACATGTCAAAACAGTCTGAGCTACATTGTATCGACGATATCCCTAAAGAGTCCAAAGTGCAAAAAGGCAGCAATCTTTGACGAGATGATACTCAAAAAATGTGTCACTTAGAAATATTTCATCTGAGGCAACACGATCATGTAGAGTGTCTCTACAATAACCTCTCTCAATTTTTTATATCTCTGAGGCATTTGCCTGTGGTGAAAGGTTTTATGTTGCCCCAAAAATCATCAGAAGGAGGCAGTGTAAAGTTGCAAAGGGGTGTAACTTTCATCCTGCTCTTGATGTGACCAAACTGACTATTCCAATGCGTCTGAATGGGTACATTTACACTAGGCATAGTCCTATTTTTCACCCAAACATGTCGAAACAGTCCGAGCTACATTGTACCGACGATATCCCTGAAGAGTCCAAAGTACAAAAAGGTAGCAATCTTTGACAAGATGTTACTCAAAAATTGTGTGACTTAGAAACATTCCATCTGAGGCAACATGATCATGTAGAGTGCCTCTACAATAACCTCTCTCAGTTTTTTTATATCTCTAAGACATTTGCTCGTGGTGAAAGGTTTTCTGCTGCCCCAAAAATCATCAGAAGGAGGTAGTGTAAAGTTGCAACTTCTTCTTAGGTGTCAATTTCACATCAAATTGTCCAAATGAGCCCCCAAGGATGTGGATTCTTTGATCAAGGCACTCTGGCAGGAAAAGTTGTTTGGCATTCAAGATGAGGTTGCCTTAGTGAATTAAGTCAGGATGAAAGCCTATTCACTCTAGGTGCCAATCTCAAGTTGCACAATCATGAATGGGCATCTAGAGCAATAAGGTGCTACATCATGGTTCTAGGACCTTGAAATGGCATCCAAGCATATAGGAGGAATTTTCAAGGAGCCGAAATGTTTTTGAAACTCTAAGGAACTAGTCCAAAGACTCTATGGCACCATCTTGATACCATTGAGTCAACTTTCGAACTCAAACATATTGAAACAAGGTCTAGGAAGCTAGGTGCCATCTCTTGCCAGTTCAACCTCTCAGATGTGCCAACATTGGAAAGACTCTTAATGAGCGCCTAAGTTTGAATTGATCTTGTGATTGAAAGTTTGGTGATGTATTGGTGCAAGATGATCTTTAATTGAAGCAATCTAACTTCTAGGAAGGGTTTAGAAGTTATCAACCTCTTCACTAAGTTAGGCGTACTTTACAAGCTTTCTTACCCAAGAGTTGCACCTCATTAAGACAAGGCACATCTTAACCTCCGGGACTTTTCATTAAGACTCTAAGAAAGAAGGCGCATTTCCATGGAGTAGCATACTCTAGATAGTGTCTAATGCCATCAAGGCGCAATTCCACCCTCACTTTGGTGGCCTATCATCAATAAGGGGCATTGGGCATTCCTTGAACAGTTTTGAGCATTTGAAGTTCGTGAAATCACCAAGGAATGTTGGGCGCCATGTGTATCCTCAACAAGCTTGAGTTTGTGCCTAGACAAGTTGGTGCTTATTCATGTTTTAACTTCCCTCTTGAAGCACCTAACTTGGGAAAAAGTTATCTTGTTGTTAGTCAAGTGTTTGATGTGTTTTGGAGACTCCAAAAGAATTCATCTTGCTAGGTGCTCTTCTTGGCAACTACAACCTTCAATTGGCACCTAGATCCTGAAGAAAAACACTTGCAAGTGTGGGTGCACTTTCCTTGTGATGGAGCATAAAACCAGCGCCTAGGATCCTATTGGTCCAATAGGTGGTTTTGGGATCTGTGTCAAGTCATTGGAGATAGATATTTTGGCTGATTTGATGATGGTCTCAAGTCTCTCTACCAAGGTGCATTTTGATGATGTTCTTATTTAAACTCTTATGAAGACTATCTCATCCCTAAGCACTCATCCTCATGATTTTCATGCACTTAGACTTCAAGGCACCAAAACTAGCAGGAAAATATATGGGGGGAAACCACGCTGATAAAAGTTGGGTAAATTTAACATCTGAGTCTGATTAGGCTCCATATAACAACAATATTTATATCATGTCCCTTTGCTTTATGAAATAAGAAGTATGTGTCAAGTCATAGGGATAACACTATGGTCCTTAGAAATTTCTCTGTGACTTTTGATAAGATTATCTACTATTATGTGGATGCTTGATAGTATTAAAATTATTGGGCATTAAGTTGAGGTGACCATTCTTGTTATGATCATCACTTTTCACAAGGGGTATGTCAATTATCCCATATATCATTACATTATGATTATTTTTCAATATCCTAATAGTGGAAGGATTGTTTTCACTATTATCTCTAGCTTGGAAAGTCATCAACAATCCAAATCTTGACGTCGATACAAGGTTCTTTTGAAGGAAAAGGGTACCTAGGCTTATGGGGCTCATTTTGATGTATTTATTGAAAGCTCAATGTGAATTGATGCTTATTGAAAATGCCACTTAGTCCTTCATTTGCATTCTAGGTACCATTTCCTATTGACTTATATACTCCTCCTCATGCTAGGGTGCCATAATGAAGTGGTTTAGACAATAGGTACACTTCACTTACTAGAGGCTTGTTCTCCTTCCACCTTAGGTGCACTTTTATGTTGGGTATTAAATGAATGCTCTCTTTAAGTTGGGCACCCTTTTGAGGCTTTATGAGTTGCAAATTGCACCTTAACCCTTCATGCTTGTTGCTCAATGTTTGAATGTTTAAGAAAGTCTCCTTTAGGCACTCATCTTAATGACTTTTTCTCAAGGTGCAATCATCCTAATGACTTGGATATTCATCCTAGTGTTTCAGGATATCAGGCTACCAGACTTAGTCATTTTTAGGATCTCAAACATAAAGAATAACATGATGATTCATTTTTTTGTATTGCATATAGTTGACATTCTATGCTACTCATAAAGAATATTAATATTTTCTATTCAACATGATGATTCATTTTTTTTAAAATACAACTTTTATCTTTTAGTTCCAAAATGAGGTTTAGGTGATACTTGAATAACAATAGCTAGCTTATTGGATCAACAAACATCCTATGTAATACAATTGGACTTTAAATATTTGAAGTAGCCATCTACAAATATGCATTCAAATGTGGATTTATAATGCAAGTATGGATGCCATCAATAAAAAAGATTTGTATTAACTAAATATCCATATAGGCATACATCAATATCTATCGATATAAGTATAACATATATACAAAATAGCCATATAGGCTTACAAGAATGCCATATGGCATACAATGTCAACTATGTACAATACAAAATATATGTCCACAAATGCCATATAGGCATACAACAAAGGAACACAATAAAAAGTCATTCCCCTCTGGCTGGTGAAGAGAATAAATCACAGGCAGCCTTTGATCTTTTAGGGGATGGAGACGTGCATGTGGGTGGTCTACTACGAACCTAAGGGCTACTCCTCCTATTTAGTTCTTCCTACATCTTTAGCTGTTACAACAAAAAATATAGACATTAATATATAGAAATTACATGTTATAAAAAATGAAACATTTAACAAAATAATCATTTACCGCTAACATATGATATGTCTCCTCACTTGCCTCAGTAGTAGGAATAGGCCTTGGTGATGTCAAGTCCTATAGAAACCATCCAGATAGAAATTAAACTTCAAATCAATAATCTTTTGATTTTTCAAAAATAGACAACTATAACAATGAATGTAAATTAAAATTTACTAATCTACCTCATACCCCTATCAATGCCATGGAGCTATGAATTGCAGAGGCCAAACCATGCTCCATTGCCCTCTGAACATGGGGAGGTGTCTTCGCAGCCAACATCATCTACAAATAAAACAACATTATTCAATTACAAAACTATAATAGTGATGCAAATCATGGCTCCTAACATACACACACGTTCATCTAAACATGGAAGTACACACAATAAAGCACACAAGTCACATACAAAAATCTAGTAAGTACAATTCATTCATTAAACTATTTATTTTATTACCTCTGTAAAACTTCGAAGTCCACCACCACTAGCAGGTGTTGCCGTGAAATCTACAATATTAACCTATTCAACATCCAAAATCAGATATTAGAATACCATTCATATAATGATGCTATTCACATGTAATATTTATAATTGTTTACTAGTTACATACCCTGCCAGTAGATGATCTAGTGTAAAATGCAGGTGGTGAACCACTAAAAATTGCATTGACGCTATGACCCTGAAATTTCATTAAAATCATTAATTTAAATTAGTTAATCTTGTATTTCAAAAATAAAATTTAATAAATTAAATTCAATAAACTTACTAATATTTACTTGAGTATCAAGGCCGAAAGTCTCACTCAGGAGGGTATCTGTCATCACCATCTGCTCAGCTGTAAATGTAGCCTATGCACCTGCGTCCTGACTATCCATGTGGTCATAACTACAAGCTGACCCACAAGTCTGACAAGTATGGGGTGGTACCCTACTCCTCGCACTATCTCCCAACCCACTCTGTGCTGCAGACTGGCATGCACTATGATGGTCTGGGTCAAGGCACTAATGGACTGAAGTGTATCAACCTCAACACTCTCCTTCATAATGGAAGGGATAGAAACATGCTCGTGGGCTGGTCTGCTGATTACTTATCTCACTGCCTGCTGTGGGTCAACACGTGCCCCTAGTCTATCTTGTGCTGACCCCCCACCTCTACCCTGGAAGTCCCGCATATCAAAATAGTTTGGCACTTTATTGAGGACAAACTCGCAGTAGAGTTTCCTCAAAAAGTATTACGGGACCTCATTATTATTGCATGGAGGATGGTTAAAAATCATCCACCACCTCTACCCAAAATTGTCCCTTATCGCTTGGTTGTTGCACCAATGGATAGGGAACATCTTGCATGTAATGGGTGGAGGTTGATTTGTTTGTGGGTTTGTAAAAATTAAACACAAGTCTAATTTTGTAATTTGTAATTTTTTCACATCTTGGCATGACAGCTTGTCTGCTTAATAGTCTCTAAACTCTTTCCTCTTATCCGTCCAACTAGTTATTTTCTTGCTAATTGAATCTACATTTGATAACATAGATTCAAGAGATTCAGCAAGCATGGACCTATGCAAGGTTGAAGTGGAAGGATTTTTCAACCTTGCAATTATATCTTCAATTTCTTTTTTGTTGTTTTTAATTTGCCCCATTATATTTTCTTGTGTTCCAGGGGCATGTCAAGGAATGGATGGAGGAGGTTGTTGTTCTGCAGGTATTTCCTCCTTAGGATTTTGTGGATTTTGAGGAGGAGGAGGTGCATTAACATTTCCTAACAATTAATGAAATATACATCAAAAAACAACTCAAACCTACCTATTTAGAAGCAAATTCAAACAAAAAAACAAATAAAACTCACTCCTTTGGTGTGCTCGACATCGTGGCAGCATTTTGGCGATGAATCAGCAAGATTTTGTTGTTGAATTGGCTTTTCCAAAACGCAAGCGCGCTTCGTAGGGTTTGCAAGCTGCGGGGATAGAGAAGAAAACTAGAAATGAAATGAAATGATAGCCCTTTTTTTAATTTATAGTGGTTCATAACGCACTCGCATTATGTATTATTTTTTTAAAAACCATTTGGCCACTTTTTGGCCCCCCATCTTTTTTCACTTACCCTGCACTAGAGCTTTCATGCCCACCTTTGGGAAAATATCCTTATTGGTTATAGTATGTGATAAAGTTGTAGATCAATTATTTGATGTTATCCCTTTATCTGACCTCTTCCACATAAAACTAGGACACCCATGGTTAAAAGCTATGAACGATGTCCCCTCAACTATTCACAATTGCATAAAATTCACTTCACATGGACAAGTGCATACTATTCGACGTAATACATGGCAACCTTTGCTAATGGAAAAGAACTTTTGTCATGCCCACATTTGCCATGTGGTCACGACACGCATCACATGTGTCATGTCCACATTTGTCATGTGGTCATGACACAAAATATCAAAAATTTTACCACGCTTCCCTAGAAACTCCATCGCACACATAAGCATGCTTGGTGGCGTTACGCATAAGACGTAAACATGACAATTGAATGCAGGGCAATGCATTCACTTGTGCATACCATTCGCAATGAAGGCCAACTAGGGGGTCGATGCAATGTGGTTAACGTCGCCAATAGGGTTAGGATCAATGATCGAAACCCTAAGTTAACCTATGTGAATGATGGGATTTTGATGTAGGTCAAAATCAAAGCCAAATTCAAGTGCATGAGAAAAACATAATTTAATACCAAAACCTAATGTCGATATTCGGCAAAAATCAATAATTTAATCCTAAGCAAGGTTAAATTTCCCTAACCTAGCTAAACCCTAAATTCTGGGAAAATCTAGTAGCATAACACCTCACGGATGTGATTAGGGTTCATTACAAAAAAAATTGATCTTGATTGAAAGTTTACTGGTTTGGTTTTAAATCACCTACATTACACTAGTTAAATTGGTTGATTAGTTAAATAGATTAATTGGACATTTTTCAAAAAAGCTCGATCAATTTGTTCTCCTTCACATTTTCTATCAATCAAAGTTATCACTGCATCCTTTACATTATTCCTAATTTCTTGGTAGATTAGATCACGAAAACTTGTTATACTAACTTCATTTGGATAATTTACTAGGTTTCTAAGTTGGTTTGAACGACGTCTTTATTAAATTAATAAAATCGCTTTAGATATAATTAAAAAGGAACATTAAATTAATAACAATCTAGTTATATATTAACCTCGTTGAATTTGGTTTTATAATTAAAGGATTAACCCACTTGTTAAAATAAATACATCCCAATGATTAAATTGGTATAAGGTTAAATAAAACAATAAAATTCCCTTTTTGTAAAAATCAAATTAGAAATCAATAAAATATAATTTCCCTCTAGCTATAAAAGAATACCTTGTTTAATAATTAACCTTCCCTCTAAACCCAAGATAATAATAATAGAAATATTTCCCAAGAAAATTAAAAATTACCCAATTCTTTATTTATCTCAAAACCCCATTCAAAACAAATGTAATTTTAAAGCAAATGAGGAAAAATAAATAAAGAGAGTGGGAAATGAAATAAGGGCAATTTTAAATTACAAAGCCCTAAAAGGTCCTCAAATAGAAAACTAATTTCCTTGAGGAAGGAGCAAACCTTAGCCTCCTTATTCTCACTTTCCCTTTTCTCCTTTTTCTCATTTTCTTTCATTTTGTTGTGTTTTGTATTTATGTTTTTTGTTGCGGGTTTTAATGAAGAGGTCATTCATGGCCGCACCAAGAAGTGCACACACACACACACACACACACACACACACACACACACACACACATATATATATATATATATATATTTATATATATTTGTATTTATATATTTTAAAAATGCATATTTTATTTACTATGTTGTGGAGCTAATAGCCCATAGAGGGGGTAAAGAGAGTGGTGGAGCTGAGAGGAGGTCTGGTAGAGGTAGCGCTGCTGGGCAGTGGCAGTGGCAGAACTGTGGGTGGAAGTGTTGGGTGGAGGCCATGGAATGGCAGAGAAGGATGACCGTAGGGATAAAGGACTGGTGACGATTTTGGATGTGGTCCGCAAGGGATATGGGGACTGGCGGCAACGACAGTGGCAAAGGTCTACGTGGTGGAGGAAGAGGTCTGTGGGTGTCCCGAGGGTGAAAGGAGAAGGGGGAGTGTGGGGAGGGGGCAGAGTTGCCAACCACATCCCACATAGTGGGGTGTGGGTGGGGGCTCCGCCCCCTCCCCGCACCCATATGTAAAACAACAGCGGTGGGGGGGGTTCGAACCCCCCCACCAAATTTTTTTTTTCTTGTAAAAAAAATGCAGTCTCCTACACAGCATTCTACTTTTTAATGGGTTATATATATATATTCTCACAAACAAATCACAATTTCATTTCATTACACAATTTATTTCAAAATCATAGTTTATTGTATAATAAAATATAACAAAAGAAGTTTATATATATATATATATATATATATATATATATATATATATATATATATATATATACAAAATAGTCTTTTTTTTTTATTCATCAGTTTATTAAAAAGAACCTAAATTTAAATATATTAAATATAAACACACAAATATATATAATTTTTATTTATTTATTTTTTTTCATATAAATATACTTGAAATAATTGAAATTTCAATTCTTGTTTGCCATTCTAAAAACTCACAAAATTTCTTTTTTAAAATCAAATAGCAAAAGATATATATATATTTTTATATCAAATTTATATAAAGCAAGGGAACATTTTTTTTTGTAATAACATATTTCCACATAATCATTCTTTCAAAAAATTTATTCATTGCATTATTTTTAAAAAGCAAATGCATTTAATTGAATTCTTCTTTTACATAGCATGAACTAAATTTCTCTATTTTAAAAGTAAACATACAAATAAAATGGCAATGAGACCATATCAATTCTTTCATTACTTTATATTTTTTTTCTTCATTCACAAATCAACTAAAATCAGCAATAAAACTTTTATTTCCAAGTGCAATGAGTTTAAACACAACTCAACTAAAATATAGGACTTTACATTCCAAGAGAGGAAGATTTCTTCTCTCTTCTAACTATAAAATTTACATAAGGCCAAACTTGGCCATATCCTCTCATGAGTTCAAAATCACAACACAAGAGGGGAGCTTCATTTTCTCCTACACTTCATAGCTCAAAGAACCTGCAATAACAAAAAAAGGGGAAAGAAGCCACAACAACTTGCTCTCCTCCCTACCATTGACTCCCTTGGAAGTCACCCCTGAGCTAGGATGTCATCCTCACACTAGGAAAACTCAAACCACAACACAACAATGCATTCAACAACCAAACACAAAATTACTCCCATGACTATCACAACACAAAACTCACTCAAAGAAGAGTTCAATAGGGTAGGGGAGTGGACATCACTCAACTCAAGAGTGCCACTCTAAAACTTCTCAATACAAATACCTCTCAAGGCCTCAAGCCAACACTTTAACACATAGTTTCACAAATCTTTCATTTGGCTCTCAATCCATTTCACATATTGCACATATACACATATTGCCCTCAAGGCTACAACTCTACAAAATCAAGGATGTGACCCCAAGGAGGTTCACTTCTCCCCCACCCCACACATGTTGAGCATCTTCTCCCAAGTAGGAGAGGCTCTTACAACTCCCTTACAATTTTTCCCTACAACAAGTAAAAACTCAAAATGGAAACTCACACATAGCATCACACAAGTAAATAAAATGCATAAGGGAAGGCAATAGCCTTGAAACCTACGTTAAAAAAGCCCAATTGGAAGATGGTTGAGAAGAGCTCCTCTAACTCCTTCTCCAAGTTGAGCCACCAAATTTCCTCCAACTTTTTCCCCAAAATAATTAAAATCAATAAAATTGCCAAAAATTCAACAACCCCATCCCTCTCTCCAAGATGGATTATAATAGGCTCTTCTCATGAGCCTTGAGGAAAGGGGAGGTGACACATGTCACCTCCTCACTCCTCCTCCCAACTACAAGCAATACCCTTGGAATGGGTGGTGACACATGTCATTCACCCATCCACCAATTCTCTCTCCCTTCCACTTGTCCTCTCTTAAACATGTGGGAGAGAAAGGTGGAGCTTAAGAGGGAGTGGGTGCCACATGTGCCCCAATTCTCTCTTCCAAAGAAGGACCACACAACCCCAAGGTACCCTCACCAATTGTGGGAGAGACTTGGAGTAAAGTCCTCCACAATTAAGAAGTCTTGGAGACTCCCCCAACCTAGGAAAGAGGAAAGGAAGAGGTTGAGTGTTTGACCCAGTTATCCTCTCCCTCCCAAGCTTCCATTTTCATCACTTTACTTCAGGGTGAAGTTAAAGTGACCAAATGGAAGTTTACCTAGGGTTACACAAGCCCAAATGACCCCTAGACCCTAGGGGTACAACCCAGGGTCAAGTTTAACCCAAATTTAGCACCTTATGATGTACAAAATCACATGAAAAGGGGTCACAAAAAAATTAAAACAAAATTTGAGTCAAATAAACATTACACATTTACAACACCATAATACAATCAATTGAAAAAGGGTAGACCTAGCCCAAAGGACACCATACACAAACATTACAAAAATTCATCATGCAATACATAGTTGATCTTGGTTCCTCTTGGAACTAGATCGGCTTCACAAGGGAAAACAACACAGTGTGTGGGATGATCTCTGAATTTATGTGGCTTCGTTAGAAATACCTGCACACTCAAATGAAATGTTAATCCGACATGTATATGATAGCTGAAGCAAAGTGAAACAAGCACATACAACATCACATGTTCATATAAGCATCAAGGAAATCACATTATAGTTAAATTCTAAATTCTGCATTTCAAACATCCATCCCAAGATAGAATCACATAATAAATTTCTAACTAAAATCACATGCATAGTATCCAAATAACATCATAATGTAAGTCACATGTCTAACATCATCTATAAATCTATATCAAGTTCTAATCACAGCGTAATCATGCTAAACATAATAAATCCACATACAACATAAAGTCTAATAGTTCTGCAAATCGGGATCAACAGTCCCATAAGTCTAATATGTACCACCTATAGTAAAAAAAAGTAGTCAAATATATGGGAATGAAAAGGGTAGGCCTCACAACTTTACTCTTGATTACTTTTGGCCACAACTTGATAGAGACCCTGAGCCATGAAGAGACCACTCTTTCCTACAATACAAATGGTACAAAGCAAAAATTATATCTAGAGTGGTTGGGCCTTTGCAAACAATAAGAGAAGAACAACCTGCATTAGAAGAACTTCCTAGAGAAAAAGGTAAAGGACTCTATGCTGAGGTTCCTCCTCCATCATCCTTACAAGGATTAGGAGTGAGTCATCAAGAACAAAATACTTCATTAAGACAAATGAGATTAGAACAAGCTTCCTCCTCTAACACAAAAAGACCAATAAAAAAACATGACAATACTTTTGAAGATATAAGCAACATGACAAGAAGAAATAGACAAGAAAGAGAAATGAGGAGGAAAAGACAAGTGTTTACCCAACAAAATGCACCTCAACAAGAAAACATTCCACCTAACATTGAATCAAACCAAGAAGAGCTTAAGAATGAACAATTTAAAGACAAAAAGAAAAGTTGGGCTATGGTACTTTGTGTACCTCTTTCCTCTAACATTCAAGATTGGGAAGATGATGATTTGCTTGATGACAACTGTTAGTTCGGTTGTGCATTCAAGTAAGTATTTATAACCCTTTACCTCTATGTTGTGTTTCCCCTGTGATGTGTTATGTGTTGTTTAGGCCTCCTTGGATGACCCTTGATACTCTTGTAAGGTCAAGGATACTAAGAGACCACCTCTGTTGTGACCCTTCTTCCATTTGCATCATCATTCTTCTATCTTGCTTCTCCTCTATTTTCATTGTTGTGTGTCATGCCTTAGGGGCATAGCATTGCAGTTGGTGACCTAGGGATACCCTCCTATGTGATGACCCTAAGGCACTTGCTCTCCTCTCTTTATTTATTGTTTACCTTCTTCTAGTGGTTCTATCTAGCTCGCGGATGATGAAAAATAAATAATACTGATATGGACTATGTGTCCCTTTAGCGAGTAAGCAAAAATGGACCTAGTCCATACATGATGATGGGGTTGATATATATTATCTAACGCTTGGATAGTAGAATCAATTCGTGTGATATTTTGATGTTGTCTTATATTTTCTAACAAACCATAATAATATAGTTTCTCTATGCACTTTGTTTATCTTGGGTCTCGCCTTAGTTACACTTAGTTCTGAGATCTCTATAGTATAGCCCCACGATTATACTCGGTTTTCAAACTCGTAGTATACCTTGGCTCTTGATGTGATTATGCTTATGCATTACTTTTATCATGTGATGTGGTTATTATCTTAGAGAAAGATTTCTAACCACTCTTCTTGTAGGAAATTGTGTGTTTGTGGGAACATTCGATGATCGTAAAGTACATGTCACCTATGGGGGCATGGGCTTTGTGGAAGCTCTTGTTCACTTATGTGTTTTCTCTCTACCTTAACATGCTTGATATCAGTACATGATAGAAACTGCCTTAAGTTGGGGGCATATAAGGTAAGTTGTCTAATGATTTTGGTACTAATGAAGCATGTTTGTAAGCCCTCTGCAGAGGTGGGATGTTGTATCTCCATGTGAGTGCACATCTTTATTCTATATTGCAATCAGAAATCCCTCTACGGAGGCAGGGATGATGTATCTCTTGAGCTAGTGCACATCCTTTTATTTCAAAAGTCCTCCAAGTAGGTGGGGTTGGTGTATCCTCCCTTAAGCATGTCTTTGGTGGTTGTTGTGGCATAAGACCAACTATCAGGTGTGCCTATAGCATGTTTGAGATGGTGAGAACTTAGCAATAAGTTCCTTCCATCGCCTTGTTTGTCGTGTTTTAGACGTATAGTATGTCTTTGGCATACTATACGATGCTCATGTTTTCTATGTGTCTTTCATGTGTTTGTTCCCAAGTATAGTCCAAAGAGTGTGGCAAAATGCCCCTCCTATGCTTTGGAATTTGTATTGTGTGTTTGTTCCCAAGTATAGTCCAAAGAGAGTGGTGAAATGCCCCTCCTATGTTTTAGGATTTGTATGGCCTGCTTGTTCTCAAGTGTAGTCCAAAGAGTGTGGCGAAATGCCCCTCCTACATTCTGAGATTTGTATTGCATATATTCTCCCCCATATGTAGTCCAAAGAGCATGGTGAAATGCCCTCCTACATTTTGGGTTTGTGTGTTACATTTTTACTTTCCATGTACTTGCATTCATTTATATATGTGAAATTGAAAAAGAAATAATCATTGCACTCATTGTATTCATCATGTTTTCTTCAATACTGTCTTATCTATGTCTTGCATGCCTATTACTGTCTTCTCCATGTTTTGCATGCCTGTTATTGTCTTCACTATGTTTGGCATGTCTACGATGTGTTTTCTCTAATGTCTACTTGAGACTGGGGGCTAGAAATAGTTCCTCAATCTTTCTGTATGCATTAGCTCCAAGTGCCTAGCGTGTTTGTTGTGTTCTGACCGTACTTTAATGCATGTATGGGTCATAAGATCATACATACATTAAAGTGGGGGTTAAATGTTATGTCATAAAATGTCCCCCTAGGACTTTTACCTCCTAAGTTTAGCTCTTGAGTCCCTTGTTTTGCATCTTGCATGTTCATTTTAAGTCCCGATGAAGAATCCCTGAAAACCCATGTCAAATGGGGCTAAGGAGACCTTATTGAGCTGAATCCTACCTTTAAAAATGAGCCTAGGGCTTGGGCACTCATGCCCTAGTCCAACCCTATTTGGTCGAGACCTAAAATTTAAATGTCAATTATGTGATCGTTAAAAGGTTTCATTCCGACATATTAAGTTTTAATTATGAAATTAAAGTGGGAATGCATATATAAGCATGTTTATGGTTTCATTTTAAAACTAGAAGATGATTATGAACTTTTGGTGAACTTATGATTTTAGAGCATTCAATATATTCATTATTGTAGAGCAAAATATTGTTGTTGTGTTTGTGATTGCAGATTTAACTTCATGTTCTCATGTATTGAATGATTTTCATCTACATGCGAGCTACACCTCCAAGGTGATATCTATTTGTGTTTTCAATCATTTATCAATTTGTTTTTGCCTCTATCTCATAGGGATACACAATCTGTTATCTTACAATAGTGTTTGGAAGACTTGAATGTCCTTCTGGGGCTTGATTGAGGCAAGCTCCTAAACACCACAACCCCCAACCACACTCCTTGTGATTGTAGGTGACAGGTGTCGTATCTAATAGAGTGGAGTTTTAGGGAATAGTGACAAAGTGTGTGGCTGCCAGATCTCTAAAGAAAAGCACTTCTTGGGCTTGAGCACCTTACACTAAATCCCTTTAGATCTCTGACACAAAAATCTCTGGTACACCAGAAACAAGTTGTAGATATCTTTCGAGATTATCAATAGAAAACTGCACCTTGGGCTTGGGCGCCTGCTCTTTAGCTCCCAAGTTTTCCGCATCCAAAATCTCGAAACCTGGTATGTATCTACTCTGAATTTTACATCTTTATTTGCGAGCATTTGTCATGATTTGTTCATTTGCTTATGATTTTGCATAATTAAGGTTTTTAGCATAATCAGGCTTAATCAAACATATTAATTAACAAATTCTAAGTTTCCACATCGTTACAAGTGACAACTAACCTGTACAAGAGTTCTCTTGCAAAAGAAGTGATTCAACTTGATTGATCGTCCTTGAATGTTTGTAGTGAAAGGAGGATCTAACTATAGAAACCCTCTTCCCTCTTTTCTTATTAAACAATGTGCTCCCCACTTGTAGGTCTAAAGCTAAAATCTTTAATTATTTTTTTGTTTTCTTTAATGGGAGTGGGCCCTAACCCCACAATTTACCTATTAAAACAATATGATAGATAAGGTGTATTTAGTTCTAGACTCACTCTAATATAATTAATTTAATTGTTCTCATCATCAGTAATTAATTATTTAATTAATCTAGTCCACTACTATATATTATTTAATTAATCTAGTTCATCACAAACTAATTAAATGATTTTTATTTAATTAGTTTAACTGAACATCACACTTTTTATTATTTAATTGCTTCAATTTCCATCTCACATAGTTAATTAATTAAATAATATTTTATTATTTAATTAATCTATTTCCCCTCCATTTTCAAAAATAAATGACTAACTAATTATTTTTCTCTCCTATTTTTGGTTGTAATGTAATATTTATGACTATTTATATTTTTAACCAACCTAATCTCATTTTTTTATCTTGAAGAAAACTTAATCATGGCCATCCATCTTCTCTTTGATCCAAGGAAAATTGTCTCAGGTAACTTCTACTATAGATTTTTTAGATAAATCAAGCCATCTACCCTCCCAATAAAAAATATAAATAAAACTTCAAAGCTTCCAAAAGATATGAATGTGAATGCATAGGTACATGTTGTTGATGTCTTGAAGTAATTTTGAGCAACCACATCCCAATCCATCAAGCAAATCCACCAGTAACAATGGAATTCACATATAGTAACCTTGTTTACTTGAATGTCATTATTGAATTTCATTATGCTTAATCTTGAGGTTTGCATTATTTTCAGAATAAGGTTCATTTTTTGCATTTATTTCTTTCTTCTAATTTTGATTTTTGTGTTCACATTCTGATGACCACAATGGGACACAAAACACATGACTTTTTGACTAATTTTTGTGAAGATTTGTGTGATTACAATGGGCACAAGTTTGAAGTTTGATGCATTTTTATAGAGGCATGGTGACTTTTTGTTTTCAAATTATCGAGTGATTCATGTGCCATGTTCATATAGTTTCATTTCATAATCTATAGAGCTAATAGCTTTAGTAATACAATTTAACAAGTCATAAGTTGTCTCTTTAGTTGTTTTCATTATAAAATAATGCAATAACCTTTAATGCCATTTATTTGGTAGATTCAAAACCACCATTAAATGTGGCCAATAAAATCTCCTTTAGTCTTTTGTTTGTAGTTTTCTCTTTCGTTCTTCTTGAATGCTTGTGTGTAAACCTAAGCAACATTAGGGAGCAAAAACACCCAATTTCTACTTTATGTCTGTGGTGTGGGAAAATTACTTCTCAATCTACTTGCTCCAATTGAGCGAACTCTCCACTACGAATACACTTGGGTTCTGCTATTTGAGGTGTCGAATGTTAAGTAAATCTATCCTAGATTACTACAGAACCACTATGCATCCCAGTCAAAGCAATGCAACTCGAACAAGTGATTGACAATGAAGGGAAATGAAGAAAAAAGTAGGAGAAAACTATTGTAAACACAATCTCAAATAGACAGTTACATAAATGAAATCAGGCAGTAGAGAGGAACCTATGATAGCAAGGACAAAGTCTCGACCTTAGATGATAGTGCACTATGAGGACATCTGCACTGGGTGCTAGAGTCTAAAATGTATGCAAAATAAAAATATTTAACTTTTTACAGCCAACACAAATTCTAACATATACCATACCCATTGATATCTGGTTGAAACATAAATGAAAAGAAAACCAACTAAACTAAGGAGAATGAAGAGAGACGAGCACAAAAGGAAGTAACATGAAACCTTTGTGTGGTTGTTTGATCTTCACTTCAAGAAACCTACAAAAAAAGAGGGAAAATATGGTGGGGCTTCTTGGGGACTTGCCTCAGTTAAGTCCCAGTGTGGGTATTTCTACCTTCATGAGCAACAATACAAGATATGTCATAGAAATGGAATAGAAATGTGCATGTGTTCTTATCCTAAGTCTATCTAGGAAGGTAAGAACAACAAATAAACAAAGAAGACAGAAATTTCAAAGCTGTGTCACACTTTGGGCCAACTTATTAGCATAAACAAATTTAAGTATTTCTAACTAAAAGTTAATTTTGGTGAAACTTATGTTCTATTTGGATTCATTCTAGCTAAATTAGATCTAGGCCACAACTTTTCCAATTGAAACCATCCACTAAAAACATATGTAGCATCACTTTGGGGATCATTTACCAAAAAAAGAAATTATTTAAAAAACTTGATGTTTTAACAACTCCTACTCTTTCACATAATTATTTTAAAAGAATCTAAAAACACTCTTTTGTAGATCCATAAGTCGACTTTGTAAAAGTATAATTTTTTAAAATTTTAAATTAGCGCTTATATTTTATTTTTTATTTCTACTAAAAGTAGGTCATCAACACCAAAATATGGTGTTGATTGTCCTCTCAAGAAAAATAGTAAAATTTATCAAAAATTTTTGAAAAAAATATGATGCACTAGAGGAGAGATTCCTTGTCAAGATGATATATATTTTTTTTCCTATTTTGGATAAATAATCAAGACAAAAGTTGACATCCCATCGAAATAGTGGTGTCTTCATTGAAAGGAAGCTAGGTGTGCGGAAAATGCTTCCTACACTAATCTAATGAGGAGAGGGCTATGCAAATTCAACTTTATCCTAACTATTATAGCAATGTTAAACCATTAACATGAGATATTACAACAAAACACAAGAACCAAAAAGAAGACAGAAGAGAGAGAGAGAGAGAGAGAGAGAGAGAGAGAGAGACAAGATATACGTGGGGAAAACCCTTACGAGTGAAAAACCCCACACTCCAAAACACAGCTCAAATGTATTATAGTAAACAATAACAGATTACAATATAGTTTTAGAGCCAATGCTCTTTTAGGAGTCTTTGAATGTCAAATCTAGAGATATTCTGACAGCATAATAGTACTTGTACCAAAGTTGTCTATCTCCCATCCAAGCACCTGTTTATATAGAGTTTACAAGGCAAATATGAAACCTTCTAGAGATGGGCGTCCATCTTGGACTCATGCCCCAAAACCCATGCCTAAGGACACTTGTCCAACATTCCATCCCGAAGTGGGCGCATGGTCCCAAGATAGGTTACAACAGATGCTCTTACGCACCTTACAACTGTTAGAGAATCCGTCATACACTAACTAAAAATATCATATTCCTCTTGCATGTCATAACTATCCTTGACCGCCCAAAGATGCCTTTCTCTCATGCAAAGATACTCATTGACACTTGTCATTAATTAAAAATCATTTGAGGCTTCGAGGGTGTTGCCCCCGAGCCCCCACGAGGGCGCTGCCCCTCGACCCCGCCCTATACCATGACAAGGAGCACGCCAGGGGCACTGCCCCTTGACCCTGTCTTGGGGGCATTGACCCCAAACCCTCGTTAATTATTCAAGGGGGAAACTGCGGCTGCCAAAGTCACCAAAATTTATCCTGCTGCATATACACAAGGTGCTGACTATGCCAACTCAACATGGGATAAATAAATACAACATTAGGAATTTGCAAAGGTTGAGACACCTTAATTCCCAACATTCATTACAAGCAACTTCCAAGATTGATTTTAAAATATATATTTATCAAATTGGGAAAAAATTAATCCATGCACTAAAGTTTTGAGTTATGAATACACAAAAAAATATAGAAGGAAAATAAATGAAATTTACTATATAAAGTGTGACGTCCCACTCAATCTTATTTTTCAACATTTTATTAGCAACTAAATTATAGTGTCAATTTTATAAAATACTACATTTAAATAATTTTTAAAATGTATTTTTAAAAATACAAACATGAATTACACTAAAAAATGTACATTTTATTAGTTTACATCATTTTAAAATTGAAATCATCTACATCACTTTGTAGTGATTCAAGCTAAAAAGTTATATAAGTGTTGGTTGTTTCCTTTATAAAAGTGTGACACAACTTTGAACAATAGTTCCTTCCTTGGTCTATAGGGAGAGAAACCCACAATATGCAACCTGTACAATAAAGGTAAAAGGTGGTACACCCAACAAAAATGTAACAAATGGTGGTCTACACTATATAGATTTTGAAAATGAAACTATTCTAATGCAATGAGGAACAAACTCACCAATGTAAATCACTAAGAAGAGGCAACAAACACTCTACGAGCTCAAAGACAAAGTGAAGTTTCAAACCCCAGTGAAGAGAGCCTCCTCAAAGAGAACCAAAGAGAGCCAAACCTCCAAGAGCCAAAGAAAGTGATCTTGCAATGTACAAGAGCATCAAAAATCACCTATAGCTACTATAGAAGTCTAGTTCACATAAGAAAATAATAGAGAATACCAAAGACAAAGTGTCCAAGGTTGAGAGAGAGAGAGTGTGTGAGTGAATGTGAGAAATCAATTCAAAATTCTTCCAATACTCTTCCAAGAGGGAAGAATCATGAAAATGCATGCAAGGAATCATTCTACAACCTCTAGAGGTGTTACCACAAATCCTCATGATCATCCAAGGCATGTTGTAATGCCCAGAAATGGATACCTGTCAGCAAACATACGTGGGATGCTAGCATGGCATGCCAATGCTGACATCTGCACAGAGCGCTTGGGTCTAGGTAAAAATAGCTCCTAGTCATACAAGGCACCTTAGGACCATGTAGACATTTAAGCATCATAATGAATTTTTGAGAAGAGTAGAAGAAATAAACCAAAATCACACAAACCTAGCCTATCATTCAGAGAGGAGATGTGAAACACTAACATGGTTACTGAATGTAGCATGAAACTGCAAGGGTATGCAAATTTCTACATTACATCTAGCCCCCACTTTAGTGAATGTATGACACTACATGCATATGCAAGCTAAAGTAGCAAGGAAAATAACATAACATGTTATACCTCCAACATGAATGTCATAGAGGATGCATTTGATTCTTCGAGCAGAGGTATGAAGTCCCTAGGCTGAGAACCTGTAAAACCATAATGTCAGACAATAAACCTATATAAGAGGCAATGTTAGAATCATTAAACATCCTAAAAGGATTAGATTAAACATGATTTGCCTAATCATCATTATTTTTCAAATCATATGATCTAATGCACAATCTACTACCATCTACAACAAACACACACACAAGAAAACAAATGAACACAAAACAACAAAAAAGACATTTCTAGCATACTAAGAGAGCTAGAAAGGATGCCTCATGGTTTTAAGGCTAGCACACTATGAGAGATAGGAACCATACCAACTCTTATGGACCACTAGGATTAACAAATATGTGTTGTTAGGTGGCTCACTATTAGTGTAGGTTTTTATTTTCCTAGTGGGATAGTTATTTTCCCTATTTCCTAGGTTTTACCTACACTTTTGTTAAGCTTGCTTAGGTTAAATAAATTGAGTTTAATTAGTGAGTGGGTGATTTGAGGTGTCAACATCCTACAAGGGAGGTAGAATTTGCTATCTTGGGAAGATGCTCTTTCTATCTTTAGCCCATATGGTGGCCTCTCCCTATTGGTCGATTTTGCCACCTCTCCCCTCTCCCTAGTCTATATAAACTCACTACCTAGTTTGTATTTTGTCTCTTGAATGTATTATCTAGTTACAAGCTACCATTCTTTGTATGAAGCTTTGAGCTCTTAATACAATTCTATCACATTGACATTTGCATGTCTCTTGGAATCGATGGTTTGCTTTTATATTGCATTTTCCAATATATGTAGCTTGGAGTCTCTCTTATAAAGTTCTTGAGTTTTCAATCTTGTTAAAGATTTCTAGCATGGTATCAAAGCTCTTGCTTTGAGAGTTTTAAGTTCATAGATTCCTGATTGAGAGAGTGAGTTCTTTGTGAGTTCTTTTGAATCTTGTATGCTCTTCTCTTGCATTTGTTAACAATCTAGAGAATCAGAAAGGATTTAAGAAGACCCATTAACCCCTTTATTTTGCATGTGGTTTTTTGTGAGATCTAGGTGATTGCAACATTTTTGGTTGTTCCAATGTGTCCAGAATGCTTGAGAAAGTTAGAAATGACTTCATTTCATCAGATTTGGTGATTGTATGACAAAGTTGTGAATGAGGGTTTCTTGCTCAGATCTAGAACTTAGTTTTCAATTAGAGCATTTTTAGCCAAAAGTACCCTGCCATTGCATCCACGAGGCTTCTCAAATGAATTTTGATATATAACTTGCCCAATTTCAATTCCAGGAGTTTCTGAGGCAATTTTGTTTGCTAGAGGACCATTTTGGCCCTCGAGCACACTTCATGAGGCAATTTTTTTATCAAAATTTTTAAACAAAAATTAAAAATAAAAATAAAATTAATTAATTTTAAAGCACTTTGTACATGTGAGGCCTACCTTTTCACTCCCTTATTTTGATCATCTCATATTACTGTTGGAGACATATTTTAGACTTTTGGGGACTGTTGATCCCGATATGCAAGATTATTAGACTTTATGCTTTTATTTTGGTTAGCGTTGTTTAGTATGTTGTGATTGGACTAGATCCTACTTTCGATTCATTGATGAGGATATTGACATGTGATTTGCATTATGATACTAGGTTTTTTGCAATTTTTTGTAGTAAAAATTTGTGTTTCTCTAAACCCCATTATCAAGTTTTGCAAGGATCTATCAAAAGGTGACCTCATGGGCTGAAACTGACATCACCAACGTGCTCAAAAGGGTTGAAAACCTTAGAATCACCTGTTAATTCACAAAAATCAGAGACTAAAAAAATCTATGTAATTTTTTTTAGGGTGCATCCTTTTATCTAGTGGTCCAAAGGGTGCTTCCGCAGGGTGCATCGCTTTATCCAACGGTCCGAAGGGTGTTTTAGCGTCCTTTTATCCAATTGTCCAAAGTGTTTTTTTTGCAGGGTGCATCCTTTTATCGAACGGTCTGAAGAGTGCTTCCCCAGGGTGCATCCTTTTAGCCAGTGGTCCAAAGGGTGCTTCCATAGGGTGCATCACTTTATCCACCGGTCTGAAGGGTGCTTTCACGTCCTTTTATCCAACTGTCCAAAGAGCTTTTTTGCAGGGTGCATCATTTTATCTAGTGATCCGAAGGGTGCTCCCACAGGGTGCATCATTTTATCCAACAGTCCAAAGGGTGCTTCCATAGGATGCATCATTTTATCCAACAATCCTCCATCCTGCCTTCTTCTACATGCCATAAGGGTGGTATCTTTTTCTTTTTGCCATAACAGGAGCATACGAACTCGTAATTGCGTAAATAAACACTCGTTGGAAAAGTAATTTCGTGAAATTCACAATGGAGTAGGTTTGATCAAGTGATTTTATCATTTTATCAGCTATTTTTAAAGTCAAAGTTAAGCTATCTTTCTAATCTTAAATCTAGTGTTTTTTTGCTAAAAGCTGACGTCTTTTGTAGGAATTCTCTTATCAGTTTTGCAGGCTAGGCACTGGTTTAGATTCATGTAGTTGCATTTGCTAGATCACACTTTGATTTCTAAAGTGGGAAAGTAAAACGGATGTTCATGCAAACTCTCACATAGTCTAACTAGGAAAGTGGTAACTGAATCATTGCTATCTTTTCAAAGTTATTGCTATCTGGATTAAAACTAAACTCACTATTTCTATCTGGGTTAAAACTGAACCACTGCTATCTTGATTGACCAAAATTTCAAAGTTAACAATTCGTGCTATCTTGGATTAAAACTGAACTCACTATTGCTATCTGGGTTAAAAACTAAACCACTGCTATCTCAACTGACCAAAATTTCAACGTTAACAACTCATGCTATCGTGGATAAAATCAAACTCACCATTGCTATCTTGGTTTAAAATGAACCACTGCTATCTTGCTACTCACTTCAAAGTTCTGTGCTTGCCCAAGTAGATAGCTCATCTAGTTTTTTAATTTTAACTAGGGGAAAAGAACCACTGTATACTGTGTTTTTGGGAATGATACTAGGCCTATGCTCTCCCCTATCTTGGGTGACCAAAATGCTAGAAGTATCATTTTTGCATGTGTTTTTCCTTTAGAGGGGCCTGCTCTTGGATACCGCTTATCCAAGTAGGAACGACCCTAAGTGGTAACAGGCTAGATGCCAAGCCCTTCCAAGCCACTATAAATAAAATGTGTTTGGAGCAAAAGCTTCAAACAACGAGTGAAGTTGTGTTATACCAATAGCCAACCTCCCCCAAAACCCTCCAAGGTGCAACCCTTGTAGGCTGGGAGACTCCATAACGGAAAGTAGTGCTGCCGCATGTATAACCACTCAAACAGTTGCCCTCATTAAACACCTTTTTTTCTAGTGGCCAAAAACCCTTGTAAACCATTTTGACACCTAGGATTTGTACTTGTTCTTTCTTTCTAGTCCAAAAAGAGTCAAAAAATCACAAAAAAATAAAAATCATGAAAAACTTCTATGTGTTTGCTGTGTTTTTGCCATAATTAAACATCAGACTATCCAGAAACACCAAGTTTTTCAAACAAAAAAAAAAAGAAAAATCTTGAAAACATTCCAAAATCTTCCAAAATTCTGAGAAAACAAGACAAGAAGCTAGAATTGCGCATTTGTCATGACTTGTAGCACATTCAATCTGACTTTTAGCGCATTTAAACTCTATTGTGGTGCATTTGAAGCATCACCAGTGTTGCGCATTTGATTTGACTTATAGCACATTTGTACTTTGTTCTGGCACATTTGTTTTTACGCATCCAAACTAGTAAGCTTTTCCGATCTTATTTCAATGGAAAACCAATTAGAATATCTTGGTCAAAAACTCCAATACCTACAATTACAAATAAACTTAGATCGCTCACCCCAAAATTGTATAGCAATTTCTCAACAAGCCCAAGTCTTACAACAAGAAATGGCAATCTTGCAAGCTGAACGTGCCAGTACCAGCTACACCTCACCCCAGAATCGTATATCCTTTTCCCATACTCATGATAAGGCAAGCACCACCTTAAGTTAGAAATCATATACCACCCCATCTACTAGTCCTCCTTCGCCACCTTCTAAGACACATATTCCAAAACATACCAGTTCTACACCAACACCACCATCTAGTTCCTCAAACTCTAAATGGATGACCAAAAAAGAATCAGATGAGTGGTGGGAAAGAGTTTTTCCAAATTTATACAACCAGAGAAAAGATAGAGAGAAAGCTAAATCCCCTCATTCACCTATCCATACACCTACCAATGATGTGATCCAAGGGCTACTAGCAGATAGTCAACCATGTCCCCAAATTCTGGTCCTTGACCTTACCAAAGATTCTTCCAATGCCATGTCAAATCCTACAACCCCTTCATATCATTCGCAACCCCTTGAGCTTATCGAAGAACCTCCTACCATGAACCAAAGTCAAGATCCATCAAACATCCATATTGTCAACCAAGAAGCTATCCAAGATCTATCCACTTCCATTCAAGAAGACCAAGAGCTATGTCAAGAGCACACCTTAGAGCATGTGGAAACATCCACCCCTAGTCTAAGTCAAGATCAAATCACTTTCATGCAACCTATCCATAATATGTGTCTTTTCTATGATCAAGATGATATCCACAATAATGAACCTCTCCATGAGTCACTTGATCCTATCCATCTCCCAACAACTATACATGAGAAGAAAATCCAATTCCAACCCATCCATAACCCTTATCTTTTCTATGATCAAGATACTATCTTTGATGAAGAAGCTATCCATGAGCAACTTGATCCTACACATGAGAAGGAAATCCAATTCCAACCCGTCCATAATCTATACCTTCTATATGATCAAGATATTCCCTATGAAGAAGATGTCCTTGAACAACTTGATCTCATACCCCTTCATGAGCAAGAAACCTCCATTACTCCTATCCATCTTCCATTTAATCCCATCCATGATCCAACAACTTCCACTTCCTCTGATGAGACACTTGCTTCCCAAGTGCACATGAATGATCAACCCAATAATTTAGATCCTAAAGAGCATAATGATGATCAAGATCCAAATG
The DNA here is from genome assembly GCA_027924645.1 of Cunninghamia lanceolata. Classification (NCBI taxonomy): domain Eukaryota; kingdom Viridiplantae; phylum Streptophyta; class Pinopsida; order Cupressales; family Cupressaceae; genus Cunninghamia; species Cunninghamia lanceolata. Next base: position 11,044,996 of record BSBN01000421.1, on the reverse strand, counting down.
ATCCTTCGCCATCCATTATTGACCAAGCTGCAAATCTGTTATCCTATATCCTTGGTCCCACTATCTTCATGCATGAATGTTCTTCCTTAGAACACCAACAACCATTATCCTCTATCTCATCTTCTCCATCCAATAAAGAACTTGTGTCTAGTGTTCCACCTACACATAATCCCATTGTCCACCGCATACTCCAGAATATGAACTATCAAGGTAAAGGCTTAGGCCTTCATGAACAAGGTATTTTGGAACCTATCCATGCCAATGTTCCTCCACCTTCGTACGGGCTTGGATACATACCCCAAGGTGAGCAATCTCAAGATGTTGGTACTTCCTCCACTCCTAAGTCTACTACTTTCCATCGCAAACCCTATCATATCCCCAAAACATATGTCACCATTCCACCTCCATCATCCTACATTTGTCAAAAGCATGTGACCATACACCTTCCACCATCCAATCTACCTCTACTACTTCCAAATCCTAGTATCCTTATGTGCATCCTACCTCCACTTCTTCCAACACCTTATCCATCCATCTATAAATCCTCTAAATATCCCAATCATGGCCAACAAATGCACATGTTGCCTAAACAACGAGCTTCCACCAACCTCACTTCTGCCATCTCCATAGGATTCAAAAGCACAAATCTAGATGCCCCTACCTATAAATTCAAAAATCCTAAGCATGCGCATGACCTAGGATACAAAAGCAAAGAATCCAAGAATTATCCATATCAAAAACTACATACACCCATACACCTCAATGCCAAACTGAAAAAGGTGTGGGTCCCCAAGCAACAACTAATTACCTTTGAAGTTGCACAAACGCCACATATACCCAAGCCCATACCTTCACAAGTAAAATCTAAAAGCAAAATGGTTTGGGTACCCAAGCAAAAAGCCCTAATGTCACATGAGGCATCCACCTCTCAAGAATTCCAACCATTCACTTTCTCCCATTCCATCCAAAAGTGTCCAATTCTTCCATCCCACAAGACAAGCAAAAATAAAAAAAATACTAAGTCTATGTGGGTCCCTAAATACCTAAATCACTCATCCACCAAGCAAAAATCTTCATTGCTTCCTATGCCACCTTCCCATCATAAGCTTCAATGTTTATCATAGTATGTGCAACTATTGGTCATGGTTCCCTTCCATTCCGCAACACTTCCGTATAACTCCATCTCCCCTCCCTTCCACTACTATCCTACATATCTTCGTCATCCTATGGTCCATGCTTTTGCATAAACCTTCCTTCCATCTTTGGATAATTCCTTCTATATTTCGCATCATCATCCACTATCGCACCTTCCATAATCCGCTATCTACATACTCATATCTCACTTTCATACAATCCCCTACCAACATCTATGAGAACACTTAACATAGTCCATTCGGCAGCATCTATCTAGCGGGACTATCACCTTTCAAGGAACTAGATACTTGAGTCTCTCCTTATCCATATCCACCTTCTCCTATCTAAATATTCAAAAAAAAAAAAAGTAAAGAGAAATCCCTTCATCCAATGGTGAAAATCTGGCAAACAGGCACCTTGGATAAGTACCATGATGAAAACCTGGTAGATAGGCGTCATGTGTAAGTTGATCTTCCATGTCACCTACACTTGGGGGCACCTTGTCTCATCGGCATATCACTTTTCTCCTACCAGTTTCCTTCCATACCATTTCCTATCATATCCTTCTATCCATTACATACCTATCTTGTCATGTCCATCCATCCTAAATCTTCCTTTCCTCTATTTTTGACCTTGATAAAAATTAGGGACACAATGTTGACAAATGTTTTAGGTGTCTCTTGACATACCTTATCCCTCTAAGCCACACCAATCCTTCATTATCCTCTCATCCTCTTATCGTCATAAGCATTGCCACGAAAAGTCCTAGGTGTTTACCTATAATGGGGCATGTTATTCTTATGTGACATAGTCCTTGGAGATCACATCCTTGTTTCCTTCTATCCACTATTGCCCATCCTCGTACCTACCCATTCCATTCTTTGTCACCTGTACAACTACCTATCTGTGGTGTTTCCTTGTCATTGGTATCATCTGATCCATATCTATTCCATATCTGCTCCATAGCTATTCCATATCATGTCTTATCTATTCCATATCGTGTCTTATCTGATCCATATTTGTTCCATGTCTGATCCATGTCTATTCCATATCGTGTCTCATATGATCCATATCTTAGGTCCATCAAGCTTCTCCCCAAACTACGTTGCCTCTGCGTCATCACGTAGGCAAGGCCATTCTCAATGCGCCCCTGAGGCTCTGCTACCCATCCTTTCCCTACCTTATCGCCTATCCTCCAGTCCATCCATGTCCACACCTTTCACCAGGCAAAGCACGTGCAGCAAAGCCCACTTCCAAACAAAAGTCTTGATGCAGAACATCAACCTGTCCTAAACAAAGCAGTGCACCATACTAAAACACTCAAGCTAATTCTATTTAAATTATGGCAAAAAGACACATCTAATGCACAGAATGTTTTGTGAACAGGTTAACTTACAAGGTCTTAGATTTTTGTCATTATGTCTTCCTATGCTACTCAAGGATGCGAAAAGCTAGAGATGCTATGATGGGGGCATAATCATTTTCTTTGTCTGCTGCTTGTGGATTAAACTTTAGTAATGTGACGACTTTTGTCTAACGACATGATCAGCAAAAGATCGTCGAGGACTCCGAGGTCTAAACATAAAAAGGGGCAATCCTTGTCTGTTGAAATGCAAGAAATACTCAAGTCATCTAGATTCAAGTTTGACTAGATGCTTGTATTAACTTGCTATATCAAAATCCATGTAAGTAATACTCAGGTCATCTCGGTTTAATTATACCTAGATGCTTGTATTTTCTTACAACGTAATAAAGCCTAATGATGAAATAAGCACTTCAAAATACTTGCTATATCAAGGTGACAAATATCCATATCCATATCCATAATGTATCCAATTGCATCTCATATCTGTATCCATATCCAATTGCATTTCTCCATATCCCATCCAATAAATATCCAAATTGTAGCGAATCAATGTTTACAATAGCTTGTGATTTCTTCTATTGAGTCATTCTTCTATCGATCAAATTTCTATTTGTCTTCATATCTCTCATCAATAGTTCTAGCTGTCCTTCTGACCAGTGATCAAAATGCAAGTTTATCTTTAATCCATACCAATCAAGTCAAGCCAATCTTGTCGAATTATCCAATCGCAATCAGTGGTCTTGATCCTAATCTTATCGTAAACCATATCAACCAGTCATAACTATCCTTCGTGTTGCTCTAGGGATATATCGTTCCCCGCCATGACAACACTGTCGTATATTGTTATCATATCAAATGTCTTAGACAGGATGTTGCATTGTTGAAACCAGACCTAGAGTCTTATACGACATGTTTCATTCCTGACACTAGACATCATCGATCTATATCATTGGTTTACTACTTGACCAGGGCAATACCTTGCCTGTTCTTGTATCATTTGTGCATGTTGGCTTACTTGCTTGCGTGGGTCGTCATTTTATCGTACATCACATATTATTCACCTCTTTCTTCTGCATCCAACCATTTCTTCTCCTATTCTTCATCATGAGATTGTCTGTCTCACGCCTTTCTGCCATCTCCCCATCCAATCTCACGAGGGGGCATCCCATTGTTAAACTTGTACCAGGGGCAAACTAGGGCATGTATCATTGTTGAAAATTCTTTTTCTTTGAAACAACGTGATAAAACACATTGCATCAAAGAGGGGCAAAATGTATACACCTAAAATTGGCATGACTCTACTTAAATAAATATTTTAAATATTTATTTCATCATCATATTCCTCTATCAATAAATAAATAAATTTATTTATTTATTTGATTCACTTCCTCTCATTTAATTAAATAAATTACATTTTATTTAATTAATTAAATTCATCCCCGCCAACCTCATTCTTCTAAAAATAATTAAATAATTTTAATTATTTAATTAAAATCTTTTATTCCTCCAAATTTAAATAAAACGCAAATTTTATTTAAATAAAATCTAAAATCCTCAGAAAATAAAATATATTTATATATTTTATTTATTCCTCTCAGTTATCCACAAAATAATTAAATAAAATCTTTTTATTTAATTATGCATTCTTATCTTCTAAAAAATCATTCTTATCTTCTAAAAATACTTTCCTCTTGTCATATAAAAGCAAAAGCAGTTTTAAAGCATCTTTAAAGCAAACTTTCTCTTAAATTAGAAAAATAAATTCTAATTTAAGAAAATCAAATCTCATCCTCATCAAGAGAGGAGTTAACTTCACAAAGCTACTTTTCGAATGACACATGTCTTTCTTCCATTTGTTGCACATTCCTCAACAACCCTCCTCTATTGATCTTTCCTTTTCTTCTAAAATATTGATCTTCTTCTACACATCTCTATAAATACAACACTATTCTTCCTCATTTGAAGATCCATACCTTGAGCGAACTTATGCTGCAAAAATACAAGCGTGCCTTTGGCACTTCATAGCACTTCATATTCATCCTCTCGCATTTGTGTTTGAAACTCATCTTCAAATACAAATAAGTATGTCAGCCATTCTACTCTTGTCATCTTCAACAAGCAAGGAAGCACACATTTATCAAGATCAAGAGCTGATAGGCGAATAATGGAAGACGCAAGGTAAAGGTGTGAGTATCATTTATTTGTTTGTTTAAATCTCCTTTTTCCTTCATATTTCATTAATGTATTGGGTTTATTATTCTTAATTGATTAATCCTATTTTCCCCCTCACACTACTTATGTGGTTATTGTTATGGATTTATTATGCGATGTTATCTTGAGATGGATTATAGAAGTGCAAAATTATGAATGTAATTATGATGTGATTTTATGATTGTTTTATATGATTATGTGAGTGTATGTTTCCTTTGCTTCGGCTATGATATACATGTTGGATTATTTTTTGTTCAAGTGCGCAAGTGTTCTAACCAAGCCACGGTTAATCGGAGATCATCCCACACATTTTGTGAATTCTTGTGTTAAGTCGATCTAGTTCCAAGAGGAACCAAGATCAACTATGTTATGCATGATGAAATTTCATAATGTTATTGTGTGGTGTTGTTTGGGATAGGTCTACCACTTTTATATTTGATTATATTTTGGTGTTGTAAAGGTGTAATGTTTATTTGATTTAATTTGTTTTAGTTTTTATTTTTTTGACCCCTTTTTTATGTGATTTTACTCACCCTATGGTGCTCAAAATGGGTTAAAAGTGACCTTCGGTTGTACTCCTAGGGTCTAGGGACCATTTGAGCTTGTATAACCTTAGGTAAACTCCCATTTGGTCACTTAAACTTCACCCTGAAGTAAAGTGACGAAAATAGAAGTTTGGGAAGGAGTGGAAGGTTGGGTCAAACACTCAACCTCATCCACACCTCTTTCAAAATCTTGGGGGAGTCTTCAAGACTCCTAAATTGTGGAGGACTCAACTCTAAGGCTCTCCCACAATTGGTGAGGGTACCTTGGGGTTTTGTGGGCTTTCATAGGAAGATATGATTGGGGCACTTGTAGTAACCACATCTTTCTTTGGCTCCACTTCTCTCTCCCACATGTGTGAGAGCACAAGTGGAGGGGGCAAGACTTGGTGGAATGGGAGGGTGACATGTGTCACCCCCACATTCCATGAAGCTTGCAAGTGGTTGTGAGGAGGAGGGAGGAGGTGACATGTGTCACCTCCCCATTCGTCAAGGATCTTGAGAAGAGCCTATTTTAATCCCTCTTGAAGAGAGGCAGAGGGTTGTTGATTTGTTTCCAATTTTTATTTTTATTTGAATTTGGGGAGAGAGTTAAAGGAATTTTTGGAGGCTCATTTGGAGAAGGAATCGGAGGTGGAGTTGGAAGGGCTTTTCTTCAACTATCTTCCTTGTGGGTGATTTAAGGTAGGATTCAAGGCTAAATGCCTTTCCTTATGTAATTTACTTTTCTTGTGTGATGGTTTTGTGTGTGTGTATATTTACTTTTGTTGTTGTGGGGATTTTCATAGGTGTTGTGAGAGCCTCTCCACTTGGAGAAAATGCTCAACATGTGTGGGGTGGGGGAGGAGTGAACCTTCTCGAGGTCACCTCCTAGTTTAGTATTTGTCCTTGAGGGCAAGTTGTGAGTTTGAGAATTTTTGAATGGCTTGAGATCCATGGAGAAATATCTGAAATTTGTTATATATGTGATGGCTTGAGGCATTGTGAAAATTGGTTTTTGAGACATTTGGAGTGGCACTCTTGAGTTGAGTGATGTCCACTCCCCTACCCCTTTAAACTCATTTCTATGAGTTTTGTTTTGTGCAAGCCATGGGAGTTCTTCATGTTTATTTGCTTTGAGTGTTTTGTTGTGATGTGGAGTGAAAGTTTCTTGTGTGTGGATGACCTCCAATCTCGGGGGTGACTCATGAGTGAGTCTATGGTAGGGAGGATAGCGGTCTTTCGTGGCTTTTTCCCCCTTCCTATGATGGTTATTTGTAGGTTTATTATAGCTATGGAGCTTGGAAGAAAAAGACTACTTATCTTTGAGTTTTGTCATTTTGGCTCCTTGTGAGCTATGGCCAAGTTTTGGCCTTTGTGTAGTTGTTAAAAAAAAAGGAGAGAATGAAGATTTTTGAAGATTTTTCCTCTCCTATTTTGTAAAGTTAAATAAGTTTCTTTTGAGGTTGTATAGATTTTTATTTTGCAATTGGAAATAAAGTAAAATGGCTGTTTCATTTTATGATAATATGGAAGTGTTGCAAATGAAAGAAATAATGCATGTGAAACTATATAGTTGTTGTTTAAATATGGTTAATTGGTTCTCCTTTCTATATGTTTTTCAAGAGAAAGAAAATAACATAGTTGCTATCTTATTTCAAAAAAAAAAAAGCATACAGTTACCGTTAGATTTATTTACAAATAGAAGCAAAAAAATATGAAAATGCATTTGCTAGTTTTTTTTTTTTTAAAAGAAGATTAGTTGTTTTTTTTTTTGCTGATTTAGAAATATGATAGTTGGAGAAAATATATTTTTTTGATGCTTCTTTCTAAGGAAAAAAGAATTTGTTTATGTATTTGAAAAAAAAATTATATAGATGTCCATTTTATTATTACTGTCAAAATTGTTCTATGATGTTCATTTAATCATGTATTTATGCAATATATATATATATATATATATATAATATATATATATATATATAAATAAATATATATTTATATATTTGGTGTTGGCTATATTTTGTATGAGTTTACACATTTCTACATAATTAATATATATATATATATATATATTATCAAATAAAATAACCCTTTTATAATAATTGAACTATTTATTTTCAGTGAGCAGACCTTGAGATTTTACCTGAGATAAATGAAATGTTATTATGTTCGAGGCGGAATCGAAACCCGTACCACACGTTAGGGTTTTATTGTTTTAAAAAAAGGTTTTGGGGGGATGGCGGCATGGCCGCCACCCCCAATTTTTAGGACTATAGGAAGGATGGGGGGAGGACACCCCCCCCGCCTTCCCACCATTTGGTGGAAAGGTGGGGGCCTGTCTGGCCCCCCATCCCTCTTCTCTCTGAAAACAAATGGTGCCTTAAGAAATTAGCGACACTTCAAACTTTTAATCGGTCACCACCATTCACTCTACAGGCGTCACTCCTTCGGCCTTCAACTGTAACTCTTATTTCAAACCTGAAATGTCTTTTAATCTCACTAAAATATATATATATATACTCAAAAAACAAAAAAAATAAACACCCATATGTATATACAGAATGAGTATACCTCTGAACCTTCAATCATGGCTTCCTCATCTCCAATCTGAAAAACAAAAGAGAAATGGGAGGATGAGAAAATAAAATAGAGAAGAGAAAACAAATGATAGGAAAATAACAAAAAGGGTTAGGGTTTCCTCTATTCTTTCCATAAGGAAATTATTATTCTATTGGAGAGTTAATTAGGGCAAGGGGTTTTAAATTAGTTTTATTTTTATTTATTTCTCCCTTCCCTCTCTTTTGGACTTGAGGGGTTTTTGTTCTTTTCTTGCTATTTATTTTATTGAGGTGTTTTAAATTTATGTAGAGGGGTAAAATTTATTAAGAGTGGGTTGTTTTCTTAATAAACTTTTGCTAGGTGTTAATTCTAATGTTATTGGGTTATGAATTAGTTTCTTTTAATTAATTGTTTTAGACCTTTAGAGATTAACAAATTGAACTAGAGGAAATTATCAATTTAATTTAATTATTTGATGTGGGGTTTAATTATCACTATAAGTATCTTTCGAATTAACTATAGCCACCTTATTTAATTTTTAAATTGATTTAATTTAATTTATCACATGTGGATATTAATCAACGAGGTTAAATCTATGTTATTCAATTTAGTTGCTTTAATTTATTTAATATAGTGTGTAATAATTAATTAATTAATTAGTCATTTAATCTAATTTAGTGAGCTTAGGGGAAACCATTGGGTAAAATTTATTTATTAGAATAAATCCTATTCACGCCCGAGAGGCATTATGCTGCCAGATTTTTCTAGGGTTTAGGGTTATCATTCCTTAGCAATTTAAACCTTGTGTAGGGTAAAAATTTATCATTCCCACAAACTTGATGATCGTAATTAAGTTGTTATTTAATTCTGTTATGCTTTAGAATTAGGCTTTTGATTTCAACTCGTGTCAAAATACTTTCACTCACATAGGAATACTTAGGGTTTCGATCAATCGATCCTAACCCTAAAGGCGATGCTTCTCGCATTGCATTGACCCCTTTAGTCAGCTTTCATCATGTAGGTGAATGCGCATGTGATCGTATTACCCCAAAATTGACTGACATGCTTATGTCTTATGCGTATTACCACCGAGCACACTGACATGTGTGAGGGGGTTTCTAGGGATGGATGGAAATTTTTTGATATTTCATGTCATGACCACATGACAAATGTGGACATGAAACGGGTGTTGCGTGTTGTGACCGCATGGGAAATGTGGGCATGAAATTTGGTATCAAAGCCTAAGTTTAAACACTGGGCTTATTTGGGCACATTACTTATTCCACAAATTTTTCTAATTCTTGACTACCTTGTTCTTGTAGGATGCCGCCTGAAATTTGGTGAGCGCATTCATGTCGTACTGCATCCGTAGAGGTGCATAGAGACTCCTCAGTCGAGGGTCAAGGACCGCCGGCACTGTAGGCACCACAGACAGCACCCACACTTGATATTAGACCATAGATCTTACAGGCATTATAGGTAGTGTTAGATAGGTTACCACTGGCTGTAGTTGAGCCGTGTATCAAGCCATGTATCAAGCCATGTGTTGAACCTTGCGTTGATCCACGAGAGGAGCCACGTGAGGAGCCATGTGCTAAGTCACATGTGGAGCCACATTCAGAGCCCCGCACTGAGCTGTGAGTGGCGGCACATGTAGAACCTTATGTTGAGATACTTGACATGATAATGGAGGAGGTTGGTTTAGCTTACAGAGCCTATGGCAGGAGCCCTCCGCATCATGCAAGACAAGAGGAGGTGGTGAGAGTAGAGAAGGTTTTTCACGAGCCTTATGGCTATGGTGTGGATGAGCCTATCCAAGGACATAGAGACCGTGGGGACCCCATTAGAGATTTACTAAGGCTAAATCCACCTACCTTCATAGGTACCATAGAGGGAGCTGAGGTAGAGGCTTAGCTTATCAGTTTAGATAGGTGCTTTGTGTTGCATCCTTACGAGGGCAACATGAAGGCACATGTGGTAGTTCACCTATTGAGAGATGTAGTAGCGACTTATTGTGTGGTTACACAACACACCGCATTTTGACTTAACAAAATAGGGACCCAATGTTTCTGCTTGGCTTGGCTTGTGTTTTTCCTGCTTTTCAGTGGTTTGGTAAAAGTAAGTCATGTAGGTGATCCTGCATAAGGGAGCTGGGTAAGTCATCATGATGAGGTCAATTTACCAAAGTTAATATTTCATGTTAGTAACCTCATGGTTGGAAAGAGTACAAAATTTCATGCAGGTTTGCCTTTTGGATCACCCTGATATTCCTTAGGGAACGAAAGTTATTGCAAGTCAAAGTCCTAGTCAAACCTGATATTCTGAGGGGGGGTCATATTTCTTAACATCAGTCATCTTCTGAAAGATCACCCTGATCCAATTTTACCACTCGATAATCAGTTTGGTTTGAAGCTCCGAACGTCAATTTTACATGATAGTGGTATTTACCTGTCAAACAGCGTCATATATTTTGCGGGGGTCATATTCCCAATATCACCCGATATTCTGAATATCACCTAATGTTCTGAATATCACCTTATCTTTCAAATATCACCCTATTGTAAAATATCACCCGATGAGCCAATATGCTGATGACATCATCCAGTCCCGATGAACAAAGAAAATCACCCTAATAGTGACATCATCCTTTTTACCTCATGGAGGTATATTTATAACAATCACCCTTTTACACAATATTACCATGATGTCATCCTGATCTTTCAAAAGGGGGTCATTTTATTCTTGAGGGGTCATATCTTAAACACCACCCGATCTTCTAAAGATCACACCCTCATCTTGCCACATGACATTAAATGCACATAAATGCAGTAGGTGGATTCCAACCAATCACAAACACGATGCAAACACATGGCAGCATCTGTAGATCCATGGCAGAAGATCAATGGTTTTAATCAATTTAGCATGGATTTTCCCTAATTTACCCTAAGAATGTGATTAAAAGTGAATTAACAGGGTCATTTTACATTTACCTTGTGAAGGAATGAGATTTTACAGAGCGCAGAACATTCAAACCCTTGTACGACCTACCTACGGACGCAAACAACTTACAACAAAATGAAGCACATGATTATCACCGGTATTTGAACCCCTCTTTCAGTAATCATCAGCTTAATCTAGGATAAAAACATAATCAGGTAAGTAATTAGAACCCTCCTATTGTTGTTTTCTACAATATCCAGGTAGTAAGTCCTTTGTTGGTTTTGCTTTGTAATTAGACATATCATGATGAAATAAAGATTAATAAGTATATTACACATGATGCCATGAACATATGATGCTGTATATGCATGCATGTGGATATTGTTGTAAGACTAGTGGTGTTCATTGCAGGAATCTATGGCAGACATCAGGAAGAACAAGTCTGAGGCTGAATTCCTTAAGCCTATGTTTGCTCAACCTGAGGGAGTACAGTTCAAATTTGGTGTCATCGGAGATACCCACTAAGGAAACATAGATTTGGCGGCATGGTCAACCAAGATGGGCAAAGATAGAGAAAGTTTCCTACTGGATAGCATTTTTGTATCAGGAATGTCGTATGCAGCTGGATTTCCTTACACCATGGAAACTCCATAATTAGTAGTTGAGTGTGCCATAAATTATAACCCTAGGATGAGGTGAGTAGAAAAACATGGAAGGGTATATGCAGATCTATCTATAAAAGGAATTACTTCTATTTTCAACCTTCCAGTTGGAAAAAAGGTAGTTAGTATGGATATGAAGAAACTGGAGGTTGAGTATACAAAAAACAAGAAGACTACCAGAAAGAGGATGTACCAATGGAGAGCAAAGAACAACCTTTACACTGCCTCTACCAAATTACCAGTGCACATGTACAAGTTTGATTTTGATGATGAGTATCAGTATATGATTGCCCTGCTCAACAGGATGACAGGCCAGCCTACAGCTGGAAGCTTCAAAGATTGGATGTATGGGATTATCATGATGTGCATTTACACAGATAACAAGCCATTATGGGCTAAGATCATCAGTGATGCCCTAGATGAACAGCTAATGAACCTAGGGGGCCTCGATTGTTCTTTTTATATGACTTCATATATTGTGTATTCATGTGCCTATAAGGGTACATTTGATGCACTCACCACAATTGGAAAGATTGGTGGTAGTTTGAAAGATGCCCATATATGGGATCATTATCCTCAATTGTAGAAAGCACACTACCTCCCTAATTATAAACTAGTGAATGATGTATTCTCCATGCATCTGGTCCAAACAATGGAGGACGATAGAACCAAAAGACTGAGCATGGAGGCTCATGAAGTAATATATAGACATGGCACCTGGTTCATCCAGTTTGCCACATTTTCATACATTAGAGTAGAAGGTTTTGAGGGATAGCCCTTAATGTTACCTAGGTACCCTACTGATGGGGTAATCCTGATGGAATTTCTAAGATAGGTATCAACAATACTAGATGCATATAAGGGAAATAATAAGATTCCTCTAGGTTTGTTTCTAGTAACTATAGGGTGGTACATATGCCCTGATTAAGAAAATATAAAGAAAGCCATAGCTGGTCCGAACATGATGAACTTACAGCCATTCCCATTGGCTAGATCATATGACCCCAATGGGAGGATGCAGAAGATCATGGGAAAGCCCATTCATCAGAAACACTTAGAGGATTTTTGGACTGACTGTGAGGATGAGACTGAGGTTAGAAGAAGAAAATATCAAAGGCTCACCCTCAATCAGATCAGAACATTTGATTGCATTCCAGTGCCTACACAATTGAAAAAGGATGATATTGTCAAATGAATATGAAGAAAAGAAGGTGTACAATGACACCATTTCAGTCCCTAACCTAATGTAGTTTGAAGACATTTCATTGGATAGGTCTATAGGTGGGGTACTATAGTTGACCCAAGCATGGGTAGACAAATAAATAAGTATACTGAAGGAGAAGGGGATGGCCATCATAGTAGATAATAAGAGGAAAATGTAGGAGATCCTGATGAGGAATATGATGACTTTCTTGGAGAGAAGAGAAAATCTAATGGAGAAAGGCTACCACCCCAGAAACAAGAAAAAGGAACTCTTAGTAAGAAGAAGAAAACTAAGGATACACCTAAGGGGGTAATTGTTGAGAGAGTTGATATACCAACTAAGGATACATTTGCTTCCAGACAGGCATCAGCCTCATCTACTCCACCTCTAGAGGATAAACAAAAGACAAAAAAATCCTGAGGTCGGCTGTGGATACTGCAGAAATACAAGACCAAGGCCAAACTTTAGGTAATAAAAACAATAGAACTTCCTTCTTTAAGCCTTTGATAGAAAATGTAGTGGCTATGGCTCAGGAAGAGAAAGAAGAGATTAAAGAAATATTAGCTTAGTTAAGGAAACTTACAACTGAGATCACTCACTTAAGGAGTCAAAACTTCTACTCCCAGCCTAACCAGAATAGAGGCTATAACAATGACAGACCAAATTATCCTGATAGGGGGTACAACAACAATAATTATAACAATAATGGCAATAACAACCCTCCCAGATAGCCTAGAGTGTGGAACACTAAGCCAAACAATGGTTCCTTGCCATCACCCCTAGACAGTTTGCCTCCTGGTGAACCCAAACAGACTACTAGAGCCAACCTTGCAAAGGCAGCCCTCACTAACTGGTGTAGAATTCATAACACCAATGCACATGCAGAGTTAGACTGTCCTCAATTTAGAATTGCTGCTAGCATTTGCCAGACTAAAGTGTCCAATACTTCAGGAAATCAACCTTAGGTAGAAGGAAATGAACTTGTTCCTTATGGATATGATTCTGCTTTAGTGCTAGAGAGTTACACTGATCATCTTTATCAGAAGATAGTGCCTGCTCACCGAGATTACACCCTGGCATGTGAGGAATCAACCATGGCTTTTGAGTCAAATTATGTTTTCCCCTTTGAGGATGAAAATGAGCCTTCAAATGAACATGAGGAGGTCCATGCCTACCAACAACAATATTGGGGTAAGCATAACTACAATCCGAGAAGTAATTCCAACAGACCTATTGGTCCATTGAACTCTTCCTTGCCTCTGAACAATTTTAATACACCTCCTAATCCTAAGGTAAGTAATAATCCTAGTTTTCCCAAGGTCAATGCTCAATACTTGACATCACCAAATAATGTGCCAAAAACTGTAAATCTGCCTCATGAATCTAACAAGTTGGTCACTTATCTCGTTGATGAAATGAAAAATATTAAAATCAGCTTATCGTTGTTAGAGTTGGTCAAAACTCCTACCATCAAGAAGACATTTATGAAATCACTAGATGATCCTGCTCCCAAAGAGGATAGTCACCCCTTAGGTCAGTCTGGTAGCAAAGATCATTCTGCTAGAGATCCTAATGTTAAACACAAGGTGCTAGCTACCATTCAAGCTACAGAGACCTCCCACATGACCTTATATAGAGATAAAAGTGAGTCACCTCTGTTCCTATTGACCATAAGGATGTTCAACAAAAAACTGCACAACTATCTAGTAGACTCAGGAGCATCTATGAATGTGATGCCCTTGTCTATATGCAATGCATTAGGCCTGCATCCTCCTAAATCCTTAAAGAAGGTGACTCAACTAGATAAAATAGAAGTAAGCGTGGTAGGGGAGCTAACTCATATCCACATGCAGCTAGCATCTGATCCTAGAATCTAATATTATATCGATATTCAGGTAGTTGACATACCTGATACCTATGGGATGCTACTCAGTAGGGACTGGTCTAAAACCCTCAATGGATATATGTCCACAGATGTCAGCCACATGTGGTTACGCTGGAAGGAGATACCAAACCAAATAAGAATTGATGTTGAGCCTAGAATGAAGCCCATGATCACTGAATATAACAAAACTAATGATATCATGTATGTGGATGCAGAACCTGGAGTTTACTCCATCAGGCCATGGACTGTCAGGATAGAAAAAATTCTGATGTATGATGTTCATCATCATCATGATGATCCTCAGGATGACAAAATAGTTGTAGAATCTGATAGTAACCTTGAGAATGAAAATGAGGTAGACCATTACAAGAATTTTGAAAGGCACTTGTCTAGAGAGGTAAAATGATCTTAGTTGTTAGAGATACCTATTAATTATATTCTAATGGATGGTTGGTCCAGGTTGCATAATGAGTCACATTTTGAGAAAACTTGTGAAGCTTGCACAGACATGCTGGAGCTAGATCAAGCGTGCAGTGATGCATTAGCATCATCATCATCATCATCATCGGAGGTAAGTTCATCAGATAATGATAATGATAGTGATGCTGATTGTTGTATATTTCCTGCAAGAACAAAATAAGGTACACAACAGGATGAAAATCATGTTCAAATGACAGAAGAGATGCTGGTATGTGATTAGAATAATGTTAAGAGAAAAAAGAAAATCACCAAAGGGAGTGATTGTTTAGTTGAATCAGATTATGAATTATCTAATGAAGATAGAGGAACCAATTTGTCTAAATTTGAAGAGTTTTTGAAAGAAGAGATCCAGAAGATGACATAGTACCAAAGGTCTCCGTAGGATGCATTAATTGAAAGCTGGTGCAGGTTACATGAAGCACCTCACTCAGAAACAACTTGCTCTTTGTGTTTGCATCTCCTGAAAAGAAAGACATTGCCTAGTACAGAGGATTTAACTCCTGGTGACAGAAAGAAAGAGGAGGCCTCAGCTTGATAAAAGAAAGAAAAGGTGAAGTCTGAGAAAGCTGAGATACTAAAGCTAAAGTGGATATCAAGTGGTGTAGCTGCCAGAGCTTCAAAGAAAAAGGAAGGCTCAAGTAAGACTTTGGTTGAAGATAAGCCATGGATCCTTAGATTTGATGGATCCAAGTCCAAACAAGGAGCTGGAGTAGAGATAGATCTCATTGATCCATCAGGAAAATCCTACTTGGTAGCATACAGACTACAGTTCTCATGCACCAACAATGTAACAGAGTATGAGGCTCTAATTCATGGGATACTGTTTGCCCTTAAGAAGAAAGTAAAAATTCTGCATGTCTATGGGGACTCAGAATTAGTAGTGAGATAGGTAAGAGGAATCTACTCCTATAATTATAAAAAAGCTATCTAATTATAGACACAGGGTGTGGGACTTGATAGAATCTTTTGATGCATTCAATATCACCCACGTACCCAGAGAACAGAACCATAGGGCAGATGCTTTAGCCTATGCTGCTAGTACATTGGAGCCACTATCTATTTCAGGTCTAAAAAGATTTTCAGTAGAGCTGGTATCAATACCTTCTGTCCCTAACAATGTGACCAACCTCCAAGTGTTTGACGATGATCAGCATATTCTAGATTTCATCTCCAACAGAGATATATTTGATGCTCAGATCATAGATGAGAACAATGTAGAAGATCATGTATGGGAAGAAGAAGAAATCTTAGTGTTGCACAACAATAAAATTCCTAAGGGAATGATTGAGCTAGAGAGAGCATTTGATCTAGACAACATGCTGAAATAGAAGGATCTTCCAAAAGCTGATGGAGGACAATATTCACAGGTTAATATTGGCCAAAATGATGAAAAGAAAAATGTCCTGATAGGAAAAGTTTGCACAGAAGAAGAATTAGAAGGAATAACCCAGGCTCTCAAAGATTATCCATGTCATTGCCTGGACTTATGATGAGCTAAAGACATATGACACCTCAGTCATTACACACACCATACCCCTCAAGCCAGATGCCAAACCTTTCAGACAAAAGCAAAGGCCTATCAATGCTTTGCTAGAACCTATTATTTTTTAGGAGGTTAAGAAACTGCTAAATGCCAAGATCATATTTCCTATAAGGCACTCCACCTAGGTAGGAAACCTAGTCCCAGTGAGGAAGAAAAATGGAGACATCAGACTATGTGTGGACTTCAAGAACTTGAACAGAGTGTCTAAGAAGGAAATTTATCCTTTACCTTCCCTAGATGAAGTCCTACAAATTTTAAACGGTACCAAAATGATGTCATTTCTAGATGGTTTCTCAGGCTACAACCAGGTAATGGTAGATAAAATTGAGAGATTAAAAACTGCCTTCGCCAAAAAGTGGGGGATATTCGCCTACAGGTGCATGCCATTTGGGTTGATCAATGCTAGAGTAACATTCTAATGAGCAATGGACATAGCCTTCAAAGGCTTAATAGGAAAATGGATAGTCATATACATGGATGACTTAACAGTGTTCTCTAAAGATAGAGGAAACCATGTAGAAGATCTTAGAAATGTGCTTAAAAAATGTGAACAATATGGGATATCCCTGAACCCCAAGAAATGTATATTTGGGGTAACAACAAGAAAATTACTAGGCCACTTGATAACTAAAAATGGGATTATCATTGATCCTGACAGGGTGGAGTCTATTATGAAAATACAGCGTCCTAGAAGCAAAAAGGAGCTCAAATCTTACTTTGGTAAGATTAATTTTGTTAGGAATTTTATCACTGGCTTTGCTAAAATAGTTAGACCTTTAAATGCCATGCTCAAGAAGGACACAAAAATTGAGTGGACACTAGAGGCTAGAGATGCTTTTGAAGACATTAAAAAAGCTATATCTGATGCTCTAGTTCTGATTAGTCTAGACTACACTAGGGACTTCTATATTTATTCATTTGCTTTAGAGCATACCTCTGTAGCAGTGCTAACATAGAGAAATGAAGAAAAGGAAGAGAAACCCATAGCCTTCATGAGATGACCTTTCAAAGATGCTAAACTGAGATACGTGGACATTGAAAGGCAAGCACTTGCTTTAGTTAGAGCAGTAAAGAAGTTCAGGCACTATATTTTGAGAAGTAAAGTTATTGCTATGGTGCCTGATGCAATAGTGAAGATGCTCTTAATACAGAGCAAGCCAAGTGAAAAAAGGGCTAATTGGATCACTGTCCTAAATGAATATTACATGGATATTACACCCATGAAGCTAGTGAGAGGACAGGCTTTAAGCTAAATGATATTAAAGATTAACCCCAATATCATGAGTCAACAGTATGTAATTAATGCAAAGGATAATGGAGAGTGGTACTCAGACATCAGACACATCCTGATTATTAGAAGATGTCCTCCAAGACTGCAAGCCTCACAAAGGAGAGCCCTAAAAATAAGGTCACAGAAGTATATGATGAAAGGGGGAATCCTTTTTAAGAAAAATTATGAAGGGATATACCTAAGATGCCTAGAGAGGCTAGAAGCAGATAGAGTGTTATCAGAGCTACATGACAATTTTGGAACAACACATGGGTCACCCTTGGCCACAACTCACGCTATCCTCAAGGCAGGATACTACTGAACATATTAAATGCTATCATGTATGTCAGGTTGCTGCTAATAGAGAGAGATATGCTACTCAACCCTTGTAGCCAGTGATATTTCGAGGGGGGTCATATTTCTTAACATTAGTCATCCTATGAAAGATCACCCCGATCCAATTTTATCACCTGATAATCAGTTTGGTCCGAAGCTTCGGATGTCAATTTTATGTGATAGTGGTATTTACCCGTCAAATAACATCATATATTTTGTGGGGGTCATATTCCCAATATCACCCAATATTTTGAATATCACCTGATGTTCCTAATATCACCCTATCTTTCAAATATCACCCTGTCGGGAAAATATCACCCGATGAGCCAATATGCTAATGATGTCATCCAATCTTGATGAATAAAGAAAATCACCCTGACAGTGACATCATCATCCTTTTTTACCTCGCGGAGGTATATTTCTAACGATCACCCTTTTACACAATATGACGGTGACATCATCCTGATCTTTCGAAAGGGGGTCATTTTAGTCTTGAGGGGTCATATCTTAAACACCACTCGATCTTCCAAAGATCACCCCCTCATATTTCCCCATGATATTAAATGCACATAAATGTAGTAGGTGGATTCCAGTCGATCGCGAATATGATGCAAACAACTGGTAGCATCCATAGATCCATGGCAGAAGATCAATGGTTTTAATCAATTTAGCATGGATTTGCCCTAATTTACCCTAAGAATGTGATTAAAAGTGAATTGATAGGGTCATTTTACATTTACCTTGCAAAGAAATAAGATTTTATAGAGTGAAAAACATTTAAACCCTCGTACGACCTACCTACGGACGTGAACAGCTTATAGAAAAATGAAGCACGTGATTATCACCGGTATTTGAACCCCTCTTTCGGTAATCATCAGGTTAATCCAGGATAAAAACGTAATCAAGTAAGTAATTAGAACCCTCCTGTTGTTGTTTTCTACAATATCCAGGTAGTAAGTCCTTTGTTGGTTTTGCTCTGTAATTAGACATATCATGATGAAATAAAGATTAATAAGTATATTATGCATGATGCCATGAATGTATGATGTTGTTTATGCATGCATGTGGATATTG
Organism: Cunninghamia lanceolata; assembly: GCA_027924645.1. Lineage (NCBI taxonomy): Eukaryota > Viridiplantae > Streptophyta > Pinopsida > Cupressales > Cupressaceae > Cunninghamia > Cunninghamia lanceolata. The sequence continues at coordinate 11,025,808 of BSBN01000421.1, read as the reverse complement.
TTGTAAGACCAGTCATGTTCATTGCAGGAATCTATGGAAGATGTCAGGAAGAACAAGTTTGAGGCTAAATTCCTTAAGCCTATGTTTGCTCAACCTAAGGGACTACAGTTCAAATTTGGTGTCATCAGAGATACCCACCAACGAAACACAGATTTGGCAGCATGGTCAGCCAAGATGGGCGAAGACAAAGAAAGTTCCCTACTTGATAGCATTTTCATATCGGGAATGTGGTATGCAGCTGGATTTCCTTACACCATGGAAACTCCAGAATTAGTAGTTGAGTGTGCCATAAATTATAACCCTAGGATGAGGTGAGTAGAAAAACATGGAAGGGTATATGCAGATCTGTCTATAAAAGGAATTACTTCTACTTTAAACCTTCCAGTTGGGAAAAAGGTATTTAGTATGGATATGAAGAAACTAGAGGTTAAGTATACAAACAATAAGAAGACTGTCAGAAAGAGGATTTACCAATGGAGAGCAAAGAACAGCCCTTACACTACCTCTGCCAAATTACCAGTGTACATGTACAAGTTTAATTTTGATGATGAGTATCAGTATATGATTTCCCTACTCAACAGGATGACAGGCTAGCCTACAGCTGGAAGCTTCAAAGATTGGATGTATGGGATTATCATGATGTGCATTTACACAGATAACAAGCCATTATGGGCTAAGATCATTAGTGATGGCCTAGATGAATAGATAATGAACCTAGGGGGCCTGGACTGTTCATTTTATATGACTTCATATATTGTGTATTCATGTGCCTATAAGGGTACATTTGATGCACTCACTACAGTTGTAAAGATTGGTGGTAGTTTGAATGATGCCCATATATGGGATCATTATCCTCAATTGCAGAAAGCACACTACCTTCCTGATTGTAAACTAGTGAATGATGCATTCTCCATGCATCTGGTCTGAATAATGGAGGAAGATAGAACCTAAAGACTGAGCATGGAAGCTCAGAAAGTAATATACAGACATGGCACCTGGTTCATCCGGTTTGCCACATTTTCATACATTGGAGTAGAAGGTTTTGAGGGGCAGTCCTTAATTTTACCCAGGTGCCTTGCTGATGGGGTAATCCTGATGGAATTTCTAAGATAGGTATCAACAATACTGGATGCATATAAGGGAAATAATAAGATTCCTCTAGTTTTGTTTCCAATAACTATAGGGTGGTACATATGCCCTAATTCAGAAAATATAAAGAAAGCCATAGCCGGTCTGAACATGATGAACTTACAGCGATTCCCATTGGCTAGATCATATGACCCCTATGGGATGATGCAGAAGATCATGGGAAAGTCCATTCATCAGAAACACTTAGAGCATTTCTGGACTGACTGTGAGGATGAGGTTGAGGTTAGAAGAAGAAAATATCAAAGGCTCACCCTTAATCAGATCAGAACATTTGATTACATTCCAGTGCCTGCACAATTGAAAAAGGATGATGGCAGTTTATTGTCAAATGAATATGAATAAAAGAAGGTGTACAATGACACCATTTCAGCCCCTGACCTAACATAGCTTGAAGACATTTCATTGGATAGGTTTACAGGTGGGGTGCTGTAATTGACCCAAGCATGGGTGGACAAACAAATAAGTATACTGAAGAAGAGGGGGATGGCCATCACAATAGATAATAAGAGGAAAAGGTAGGAGACTCCTGATGAGGAATATGATGACTTTCTTGGAGAGAAGAGAAAATCTAATGGAGAAAGGCTGCCACCCCAGAAACAAGGAAAAGGAACTCCCAGTAAGAAGAAGAAAACTAAGGATACACCTAAGGGGGTAATTATTGAGAGAGTTGATATACCAACTGAGGATGCATCTGCATCCAGACAGGCATTAGCCTCATCTTCTCTACCTCTAGAGGATAAACACAAGACCAAAAAGATCCTGAGGTCAGCTGTGGATACTGCAGAAATACAAGACCAAGGCCAAACTTCATAGCAGTATGGAGAGAAATATAATCTTATTCAAGAGGAGCCTGTAGAAGATGACCCCCTTGGTGGTCACTAGGAAGAGGAAGGCAATATCCCTAGTAACATCAACCCCTAATAAACAAAGAATACATATGAGGGGAGAAATAAGACATGACCCTATAATATTAAGGGGAGCTGGTAGTGAAGTATTTAGAAAAGAATTGCAACATGATGTGCCACTTCCTACCATAATTCAGTTTAAGACTGAGAAGGTTGAAGAACAAGCCAAAGAAACCACTGTAGCACGTCAAAGTGGTCCTGTCTCACTGGAGGAGACTGTGGACTTATCAGATGATGAGGTGGTAGAAAATGTAGCTTCTCAGCAAATGGAGATCCTCACTTCAAATACTCGCCTGACACCTCATGGAACTCCATCCTCACAGAGGGTGATATTAGAAGAGTTGAAGCAAACAAAATAAGAGAAAGAAGATAGTTCAGAGAGGGCACCCCAACAAATCAAGCTTGATAAGTTAGTTGATCAAGTGATTAGCCTTGAGGTGATAGACCTAACATACAGGGAGGATGCAAGTCCTAAACATCAAGCAGGTGCACCTAAGAGAATAGAAAATATCAAAGTAGCCAAGCACATAGAAGTGGAGAGTGACGCTCCAGATATGGGCCAACAAAAACAACAAGATATATCTGATGAGCCCAAAATTGTAGAAGTCCAAGAAAGGGGTGGTGAGGATAAGGATACATCAACTGATGATACCCCAGGACTCAAGAAACCTCAAGTAATAAAGAAACATTAGGTCATCATGACCTGAAGACTCGGGAGGTAGATACAACAGGTGCGGATCATAATGTGATCCAAGATTAGGTAGATGCACCTAAGACAGATACAATGATATCCACAGTTACAAATGTGCCTCAAGATGAGGAAATTACTAAGGTGGATGAAACAAAAGAGGATGAAGTATTGGATCAAATACATGATTCTCCACCGCAAGAAGAGATTCCTCAGGAGGAGGAAGTAGAACAAGATCACCCTCATGAAGATCATCATGAGGAAGAAATGAGGAAGTCACCCTCGCCATTGAGATAAGTACAGAATCTAGTTTTGAGATTCAAGAGTTTGATGTCTCAACATTATTTTTAGAAACCATCATGAAGCCAAAGAGGAAAGCAAGATTAACATCTACAATCAAAAGAGATCCTGCTACAGGAAAAAGGACCGCCTAGGTAGCCCTTCCTATTGTTGAAAAGGAAAAAGGCAAGATCACCCTGGAAGAATTCTAGATTAGCACAGTTGATTTGGGGTTTGCCAATGAAGACCAAGAGGGTTAGGAAGGAAAAGATATAATTGATTCTTTAACCCAAAGAGTGAAAAGAGTAAAGGAGAAGAATAAGTAGCATAAGGAGCACATTGCCCAGCTGCATTCATACATAAAAGGGTTAATTAACCTTGATCATACACCATCAGATCATGCAGTCCCATTGACTGCAATTTCACAAGAAGAGGTTAATAAATTGGACCTCATGAAGCATGAGTTAGTGATAATGAGAAAATGGATGTCATCAGCACTATCAGGACCTCAAGAATTAGTGGATGCCTCTTTACAGAGGTAGAATTCTCTGGGTATCTCCAAGAAGAAAGTCAATAAATTATAGAGTGAGGATGAAAGAAGATCATTCCAGTTGGAGAAAGCCTTGAGTGCTTTAAGTGAAATAAAGAGGATTAATCCTCAGATCCTAATAACTCATTAGGTGCTGAATAATAACACTGCCATGCTAGTAGATATTTGGTATAGGGACATCTGATTTGAATGTGATGTACTAAAGAAATGTAGCAATAAATTGAGAGATATCAGTGTGAAGCTGCATGACATGATGTCTTATGAGGCAGAAGTCCTTGAAGCCTTAGAAGGAAAAGGTAGAGGGTAAAATTGAAAACCAAGATGTAGAATTTGCCATAAAAGCTCTACATAATAATTTCCAGCTAATGGTTGATGATCCTCTCACCCACCTGATAGAAGAAGCAATAAACAAGGTCATGAGAATCAAGGTCAGAGTGGAAAGCTATAATGAATCATTGAGCAATAGGAAGGGCAAGTTAGAGGTCCTCAGAGATAAATATCAAGCCCACAAGCATGCCATTGCCAAAGCTAAAACTCAGGATGGTAGAGAAGTCGATAAGATAGTGGAAGCATATGAGAATATAAGGACAACATTAAAGGTCCATATACAGGAGGATATTCATCAAGGTAATGAAGGTACAGAAAGTTATGATCATGATGATCATGATGAAAAAGAAGAGCTTGAAGGGTAGATGAAGATGCGATACAAAGGAGACATCTGCATCAGGTACTTAGAGGAAAATAAGGCACCTAGATTGTTTCCAGCTAGCAACCTGTGTCGCGTGAGACATTTGACTAAGTCAAAAGGAATATGCACCGTAGATCTTAATTGATAAATCTTGATTGTAGATCATGTGTAACCGCTCCCTCACCTTGTTCTATAAAAGGTGCAGGGATGCCTTGTTTTAGACATTTAAAGATTAATTGAAATTTGTTTGCTGAAATACCAGGGCCTATTTCAAAGTTATTGTAAGCATACATATTTTTGCATACTTAATGAAAGAGAAGACCAGTTTGACTACAAATCATCGTAAATTTTGAATAATCTATGTCTGAATTCTTGATATATGCTTTTATTTGTTGCATCCCTTGGAGTGTTCATCAGTCTGCATATATTGTCTTCATTCATCATCCTTTGAAGTTTGCATCATCTATATCTAGCTGTGGAACATCCTGGTGAAAATATGGTTTGATTTCTTCTTTCTCATGACTGTATCAAGTGTGTATGTGGCTCAATAGCTAAAGATTCATCATAATTTGAAGTATTCTTTTACATTTCTTTTAATTTCAGAACAATTAACCATCACAATTGCAAATAATAGATAATCAGAAGCAATATACATGAAATATGTAGACATCTTGTAGATAATTGAAGATCTATAACATATTTGAAGTTAAAGCATGTCCAATTGACAAATATCATGCAAAGATTTGAGTATAGACACACTATTTGTGGAAATATCTTGTGTAGATAACCTTCTATGTAGCATCTTTATAGAAACTGAATCCTGCTGATGAGAAAACGTAAGGCCCCTAAATGGAAAATAGAAACACACATCAACCACTAAGTAATGTTAGTTGATTAAGAACTAATCCATGGAGACTTGGGATCATGAATTCTTTGAATTCATCATATCTTTCAAGATGAGTAAAGTTTGATGTGTAACTTTTATTCATGTTTGTTTATGACTAACATCATGATCAACATAAATTGGTGCTAGAAGGAGGGCCATGAGCTAAAAGTTCAACACCAGTAAGTCAGATTTGATGATGCAGACCGCGAGGTAATACTAAAATACCTTCTGATTTTGATCTGTATGCAAAGATTTATTGCTTTAGACTTGTACATGCTAATCATTTGTGAAGTTTTCAAGATTAACCATAAATATTGCAAGATTTAAGGTAAATCATCATGAATTTGCAAAGATCAATCTTATTTCAGGTAGATTTGTCAAAGCTTTGAGGTAATCTACCTTAGAAACCTAATATCCAGTTGCAAGTGTCACCAGACCTTAGTATCACCTCATATTTGCATTGTTTGTGCAAATATTCAATTAATATCCAGTCAGTCTCACTTTCTAACTATAAATATAGCCTTGGCTGGTAAATTTCAACCAATCTTTATAGTCAACTAGCTGATTTTCCCTAAAATTGAGAAATCCTGGCTCACAGGCCAAATACCAGGTCTAGGTCTAGTGGAATATTTCAAGAATTTAGAGGATTTAGACCTAGGACTGTAGATATCCATCATACTCCCAGTTCTAGTGCTTCAGAAGCATCACTAGAGCATCCTCCTGTAACCCCTATTGGTTTACAATCACCTACAGGATCACCTGTTACACCTCAAGTTCAACCTTAGCCGGTCATACCTCAAGTTCAACCTCCACCAGTTGCAATGTCATTCTTTGCAACAGAATCGCCTTTAGCTTTAAATGCATATCATGCTTTACAAAAGAATTTAGATAAACTTTGTCCAAAATATCATCCATATCAGGATGCAGATGATCATATTAGAACTTTCCAAGAGGCCTGCTGTAGAGCTAGAATAGAGCATCAGGACATTGTATGCAGATTATTTCTTTTTTCCTTAAGGGAAGAAGCCTATAATTGGTATATTAGCCTTGGTCAGGGTTCAGTTAGATCATGGGATGTCTTGGAGAAATCTTTCACTAATAGGTTCAAGGTACCAATAGACCCTTCAATGAACTATCACCTATTTGCCACAATTAAACGGTTTGAAGGGGAACCTATTGCCAATTTCAATGATAGGTTCTAGAAAATGCTATCTAAGTTAGTTGCCCCATATGTTGTAGTAGATGCAGCTGCTAGGAGCATTTATTATTCAGCCCTGGATCCTTTAACTTCCATGTTCATTAGGAGAGCACATCCTGAAATCACAACCTTCACAGGAGCTTTCCAAGAAACTATCAAAGTCAATCAATAGCTAGTTCCTGCTCCTACACCAAACATAGCATTTCCCACACTTCTTGGTTATCCAAGATATCCTACCCAACCGCAACATAATGGAGCCATGATGCCTTCAGCTGTCATGCTAGCACCTTTGTAGATACCTCCATTAAGTATAATGCCACCTCCAAATGGAAATGGCCAAATGATACAGTATCAAGGACAAATACAAGCACCTCAGGTTGTAGACCAGAATAATCAAAATAATGGAACTTCCTTCTTTAAGCCTTTGACATAAAATGTAGTGGCTAAGGCTCAGGAAGAGGAAGAAGAGATTAAATAAATATCAACTCAGTTAAGGAAACTTACAACTGAGATCACTCACTTAAGGAGTCAAAACTTCTACTCCCAACCTAACCAGAATAGAGGCCATAACAATGACAAACCAAATTATCCTAATAGGGGGTACAACAACAATAATTATAATAATAATGGCAATAAAAACCCTCCCAGATAGCTTAGAGTGTGGAACACTAGGCCAAACAATGGTTCCATGCCATCACCCCTAGACAATTTGCCTCTTGGTGAACCCAAACAGACTACCAGAGTCAACCTTGCAGAGGCAGCCCTCACTAACTGGTGTAGAATTCATAACACCAATGCACATGTAGAGTTAGAATGTCCTCAATTCAGAATTGCTGCTAGCATTTTCCAGACTGAAGTGTCCAATACTTCAGGAAATCAACCTTAGGTAGAAGGAAATGAACTTGTTCCGTATGGATATGATTTTGCTTTAGTGCTAGAGAGTTACACTCATCATCCATATCAAAAGACAGTGCCTGCTCACTGAGATTACACCTTGGCATGTGAGGAATCAACCATGGCTTTTGAGTCAGATTATGTTTTCCCCTTTGAGGAAGAAAATGATCCTTCAAATGAACATGAGGAGGTCCATGCCTACCAACAGCAATATCAGGGTAAGCATAACTACAATCTAAGAAGTAATTCCAATAGACATTGACCTCTTCCTTGCCTCTGAACAATTTTAATACACCTCTTGATCCTAAGGCAAGTAATAATCCTGGTTTTCCCAAGGTCAATGCTCAATACTTGACTGTTGCAAGTATGAGGTGAGCCATTGTTGTCATTGATGTCAACATACTCACACTGCATTGACAAGAAGGATTTGATGAGCTTTGTGCTGAGGATATTGAGAAAATTAGCCTCAGTCAGGAACAGTGAAGAACAGTGATGAGAAGAAGGTAAATATACTGTATAGGATGAGAACCGGAGGATGCGGATTAAAGGGTTAGTAGATATGAGTCTTAAGATGCTACAGTTAAGATTTCAGAGGTCCGCATGAAGATCTGAAGGAGTTATGGCTGCCGGTATAGAACCGGGTCCGGCAAGTATCCGGAGGTGACAGAGGATCACAAAAAGGTCCGGTGAGGTCCGGAATTGTATTATCATAATCTGCGGATTGGAAGGAGTGTTTTATATGTCCTTGTGATGTTTCATCCTGATTTGTGTGTAATTTGGAGGTCCGGATGTACCTCCTGCATTATGACAGTGGCGACAGACTGTGTTCTTGAAGTTCCGGATGAGGAAGACAAGAGATCCCAGTAAGCAGAGAAAGTGCGGATGTATCCGGACATTCAGACAGACTTGTGAAGGTTCCTGAATCATGTTTAGGTTGTGTTGTTGGTCCGCATTGATGGTAGAGCCCGGAATTGAAGTTATTCTTCCGGATGAAGTTATTGCTCTGTTTAGCCGACCGGATGTGTTATTCATCTTGCGGATACTCCTATGGTTGTTTGCCGACTTAGATGCTTGTTCCTAAGTCGATGTCTTGTATAAATAATGATTTGTGAATTCATTTCAGTGAAGGAGTATGGAGATGTGCAAGGTGTAGCGAAGAAAGGTGCGAAAGGCAGAGCAGAGATTGTTGGGCTTAATTGGAACTGATCCGGACATGGTAGAGATGTCATTCTCCAGTTCAAGACTGTGATTTTTATCACTCTGTAGACAGTGTGTCTCCTTGTAGGCAGTGGGCCTCTTTGTGAGCAGTGTGCTCGGGCAGTGAGCCCTTATTGGCATGTGCCATTCATTTTTCCTTATTCTTCTAACAGAGAATAATTCTTGGGTTAATCACCCCGTGGTTTTTCCCTTAACTGGGTTTTCCACGTCAAAATCTTGGTGTTCAATGTGTTGATGCTTATCTGTTCTTGTGTTTATGTATTGTGCTTCCATGAATGATTATTTGATATGCTGCTAACTAACAACAGAGAATTAAGTGTTTGAAAGAGAACAAGTTCTATACAACTGATTCACCCCCCCCCCTCTCAGTTGTATGCCCTAGATCCAACAATTGGTATCAGAGCCGAGTTCCTCTGATAGGAGCTTAACCGCTTGAGGTGATCCAGGATGTCGTCATACAAGAAGGATAGTCCGAAGTTCGATGGAACCAACTTCACTCTCTGGAAAGGTCGCATGAAGTGTCATTTGGAATGTATGGGAAAAGCATACTTGGCTATGATTTCAAAACCATATATACCCCCACAAGGTGGTCCGACAACTCCTGATGAAACCACAGAAGCTGAAAACAATCTGCGGACCAAGGAAGCTCTTCTAAGCGCATTGAATGACTCAGATCTCTCGAATGTCATTGACCTACCAACTGCATATGAGATCCTAACTAAACTGGAACTTCTGTATGAAGGAGATGAGTTTGTCAAAAGTGCAAGATTGCAAAGTCTGAAAGGGAAATTTGAAAGATTGAAAATGAGAGATGATGAAAACATTACTACCTTTATGCCAAGAGTAAATGAGCTGGTATGTGGAATCAGAAATGCTGGTGGAACTCTAGATGAAAATGAGATTGTCTGCAAAATCCTAAGATCCCTTCCTGCTGCCTACAAAATCAAAGTTGCTGCCATTGATGAATTCAGAGCCCACACAACTGTCACAAGAGAACAATTGGCTGGCAAACTAGCTGCATTTGAAATGACCGAGTTTGGAGATGATCCACCCAAGACTGAGTCTGCTTTTAAAGCCAGTGCCTATGAGAAAGGCAAACAGAGATTTGATCCGGGTGAAAACTCATCAAGGAAAATGTCATGGTATGATCAAGCAAGAAGAGACATGGAAGAAGAAGAAGCAGAAACAGCTCAACTTGAAGCCCTCATTGCAAAGAGACTGCCAAGAGGATCCGGTAAGTATGAAGGAAAACTACCCTTTAAGTGTTTTAACTGCAATAAGATTGGTCATTTTGCCTCAAGATGTCCGGAGAGATCTGCAAGATCTAATACTCACAGACAAAGGTTTCAAAAGAATTGCTATTATGTTCATAAAGAAGATGATAATGAAGGAGTAACAGATGATGAATCAGATCCAGGAAGCAAATCCGGAAATGAGTGGGTGTTTATAGCCATCAAGGAAGAAGATTCCTTGCTCTCTGAATCTGTCAATCACAAAGTTGTTGAAAAAGCCTTGGCTGCTCAAGTGGAAGAAAAGGATGATTGGGTTATTGACAGTGGATGCTCTCACCATATGACTGGTGACAAGAATAAGTTCTTAGATTTGGAAAGATATGAAGGAGGAATGGTAAAGTTTGGTGACAATTCTGCTGGCAGAATCAGAGGTAGGGGAACTATTTCCTTTGATGGTAAGAGCAAAACAGGTAATGTATTATATGTTGAAGGATTGAAGCACAATCTTCTCAGTGTTGGTCAGTTAGTGGACAAAGGCTATGATCTCCGGTTCAAGAATGGAAAATGCAGAATCTTTACAAGCTCCGGAACTGAAATTGCATCCGGTACTCAGACAAGAGGTAACATCTTTCATCTGGTTGGTTCAAATAAAAGTTGTTTGTTTGTTCAAATTGATCAGAGTTGGTTATGGCATAGAAGAATGTGTCATGTAAATTTTGATAACATCATCAAAATAAGCAATACTCAGGCTGTGAGAGATCTTCCAAAGTTGATAAAACCTACAAACAGTGTGTGTAAAGAATGTCAGTTAGGCAAACAAAGCAGAGTCTCTTTTAAAAGCAAAGATCAGTCTTCTACCGGATTGTTGGAATTAGTACATACTGATCTATGTGGTCCGACAAGAATCAAGAGTCTGCAAGGTGATAGATATTTCATGTTGTTAATTGATGATCATTCCCGGATGATGTGGGTTACCTTTCTGAAAGAAAAATCAGAAGCTTTTGAGAAGTTCAAAATCTTCAAAGCTATGGTGGAGAATCAAACCGGATTGAAACTAAAGTGTCTAAGGTCTGATAGAGGTGGTGAATTTACATCTGGTGAATTCATTGACTTTTGTGAGAAACAGGGTATAAGGAGACAGTTGTCTGCTCCTAGGACTCCACAGCAGAATGGAGTAGTTGAGAGAAAGAACCGGACCATCCAGGAAGCTGCTAGGACAATGATGTTGGAAGCAAATGTTCCTCAAATGTTTTGGAAAGAAGCTATCAGCACTGCAGTCTACACTCTCAATCGAGTTCAAATCAGAAACAACACCGGTAAGACCCCCTATGAACTTTGGTTTGGCATCACTCCTACTGTGAAATATTTCAGGGTATTTGGTAGCAAGTGTTATATTAAAAGAGATGAAGATCTAGGAAAGTTTGATGCTAGAAGTGATGAAGGAATTTTCTTGGGCTACTCCACTCAAAGCAAAGCATATCGGTGTTACAATAAGAGATTGAGGAAGATGATAGAAAGTACCAATGTAAAGGTTGATGAAGGAATTGAGAAGCCTTCAAGATTTTATGAATTTGATGAAGATGACCAAGATAGTGTTCAAGGAACTCAATCCTCTCCGGTGAAACAGAGTCAGCCTGATCCGGTAAATCAGGAAGAAGAGTTAGGTTTAAATGAGCCTGATCAAGAAACAGCAGTACTGGATACTCCCAAAATTCCAAGATATGTAAAACTGAATCACTCTGAAGATCAGATCATAGGTGACAGAAGCAAAGGTGTACAAACTAGAAGGAATATTGCTCAAGATCAGAATGAATGTTGTCTGATTTCAAGGATTGAACCTAAAACAATAAATGAAGCCTGCAATGATGAAAATTGGACCAAAGCAATGGAAGATGAACTGATGCAAATTGAGAAAAATCATACTTGGGATCTTGTTCCCAGACCTAGAGACAGGAATGTAATTGGAACCAAGTGGGTCTTCCGGAACAAACTAAATGAAGCTGGTGAAGTAATCAGAAACAAAGCTAGATTGGTCTGCAAAGGCTACTCTCAAATAGAAGGAATTGACTTTGAAGAGACTTTTGCTCCGGTAGCAAGAATTGAAGCAGTCAGATTACTTCTTGCATTTGCTGCCTTCAAAGATTTCAAGGTATATCAGATGGATGTCAAGTCTGCCTTCTTAAATGGTGATCTGGAAGAAGAAGTCTACATTGAACAACCGGATGGATTTCAATTGTCTGATAATAATGATATGGTCTGCAAGTTGAAGAAAGCTTTGTATGGATTGAAGCAAGCCCCAAGAGCATGGTATGAAAGGTTGGATAAGCATCTTGTGCAGATTGGATTCAACAAAGGTACTGCTGACAGCAACTTATATTTCAAAATTGATCATGAAAACATTCTGATTGTTGAAGTGTTTGTGGATGATATCATTTTTGGAGGAAGAGATAGTATGTGTAAAACTTTTGCAAATCAGATGAAAAGTGAGTTTGAAATGTCTATGCTTGGTGAAATGAATTTCTTCTTGGGTCTGCAAATTACTCAAACAAAAGAAGGGATCTTCATTTCTCAGACCAAATATGTGAAAGAATTGTTAAAGAAATTTGGTATGGAAGACTCAAAGCCTATGAACACTCCTATGGCAACCGGATGTAAGTTAAGCAAAGATGATGATTCTCCAAAGGCAGATCAGACAAAGTATAGATCAATGATTGGTGGATTGTTGTATCTCACTCAAACTAGACCAGATATAATGCAAGCTGTTGGTCTTGTGGCAAGATTCCAGGCTGATCCTAGAGAATCTCATGTTATGGCAATCAAAAGAATTTTTAGATACTTGAAAGGGACAGTTGAGTATGGTCTATGGTATCCTAGAGATCCGGATTTTTCTCTTCATGCTTACACAGATGCAGATTGGGCAGGAGATGTGGATGACCGGAAGAGCACTAGTGGTGGAGCATTCTTTTTGGGGAAGAGATTGGTTTCTTGGCTAAGCAAGAAACAAGATGCAATATCTCTGTCTACAACTGAAGCAGAATACATTGCAGCAGCAGGTAGTTGCACTCAAATCTTGTGGATGAAGCAGATGCTAAGAGACATCCAAGTTGAATATGAGGAGCCTATCACAATTTTCTGTGATAATTCAAGTGCAATTAATATTTCCAAGAATCCGGTATTGCATTCTAAGACTAAGCACATATCTATCAAATTTCACTTTTTGAGAGAACAAGTAAACAAGGAAGAAGTCAGATTGGAGTATGTTCCCTCCAAGGATCAGATTGCAGATATCTTTACAAAACCTCTTCCCAAGGACTCTTTTGAATATCTCCGGGAGAAGTTAGGGGTCATGGCCCCTCCGGTGATGAACTAAGATGCACTGATGTGCATCAGTCCGGTGGCTATCACAGTCATATCTTGTGATCCGGACTAATGGGGAGCTGCAACTAAGGGGGAGCAGCTGGTATTATTCTGATGCATGAGAGTTGCAAGTATGAGCCCTTTGCCATTGATGTCAAAGGGGGAGAGAAGACATGTGAAAAACAAGTGGTTGATGATCAAAGGGGGAGCAGCAAAGGAAGACATGTGAGGAGTTGTTGTTGATAGGGGGAGCTGTGACAGAAAAGAGAAGTTCTTGTCTTGATGGTTTTTCACATCATATGTTGCCATCAATGACAAAGGGGGAGATTGTTGCAAGTATGAGGTGAGCCATTGTTGTCATTGATGTCAACATACTCACACTGCATTGACAAGAAGGATTTGATGAGCTTTGTGCTGAGGATATTGAGAAAATTAGCCTCAGTCAGGAACAGTGAAGAACAGTGATGAGAAGAAGGTAAATATACTGTATAGGATGAGAACCGGAGGATGCGGATTAAAGGGTTAGTAGATATGAGTCTTAAGATGCTACAGTTAAGATTTCAGAGGTCCGCATGAAGATCTGAAGGAGTTATGGCTGCCGGTATAGAACCGGGTCCGGCAAGTATCCGGAGGTGACAGAGGATCACAAAAAGGTCCGGTGAGGTCCGGAATTGTATTATCATAATCTGCGGATTGGAAGGAGTGTTTTATATGTCCTTGTGATGTTTCATCCTGATTTGTGTGTAATTTGGAGGTCCGGATGTACCTCCTGCATTATGACAGTGGCGACAGACTGTGTTCTTGAAGTTCCGGATGAGGAAGACAAGAGATCCCAGTAAGCAGAGAAAGTGCGGATGTATCCGGACATTCAGACAGACTTGTGAAGGTTCCTGAATCATGTTTAGGTTGTGTTGTTGGTCCGCATTGATGGTAGAGCCCGGAATTGAAGTTATTCTTCCGGATGAAGTTATTGCTCTGTTTAGCCGACCGGATGTGTTATTCATCTTGCGGATACTCCTATGGTTGTTTGCCGACTTAGATGCTTGTTCCTAAGTCGATGTCTTGTATAAATAATGATTTGTGAATTCATTTCAGTGAAGGAGTATGGAGATGTGCAAGGTGTAGCGAAGAAAGGTGCGAAAGGCAGAGCAGAGATTGTTGGGCTTAATTGGAACTGATCCGGACATGGTAGAGATGTCATTCTCCAGTTCAAGACTGTGATTTTTATCACTCTGTAGACAGTGTGTCTCCTTGTAGGCAGTGGGCCTCTTTGTGAGCAGTGTGCTCGGGCAGTGAGCCCTTATTGGCATGTGCCATTCATTTTTCCTTATTCTTCTAACAGAGAATAATTCTTGGGTTAATCACCCCGTGGTTTTTCCCTTAACCGGGTTTTCCACGTCAAAATCTTGGTGTTCAATGTGTTGATGCTTATCTGTTCTTGTGTTTATGTATTGTGCTTCCATGAATGATTATTTGATATGCTGCTAACTAACAACAGAGAATTAAGTGTTTGAAAGAGAACAAGTTCTATACAACTGATTCACCCCCCCCCCTCTCAGTTGTATGCCCTAGATCCAACATTGACATCACCATATAATGTGCCAAAAACTGTAAATCTGCCTCATGAATTTGACAAGTTGGTCACTTATCTCGCTGATGAGATGAAAAAGATTAAAATCAACTTATCCTTGTCAGAGTTGCTCAGAACTCCTACCATCAAGAAGGCACTTATGAAATCACTAGATATCCTACTCCCAAAGAGGATAGTCACCCCTCAGGTCAGTCTGGTAGCAAAGATCATGTTGCTAGAGATCCTAACGTTAAACACAAGGTGCTAGCTACCATTCAAGCTACAGAGACCTCCCACATGACCTTATATAGAGATAAAAGTGAGTCACCTCTGTTCCTACTAACCATAAGGATGTTCAGTAAAAACCTACACAATTGTCTAGTAGACTCAAGAGCATCTACGAATGTGATGCCCTTGTCTATATGCAATGCATTAGGCCTACATCTTGCTAAATCCTTAAAGAAGGTGACTCAACTGGATAAAATAGAAGTAAGCATGGTAGAGGAGCTAACTCATGTCCACATGTAGCTAGCATCTGATCCCAGAATCCAATATTATATTGATATTCAGGTAGTTGACATACCTGATACCTATGGGATGCTACTCAATAGGGACTGGTCTAAAACCCTCAACAGATATATGTCCACAGATGTCAGCCACATGTGGTTACCCTGGAAGGGGATACCAAACCAAATAAGAATTGATGTTGAGCCTAGAATGAAGCCCATGATCACTTAATATAACAAAACTAACGAGATCATGTATGTGGATGTAGAACCTGGAGTTTACTCCATCAGGCCACAGACTATCAGGATAGAAGAAATTCTGATGTGTGATGTTCATCATCATCATGATGATCCTCAGGATGACAAAATAGTTGTAGAATCAGATAGTAACCCTGAGAATGAAAATGAGGTAGACCATTACAAGAATTTCAAAAGGCACTTGTCTAGAGAGGTAAAATGATATTAGTTGTTAGAGGTACCTATTAATAATATTCTAATGGATGGTTGGTGCAGGTTGCATAATGAGTCACATTCTGAGAAAACTTGTGAAGCTTGCATACACATGTTGGAGCTAGAACAAGCATGCAGTGATGCATCAGCATCATCATCATCATCATCAGAGGTAAGTTCGTCAGACAATGATAATGATAGTGATGTTGATTGTTGTTAATTTCTTACAAGAACAAAAGAAGGTACATAGCAGGATGAAAATCATGTTCAAATGACATAAGAGATGCTGGTATGTGATTAGAATAATGTTGAGAGAAAAGAGAAAATCACCAAAGGGAGTGATTGTTTAGTTGAATCAGATTATGAATTATCTGATGAAGATAGAGGAAGCAATCTGTCTAAATTTGAAGAGTTTCTAAAAGAAGAAATCCAGAAGATGACATAACAACAAAGGTCTCTGCAGGATGTATTAATTGAAAGCTAGTGCAGGTTACATGAAGCACCTCACTCAGAAACTACTTGTTCTTTATGTTTGCATCTCCTGAAAAGACAAACATTGCCTAGTCCAGAGGATTTAACTCTTGGTGGTAGAAAGAAAGAGGAGGCCTCAGCTTCACAAAAGAAAGAAAAGGTGAAGTCTAAGAAAGCTGAGATACCAAAGCTAAAGTGGATATCAAGTGGTATAGCTGCCAGAGCTGCAAAGAAAAAGGAAGGCTGAAATAAGCCTTTAGTTGAAGATAAGCCATGGATCCTTATATTTGATGGATCCAAGTCCAAACAAGGAGCTGGAGTAGGGATAGATCTCTTTGATCCATCAAGAAAATCCTACTTGGCAGCATACCGACTACAATTCACATGCACCAACAATGTAACAGAGTATGAGGCTCTGATTCATGGGATACTGTTTGCCCTTAAGAAGAAAATGAAAATTCTACATGTCTATGGGGACTCAGAATTAGTAGTGAGACAGGTAAGAGGAATCTACTCCTGCAATTATAAAAACAATATCTAATTACAGACATAGGGTGTGGGACTTGATAGAATCTTTTGATGCATTCAATATCACCCACATACCTAGAGAATAGAACCATAGGTAGATGCTTTAGCCCAGGCTGCCAGTACATTGGAGACACTGTCTATTTCAGGTCTAAAAACATTTTTAGTAGAGCTGGTATCAGTACCTTTTGTGCCTAACAATGTGACCAACCTCCAAGTGTTTGATGATGATCAGCATATTCATCTCCAACAGAGATATATTTGATGCTTAGATCATAGATGAGAACAATGTAGAAGATCATGTATGGGAAGAAGAAGAAATCTTAGAGTTGCCCAGCAATAAAATTCCTAAGGGAATGATTGAGCTAAAGAGAGCATTTGATCTGGACAACATGCTGAAACAAAAGGATCTTCCAAAAGTTGATGGAGGACAATATTCACAGGTTAATATTGGCCAGAATGATGAAAAGAAAAATGTCTTGATAGGAAAAGTTTGCATAGAAGAAGAATTAGAAGGAATAACCCAGGCTCTCAAAGATTACATCCATGTCATTGCCTGGACTTATGATGAGCTAAAGACATATGACACCTCAGTCATTACACACACCATACCCCTCAAGCCAGATGTCAAACCTTTCAAACAAAAGAAAAGGCCTGTCAATGCTTTGCTAGAACCTATTACTTTTGAGGAGGTTAAGAAATTGCTAAATGCTAGGATCATATTTCCTGTAAGGCACTCCACCTGGGTAGCAAACCTAGTCCCAGTGAGGAAGAAAAATGGAGACATGAGACTTTGTGTGGACTTCAGGAACTTGAACAAAGCATCTGAGAAGGAATATTATCCTTTACCTTCCCTAGATGAAGTCCTACAAATTGTAGATGGTGCCAAAATGATGTCATTTCTGGATGGTTTTGCAGGCTACAACCAGGTAATGGTAGATAAAATTGAGAGATAGAAAACTGCCTTCACCACAAAGTGGGGGATATTCCCTTATAGGTGCATGCTATTTGGGTTGATAAATGCTAGAGCAACATTCTAGCGAGCAATGGACATAGCCTTCAAAGGCTTAATAGGAAAATGCATAGTCATAGACATGGATGACTTAACAGTGTTCTCTAAAGATAGAGGAAACCATGTAGAAGATCTCAGAAATGTGCTTAAAAAATGTGAACAATATGGGATATCCCTGAACCCCAAGAAATGCATATTTTGGGTAACAATAGGAAAATTAATAGGCCACCTGATAACTGAAAATGGGATTATCATTGATCCTAACAGGGTGGAGTCTATTATGAAAATATAGCTTCCTGGAAGCAAAAAGGAGCTCAAATCTTACTTTGGTAAGATTAATTTTGTTAGGAAGTTTATCACTGGCTTTGCTGAAATAGTTAGACCTTTAAATGCCATGCTCAAGAAGGACGCAAAAATTGAGTGGACGCCAGAGGCTAGAGCTGCTTTTGAAGACATTAAAAAAACTATATCTAATGCTCCAGTTCTAATCAGTCCAGACTACGCTAGGGACTTCTATATTTATTCATTTGCTTCAGAGCATACCTCTACAGTAGTGCTGACACAAAGAAATGAAGAAAAGGAAGAGAAGCCCATAGCCTTCATGAGATGCTCTTTCAAAGATGCTAAACTGAGATACATAGACGTTGAAAGGCAGACACTTGCTTTAGTCAGAGCAATAAAGAAGTTCAGGCACTATATTTTGAGAAGTAAAGTTATTGCTGTGTTGCCTGATGCAGCAGTGAAGATGCTCTTAATGCAGAGCGAGCCAAGTGAAAAACGGGCTAATTAGATCACTGTCCTACAAGAATATAACATGGATATTACACCCATGAAGCTAGTGAGAGGACATGATTTAAGCCAAATGATATCAGAGATTGACCCCAATATCATGAGTCAGTAGTATGTAATTAATGCAAAGGATAATGGAAAGTGGTACTAAGACATTAGGCACATCCTGATTACTGGAAGATGTCCTCCAAGACGGAAAGCCTCATAAAGGAGAGCCCTAAAAATAAGGTCACAGAAGTATATGATGAAAGGGGGAATCCTTTTCAAGAAAAATTATGAAGGGATATACCTAAGATGCCTGGAGAGGCCAGAAGCAGATAGAGTGTTATTAGAGCTACATGACAAGTTTGGAACAACACATGGGTCACCTTTGGCCACAACTCACGCTATCCTCAGGGCAGGATACTACTGGCCTACCATTTTCAAGGATACTGCTGAACATATTAAATGTTGTCATGTATGTTAGGTTGCTGCTAACAGAGAGAGATATGCTACTTAACCCTTGCAACTCGTGATGGAGATGCGCCCATTTGCACAATGGGGCATGGACTTCATAGGACCAATTAATCCTCCATCATCTTCAAGCCATATGTATGTCTTGGCGATTACTGACTACTGTACCAGGTGGACTAAAGTTGTCAGCACCAAGACCTGCAATGCTGAAGATGTCATTAGATTTATGGAAAGTAATATTGTCACCAGGTATGGGGTTCCCTATGCTCTAGTAAGTGATAACGGCTCTACTTTTGCTTCAACCAAATTGTCAAGATGGGCTTTTGATTATGGGATCATTTTGAAGTTTTCCTCCAACTATTATCCCCAAGGGAATGGATTAGCAGAATCCAGCAATAAAAATTTGCTGAATATCATAAAAAAGTTAATAGAAAGGAACCCCAAGGACTGTAATACCCTTCTGAAGTATGCCTTATGGGTAGACAGAACCAAGAACAAGGCTGCATTAGGAAACTCACCTTATCACTTAGTATATGTGGTGGATCCCATCCTCCCTGTTAACCTAAAAATTCCTACACTGCAGTTTGCCCAAGAGTACCTAGGCATAGACAATAAGCAAGTAGTCAGGTTGCTTCAGTTGATGCACCTAGAAGATAAAAGAAGTCAAGCAATTGATCAATTTGTCAAACATCAGGCTATTGTCAAACGATGGTTTGACAAAAGAGCCAAGGTTAAAGCCTTCAGGATCTCAGATTTGGTCCTGATGTGGGACAAAGCACATCAGAGGAAAGGAGACCATGGTAAGTTCGATAAACTCTGGATAGGTCCCTTTCAAATTTCTGAGATATTAGGAGATAGCACTTACAGGCTTAAAAACTTGACAAGTGAGGATGTTCCATTACCAGTTAATGGACAGTTCCTTAAACATTTTTTCCAAGCCTAAGTTAGCTTCATGACAGTCATGTGTATCATAGTGTATATTTGTATAGTTGTTTGTATAGTTTTGTTTTGGTTTTGTTTTATTTGCTTGTTGAGTTTTTGTTTTGGTTAGTTAAGATGATGCAACTCACCACCATAGAAAATAACTAAATTGTTAGGATTCAAGTGATGAGAACAGATTTATATATAGGTTATGACTCATTCTGAGAAGTACTTATGATCAGGTCTATGATATCTTTTCATCAGGGTGCCTTTTCTTGACCAAATTGATTCTTTCACAATGACTCACCTAATAGCCTTGGGTTTGTTGAACACACAAGTATAGGTGTTAAGTGAAAAATCTAAAGGGACTCCCTTACTACCAATACAATCTCCAACCTAAATCAGTAAGTGACCATACCCTGCACACTAAGCTTACATGTTGACATCAGATATATAAAATATATAAATATTGAAAAATCTAAAAATATAATAAAATTAGGCCATCTAAGTAAACCTACCGAGGCTATAGATGCCTGCTGGCAGTGGGGCTCTACTTAGGGAGATTGTATAGATAACCTTGTCGGGGCTATGGACTCTTGCTGCCAGCAAGGCCCTATCGAGGTTGGCTATGAGGGATGATCCCAAACTATGTAGCTTAACATCAGTTACTCATGTTTTCAACTTGCTTTCAAGATGAGGATAATTAATCATTTACACACACCTAATCCTTTGTTAGCATTGTTACCATGATGAACACTTTGTCATACAGAAATATTATAATGCTTATACTTAGAATGAGTTAGAATACTATATATGAATATGATCACCTCACTTGAATCATTGAAATTTGTTTGTTTTCTTTGGTGGCAAGTTGTTGTGTGGTTACACAACACGCCCCATTTTGACATGACAAAACAGGGACCCAACTTTTCTGCTTGGCTTGGCTTGTGTTTTTCCTACTTTTTGGCAGTCTAGTAAAAGTAAGTCATGCAGGTGATCCTGCATAAGGGAGCTGGGTAAGTCATCATGATGAGGTTAGTTTGTGAAAGTTAATATTTCATGTTAATAACCTCATGGTTGGAAAGAGTACAAAATTTCATGCAGGTTTGCCTTTTGGATCACCCTAATATTCCTTAGGGAACGAAAGTTATTGCAAGTCAAAGCCCTAGTCAAACCTGATATTCCAAGGGGGGTCATATTTCTTAACATCAATCATCTTATGAAAGATCACCCTGATCCAATTTTATCACCTGATAATCAGTTTGGTCTAAAGTTCCGGACATCAATTTTACGTGATAGTGTTATTTACCTGTCAAACAACGTCATATATTTTGCGGGGGTCATATTCCCAATATCACCCGACATTCTAAATATCACCCGATGTTTCGAATATCACCCTATCTTTCAAATATCACCCTGTCGCAAAATATCACCCAAAGAGACAATATGCTGATGACGTCATCCAATCCCAATGAACAAAGAAAATCACCCTAACGGTGACATCATCATCCTTTTTACATCGCGGAGGTATATTTCTAACGATCACCCTTTTACACAATATGACGGTGACGTCATCTTGATCTTACGAAAGGGGGTCATTTTAGTCTTGAGGGGTCATATCTTAAATACCACCTGATCTTCTGAAGATCACCCCCTCATCTTGCCACATGACATTAAATGCACATAAATGCAGTAGGTGGATTCCAGCTGATCACGAACACGATGCAAACACCTGGTAGCATCAATAGATCCATGGCAGAAGATCAATGGTTTTAATCAATTTAGCATGGATTTGTCCTAATTTACCCTAAGAATGTGATTAAAAGTTAATTGACAGGGTCATTTTACATTTACCTTGCAAAGAAACAAGATTTTATAAAACGTAAAACATTCAAACCCTCGTACGACCTACCTGCAGATGTGAACAGCTTGCAACAAAATGAAGCACGTGATTATCACGTATATTTGAACCCCTCTTTCGGTAATCATCAGCTTAATCCAGGATAAAAACGTAATCAGGTAAGTAATTAGAACCCTCCTATTGTCATTTTCTACATAATCTAGGTAGTAAGTCCTTTGTTGGTTTTGCTCTGTAATTAGACATATCATGATGAAATAAAGATTAATAAGTATATTATGCATGATGCCATGAATGTATGATGTTGTTTATGCATGCATGTGGATATTGTTGTAAGACCAGTCATGTTCTTTGCAGGAATCTATGGCAGACGTTAGGAAGAACAAGTCTGAGGCTGAATTCCTTAAGCCTATGTTTGCTCAACTTGAGGGAGTATAGTTCAAATTTGGTGTCATCGGAGATACCCACAAAGGAAACATAGATTTGGCAGCATGGTCAGCCAAGATGGGTGAAGATAGAGAAAGCTCCCTATTGGATAACATTTTCATATTAGGAATGTGGTATGCAGCTGGATTTCCTTACACCAAAGAAACTCCAGAATTAGTAGTTGAGTGTGCCATAAATTATAACCCTAGGATGAGGCGAGTAGAAAAACATGGAAGGGTATATGCAGATCTGTCTATAAAAGCAATTACTTCTACTTTCAACCTTCCAGTTGGGAAAAAGGTAGTTAGTATGGATATGAAGAAACTGGAGGTTGAGTATACAAACAACAAGAAGACTACCAGAAAGAAGACGTACCAATGGAGAGCAAAGAACAGCCCTTATACTACCTCTGCCAAATTACCAGTGCACATGTACAAGTTTGATTTTGATGATGAGTATTAGTATATGATTTCCCTACTCAATAGGATGAAAGGCCAGCCTACAGCTGGAAGCTTCAAAGATTGGATGTATGGGATTATCATGATGTGAATTTACATAGATAACAAGCCATTATGGGCTAAGATCATCAATGATGCCCTAGATGAACAACTAATGAACCTAGGGGGCCTGGATTGTTCATTCTATATGATTTCATATCTTGTGTATTCATGTGCCTATAAGGGTACATTTGATGCACTCACTGCAGTTGGAAAGATTGGTGGTAGTTTGAATGATACCCATATATGGGATCATTATCCTCAATTGTAGAAACCACACTACCTCCTTGATTATAAACTAGTGAATGATGCATTCTCCATGCATCTAGTCCGAATAATGGAGGAAGATACAACCAAAAGACTGAGCATGGAGGCTCAAAAAGTAATATATAAACATGGTGCCTGGTTCATCTAGTTTGCCACATTTTCATACATTAGAGTAGAAGGTTTTGAGGGGCAGCCCTTAATGTTACCCAGGTACCTTGCTGATGGGGTTATCCTGATGGAATTTCTAAGACAGGTATCAACAATACTAGATGCATATAAGGGAAATAATACGATTCCTCCAGTTTTGTTTCGAGTAACTATAGGGTGGTACATATGCCCTGATTCAGAAAATATAAAGAAAGCCATAGTTGGTCTGAACATGATGAAATTACAGCGATTCCCATTGGCTAGATCATATGACCCCTATGGGAGGATGCAGAAGATCATGGGAAAGTACATTCATCAGAAACACTTAGAGGATTTATGGGCTGACTGTTAAGATGAGGCTGAGGTCAGAAGAAGAAAATATCAAAGGCTCACCCTCAATTAGATCAGAACATTTGATTTCATTCCAGTGCCTCCACAATTGAAAAAGGATTATGGCAGGTTATTGTCAAATGAATATGAAGAAAAGAAGGTGTACAATGACACCATTTCAGCCGCTGACCTAATGTAGCTTGAAGACATTTCATTGGATATGTTCACAGGTGGGGTGCTGAAGTTGACCCAAGCATGGGTGGATAAACAAATAAGTGTACTGAAGAAGAAGGGGATGGCCATCACAATAGATAATAAGAGGAAAAGGTAGGAGACTCCTGATGAGGAATATGATGACTTTCTTGGAGATAAGAGAAAATCTAATGGAGAAAGGCTGCCACCCCAGAAACAAGGAAAAGGAACTCCCAGTAAGAAGAAGAAAATTGAGGATACACCTAAGAGGGTAATTGTTGAGAGAGTTGATATAGCAGCTGAGGATGCATCTGCATCAGGACAGGCATCAGCCTTATCTGCTCCACCTCTAGAGGATAAACAAAAGACCAAAAAGATCCTGAGGTCCACTGTGGATACTACGAAAATACAATACCAAGGCCAAACTTCACACCAGTATGGAGAGAAATATATTCTTATTGAAGAGGATCCTGTGGAAGATGACCCCCTTGGTGGTCACTAGGAAGAGGAAGGCAGTATCCCTGGTAACATCAACCCCTAAGAAACAAAGAACACATATGAGGGGAGAAATAAGACATGACCCTGTAATATTAAGGGGAGCTGGTAGTGAAGTATTTAGAAAAGAATTGCAACATGATGTGCCACTTCCTACCATAATTCAGTTTAAGACTGAGAAGGCTAAAGAACAAACCAAAGAAACCACTATAAACAGGTCAAAGTGGTCCTGTCTCACTGGAGGAGACTGTGGACTTATCAGATGATGAGGTGGTAGAAAATGTAGCTTCTCAGCAAATGGAGACCCTGGGTTCAAATACTCGCCTGACACCTCATGGAACTCCATCCTCACAGAGGGTGATATTAGAAGAGTTGAAGCAAATAGAACAAGAGAAAGAAGATAGTCCAGAGAGGGCAGCCCAACAAATCGGGCTTGATAAGTTAGTTGATCAGGTGACTAGCCCTGAGGTGATAGACTAACATACAGGGAGGATGCAAGTCTTGAACAACAAGCAGGCACACCTGAGAGAACAGAAAATATCAAAGTAGCCAAGCATGCAGAAGTGGAGAGTAACGCTCTAGATATGGGCCAAAAAGAACAACAAGATATATCTGATGAGCCCAAAATTGTAGAAGTCCAAGAAAGGGGCCGCAAGGATAAGGATACATCAACTGATGATACCCCCAGGACTCAAGAAACTTTAGGTAATAAAGAAACATCAGGTCATGATGACCTGAAGACTTAGGAGGTAGATACAACAGGTGCAGATCGTAATGTGATCCAAGATCAAGTAGATGCACCTAAGACAGATACAATGATATCGACAGATACAAATGTGCCTCAAGATGAGGAAATTACTAAGGTGGATGAAACAAAAGAGGATGTAGTACAGGATCAAATACAAGATCCTCCACTGCAAGAAGAGATTCCTCAGGAGGAGGAAGTAGAACAAGATCACCCTCATGAAGATCATCATGAGGAAGAAATGAGGAAGTCACCCTCTCCATCGTGAATTTAGACAAATACAGGAGATCAGGGTGGACATGATGATGATGGACACCAAGGATCTGGAGACCAAATACCTCAATGGCTCGAGAAAGAGATAAGTACAGAATCTGGTTTTGAGATTCAAGAGTTTTATGTCTTGACATTATTTTCAGAAACCATCATGAAGCCAAAGAGGAAAGCAAGATTAACATCTACAATCAAAAGAGATCCTGCTACAGGCAAAAGGACCGCCCAGGTAGCCCTTCCTATTGTTGAAAAGGAAAAAGGCAAGATCACTCTAGAAGAATTATAGATTAGCACAGTTGATTTGGGGTTTGCCAATGAAGACCAAGAGGGTCAGGAAGGAAAAGATATAATTGATTCTTTAACCCAAAGGGTGAAAAGAGAAAAGGAGAAGAATAAGTAGCATAAGGAGCACATTACCCAGCTGCATTCATACATAAAAGGGTTAATTAACCCTGATCATACACCATCAGATCAAGTAGTCCCATTGATTGCAATTTCACAAGAAGAGGTTAATAAATTAGACCTCATGAAGCATGAGTCAGTGTTAATGAGAAAATGGATGTCATCAACACTATTAGGAGCTCAAGAAGTAGTGGGTGCCTCTTTACAGAGGTGGAATTCTTTGGGTATCTCCAGGAAGAAAGTCAATAAATTACAGAATGATATTGGAAGAAGATCATTCCAGTTGGAGAAAGCCTTGAGTGCTTTAAGTGAAATAAAAAGGATTAATCCTTAGATCCTGATAACTCATTAGGTGCTGAATAATAACACTGCCATGCTAGTAGATATTTGGTATAAGGACATCAGATTTGAATGTGATGTACTAAAGAAATGCAGCAATAAATTGAGAGATATCAATTTGAAGCTGCATGACATGATGTCTTATGAGGCAGAAATCCTTGAAGCCTTAGAAGGAAAGGTAGAGGGTAAAATTGAAAACCAAGATTCAGACTTTGCCATAAAAGCTCTGCATAATAATTTCTAGTCAATGGCTGATGATCCTCTCACCCACCTGACAAAAGAAGCAATGAACAAGGTCATGAGAATCAAGGTCAAAGTGGAAAGCTATAATGAATCATTGAGCAGCAGGAAGGGCAAGTTAGAGGTCCTTAGAGATAAATATCAAGCCCACAAGCACACCATTGCCAAAGCTAAAACTCAAGATGGCGGAGAAGTCAATAAGATAGTGGAAGCATATGAGAATATAAGGACAACATTAAAGGTCCATTTACTGGAGGATATTCATCAAGGTAATGAAGGCATAAAAAGTGATGATCATAATGAAGAAGAAGAGCCTGAAGTGTAGATGAAGATGCGATACAAAGGAGACATCTGCATTAGGTACTTAGAGGAAAATAAGTCACCTAGATGGTTGCCAGCTGGCAACCTGTGCCACGTGAGACATTTGACTAAGTTAAAAGGAATATGCACTATAGATCTTAATTGATAAATCTTGATCGTAGATCATGTGTAACTGCTCCCTCACCTTGTTCTATAAAAGGTGCAGGGATGCCTTGTTTTAGACATTCAAAGCTTAATTGAAATTTGTTTGCTGAAATATCAAGGCCTATTTCAAAGTTATTATAAGCATACATATTTTTGCATACTTAATGAAAGAGAAGACTAGTTTGATTAAAAATCATCGTAAATTCTGAGTAATCTATGTCTGAATTCTTGATATATGCTTTGATTTGTTGCATCCCTTGGAGTGCTCATCAGTCTACATATATTGTCTTCATTCATCATCCTTTGAATTTTGCATAATCTATATCTATTTGTGGAACATCCTGGAGAAAATATGGTTTGATTTCTTCTTTCTCATGACTATATCACATGTGTATGTGGCTCAATAGCTGAAGATTCATCATAATTTGAAGTATTCTTTTACATTCCTTTTAATTTCAAAATATTTCACCATCACAATTGCAAATAATAGATAATTAGAAGCAATATACATGAAATATGCAGACATCTCATAGATACTTGCAGATCTATAGCATATTTGAAGTTAAAGCATGTACAATTGACAAATATCATGCAAAGATTTGAGTATAGACACACTATTTGTGGAAATATCCTGTGTAGATAACCTTCTGTGTAGCATCTTTATAGAAACAGAATCCTGCTGATGAGAAAACGTAAGGCCCCTGAATGGAAAACAACACACATCAACCACTAAGTAATGTCAGTTGATTAAGAACTAATCCACAAAGACTTGGGATCATGAATTCTTTGAATTCATTGTATCTTTCAAGATGAGTAAAGGTTGATGTGTAACTTTTATTCTATGTTTGTTTATGACTAACATCATGATTAACATGACTTTGTGGCATGCTAAGGAGTGCAAGCACCACTTATCTTTCGATACACTTTCATGGGACACTTTTATTAAGTACTTTAATGCGCGTTATCTGTCAGACCACTATAGGTAGCGTCGTATCAGTGAGTTCCATGATTTAGAATAGCGAGGTTCTACAGTAGCATAGTATGAGGATAGGTTCACAGAGCTGTAATGTTATGCGCAGTATCTCCCTAATAAAAAACTTCTAGTTCACAAGTTTATCAGAGGTTTGAATCAGGGGATATCAGGGCCTGTGCGCATGGCAGACCTCTAGACCTTGAGTGAGGCTGCCAAGAAGGCATACATTGCTAAGGAGATACTGGGATGAGGTCAGAGTTCATGCCCTCAGTTTCAGGATCATAGCCAACAACAGCAGCAAAATTTCTATAGACCATTGCCACCTCAAAGAGGAGGGTTTAGTTCTGCACCTTTACCTCCTAGGCCTCCATAGCAGCAGCAGCAGTAGTTTCAGTAGAGGTCCAGGCCCCAACAGAGGGCATAGGGAGGATAGAATCATGGTTGGTAGCAGCAGGGTCTGCATAGGGATCAGAGATAATAGGGAACACTGTGGGACCCGCTAGATCACATCAGTCTTACAGGGGTTCTTAGGGGTCCATTGGTCAAACTGGACAACAACAGAGTGGTAGGACTCAGACTAGATAGGTACAGGCTCGGGGCCCATGCTATGTATGTGGTGGGGCAGGACATTTAGCTAGAGAGTGCCCACAGGGCTTTACAGCAAGGGGACAACCTCATGCAGGAGGATCAGAGCAGATGGTAGGAGATGTGGGTAAGTCCCACCGTATGTTTATAGCGGTTGATAACTGCCAAGCTGACTTCCAAGCCTCAGTGATTGAGATAGTAGGTATGATTGGGGATGTCCCCATTGCTATTTTATTTGACTCTGGTGCTACTGCTTTATTTATATCTCCATCATTAGTGGAGTGTTGTAGGCTGGTGGCCTCTAGGCAGGGTGATAGGTAGGAGGTTGAGTTGGCCACTGGGCCCAAGATGTCAGTAGATACTTTGGTTCATGACTGTGAGATTTCTTTAGAGGCCTTCACTACATTATGTGACCTTAGGGTTATGCCTTTAGGATCTTATGGTGTAGTTTTAGGCATGGACTGGCTTGTAACTCATAGAGCCAAGATAGATTGTCATTGAAAGGTGATTAGCTATTTAGATGATCATGGCATGTTAGTCAAGGTAGTGGGTATTCAGAAGCCCACAACAGTTTGTATGATATCCGCTTAGCAGCTTAAGTGTTGCTTACAGAAGGGGTGTTAGTTGTTTACCATCACGGTTAGCGATAGATCAAAGGATGAGCCAGAGGCATCATTAGATGACCATCCTATCTTGAGGGAGTTTTCGCCTCCACACAGAGAGGTAGACTTCCACATTGATCTAGTACCGGGTGCTGAGCCAGTGTCTCGTGCACCCTACAAGATGACCACGCATGAGCTCATGGAGCTCAAGTTGCAATTAGAGGAGTTTCTTGAGAAGGGGCACATCCAACCTAGCATTTCACCATGGGGTACATCGATTATCTTAATGAAGAAGAAGGATGGGTCTCTTAGTTTGTGAATGGACTATAGGCAGCTTAATAAGGTGATGGTGAAGAACTGTTATCCTCTGCCTAGGATTGATGACCTTTTTGATTAGATGCAGGGAGCTAGAGTGTTCTCTAAGATAGACCTAAAGTCTAGTTATCACCAGTTGCACATCATAGAGGTGGATATCCATAAGATCACCTTCCAGACTTGATATGGCCACTATGAGTTCACTGTGGTACCCTTCAGCTTGACGAACGCCCCTGCAGTGTTCATGAGTCTCATGAATGGGGTGTTCCACACTTACTTGGATTGGTTCGTGATCATTTTCCTTGATGATATTTTTATTTACTCACAGACCGAGGAGGATCATGAGGATCACTTATGTTAGGTTTTGCAGTGCTTGAGAGAGCAGCAGCTTTATGGCAACTTGGCAAAGTGTGCCTTTTTTAAAACTAAGGTGCAATATTTGAGACACATCCTACATGGTGATGGTATCTCCATAGATCCATCAAAGATTAGAGCTATCATGGATTGGCCAGTACCCACTAGTGTGACAGAGGTCAGGAGTTTCATGGGGTTAGCCAGTTACTACAGCAGATTCGTAGAGGGATTTTCCAGGATAGCGCACTCCATTTCCCTTTAGCGAAAAGGGAAGAGTTTCACTTGGATTGAGCAGTGCGAGAGGGGCTTTGGGGTCCTCAAGGAATGTCTTATTAGCACTCCCATCTTAGCAGTTCCTGATCTAGCAAAGGATTTTGTGGTTTGTACAGATGCATCACTTGAGGGTTTGCAAGCCGTGCTTATGCAGGGTAGTAGAGAGATCACGTATAAGTCGTGAAAGCTCAAGACCCATGAGCTAAACTATCCCACTCATGATTTTGAGCTTGTAGTAGTGGTTCATGCTCTTATTCATTGGAGACACTTTCTTTTGGGTTGTCGCTTTGAGATTCATTCAGATCACCATAGTTTGTAGTACATATTCACACAGCTAAATTTGAACGCCTGCCAACGGTGTTGGATGGAGTTTCTTTGCGAGTATGACTTTGATGTCCACTACATCAAAGGGAAGTAGAGCGTGGTTGCCAATGCTTTGAGTCAGAGGTGCCATAAGATCCTAACCTTGACCTTGAGAGTGGAATTGAGAGAGTGCATCATTTAGCATCTACCTAAGGATGAGTGGTTTCTTGAGGTGTAGCAGGAGATCCAGTCATAGAGGGCCTTGGTGGGCAAGTTTGCAGGATATTCCCATGAGGTATATGGGTTGCTTAGGCATCAACAATGTATCTATGTTCCCCGTGCAGGTGACCTACATGTAGTAGTTCTTTTAGAGGCTCATAGAGCACCTTATGTAACACACCTAGGGGTGAAGAAGATGCATGCCGACTTGCAACAGTTATACCATTGGGTGGGTATGAGACAAGATATTGTAGAGTACATTGCTTGATGCCTTAAGTGCTAGAGGGTCAAGGCTGAGCATCAGCATCCAACAAGTCTTTTATACCCTCATGAGATACCTAAGTGGAAATGGGACACCATTTCCATGCATTTTATTGTTGGTCTTCCTATGTCATCTCGCCGCCATGATGCCATCATGGTGATGGTTGACAAGTTGACCAAGGTGGTGCATTTCTCACCTCTATGCATGACGTACAATGCACCAATAGTGGTGAGAGTATTCTTGGATGAGATTGTTAGATTATATGGGGTACCTCATCGTATCATTTCTGACAGAGACTCAGTGTTCACATCAGCCTTTTGGAGGGCATTACAGCAGGTGTTGGGCACACGGCTCAACTTCAGTTCTGCTTATCACCCCAAGATAGATGGCTAGATAGAGAGGGTGAATCAGGTTCTAGAGGATTTGCTCTATATGTATGGTATGGATCACTAGACTAGATGGGAGGAGTATCTATATCTAGTTGAGTTTGCCTACAATAATGGGCATCATAGCTCATTGGGTATGCCTCTTTTTCAGGCCTTGTACGGTAGACCTTGCAGGGCACCATTGTGTTGGGATTGTATTGAGGATAGGGTTACTATTGGGCCAGAGTTGGTACAGGATATGGAGCAGTAGGTGGCTTTGATCAGACAAAGACTTCAGGAGGCACAGGATCGATAGAAGTATGTCGATGCTAAGAGATTAGATCGGAGCTTCTCGGTCGATGACAGAGTATTCTTGAGGGTGCGACCATACAAGAGTCCAACCTGTTATGGAAAGGGCTCTAAGCTTGCACCACAGTTTGTTGGAACTTTTGAGATCTTGGAGTGGATAGGACCTATAGCCTACCATCTAGCCTTGCCACCTAGCCTGTCGCGCATCCATGATGTTTTTCATGTATCTATTTTGTGACATTACATATCTGATTTATCTCATGTATTGGATTGGAGTGCTCTACAGGTAGAGGCGGACAGGCAGTTGGCTTTGGAGCCAATTCGCATATTGGCTTGTCAAACGCTAGGCCTTCAAGGTCAAGAGCTAGACCAGGTTAGGGTCCAATGGGATAGGTACAATGAGGTGACAATGACTTGGGATGATGCATCTAGATTGAGGGCACTGTATCTATAATGCCCCTCCATTCTCATCTTGGATGTGCAAATGGTCTAGCTAAGGAGCATGAAGATGAAGGTAAAATAATAAGAATATTTAGGGTATGTTAGACAATTGATGTTGTACATTATATGATGTTGGTAGATGCTACATTCATGTTGATGATATTCCTGGTTATGCTCATGTGTGGTTTCATATAATAGTTAGTATGTTTTATCAATAATCTTTGTTGTGACACTGATAATTTATATGCTCTGACATTGTTTTACATTCAGGTGATTATGACGTTGATCTTACTATGATTGTCATATGTTAATTGATTTTTATGCAACTGATTTGTTATTATAGGATGTTATGTTGTGATGCTTTGTGTGGATTAATCTTATTATGTGTATCATGAGATTATCTGATGATGGTTCATATTTAGTCCTTTAGTAACTGATTGCTATGTGTGTTGTGATTATGTGTTTGATGTGATGGTGACAGTGTCACATTACTCATGCATGAGTACCCTACTACGTTGTGATTCCCTTTCACAGTGTATTTGACTATATGATTATATATATATGTCTATTTGTTTGACTATTTGGTTGCTGTAGGATGCAGGTACCAGGCATCGACTCTACCTAAATTGATAGGTCTGAGCCTACCTTGAACCCAATAGAAATTGTTGAACGAAGATAACATGTGGTCCCCTAGTTAGCCATCATCCTTGAAAAGGATGAGTATCCAGGTTTGCACCCAGTCAGTGTTGTATGTATGGGTGTAATGGTCAGTCACTGTCATTGTGGTCATGCTTTCGATCGTGCATTGTGTTAGGTATTGTTTGGCATTTGGGTTATTTTATTTGGAATTGTTTGATTAATGTTTTGGTTAATTGCTTCATTACAATAAAATTATTAAATCAAGAGGGCACTTTCTTAAATAAATATAGATGCTTTTATGTAAATTATAGTTGTGGGGAAATATGTATTATTATGTCTGATAAAGATTCTCTTTTTTTATTATTATTGCCTTGAGTAGTTATTTTCCATTTTGGCCACTTGGAAGAAGTGGCAATTATGTACCTAAAGAGGGAATCTTAGAAAATATTATTTCTTTTGTGTAAGAGACTAATTTTAGAAAAGTAGAAAGAAACTATTTTTGTTTGGTTGTAAATGAAATAAATAGAAAATTTTAAAATAAAAAAAATCAGAGAGAAATTATTGTTCGGTTAAAAATAGCAAATTGTAAGAAAGTAATAAAGGAGAATCTTCTAGAAGAAATTATGGGGGTGGTTATGCATGCTCAACTTTATTTTGAAATCTCAAGACATAATTTGGGGGGATCGTGCATTTCAAATAGAGAATATGTTTTATGTTTTGGGGAGCTCTCTCTATCTCAAGAAGTTTTCATTTTTCTTTTGGCATCGTAAACCATAGCTTTCAGAAGAAAAGACTTGGGAAAATGGATGTGAGTTGGGAAATTTTATGAAGATTTGATAGAAGTAATATTCTAGGTATGGACTGAGATATGAATCTAATTTATTGTTGCATTATATTTAGTAAAATATTCTGTGAATTCTTTTTTACATTTTCTAAACCCAGTCTATTAAGTTAGCCATAACTTTATTTTTACGAACTGGTTTTCTCTAATTTTTTTTATATATTGTTCATAGCTTAGATATCTAAATCATATCCGAAAATCAGCCATACCTTGTTTGTCATTTTTGAGTTATTAATATTTTCTGACTGTCTGCCTCTCACCCATTTCCTCTCTATTTTAGCAGTTTGTTATGTTAGCCATAGCATTATTTTTATGAACTGGGTTTCTTTAGTTTTTCTATATAGGGTGTACGGTCTAGATATCTAAATCATATCCGAAAATCAGCCATACCTCATTTGTCATTTTTGAGACATGAATATTTTGTGACTGTCTACCTCTCACACATTTTGTTTCAGTTTTAGCAATCTGTTGCATTAGCCATAACTTTATTTTCCCGAACTAGGTTTCTCTATTTTTTTATATATAGTCCATGGCCTGGATATCTAAATCGTATCCAAAAAGTAGCCATACCCAGTTTGTCATTTTTGAGATATGAATATTTTGTGACAGTTTACCTCTCACCTATTTTGTCTCTATTAAAATAGTTAGTTATGTCACCAATAACTATATTTTTGAATGGGGTTTCTCTAAGATTTTTCAACAAATTTATTTTGTGCATACCCTATGATCATTGCTTTCTATCATATGACTTCTTTGAGGCATTCTACCAATCAGTCTGCGTGCCCTGTCTATGCTTTCACATTTTGCATTGTTGGTAGCTTCTAAAGCCTTCTCAGCAAATTCATTTTGTGCTAATCCTATCATATGCATGTGGTTAAAAGTGTGGTAGATTTGATGAAGATGTTACATCTATATGAATGTTTTGTTGTTTTATATTCCTTTCCTCTCTAGCTAACCTTAGAACAAGGTTATTTCATTATAGCTTCAGGTTTTGTATCTTTTGATTCTATCTAGTGTAAGATATTTATAGCATTCTAATATTATAGGTTTTTAGCCTTGCTTATACAGTTATATTTAATAGTATTTATAGAATTGTCTAGATTATTAATGAAATCTACATCAGTATAAATAGTGTAAATAATTGTTGTGTTTAATTTGTATGCCTTAGGGTTATTTGCATGTTGTTCGCAATCATTTTAATTAAATGAAATTAAAATAAATCTTGAGAATTATTAGTTAAAATATTGTTGCTCGCGGACAATTATATCTTATGATCCTACAGTAACTGCTACTGGTGATTATAAAGTTACAGTTCTGTATTATTGAGATAGATTCACTTTATATTTGTTAGATGATTGATCATGCTTGGATTAATGTTACATTCCTTAAAAATATTATTGAAGGGTATTAGTTTATGATGTGCATTTGAGAGTGAATGTGATGTGAGACCATAGTGTTTAGTGTGTCAAGTGTTTGTGCCATTTGGGAAAGTTGATTCTAGAGGCCAAGAGCGGTAGTTGTGTGTATGACTCCTGTGATTATGTAATATTTCTAATGGTTGAATATTTATTGGTTATATGTTGACTCCCCTCTATTTATGGATTCATGTGGTTATGATGACTATGCAAGATGGATAATGCCTTGCTTAGTGTACCTATTCATGTGGTTATGATGACTGTACAAGATGGATAATGTCTTGCTCAGTGTACCTATTCATGTGGTTATGATGACTGTGAAAGATGGATAATGCCTTGCTCAGTATACCTATTCATGTGGTTATGATAACTATGCAAGATGGGTAATGCCTTACTCTGTGTAATGTGAAATGATGTATATTCTGTGTTGTAAATGTATCATCATGAGAAATGTGATAGTTCATGCTTGGGTTTTATTTTGGGCTTTGAGAATCTAGATGCAGTGAAGGGGGAGTGGCTTTCAATGTGGGGTTGGCACCCAAAGTGGCTTGTTAGGGTAACCCATTGGAAGTTGTTAATCCAGTGATAACTTAATAATAAATTTAGAGGGTTGGGTAGTTTTCACATGAATCAAGATATTTGGATGCCTGACTGATGCCTATAGTGCTTGTTCAGGATAAGGATGAGATGAGAAGGCCGTGGTTGGAAAAATCAACTTCCTTGTCCTCATGAAAGGAATGTTGGTTCCGCATGTGTCACGCTATGGGGCAGGCATCTAGTGAGAGACTGTCAAGGTAACCATAGATGGGGGCAAGTGCCTAGTGAGAGACTGTCAGGGTAACCCATGGATGGGGGCTGACATCTAGCTAGAGACTGAAAGGGTAACCCATGCTAGGACCATGCGATGACATTCATCCCTATTGCAGTCTAGTATTCTCTAGTTGTATTCTCCCCTTTGTTATGTGAATGCCTCTGGAAGTGATGTTTGAGTTACTTGTGATGTCCTTATTGACTGGTGTTGTTTTGGAGTCATGTGTAGTCCTTGCACTTGTTAGTCTATTATGTTTTTGACTATTGGAGGAAGTGGTGACTCTATTGTGAATGTCATGTGTATTTGTATGTCGGAGTCATGTTAGCCTTTTGTGTTGTGTTCCTGTCTTCTTGACTGTTTCATGTTGTGGGACCTTATTGTTATCTCCTAGCACGGGGGGGTGGACCTTAGGGTTCCACATGGTTAGGTGGTTGTGCATTGTCTCCATTGGTTTCCCTTGTTATTGTTCGTGCGCGAGAAGGATGTATCTTGTATGGAAGATTTCAGATCTTACTCTAGCTTGAGGAGACATATACTTATGATTATGTTTTAGTCTTATATATCAGTTGAATCATGTACTGTTATCTTGATATATGTACTCCAATGTAATCTGGATAGTGATATTGTAAATAATGTAATATTGTACTCTCTTGTAAAGGAGCCTGTTTATGTACTTACGATCCTATGTGTAGGATCTTGATGCTTACTTATCTGATGATATAATATGGAATTGTATGTGTTTATTTATCTGATGCAATTTAACTTGAATGAACTGTGTTTGTTAGTTAATTCATAATGTTCTTTAGATCTTGTTTTAGTTCATTAGTAATGTAACCATGGAACCCTAGAGTATAAAGCATAATTTAAATGTTATGAATAAATATATGATTGTTGTTATTTCCTTTGTTTTAAAAAAAAATATTTGTCTTTTTTGTAAGCTTAGTTGTGTTATTCTCTGGGTTCCTTGGTGGGGCATTACATTTGGTATCAGAGCTAGGTTGCAACACTGGGATCTTTGGATTGTTTTTGTTGCTCTAGGTTAAGTGTTTTTTTCTTTCTCCTTGTGGCAAGTTGGTAATAGTACCTCTCACCTATGTGCCTTAGTATGACATTAGGAGTTTGATAAACTTACAGACTTGTTCTTTGATTTTGAAAGAAATAAATTCTTTATGCCTTGTTTTACTTATGTGTCTGCTATGTGTTCTCCCTCCTCCTATTATGAAAATGTGATGATATATCTGACAATATATGTTTCCTGAATGTTAGTGCTTGCTGATTTGTTGAGGCCTTGAGTCCCTCTTGTGGTCTCTAGTTCTTTAGAAGAAAGAAGCATGTTTACTACTAGTGCATGTGATTAGGAGTGTGGTATATGTCCCCTCTAGTGATGTGAATATTTTGTACCCATTCTGTGTGGGGTGTTGTGGAAGGCTAGTGTTGTTTTGAGTTCCTTGGTTTGGTGAAGTAATCATACTTGCGGGTTATGTTTAGCTATGGGTGTAGAAGCATCATACCGTCTTTATGTTAATTGCATTGTATTTATATATGTGTAAGTATTGGAATAATTTAATTACTCGGTGGCATCATGTGGATTATGTGGTGTTGTCATGTGTGGGGTATCTTTGTGTGGTTGCTTGATAATCTGATATCTATTTCTTAGTTGGCCATGACCTCATGTGGAAGTTCTATTGTGGTTTATGAAAGTTATCATTGTGTATGCATGTGTAAGAAACATGTGTAGGAGATCAAATTGGAGCCTGTGTTGGACCCAAGAGATCATGAATGTGATATTGTAAGTCAATTAGAATTTTCAATTATTCTTGTGTGTGACATCATACATTTCCTCTGTGAGTATTTTTTTTTGCATAAGGAAGTAATTGTATATGTTCATAGTTTGGTAAACAGAAATTGTACTGCATTAAAGATAGAATTTTTTTGTAAATAAGTAGCGACTGTGTTGCCTTAAATCCTTGTATAAAAGTTGCTTAGATAAGAAGATGTAGATAACTTAATTGTCTGTGTGTTTGGTGTACTTTCTCTAATGCATTCTGGACCTTGTGTCCTTGGGTGTTGTGTAGCGGATACTCCCTTTTGTGGCTAAAATTAGTCACACCGTGATGTGGATTTGTTTGTAATTTGGTTGTTTTAGAATTTTTGATAGTTGTTTTATGTGTTCTTGGTGGGCTAACAATGAATTTATTTTCTTTAAATTCGCTTATGATAGGAGTGGCCACCAAAACTCCTTTCTTTATACTAGAATTATTGTTGAAAATTGCCGACATTTTGTGACTTAAGATTGAATTTGATTATTTCCCCACTTGGGTTTATATTTTTAAAATTTCTGTGGTGGCTATTCCAAATGTTTGTTTCTGTTGGCTCAGTTTCGTATTAAGTGTTGTTTCTATCATGTTCATTTCAAACCTCTGATAGTGTGTTCAAAGGAGGACTCCACGGAGGATTGTATTTTGCATGTTTGGTAATTAGTGGGAACCATAGTGGAAATAAGAGATGAGATGTATTTTTCTTTGTTAATATGTGAATGCAATTCCCAGAAATCATTTAAAATTCTCAAAATATGCATGATTGGATTATAAGTAGATCACATGATACATCTTAATGGTGAGGAATTGATGCTCTTCTTATCTTTATTGAACGATTGTGCCTGTCATATGAACAATTGCTTAAAATGGATGTTTATGTGGGCAATAGAAAATTGTAATACTAATGTGTTCTGTTTCCACCCTAGTCTGTGACTTCTTGGAGTAAGTCAAGTCTTAGGGGGGAGGATGTAATGCCCCTCCATTCTCATCTTAGATGTGCAGATGGTCTAGCTAAGGAGCATGAAGATGAAGGTAAAATAATAAGAATATTTAGGGTATGTTAGACAGTTGATGTTGTACATTATATGATGTTGGTAGATGCTACATTCATGTTGATGACATTCCTAGTTATTTGTTGTGTGGTTACACAACACGCCCCATTTTGACTTGGCAAAACAGGGACCCAACTTTTGTTTTGGCTTGTGTTGTCTGTTTCTGGCGGTTTGGTAAAAATAAGTCAGGTGCATCATCATCATGAAGGTCAGGATGAGGTAGGTCATCATCATGAGGTTAGTTTGTCAAAGTTCATATTTTGTTTCTATGACTTCATGGTTAGAAAGAGCTTGAAATTCCATACAGGTTTGCCTTTTGCATCACTGGAAAATTCGTCCATATGAGGGAGTTGTGAGCAGTCAAAGTTTTGGTCAAACCTGATAATTGCTATATGAACATCATCATCATGATATTTGAAAAGCCCCCCGATAATATCCTGAGGTCGAAACATCCGGACGTCAAGTTTAGGTCGTATTAACCCTTTCCCGTCGGGCGGTCTTTTGTATCGCCAAAGGTCATCATCATGATCTTACTCTATCACCGGATAAAAATCATGCAGTCCCGAAACATCCGGACGTCAATCTTAAGTGCAGGTGTGTTTTACCCGTCGAGTAACCTTGGAAACATTGCGAGCATCATCATGATATTCCAACATCACCCGATATTATAATATCATGCTGATATTATAATATCACCTTACTTAGAGAAATCTGCCATCTGCATAATTTGCGCGCGCACGACAGTCTTGGTGATCAGCATCATCATGATATTTCGAGACCCGACATTTCCTAATATCCTCCTGACCTCCTTTTGCGTGATCATGATGATCACCTTATCTTTCGAAGCGGAGGGTGATTTTCATTTCTTAAAGTCATGTTGAACAAGATCATCATGATCTTGTTAGTCTTTCCCGACAGTTCGTGATATCATCCTGCCGGCAAGTATAACTTTTTGCAAATATGATGATGACGATGACGTCACCATCACCTTTCTCCTTCGGCATGATATTTTCCAAGGCGTGATCCATTTCGCCAATATGATGATGACGATGACGTCATCTTCGAAGATTAACACAAGCCCCGGATATCCTGATGACGTCATCAGGACTTTCGGCAGGATCATATTGTTGATCACCCAGTGCGTATATGATGATGATGATGTTCATCATCCTGATCTTCCAAGCAGGGTGGACTTGGCCGAAATGGGTCATATTGCATTTATCCACCTGATCATCTTCCTTAGAGGGGAACCCGATATTCCATTTACCTCCTGACCTTAACGAAACATGACGGTGACGTCATCCCTTTGCATTTTAACCAAGCCTGATGATGACGATGACGTCATCATGATTTTCCTCAGCGGCAGGATCATTTTCCAGGTCCTCCTGTTTGTCTTCATCATGATGATGATGACGATGTCTTTCTTTCCCGAATGTGCAAGAACAAAACATCCTGATGTGCTTTCCATCAGAGCATTAGGAAAGGAGGATCATCATATTTTGTGATATCCTGCGGCCACTTTGAAGATATATAGTTGGTCATCATCATGATTTTTGGCGTCGGTATAACTGTTGCCGTCGGCCTAAGGTAAAATTGTCACCCTGATCATATGTAGTCACGCCGATGCAAATATGATGATGATGCAGAGCCGTATTCTAAGGATGGTTGAAGGGCGATTATTTCTTTGTATATCTGGATCATCATCATCATATTTCGAACCCGATATACAAGAAAATGGGCAAAAACATGAAGCGATGGAAATTTGAAAGCCCGACTGCCTGAATTTTGGTCAACGAGGGTTGACCTGGTTGTTTTCATGCTGTTTATGCATTTAGTGCATATTTTTCACAGGTAAAGCCTGATTGCCTGTGGCTGCACATGGGGAGGTATGTTTAATAAAGTGTTTACTTCCTGTTGTTTATCATGATGATGATGAACTTAATGTTTGTCTGTTTACTTGCAGGAAGTCATGATGCTGCTGAAGCTGAACATTGAAGTCATGATGCTGCTGAAGCTGAGCGTGGAAATCATGATGATGCTGCTGAAGCTGAGCATTACAAAGTTGCGCATGGAGTCAACATGGACTAGACATGAAGAGGATATTGTCAAATATGCTGTTTGCCAGCTGGAGACCGAATCAAGTCGAAGATGCTGGAATATTCTGTGCCAGCTGTACCTTTGCTAACTGACGAAGCATGTGCTTTTCATCTGGGCCGTTGTTTGTTGTGAGAGGATCCTGATCCTTGGATCATTGTAACCGTTTTCTGGCAGTTGTTCTATATAACATCCAGAGCTTGTCATTTTAAAAAGGGGGAAATACATTAGAATACACAGACGCATCTGGCGAAAGAGTCAATTACAGTAGAATAAATTAGGAGATCGGATTAATGAGACTAATGAGGATAGAATTGTTGAAATGTCAAGGTTCTTTCTTCAGATCACTGTAAATGTACCTGTTCTTGAGCATACTGAATGAATATGAAGTTCCAGATTACATCCTGATTGTAAATTTTACGTAATCTTTTGTTGATTTCTGGATATGTACTGGTGAATGCTGTGTTCAACTGGAAGCGCTTTCATTTCATTACATGTTGTTGTCAACTTTCCTTTGAAGCTTTGCACTAGATCATGCGGATTTGTGGAATATCCTGGTGAAGTATGATTTCTAGTTTTCCTTCTTTTCATTGCAAGTATGGGAGCTTGTATGTGAATCAGTGATCTAAGTCCAGTAATTTTAGGAATCTCACTCTCTAACCCTTTTCCTTTTTTCAATTTCATTAATTCATCACCATAACTGCAAATCATGATAAATAACAAGCAGAAACAGTGAAATATGCTGAAATCCCGTAGGTAACTGAAGATCCTTAGCATATTTGGTTAAATGCATGTAGTATTGAAAATATCATGCAAAGAATTATAAATAATGGTAGAAATCATGCAAATATCAGCCTGTATGCACATTATTTGACTAAATTTACAGTGCAGAGGTAGAATTGTTGGAGACTTATGCAGAGCGAACATCCAGAGCAGGATATTTGAAGATGATGATGATGAACAGTGCAGAAACACATAAGGCCCCTGAATGGAAAACAGCAACACACATCAACCACTGAGTAACGTCAGTAGATTAAGACCTAATCAACGGAGACTTGGGATCATGAATTCTTTGAATTCATCGTATCTTTCAAGATGAGTAAAGGTTGTTGTGTAACTTTTATTCTATGTTTGTGAATGACTAACATCATGACCAACATAAATTGGCGCTAGAAGGAGGGCCTGAGTCCGGAAGATCACGTTCATCATCAGTATTTCCAGGTTTGATGACGCTCAGAGTAAGGTAACTTCAGATCGTTTGTGAATTTCATCATATTGCGTAAATATTTGCTGCGACAAGTTTGTATTTGCACATTCTGTGTAAAGATTTCCAAATTTCACATAAATATTGCAAGCTTTACAGTAGATTTCTTTAGATTCACTAAATATTGGCCAAAGATGCATAAATTTGTTCAAGCTTTGAGGATTTGAGCCTTAGACACGTGAGATCTGGTGCTACTGGTCGAAATATCCCAATATCCTGTCATATTTGCAGTATCTTCGCAAATATCGCGTAAATATTCAGTCTGATTTGCAAGTTGACCGCAAATATCACCTCGTCCGGTGGAATCCAGCCAATATTTGCAAAGTTTCAGCTAATTGGCCTCCAAATCGAGAAATCTTGGCTCACAGGATAAATACCAGGTCTAGACATAGTGAAATTTTCGAAGAATTGCCTGTTAGAGGTTTTAGACCTAAGACTGTAGACGTTCACCATACTCCAGAGTCTAGTACGTTCAGAGCTTCACCAGGACCTCCCCCTATAACTCCTGTTGGTTTGCAAATACCTTCAGGTATACCAGTGACACCTCCTGTTCAACCTCAGGGTATACCTTTAGTCCAACCTCAGCCAACTGCACCACCAGTTCAGCCCCCTCAGGTTGCAATGTCGTTCTTTGCAGCAGAATCACCATTGACCTTTACTGCGTATCATGAGTAACCAAAGTATCCGGACAAGCTTTGTCCAAAATACCATCCTTATCAGGATGCGGATGATCATATCAGGACGTTTAAAGAAGCTTGCTGCAGAGCCAGAATAGAACATCAGGATGTGGTGTGCAGATTATTCCCTTTTTCCTTAGGGGAAGAGGCTTATAATTGGTTCATCAGTCTTGGTCAATCTTCTGTAGGTTTGTGGGCTGTCTTAGAGAAGGCCTTTCTTGACAGATTCAAGGTCCCTATTGATCCATCCATGAATTACCACCTGTTTGCCACAATTAAGAGATTTGAGCATGAACCTATTGCAAATTTCAATGCTAGGTTCCAGAAAATGTTGTCCAAGCTAGTTACCCCATATGTGGTGGCTGATGATGCTGCCAGAAGTATTTATTATTCAGCTCTGGATCCGTTAACCGCCATGTTCATCAGGAGAACACATCCTGCGATCACCACATTGACAGGAGCTTTTCAAGAAGCTATCAAGGTAAATCAACAGCTGATACCTGCTCCTACTCCAAATATAGCATTCCCTGCTTTGCCCGGCATGCAGTCACAATATCCAGCACAGTATCCTGCAGCTTATCCTTCGCAATATCCTGCACAATATCCAAATGGAGCAGTGATGCCCCCAGCAATCATGCCTGCACCTTTGCAAGTACCTCCATTGAGTATCATGCCTCCTCCTAATGGAAATGGCCAATTGCCACAATATCCTGCACATACTCAGACACCTCAGGGTGCAGATCTATCCCACAATAACCATGGACCTTCCTTTTTCCAGCCTCAGACTGAAAATGTAGTGGCCAAAGCTCAAGAGGAGAAAGAGGAAATCAAAGAAATGTCTGCTCAGTTGAGAAAGCTCACCACAGAAGTAACACACTTGAGAAATCAAGGGTTTTATTCACAGTCAGGTTAGAATAGGAGTTATTCCAATGACAGACCAAATTACCCTGACAGAGGATACAACAATAACTTCAACAGTAATGCTGCAAATAACAATAATCCTCCTAGGCAGCCCAGAGTGTGGAACTCCAGGCCAAATAATGGTTCATTACCATCACCCCTAGACAATCAGCCTCCTGGTGAAGCCAAACAAACTACTAGAGTCAATCTTGCTGAAGCAGCCCTTACCAATTGGTGCAGGATTCACAATACCAATGCACATGCAGAATTAGATTGTCCACAATTTAGGATTGCTGCCAGCATCTTTCAGACTGAAGTGTCTAATACTTCTGGAAATCCACCTCAGGCAGAAGGAAATGAAATAGTTCCTTGTGGATATGACTCAGCTTTTGTGCTGGAAACCTACACTAATCAGCCTCATCAGGAATATAATCAGACCTGTGAAGAATCTGCCTTAACCTTTGAAGCGAACTATGTCTTCCCTTTTGAGGATGAAAATGAACCTACAAGAGAGCATGAGGAAGTACATGCATACCAGCAGCAATACCCTGGTAAGCACAATTATAACCTGAGGAGTAATGCCAACAGACCTGCCGGTCCATTGACATCATCTCTACCTCCAAACAACTTCAACACACCTCCTGATCCTAAGGCTAGCAATAACCCTGGGTTCCCTAAGGTGAATGCTCAATACTTGTCTCCTCAAAACACAGTAACAAAAGTTGCAAATGCACCTCATGAGTCTGACAAGTTAGTCAGCTATTTGGCTGATGAAATGAAGAAAATCAAGATCAGCCTGTCCCTATCTGAGTTACTGAAAACTCCTACCATCAAAAAGGCATTCATGAAGTCGCTGGATGATCCTGCTTCTAAAGAAGATAATCACCTTTTGAGTCAATCCAATAGCAGAGATCATACTGCTAAAGATAGCACTGTCAAGCCCAAAGTGTCAGCCACAGTCCAAGCTGCTGAAACCTCTCACATGACCTTGTACAGAGATAAAATTGAATCACCACCGTTTCTCCTCACCATAAGAATGTTCAGTAAGAATTTGCACAACTGCTTAGTTGATTCAGGAGCCTCAACTAATGTTATGCCTTTGTCAATATGCAACGCATTAGGACTGCATCCTGCTAAATCCTTAAAGAAGGTCACTCAACTGGACAAGACAGAAGTAAGTGTCGTAGGAGAACTCACTCATATTCACATGCAGCTAGCGTCTGATCCTAGGATCCAGTATTACATTGACATTCAGGTAGTTGACATACCTGATACATATGGGATGTTGCTTAGCCGGGACTGGTCTAAAACGCTTAACGGATACATGTCCACAGACTTCAGTCACATGTGGTTGCCATGGAAAGGTATACCTAATCAGATCAGGATTGATGCTGAGCCTAGGATGAAACATATGATCACCGAATATAACAGAACAAATGAGATCATGTATGTAAACGTAGAACCTGGGGTTTATCACATCAGGCCGCAAACTGTCCAAATAGAAGAGGTCCTGATGCTTGATGTTCATCATCATCATGATGATGATTATCATGAGGATATGCCAGTCGTAGAACTTAATAATGATCCTGATAATGAGAATGAAATAGATCGCTTCAGAGATTTTCAGATGCATTTATCTACTCAGA
Source organism: Cunninghamia lanceolata (assembly GCA_027924645.1). Lineage (NCBI taxonomy): Eukaryota > Viridiplantae > Streptophyta > Pinopsida > Cupressales > Cupressaceae > Cunninghamia > Cunninghamia lanceolata. The sequence continues at coordinate 10,981,237 of BSBN01000421.1, read as the reverse complement.
TAAAACGTTGTCAATTATTAAATATACCTGCTAATGATATCTTGATTGACGGATGGTGCAGACTACATGGAGAAGCACACTCGGAAAAGACTTGCGAACCATGCTTAGACATGATCATGCTGGAGCAGACGTATAGTGAAGCATCATCATCATATTCTGAGGTGAGTGCTACATCTGATGATGATGATGATACTAATTTTTATTTGTCTTCTGCAGGAACAGAAGAGTCGACGGATCCTGATGAAGATCATATCCAAAAAATAGAAGAGATCCTGGTGTCCAATCAGACGAATGATGCGAGAAAGGAAAAGATCACTCCTGGTAGTGATTGCTTCATGGAACCGGATTACGAGTTGTCTGATGAGGATAAAGGCAGTGACCTGACAAAGTTCGAAGAATTTCTGGTCAAAGAAATAAAGAAAATAACACAACAGTGTAGATCTCCCCAGGAGGTTTTAATCAAAGGTTGGTGTAGGCTGCATGAGGCGCCTCACTCAGAAACCACTTGCTCACTGTGCTTGCACATTTTGAAGAAGCATGCAGTTGTATGTGCTGAACATCATCCTCCTGCTAGGATGGAAGAGAAAACAGAAAAGCCATCAGGCTCATCAGATAAAGGAAAGGGGAAGCTTGAAGATGACACACCTAAGTTAAGGTGGATATCAGGCGGAGCAGCAGCCAGAGCTGCAAAGAAAAAGGAAAGTTCAAATAAATGTCCTGCTGAAGATAAGCCTTGGATCCTGAGGTTTGATGGATCCAAATCCAAGCAAGTTTCTGGAGTAGGGATTGACCTTACTGATCCATCAGGGAAATCCCATTTAGCAGCTTACAGATTACAGTTCCCCTGCACTAATAATGTCACAGAGTATGAAGCTCTGATTCATGGACTGTTGTTTGCCCATAAGAAGAAGGTGAAGATCCTGCATGTCTTCGGAGATTCAGAACTAGTTGTGAGGCAAGTACGAGGAATTTACTCTTGTAACTACAGAAAGCTGTCAAATTACAAACATCGTGTGTGGGACCTGATTGAAGACTTTGATGCCTTCAACATCGTTCACGTGCCAAGAGAACAGAACCAAAGGGCAGATGCACTTGCTCAGGCCGCCAGTACGCTGGAACCACTGTCTATATCTGGTCTGAAGAGATTTTCAGTAGAATTGGTGTCAGTACCTTCGGTACCTGACAATGTGACTAATCTCCAAGTGTTTGATGATGATCAGCACATCCTGGACTTCATATCAAACAGAGATGTATTTGAAGCTCAGATCATAGATGAAAATGGTATGGAAGATCATGTCTGGGAAGAAGATGAGATTTTAGAGTTGCCTGGCAACACAATTCCCAAAGGTATGATTGAATTAGAAAGAGCCTTTGATCTAGATAATATGCTCAAGCATAAGGATCTGCCTAAGGCAGATGGAGGTCAATATTCACAGGTGAATATTGGACAAGCTGATGACAAGAAGAATGTCTTGTTGGGTAAGGTTTGTACACCTGAAGAGTTAGATGGAATAACTCAAGCCCTTAAGGATTATATACATGTAATTGCATGGACTTATGACGAGCTGAAGACGTATGACACTTCTGTCATAACTCATACTATACCCCTCAAGCCAGATGCAAAACCTTTCAGACAGAAGCAGAGGCCAGTCAATGCTCTGTTTGAGCCCATCATCCTTGAGGAAGTCAAGAAATTGTTAAATGCCCGGATAATATTTCCTGTAAGGCACTCCACTTGGGTGGCAAATCTGGTACCAGTCAGGAAGAAGAATGGAGACATCAGATTGTGTGTGGATTTCAGGAACCTGAACAGAGCATCAGAAAAGGATAATTATCCTTTACCCTCTTTGGATGAAGTTCTGCAGATGGTAAATGGAGCCAAGATGATGTCCTTCTTGGACGGTTTTTCAGGGTACAACCAAGTGATGGTAGACAAAATTGACAGATTAAAGACTGCCTTCACCACAAAATGGGGGATATTTGCATATAGACGTATGCCGTTTGGATTGATAAATGCTGGAGCTACATTCCAGTGAGCAATGGACATAGCCTTCAGAGGCTTAATAGGAAAATGTATAGTCATCTACATGGATGACCTGACAGTTTTCTCCAAGGAAAGGGGAAATCATGTTGCTGATCTCAGAAATGTACTGAAGAAATGTGAAGAATATGGAATATCTTTGAATCCCAAGAAGTGCATATTCGGGGTCACAATAGGAAAGTTATTAGGCCACCTGATCACAGAAGATGGGATTATCATTGATCCTGACAGGGTGGAATCTATTATGAAATTACCACTTCCAGGAAGCAAAAAGGAGCTTAAATCTTATTTTGGTAAGATAAATTTTGTGAGGAAGTTCATCACTGGCTTTGCTGAGATTGTCAGACCACTGAATGCCATGTTGAAAAAAGATGCACAAATTGACTGGACACCAGAAGCTAGAGCTGCTTTTGAAGATATAAAGAAGGCCATTTCAGATGCTCCTGTCCTCATTAGTCCAGATTATACAAAAGATTTCTACATCTACTCATTTGCTTCAGAACATACTTCTGCAGCAGTGTTAACTCAAAGAAATGAAGATAAAGAAGAGAAACCAATTGCCTTCATGAGCTGTCCTTTCAGGGATGCTGAGTTAAGATATGTAGATGTTGAAAGACAGGCACTTGCATTAGTCAGAGCAGTAAAAAAGTTCAGACATTATATACTGAGGAGCAAAGTGATTGCTGTGGTACCAGATGCAGCAGTAAAGATGCTGCTGATGCAGAGTGAACCTGGTGAAAAAAGGGCCAAATGGATTACGGTACTACAAGAATATGACATGGAGATCACACCCATGAAGCTAGTAAGAGGACAGGCTCTGAGCCAGATGATATCTGAAACTGATCCAAACATCATCGGTCAGCAGTATGTGATAGATGAGAAAGACAATAAAGAATGGTATTCAGACATCAGGCACATCCTGATCACTGGAAGATGTCCTTTGAGGATGCAGGCTTCATAGAGAAGAGCCTTAAAGATGAGATCCCAGAAATATATGATGAAGGGAGGAGCCCTGTTTAAAAAGAATTATGAAGGGATATACCTGAGATGCTTAGAGAAACCAGAAGCTAATAAAGTCTTGACAGAGCTACATGACAAGTTTGGAACTGCCCACGGATCAGCGTTGGCCACAACACATGCAATCCTCAGAGCAGGATATTACTAGCCTACAATTTTTAAAGACACAGCTGATCATGTTAAATGTTGTCATGTTTGCCAGGTTGCTGCCAACAGAGAAAAGTATGCTGCACAACCATTGCAGCCAGTGATGGAGGAGCGCCCATTTGCACAATGGGGCATGGATTTCATAGGACCAATCAATCCTCCGTCTTCTTCAGGCCAGAGGTATGTCCTAACAATTACTGATTATTGTACCAGATGGACTGAGGCTATCAGCAGCAAAACTTGTACTGCTGATGATGTCATTAAATTTCTGGAAAGCAACATTGTCACCAGGTATGGAACTCCTTATGCATTGGTAAGTGATAATGGTTCTGCCTTCATTTCCACTAAATTGTCAAGTTGGGCTTTTGATCATGGGATTATACTTAAGTTCTCATCCAATTACTATCCCCAGGGAAATGGATTAGCAGAATCCACCAATAAGAATTTACTGAGTATCATAAGAAAATTGATAGAGAAAAATCCCAGGGAATGGAACTCATTTCTGAAGTATGCCTTATGGGTAGACAGAACTAGAATGAAAATTGCATTAGGAAACTCACCTTTCCAGCTAGTATATGGGGTAGATCCTATCCTCCCTGTAAACTTGAAAATTCCTACTCTGCAGTTTGCCCAAGACTATCTAGGCATAGATAATAAACAGGAAGTCAGGTTGCTTCAGTTGATGCATCTGGAAGAAAAACGAAACCAAGCAATTGACCAATTTGCAAAACATCAGGCTGTTGTCAAACGCTGGTTTGACAAGAGAGCCAGAATTAAAGCTTTCAGGATATCAGATTTAGTCCTGATGTGGGATAAAGCCCATGAAAGGAAAGGTGATCATGGTAAGTTTGATAGACTATGGATAGGTCCCTTTCAGATTTCTGAAATTTTAGGAGACAGCACTTATAGGCTTAAGAACCTGACAGGTGAGGATGTCCCGTTGCCAGTCAATGGACAATTCCTCAAACATTATTTCCAGGCCTGAGCGACTTCATGGCAGTCTTGTGTATCATATTGTATATTTGTATAGTTGTTTGTACAGTTTGCTTGTTGTTGTTGTTGTTTGTTGGTTGGGACCTTGTTCTGGTAAGTCAGGATGATGCACTTCATCACCTAAGAAAATAACTAAATTGTTAGGATTCAAGTGATGAGATCAGATTTAGATATAGATTGTAATTCATTCTGATAAATACTCATGATCAGGTTTATGATGTCTTTTCATCAGGGTACTTTTTCTTGTCCAAAGTGAATCAAACACAATGAAACACCTAACAGCCTTGGGTTTGTTGAAGATATGAGTATAGGTGTTAAGTGAAAAATCTAAAGGGACTCCCTTGCTACCAATACAATCTCCAACCTAAAGCTGCAAGTGACTACACCTTGTACAAATGAGCAGACATGATGATATCAAATTTGAAATTTTAAAGGAAAATCAGAAACAAAATAAAATTAGGCCATCTAAGTAACTCTACCGGGGCTATGGACGCCTGCTGGCAGTGGGGCTCTACTTAGGGAGATTGTATAGATAACCTTGCCGGGGTTATAGACACTTGCTGGCAGCAAGGCTCTATCCAGGTTGGCTATGAGGGATGATCTCCAACTATGTAGTTTAACACCAGTTACTTATGTTTTCAACTTACTTTCAAGATGAGGATAATTAATCATCTGCACACACCTGATCCTTTGTTAGCTTTATCACCATAATGAAATTTTATCATTCAAAGATCATGATGATTTACTTAGACAGAATTAGAATACTATAGATGAATATGATCATATCACTTGAATTATTTGAATTTTGTTGTTTTCTTTGGTGGCAAGTTGTTGTGTGGTTACACAACACGCCCCATTTTGACTTGGCAAAACAGGGACCCAACTTTTGTTTTGGCTTGTGTTGTCTGTTTCTGGCGGTTTGGTAAAAATAAGTCAGGTGCATCATCATCATGAAGGTCAGGATGAGGTAGGTCATCATCATGAGGTTAGTTTGTCAAAGTTCATATTTTGTTTCTATGACTTCATGGTTAGAAAGAGCTTGAAATTCCATACAGGTTTGCCTTTTGCATCACTGGAAAATTCGTCCATATGAGGGAGTTGTGAGCAGTCAAAGTTTTGGTCAAACCTGATAATTGCTATATGAACATCATCATCATGATATTTGAAAAGCCCCCCGATAATATCTTGAGGTCGAAACATCCGGACGTCAAGTTTAGGTCGTATTAACCCTTTCCCGTCGGGCGGTCTTTTGTATCGCCAAAGGTCATCATCATGATCTTACTCTATCACCGGATAAAAATCATGCAGTCCCGAAACATCCGGACGTCAATCTTAAGTGCAGGTGTGTTTTACCCATCGAGTAACCTTGGAAACATTGCGAGCATCATCATGATATTCCAACATCACCCGATATTATAATATCATGCTGATATTATAATATCACCTTACTTAGAGAAATCTGCCATCTGCATAATTTGCGCGCGCACGACAGTCTTGGTGATCAGCATCATCATGATATTTCGAGACCTGACATTTCCTAATATCCTCCTGACCTCCTTTTGCGTGATCATGATGATCACCTTATCTTTCGAAGCGGAGGGTGATTTTCATTTCTTAAAGTCATGTTGAACAAGATCATCATGATCTTGTTAGTCTTTCCCGACAGTTCGTGATATCATCCTGCCGGCAAGTATAACTTTTTGCAAATATGATGATGACGATGATGTCACCATCACCTTTCTCCTTCGGCATGATATTTTCCAAGGCGTGATCCATTTCGCCAATATGATGATGACGATGACGTCATCTTCGAAGATTAACACAAGCCCCGGATATCCTGATGACGTCATCAGGACTTTCGGCAGGATCATATTGTTGATCACCCAGTGCGTATATGATGATGATGATGTTCATCATCCTGATCTTCCAAGCAGGGTGGACTTGGCCGAAATGGGTCATATTGCATTTATCCACCTGATCATCTTCCTTAGAGGGGAACCCGATATTCCATTTACCTCCTGACCTTAACGAAACATGACGGTGACGTCATCCCTTTGCATTTTAACCAAGCCTGATGATGACGATGACGTCATCATGATTTTCCTCAGCGGCAGGATCATTTTCCAGGTCCTCCTATTTGTCTTCATCATGATGATGATGACGATGTCTTTCTTTCCCGAATGTGCAAGAACAAAACATCCTGATGTGCTTTCCATCAGAGCATTAGGAAAGGAGGATCATCATATTTTGTGATATCCTGCGGCCACTTTGAAGATATATAGTTGGTCATCATCATGATTTTTGGCATCGGTATAACTGTTGCCGTCGGCCTAAGGTAAAATTGTCACCCTGATCATATGTAGTCACGCCGATGCAAATATGATGATGATGCAGAGCCGTATTCTAAGGATGGTTGAAGGGCGATTATTTCTTTGTATATCTAGATCATCATCATCATATTTTGAACCCGATATACAAGAAAATGGGCAAAAACATGAAGCGATGGAAATTTGAAAGCCCGACTGCCTGAATTTTGGTCAACGAGGGTTGACCTGGTTGTTTTCATGCTGTTTATGCATTTAGTGCATATTTTTCACAGGTAAAGCCTGATTGCCTGTGGCTGCACATGGGGAGGTATGTTTAATAAAGTGTTTACTTCCTGTTGTTTATCATGATGATGATGAACTTAATGTTTGTCTGTTTACTTGCAGGAAGTCATGATGCTGCTGAAGCTGAACATTGAAGTCATGATGCTGCTGAAGCTGAGCGTGGAAATCATGATGATGCTGCTGAAGCTGAGCATTACAAAGTTGCGCATGGAGTCAACATGGACCAGACATGAAGAGGATATTGTCAAATATGCTGTTTGCCAGCTGGAGACCGAATCAAGTCGAAGATGCTGGAATATTCTGTGCCAGCTGTACCTTTGCTAACTGACGAAGCATGTGCTTTTCATCTGGGCCGTTGTTTGTTGTGAGAGGATCCTGATCCTTGGATCATTGTAACCGTTTTCTGGCAGTTGTTCTATATAACATCCAGAGCTTGTCATTTTAAAAAGGGGGAAATACATTAGAATACACAAACGCATCTGGCGAAAGAGTCAATTACAGTAGAATAAATTAGGAGATCGGATTACTGAGACTAATGAGGATAGAATTGTTGAAATGTCAAGGTTCTTTCTTCAGATCACTGTAAATGTACCTGTTCTTGAGCATACTGAATGAATATGAAGTTCCAGATTACATCCTGATTGTAAATTTTACGTAATCTTTTGTTGATTTCTGGATATGTACTGGTGAATGCTGTGTTCAACTGGAAGCGCTTTCATTTCATTACATGTTGTTGTCAACTTTCCTTTGAAGCTTTGCACTAGATCATGCGGATTTGTGGAATATCCTGGTGAAGTATGATTTCTAGTTTTCCTTCTTTTCATTGCAAGTATGGGAGCTTGTATGTGAATCAGTGATCTAAGTCCAGTAATTTTAGGAATCTCACTCTCTAACCCTTTTCCTTTTTTCAATTTCATTAATTCATCACCATAACTGCAAATCATGATAAATAACAAGCAGAAATAGTGAAATATGCTAAAATCCCGTAGGTAACTGAAGATCCTTAGCATATTTGGTTAAATGCATGTAGTATTGAAAATATCATGCAAAGAATTATAAATAATGGTAGAAATCATGCAAATATCAGCCTGTATGCACATTATTTGACTAAATTTACAGTGCAGAGGTAGAATTGTTGGAGACTTATGCAGAGCGAACATCCAGAGCAGGATATTTGAAGATGATGATGATGAACAGTGCAGAAACACGTAAGGCCCCTGAATGGAAAACAGCAACACACATCAACCACTGAGTAACGTCAGTAGATTAAGACCTAATCAACGGAGATTTGGGATCATGAATTCTTTGAATTCATCGTATCTTTCAAGATGAGTAAAGGTTGTTGTGTAACTTTTATTCTATGTTTGTGAATGACTAACATCATGACCAACATTATTCTCATGTGTGGTTTCATATGACAGTTAGTATGTTTTATCGATAATCTTTATTGCGACAATGATAATTTATATGCTTTGACATTGTTTTACATTCAGGTGATTATGATGTTGATCTTACTCTGATTGTCATATGTTAGAATTGATTTTTATGTGACTGATTCGTTATCATAAGATGTTTTGTTGTGATGTTTTCTATGGATTAATCTTATTATGTGTATCATGCGATTATCTAATAATGGTTCTTATTTAGTCATTCAGTAACTGATTGCTATGTGTATTGTGATTACGTGTTTCATGTGATGGTGAAAGGGATAGTGTCATGTTGTGATGTTCACAACATGCCCCATTTTACTCCTTGGCAAAATGAGGACCCTTGCTGTGGCTATTGATTTTTGCTTGTGTGTACTATTCTGCTTGGTGGTAAAGGGAAAAGAGGGTGAAATTTGCAAACTTTGCTAAAACTAGAGAAAAAATTGCATTAAGTACTAGGGCTGAGTATAGGTGAATTCCTTGTTGAAAATGAACAGGGGTTGCTTTTTGAACCATCTTAAAATTCCTTGTATGTCTCAAGTTATGACTGTTTTGGTAAAATGCACTGTTGAATGGGTTTATTTGTATATACAAAGTCACTTGTACATACATCAAGTCACATATACAATGTTCTTTGTATGTTAGGTCATTGTATCTTGCACATACAAAATTGATTGTATATCAGGTCATCCATATACAAGGTCTTTTGTGTATCACTCATATGCAAAGTCGCAGAAATAGGTTATCGGCTTTACATACAAAGTTGTTTTTATGTTTTCTTTCTACTTGTATGCATTTGCTAATGTTCTATTTGTACATGCAGGTTGGACCCGACGTAGTTATGAATTGAAATGAATGTTTGGTTAAAATCTGCCAAATGCATCTTTTGTTTGTATGTATCTTACATACATTCATTATATACATTTCCAATGTGCAGGCCGTGGACCCAAAAATATCGTGAAGTAGAGTTAAATTGTTATATATTTGGCATTTGTATGTTTAAGCATACAAGCGAAGTCTACAATGGCCTTATACATTGCGCAGACGTGAAAGAAAGTAGAAGGGAGTTAATTTGTTGTATGTTTCATGCAATGTATGTGTCTTACATACATTGTGATATGCAAGGCTTTATGCATGGCACGGATCTAAAAAGGCTATCAAATGGGAAGTAATCGTTGTATGTTGCGCCGCTTGTATGTATGTTTCGCAACATACATTGATTAATACATACAAGTGCCAGAATCCAAAAGAAATTGGAATCTGATAAATGTAATGTATCAAACACGAATGTATATTAAGAGATACATTGCATTTCATACATTGCCGATGTACAAGATAGAACTCAGAACAATTTTAAATTTGGTTAATACAGTGCATCACGCCTGATTGTATATCAAGAGATGCATTGTGTTTTATACATCACAGATTTGACAGGGGTCGTAAACTGCAGTCAATGAAAGGAGTTGAAGTCTGATAGGGACATACAAAGGGGTTTGTATGTATCGGCTTGTATATATTGGAATATATATCTCCACATACAAGCGATACATGCAAAGCAATAGATGCATTCTCAAAACCCAAGTAGAAAGTTAAAGCGAAAGGGGGATCTTTGTATATTCGGAATGCTTGTATATCGAGACATACATGCCTGATATACAAAGAAAACATACATTCCTGATATACAAAGATTTAAACTGGCGAAAGGGTGGGAAAGCAAAGCGATGGGTTTTTTTGAAGCTGTTTTAGAGCCGAATGCATATTTTTTGGTCAACGATGGTTGACTTGACCAATTTTGACATTGTGTATGCGTTTGAGTGCGTGATTTTCATGGTTTCATAGCTCGATATCTATTTTTGAGCATTTAGAGCCTGTTTTAATACAAATATCTAATTTTTTTCTTGCTGATTTATCAAGCAATGGTGCTTATCCCTGCTTGTTTATTGCAGATTGCTGGGGCTATTTCGAAGTAGCTAGAAAATACAGAGTTGTCAACATGGTGGCGGTGTGTAGATGGATATTAGGACGGTGCATTAATGGCAACTATGGGTGGTGGATCAGATCCCAAGGGGCTTTCAATCCGAAGGAGTTTGCAGATGGAAACATTATTGTTGGAGCGGTGCTCGGTATGGGCACACTGTTCATATTTTGGCAAGATTTGTTTTTCATCATCTGATATTGCACTGGATGGCTATAGGCCATATATATTGAGCCACTTTATTCTGTAAAGGGGGAGTTCAATCATTCAAAAAATAGACCTATAGCAATTTCATGTAGGAGATCAGATTACTGAGACTAATGAGGATTGAACTATTGAAACATCATGGTTCTTTCTTCAGATCATTGTAAATGTACTTGTTCTAAAGCATACTGAATGGAGATGAAGCTTCAAATTACATCCTGATTGTAAACTTTACATAATCTTCAAGTTGATTTTTGGATATGTACTAGTGAATGTTGTGTTCAATAGAAGGGCTTTTATTTCATTGCATGTTGTCAACTTTTACTTTGAAGATTTGTACTGGATCATTCAAATTTGTGGAATGTCCTGGTGAAGCATGTTTCTAGTTTTTCTTCTCTTCATTGCTATATCGAAATATGTATGTGGATCAATGATCTCGGTCAAATAATTTTGGGAATCTCACTCTTTAAACCCTATCTCTGTTATTTTCCCTTTTTTCTAAAATTTCATGGAATCACTTCCATAATTGCAATACACAGATAAATAATAAGTAGAATAGAGAAATATGCTTACACCTCATAGATAACTGAATATCATTAGCATATTTGAGCTAAATGCATGTAGTGTTGAAAATATCATGCAAAGGCTTGCGAATAATGGTAGAAATCATGCAAATATCAATCTATAGGCACATTATTTGAGCAAGTTCGTAGTGAAAAGACAAAAATTACTAATGAATCTAAGGCCCCTGAATAGAAAACAACAACACACATCACCCACTAAGTAATGTCACTAGATTATGAACTAACCAATGGAGACTTGGGATCATGAATTCTCTGAATTCATCGTATCTTTCAAGATAAATAAGGGTTTTTGTGTAACTTTTGTTTAGTGTTTGGTTGTGACTAACATCACCATCAAAAGATAACTGGCACTAGAAGGAGGGCCACCTCTCATTATCACTAAGTTTTTGTCCAATTTGATAATGCAGACAATAAGGTAACACTCAAGCACTCTCTATATTTTAAGTTATATGTAAAGATTTGTTGTTTTAAGTTTGTACACGCTAATCATTTGTGAAGTTTTCAAGATTAAGCATAAATACAGCCTTAGCTAGGGGGTTTCAACTGATCTTTACAGTAAACTAGCCAATCTTCCTTAAAATTTAAGAAATCCTGGCTCCCAAGCCAAATACCAGGTCCATATCTAGTGGACTCTTTGAATAATTACCTATCAGGGGATTTAGACCTAGAACTGTGGACATTCATCACTCTCCTGATTCTAGTACATTAGAAGCTTCACCAGAACACGCTCCTATAACTCCTCTCAGGTTTCAAACACCTACAGGACCACCCGTCACACCTCAGGTCCAACCTCAACCTGTCATACCTCAAGTTCAAGCCCCACCAATTCCAATGTCATTCTTTGCTGCAAAGTCACCTCTAACTTTTAATGCATATCATGCTCTACCTAAGAATCCTAATAAAATTTGTCCTAAGTATCATCCATATCAAGATGTTGATGATCATATCAGAACTTTCAAGGAAGCTTGTTGCAGGGCTAGAATTGAGCATCAAGATGTTGTATGTAGGTTATTTCTATTTTCTTTAGGGGAAGAGGCATATAACTGGTATACTAGTCTTGGTTAGGGTTCAGTCGATTCATGGGATGCCTTAGAAAAAGACTTTAAGGATAGGTTCAGAACACCTATAGATCCTTCAATGAATTATCATTTGTTTACCACAATCAAGAGATTTGAAGGAGAACCTATTGCTAACTTCAATATAAGATTCCAAAAAATGCTCTCAAAGGTAGTAGCACCTTATGCTGTAGCAGATGAAGCTACTAGGAGCATTTATTATTCATCTTTAGATCCCTTGACTTCCATGTTTATCAGGAGAGCACATCCTGGTGTAACAACTTTGGCAGAAACTTTTGAAGAAGTTATCCAAGTCAGTCAGTAGTTGGCTCCTGCTCCTACACCAAATATTGCCTTCCCTACACTTCCTGGTTAACTTACATATCCTATTCCCCAAAAGACCAATAGGGCCATGGTACCTTCAGCTATGATACCAGCCCTTTGCAGATACCTCCACTCAGTATCATGCCACCACCAAATGGTAATGGCCAGATGTTGCGATATCCAGGACAAACACAAGTACCTCAAGTTGTGGAACAATCCAACAATAACAGTGGATCTTCCTTTTTCAAGCCCCAGGCAGAGAGTGTAGTGGCCAAGGTTCAGGAAGAGAAAGAAGAAATCAAAGAAATATCAACATAGTTAAGGAAACTTACTACTGAAGTCACTCATCTGAGGAATCAGAACTTCCACTCTCAACCAAATCAGAACAGAGGTTATGCCAATGACAGACCTAATCATCCTGATAGGGGGTACAACAATAATTACAATAACAATAATGGCAACAATAATCCTCCTAGACAGCCTAGAGTGTGGAGCACTAGGCCAAACAATGGTTCCTTGCCATCACCCCTAGACAATCAGCCTCCTAGTGAACCTAGGCAAACCACTAGAGTAAACCTTGCAGAGGCAACACTTACAAACTGGTGCAGGATACATAACACCAATGCTCATGCTGAGCTAGACTGTCCTCAATTCAGGATTGCTGCCAGTATTTTCCAAGATGAAGTGTCCAATACTTCAGGAAATCCACCTTATGTAGAGGGAACCAAAATTGTCCCCTGTGAATATGACTCTGCCCTAGAGCTAGAAAGATTCATGCATCATCCTTGTCAGCAGACAATTTCATCTCACTAGGATAACACCTCAACATGTGAAGAATCAGCCATGGCTTTTGAATCTAACTATGTCTTTCCATTTGAAGATGAAAATGAGCCATCAATTGAGCATGAGGAAGTTAACGCTTATCAACAGTAGCCTCATGGTAAGCATAATTACAACTTGAGGAATAACTCAAATAGATCCGCTAATCCTTTGACCACATCCTTGCCTCCAAACAATTTCAACACTCGACCTGATCCCAAGGCAAGTAATAACCCTTGATTTCCCAAAGTTAATGCTCAATATTTGGCACCACAAAACATAGCACCAAAAGCTACAAATCTACCTCCTGAGTCTGACAAGTTAGTCACTTATCTGATTGATGAAAGGAAAAAGATCAAAATCAGCCTGCCATTGTCAAAATTGCTTAAAGCCACTACTATCAAGAGAGCTTTCATGAAATCATTAGATGATCCTGCTCAAAGGAAGATAGTCATACCTCAGGCCATTTTGGAAATAAAGATCATGCCGCTAGGGATGTTAATGTTAAACATAAAACCTCAGCTACTATTCAAGCTGTAGAGACTTCCCACATGACCCTATACAAAGACAAGAGTGAGCCACCTCCTTTCCTCCTTACCATAAGGATGTTTGGTAAAAATTTGCACAACTGCTTAGTGGACTCAGGAGCATCTACCAACATAATGCCCCTATCCATATGCAATGCTTTAGGGTTACATCCTGCTAAATCATTAAAGAAAGTCACACAATTGGACAAAACAGAGGTAAGTGTGGTAGGAGAGCTGACTCACATTCACATGCAATTAGCATCAGATCCTATAAATCAGTACTATATTGATATCTAGGTTGTTGATATACCTGATACATATGGGATGTTACTCAGTAGAGACTGGTCAAAAACCCTTAATGGATACATGTCAACTAATTTCGGTCATATATGGTTGCCCTGGAGAGGAATACCAAATCAAATAAGAATAGATGTTGAACCCTGCATGAAGCACATGATCACTGAATATAACAAAACCAATGAAATCATGTATGTGGATGTAGAACCTAGAGTTTACTCCATCAGACCCCAGACTATTAGCATAGAGGAGATCCTGATGCTTGACATTCATAATCATGACGATGACCCTCAAGATGATAAAATAATTGCAGAATCTGATTATAATCCTGAAAATAAAATAGAACTAGATCATTTCAAGAATTTTGAGATGCATTTGTTTAATAAGGTGCAATGATGTCACTTGTTAAATGTGCCTATTCAGGATATTCTAATTGATGGACGCTATAGGTTGCATGATGAAGGTCATTCTGAAGGACTTGTGATGCCTGTTTAGACATGTTGGAGCTAGAACAAGCATACAGTGAAGCATCTTCATCATCGTCTATGATGAGTTCTGTAGACAGTGATAGCGAACCTGATTTTTGTTTATTTTCAGGAAGAAAAAGAGAATGCACATAGGGGGATGAGGGTTCTATTCAGATGACAGAAGAGATTCTGGTATGCAACAGGAGTAATGCTAAGAACAAGAAGAAAATCACCCCTGGGAGTGATTGTTTAGTGGAATCAGATTATGGGTCATCTGATGAAGATAGGGGCAGTAATATGTCCAAGTTCGAGGAGTTTCTATCAAAAGAGATTCAAAAAATGACACAACAGCAAAGATCCCCAGAGGATGTTTTGATTGAGGGATGGTGTTGGTTACATGAAGCACCACATTCAGAAACTGCTTGTTCATTGTGTCTACATATTCTAAAAAGGCAGACATTGCCTAGCTCAGAAGATTTTTCTTCTAAGGATAAAAAGAAAGAAGAGATATCAACTTCACATAAGGCTAATAAGGTGAAGGCTGAGACACCAAAATTAAAATGGATATCAAATGGTGTAGCTGCCAGAGCTAAAAGGAAGAAAGAAGGCCCAGACAAGCCTTTAATTGAAGACAAACCATGGATCCTTAGATTTGATGGATCCAAGTCAAAACAAGGAGCTGGGGTAGGGATAGACCTTATAGATCCATCTGGAAAATCCTACTTAGCAACATACAGATTGCAGTTCCCATGTACAAACAATGTGACAGAGTATGAAGCCCTAATCCATCGGATATTGTTTGCACTTAGAAAAAAGGTGAAAATTCTAGATGTCTATGGAGACTCAGAATTAGTTGTGATGCAGGTAAGAGGTATATACTCTTGCAATTACAAAACGCTGTCCAATTACAGACATAGGGTGTGGGACTTAATAGAAGATTTTGATGCATTCAATATCACCCATGTACCCAAAGAACAAAATCATAGGGCAGATGCTTTGGCCCAGGCTGCCAGTACTCTAGAACCTCTGTCCATATCTAGTCTAAAATGATTCTCGGTTGAATTGGTATCAATATGTTCTATGCCTGATAATGTAACTAATCTTCAGGTGTTTAATGATGACCAACATATAGTGGACTTTATTTCCAACAGAGATGTTTTTGAAGCACGGATCATAGATGAAATAAATATGGAAGACCATGTCTAGGAAGAAGAAGAAATCATGGAGTTGCCTAGTAATAGAATTCCTAAGGGAATGATAGAACTTGAAAGAGCATTTGATCTAGACAACATGCTGAAACAACAAAATCTTCCAAAAGCTGATGGAGGATAGTATTCGCAGGTTAACATTGGGCCGAATGATAAAAAAAGAAACATTCTAATAAAAAATGTTTGTATAGAGGAGGAGTTGGAAGGAATAACCCAAGCTCTCAAGGACTATATCCACGTCATTGCCTGGATGTATGATGAGTTAAAAACTTATGACACATTAGTCATCACTCATACAATACCCTTGAAACTAGACACTAGGCCTTTTCGGTAGAAACAAAGACCCATTAATGCTTTACTAGAGCCAATCATTTTTGAAGAGGTTAAAAGGTTGCTTGGGGCTAGGATCATATTTCCTAGGCGGCATTCCACATGAGTCACAAATTTGGTCCCAATACGGAAAAAGAATGGCAACATCAGATTGTGCATGGACTTCAGAAACGTAAATTGAGCTTCTGAAAAGGATAACTATCCTTTGCCCTCTCTAGATGAAGTTTTGCAAATTGTGAATGGAGCCAAGATGATGTCATTCTTGGATGGCTTCTCTAGTTATAACCAAGTAATGGTGGACAAAATTGACAGACTGAAGACCGCATTCACCACAAAGTGGGGAATCTTCTCCTACAGGCGCATGCCGTTTGGGTTAATAAACGTTGGAGCCACATTTCAGTGAGCGATGGACATAGCTTTCAGTGGCTTGATTGGTAAATGCATAGTTATATACATGGATGACTTAACAGTTTTCTCTAAAGATAGAGGAAACTGTGTAAAGGACCTGAGAAGGGTGCTGAAGAAATGTGAATAGTATGGGATATCCTTGAACCCTATGAAGTGCATATTTGGGGTAACCACAAGGAAATTACTAGGCCACCTGGTAATAGAAAATGGGATCATCATTGACCCTGACAGAGTGGAGTCCATCCTAAAATACAACTTCCTTGAAGCAAGAAGGCGCTCAAATCTTACTTTGGTAAGATTAATTTCGTTAGAAAATTTATCACTGGCTTTGCAGAAATAGTCAGACCCTTGAACGCCATGCTCAAGAAGGATGCTAAGATTGAGTGGACGCCTGAAGCTAGAGCAACTTTTGAAGATATTAAAAAGACCATATCAGATGCTCCAGTTCTTATCAATCCAGATTATACCAAGGGCTTTTACATTTACTCATTTGCTTCAGAACATACTTCTGCAGTAGTGTTGACACAGAAAAATGAAGAAAAGGAGGAAAAGCCTATAGCCTTCATGAGCTGTCCATTCAGAGATGTAGAGCTTAGATACATGGATGTTGAAAGACAGGCACTTGCTTTGGTTCAGGCAGTTAAGAAATTTAGGCATTACATTCTGAGAAGTAAAGTGATTGATGTAGTACTTGATGTAGCAGTGAAAATGTTGTTAATGCAAAGCAAACCAGGAGAAAAGATGGCTAAATGGATCACTATCCTTCAAGAGTATGATATGGATATTATACCCATGAAGTTAGTAAGAGGATAGGCATTGAGCCAGATGATATCAGAGATTGATCTTAATATCATGAGCCAGCAGTATGTTGTGAATGTAAAGAAGGATGGAGAATGGCACTCAGACATCAGACACCTCCTGATTAGGGGAAGATGTCCCTCGAGATTGTAGGCCTCACAAAGGAGAGCCTTGAAGATAAGGTCACAGAAATACATCATCAAAGGAGGAGTCCTTTTCAAGAAAAACTATGAGGGGATATACCTAAGGTGCCTGTAAAAATTAGAAGTAGATAAGGTGTTGGCAGAATTGCATGATAAATTTGGGACTACACATGGATCATCCCTAGCCACCACTCATGCTATCCTCAGGGTAGGATATTATCGGCCCACAATTTTAAAAGACACTGCTGAACACATTAAATGTTGTCACATCTATCAAGTTGCTACAAATAGAGAAAAATATGCTGCTCAACCTTTGCAGCCAGTGATGGAGATGCACCCATTTGCTCAATGGGGAATGGACTTCATAGGGCCCATCAATCCTCCATCATCTTCAAGCCACATGTATGTTTTAACTATCACTAATTATTGTACTAGGTGGACTAAGGCTATCAGTAGTAAGACATGTAATGCTAAGGATGTCATCAGATTTTTGGAAAGCAATATAGTGACTATGTATGGAGTTTCATATGCTTTAGTATGTGATAATGGGTCTGCTTTTGCTTCAATTAAATTATCAAGTTGGCCTTTTGATTATGGGATCATCTTGAAAGTCTCCTCAAACTACTATCCCCAAGGGAATGGATTAGCAGAATCCACAAACAAGAACCTATTGAACATCATAAAGAAATTGATAGAAAAGAACCCAAGGGAATGGAACACTTTATTGAAGTATACCTTGTGGGTGGATAGAACCAGGAATAAGGTTGCATTAGGAAATTCTCCTTTTCATCTTGTATATGGGGTGGATCCTATCCTCCCTATTAACCTAAGGATTCCTACATTGTAGTTTGCACAAGAATACCAGGGCATAGATAATAAACAAGAAGTTAGGTTGTTGTAGTTGATGCACCTAGAAGAAAAAAGAAGTGAAGCAATTGACTAGTTTGCTAAACATCAGGTTGTTGTCAAACGTTGGTTTGACAAAAGAGCCAGAATTAAGGCTTTTAGGATCTCAGATTTGGTCTTGATGTGGGATAAAGCACATGAGAGGAAAGGAGATCATGGTAAGTTTGATAAACTTTGGATAGGTCCCTTTCAAATTTCTAAAATTTTAGGAGACATCACCTACAGGCTTCAGACCTTAACTAGTGAGGATGTTCCATTACTAGTTAATGGATAGTTTCTCAAACATTACTTCCAAGCTTGAAGTGGTGCCATAACAACCATGTGTATCATAGTGTGCATTTCTTGTATAGTTTTTTGTACAGTTTGCTTGTTTTGCTTGCTTTGTTGTTTCCTCAGCAGGGACCTTTATTTTGATTTAGAGTATGAAGGAGCAGGCTAACAACCATTGAAAACAATCTAGAAATCAAAACATTCATGTTAGTTATCTAAAATTTTTATGCATAGCTTGTTGTGACTATCATGAATGTAGAAATTTGTCTGACTTGTGAAATTTTGTATTCAATAAGAATGGGTTGAGTGTACAAGGAATGTTTCTCACGATGACACACCTAAAATCCTTGGGTTTGTTGAACTTACCAGTGTAGATATTAGGTGAAAAATCAGAGGCCACCCTTGCTACCATTACAATTCTTAGCTTAATTTTAGCAAGTGACCACTCCTTGTATCATGAAGTTACAAATGTGCATAGTATCTTATGAAATCTCTATCAAATACAATAAATAAATAAATAAAATGGAATTTACTAAAAATCCAAACTAAGCCATCTAAGTAACTCTACCAAGGCTATAGACACTCGCTGGTAGTGGGACTCTACTTAGGAGAATTGTAATGATAACCTTGTCGGGGCTATGGACGCCTGCTGGCAGTAAGGCTCTATCTGGTTAGCTATGAGGGGATATCCTCACCTACATAGGCTAATATCAGTCACTAGTTTGTTCAACTGATCTTCAAGATGAAGATTATTAATCACATGCACCCACTTAAACTGAAAGGAAAATTCATGCACCTTATTGAATACATTGAGTCTCAAGTTGAATAATGATTTGCGGAAAAGATAGTTGGAAGTTATGAATTTATTTCATTCAGTTTCCTTTAATGGTTTGAATTTGATTGTTTGGTTTGGTTTCTAGTTGTTGTGATGTTCACAACATGCTCCATTTTACTCCTTAGCAAAATGAGGACCCCTGTTGTGGTTGTTGTTTTTTTCTTGTGTGTGCTGTTCTACTTGGTGGTAAAGGGAAAAGAGGGTGAAAATTGCAAACTTTGCTAAAACTAGAGAAAAAATTGCATTAAGTACTAGGGCTAAGTACAGGTGAATTCCTTGTTGAAAATGAATAGGGGTTGCTTTTTGAACGATCTTAAAATTCCTTGTATTTTGCAAGTTGACTGTTTTGGTAAAATGCACTGTTGAATGGGTTTGTTTGTATATATAAAGTCGCTTGTATATACATCAGGTCACATATACAATGTTCTTTGTATGTTAGGTCGCTGTATTTTGTACATACAAAATTGATTGTATATCGGGTCATGCAAAGTCGCAGAAATAGGTTATCGGCTTTACATACAAAGTTGTTTGTATGTTTTCTTTCTACTTGTATGCATTTGCTAATGTTCTATTTGTACATGCAGGTTGGACTTGACACAGTTATGAATTGAAATGAATGTTTGGTTAAAATACGCCAAATGCATCTTTTGTTTGTATGTATCTTACATACATTCATTATATACATTTCCAATGTGTAGGCCACGGACCTAAAAAGATCGTGAAGCAGAGTTAAATTGTTGTATATTTGGCATTTGTATGTTTAAGCATACAAGCAAAGTATACAATGGCCTTATACATTGCACGGATGTGAAAGAAAGTAGAAGGGAGTTAATTCATTATATGTTTCATGCAATGTATGTGTCTTACATACATTGCGATATGCAAAGTTTTATGCATGGCACAGATCTGAAAAGGCTATAAAATGGGAAGTAATCAGTGTATATTCTGCCGCTTGTATGTATGTTTCGAAACATACATTGCTTAATACATACAAGTGCCAGAATCCAAAAGAAATTGGAATCCGATAAATGCAATGTATCAAACTTGAATGTATATTAAGAGATACATTGCATTTCATACATTACCGATGTACAAGATGGAACTCAGAAGAATTTTAAATATGGTTAATACAGTGCATCATGCCCAATTGTATATCAAGAGATGCATTGTGTTTTATACATCATGGATTTGATAGGGGTCGTAAATTGTAGTCAATGAAAGGAGTTGAAGTCCGACAGGGGCATACAAAGGGGTTTGTATATATCGGGTTGTATATATTGGAATGTCTATCTCCACATACGAGCGATAGATGCATTCTCAAAACCTGAGTAGAAAGTTAAAGCCAAAGGGGGATCTTTGTATATTCAGAATGCTTGTATATCGAGACATACATGCTTGATATACTTGAAGATTTAAACTGGTGAAAGGGCGAGAAAGCAGAGCGATGGGTTTTTTTAAAGCTATTTTAGAGCTAAATGCATATTTTTTTGGTCAATGATGGTTGACTCAACCAATTTTGACATTGTGTATGCATTTGAGTGTGTGATTTTCATGGTTTCATAGCCTGATATCTATTCTTGAGCATTTAGAGCCTGTTTTAATACAAATGTCTAATTTTTGTCTTGCTGATTTATCAAGCAATGGTGCTTATCCCTACTTGTTTATTGCAGATTGCTGGGGCTATTTCGAAGTAGCTAGAAAATATAGAGTTGTCGACATGGTGGCAGCATGCAGATGGATATTAGGATGGTACATTAATGGTGAGGACACTGCAAGTGACGAATCAGATCCCAAGGGGATTTCAATGTGAAGGAGTTTGTAGATGGAAACATTATTATTGGAGCGACGCTCAATATGGGCACGCTATTCAGATTTTGCTGGGATTTGTTTTTCATCGCCTGATGTTGCAATGGATGGCTATGGTCCATTGATTCATTGGGGCTTTTTGGGCATTTTGGGGATAATCAGGGGCCATACATATTGAGCCACTTTACTCTGTAAAGGGGGAGGTCAATCATTCAAAAAATCAGACCTGTAGCAATTTCATGTAGGAGATCAGATTACTGAGACTAATGAGGATTGAACTGTTGAAACATCAAGGTTCTTTCTTCAGATCATTGTAAATGTACTTGTTCTAAAGCATACTGAATGGAGATGAAGCTTCATATTACATCCTGATTGTAAACTTTATGTAATCTTCAAGTTGATTTCTGGATATGTACTGGTGAATGTTGTATTCAATAGAAACACTTTTATTTCATTGCATGTTGTCAAATTTTCCTTTGTAGATTTGCACTGGATCATATGGATTTGTGGAATGTCCTAGTGAAGCATGTTTCTAGTTTTTCTTCTCTTCATTACTATATTGAAATATGTATGTGGATCAATGATCTCAGTCAAGTAATTTTGGGAATCTCACTCTTTAAACCCTATCTCTGTTATTTTCCCTTTTTTCTTAATTTCATCAAATAACTTCCATAACTGCAATACACAAATAAATAATAAGTAGAATAGAGAAATAAGCTTACACCTCATAGATAACTGAATATCATTAGCATATTTGAGCTAAATGCATGTAATGTTGAAAATATCATGCAGAGGCTTGTGAATAATGGTAGAAATCATGCAAATATCAATATGTAGGCACATTATTTGAGCAAGTTCATAGTGAAAAGATAGAAATTACTGATGAACGTAAGGCCCCTAAATGGAAAACAACAACACACATCACCCACTGAGTAATGTTAGTAGATTATGAACTAATCAATGGAGACTTGGGATCATGAATTGTCTGAATTCATCGTATCTTTCAAGATAAATAAGGGTTGTTGTGTAACTTTTGTTTAGTGTTTGGTTGTGACTAACATCTCCATCAACATGTCGCATTACTCATGTGTGAGTACCCTGCTACGTTGTAATTCCCTTTCACGGTGTATTTGACTATATGATTATATATATATATATATATATATATATATATATATATATATATATATATATATATATATATATATATATATATGTTTGACTATTTGGTTGCTGCAAGATGTAGGTACCAGGGATTGAGTCCACCTGAATTGATAGGTCTGAGCATGCCTTAAACCCAATAGAAATTGTTGAACATAGATAACATGTGGTCCCCTAGTTAGCCATCATCCTTGAAAAGGATGAGTATCTAGTTTTGCACCCAGTCAGTGTTGTCTGTATGCGCATAATGGTCAGTCACTGTCATTGTGGTCATGCTTTCGATCGTGCATTGTGTCAGGTATTGTTTGGCATTTGGGTTATTTTGTTTGGAATTGTTTGGTTAATGTTTTGGTTAATTGCTTCATTACAATAAAATTATTAATTCAAGAGGGCACTTTGATAAATAAATATAGATGCTTTTATGTAAATTATAGTTGTGGTGAAATATGTATTATTATGTCTGAAAAATATTCTCTTTCTTTATTATTATTGCCTTGAGTAATTATTTTCCATTTTAGCCACTTGAAAGAAATGACAGTTACTCACCTCAAGAGGGAATCTTAGAAATAAATGCTTATTTTGTGTAAGAGACTAATTTTAGAAAAGTAAAAAGAAACTATTTTGTTTGGTTGTAAATGAAATAAAGAGAAAATTCTAAAATAAATAAAATCAGAGAGAAATTATTGTTTGGTTAAAAATAGAAAATTGTAAGAAAGTAATAAAGGAGAATCTTCTGGAAGAAATTATGGAGGTGGTTATGCATGCTCAACTTTATTTTGAAATCTCAAGACATAATTTGGGGGAAGTGTGCATTTCAAATAGAGAATATGTTTTATGTTTTGGGGAGCTCTCTCTCTCTCTCTCAAGAAGTTTTCATTTTTCTTTTGGCACTGTAAACCATAGCTTCTAGAAGAAAAGACTTGAGAAAATGGATGCGAACTGGGAAATTTTGTGAAGATGTGATAGAAGCACTATTCCAGGTATGGACTAAGATATGAATCTAATTTATTGTTGCATTAGATTTAGTAAAATAGTCCATGAATTCTCTTCTACATTTTCTGAACCCAGTCTATTGAGTTAGCCATAACTTTATTTTTACGAACTGAGTTTCTCTAATTTTTTTATATATTGTGCATGGCCTAGATATCTAATCATATCTGAAAATCAGCCATACCTAGTTTGTCATTTTTGAGTTATTAATATTTTGTGACTATCTACCTCTCACGCATTTTGTCTTTGTTTTAGCAATCTATTGCATTAGCCATAACTTTATTTTTATGAACTAGGTTTCTCTAATTTTTTTATATAGGGTGGTAGGTCTAGAAATCTAAATCATATCCAAAACTCAGCCATACCCAGTTTGTCAGTTTTGAGATATGAATATTTTGTGACTGCCTACCTCTCACCCATTTCATCTTTGTTTTAGTAGTCTATTACGTTAGCCATAACTTTATTTTTCTAAATTAGATTTCTCTAATTTTTTTATATTTGGTGCACAACCTAGATATCTAAACGGTAGCCAAAAATCAGCCATACCCAGTTTTTCATTTTTGAGATATGAATATTTGTTGACTGTCTACCTCTCACCCGTTTCGTCTCTATTAAAATAGTTAGTTGCGTCACCAATAACTATATTTTTGAATAGGATTTCTCTGAGATTTTTCAACAAATTTATTTTGTGCATATCCTATGATCATTGCTTTCCATCATATGACTTCTTTGAGGCATTCTACCAATCAGTCTGTGTGCTCTGTCTATGATTTCACATTTTGCATTGTTGGTAGCTTCTAAAGCCTTCTCAACAAATTTATTTTGTACTAATCCTATCATATGCATGTGGTTAAAAGTGTGGTAGATTTGATGAAGATGTTAGATCTATAGGAATGTTTTGTTGTTTTATATTCCTTTCCTCTCAAGCTAACCTTAGAACAAGGTTCTTTCATTGTAGTTTTAGGTTTTGTATCTTGTGATTCTATCTAGTGTAAGATATTTATAGCATTCTAATATTATAGGATTTTAGCCTTGCTTATATAGTCATATTTAATAGTATTTATAGAATTGTCTAGATTATTAATGAAATCTGCATCAATGTAAATAGTGCAAATAATTGTTGTGTTTAATTTGTATGCCTTAGGGTTATTTGCATGTTGTTCACAATCATTTTAATTAAATGAAATTAAAATAAGTCTTGAGAATTATTAGTTAAAATATTGTTGCTCATGGACACTTATATCTTATGATCATACTGTAACTGCTACTGGTGATTAGAAAGTTACAATTCTGTATTATTGAGATAGATTCACTTTATATTTGTTAGATGATTGATCATGCTTGGATTAATGTTACATTCCTTAAAAATATTGTTGAAGGGTATTAGTTTATTATATGCATTTGAGATTGAATGTGATGTGAGACCATAGTGTTTAGTGTGTCAAGTGTTTGTGTCATTTGGGAAAGTTGATTCCAGAGGCCAAGAGGAGTAGTCATGTGTATGACTCATGTGATTATGTAATCTTGCTAATAGTTGAATATGTATTCGTTATATGTTGACTCCCTTCTGTTTCTAGATTCATGTGGTTATGATGACTATGCAAGATGGATAATGCCTTGCTTAGTGTACATATTCATGTGGTTATAATGACTGTGTAAGATGGATAATGTCTTGCTCAATGTACCTATTCATGTGGTTATGATGACTGTACAAGATGGATAATGTCTTGCTCAGTGTACCTATTCATGTGGTTACGATAACTATGCAAGATGGGTAATGCCTTGCTTTGTGTAATGTGAAATAATGTATATTTTGTATTGTAAATGTATCATGATGAGAAATGTGATAGTTCATGCTTGGGTTTTGTTTTGGGCTTTGTGAATCTAGATGCAGTGAAGGGGGAGTTGCTTTCAATGTGGGGCCAGTGCCTAAAGTGGCTTGTCAGGTTAACCCATTAGAATTTGTTAATCCAATGATAACTTAATAATAAATTTAGAGGGATGGGCTATTTTCACACTAATCAAGATATTTGGATGCCTCACTCATGCCTGTAGTGCTTGTTCAAGATAAGGATGAGATGAGAAGGCCATGGTTGAAAAAATTAACTTCTTTGTCCTCATGAAAGGAATGTTGGTTCCACACGTGTCACCCTATGGGGACGACATCTAGTGAGAGACTATTAAGGTAACCATAGATGGGGGCCGACACCTAGCGAGAGACTGTCAAGGTAACCCATGGATGGGGGCGGCGTCTATTTAGAGACTGTCAAGGTAACCCATGCTAGGACCATGCAATGACATTCATCCCTACTACAGTCTAGGATTATCTAGTTGTGTTCTCCCCTTTGTTATGTGAATGCCTCTAGAAGTGATGTTTGAGTTACTTGTGATGTCCTTATTGACTGGTGTTGTTTTGGAGTCATGTGTAGTCCTTGCACCTATTAGTCTATTGTCTTTTTAACTATTGGAGGAAGTGGTGACTCTGTTGTGAATGTCATGTGTATTTGTATGTTGGAGTCATGTTAGCCTTTTGTGTTGTGTTCATGTCTTCAAAACTATTTCATGTTGTGGGACCTTATTGTTATCGCCTAGCACAGGGGTGGACCTTAGGGTTCCACATGGTCAGGTGGTTCTGCTTTTATCTCCATTGGTTTCCCTTGTTGTTGTTCATGCTCGAGAAGGATATACCTTGTATGGTAGATTTCAGATCTTGCTCTAGCTTGAGGAGACAGATACTTTTGATTATGTTTTAGTCTTGTATATCAGTTGAATCATGTATTGTTATCTTGATATATGTACTCCAATGTAATCTAGATAGAAATATTGTAAACAATGTAATGTTGTACTCTCTTGTAAAGGAGCTTGTTTAAATACTTATGATCCTATGTGCAGGATCTTGATGCTTACTTATCTGATGATATAATATCGAATTGTATGTGTTTATTTATCTGATGCAATTTGACTTGAATGAACTATGTTTGTTAGCTAATTCATAATGTTGGTTAGATCTTGTTTTAGTTCATTAGTAATGTAGCCATGAAACCCTAGAGTATAAAGCTTAATTTAAATGTTATGAATAAATATATGATTGTTGGTATTTCCTTCGTTCAAAAAAAATATATTTATCCTTTTTGTAAGCTTAGTTGTGTTATTATCTGGGTTCCTTGGCAGGGCATTACAGTATCCTCACCTCTTTCACAACTTCCAAGAGGAAGTTTAGTCTTAGTGGGGGAGGATGTGAGGCCTACCTTTTCACTCCCTTATTTTAATCATCTTGTATTACCATTGGAGACATATTTAGACTTCTGGGGACTTGTTGATGATGATGTTAGTCATAAACAAACATAGAATAAAAGTTACACAACAACCTTTACTCATCTTGGAAGATATGATGAATTCAAAGAATCCATGATCTCAAGTCTATGTTGATTAGTTCATAATCTACTGACGTTACTCAGTGGTTGATGTGTGTTCCTGTTAATCATTTACGGGCCTTACATTCTTCAGTGATTTCTATAAAGTTCATCAATATTTCTCCAAATATCCTATTCTTTATATCTGCCCTGCATAAATCTCCAAATTATTTTACCTCTGCACTATGAATTCACTCAAATAATGTGCCTACAGGTTGATATTTGCATGAATTTTACCATTATTTGCAATTCTTTGCATGATATTTTCAGCACTACATGCATTTAGCTCAAATATGCTAATGATATTAAGTTATCTATGAGATGTCAGCATATTTCATGTTATTTGCAATTATGATGGGGAATTACTCTGAAATTCAAAGAAAATTAAAAGAATACTTCAAATTTGGTGAATCTTAGCTATTGAACCACATACATACCAGATACAGTCATGAGGAGAAGAAATAAAACCATATTTTCACCAGGATGTTCCACAGCTAGATATAGATGATGCTAACTTCGAAGGAAAAGGAATGAAGATAATACATATAGACTAATAAGCACTCCAAGGGACGCAGCAAATCAAAGCATGTATCAAGAATTCAAACACTGATTACTCAGGATTTCTGATGATTTGTAATCAAATAGTCTTCTCTTTCATTAAGTATGCAATGATATGTATGCTTACAATAACTTTGAAATAGGCCCTGATATTTCAGCAGTCAAATTTCAATTAAGCTTCTAAATAATCCAATTATCACATCCCTACACCTTTTATAGAATAAGGTGAGGGAATGGTTACAGATGACGTACGGTCAGGATTTATCTATTAAGATCAATAGTCCAAATGAATAGCACATGTCTACCAGTTGGCACAGAATATTCCAGCATCTTTGACCTAGTCCATCCTCCAGCTAGCAAACAGTATATTTGACAATATCCTCCTTAGCTCTGGTTCAGGTTGCCTCCGTGTCAGCAACTCTGTAGTTTTCAATTGTACTCCAAAATAGCTTCAACATCCTGCAATAAAAATACAAGAATCAAGCATCAGCTTCATTTAATACCTAGCAGGAAAATAAACATTTATATTTTATCAGGCTGTGAATGTGCAAACCTATACATATCAAGTTATGAATATTGAGCATCCATGAAAATTCATGTAATTAAATGTCCATAGGTGGTCAAGAGGGTCTGGGTGACTATCGTTGATTGGAAAACATGCTATCAAGCCCTAAAATGGCTCAATATCTGATTAGGTCCAGGGTCATTTTAGTGATTTTTTGATAAAAATATCAAAAATATGATTTTTGGTATTTTCTACATCTTGGTAAATTGCATTTTCGGAGGCCTTCGGAGCGAAATTAGGGCCTCAACACTCCATTGGTCACTTGGCATCAAGCCCTAATAACCAAGGAACTCAAACTAGATAACTAGTTTATCTTTCCAATGAGTCCAAAAAGTTTAAATTCTAACATAGTAGCTAGGAGTTATGACCCTGCCAAGGAAAAGGTCAAAAATTTCCTAATTTTTTGAGTTTCTCTGAAGTTTTGCAAATAGTTTCACCTTTTGGTAGCTCCTTTTGCATTCCAAGGGTAATGTGACCCTTCATTATGATATGCAAGCCTTACATTTTCAGTTATCGCGTGCGTAAGATCATGCATATGCAATACATGCGCTTTTGTTCACTAAATTCCATTGAATAAAACTATCAGGTTCAGGTATGCACATTAGTTAATATGAGGGATATTAACTAATATGACTCTCTTCATAGATTGGGATATGATGATGATGTCATCATCATGGACGGGCTTCATTAAAATGTGAAAGGCTGACGTCATGGTCATACTGAAGGAAATTAGGTGATGTTAAGAAATACAACCTTGATATTGAGGAATATCACCCTCCGAATAGGATGACGTCACGGTCATATCGAGCTTTTTATATATCAGGTTAGAATGATGTCACCATCATGTTAGGAAAGATTAGTCATATTAGAAAAGATGACGGATGTTAGAGAATAGACGAGCTTCGGATGTCAAGCTGATTGATGATGTCATCGTCATATCAGGTCCTTTGTGAAATGGGATAAGCTGACGTCATCATCATGTTAATGAAGATGAGTCATATTAAAGAATGTGACCCCCTTTTGAAAGATCATGATGATGTCACCATCATGTTATTCAAAAAGGGTGATCGTTGGATACATACCTTCGTGAGGTAAAAAGGATGATGACATCACCGTCAGGGTGATTTTCTTTGTTCATCAGGATTGGATGACATCATCAGCATATTGGCTCTGGGGTGATATTTTGTGATAGGGTGATATTTGAAAGATAGGGTGATATTCAAAATATCAGGTGATATTCACAAGATCGGGTGATATTTGAAATATGAGCCCCACAAAATATATGAAGCTGTTTGATGGGTAAATACCACTATCACGTAAGATTGACGTCTAGAGTTTCAGACCAAATGATTATCGGGTGATAAAATTGGCATCAGGGTGATCTAACGTAAGGTGACTAATGTTAAGGAACATGACCCCCCTAGGAATATCAAGTTTGACCAGGACTTTGACTCACCATAACTTTTGTTCCCTAAGGAATATCAAGGTGATCCAAAAGGCAAACCTGCATGAAATTTTGTACTCTTTCCAATCATGAGTTATTGATATGAAATATTACTTTGACGAACTGACCTCATCATGATGACTTACCCAGCCCCCCTTATGTAGGATCATTTGCATGACTTACTTTTACCAGACCGCCGAAGAGCAAAAAAACAACACAAGCCAAAGCAGCAAAAAGTTGGGTCCTTGTTTTGTCAAGTCAAAATGGGGCGTGTTGTGTAACCACACAACATGACTATTGATCTTGATATGTAGGATTATTAGACTATATGCTTTTATTTTGGTTAGCATTGTTTAGTATGTTGTGATTAGACTAGATCTTGATTTCGATTGACTGATGAGGATATTGACATGTGATTTGCATTATGATACTATCTGAGATACTAGTTATGTGATTATTGTTATGTATTTATTATGCGATGTTATCTTGAGATGGATTATAGAAGTGCAAAATTATGAATGTAATTATGATGTGATTTTATGATTGTTTTATATGATTATGTGAGTGTATGTTTCCTTTGCTTCGGCTATGATATACATGTTGGATTATTTTTTGTTCAAGTGCGCAAGTGTTCTAACCAAGCCACGGTTAATCAGAGATCATCCCACACATTTTGTGAATTCCTATGTTAAGCTGATCTAGTTCCAAGAGGAACCAAGATCAACTATGTTATGCATGATAAAATTTCGTAATGTTATTATGTGGTGTTGTTTGGGATAGGTCTTCCCCTTTTATATTTGATTGTATTTGGTGTTGTAAAGGTGTAATGTTTATTTGATTTGATTTTTTTTAGTTTTTATTTTTGTGACCCCTTTTTTATGTGATTTTACTCACCCTATGGTGCTCAAAATGGGTTAAAAGTGACCCTGGGCTGTACCGCTAGGGTCTAGGGACCATTTGAGCTTGTATAACCTTATGTAAACTCTCATTTGGTAACTTAAACTTCACCTTGAAGTAAAGTGACGAAAATAGAAGTTTGGGAAGGAGTGGAAGGTTGCATCAAACACACAACCTCATCCACACCTCTTTCCAAAGCTTGGAGGAGTCTTCAAGACCCCTAAATTGTGGACTCAACTCCAAGGCTCTCCCACAATTGGTAAGGGTACCTTGGGGTTTTGTGGGCTTTCATAGGAGGATATGATTTGGGCACTTGTAGTACCAACAGCCTTCTTTGGTTCCACTTTTCTCTCTCACATGTGTGAGAAAGCACAAGTGGAGGGAGCAAGACTTGGTGGAATGGGAGGGTGACATGTGTCACCCCGACATTCCATGAAGCTTGCAAGTGGTTGTAAGGAGGGAGCAGGTGACATGTGTCACCTCTCCATTCCTCAAGGCTATTGAGGAGAGCCTATTTTAATCCCTCTTGAAGAGAGGGAGAGGGTTGTTGATTTATTTCTAATTTTTATTTTTATTTGAATTTGGGGAGAGTTAGAGAAATTTTTGGAGGCTCATTTGGAGGACTTGGAGGTGGAGTTGGAAGGGCTTTTCTTCAACTATCTTCCTTGTGGGCTATTTAAGGTAGGATTCAAGGCTAAATGCCTTTCCTTATGTAATTTACTTTTCTTGTGTGATGGTTTTGTGTGTGTGTGTATATTTACTTTTGTTGTTGTGGGGATTTTCATGGGTGTTGTGGGAGTCTCTCCACTTGGAGAAAATGCTCAACATGTGTGGAGTGGGGGAGGAATGAACCTCCTTGAGGTCACCTCCTAGTTTAGTATTTTGGCCTTGAGGGCAAGTTGTGAGTTTATGCATTTTTGAATGGCTTGAGAGCCATGGAGAAATATGTGAAATTTGTTATATATGTGATTGCTTGAGCCCTTGTGAAAATTGGTTTTTGAGACATTTGGAGTGACACTCTTGAGTTGAGTGATGTCCACTCCCCTACCCCTTTAAACTCATTTCTATGAGTTTTGTTTTGTCCAAAACATGGGAGTTCTTCATGTTTATTTTCTTTGAGTGTTTTGTTGTGATGTGGAGTGAAATTTCCTTGTGTGTGGATGAACTCCAAGCTTGGGGGTGACTCATGAGTGAGTCTATGGTAGGGAGGAGAGCAATATTTTGTGGCTTTTTCCCCCTTCCCATGATGGTTATTTTCAGGTTTATTATAGCTATGGAGCTTGGAAGAAAAGGACTACTTATGTATGAGTTTTGTCATTTTGGCTCCTTGTGAGCTATGGCCAAGTTTTGGCCTTTGTGTAGTTGTTAAAAAAAAGGGAGAGAAGGAAGATTTTTGAAGATTTTTCCTCTCCTATTTTGTAAAGTTAAATAAGTTTGTTTTGAGGTTGTATGGATTTTTATTTTGCACTTGGAAGTAAAATAAAGTGGCTATTTCATTTTGTGATAATATGGAAGTGTTGCAAATGAAAGAAATAATGCATGTGAAACTATATAGTTATTTAAATATGGTTAATTTGTTCTGCTTTTTATATGTTTTTCAAGAGAAAGAAAATATACATAGTTGCTGTCTTATTTCAAAAAAAAAAAAATGCATGTAGTTACCCTTAGATTTATTTACAAATAGAAGCAAAAAAATATGAAAATGCATTTGCTCATTTTTTTTTTTTAAATAAAGAAGATTAGTTATATTTTATTTTGCTGATTTAGAAATATGATTATTTGGAGAAAATATATTTTGTTGATGCTTCTTTCTAAGGAAAAAGAATTTGTTTATGTATTTGAAAAAAAAATATAGATGTCCAGTTTATTATTACTGTCAAAATTGTTCTATGATGTTCATTTAATCATGTATTTATGCAATATATATATATATATATATATATATATATATATATATATATATATATATATATATATATATATATATATATATATATATACATATGTATATAATATATATACATATGTATATATATTATATACAAACTGGGTATATATATAATATATACATATATATTTATATATTTGGTGTTGGTTGTATTTTGTATGAGAGTTTACACATTTCCACACAATATATATATTGTTAAATAAGCTTTAAACCTTTATGTTCATTTTGTATATATATATATTATCAAATAAAATAACCCTTTATAATAATCAAACTATTTATTTTTTTAGTGAGCAGACCTTGAGATTTTATCTGAGATAAATGAAATGTTATTATGTTCTAGGTGGAATCGAAACTCGTACCACATGTTAGGGTTTTACTGTTTTAAAAAAAAGTTTTGGGGGGATGGCGGCATGGCCGCTGCCACCAATTTTTAGGACTGTGGGAAGGATGGGGGAATAGACACCCCCTGCCTTCCCACCATTTGGTGGAAAGGTGGGGGGTGTCCGCCCCCATCCCCCTTCTCTCTAAAAACAAATGGTGTCTTATGAAATCAATGGCACTTTAAATTTTTAATCGACCACTGCCATTCACTCTATAGGCATCACTCCTTCGGCCTTCGGCTGTAACTCTTATTTCAAACTTGAAATGTCTTTTAATCTCACTAATATATATATATATATATATATATATATATATATATATGTTTGTGTATACCACTGCCTCCGTAGCACAAAAAAAAAATAGTATCTCTAGTTTTTATAACTAGTATATATATATACTCAAAAAACTAAAAAAAACAAACACGCATATGTGTATACGAAATGAGTATACCTCCGAAGCTTCAACCATGGCTTCCTCATCTCCAACCTGCAACACAAAAGAGAAATGGGAGGATGAGAAAATAAAATAGAGAAGAGAAAACAAATGATAGGAAAATAACAAAAAAGGTTAGGGTTTCCTCTATTCTTTCCATAAGGAAAGTATTATTCTATTGGAGAGTCAATTAGGGCAAGTGGTTTTAAATTAGTTTTATTTATTTTTATTTCTCCCTTCCCTCTCTTTTGGACTTGAGGGGTTTTTGTTCTTTTCTTGCTATTTATTTTATTGAGGTGTTTTAAATTTATGTAGAGGGGTAAAATTTATTAAGAGTGGGTTGTTTTCTTAATAAATTTTTGCTAGGTGTTAATTCTAATGTTATTGGGTTATGAATTAGTTTCTTTTAATTAATTGTTTTAGCCCTTTAGAGATTAACACATTGAACTAGAGGAAATTATCAATTTAATTTAATTATTTGATGTGGGGTTTAATTATCACTATAAGTATCTTTCGAATTAACTATAGCCACCTTATTTATTTTTTAAATCAATTTAATTTAATTTATCGTGTGTGGAGATTAATCAAAGAGGTTAATTCTATGTTATTCAATTTAGTTGCTTTAATTTATTTAATCTAGTGTGTATTAATTAATTAATTAATTAGTCATTTAATCTAATTTAATGAGCTTAGGCAAAACCTTTGGGCAAAATTTATTTATTAGAATAAATCCTATTCACACCCGAGAGGCATTATGCTGTTAGATTTTTCTAGGGTTCAATGTTATCATTCCTTAGCAATTTAAACCTTGAGTAGGGTAAAAATTTATCATTCCCGCAAACTTGATGATCGTAATTGAGTTGTTATTTAATTCTGTTATGCTTTAGAATCAGGTTTTTGATTTCGATTCATGTCAAAATCCTTTCACTCACATAGGAATAGTTAGGGTTTTGATCAATCAATCATAACCCTAAAGGTGATGCTTCTCACGTTGCATTGACCCCCTTAGTCAGCTTTCATGATGTAGGGGAATGCAAATGTGATCGCATTACCCCGAAATTGATTGACATGTTTATGCCTTATGCGTATTTCCATCGAGCGCGCTAATGTGTGTGAGGGGGTTTCTAGGGATGCGTAGAAATTTTTTGATGTTTCATGTCATGACCACATGACAAATGTGGACATGACACATGTTTTGCATGTCGTGACCACATGGGAAATGTGGACATGATAGTACAATGTTTTAAGTGCTACATAAAAGGGACTTTGGCCCTTTTTAAGTGACCAAGCCCCTATATAAAGGGCGCGGCCCACTCAAGGGTTTGCGAACCCTTAAAGTGGGCGTGGGTGTTGCCATAGGCCCCTGCCCCCTTTTAAAACCTATAAATTTTCAATTCAGCCTTTTCTAAACATTTTTGGCTTATTAAAAAATTCCTTCAGCCCTTTGGCCCATTCAAATCCATGCCTCTATCTATGTGTCTGTGATTTGACCCTAGTGCCAATTTTGGCCCCAACACTAGCAGTTTTCTAAACTTCAAGATAGGCAAATTTAACTGGTGATATTCTTTTTTAGTGTCTACTAACAACACTTGGCACTATTCTATTTTTGGTGATCCCACTAAAGTTGGCAGCTATTTTGCCAAGTTTGGTGGCAGGGCTATTTTGCAAACTCAAACCCCTCTCTGTTGGCAGGTGTAGATTTGAAGGTGAACTTTGGAGGCTGATATCTTGGGCTCAAGACCTCCTTTCACTGAGCAATTTTTTTTTATTTGGGCTAATTTTTTATGCTCTATGCACTGGTAGAAATAGTTTGTGATTTTATTGCATGGAATTTTTTAAAAATGTAGATTCTCATAGGTGACACTGCACAATTCTCATTTTGGGAACTTCAAAGACTCATAACATTCTCATACGAGCTCATATCAAGGTGATTTCTTTTTTGAAAGTGCGTGATTTTTTGAGTACTTTGCATTGGTGCTATTATTTTCACTTGGTTTTGTTCCAGAATTGTACTTTCATCATACACTCATTTGATTGAAAATTTGTAAAGCATTGAGATTAAATCCAGTTATCATTTCTTGTTGGTGGTAATTGTAATCACACTGAATATAAAGTGCCAAATCATATTTTCTTGGGGGGGTCTTAGATTAAGTAAAAAAGGGGGTGTCTTGTGTGCTTTCTTTGAGTTTCTGCATTCTCTTTCTTCTACACAACTATGACAAACAATCTTATTTTTTGCACTAAAATGGATCAAAATACAGTTCCAATACTCATGCACTACAACTATTTTAATTAGAAATCTAAAATGGTAATCTTTCTAAAGAGGCAAGGGTTGTATAGAGTAACAATGGGGCTTGAAATTGAACCTACTTTAGATGCAAAAAAGACAAAATGGTTTAATAAGTTAGATGCAACTTTTGGAGCTCTATGTATGTCTGTATCTCTAGATTTGCTTTTCCATATTGAATCTGTTTCTACACCAAATGATGTATGGACCACTTTGAAAAATCTCTTTGGTAGATGATGAAATTAGAGGACATCTACTAGAGAATGGGCTCATAGGGTTAAGTCCTACCAGTTTTGATGTTATTCATGACTTATTCACTAACCTAAAGGCCATAACATTATAGTTGAAACAATGTGGGATTGAGAATACAAATTCTCAATTGATCTTAAGTATTATTTCCAAGCTTGGTCCTAACTATTATGTTTTTGTTTCCACATTTTATGCAACTAAAAGTGCCTTAGGAACCAATTATACAATGCCTTCTCTTAATGATTTTACAAATGAACTCACAAAGGAGAAAGATAAATCTCATGTCTTGGTTGAAAATTAGGGCACTAAATATCAGAAAGGGTCTAGTAAGTAGAACAAGAAACAACAGAATCAAGGAGAGAAGAAACAAGATCAGAAACTAGATGCTCCAAAAATAGATAATCAAGCCTCTTCTTCCAAAGGCAATAAGCCTAATAAAGAGAAGGAAAAGTGTTCCTATTGTAAGAAATGTAGTCATGATGAATATATGTGTCTTTAGAAATAGATTGATCACCTGACACATCTTCTTGAGAAGAACAATATCAAGGTGCCTGATTCAGTCAAATAGAGTTCATCTCAAGAATCTTCAAAGGACATAGATACAAGTAAGGGGAAAGGAAAGGGAAAGGCCCTAGTTATTTTTTCTGCATAGCCCAATATGTGGATCAGTGACTCAGGTGCTTCGCACCACATGGCTTTGTCACAAGATGGTTTTGCCTCTTTGGAGGCATGTTCTATGCCATCTATACCAATGGGTGATGACACTCCTACTGAAGTGCATGGGAGGGGGTTTGTTGATGTGGGAAAAGGAACATTTCATGATGTTCTTTGTGTTCCATTCTTATCAACTAATCTCCTATCTATCTATCAGATCACTCATAGTGGATCTGGCAAGTGGGTTGAGTTCACTCCAGACAAAGTGGTAATCAATGAGTTACACAATGGGTCTACAATTGCTATGGGAAAAGTTGATCATCACTCCATATTATATCAATTGTCTCACTTTGTTCCTGATTCTCTTTCACTTTCTTTACTCACTCACTCAGATGAGGTGAGTTGTTTGTGGCATCAGTGGTTTGGCCACTTGAACTACTGCTACTTGCAGCAATGCATTCAATAGGACATTATTTCAGAGTTGCCTTCTATTTGGTTTTCTAATGGTGTTTGCCAAGGATTCATTCTTGGTAAGCATCCTGAAGAAAAATTTGATAAAGAAAAAGCATGGAGGGATACACAACTTTTGGAGTTAGTACATAGTGACTTGGCAAGACCATTTCTAAATCCTTCTTTTAGAAGGGATCAATATGTTCTCACATTCATTGATGATCTTTACAAATACACATGGATTTATTTTCTCAAACAAAAGTTTGAGATTTTTGAGTCTTTTCAGGACTTCAAATCTTTTGCAGAGAAATAGTCTGGGAAGTCCATCAAGATTTTATATACAAACAATGGGGGGAGTATGTCAACCAAAGGCTTGAGTAGTTTTGTGTTTTAGAAGGCATTGATCTTCAACACACAATTCCCTATAGTCCACAATAGAATGGTGTCACAAAACAAAAGAATAAGTCCTTGAAAGAGATGGACAACTGTATGATTCACTCCAGGTCAATGGCACCTCAGTATTGGGTGGAGGCCATCAACTATGCATGTTACATCCAAAATTAGGCTCCTCACTGAGCTGTGAAGGGGGTCACTCCTTTTCAAGCTTGGACTAGTTAGAAACACATAGTAAAACACTTTTGGATGTTTGTACTAGTAGAATTTTGGCAAATAAATGACTATGTGACTAAAACATTTAGTCACAACAACTAAAAATGACTAAATTCTACTAATTTTTTGCAACTCAGCTATAAATGAGTAAATAAATGACTAATTTGATCGTTGACTAAAAAATTATTTAGTCACTAAAATAAAAATGACTAAATAGTTAGTCACCCAAATACAAATTAGACAAAATTTTAAAAAGAACTTTTTGGGAAATTATTGGTGGGATGTATTGTTGTGATTCACTATTCATGTTTATTCCAACACTTTTCGCTATCTGCATCACCATCATACCATGTTCTATATCTTCCTTCTATTTGCACTCAAATCTCCAACTCCTTACTAAATATCACCATCACCATCACACTCTTCACTTGCAAGCACTCTAACATGCTCTTCATGCACTCAGCTTGGAATATCTCCAACTGTTCAGAGCTACTTGTGGTAGACTCACCAAAAATTAAAAGGTCAGTAATGTAGAGATCAAAGTACTTTCCCAGAGCTAGTTCACATTGAGGCATTTTGTGTTATAGTAGCTACTTGCATGGGTGATAAAGAGGAGAGGACCTGGAGACTTCTGAAAAGGTAGGTAAGGAATTCAGAATTTGTTGCAATGAATTTGAGGTCAGCGAGGCCCTCTATAGCAAAGTCAGATTTGGGGACACCCTCTATAGCAAATTTAGAGGTAATTCGAGAGCCTCATTACATTAATAAACCCAAAATCTATAGCTTTGTGATTGATAACTTACATTAGTTACAATCTACTACTCTTAATAATGTTCTTTTACAATCTTGCCACTGTTCTACTTCATAATGTGTTTGAGCTAAATATAATAAAATTTGGGTGTCAATTCCAAAATAGAATTTCCTCAAACAATTTTGATACATTTTCATTGCAAGTGCAAACTGTCCTTGTACAAAGTAAACATGTGCTAGATTTACCCACACATCAAACATCTGAACAAAGATGTTTCCTGTTGTAGCTTCTTGTACCTGTCTAAAAATTTCCTTTGCAATATCAAATTGACCC
Organism: Cunninghamia lanceolata; assembly: GCA_027924645.1. NCBI lineage: Eukaryota > Viridiplantae > Streptophyta > Pinopsida > Cupressales > Cupressaceae > Cunninghamia > Cunninghamia lanceolata. The sequence continues at coordinate 10,942,922 of BSBN01000421.1, read as the reverse complement.
CTTTCAGCTAGCACAATGGCTGCCCCATTTACAGCATAAACATTTCCTAGTCTTTGTGCCAACACTTTACAATATAGTTCTCTAGCCTTCTCAAAGTGTTGTGCCTCCACCTATGGATCCCTCCTCTCATTGTAAAAAGCTACAAAATAATTCCAATTTCCAAGTGAAATGTCAACATAAGAATTCTTTGCATTTGATTCACTTTGTGCATCTTTAACTATTTCTTTTGCTTTAAGCCAATCATCTATTTTTAGTTCCATTTTGCCAAGCATAGATAAAGCATTTGATGAGTTTCTATCCACCTTAAGTGCTTCCCCAATCAATTCTAGGCTTAGTTGGATCTCATTCTGAGCTTGAGCCATGGCTGCAAGACATGGATATGCATCCACATAATTAGGAAACTTGAACAATATGTTAGATTTAGGGCACACAACTGAGAGGGGGGGTGAATCAGTTGTATAAAACTTTCTCCTTTTTATATACTTAACTCCACATTGTTAGTTAGCAGCATAATAGAAGATCAATCATGAAAGCACAATGTAACAAATCAAGAGCAGAGACACATCAACACATGATACACCAATATTTTGACATGGAAAACCTAGTTAAGGGAAAAACCACAGGGTGATTAACCCAAGATAATATTCTTTGTTAGAAGAATAGAAAGAACAAAATGGCACATGCCAATTAGGGCTCACTGCCTGAGCACACTGCTCACAAGAGGCTCACTGCCTACAAGAGACACATTGTCTACAAAAGAATAAGTATCACATACTTGAACTGGTAAATAGCATCTTCACCATGCTTGAGTCAGTTCCATTTAAGCCCAAACCTTCTACTCTGCCTTTCGCTCTTCTCCTCGCTACCACATACTTATCTCCACAAGTCCACATCTAAAATGACTTTGCAATCCCTTATTTATACACGACATCGACCTAGGAACAAACATCTAAGTCGGCAACCACCTACAAAAGCATCCGTAAGACGTGTAATCCATCCGATCAGCCAGTCACAGAAGGAACACCATCATCCAGAAGTTATTCTTCATTTTTGGGACCCCAATTCTAATGAGGACCATAAAAACAAACTAAGCATGATCCAAGGACCTCCACAAACTTGCTTGAAACACCAAGAACATCCGCACTTCCTCTACTAACTGAAATCCCTCTCTCCTTCATCTAGAACATCAAGAACACAATCAGCCATTACTGTCACAAAGGAATAGATACTTGTGGACCCTCAAACCATGAACCAAATGAGTTGACACACCACATAGACTTCCCAAACACTTCCTCAAATCCGTAGAATGGGATTATGCATTACCGGACCTCATTGGACCTATCTGTGTCACTCTGTCACCTTTGGACACCTACCGGAGCTAGTTCTACTTGAGTGACCATAACTTCTTCAGATCTTCATGTGGACCTCTGAAAACTTGACTGGAGCATCTCAAGACTTATATCTACAAACCCTTTAAACCGCATCCTCTGATCTAAACCTATCTTGGACTTTTACCTTGTTGTCATAACTGTTCTTCACTGTTCCTAATTGAGACTAATTTTCTCAATATCCTTAGCACATAGCTCATCCAATCCTTCTCATTAATGTAAAATGAGTATGTTAACATCAATGCCAACACCGGTTAAACCCATACTTGCAAAAATCTCCCCCTTTGTCATTGATGGCAACATATGATGTGAAAAGACATCAAAACAAGAGCTTCTTCTTACTGTCACAACTCCCCCTATCAACAAAAACTATTCACATGTCTTCTCTTCCTATATTGCTCCCCCTTTGATCATCAACCACTTGTTTTTCACATGTCTTCTCTCTGCCTTTGACATCAATGGCAAAGGTCTCATACTTGTAACTTCAGAATCACACCTACTGCTCCCCCTGAGTAGCAGCTCCCCATAATCAATCCAGATCACAAGATATGACTATGATATCTAATGGACTGATGCACATCAGTGCATCCTAGTTTATCATCGGAGGGGACATAACCCCTAACTTCTCCCTGAGATACTCAAAAGAGTCCTTGGGAAGAGGTTTAGTAAAGATATCTGTAATTTGATCCTTGGAGGGTACATACTCCAGTCTAACTTCATCCTTGTTCACTTGCTCTCTCAGAAAGTGAAACTTGATAGATATATGCTTAGTCTTAGAATGCAACAACGGATTCTTAGAAATATTTATTGCACTTGAATTATCACAGAAAATTGTGATCCTCATATTCTACTTTAATATCTCTTAGCATCTGCTTCATCCACAAAACTTGAGTGCAACTACGTGTTGCTGCAATGTATTCTGCTTCAGTTGTAGATAGAGATATTTCATCTTGTTTCTTGCTTAGCCAAGAAACCAATCTTTTTTCCCAAAAAGAATGCTCCACCACTGGTACTCTTCTGGTCATCCACATCTCCTGCCCAATCTACATCTGTATATGCATGAAGAGAGAAATCATGATCTCTAGGATACCACAGACCATACTCAACTGTTCCTTTTAGATACCTAAAAATCCTTTTGATTTCCATGACATGAGATTCTTTGGGATTAGCCTGAAATCTCGCAACAAGACCAACAACTTGCATTATATCTGGTCTAGTTTGAGTGAGATACAGTAACCCTCCAATCATTGATCTGTACTTTACCTAGTCTACCTTAGGAGAGTCATCATCTTTGCTCAACTTGCATCTAGTTGCCATGGGAGTATGCATTGGCTTTGAATCTTCCATTCCAAATTTCCTCAACAATTCTTTCACATATTTTGTCTGGGAAATAAAGATTCCATTCTTTGTTTGAGTAATTTGCAGACCCAAGAAGAAATTCATTTCACCAAGCATTGACATCTCAAACTCAGTTTTCATTTGTTCTATAAAGGTTTTACACATACTGTCTCTTCCTCCAAAGATGATATCATCAACAAATACTTCAACAATCAAAATGTTTTCATGATCAGTTTTGAAATATAAGTTACTGTCTGCAGTACCTTTGTTGAAGCCAATCTTCAAAAGATGATTGTCCAATCTTTCATACCATGCTCTTGGGGCTTGCTTTAGTCCATACAGTGCCTTCTTCAACTTGCAGACCATATCACCATGCTCAGATAATTGAAATCCATCTGGTTGTTCAATGTACACTTCTTCCAAATTACCATTTAGGAAGGCAGATTTGACATCCATCTGATACACCTTGAAGTCCTTAAAGGTAGCAAATGCAAGAAATAATTTAACTGCTTCAATTCTTGCCACCGGAGAAAAAGTCTCTTCAAAATCAACTCCTTCAATCTAAGAGTAACCCTTGTAGACCAATCTAGCTTTATTTCTGATTACTTCACCAACTTCATTTAGTTTTTTCTGGAAGACCCATTTGGTCCCAATCACATTCTTGTTTCTAGGTCTAGAAACAAGATCCCAAGTGTGGTTTTTCTCAATTTGCATTAGTTCTTCCTCCATTTCTTTTGACCAATTTTCATCATTGTAAGATTCATTCATTGTCTTAGGTTCAATCTTTGAAATTAGACAATACTCATCTAAATTTTGAGCAATTCTCCTCCTTGTTTGCACTCCTTTGCTTTTGTCACCTATGATCTAATCTTTAGAGTGGTTTAGAGTTACATACCTTGGAACTTTGAGAGTTTCTTGCACTTCTAACTCTTGATCAGTCTCATTGATACTTATCTCTTCTTCTTGACTTGCCGGATCAACTTGACTTGGTTTCTCAGAAGAGGCTTGGATACTTTGATTCTAAACACCATTATGATCATCTTAATCATACTCATGAATTCTTGAGGGTGTTTCAATTTCTTCATCAACCTTCACATTTACACTTTCTACAATCTTTCTCAGTCTCTTGTTGTAACACCGGTATGCTTTGCTTTGAGTAGAGTAACCCAAGAATATTCCTTCACTACTTCTAGCATCAAACTTTCCTAGATCTTCATCCCTTTTGATGTAACATCTGCTACCAAAAACTCTGAAGTATCTCACAGTGGGAGTAATGCCAAACCAAAGTTCATAAGGAGTCTTACTGGTATTGTTTCTAATTTGAACTCGATTGAGAGTGTAGACTACAGTGCTGGTAGCTTCTTTCCAATAGATCTGAGGAACATTTTCTTCCATCATCATGGTCCTGGATGCTTCCTAGATGGTCTGGTTCTTTCTCTCAACTACTCCATTCTACTATGGAGTTCTAAGGGTAGACAACTGTCTCTTTATTCCATGTTTCTCACAAAAGTCTATGAACTCACCAGATGTGAATTCTCCACCTCTATCAGACCTCAGACATTTCAATTTTAATTCGGTTTCATTCTCCACCATGGCCTTGAATATTTTGAATTTCTCAAGTGCTTCTGATTTTTCTTTCAGAAAGGTTATCCACATCATCCGAGAATAGTCATCAATAAGCAACACAAAGTATCTATCACCTTGGATACTTCTAACTCTTGTCGGACCACAAAGATCAGTATGAACTAAGTCTAACAGTCCAGTAGAAGACAATTCCTTATTTTTGAATGTGACTCTGCTCAGTTTGCCCAACTGACATTCTTTGCATAAGCTATTAGTAGGTTTCACTAATTTTGGAAGATCTCTTATAGCCTAAGTATTGCTTATCTTGATGATATTATCAAAATTCACATGACACATCCTCTTATGCCATAACCAACTCTGATCAAATTGAGCAAATAAGCAACTTTTATCAGTACCAACCAAGTGGAAGATATTACCTTTAGTTTGAGTACCAGATGCAATCTCTGTTCCGAAACTTTCAAAGATCTTGCATTTTCTATTCCTGAATTTGAGATCATAGCCTTTGTCCACTAGCTGTCCAACACTGAGAAGATTGTACTTTAATCCTTCAACATACAGTACATTACCGGTTTCATTCTTTCCATCAAGAGAAATAGTTCCCCTACCTCTGATTCTACTAGCAGAATTATCTCCAAACTTTACAATTCCTCCTTCATACTTTTCCAAATTCAAGAACTTATTCTTGTCACCTGTCATATGGTGAGAGCATCCACTGTCAATGACCCAATCATCCTTTGCTTCAACTTGGGCAGCCAGAGCTTTTTCTTCAACTTTATGATTGACAGATATAGAGGATATTGGTTCCTCTTCTTTGATGGAAATAAACACCCATTCATTACTGGATTTGTTTCATGTCTCTGATTCATCATCTGTTACTCCTTCATTATCATCTTCTTCATGAACATAGTAACAATTCTTTTGAAACCTTGGTCTATTAGGATTTGGTCTTGAAGATCTTTTCGGACATCTTGAGGCAAAATGACCAATTTTATTGCAGTTAAAGCACATAAAAGGTAATTTCCCTTCATACTTACTGAATCCTCTTGGTAGTCTTTTTGCAATAAGAGCTTCAAGATGAGTAGTTTCAGCTTCTTCTTCCAAGTCTTTTCTTGCTTTTTCATATCATGAAGGGTTCCTCGAAGAGTTTTCTCCCGGATCAAACCTTTATTTCCCTTTTACAGAGGAACTAGCTTTGAATGTAGATTTAGTCTTTGGAGGATCATCTCCAAACTCAGCCATTTCAAAAGCAGCCAACTTGCCAACCAATTGATCTCTTGTGACTATTGTGTGAGCTCTGAATTCTTTGATTGCAAAAGCCTTGATTTTATAAGAGGCGGGAAGGGATCTGAGAACTTTGCCAATGATCTCTTCTTCACTTAGGGTTCCACCTTCATTTCTAATTCCACAAACTAGCTCATTTACTCTTGGCATAAAAGAGGTAATATTTTCATCATCTCTCATCTTTAGTTTTTCAAATTTCCCTTTTAGACTTTGTAACCTTACACATTTAACAAACTGATCTCCTTCATGCAAAAGTTCCAGTTTCTCCCAAATCTCAAAGGCAGTTGGTAGATCAATAACATTTGAGAGCTCTAAGTTAGATAATGCACTTAGAAGAGACTCTTTGGTCCGCAGATTGTTTTCAGCACCTATGATTTCATTTAGGGTTGTCGGACCACCCTGTGGAGGTACATAAGCTTTTGTAACCATGGACTAGTATGCAAATTCCATACAATGTAAGTGGCATTTCATGCGACCTTTCCAAAGAGTAAAGTTGGCTCCATCAAACTTCAGACTATCCTTCTTGTATGACAATATCCTGGATCTCCTCAAGCGGTTAAGCTCCTTTTAGAGGAACTTAGCTCTGATACCAATTGTTAGATTTAGGGCACACAACTGAGAGGGGGGGTGAATCAGTTGTATAAAACATTCTCCTTTTTATATACTTAACTCCACATTGTTAGTTAGTAGCATAATAGAAGATCAATCATGAAAGCACAATGTAACAAATCAAGAGCAAAGACACATCAACACATGAGACACCAAGATTTTGATGTGGAAAATCCGGTTAAGGGAAAAACCACGGGGTGATTAACCCAAGATAATATTCTCTATTAGAAGAATAGAAAGAACAAAATGGTACATGCCAATTAGGGCTCACTACCTGAGCACACTACTCACAAGAGGCTCACTGCCTACAAGAGACACATTGTCTACAAAAGAATAAGTATCACATACTTGAACTAGTAAACAGCATCTTCACCATGCTTGAGTCAGTTCCACTTAAGCCCAAACCTTCTGCTCTGCCTTTCACTCTTCTCCTTGCTACCACATACTTATCTCCACAAGTCCACATCTGAAATGACTTCGCCATCCCTTATTTATACATGACATCGACTTAGGAACAAACATCTAAGTCGGCAACCACCTACAAAAGCATCCGCAAGATGTGTAATCCATCTAGTCGACCAGTCACAGAAGGAACACCATCATCCGGAAGTTATTCTTCATTTTCAAGACCCCAATTCTAATGCAGACCATAAACACAAATTGAGCATGATCCAAGGACCTCCACAAACTTGCCTAAAACACCAAGAATATCCGCACTTCCTCTACTAACTGAAATCCTTCTCTCCTTCATCCGGAACGTCAAGAACACAGTCTACCATTACTGTCACAAAGGAATAGATACTTGTGGACCTTCAAACCATGAACCAAATGAGTTGACACACCACACAGACTTCCCAAACACTTCCTCAAATCCGCAGAATGGGATTATGCATTACCGGACCTCACTGGACCTATCTGTGTCACTTTGTCACCTTTGGACACCTGCCGGAGCTGGTTCTACTTGAGTGACCATAACTTCTTCAGATCTTCATGTGGACCTCTAAAAACTTGACTGGAGCATCTCAAGACTTATATCTACAAACCCTTTAAACCACATCCTCTGATCCACAACCTATCTTGGACTTTTACCTTGTTGTCATCATTGTTCTTCACTGTTCCTGATTGAGACTAATTTTCTCAATATTCTCAGCACACAGCTCATCCAATCCTTCTCATTAATGCAAAATGAGTATGTTGACATCAATGAAAACACCGGTTAAACCCATACTTGCAACACAATATTAGCCTGTATAAAAGATTTTCTTTTTTAGTATCATGTAGTTGTTCAAACAACCTAGCAAGATTAAATATTGTTGTGACTTTATCCCATGGTAGCTCAAGTGAAACACCACCTTCTTCTAGTTGATGGAAGAATTCCATATCCTTAAAGAGCATAGGAAAAATTATAGAATTGGTACTGGGGCTTTTATTTATGAATTCAACCCAAATGCCATTTCCTAATGCCTTCATAAAAGTTTGTTGAGCCAACTCTAGTTCATCACACTCAAAATGAAGAACCCCAATGTTGTTTAGCAATTGAATGGGTACTTCTGTTGCAAGTATGAGGTGAACCAGTGTTGTCATTGATGTCAACTTACTCATATTGCATTAGTAATAAGGTTTGGATGAGTTGTGTGCTATTGTTATTGAGGAAATCAGTCTCCATTCGGAACAGTGAAGAACAGTGAAGAATAGTGATGAGAAGAAGGCAAATGTACTGTATAGGTTGAGAACCAGAGGATGTGGATTAAAGGGTTTGTAGATATGAGTCTTGAGATGCTTCAGCTAAGATTTCAGAGGTCCACATGAAGATCTGAAGAAGTTGTGGTTGTCTATGTGGAACTGGTTCCGGCAAGTGTTCAGAGGTGACAGAGGATCACAGAAAGGTCCAGTGAGGTCCGGAATTGTATTATCCTAATCTGTGGATTGGAAGGAGCGTTTGAGATGTCCTTTTGATGTGTCATCTTGAGCTGTGTATGATTTTGAGGTCTGGAAGTACCTTTTGCATTGTGATAGTGGTGACAGACTGTGTTCTTGAAGTACCGAATGATGAAGAGAAGAATTCCGGTAAGCTGATGAAGTGTGGATGTTTTTGATGATTCAGGGAAGGTTATGATGATCATTGGATCATATCTAGTTTGTGTTGGGGGTCCGCATTGAAGTTAGAGTTGGATTTGATGTTATGGCTACCAGTTGTTGGTGTTCTTCCTGTAACAGGCCGACCGGATGTTCTACACGCCTTGCGAATGTTATTGTGATGTTTGCTGACTTAGATGATTGTTCCTAAGTCGATGTCTTGTATAAATAAGTGTTTGAGAATTCATTTTGATGTGTGGATTGTGGCGATGAGTGTGGTATAGTGAAAAGAAGTGCGAAAGGTAGAGCAAGGGTTTTTGGGCTTAAATGGAACTGATCCGGACATGGTAGGGATGTCATTCTCTAGTTCAAGATTGTGATTCTTATCACTTTGTAGATAGTGTGTCTCCTTGTAGGTAGTGTGCCTCTTTCTGAGCAGTGTGCTCAGGCAATGAGCCCTAATTGGCATGTGCCATTCATTTTTCTTATTCTTCTAACAGAGAATAATCCTTGGGTTAATCACCCCGTGGTTTTTCCCTTAACTGGGTTTTCCACATCAAAATCTTGGTGTTCAATGTGTTGATGTTTATCTACTCTTGTGTTTATGCATTATACTTTCATGGATGGTTAATTGATATGCTATTAACTAACAAAGAAGAATCAAGTGTTAGAAGTAAGAGCAAGTTTTTATACAACTGATTCACCCCCCCTCTCAGTTGTATGCCCTAGATCCAACAATTGGTATTAGGGCCAAGTTCCTCTGAAAGAAGCTTAACCGCTTGAGGAGATCTAGGATGTCGTCATACAAGAAGGATAGTCCGAAGTTCGATGGAACCAACTTCACTCTCTGAAAAGGTCACATGAAATGTCACTTGGAGTGTATGGGAATAGCATACTTGGCCATGGTCTCAAAACCATATGTACCTCCACAGGGTGGTCCGACAACTCTGAATGAAATCACAAATGCTGAAAACAATCTGCGGACCAAGGAAGCTCTTCTAAGTGCATTGAATGACTTAGATCTCTCAAATGTTATTGACCTACCAACTGCATATGAGATCTTGACTAAATTGGAACTTCTGTATGAAGGAGATGAGTTTGTCAAAAGTGCAAGGTTGCAAAGTCTGAAAGGGAAATTTGAAAGATTAAAGATGAGAGAAGATGAAAACATCACTACCTTTATGCCAAGAGTGAATGAGCTAGTATGTGGAATTACAAATGCTGGTGGAACTCTGGATGAAAATGAGATTGTTTGCAAAATTCTCAGATCCCTTCTTGTTGCCTACAAAATCAAGGTTCCGTCCATTGATGAATTCAGAGCCCACACAACTGTCACAAGAGAACAATTGGCTGGAAAACTAGCTGCATTTGAAATGACCGAATTCAGAGATGATCCACCCAAGACTAAATCTGCTTTCAAAGCTAGTACCTATGTGAAAGGCAAACAAAGATTTGATCGGGGAGAAAACTCTTCAAGGAAGATGGCATGGTATGATCAAGCAAGAAGAGACATGGAAGAAGAGGAAGCAGAAACAGCTCAACTTGAAGCCCTCATTGCAAAGAGACTGCCAAGAGGATCTGGTAAGTACGAAGGAAAACTACCCTTTAAGTGTTTCAACTGCAATAAGATTGGTCATTTTGCTTCAAGATGTCCGGAAAGATCTGCAAGGTCTAATACTGATAGACAAAGGTTTCAAAAGAATTGCTATTATGTTCATGAAGAAGATGACAATGAAGGAGTAACAGATGATGAATCAGAACTAGGAAGCAAATCCGGAAATGAATGGGTGTTTATTGCCATCAAGGAAGAAGATTCAATATCCTCTAAATCTGTCAATCACAAGGTTGTGGAAAGAGCTTTGGCTACTCAAGTAGAAGAAAAGGATGATTGGGTTATTGACAGTGGATGCTCTCACCATATGACTGGTGACAAGAATAAGTTCTTAGACTTGGAAAGGTATGAAGGAGGAATGGTAAAGTTTGGTGACAATTCTGCTGGCAGAATCAGAGGTAGGGGAACTATTTCCTTTGATGGAAAGAGCAAAACAGGTAATGTACTATATGTTGAAGGATTGAAGCACAATCTTCTTAGTGTTGGTCAGTTAGTGGACAAAGGCTATGATCTCCGGTTCAAGAATGGAAAATGTAGAATCTTTACAAGCTCTAGAACTGAAATTGCATCCGGTGCTCAAACAAAAGGTAATATCTTTCATCTGGTTGGTTCAAATAAAAGTTGTCTATTTGTTCAAGTTGATCAGAGTTGGTTATGGCATAGAAGAATGTGTCATGTAAATTTTGATAACATCATCAAGATAAGCAATATTTAGGCTGTAAGAGATCTTCCAAAATTGGTGAAACCTACAAATAGTTTGTGCAAAGAATGTCAGCTAGGTAAACGGAGCAGAGTCTCTTTCAAAAGCAAAGATCAGTCCTCTACCGGATTGTTGGAATTAGTACATATTGATCTCTGTGGTCTGACAAGAATCAAGAGTCTGCAAGGTGATAGATATTTCATGTTGCTAATTGATGACCATTCCCGGATGATGTGGGTTACCTTCCTAAAAGAGAAATTAGAAGCCCTTGAGAAGTTCAAAATCTTCAAAGCTATGGTAGAGAATCAAACCGGATTAAAACTGAAGTGTCTAAGGTCTGATAGAGGTGGTAAATTTACATCTGGTGAGTTCATTGACTTTTGTGAGAAACAAAGTATAAGGAGACAGTTGTCTGCTCCTAGGACTCCACAGTAGAATGAAGTAGTTGAGAGAAAGAACTAGACCATCAAGGAAGCTACCAGGACAATGATGTTGGAAGCAAATGTTCCTCAGATGTTTTGGAAAGAAGCTATCAGCACTGCAGTCTACACTCTCAACTGAGTTCAAATCATAAATAATACCGGTAAGACCCCCTATGAACTTTGGTTTGGCATCACTCCTACTGTGAGATATTTTAGAGTATTTGGCAGCAAGTGTTATATTAAAAGAGATGAAGATCTAGGAAAGTTTGATGCTAGAAGTGATGAAGGAATTTTCTTGGGTTACTCCACTCAAAGCAAAGCATACCGGTGTTACAATAAGAGATTGAGGAAGATGATAGAAAGTACTAATGTAAAATTTGATGAAGGAATTGAGAAGCCCTCAAAGTTCTATGAATGTGATGAAGATGATCAGAATGATCCTCTGGTGCAAGGAGCTCCTTCCTCCTCTGAAATTTAGATCTAGACTGATCTGGTAAATCAGGAAGAAGAAGTTTGTCTGAATGAGCCTGATCAAGAATTAGTAGTGCAAGAAACTCCCAAAGTTCCAAGGTATGTAACTCTAAATCACTCTGAAGATTAGATCATAGGTGACAAAAGTAAAGGGGTACAAACAAGAAGAAGAATTGCTCAAGATTCAAATGAATACTGTCTAATTTCAAATATTGAACCTAAGACAGTAAATGAAGCTTGCAATGATGAAAACTGGACCAAAGCAATGGAGGAAGAATTGATGCAAATTGAGAAAAATCGTACTTGGGATCTTGTTCCCAAACCTAGAGACAGGAATGTGATTGGAACCAAATGGGTCTTCTGGAACAAACTGAATGAAGCTGGTGAAGTAATTAGAAACAAAGCTAGATTGGTTTGCAAAGGCTACTCTCAAATAGAAGGAATTGATTTTGAAGAGACCTTTGCTCCTGTGGCAAGAATTGAAGCAGTCAGATTATTTCTTGCATTTGCTACCTTCAAAGACTTCAAGGTATATCAGATGGATGTCAAGTCTGCCTTCCTAAATGGTGATATGGAAGAAGACGTTTACATTGAACAACCGGATGGATTTCAATTGTCTGATAATGATGATATGGTCTGCAAGTTGAAGAAAGCATTGTATGGATTGAAGCAAGCCCAAAGAGCATGGTATGAAAGGTTGGATAAGCATCTTGTGCAGATTGGATTCAACAAATGTACTGTTGACAGTAACTTATATTTCAAAATTGATCATGAAAACATTTTGATTGTTGAAGTGTCTGTGGATGATATCATTTTTGGAGGAAGAGATAGTATGTGCAAAACTTTTGCAAATTAGATGAAAAGTGAGTTTGAAATGTCTATGCTTGGTGAAATGAATTTCTTCTTGGGTCTGTAAATTACTCAAACAAAGAAAGGGATCTTCATTTCTTAGACCAAATATGTGAAAGAATTGTTGAGGAAATTTGGTATGGAAGATTCAAAGCCAATGAACACTCCTATGGAAACCGGATGTAAGTTGAGCAAAGATGATGACTCTCCAAAGGCAGATCGGACAATGTATAGATCAATGATTGGTGGATTGTTGTATCTCACTCAAACTAGACCAGATATAATGCAGGCTGTTGGTCTTGTGGCAAGATTCCAGGCTGATCCTAGAGAATCTCATGTTATGGCAATCAAAAGAATTTTTAGGTACTTGAAAGGAACAGTTGAGTATGGTCTATGGTACCCTAGAGATCCGAATTTCTCTCTTCATGCTTACACAGATGCAGATTGGGCAGGAGATGTGGATGACCGGAAGAGCACCAGTGGTGGAGCATTCTTTTTAGGTAAGAGATTGGTTTCTTGGCTAAGCAAGAAACAAGATGCAATATCTCTGTCTACAACTGAAGCAAAATACATTACAGCACCACGTAGTTGCACTCAAATCTTATGGATGAAGCAGATGCTAAGAGACATTAAAGTTGAATATGAGGAGCCTATCACAATTTTCTGTGATAATTCAAGTGCAATTAATATTTCTAAGAATCCGGTATTGCATTCTAAGACTAAGCACATATCTATCAAGTTTCACTTTTTGAGAGAACAAGTGAACAAGGAAGAAGTTAGATTGGAGTATGTTCCCTCCAAGGATCAGATTGCAGATATCTTTACTAAACCTCTTCCCAAGGACTCTTTCAAATATCTCCGGGAGAAGTTAGGGGTCATGGCCCCTCCGGTGATGAACTAGGATGCACTAATGTGCATCAGTCCGGTGGATATCATAGTCATATCTTGTGATCCGGATTGATGATGGGGAGCTGCTACTAAGGAGGAGCAGCTGGTATGATTCTGATGTATTAGAATTGCAAGTATGAGCCCTTTGCCATTGATGTCAAAGGGGGAGAGAATACATGTGAAAAGCAAGTGGTTGATGATCAAAGGGGGAGCAGTAAAGGAAGAGAAGACATGTGAAAAGTTGTTGTTGATAGGGGGAGCTGTGACAGAAAGGAGAAGTTCTTGTCTTGATGGTTTTTCACATCATATGTTGCCATCAATGACAAAGGGGGATATTGTTGCAAGTATGAGGTGAACTAGTGTTGTCATTGATGTCAACTTACTCATATTGCATTAGTAAGAAGGTTTGGATGAGTTGTGTGCTGTTGTTATTGAGGAAATCAGTCTCCATCCGGAACTGTGAAGAACAGTGATGAGAAGAAAGCAAATGTACTGTATAGGTTGAAAACTAGAGGATGCGGATTAAAGGGTTTGTAGATATGAGTCTTGAGATGCTTCAGCTAAGATTTCAGAGGTTCGCATGAAGATCTAAAGAAGTTGTGGCTGTCTGTGTGGAACCGGTTCTGGCAAGTGTTTAGAGGTGACAGAGGATCACAGAAAGGTCCGGTGAGGTCTGGAATTGTATTATCCTAATCTGCGGATTGGAAGGAGTGTTTGGGATGTCCTTGTGATGTGTCATCTCAAGTTGTGTATGATTTTGAGGTCTGGAAGTACCTTTTGCATTGTGACAGTGGCGACAGACTGTGTTCTTGAAGTACCGGATGATGAAGAGAAGAATTCTGGTAAGCTGATGAAGTGCAGATGTTTTTGATGATTCAGGGAAGGTTATGATGATCATTGGATCATATCTAGTTCATGTTGGAGTCTGCATTGAAGTTAGAGTTGGATTTGATGTTATGGCTACCAGTTGTTGGTGTTCTTCCTATAACAGGCTGACTGGATGTTCTACACACCTTGCGAATGTTATTGTGATGTTTGTCGACATAGATGATTGTTCCTAAGTCGATGTCTTATATAAATAAGTGTTTGAGAATTCATTTTGATGTGTGGATTGTGGGGATGAGTGTGGTATAGCAAAAAGAAGTGCGAAAGGCAGAGCAAGGGTTTTTGGGCTTAAATGGAACTAATCCAGACATGGTAGAGATGTCATTCTCCAGTTCAAGATTGTGATTCTTATCACTTTGTAGACAGTGTGTCTCCTTGTAGGCAGTGTGCCTCTTTGTGAGCAGTGTGCTTGGGCAGTGAGCCCTAATTGGCATGTGCCATTCATTTTTCTTATTCTTCTAACTGAGAATAATCCTTGGGTTAATCACCCCATGGTTTTTCCCTTAACTAGGTTTTCCACATCAAAATCTTGGTGTTCAATGTGTTGATGTTTATCTGCTCTTGTGTTTATGCATTATACTTTCATGGATGGTTAATTGATATGTTGTTAACTAACAAAGAAGAATCAAGTGTTAGAAGTAAGAGCAAGTTTTTATACAACTGATTCACCCCCCCTCTCAGTTGTATGCCCTAGATCCAACAACTTCTTCTCTACTCTTCTTCAGAAGAGACTTTGTTGTCTTAAGAGAATCTAAGGCTGCACTGGGGTCTGATGATATTAATAACTCACCCATCTTGATAAATGCATGGGCATCACGTGGATCTATGCGAGTTGCCTTTCTTAAAATTTCCAAATCCTTCTCTACCTTCCCTTGCTCAGCATATATGTGGCCTACAACTTTTAAGCTCTCATAGTTCTCAGGGTGGACCTCCAGAACCTTTTCAAAATTTGAGAGAGAACTCTTAAGATCTCCCAGCTTTAATTGAACCTATCCACAAAATCTTGTGGCCTATGGCTTTCCTTGACTGATGCCATGTAGCAGCAACCAATGGTGTCATATTCACCTTTACTATGATAAGATCGTGCAAGATTATAATATGAATGAGATTTCATGAGAGGGTGGTCAGTTGAAATAAGAGCTATCTCAGTCAATTTTTCCATCAGAAAATGCTACCCTGTGAAGAAATAATGGTTTTCTAAATGATTCAATGCCATTGCATAGTATGGGTATAATTCAAAGGCTCTATGCATCTTTTCCACTCCTTCATGAACACTACCGTTTTCACTAACTATGAGAATCCTACAAGTAAAAATGCACAAAACTGAACACAGAGATTTATGTAGAGGTAGAACATGATGCAAAGGAAGGACTCACACACATTAACCTTGACACATCCCAAACAAAGTTTCAATACACTTGATGGAAATCTACACCTTTGTTCATTCTTGACAATTTTCTCGTAAGCCTAAAACATGGAAACAACACCCTAGTGACACTCAATCATTGAAGACAAAATGGAATATGGGAAACTTGGTTTATTTAGACCTATTACAACATCTTCTAGGGGTTTCCAAATGTACATGACCTAACCAAGTGATTAACACAATGATTTATGCAATTTAGGCCTTGCTGCCACTAGGTGCATTCAAGGTGATGACTCCAAATGAAGGTAAGAACACTTGTCATATGAATTCCCAGGCTTGTGCAGGCCCTAACAACATTCCACTATGATTCTTCACCCCTCCATTGACATATAGTGCATAGATTATTCAAAGCAACAAAGAATCTAGGGTTGTAGGACTTTCTCATAATAAATATGCACACAGTCAATCATATCTTCTTCACACGTGCCAGTCATGAGTTGTCCTCTTATAGGGATGTGGATAGGCATGGGATAGAGCTTTCCACCAATTTTTAGGATTTTTGGATGGTGGAAACTCTGCCCGTGATTAAATTTTGCTCCCTAGAAACCCTAGGTATGGTTTAGACCTACACTCACCAAAAATACAACATCTCACACAAAACTTGATGAAATTCTACCAAACCAAATGCATTTAAAAGCTAGATTTTTTTTGCTAATAATTTTTTTTTCTATATGTAGAACATTACAAATGGATCAACATCGAAGGTTGACTATGGATCAATACCATGCATTTGATGAGAGAGTAGCTAATGAGAGGGACATGGACAAATATCCATGTCCATGTAAAGTTTGTCATGGTGGAAAGGTAAG
Source organism: Cunninghamia lanceolata (assembly GCA_027924645.1). Classification (NCBI taxonomy): domain Eukaryota; kingdom Viridiplantae; phylum Streptophyta; class Pinopsida; order Cupressales; family Cupressaceae; genus Cunninghamia; species Cunninghamia lanceolata. Next base: position 10,926,584 of record BSBN01000421.1, on the reverse strand, counting down.
AAAAAGAAACTTGATTCTTCGACATATGATAAGATATGGGCATAGTGGTATAAGCCCTTGGGAATACAATTATTATGAAGATATGATATAATTACAGAGTGTGGGAGATGAAGAGGCAACAAACATAGATGAAGTGACACCAAACATCGATGAAGAGGCAACAAACATAGATGAAGTGGCACCAAATATAGATGAAGAGGCAACAATGTTAGACGAAGGATTTGAAGTTGAAAGAGGATGCTTTAAATCCTATGTATGCTAATTACAAGTTAAGTCGTTTGACAACAATCCTTCAAATTCTTAACTTGCAAGTGGTGCATGGTTGGACAAATGAGAGTGTAGATCAGTTATTAGCATTATTAAGTTTGTTGTTACCACCTGACTCCACATTGCCAACAAAACAAAGTCAATGTAAAAAGAAAACCACTAAGCTAGGCTTAGGGTATGAAAACATCCACACATGTGTCAATGGTTGTGTATTATTTCACAATAATCTTGCAAGTGAGAGTGAATGTCTGAAATGTCATGAAGTGAGGTATAGACAAGGGTTGACATCAACTGTAGTTCCTAGAAAGGTTCTTCACTACTTTCCAATAATCCCATGATTGCTCCGAATGTATAGCTGCAGGGACATTGCTGAACTTATAAAATGACATGCCCAAAATAAGAGCACCGTTCGAAAACAATGACATGTGCCTGATTCTATGACATGGATGGAATTTGATAACAAATGGCCTAATTTTTCTCAAGATCCTCATAATATAAGGTTGGGTTTGGCTCTAGATGGGGTGAACCCATTCTCAGATCAAAGTACTAAATGGTCAACTTGGCCAGTGTTTTTAATAAATTATAACTTGCCTCCATGGTTAGCAACTAAACCATTTTTCTTAGTGCGATCATTGATTATACTAGGAAAGAAAAGTGTGACTTCAAATACAATCGATGCTTATCTAGAGCCATTATATGATGAGCTAATGGAATTGTGGAAAGGAATTGAAGCAATTCAATCTTTAAGGGATGATTATTCAATCAAATTCACTTTAAGATCTTCCTTATTGTTTACGATTCATGATCTTCCTGCATATGGCACATTGTTTGGTCTCAGTGTTCATGGATACCATGGATGTCCTGCTTGCAACTTTAAGGATTTTGTGAGGCACTCAAGAAGTTTGTGTAAGTATAGTTATTGTGGACATTGTACTTACCTTAAAATGGATAATCCATATCATTGACAAAAAACATGTTTCAATGGTCAAGAAGAGAATCATGAAGCACCATTGCTAATAATAAGTGATTACACTATTGAGAATGGACAAAAAAGAATGTAATTTATTGAAAATGATGGGATTTCTAGTAGTAGATATGATCCATGTAGTGAAAGCCATGTAAAATAGTTGTGCATATTCTATAAGTTGCCATACTTTAAGGATATAGCCATTAGGCATACTGTTGGCTTTATGCATACTGAGAAAAATATAGCCTATGCTATTATAGAAACTCTTTTTTGGTGCTTTTGATATTGTTTCATCACGTGAAGACTTTCAACAACTAAAGATTTGTCAAAATCTTTGGGTTGGAAAATGTGCTGATAAAAAATATAGAAACCCTAACGCTCCTTATGTCTAGACAAAGGAACAATGTGCACAATTCTTATAGTTGTTGTCTCAGATTCGCTTTCCCAATGGATATGTAAGTAGTAGTATTAGAATCCAAACTGACATTAATGGCTTAAGAGTCCTCAAGACCCATGACTATCATGTCATAATCGAGAATATTTTACCTATTGTGGTAAATATATCAAGTTTGGCAAAGGGGCCAAGATTGACAGTTATAAGGTTGGGCCTAATATTAAATAGAATGAGTTTACATGTATTAGATCCTTCAAACTTTTATAGTTTGAGGGAGGAGGTTGTTGAATTCCTTTTTCTATTGGAATGGGAATTTCCACCAACAATCTTTAACATTTCTATGCATCTATTGATACATCTAGAATATGAACTAGTGCATTGTGGCCCAGTAAGAATGAGATGGATGTATCCTATAGAACAATATATGAAGGTTTTGAAAAACTTTGTTCGTACTAGGACAAAACTTGAAGGTAGCATGTTTGAGGGATATTCAATGCAAGATACCATGGGATTTTGTACAGAATATATGAAGGATTTTAAAAATGTCAATCAATGTGTATGGGATGATGACGAAGATGAAAGAATTGCAGGTGAAGTATTAGAAGGCAATGGATGTTGCTTCACGCTATCACATCAATAAAGAAGTGCGATACATGCCTATATTCTTCAAAACACAACTTTGTTCGATAAGTGGTATAGGTTAAAAAAATTACAAAATAATTTATTTACTCAATTACATTTACACATTTATATTATTAATCTTACTATTTGTACGTTAATATTCTATGTAGAAAATATGTAGAAGAGAATCAAACTTGGATGCAACATCGACCTCAAAAGCATAGATGTCATGATTTGATTGGAGGTTATTCTTTTCCAAAATTTGACGAATGGATTGCTAATGTAGTCAGTGATGCAAAAGAAGAAGGTCAAGAAGTAACAATGGAGGAAAGTGATCTTTCACAATCTCCACATATATGGGCTATGTGTTTTAGTGGAATGTGGGCCTATGGTAGTCATTTAAGAGTGGAAGAAAAAGACAAAGGAAAGACAAATTGTGATTATGTTGTTAGTGCTGAATTTCTTCACGAAACTGAGAAGAAATTTTATATTGGATTCATCCAAGAAATTATTCAAGTGGATTTTGGTGAAAATAGTCCTATATTATTAAAATGTACGTGGATCCAACCATCCATAGCACAATTTGATGAGTATGGATTTGTACATGCAAATACTGGGCAATTTTTATCAGAGATGGATAAGCCGTATGTTTCCCCTCTTCAAATTAACCAATCATTTCTAATCGATGATGTAAGAAGCCCAGGATGGTCATATGTCATTCAAATAGAGTCTCATTCTAGACAAAAATTCATGGAAGTTGTCGATATAATACTTGATGGGAAATATGTTAATTTACAAGAAACATTCAAAGAAGTGGATGAAGATGATGATGGAGTGTTTGAAGAAGAGATTTTGATTACCAATTAAGAGATTGGGAGAGAGAATGAGCAACATGTCATAGATGAGGATGAGGAAGAAAATCAAGTAGATGCAAACATGAGTGATCAAGATTTTGATCTTGCTGGCAATACAGATGATTATGATGATGTTTTGTAACCTTAAGTGGTTATCTTGTCACCTAAACTTTGGTTATATGTATGGTGTAATTTATTATTGAATGTAATAAAGATCTGAGTATAGGTATGCTTATTCACTATTGTTTTATTGATACATTTCTGAATGTAATCATCACTATTCTGTTGGTATTGTATAAAAAACCTAAGATGTTCACTGTTGATTTGAAGTGCATTTAAAGTTAGGTTCAATCACTCTTCTTAGTTTTCTTACTTTGGTTGAAATTAATTTTGTTTAGTTAGAATATAATTTTTTGCATGTCCTATATGTTTTCTAGATGTTATACTTTTCTTGTATGTCCTATATGTTTTCTAGATGTTATACTTTTCTTGCATGTCCTAGATGATAGATTTAGTTTGTAATATAGATTCTAGCCTCCACATGCATTAAATATGCTTGTGTGAAGGAAACAATGACGAACATCTGTGATTTAATAATACATATAGATATCTTAAAATTAGGTGAAGTAAGCCTCCTTATTACAAACAAATAAATGATCTCTTAGATATCTTAACCAGAATTCGAGCACCAAATTAAATCTTCTTCTCCATTGATTGCTTCAAATAGATATTACAATATAACAGAAGTCTCATCATATATGTTTCTCTAAATGTCTATGATGATGATGATATCAAAATTCGGTCTTGGTTTCTCTTTTATAAGAGAAGCAACAAGCTTTAGACCATTTCCAAATATGGCATCTTTTCAAAATTCATGCGTCTTTGTATAAACTAAACAATAATTTTGCTTAAAACATAATTAGGAGAAAATAGAGAAAGTAGACAATATTGATTGGAAGCCCGCAACACTTGCAATACACTTGTAGTCTATTAATCAACATAGGAGACCCATGATCATCCTAATCTAGCAAAGTCCCCCTCTCCATGATAGAGTGTTTGAAGGCTTGGTTCTTCCACTACAACATCTTTAAGGACCTATTCTTCTGGAGGAGCCAAATACTCTTTCTCCCATTGGTATACTATGTAGTCATGAGGCCGTGATTCTCGTTGCTCCCCTGTATGATTAGCCTGTCTATTCATCAGTTCAAAGATACTTCTCCTACCATTGAAACACAACAAAATCACTAGGTCACTTATAATCTTGAATTTGGAGCAAGTTGGTCTGGTGATCCTTCCACCTTTTGTCTAGCAATGCTTTGACATCAATTAAAAACTTTGTATATCGAGCATCCAAAGCAATTACTCTGTCCAAAATGATGTTGAAGCTGAGAATATTGATATCTTCATCCTTTTTCAAAAATTCCATGACCATAGAAACTGTATGACCAAATTCATCCTTCCACGTATCAAAATCCTTGATCTTTTCATCCTCTGTTAGGATTGATGGAATGAACTGGTGTTTGAAAGTGGCAAAAGAATCAATGTTTTCTTGCATTCTTTGATTCTCACCATTCAGATACTGATGCTCATCCAATATCATTTTGATCATTTTCTCTATTGGATTTAGAGCTATAGGAGAATCTTGATTCCATTGTACAACTTTACACAGAGTGATTAGTGTCTGATGTGTTGATTGCCATCTTTGATACAAGGGATCTAAAATAGAAAAAATTACTTTCAACTATTCCATGGCCTGAGACAAGGAAGAATAGTATTCATGCATATCTCTCAACTTGTCAACAACCATTTTCACTCTATAATCCAAAATTTTCTCAAACACTTCAAGAATTTTCAATTTTTCCTTATTCTTTGTTTTCTTGTTTTAGCTTTTCAATTCCTCAATTTCTTTTTCCAACTTCAATTTCAAAACATTGCATTGTTCAATAGTCACTATGGTATCACCAGTCTCTTGTGGCACATGTGTTTGAAATGACATAATGGCTTGAATTTGAGAAGAACTCTCACCCTTCAGTTATTTTTTCAAGTTTACATTTTCAAGATATAATCTATTTACCTCATCATTCATCTCCATTTGAGTTCTATCATAATCAAACAATCTTTGCTCTAGCTTTATAACAGTAGCTCGTGTAAACATTATAGTATGCATAGTGATGGTAGCTGCTTCAATTGCTAATGTGTCCTGGAATGTCTTGACCACAGCTATTCCCCTTATTTCTTGGACCACATCAAGTAATCTTGGTTTGCTGGTGTTATTTTGTGTTGCCCATATTGCTAAAGTCTCTATTTTTGGATTGAAACCACATCCACTAACACCTTCCTCATAGTCAAATTTAGAAACTAGCATGGGGTCATCTTGATTCATGACTTGGTCTAACAAAAACATTTTCTTCAACTCAAGCCTAGGAATGATCAACATGTTGCTCCTTAATACCATTTGTCTAGCCTCATCAGGGCTAACACTTATTTCATCTATTTTAATATTCTTGAAAGTTTATGAAATAATTTTCTCATGCTAAGATTCATCAGCACCCATTTTATTTATTTCCACTTGTTCTTGAAATTCTTTCATCTTCATCTTAATCCAAAAATCTTTGAATTCAGGAGAATTAATGAAATCAGCATACCCCATAAATATCATAGAAGCCACAATTCTTTCATCTTCTAATTTAGGCTCCCCTTGTTCCTGTTTAGCCATTCTGGCCTCTAGTTTATGTGTTGTTTGTTGGCCAACAAGTGGCCAATCTATTTCAACTTCATCAATGTCACTCCCTCCTTCACTCAATTCATATGGAACTAGTGGAGAAACATCCTCAATCCTTTGCCTTTTGGAAGGTGGTGAATCAGGGACATGAGCTAGATCCTATACTGACATTGCATCTGGTGTAGGCTCTTGAATCACAACTCCTAGTGGTCTTTTGACACTGAGCTTGGTAGCCTTTGAAGGCTGATTCTCAAACTTGCTATATATTCTTTCAAAATTGTCAATTATCATATCTATTCTTCTCAAAGGGTCCCTCTCTTCAACAAACAATCCAAGAAAATTAGGATTTTGTTTTCTCCTATCATCCTCAATCCTTTTCAAAATCTCCCATTTTCTTTTCCTATCATACACTTCTTGTAAGGTGACAAGATTTCTGATCATATCCTCATCAAAATTGATTTGATGGGATATTCCCATTCTTGTGAGGATGGTTTGTCTGACAAAGTTCATGTGACCCTCTAGATCACAAACCCTCTCTACACCTAATTTCAAATAATATTTAGCCTTCAAATAGGCTTGCAAATCCTCTAAAGTATCAAAACCAATGGACCAATCACTAAACACTATGGAATCAGGAAGAAATGTGCCTTTCTTCTATTTCTTCATTACATCCTTCTCCATTCACATCATTTGCCACATGAATTCAAGGAATGTAAGTTTGTTTGGCACAAATTTGGGCAACACATGAGGTAGCTGAGTACACCCATATACCCTTATTATAGTATGAACTGGCAAGAAAAACCAATTAGCATAGTTGTGCCTATGACCCTATTTGGCCTATGGGCAGGAGGCCTCAACATTTGCCTAATCTCTTTTGTCAATCTGGGAAAAAAGCTACCAAGAGAATTCATTATTCTAATTGAGAATTCATCTTGAAACACAACATAGTCATAATTCTTGCAATGGCTATCCCATTTGTAACACTAGCACTATGTTGGCAATCTTTGTCCCATTTCATCAATCATGCTTAGATCCATTCTGTTGGGCCACTTCCTTCTATTTTGATACAAAATCAAATGATATAACAAAGAGTAGTATTTGAAATCTATGGGCTTTTTGTTTTCTATTATTTGGAAAAATCCATCATGCAGTTTCTTTTCAATGAATGTTGCAAAATCATATTCAACATTAGATTCTAGATTTTGAATTATCATGGCCATCATCATTAGGCTGATAAGTATTCTACCTTGGGCATTAATAGCTAACACCTGACACAAAGAAAAATATGTTCTTTTGAAATAGACAGCAAAATCTTCAACAGAGAAAGGTTCAATTGTAGTGGATGGGATTTCAATTCTTCTGTTATTTGCCCCTTTCCTCATGTGCATGGGTCCCTCATCCCTTCTATGTGTTTTTCTCAAACTATTGTACTCCGGGTCACTCTTCTATAGATCTACTTGTGTGAGTGCTTGGTTGCTCAATATGAAGTAGTCTATGATTGTATTCCTGTCCACAACCGCTAATGGTGACCCATTTGGTAGTTTGACTATTTTAGTGGCTGAATGATAGTGTTGTGCCAATGTTCTGATCAAATCCACATCAACAAATACATTTGGCACCACAAGATTTGTCAAATCCAAATTCCATGGGTTTCCAACTAGTCCCTATCCATCTTTCTTTCCACAAAAATACTAAAAAAGGTTTCATCCAGAGATAGGGATTGCAGCATCTTGACATCCTTCCGCAACATCCTTGAACAATTTCTTAGACCCCTTGTCAACTAAATTTGGTAGGATGTCCAATAATGATTGTTGAAGTGATCGCTTCTTGGGAGTAGGTGGATCAGTGCTCTTACTCACAGACTCAGATTTTTTAGGTACCATATTTTAGTGCCTCTACGAACTAGGGTTTTGATATTTTACTTGCTTTACCAGACTAGTTGAAAATAGAGCATAAACCAAACACCAAATTTTATGCAAAGAGTGATGGGGTAGACTTACCCAGTCAAAAAATGCCTGATGAGAGCACACAAAGCTTGAATTCACCTTCTACAGTCAACACTGAATTCGCTGGAATGAAGAGATACAAAGAAATCCCAAGTTTTATCATGCTATGAAGTTGGTCATTTCTCCATTAAGCTGGTTCATGCCATGATATCAATAAATCTCATAATTCAATTCTTTTCAAACACAAACCGTTGATTTGATCCAATCCAATGGATGAGTGAGTATTTAAAGACTTGCAGTCCTTTCCTTGAAAACTGGAATCCTGCAGGCATCAATGATAACCATTGTGAGGTAGCACTGAAGTCATTTCAATATTTAATTCCTTACCACATCACCAAAAGATGAACTTAGGGCAATCACAGGACCACGGGACCTCTTGGACAGTTACATTCATCTTCACCACTTACCGCCACCCTGCAAGCCTTGTTACACACCACCATGGGATGGCGGTATACATGTTATCCCTTATATTTTTTACCATGCCACTACCAAGGTTTGGCTTATTGGGATAAGGTGCCATTAACCTTGTAAATCCCAATATTCTATTTATTGCATTTATTATATGTAATTTGTAGTTATCCATGAGGAGATGTACTAGTTTCACTGGCAGGGGTAATTTTAGAGTAACCGGAGGTAATTACGGAGTGACTTTTACTGTTAGCAAATGTAAAAACTCAAAGTAAATGAGGGTAGGCATGCTCCCTTAAGGAATATACTATTTTTAGCATGTATGACAACTGTCATAATGTTTGGTAAGTGAATCTATGACAGCTGCAAGTTGTCATAAGTTTCTGAGATTCTATGATGCATATGATGGATATGTTAGTTGTATATTTTCTATATTTAGCACAAGGTTCCTATCTTGGAAAGATACTCTTTTATGGAATCTATGACATTTATGATGTGTCATAAGATGTTGTAAGAGGCTGGATTTAGTCTTGAGAGTTCAACCTTTGCATGGTTGTTTTTGGATAAGTGTAAGATGGTAATTATTGTTTAAAGGTTGGAGAATCTTAGGAGAGAGAAGGTGAATGCCTAGAATGATTTGGAAAATGTTTTTATAAGTATTTGCCATGTATTTGTTTCTGTAATATAGATTCTAGGTACTCAGGTGTTGCAGGAATGTTGTCGGATTGAAGACTTGTGGAGAGAGTTGTGTAGTTGATGTATTGAGATTAATACAAACTTGTGCCTCTTTCCTGGTGGATTTTTTTACCCTCAAGGGTTTTCTCCACATAAACACTGTGTCATTGTGTTGACTTCTTCATGTTTGATAACTTTTCTGTAGTGGGTTTTATGTTTTGTTACAATCTCCATTGTTAATGCACACTTAAAGATTGCTGAAATTTATCTTGAATCAGATTTCCATTTAAGTAGTGTTGTTTTCATTTCTAACATTTGGTATCAGAGCCTAGCCATCTTTGAATCTTGGGTGGTAGTGTGGAAGCTGTAGTTGCAGTGGGAGATTTGGTTGTGTTTACTTTGCAAATCTTGTGTTGTTATTATGGTTGCATCCACTGTTGCATCAACCTCTCGAATGGACATTGAGAAGTTCAATAGAATGGGGTATGAGTTGTGGAAGCTGAAAATGGAAGATTTGTTGGAAGAATGATGACAATGGTTGGCTGTCCAAAAAGAGAAGAAACTGACAATGTCTCTCAAGATGAGTGGGATAGATTGGATAAGAAGGCATGGGGAACCATCCGATTGTGTCTTTCAGACTCTGTCCTGTTAAATGTCAGAAAAGAGGAGACCGCATACAAATTATGGAATCAATTGGGTGAGATCTACCAAGCCAAGAGTATGGTAAATAAACTTTATTTAAAAAGAAAATTGTTTTCCATGAAAATGCAAGAAGGTGAATCAGTTGCAGAGCATTTAAATTCTTTTAATTTGTTATTGAGTCAGCTTGATTCAATAGATGTTGAGGTTAGTGAGGAAGATAAATGTATCTTACTTCTTTGTTCTTTACCTGAGTCTTGGGAGAATGTTATCCTTGGTATCACTGCTAACCTTGCAGGTCTGAAGTTGGATGCTCTTGTTTCAGTGCTACTGTCACAGGAATTGAGGAAGAAGAGTTCAGATAGTTCAGGGGATGCTCTCAGTATCAGGGGAAGGTCTAAGGAAAGGGGACCTTAAGGAGATCAGAAAGGGTCTAAGGACAAGTCCAAGGTCTGGTCTAAAACTCTTGGTAAAAAGAACATAGTTAAGTGTTGGAACTGCGGTTAAAGGGGACATGTGAAGGAGTGCAGAAATCCCAAGAAATAGTGGGAGAGTTCTTTGGATAAGTCCTCGAATGCAGGTGAAGAAGTTTTACTTTCTACATGTAATCTTGTTTCTAATGATCACTAGTTGGTTGACTTAGGATGCTCACTTCATATGACCCTGCATAAGGAATGGTTCTCCACATATGAAGAATATGATGGAGGTAACATCTACCTTGGTGACAACTCTACATATCTGATTGTCAGGAAAGGAAAGATATTGTTGTGTTGTAGTGATGGGAGGATTAAAACCCTCCCTGGTGTTTTGCATGTTCCTGGATTAGCTAGAAATCTAATTTTAGTTTTAAAGTTGAATGATTTGGGAATGAATGTGACATTTGACAAGCATGGCAACAGATTGGTGAGAGGGAACTTGGTGGTGGCGAAAGGGAAGAGATGTAGGAACTTGTTTAAGATTGAAGCTACTACAGTTTGTAATACCTCCTATGTATCTGAGGCCACTAATAAAAATACATGTATGTTGTGGCACATTAGATTGGGCCATGCAAGTAATAATGTATTGAAAACTATTAAGAATAAAGAATTGTTGGACAATTTCTCTTATTTTGATGAGCATTTTGATTTCTGTGAGTATTGTGTGTTTGGTAAACAAAACAGAAAATCATTTCCTTCATGAAGCAATAGAGCAAAAGAGAAATTAGAAATTATTCATACAGATGTGTTTGGCCCTGTGGATAATGAATCTATTGGAAAATCTCATTATTTTGTTACCTTCATTGATGATGTATCAAGATATACATGGATTTATTTTATGAAACATAAATCTAAAGTTTTCACTAAGTTTAAGGAATTCAAGGTCTTGGTAGAGAACCAATCAGGTTTAAAGATAAAAATATTAAGATCTGACAATGGAGGGGAATATTGCTCTAAGGAATTTGATGAGTTTTACAATCATGCAGGTATAATCAGACAAAAGACAACTCCGTATACACCACAATAGAATGGTGTTGCAGAAAGGATGAACCAAACAATTATGGAAAGGGCTAGAAGTATGCTTAGTGATGCATAGTTGGATAAATGATTTTGGCCATAGGCTATGTGTATTTCTTTCTACTTGATAAACAAATCTCCTTGTAAGGCTCTTGATTCAACACCTTATGAAGTGTGGATAGATAAGAAACCTTCTGTTTCACATTTAAGGGTTTTTGGATATGAGGCTTTTGTTCATGTGCCTAAGGAAAAGCAATCTAAGTTAGACCCAAAGGATGAAAAGTGTACATTCATTGGATATGGTGATAATGTCAAAGGTTATAAGCTTTGGAATCCACTAACCTGCAAGATTATCTTTTCTAGAGATGTTATTTTCAGGGAACTTAGAGCTATTTCTGAACCTGAGCAGCCAAAAGAAAAAGAAGAAAAGGTAAAGAAGGTACACTTTGATTTAGAGCAGCAAGATACACCTCAGGAAGAATAGAATGATGGATTCGGGGGTGAAGAGGAAGAAGATTCAAGTAGTTTTGATAAAGATGAGTCTATTGTTACAGAAGAAGTTGGTGTAGATGATCATGTAGAAGAATGAGTAAAGTCTCTTACTCCACCCTTGAGGAGATCCACAAGACAACGGAATCTAGTTGCACCAGATTTCCATTGTGTATATGCTTTATTGAGTACTAATGATGAACCTAGATCCTACATGATAGTGAGTCTTGGTAGTTAGCCATGTAGGAGGAGATGATGGATTTAGACTCTTGTAACACCTGGGATCTTGTTCGTTTGCCCAAAGGAAGAAAGGCCATAGGTTGTAAGTGGGTCTTCAAGAATAAATTTGGAAAAGATAGGTCATTGGAGAAGTACAAGGCTAGACTGGTAGCCAAGGGATACTCCTAGAGAGAGGGAGTTGATTTTGGTGAGATATTCTCTCCTGTTGCTAAATTAACTTCTATTAGATTTCTCTTATCCATTTTTGTAGCTTATGATTGGGAGATTGAGAAAATAGATGTTAAGACTGCGTTCTTGCATGGAGATCTTGAAGAAGAAATCTATATGCAACAGCCTACAGGTTTTGAGGTAAAAGGAAAAGAACATTGGGTTTGCAGTTTAAAGATGTCTCTTTATGGTCTAAAATAGTCCCCTAGAATGTGGTATCAAAAGTTTGATTCATTTTTTTTGAAATTAGGTTTTGTTAGAAGTGAGGAGGATCATTGTGTTTACATTCATTGTGTTGATGATTCTATATTGGTTATTGCTTTGTATGTTGATGACATGTTGTTTTTCAGAAATACTAAGGGTATGATCAGTGAGCTTAAAGCCCAACTTTTAGGTGCATTTGAGATGAAGGATCTTGGTATTATAATGTAGAGAACTCAGTGGAAGCGCACAACTGAACAAAATAATTGATCGGTGAGACTCTGACTTATGTCTCAGCGATCTGCCCTTTGTCTTTTGCTATCGGTAAGACTTAGTTCATCGGTGAGCTTGAGAACTACTCCGTTGATACACACTAATCATGTCGATGGCCCTTCGAACCACGACCGTCAGTGTGACTTAGATCATCAGCGGAACCTTATTCTTTTCTTCCGATGTGCTGATGTATCAACTTAGTATATGCTTAGCATGACTTGCTAGTACCGGTGGACTAAAGTTTCTTTACCCTAATTTCACTGTTACGACCGGTCACCATTTGTATTTGATGAAAGATACATTCTCAACATACATTCTCAACATGCTTTTGTGATATGCATTCGCAATGTACATTCTGTGAAATGATATGAAACTTACGCCGATGCACCGATGGACTAATCTGTTGGTAACACTTCGCTCTTGTCACCTCGATATGCCACGATTGGCAAGATCAACACTGTCAGCTCAACATCATGTTATCTACCTGATGGTTTTGTCACTCCAATATAACTACGCAAACATCAAACAACTTATACAGAAACAACAAAGTCAACAGAACGGAAACAATCTAACCCTAAGGAAGTCATTCCACTGATTTCGAAGAAATCTCAACTAGTGGAATGCTTCCGATCTACATCTCTACACTTAAACTAAATAGAACTTTTTATTCCTTCTTCTCAAAAAATATACATACAACAATCTTCTCTGCCTCTATGTCTCTTCTTCTTCTCTCCCTCTCTATCTGTTCATTTCACTCTCTCCCCTTTCAAACATAGACCGACTATATAGACTCATGTTGGTAGTTACATACGATGGAAGGCAAACCGCCCTACAACCACTTCTACCATTCAGTTACACCCATTTAGTTTGGTTACAATCTTTCATGACATGTATATAGACTCAATGTTATGCCGTTAATCGGCCAAGTATGACTCAATATGGCGCTAAGGCCTTACAAACATGACACTCTGGATAGAATAGAAAATGCATGGAATCCTCCAGATTCTTAGGTCTTGAGGTGCTCCTGCACCATACAACCAACCAACAAAGATTTCCAAGTCCCTTGGAAATGTACCTGCAAAACAAATCTACCTTTTCCTGCATCTCTGTTTGGCTTCATTTTTCACTCTGTCTCTTTAGCTTCAGGTTTCAAATATTCACATCAATGGAATAGTGACCAACCAACCAACGATAGAAAACCACCATCAACATTTTAGAGTATCTTTAGGTTCCTTCTACTCCTACCAATGGTGTACCCTCAAACTGATCAAAGCTTCAACGACTACAACACAATGCTCAATCAAATGTCTATCCTACACGCTGCTACAGATCCATTCCTCTCGTCCAATAGCAAATCCTGGAGATGCACTACCACTCTCTCTCGCAGTGGCCTCACTCTGCACCATCTTCTAGCTAAATCTCTATCGAGGAATGGTCTTGACAGACCTCATCATTGTCTGCCCACACACTACAGGAATCCTATTCCTTCTCGTAACTAGATATCACAAGCATCTGCAATAGTCTAGCAACCACTGTCAGTCTACAAAATACTTCATATGATCTTTGTTTTCAAAATGGTCACCAACCAAACATTTTTCTTCAACTTCTTAGTTTTCTTTCAACTCTTCACCTACCTTCTCAATGACAGAAATCAAATACACAAAACCTCCGCCCAGACCTTTTGCTAGCTCTGATACCAATTTGATGCAGAGCGCTCAGTGGAAGCACACAACTGAACAAAATAATTGATCGGTGAGAGTTTGACTTATGTCTCAGCGATCTCCCCTTCGTCTTTTGCTATCGGTAAGGCTTAGTTCATCGGTGAGCTTGAGAACTACTCCGCCAATACACACCGATAACGCCAATGGCCCTTCGAACCACGATCGTCGGTGTGACTTAGATCATTGGCGGAACCTTATTCTTTTCTTCCGATGCACCAATGTATCAACTTAGTATATGCTTAGCGTGACTTGCTATTACCGGTGGACTAAAGTTTCTTTACCCTAATTTCACCATTACGACCGGTCACCGTTTGTATCTGACGAAAGATACATGCTCAACATACATTCTCAACATGCTTTTGTGATATGCATTCATAATGTACATTCGGTGAAACGATACGAAACTTACGCCGATGCACCAATGGACTAATCTGTCAGTAACACTTCTCTCTTATCACCCTGATATGCCACGATCAGCAAGATCAGCATTGTTGGCTCAAAATCACATTATCTATCTGATGGTTTTGTCACTCTGATATAACTATGCAAACATCGAACAACTTATACAAAAACAAAAAAGTCAACAGAACGGAGATAATCTAACCCTAAGGAAGTCATTCCACTGATTTTGAAAAAAATCTCAACCAGTGGAATGCTTTCAATCTACATCTCTGTACTTAAACCAAACAAAACTTTTTATTTCTTCTTAGATAATATACATACAACAATCTTCTCTACCTCTGTGTCTCTTCTTCTTCTCTCCCTCTTTGTCTGTTCATTTCACTCTCTCCCATTTCGAACACAGACTGACTATATAGACTCATGTTGGTAGTTACATACAATGGAAGGCAAACCGCCCTACAACCACTTCTACCATTCAATTACACCTATTTAGTTTGGTTACAATCTTTCATGACATGTATACAAACTCAATGTTATGCACTCACTCGGCCAAGTATGACTCAATATGGTGCTAAGGCCTTACAAACATGACACTCTGGACATAATAGAAAATGCATGGAATCCTCCAGATTCTTAGGTCTCGAGGTGCTCCTACACCATGCTGCAAGGTATATTTTGGGAATGGAGATGAGGAGGGACAGAGTTAATAGAAATCTTTGGTTGTCACAAAGTAAGTATGTGAATGCTATTTTACAGAGGTTCAGTTTGCAGAATTGTAACCCAGTTAGAGTTCCTTTACCCATTGGTACTAAGCTTTCATTAGATATGTATCCAAAGATTGAGGATGATTTTGAGGATATGTCTAATGTGTCATATGCTAGTGTTGTAGGGAGTTTGATGTATGCAATGGTTTGTACTAGACTAGATATTGCCCAAGGTATGGGAGTTTTGAGTAGATTTATGTCTAACCCTAGTAGACAACATTGGAATTATATGAAGAGGGTGTTTAAATATCTTGCAGGTACTCCTGATCATTATTTGGTTTATTCTGGTACTAATAGTGTTGATAAATCTTTGGACAAAAAGGGTTTTGTTGATGTAAATTGGGCAGGTGGCTTGGATAGTTGAAGGTCCACTAGTAGCTATGTGTTTACTCTATTTGGAGGGGCAATGAGTTGGATGAGTAAGAGGCAGCCCACAGTTTCTTTGTGCACCACAGAAGCATAGTATATGGCTGCTACTCATGTCTCTAAGGAGGTAGTTTGGTTGAGGAGACTATGTATAGGTATTAGTTTTGATTGCAAGATCATTCATATTGGTTGTGATAGCCAGAGTGCTATCTGTTTGGCCAAGAATCCCATGTATCCTACTTAGACTAAGCATGTTGATGTTTAGTCTCACTTTGTTTGAGAGTTGGTTGCAAATGGTGAGATTGAGCTGAATAAGATAGACACTCAAGAGAATGTTGCAGATTCATTGACCAAGCCAATGAGCACAGAGAAGTTCGTGTGGTGCAGAGAGGCCATGGGCGTTGTTTCTAGTACCTGATTATTTTTTATTTGATTTCCTATGGGTTGATTTACAATGTATAATGTCAAGTGGGAGAATGTTGGGATAAGGTTCCATTAACCTTGTAAATCCCAATATTGTATTTATTCCATTTATTATATGTAATTTGTAATTATCCATGAGGAGATTTACTAGTTTCACCAGCAGGGGTAATTTCAGAGTAACCGGAGGTAATTACAGAGTGACTTTTACTGTTGGCAAATGTAAAAACTCAAAGAAAATGAGGGTAGGCATGCTCCCTTAAGGAATATACTATTTTTGGCATGTATGACAACTATCATAATGTTTGGTAAGTGAATCTACGATAGCTGCAAGTTGTCATAAGATTTTGAGATTCTATGACGCATATGACAGATATGTTAGTTGTATATTTGATATATTTAGCACAAGATTCCTATCTTGGAAAGATACTCTTTTGTGGAATCGATGATGGTTATGATGCATCATAAGATGCTATAAGAGGCCAGATTTAGTCTTGGGAGTTTAACCTTTGCATGGCTATTTTAGGACAAGTGTAAGATGCTTGTAAGATGGTAATTAATGTTTCCAGGTTGGAGAATCTTAGGAGAGAGAAGGTGAACGCCTAGGATGAGTTGGAAAACATTTCTATAAGTATTTTCCATGTATTTGTTTCTACAATACAGATTTTAGGTACTTAGGTACTGCAAGAATGCTATCGGATTGAAGACTTGTGGAGAGAGTTGTGCAATTTATGTATTGTACAATCTTGTTGAGATTAATACAAACTTGTGCCTCTTTCCTGGTGGAGTTTTTTACCCGCAAGGGTTTTCTCCATGTAAACACTGTGTCATTGTGTTGAGTTCTTCTTGTTTGACATCTTTTCTGTAGTGGGTTTTATGTTTTGTTACAATCTCCATTGTTAATGCACACTTAAAGATTGCTGAAATTTATCTTGAATCAGATTTCCATTGAAGTAGTGTTGCTTTCATTTCTAACATGGCCTGACCATCACGGGGCCGCGGGAGCCTTTGGTCTCCCATATATTGTTTACTGTATTACCACTAGTTGAATTTATTAGCATCACGGGGCCGCAGTATGTAGCATTACCGGTCACTTGAACTCCTTATACTACAATACCGTAGGCTCAACTTGAAACCATCGTGGGGGCGCAGTGAACACTTTATCCCGATTCCTTCCTACCGCATTGCCTCCAGTCATCTCCTTACCTGCCGCAGGGGTGCAGTAACATATTATGTGCTCCTTGAGTTTATACCACAACACCGCAACTAAATTTTCTGCATGTTGTGGGAAGCGGTAACTGTGTATTCACATCATCTAATTCCCGCACACTCATCAAGGCTATTTGCATGTATTACGGGGCAGCAGTAAGAGACAAAAACACATCAATGGTCAAAAATATAAATTTCTTTCACATAGACCTAATATGAGATGCTCATAAATGACTCCTGGAACAATTTCAAAAGGAATATGAATCCCTAATTATGGATTTATGGAAGGAAAATGTAGGAAATAGAGTGGGACTATGTGAAATTTTGAATTGTTCTAACATACCTCATGATGAACTAGACTATGTTTTTCCTTCATCCTACTTTTGTTATGTTTTTATGAGTTCTTTTCTTGTGAATATATCCCTAAGGATAATTTTCTGATACCTGTAATTGTAAACATCTTCTTGATTTTTGACTACAAATTCTTTTTAATCTGTAAACTAAATTCTATTTTAAGTTTTCATTTGTAGTTATCAGCAGATTAGAAAGTCAACAGTTATCAACTTATGAACTCAATAAAGTTTTATTGATTCAAGTTGTTGATTTATACATTATTGTTTATTTGGACTTCAGGAAATGAAGAGAAGGGTTGTAAGGTGCAAATTA
Organism: Cunninghamia lanceolata; assembly: GCA_027924645.1. Classification (NCBI taxonomy): domain Eukaryota; kingdom Viridiplantae; phylum Streptophyta; class Pinopsida; order Cupressales; family Cupressaceae; genus Cunninghamia; species Cunninghamia lanceolata. Next base: position 10,908,580 of record BSBN01000421.1, on the reverse strand, counting down.
GATGATAGTGATCATAATGCTAAAACTTCACTGATAGATTAGAGCACCTTCCTAGAGAAAAAGTGGAAAAGAATAATGAATATTTATTGAGACTTGGTTTGATAAACATGCAAGTTGTAAATCAACTAAGTAGTACATTATTTGTTTAATAGTGTTTAATGAAATTTTATAGGCAAGAGCTTTATTTATATAAGACATAATATGATATTATTTTTTGTTTTATAGGCAACAAAAAGAGTGCAAAGAAACTGCAGAAGAAAAAAAAAGGAAAGAAAAGATACAGTGCCACCATCTCGTAGACGCCATTGCTTTTGTGATTCAACAAATGCAGTTGGTGAAAACAATAGTTGGAATGATGATCATGTGTAGCCTGATATAGCATATGCTAATGTGTAGCCTGATATAGGACATGGTGATGTGCAACACAAGGTGATCATGTGAAGCCTGATATAGCACATGGTGATCATGTGCAGCCTAATATAGCACATGGTGATGTGCAACATTGTGATAATATCTTAGAACAAAGCCTAAGAGAGATTATTGAAAAACATCAGAGCATTAAAGGAACAACAGGTTTGCAAATGATTTATTCAAGATTAAAGTATGTGTTTGAAGTGAAATCTGTGAAGACCAGTACTCATGATCTACCTACTGATGCCACACCTAATGTGGCCAAGGAGCATGAAGTCCCAGTTAATGAAAGTCATGAAGAAAGACCACTTGCATTTGTTGAGTACACTTGTTGCATCTAGAACTTTTGATGGAACTAGTGGATCAGCCAGAAATACTAGTAGTGGTTTAATAGAAGATGTGCATGCTTTTGTCAAAAGATAAAGATTGAGTCAAGATTTGTACATATCTAAAGAGAGGAATGCAAAACTAAGAAAATTATAAGGCAAGAAGCCATTCTTGCTTGAGGTATTGAGAGATGGTGAGCCCATTAGGCCAAATGCTGCAAAGTGGGCCTCTGAGTTGGGTGTAAGATGTAGGGCCCATTTGGATATTTGCAAATCAAGTTTTGTAGAGAAAGATCCATGATTTGTGGAAATTGTTATACACAAAATGGAAAATTCTTTTGAGACTACTGGTGGACAAATCTCTAGAAAATATTACAAGCAGAAGGTGAGAATTTTGATGAACAATTTTATATACAATTGCAGAAAAGCAATCATGGAGGAAAACAAGAGGTTAGACTCCACTCTATGTCCCAAACAGTGGGAGGCATTGAAATAAAGTATGCATTCCAAAGAATATTTTGCAAAGAGTAACAAATGCAAGAGAGCAAGAGATAATGTGAGGGCTGGATATACATTTGGCTGAGGTGGGTTGTAGGCCAAAATGGACAAATTTGGCGTAAGTGTATGGCTTTTTGGTTCAATTTACATTATTTTATTTATTTTGATTTTTATTGAACTGACTATATGTTGAAATTGTCATTGTATTTTAGGTGGAAAACAATAACAGAGAAGCAGGTGTAGAAGATATTGTCAGTTATATGGCAGCACTAGATCCTAGTAAATCTAAGAGTAGGATGAACTGGAAATCTTGTTCATCAACAAAGATTTCACAGCCATCTATTACATGCCCAGTAGGATCAACCTTTCCAAATCATGTCAACTCAAATGAAGGCTACTGACATGTACTGAATTGCATATACGGTCTTAGTCAGCAAGTTTTGCAGTTGGTTGCCTCTGTTAACCCTATAGTTTCTACATGGAATGAGCATAAATCCATGGATTCAAATGAGGTAAGAGGCTCTATTGATCTCATTTCTTCTTGTTTGGAAATTCTATATACAAATGCCTCTTAATATGTAGATTATTGAAAACTGAGCGTAGGAGAATCCATCCCAATTTCTTTATTGTTGGAGTGATCCATAAAATGTCCTTTTGAACAAATTTATAGCTTGCATTCTTTACTTGACTATTGAATGTTTTTTATATTTTTTTGCATGATGGTTAAACCACATCCAGAGCATTTTTTTCAAAGCAGCAGGAAAGCAAAAATGCCTTCATGATGTCAACACAACTGCCAATATTGATAGTGATGATTAAGATGAACTGGACAAGAATGTACATCACAATCATCATAGTTATGCTAAAGTTGAGGTAATATAATAGTTGTCAATTATCTGTCCCAATATTTTGTCATTCTTCATGCTTAAAATGTTCTTTTGGAAAAAAAAAATAGTTTTTGCATTCTTTAAGTTGCAAGTTAATATGTCCCAATGTTTTTCATTAATTCTTCATGCTTAGAATGTTCTTTTGGACAAAAATTTATATCTTTTGCATTCTTTACTTGACTTATATTAATTTTTGCATGATGATTAAACCCCATGCAGAGCAATTATATGAAAGCAGAATGAAAAGAAAAAGGCCCTATCAATAGAGCTCTTTACCAAACTATACAACTTCAAGTCAATGTTAATAGTGATAATTATGATGATGAACTCGATGAGCATGCACATGATATTCATAGTAGTAGTCATGAACCTAAACTCAAGGTGAGTGCTATGAAACCAAATGAAAGTAAGTACTATTGAATTACTATTCAAGTAAGTAATGGTTGTTTTATTATGTAAATAAGGGTAATCATTACCTATTTGATAGAAGCTAGTTAGAATAGTAGTGAAGTGCAATTAGCTAGTATACATAGATTATGGAAATAAGGGAGAACATATAACTTACATATGGAAGCTTAGAGATTAGTTGTAATAGAGTGTATACATAGATTTTGGCTATGTATTAGTGCATTATGTTCATGGATGTCATGGTCCTCAGTTGGGGGGACTTCATTGCCAATCCATGTCTCTTTCTAGAGCACTCATATAGTATAGCACTATTGTAGTCTTGCCCTCCATTTGTTTGTACCTCGCAATGGGTTAGTTTTTTTTTAGAGTAAAAAGTTGCTTCTTTGTTATTCAACAGAATTAAAAAAAACACATACAAAAACTAATTTGTTCCAAGACATAAGACATTACATATAGCTGTCAAAAACAATATAATGTGTGTTTTAATCTCAATATAATGTGTTTTTTTTTTGTTTTGCAGACATTTAATATTGATAAACTCCAAGAAGAGGATTAAGTTCAGGTGTTGGATCCATTTGATGGTGCTATATTTGTGGGCATTGCACAGATTCACTCACTATCTATTGTACATGGAGTCAAATTGAAAGGAATAGGAGATACAAATGTAAATATTTTAAAAGTCACAAGTAACATACCCCTTTCTTATGAAGACAAAATAGATGGAGCTGTCCATTTGAAAGAGAAAGAAGGGACCTTCACACGGTGGCCACTAAAATATTTGAAAAAAATGACATAGTTGATGTTTATCATGTATTAGTTGTTAGACAGCTTGGCCCACTACTTTATACAATAGTTTTAATGTGTTTTTTAGGGATCTTAGTGTTTTTTGTCTATTTTGAAGCTGTATAAGAAAAAAAAGCCATTGTAACTCAGTTTTCTTAGTCACAGCACTGAGAAACACACTTTGTATCACATTTTTCAAAGCAAAGACACATATTTAAGCCTTATGGGTTTTTGGACTTGATTTTATGTTGCTTTTCCTCCCTAAACATTTAGCATCATTGCCTTATATGCCTTTATGAAAAGATTATAGGGTTATTGTTGGCTGCATTGAAGGAGAGAGCTTCATATATGAGACACGATCAACACTAAGTCATGAAAACAATCATGAAGACTCAACAAGAATAAATGAGAGAGCTTCATATATGAGATGCCATGAAGACAGTCATGAAGACTCAAGGAGAATAAATTATAGTAATCAAGAGATAAAGTACATAGTTCATGCCATAGACAAAGTGAGATGAGTCTTAACCTATTGTGATCAAGGGTGGTGTGTTAGTTTTTGAGAAAGGAAGGGCAGTTGGCAATGCACAAAGATCAATGAGGAAGATTATAGTCATAAGGTGATGATGTTAGCATTTCATCAAGACTTTGGAAGCAACCAGTAGAAAAAATTATAGAAGTCTTAAATAGGAAAAAGGATAGCCACTAATAATGCTATTATTACAAGGCATATATTCTACATGGCAGTATAGTTGCAGGAATATGACAGTTTGATAAACCTATGACAGTCTACAAATGAAAGTCTAAATTTTGTATACTTATGGGTGACTATTCTATAATAGAGAGATAATGAGTACATAGAGGTAAGATTTTCATGGTGAGTGGCAATGGTCAATGGTTCTCAGGGATACATGCACAGTAAACATGGTTTCAGTGGCATGAGCAAAGGAACAAAGGACTACAGTGTTAGCATTAATTAAAAGGCAAGTATATGAAAGTTGTAGGGCAATCATCTAGAAAGAAAGTATGCATAGTTCAGTCACCACAATGAGTGAAGACCAAGGACACTAAATATATACAACTACCTACCAAGTGTCCAATGTAATAGAGGTAGGGTAAGTGAATGGTTTAGACTCAAAATGAGGCATTTGAAGATGCATTAATGAAGGAAGAATCTAATTCCATGCCCTAAGAGGACCTGATATCTTCATAGTCAATAAAAACATGTCCCATAAGCAGTGCTGATGACAGTACAAGACACAAGAATGTAGTGATGTTTCATTAAGGAAGCTTGATCTTGTCCATGTTTCACGTTATGAATATCCTATCATAGACCTAACTACATATGACAGTGTATTTCCTTTGGTTGCAGTCAACAAGGACCAGTGGTAGACTAATGGGGCAGATTAGATGACCTATGACAGTATTTAGGTTGGTTGAGAATTAGTTACTGACAATTCACTTTTTGGCAAAGCATTGTAAACTTGGAGAATTTTCTGTCTTGTCATTTCTGTGCATTGTAACTCTGATTTTCAGTCTTGTGACTGAAAATAAACATTGTAAGACTCTATTTCTAAGCATTTTTCAAGGAAGATAGATATTTTAGACTTGTGCAAGCTATAAGAACACCTTTCTTTTAATAAAGTTCAGTGATTTTGCCTTCTCAATGGTTGTCTTTATATTGTATGAAATTAATTGATTATTATGATGTGTATTTTTGTGTTTTATGTTTAAATCCTTAAATATCAGTCAATTAAAATGACTAAATATACTACTAATTGATGTCAGTTAATAATTAAATTGACTAAATATACTACCAATTGATAGAAATCAATGAACAGTGAATAAATATGACTAAATATATGAACAGTGTTAATTCAGTGAATAAAAATCACTAAATATACTACCAAATTGATCAAGATGATTAAAATTAATGACTAAATACACTACCAAAGGACAGAACTCAGTGAATAAAAATAACTAAATAAGTGACTAGTTAACAACAATCAATGACTAAATATATCAGTGAAAAATAAATGACTAAATAAGTGACCAGATTAGAACAATCAATGAATAAATACACTACCAAATTGATCAATCTAAACAACCAATAAATGACAAGATGGTTGAGTCATCAATTTGGTCAAAACTACTAATGGTCACATGACCATGTTTGGTCATTTATAAGCAATTTTTAGTAGTTTTTTTAGTAATATATTGCTCTTTTTGTACTAGTGTTGGTTCTTCTGCATGGGCCAACATTCCAGCAAAGAAATGCAAGGCTATGTATTCACAAAGCAAGCCTTGCATATTTTTTGGGTACCTAGATAGTGTTAAAGGCTATAGGATTCTCCTCCCCACCACTCATGAGTTGTTCATCAAGAGGAGTGTTCATTTCGAGGAGGATGTTTCCAGTTCTTAGCCTACCACTTCTCCATCTACCATCACTTTAGAGACAATTCAGCATGATGATAGTTCTTCCAAGGATCTTAATCCTCTTGCTCATGATGAGGAGTCTTCTTCCTCCACTTTAGATTGTGATGATGATGATGAGGATTAATCTTCCTCTACTCCTAGTCATCATTCAAAGTGTGATGATTCTCCTCCAGATTCTCCTATTGGGCCTCTTTGGGCTTGTTAGACATTGGAGTCAGCAAGTGATTGGGTTGATAATCCTTCAGATGCTAAAAGAACAAGGTCACAATTTGAGAAGACTCCACATCTCTTCATTGCCTCAAACTTTGATCCACAATCCTTTCAAGAAGCTTCTGGTGTCTCTGAGTGGGATGCTGCTATGTAGGAAGAGTTTAATTCCTTGGAGAAGAACCATACTTGGGATTTAAGCCCCCTTCCTAAGGGTAGGAAACTTCTTCGATGCAAGTGGATCTATTAGAAAAAATTTACTATAGATGCATTAGTTGATAGGCATAAGGCTCACTTGGTCATGAAAGGATTCTCTCAAGTTCCTTAGATTGACTACTTTGCATTAGTTGCCAAAATGAACTTCATCCAACTTGTCCTTTCTATTACTGTAGACCATTGTTGGGATGTTCGTCAGATGGATGTAAAGAGTGTTTTTTTCATGGTGACCTTCAGGAGGAGATATACATGGAGCAACCATAGGGGTTCGTACATGATCCTTCAGTTGTTTTTCATCTTCAGAAGTCTCTCTATGGCCTCAAACATGCCCCTTGGGCTTGGTAAGACAAGATGGACCCCTTCCTTCTATCAGTTGGGTTCACTCAGTGCCATTCTAATCCAAATGTGTACATTTTGCTGCAAGATAATACTCTCATGTTCCTTGTTATGTATGTTGATGACTTGTTGATTACAAGGAGTTCCTCATCCACCATCAAAGCAATGAAAACTACCCTTCATGATCATTTTTTGATGTTAGACTTCTACACTAATTTTTGGGGATTGAGATCAAACAATCTTCATCTGATATCTTCATGGCACAACCCAAGTATGCACTTGATATGCTCTCTAGATTTCGCATGGATGATTGTAAGCCTCCACCAACTCCATTTATGTAAGGGGTTAAACTTGAGGCTTATTTTTCTTTTCCATTGGTGGATTCTACCTTGTATCACCAATTAGTTGGGAGTTTCATATACTTGACTCACATGAGGCCTGATTTGTCATATGTTGTGGGCCTAGTCTCCAAGTTCATGTAAGAGCCACATGAGCTGCACTAGAAAGAAACTAAGAAGATTCTTCACTATGTATAGGGAACACATAGTTATGGGATTCACTATGCAATGGGCATGAATATTAACTTGGTGGGTCACACATATTCAGATTGGGAAGATGATTCTTAGGATCGCAAGTCTATTTCAATGTATTGCTTCTCACTTGGTTCCAGTCCAGTTTCTTGGTTGAGAAAGAAGTAGTCTACAATTGCTCTTTCATCTACAGACGCTGAGTATCAAGGAGTAGTTAATACCACTACTAAGGTCAATTTTCTTCAAAATATTCTTACTAAGTTTGGTATTCCCTTCTGGAAACATGGAATCAAGAGACACTATTCTACTTCTAGAACCCCTCAGCAAAACGGTGTTGTAAAGAGGAAGAATAGAACTGTTTAAGAAGTGGCTAGAACCATGTTGAGTGAAGCTAAGTTGCGTAATATATAGTGGAAAGAAGAAATTCATACCACAGTCTACATTGTTAATAGAGGACAATTAAGAAGACACAACATCAAGACACCTTATTGTTGAACACCCAGAATACTGAGAGGGGGGTGATCTTGCAATCCAATCCATCACCAGTGGACCAACACATTGAGATCCACATGCATTAGCATTCGGGAGCTGATTCATGAGAAGATCATTGATCTCAAGTATTGTCTAGCATTAGAGCAGATCACAAACATCTTCACCAAATCCTTCATTGAGAGCAAGTTCCTTCATTTATGAGCTTTGTTGGGGGTGCGGCCGATGTCAACTTAAGGGGATTTTTTAGTCCTCTTTTCTCTCTCTATTCTGGGGGGTGTTCTCTCTACTTTGTTGGGTGCGGGGGTGCTTCTTCTCCTTAGGGGGTAATTCATTATACATGAGTACCTCATCAGGCTTGATTTTTTAAGACCCATATTTTCACCCACCTAAGCTACACTTAAGGAGGGGTGTTAGTGTAGTTTTTTATTTTCCTAGTGGGTTAGTTATTTTACCTATTTCCTAGGTTTTTCCTACACATTTATTAAGCTTCCTTAGATTAAATAAAGTGAGTTTAATTAGTGAGTGGGTGATTTGAGGTGTCAGCATCCTACAAGGGAGGTAGCATTTTCTATCTTGGGAAGATGCTATTTCTATCTTTAGCCCTCATTGTGGCCTCTCCCTATTGGTCAATTTTTCCACCACTCCCATCTCCCTGGTCTATATAAACTCACTACCTAGCTTGTATTTTGTATCTTGAATGCATTGTCTAGTTACTCTGGCATTCTTTGTATGAAGATTTGATTTCCTAATGCAATTCTATCACATCGACATTTGCATATCTCTCAAAATCACTGGTTTGCTTGTGTGTTGCACCTTCCATTTTATGTAGCTTAGAATCTCTCTTATAAAGTTCCTGAGTTTTTTTATCTTGATCAATATTTCTAACACTCACAAAGAGTGCCAAACAAGTAGTTGAAAGCATGGATAGGGCAAGCAAGTGCATATGCTTGGGACCATTAGCTACAAACATTACAGGGAGTGAACGCTTCAGGGAGAACACAAAAAACCAACACTTCAAGGAGTGTTTGAACAAAGTGGTGTGTGTAAAAAGGTGTAAAGTGGGAGAGATATGCCCCCGCCTTAAAATAATTGCATAAATTACATATATAAAATTGATTTTAAGGGACAAACAAGGAAGAAAACTTTAAGAGACATATATCAACATATATGTTCTCAAAGCCACATCCTATAAAAGAAAAATGGGCACCCCCAAAGCGGGACAGCCAAGGCAATGATGCAGGCATTATACACAAAGAGCTTGTGTAAGCATGGTATGACACCAAGAAACACTAACACATGCCACATGAAACAAGAAACAACAATAGACACATAAAGAGATCTACATGCTTTGGGGTTAGCATAATGTATATATTTGAATGTAATAATCATAGAATCTCATTTTCTGTATTATCATCATCCCCTAAGCACAGAGAACTATGAGTACGAAGGAAGAAGGTCACAAAATACAAAATACATATTAAAATGAAAAAAAATTAAAAATTTTGGGTCAACATGGAAGGAAGCTAAATAATCCAATGCTTTGCATCATCCCCAAAATGTCACACAAGCAAAAAGACAACATAAAGAAGGAAGTATGAACAAATAGAATATCACAATAGAGGCCTTCTATCTATATCCACATGTCTACAAGGGCATCGTGGGTCCTCCAGAAAAAAGTAACGAACACAAAAGCACAATATAGGGGAGATATTACTAACAAGTAGGCAAACACACAAAACATATATAAATCTCTCATGGGTCATTCACAAATAGATCGCCCTAGTCCCAATCTTGATACTCATAACATGATAGAGGGATTGATGATAAAAAGACCACGACCAGAGCAGTCAAAGGACACTCTCCCAGAACCAAGTGTTGAGGATCAACAGGTGGGGCTAGATCTTCCTGAGCACTAGGTTCAACAATTCTCAATAATTTTGAAAAGATCATAGACAATTCTGGGATGTTTAGAATAGACTCTATGATTCTCATAGGGGAGGAATTAGGAGAGTCACTATATGAAATGTAAACCACAGGTGGATCCTAAGTGTTATTGGCTATAGGGTGAGCACTAGGAGACACAGGTGGAGTAACATTCTCCACAAAGAGAAAAGAAGAAGAGGAAGGGTGAGCATGCAGCGAAGGCAACTATAGAATGTGCTTAGGTTGAAGCTATAATGGTGTAGGATAGCACTAAGCTTATGTTTAGGCAATGTGGGCTTGGTAGGAACAACAATAGCGGAGGTGGTGCTAGGAGCAGTACTGATGACTGGAGTGGGGGTTAGGGATCAGAGAGATAGAAGAAGGGAAATGGGAAAGTGGGGATCTTGAGGAAGAATGGGATCAATAGACTACTACAAGGAAGAGGGATCCTTAGAAGGAGGTTGTGCATCAATAACACACACTGAAGCCATAGAATGGTGGTGATGCATGTGATCTCTTACAAGTTGGTTCTGCCTCATACAAGCCAAGGCTTTCATTGATGGAACCAGGGGGTCTTCCATCATGGGCTCTGCACCATCCATGTTCACAGGGATATGTGGACAAAGAGAGGTAAGTAATAATGGTGGAGAGACCATAGGAGTAGGGGAGGGGGAAGGTGTTCGGGACATGGGTTGCTTTCCTCGTGTCACCAGAGAGATAGGAGGAACATAATCAACCACGGAAGGTTGAGGAACCACCATGGGAGGAGGAGTACTAAACAAAGGTGGGTTTCCTAGTGCTACCAAGGAGGTAGGAGGAACAAAACCAACCAACAGGGGTTGAGGAACTCCAGTAGAATGTGGTTCATGTAGCTATACTACAAGTGTATCTTGAGATCTCATGTAAGAGATGGGTGGAGGCATTGTAGAGTACAAAATAGATGCAAGGGAATGTGAAGGTACACTCTATACAGGATGCTTTCCTTTATCTTCTCAAGGAGCAGGAGAAGGAATAGGAGTAGCCTCTGAAGATAAAGGCACCAAAGGGGGAGGATCCAAACAAGAGGAATCCAAGGGGCCAGCTGATAACTGAGTGATCTTATTCACCTTGAATCTCTGGTATGATATAAATAGAAAGTCATCATGATGGTCGAGTGACTGTCATGTCCCCTTTCTAAAATAATTAATTAATGGTCAATATTAACCCATCTTATTCTTCCATGGGTTAATTAGGCAAGCATAGGAAGAATACATATTTAATATTTAATATTGTCCAAGTAATATCTATTCCAAGAGGACAATTAAATATTAAATTAATTGTTGTGAGACTCAAAAAGGGGCATTGGATTTTGTGAGGTGTCTATTTGCATGAAGATTTCAAAAATCTTGGTAAATCACAAGTGGCGGGGGAATTTATGATAATGTATGACAATTTATGACAACTGTCATACCCCAAAATAGCAAGAAATTAAAGGAAAATGTGGGAATCTTGGGTTTCCCTCTCTCCCACAAAATATTGATACAAAATATATAATTTGGGTCATTTGGGGCTATTGTTGATTTGATATTTTCTCTCAAACTTGTAGGTTTGTAGATTGTGGCTTCAATGGATGAAAAACCATTGGATTAAATAGGCTTGTGGATGAAAACCCATGAGTTTTAGGTGGACAGAGGATGCAAAGCCTTTTATCACAAGGAGTAGCTTCATCCAAAGGTTGCACAAAGCTTCAAGGATTAAGTAGTTTCCAACAGTTTCTGGTAGTTTCCATTGTTTGTGTGTGCAGGTCTTCTTGTGTTGCCGTGGTAGTTCCAAAAATGCTGGGAAGAGATGATGTTATCATTTCCTTTTGTTTTCTATGTAGTAGCTTTAGATTTCCATTTTCTAATGTCAGAGATCTGTATTGGAAGTTGTAGGCAGTGTTGTGTTGATTTTGGCTTTGTGGGTCAGAATACCCAATGTGTATTTTAGCTTGTTGTGAAGATTTAGTTGTGTAGTTTGCCGCTGAGTATTGTAGGTGTTTCTTGCTGTTACTTTAATGGTATCAGATCATATTTCATGTACTTTCCATCTGAAAATCAAACAATATCAGTTTTGGGTGTTTTTGGTGTATTTCAGTGATTGATGGTGTTGGCAGTTTTTGTGGGTTTTGCCCAAATCTTGTTGTTCGAAGTTGTATTATTTGTTGATTCTACAAATCAGTATTATAGATCTAATAACATGTCATTTACATAAGAAATCAATCAAAAACATTTTGGTGAAGTTTCATATTTTGGGTGTTAATCCTGAGTAAGACTAGCTAGCTAGTTTCGTCAAATTTGATGCAAAAATTGGTGAAGATATTTAAATTCATTTTTAGACCTAATGTGAAATGTTATTTTTAAGTTTGGCTCATTACAATGGTATCAGAGCATGATCTTGTCATCATGTAGGTTATTCAGATGATTGATGATACCGAGTGTAGAGAAATTAGATATTTGAGGAGAGAGCAAAGGAAACTGCAATTGGAGGAAACAATGGTAGATAGAAGAGATGTAGAAGAAGATGATGCTTCCAAGAAATTTACTCAAATGGTTGAGGCACAAACCAAACTTGCTGAAATGTTTGGGAAAATGATGCAATGGATCCAAAATAACAACAACAACAACAATAATGAAAATAATGGTGGTAGTACTTCGGGTGCAAACAACAATAACAATGGAAAAGGGAAGGAAATTGAGACAAAATTTAGGGGCTGCAAAAAAACCCTTATCCTACCTAAAGAGGAACTTGAACAAGTTGAGTCTGCAACTACTAGTTTGTTCAATGTGGAGACCCTTAACAAATGGCATGGAGAATACAATGCATTGGCAGATGAGATCAAGAATGATATGTCTTGGGGAGAATATGTAGAGTTCTTGAGAAGGGGTGAATCTCAAAAGAAGGGGAAAGGCAAAAATAAAGAACTAAAACACAATTTGGGTAATTTAACCGTAGCTTTCTTTGATGGAAGTGAAAAGATTTCAGCTAGAGCTTGGTTGCAGAAGATAGAGACATACTTTATGCTCAATCCCATGACAGAGAAGGATGTAGTTCAGTTTGCCACTTTGCATTTGGAAGGAGAAGCCTATGAATGGTGGTACCATGGTCACATTACTTTGGTACATGATCAGGTACATACCTTTGGTGATTTCAAACAAAGGATTCTTGATAGGTATGAACTGAAAGAAGAAGAATATTTCAGCCAATTGTCTGAAATTAAGCAAAAGAACTCAGTAAGCGAGTATATAGCAGACTTTCAAAAGATTGCAGTGATGGTTCCTAAAATATCAAAGAAGAGAAGGGTACATCTATTCATCACAGGGCTCACTAAACCTCTTAGGGGGTTTGTTAGATCTTTCACACCTCTCACTTTGCAAGAAGCTATCAAGAGGGCTCTAACCCTTGAGCCATCAATTCCAAAGAATTCTTTCCCACACTCCTCCAAATCAAACACATGTCATCATAAGGGAGGATTCTAGAAGAAACCATTCCATGCACCTACACATGTACAAAAAAATACAACTCCTAATACTGCAAAGAAGATGGATGAAGAAATAAGGAATGAGCTTAGGAGGAAGACACTTTATTTTTTTGTAGAGAGCCTTGGGTCCTTGGACATAGGTGTTTGGGAAAAGGACAAGTCCTTTACATAGAGGTTGTCTCAGATAAGGATTAAGACTTAGATGGTAATGAGGAGTTTCACGATGTAGAGGATTCTAAACCTGAGATCGAAGAGGAGACTAAAAAAGAAAGTTCATTAGTTGCACTTTTAGGAGCACCAAGATATCATCCTTTCAAGGTTCATGGAGTGTTAGCGAGGAAGCGAATGACTATTTTGATTGATAGTGGGGCAACCCACAATTTTATTGATGAACGGTTAGTAATGAAGAGAGGATTGAAGATTGAAGAATTTGAAGGGTTCAATGTGACTGTTGCAGATGAATTCACTATGTCATGCACTAGAGTGGTCAAACAATTGAGCATCACTATGGGAGACTACAAGGGTTGTGATGATTTTTATGTTGTCTAGGGTGTTCAATGGTTGCATTCAATTGGAGGACACTATTAGAACTATCAAACTATGGAGTTTAAGTTTCAGTCAGAAGGCAAGGAGATTACACTCAGAGGGATTTCAAATGGAGCTCCATGAGTGGTGACATCAAATAAGATGGAGAGGACTTTCAGAAGAGGTTAAGTTGCTTGGGTAACCACTTGCTTAATCTGACCTACAATCTCTCCAAATGGAAAAGGTAAATTTTATTTTGAAATTCAAGAAATTTTAGATAAGCATAGCATTGTTTTCAGTGATATACCCCTAGGATAACCTCTAGATAGAGGGTTTCAGCATGTTATAGAGTTGGGAAAAGATGGCAAACCTATTATAACTACTCCATACAGACATCCAAGGGGTTACAAGGAAGAGATAGAGAAGACTATTAGAGAGCTCTTAGATATGGGATTCATTAGACCAAGTTCTAGTCCTTTTGCATCATATGTAGTTCTTGTGAAGAAGAAGGATGGCACTCTAAGGATGTGCATTGACTATAGAGCTTTGAATAAGAAAACCATTAAGAATAGATATCCCATACTAAGGATAGATGAACTTATTGATGAGTTGCATGGAGCTATTTACTTTTCTAAGATTGATTTGAGATCAGGATACCACCAGATTCAGATGAGAGACAAAGATGTGGAAAAGACAGCTTTTCAATGTCACTATGGGCATTTTGAGTTCTTGGTCATGCCCTTTGGCCTCACTAATGCACCAGCAACTTTCCAATCATGTATGAACAAGGTATTTAGCAAGCAACTCAGGAAGTTTATCTTGGTTTTCTTTGATGATATATTGATCTATAGTAAAACTTGGAAGGAACACTTGGAACATTTAGATACAATTTTGGGTATTTTGGAGTAGCAATCTTTCTATGATAAGTTGTCCAAATGTGAGTTTGGATTAACTAAAATTATTTACTTGGGATATGTCATAAGTTCTAAGGGTGTTCAAGTAGATCAACAGAAGATTCAAGCAATACTTGATTGGTCTCCACCTACAAATCTTACACAGTTGAAAGGATTCTTTGGGCTATGTTGCTATTATAGGAGGTTTGTAAAAGGTTTTTCTCAGCTTTCTATTCCATTAACAGATTTGACTAAGAAGGGAGCCTTTGCATGGTCTGAAGAATCTTAGAAAACTTTTGACAGGTTTAAGGAGGTAATGAGTTCATGCCCTATGCTTGCTATTCCTGATTTTTCATTATCTTTTGTAGTTGAATGTGATGCTTCAGGTGAAGGTGTTGGGGCTGTCCTAACTCAAAGGAGACATCCAATTGCTTTTGAGAGTAGGAAGCTAAACAATCTAGAAAAAAAACATATAACATTTATGACAAGGAAATGTTGGCAATTATGCATGCACTAGAGAAGTTCAGACAATATTATGTGTGTGGGAAGTTTGTTGTGAAAATTGATCATAATAGTTTGAAGTATTTCCTTGATCAAAAAGATTTGAATGATCACCAACAAAGGTGGGTAATCAAGCTGCAAGCATATTATTTTGAAATAGAATATATGAAGGGTAAAAGAAATGTGGTAGCGGGTGCACTTTCTAGGAAGCCAACTTTATGTTCATTATCTTCTATTTTTGCAGAGTGGAAAGATTCTATCATTGCTGAATATGTCAAAAATAATTTTACATATAATGTATTAGATGATTTAGTAGAAGATGATAGGTATACAGTGAATGATGGGCTGATTTATTACAAGAACCAAATTTTCCTTGTTCCTGAATCAAAAATCAAGGAAAAGATTTTAAGAGCTTTCCATGACACTCCCTTGGCTAGTCATCAAGGTTACTTCAAAACATATAGGCAGATCTATGAGAGATTTTCTTGGAAAGGTCTGAAAGAGGATGTCCACAAGCATATCAAAGAGTGTATGACTTGCCAAAGGAACAAAGGTGAATAGATTTTTCCTGCAGGTCTCCTACAACCACTTCCAATTCTTGAATAGAAATCTGAGAGCATTTCCATTGACTTTATCACAGGGCTTCCCAAGGTACAAGGTAAGGATTGCATATATGTGGTGGTGGATAGATTAACAAAGTATGCTCATTTCTTTCCCATCACTTCAGAGTTTAAGGCTCCTCAAGTAGCAGAGTTGTTTTTCAAAGAGATATTTAAGCTGCATGGTTTGCCAAAGAACATTGTTAGTGATAGAGATAGTAGGTTCCTTAGTTCTTTTTGGAAGAAACTATTTCACTTGACAGGAACAAAGCTCACACCAAGCACAAGTTACCATCCACAAATAGATGGACAAACATAAATTGTTAACAAGTGGATAGAGGGGTATTTGAGAAATTATGTTTCAGATCAGCAAACTACTTGGGTCAAATGGTTGCACTTGGGAGAGCATTGTTACAATACATCACATCATATGTCAATTGGTATGCCTCTATTTCAAGCTCTTTATGGTTATGATGCACTTTCTTTTGCTTATTTGATATTTATAGATAATAGAGTACCTACAGCTAGTGATCTTATCAATCATAGTCAAGAGATCATAAGGTCACTAAAAGATAACTTGAGGCAAGCACAAAACCAACAAAAGATATATGCAGATAGGAAGAGGATAGAAAGATTTTTTTAGTTGGGAGACTTGGTATTTCTTAGATTGCTGCCATATAAACAAAGCTCTTTGAAGAAGAGTGGGGCTGAAAAGATTAAGCCTAAGTTGTTTGGGCCTTACAAGATCATCAAGAAAATTGGTGAGGTAGCTTATGAGTTGGAGCTTCCTCCAAACAACAGGATACATAATGTATTTCACATTTCTTGTTTGAAGAAGGTCCTTAGATAGAAAATTATGCTTTCATCTGATTTACCACCTTTGGATGATGAAGGGAAGTTGATTTTGATACCTGAAAAGATTTTGGAAATGAGGGATAAAAGATTGAGGAACATGAGCATTTCAGAATATTTGATCAAATGGAAGAATTTGCCAGTGGAAGATGCAACATGGGAAGGACCAGAAATTCTTGACCATCCAAACTTGCATTGCTTGAGGACAAGCAATTTCTAGGAGGGGGGACTTGTCATGTCCCCTTTCTAAAATAATTAATTAATGGTCAATATTAACCCATCTTATTCTTCCATGGGTTAATTAGGCAAGCATAGGAAGAATACATATTTAATATTTAATATTGTCCAAGTAATATCTATTCCAAGAGGACAATTAAATATTAAATTAATTGTTGTGAGACTCAAAAAGGGGCATTGGATTTTGTGAGGTGTCCATTTGCATGAAGATTTCAAAAATCTTGGTAAATCACAAGTGGCGGGGGAATTTATGATAATGTATGACAATCTATGACAACTGTCATACCCCAAAATAGCAAGAAATCAAAGCAAAATGTGGGAATCTTGGGTTTCCCTCTCTCCCATGAAATATTGATACAAAATATGTAATTTGGGTCATTTGGGGCTATTGTTGATTTGATATTTTCTCTCAAACTTGCAGATTTGCAGATTGTGGCTTCAATGGATGAAAACCCATTGGAGTAAAGAGGCTTGTGGATGAAAACCCATGAGTTTTAGGTGGCCAAAGGATGCAAACCCTTTGATCACAAGGAGTAGCTTCATCCTAATCCTAAAGCTAGTAATAGCCCTGGATTTCCCAAGGTGAATGCTCAATATCTGTCACCCTAGAACACAGTATCAAAAGATGTTAGCTTGCCTCATGAGTCTGATAAACTTGTTACATACTTAGCTGATGAAATGAAGAAAATAAAAATCAGCCTGTCCTTGTCTGAGTTGCTAAAAACTCCTACCATTAAGAAGGCATTCATGAGATCGTTGGATGATCCTGCTTCTAAAGAGGATAGTCATCCATTAGGACAGCCTGGTGGTAAAGACCATGTTGTTAGAGATAATAATATCAAATCTAAGGTACCAGCTACTGTTCAGGCTACAGAGACCTCCCACATGACATTATATAGAGACAAAACTGAGTCACCTCTGTTCCTCCTCACCATAAGAATGTTTAGCAAGAATTTACACAACTGTTTGGTGGATTCAAGGGCCTCCACAAATGTTATGCCCTTGTCTATATGTAATGCTTTAGGACTACATCCTGCTAAATCCCTAAAGAAAGTCACTTAGTTGGACAAACAGAAGTAAGCATGGTAGGAGAGTTAACTCATATACACATGCAGTTAGCATCTGATCCTAGGATCCAATACTACATCAATATTCAAGTAGTTGACATACTTGATACCTATGGGATGTTGCTTAGCTGGGACTAGTTTAAAACACTTAACGGATATATGTCTACAGATTTTAGTCACATGTGGTTACCATGGAAGGGTATACTAAACCAGATCAGGATTGATGTTGAGCCTAGAATGAAGCATATGATCACCGAGTATAATAGAACAAATGAGATCATGTATGTAGACATAGAGCCTGGAGTTTACTCCATTAGGCCACAAACTGTCAAGATAGAAGAGATCTTGATGTTGGACATTCATCATCATTATGATGATGACCCTCTAGATGATGAAGTAGCTATAGAACCTGACAATGACCCTGAAAATGATATTTATGAATATCACTTTAGGAATTTTCAGAGGCATTTGTTCGAATAGATAGAAAGATGTAAGATGTTGAATATACTAGCTAATGATGTTTTAATTGATGGTTGGTGCAGATTGCATAATGTGTCGCATTCAGAAAAGACATGCGAAGCATGCTTAGACATGATGGAGCTAGAGCAGACATGCAGTGAGGCATCATCATCATATTCAGAGGTAAGTTCTACATTTGGTGATGATGATGATACTGATTCTCATTTGCCTACTGCAGGAACAGAAGATGATATGAGTCAGGATGAGGATTGTATCCTAAGATCAGAAGAAATCACGGTGTATGACCAAACAAATATTCAAAGGAAGAAGAAAATCACCCTAGGGAGTGATTATTTTCTGGAATCAGATGGTGAGTCATCTGATGAAGATGGGGGAAATAATTTGTCAAAATTTGAGGATTTCTTGAAAGAAGAGATTCAAAAAATGATACAGTACCAGAGATCTCCACAAGAAGTCCTAATTGAAAATTGGTGCAGGTTACATGAAGCACCACACTTAGAGACTACTTATTCTTTATGTTTACACATTCTAAAAAAGCATACATTGCCTATTTTAGAGGATCATCCTCTGGAAGAGGTGAAGGTTGAAAGAGTTGAGATACCAAAGCTGAAATGGATATCAGGTGGAGTACCAGCTAGAGCTATAAAGAAAAGAGAAGGTTCAGCCAAGCCTTTGGCTAAAGATAAATCTTGGATTCTAAGGTTTGATGGATCCAAATCCAAACAAGGAGCTGGAGTAGGGATTGATCTTATTGACCCATCAGGAAAATCCTACTTAGCTACATATAGATTACAGTTCCCCTGCACTAATAATGTGATGGAATATGAAGATCTGATTCATGGGATACTATTTTCTCTCAAGAAGAAGGTAAAAATTTTGCATGTCTTTAGAGACTCAGAATTAGTTGTCAGACAGGTAAGAGGAATTTACTCTTGCAATTATAAGAGATTGTCAAATTATAGACACAGAGTGTGGGATTTGATTGAAGACTTTGATACATTTAATATCACCCACATTCCTAGAGAATAGACTCATAGGGCAGATGCACTTGCCCAGGCTGCCAGTACATTGGAGCCACTATCTATATCAGGTCTAAAGAAATTTTCAGTAGAACTGGTATCTATACCATCAGTACTTGATAATGTTACTAATATCTAGGTCTTTGATGATGATTAGCATATTCTTAATTTCATCTCCGACAAGGATATATTTGATGCTCAGATCATAGATGAGAATAGTATGGAAGATCAAGTTTGGGAAGAAGATGAAATATTAGAGTTGCCTAGCAACAGGATTCCCAAAGGTATGATTGAATTAGAAAGAGCCTTTGATTTGGATAATATGCTGAAATAGAAGGATCTTCCCAAAGATAATGGAGGTCAGTATTCACAAGTAAATATTGGACAAAATGAAGACAAAAGAAATGTCTTGATAGGCAAAGTTTGCACACTAGAAGAGTTAAAAGGAATAACTCAGGCTCTCAAAGATTACATGCATGTAATTGCATGGACATATGATGAGCTGAAGACGTATGACACATCAGTCATAACTCACACTATACCCCTCAAGCTAGATGGTAAACCTTTCAGACAGAAGCAAAGGCTAGTCAATGCTTTGCTTGAACCAATAATTTTTGAAGAAGTCAAGAAGTTGTTAAATGCCAGGATAATCTTTCTTGTTAGGCACTCCACTTGGGTGGCCAATCTAGTCCCAGTTAGAAAGAAAAATGGAGACATCAGGCTATGTGTGGATTTCAGGAATCTAAACAAAGCATCAAAGAAGGATAATTATCCTTTACCATCATTGGATGAGGTTCTGCAGATTGTAAATTGAGCTAAAATGATATCCTTCCTAGATGGTTTCTTAGGATACAACCAAGTGATGGTTGATAAGGTTGACAGATTGAAAACTGCCTTCACCACCAAATGGGGGATATTTGCATATAGACGTATGCCATTTGGACTTATAAATGCTGGAGCTACATTCCAGCGAGCAATGGACATAGCCTTTAGAGGCTTAATAGGAAAGTGTATAGTCATCTACATGGATGACTTGACAGTATTCTCCAAAGAAAGGGGGAACCATGTAGCAGATCTCAGAAGTGTGCTGAAGAAATGTGAAGAGTATGGAATATCCTTGAACCCCAAGAAATGCATATTTGGGGTAACAACAGGCAAATTATTAGGCCATTTGATAACTAAAGATGGGATCATCATTGATCCTACCAGAGTGGAGTCTATCATGAAAATACAACTCCCTGGAAGTAAGAAAGAACTTAAGTCTTACTTTGGTAAGATTAACTTTGAAAGAAAATTCATCACTGGTTTTGCAGAGATAGTCAGACCTCTAAATGCCATGCTAAAAAAAGATGCCAAGATTGAGTGGACAGTAGAGGCCAAAGCTACTTTTGAAGACATAAAGAAAGCCATATCAGATGCTCCTATCCTCATTAGTCTAGACTACACAAAGGACTTCTACATCTAATCATTTGCCTCAGAACATACCTCTGTAGTAGTATTGACCCAAAGGAATGAGGAAAAAGAAGAAAAACCAATAGCTTTCATGAGCTGTCCTTTCAAGGATGCTGAACTAAGATATGTAGATGTGGAAAGACAAGCACTTGAATTAGTCAGGGCAGTAAAGAAGTTTAGGCATTACATATTAAGAAGAAAAGTCAATGCAATAGTGCCTGATGCAGCAGTGAAGATGCTGCTGATGCAGAGTGAGCCTGGCAAAAAAAGAGCCTAGTGGATTACTGTATTACAAGAGTATGACATGGAAATTACACCAATGAAATTGGTAAGAGTACAAGCCTTAAGCCAAATGATATCTGAAATTGATCCAAACATCACAAGTCAGCAATATGTTGTCGATGCTAAGGACAATAAAGAATGGTATTAAGATATCAGGCACATCTTGATCACTGGAAGGTGTCCTCCAAGAATGCAAGCTTCACAGAAAAGAGCCTTGAAGATAAGGTCACAAAAATATATGATGAAGGGAGGAATCCTATTCAAAAAGAATTATGAAGGAATTTACCGGAGATGCTTAGAAAAATCAGAAGCAAATAAGGTTTTATTAGAACTACATGACAAGTTCGGAATAGCACATGGATCAGCCCTGGCCACAACACATGCAATCCTCAGAGCAGGATATTATTGGCCCACAATTTTTAAAGGTACAGTTGATCATGTTAAATGTTGTCATGTATGTCAGGTTGCTACCAACAGAGAGAAATATGTTGCACAACCATTGCAGCCAGTGATGGAAGAGCTCCCATTTGCACAATGGGGCATGGACTTCATAGGACCAATTAATCCTCCATCCTCTTCAGGCCATAGGTATGTCTTAACAATTACTAACTATTGTACCAGATGGACTGAAGCTGTCAGCAACAAAACTTGTACTGCTGATGATGTTATTAAATTTCTGGAAAGCAACATTATTACCAGATATAGAACTCCTTATGCTCTGGTAAGTGATAATGGTTTAGCCTTCACTTCAACCAAATTGTCAAGTTGGGCTTTTGATCATGGGATCATACTCAAGTTCTCATCCAACTATTATCCCCAAGGGAATGGATTAGCAGAATCCACCAATAAAAATTTGCTAAATATCATAAGAAAATTAATAGAGAAGAACCCTAGGGAATGGAACTCATTTCTAAAATATGCCTTATGGGTAGATAGAACTAGAATGAAAACTGCACTGGGAAACTCACCCTTCCAACTAGTGTATGGGGTGGATCCTATCCTCCCTGTCAACTTGAAAATTCCTACTTTGTAGTTTGCCCAAGAGTACCTAGGCATAGACAATAGACAAGAAGTCAGGTTGCTTCAGCTAATGCACCTGGAAGAGAAAAGAAGTCAAGCAATTGACCAGTTTGCAAAACATTAGGCTGTTGTCAAACGCTGGTTTGACAAGAGAGCCAAAGTTAAAGCCTTCAGGATATTTAATTTAGTCCTGATGTGGGATAAAGCCCATGAGAGGAAAGGTGACCATGGCAAATTTGACAGATTATGGGTAGGTCCCTTTCAAATTTCTGAGATACTAGGAGACAGCACTTATAGGCTTAAAAACCTGACAGGTGAGGATGTCCCATTGCCAGTCAATGGACAGTTCCTCAAACATTATTTTCAAGTCTAAGTGACTTCATGATAGTCATGTGTATCATATCGAACATTTGTATAGTTGCTTGTACAGTTGTGTTTTGTTGTTTTGTTTGTTTGTTTGTCTTGTTTTGTTTTGTTTTGGTTAGTCAAAATGATGCACTTCATCATCATAGAAAATAACAAATTGTTAGGATTCAAGTGATGAGATCAGATTTAGACATAGGTTGTGATTCATTCTAAGAAGTATTCATGATCAGGTCTGTAATATCCTTTCATCAGGGTGCCTTTTCTTGATCAAAGTGAATCAATCACAATGAAACACCTAACAGCCTTGGGTTTGTTGAACACACAAGTATAGGTGTTAAGTGAAAAATCTAAAGGGACTCCCTTGCTACCAATACAATCTCCAACCTAAAGCTACAAGTGACTATACCTTGTATAAATGAGCTGACATGATGATATCAGATACAAATTTAAAGGATATTAGAAAAGGAAATAAAATTAGGCCATCTAAGTAACTCTACCGGGGCTATGAACACCTGTTGGTAGTGGGGCTCTACTTAGGGAGATTGTATAGATAACCTTGCCGGGGCTATAGACGCCTACTGGCAGCAAGGCTATATCTAGGTTGGCTATGAGGGATGATCTCCAACTATGTAGTTTAACACCAGTTACTTATGTTTCAACTTGCTTTCAAGATGAAGATAATTAATCATTTGCACACACATGATCCTTTGTTAGCATTGTTACAATGATGAACTGTTGTCATTCAGAAGATCATGATGCTTGTGCTTAGAATGAATTAGAATAATATGGATGAATATGATCACACCACTTGAATCATTGGAATTTGTTTGTTTTCTTTGGTGGCAAGTTGTTGTGTGGTTACACAACATGCCCCATTTTGACTTGGCAAAATAGGGACCCAACCCTTTTGGCTTGTTTTGTGCTTTCTGGCGGTCTGGTAAAAGTAAGTCATGCAGATCATCATGCATGAAAGGCTGGGTAAGTCATCCTCATGAGGTTAGTTTGTCAAATTTCATATTTTATTCCAGTGACCTCATATTTAGAAAGAGCATAAAATTTCATGCAGGTTTGCCTTTTACATCACCCTGATATTCGTCAGGATGTGAAAGTTATGAATGGTCAAAGTTTGAGTCAAACCTGATATTCACAGGGGAAGGATCATATTTCTAAACATTAGTCATATTATAAAAGGTCATCCTGATCTAATTTATCACTCGATAAATCATGCGGTCCAAATGTCCAGACGTCAATTTTAGGTGATAGTAGCCTTTACCCGTCAATAGCCTTATGCATTTCGCGAGGATCATATTTCTCAATGTAACCTGATATTTCTTAATATCTTCCTGCCGTGAAATATCCCCCTAAGCCATTATCCTGATGATGTCATTTAAGCCTGATAAATGAAGAAACAAACATGACGATGACGTCACCATCATTTTACCTCTCGGGGGCATATTTTCTAACATGATCCTGCTCACATAACATGATGATGACATCATGAGGCCTTAGCGATACAATGAGCGAATATCTAGATGATGTCATCTTGATATTCTAAGAGGAAGTATATTTTATCCGGTCATCATCATCATTTTGAAACATCACCCGCTATATTGGAATATCCTCCTGATGTACAAACATGACCAAAGGGTACGTTCATCACCCAATCTTGTTGACGATGGTTTTCATCTTGAGGAGGAGGATCATATTGCACTCGGGGTGATATTTATGAATATCACCTGATATCCAAATATCATGTATTTGTGATATCCTGTCATATGGATATCACCTCGCTCCCATTGCTGCCATTAACATTTAATGCACGCAGAGGTGGTAGGTAGTTCCCGCCGACCACGAAACCCGATGAAACACCTGGCGAAATCCTGAGTTTCTGTGTGAATGATCAACAAATAAAATCTAATCTGTTAGGGTTGCCCTAATTCTACCCTAATTGCAAGGTTAAAAGGTAAATTGATCGTCATTTTCAAACTTACCTTGTGATAAAATCATTTTTATAGAGCACTAGCTTCCAAACCCTCATCCAGGCGACACTTGTACGAACATAGCTTGCAGGTAAGAAGAAGTGCATGATCATCAGCAAAATTAAGAGTACTTTCAGAAATCCACTGGTATAAAGAGATCTACATAACTAGGTAAGTAATTGAAACCCTCATCCTGTTGCTTCTACATAGTCAGGTATGATGTTGCAGGTTCTGGTTTATGCATCCCAGGATAAGTTAATGCTGAATAAACACAGTATGCATGATGATTAGTAAAGATAAATGTTATCTGCATGCATGTGAGTATCCCTTGTGAGACCAATTGTGTTAATTATAGATATCCATGGCTGACAAGAGGTTGGCTAAATGTGAGACTGATTTCAGCAAACCCATGTTCTCATCTCCTAGAGGGATCCTGTTCAAATATGGTGCCATAACAGATACACATCAGGGGAGTACCGATCTGGAGGCCTGGTCCACCAAAATGAACAATGATAAGAATAGAAGCCTAGTGCTGGATGCAGTGTTCATGTCCAGAATGTGGAATGTGACTGGTTTTCCGTACTCCATGGAGTCTCCAGAGCTGGTGATTGAATGTACACGGAATTATAACCCAAAAACCAGACAGGTGGTAAAACATGGAAGAATATATGTAGACCTATCCATTAAAGGTCTTTCCAGGACATTTGGACTGCCATTGGGCAGCAAGGTTAAAAGTGTGGACCTAAAGAAGTTTGAACGTGAGTATGAAAGTAATAAGAAGCAGGCCAGGAAGAACATGTATCAGTGGAGGGCCAAGAATAGCACATACCCTGCAGCTGCAAAACTTCCTGTGCATTTGTTTAAATATGATTTTGATGATGGGTACTAGTACATGATTGCATTATTTAGCAGGGTAACAGGCCAGCCTAATGCTAGAAGTTTTAAGGATTGGATGTACGGTATAATCATGATGTGCATGTATGTAGACATCAAGCCACGATGGGACCAGTTGATAAGTGATGCTCTACATGAGCAGCTAACGAACCTGGGAGGTTCAAATTGTGCTTTTTACATGACATCATATATTGTCTACTCCTGTGCTTACAAAGGCACATTTGATGCATTGACAATAGTTGGTAAGATTGGTGGGACCACCAATGATGCCCATATCTGGGATCATCATCCCCAATTGTAGAGAGCTAACTACCTCCAAGATTATAAATTGCTAAATGATGCATTCTCTATGCATCTGGTGAGAACCATGAAGGAGGATAGGACAAAGAGATTGAGCATGGAGGCTCAAGAGGTAATCTATAGGCATGGAGCCTGGTTTATTCAATTTGCCACATTTTCTTATATGAGAATTGAAGGTTTTGAAGGACATCCCCTCATGCTACCAAGATACCCCACTGATGTAGTGGTACTGATGGAATTCATAAGGCAGAGCTCCATAATGTTGAAAACATACAAGGATGCACAGAAGTTGCCACCAATATTGTTTCCAGTCACCATTGGCTGGTATATGTGTCCAGATTTGGAAAGCATCAAGAAGGTGATGGTCAGTTTGAATAAAATGTATTTGCAACCATTCCCACTAATAAGACCATATGATCCTTATGGAAGGATACAGAAAATAACAGGGAAACCTCTACATAGGAGGCACCTAGAGGACTTCTGGGCGGATTGTGAAGATGAAGCAGAAGCCAGAAGGAGAAGATACCAAAGGTTGACACTCAATCAAATCAGAACCTTTGGCTGTATTCCCATTCCTCAACAGTTGAAGAAAGATGATGGTAGGATAATTGCAGATGAATATGAAGAAAAGAAAATATATAATGATACCATATCTGCACCTGACCTAACCCTACAGGAAGATATATCTTTGGATCCTTTCATTGCCAAGACCTTACAACTAACCCAAGCTTGGGTTGATGAACAAATTGAGGCATTGAAGAAGAAAGGTGTTGCCATTACTGTGGACAACAAGAAGAAGGGACAAGATATTCCTAATGAGGAATATGATGACTTTATAAATGAAAAGAGGAATTCTAAGGGAGACAGGTTGCCTCAACAACAACAACAAAGCAAGAGACCCCCTAGGGGTAAGAAGATTGACAGTGAACCCAAAGGGGTGATTGTTGAAAGGGTAGTGTTTATAGCTGAAGAGGAGGCAACAACATCAGGATCAAGATCAACATCACCTCCACGGACAAGAAAGCAAAAGTCCAAGAAAGCTAAGATAGCAGAGGCAAAACTTACTGAGACCCAAGAAGAGGGTCAATCCTCATGAGGACCAACTGAAGAAGATGTCCTTATGGAGGAGGAACCTAAAGAAGAGGAGGCCCCTCTACTATTCAAAAGAAAGAGAAGAGCTCCATAGGTGGCGGTATCTACCCCACCTAAGAAATTAAGAACCTCCATGAGAGGTGAAATAAAGCAATGCCCTACACCATTGCAAGGGGCAGGTAGTGAAGTTGTGCATAGGGAACTTCAACACAATGTTCCACTTCCTACCATTGTGAAGTTCAAAACTAAACTTGCAGAAGAGCAGATGAAAGAAACCTCCAAGGCATTTGAAGAAGGTCATATCTCACTGGAGGAAACAATTAACTTATCTGATGATGAGGTTGTGAAGGAAGTAGCTTCACAAAAGATGGAAACCCTTGGTACAGGTACACACATGACCCCTCAAAAGACTCCAGCAGTTCAAACAGTATTAGAGGAGATAAAGCAAGTGGAAGCAGAAAAAGAAAAGAGCCCAGAGAAGATAGCCCAAGAAATGGGGCTGGATACCTTAATTGCACAGGTGACAAGTCCTGTAGTGGTAGACTTGACAGA
The DNA here is from genome assembly GCA_027924645.1 of Cunninghamia lanceolata. Taxonomy (NCBI): domain Eukaryota; kingdom Viridiplantae; phylum Streptophyta; class Pinopsida; order Cupressales; family Cupressaceae; genus Cunninghamia; species Cunninghamia lanceolata. Next base: position 10,881,518 of record BSBN01000421.1, on the reverse strand, counting down.
TAAACAAGATGTGAATCCTGAAGATCCAGCAGGAACACCTGATAAAGGGCAACATATAGAAGAAGTGAAGATGGCAGAACCAGAGTGCCATACTTCAGAAATGAACCAACAAAGTCCACAAGACACATCAGCAAAGCCTACTATAGTAGAGATTCAGGACAAGAAGACTGATGAGAAGGAGAATGTAATAGAAGATCCTGCTTCCAAAGTTCTGGAAGTAAGTGGTGCAGGTACAGAACAAATTGTGGTTATAGAACAAGCACCAGCACCTAAAGAGGATTCCACAATATCCACTGCTGTGAATGTGCCTCAACAAGAGGAAAGGTTAAAAGTGGATGAGGTAATAACAGAGAAGGATCATGATCATCATGATCATCATATGGACACATCACAAGATCCTCCACCTCAGGATGATGTTCCTCCAGAAATGGAAGTGCCTCAATAGGGGGATGTACTCCAGGATCACCCTCAGACTGAGCATCATGAAGAAGAAATGAGGATATCACCATCTCCAGCACATATGCTGACAGATACAGGAGATCAAGGTGAATGTCATGATGATGCGGAGAAACATGATCAGGTACCTCCATGGTTAGAAAAGGAAGTAAACGCAGAGGTAGATTTTGTAATTCAAGAATTTGATGTATCCACCTTATTTTTTGAGAATATAATAAAACTAAAGAGGAAGGCCCGAATGACTTCAGCCATTAAAAGAGACCCATCAACTAGAAGGAGGACTGCACAAATTGCAATCCCTACTGTAGAGAAAGAAAAAGGTAAGATTACTCTGGAAGAATTCCAGATTAATACAGTTGACCTAGGATTTGCAAATGAAGACCAGAAGGGTCAAGAGGGTAAAGATATCATAGATTCTTTAATTCAAAAGGTTAAGAAGGAAAAAGAGAAAAATAAGCAACATAAAGAGCACATTGCTCAATTGCATGCATACATAGGCAAGTTGACTAATCCTGAAGGTAGTTCCACTGATAATGCAGTCCCATTGACTGCTATTTCCTAGGATGAGGTGTATAAGTTAGATCTCATGAAACATGAGTCCTCCATTTTGAGAAAGTGGATGTGTGCCACATTTGATACTATAGAAGAAGTGGTAAAGGCCTCTTTGAAGAGGTGGAATACTCTCAGCGACTCCAAACAAAAGGTAGACAAGTTGCAGATGCAAGCAGGTAAAAGGTCTTTCCAATTGGAAAAGATATTAGATATCCTCGAAGAAATAAGGAGGATAAATCCTCAACTGCTTATCAACAAAGGGGTACTGAATAATAACACTGCCTCATTGGTAGATATATGGTATAAGGACATTCAATTTGAATGTGATGCTCTCAAAAGATGTAACAATAAACTGAGAGAGATCGGCATAAAACTGCATGACATGATGTCCTTTGAGGTAGAAATTTTGGAGACCTTGGAAGGAAAGGTGGAAGGGAAGATAGATAATCAGGATGAAGAGTTTACAATTCAAGCTCTACATAATAACTTCCAATTTGTTGTAGATGATCCATTAGGCCAACTGACAGAAGAAATCATGGACAAACTGGTAAGGACAAAGATGAAAATAGAACATTATAATGAGATGCTACAAAATAGGAAAAATAAGCTGGACAACATCAGAGATAAATACCAGGCACACAAGCATGCCATCATCAAAGCAAAGACTCAGGATGGTGGAGAAATAGATAAAATTGTGCAGTTGTATGAACAGGTCCGGAGCAGCATGCAGCCTCATATACAGGGTCATCATCATCAGGATGATGAAGGTTCATGAAGTGATGCGCATGATGATGGAGCACATGATTTAGATAAAGTAGATGATGATGCCTCATAAAGTAAATATCAGCATCTGATACTTAGTAAAAATAAGTATTTTAGATAGTTGCTAGCTGGCAACTTGTGCCATTTTGATAAGGTTGACATAGTCAAAGGGAAATCTTGACCGTAGATATTCATAAACAAATCAAGATCGTTGATCTTTTTCTAACGGATTCCTCACCTTGTTCTATAAAAGGTGCTGGAATGCCTCTTTTCTAACATTCAAAACTTAATTGAAATCCATCTGCTAAAATATTCAGGGCTCATTTCAAAGCTTTTTGTATACATTTATATCTTTGCATACTGAGTGAATGAGAAGACTATTTTGGTTACAATTCATAGTAAATCTTGAGTAATCAGGGTGTGAATTCTGGATATATGTGGTGATTTGCTGCGTCCCTTGGAGTACTTGTCTACTTGCATATGTTGTTTTCATACAATTCCCTTGAAGTTAGCACCAACTGTATCTAGCTGTGGAATGTCTTGGTGAACATATGGTTTAGTTTTCTTCTCTTCATGACTATATCTGATGTACATGTGGTTCAATAGTTGAAGGTTCAACATTCATTTGAAGCATTTCTTTAAATTTCAGAGCATTTCACCATCATAATTGCAAATAACTGATAATCTTAAGCAAACAATGCAAATATGTGGACATCCCGTAGATGAATGAAAATATTTAGCATATTTGAAGCTAAAGCATGTATTAATTATAAATATCATGCAAATGTTTGAGCATAATTGTATCATTTGATCAAATAACTATATAATATGACCTCTCTATGAAGAATCTTTGCAGAAATACTATCATGATGATGAACTCGATGTAAGGCCCCAAAATGGAAACAACAACACACATCAACCTCTGAGTAACATCAGATGATTAAGACCTAATCACTGGAGACTTGGGATCATGAATTCTCTGAATTCATTGTATCTTTCAAGATGAAAAAAGGTTAATGTGTACTTTTATTCTATGCTTGTTTGTGACTAACATCATGACCAACAATACCCAATGTGTATTTTAGCTTGTTGTGAAGATTTGGTTGTGTAGTTTTCTACTGAGTGTTGTGGGTGTTTTCTACTGCTACTTTAATGGTATTAGAACATATTTCATGTACTTTCCATATGAAAATCAAACAATATCAATTTTGGGTGTTTTTGGTGTATTTCAGTGATTGACGGTGTTGGCAGTTTTTGTGGGTTTTGCCCAAATCTTGTTGTTCGAAGTTGTATTATTTGTTTCTATTGCAAATTAGTATTATAGATCTGATAACATGTTATTTACATCAAAATCAATCAAAAACATTTTTTTGAAGTTTCATATTTTGGGTGTTAATCCTAAGTAAGACTAGCTAGCTAGTTTCATCAAATTTGATGCAAAATTGGTGAAGATATTTAAATTCATTTTCAGACCTGATGTGAAATGTTATTTTTAAGTTTGGCTTATTACAATGGCTCAGTAGAGGCTAGCCAGAAGTAGTCCAGATAGAAGTTTTCTCGCATGGTGAGTGGTGTGAATCCATTGTGACAGATTGTATGCATAGTGCCATCATAAGGAAACTTCAGATATCAATGAACCACCAAGGCAACCACTCTCATGGAAGTAAGACAAGGTAAGCCCAACTTCACATGATAACAATTAGAAGTAGGAATGATAGAAAAGGGCACATCTAGGGTCTTGGGTCACACCTAGATGGAAAGGTTGATTGAACCCAGACTTAGACTAGACATCCTGTCATGGCACCGTATAAAGATGTTAGATGGATTGTAAACATCCTTATAGAGATCATGAATATACAGAAACTCCTTTGTGATAACATTAATGACATGAACAAGATCAATGAGAACATATTTCAAAGTTTTCCCATTTACCTCTATCATAATGTAAAGAGGTGTCTTAGACATATTGCATGGGGTGTCAGTAGAAAAGAAAGAGATAATTGGCTCGGGGATGGGATGTTCTCAAGCAAGATGAGAATGAATGTCCACCATAGTTATTATCCCAAAATAAGAGTGAGAAGAAGAAACATCAGGAGTTGACTCTAGCACCACAGAGTGAGAAACAAGGTCAACAAAGTTTGAGCTATGGTGAGGCATTAGATCTATGTATATCTACAGATGTTGGTTAGTAGGAGTGACTCACTTATTACTTTTTTTATTTTTACTCAAGACTTGGATAACACCCTAGTTGATGAGGTTCTGCACTATGTGCTTGAGACGTAGACATCACTCAGTATCATGACTCAGGACTCAGTGGAATTGACAAAAGGCTTTCGCATCATAGGAAGTGGTGGTGCCCACCTAGGGTTAGGGTTTTGAGTCAAGTCTGCAATCCTATATTTTTGTTTCCTCAAACCCTTAATGACTTAGGTTTTATTTCCCCTCGGCCTTCTACATTGTATCTTCTATTTCTGCGTTGACCGTTTGTAGTAGGTCATCAATCACTTAAGTTGCATTTTCATGCCTTAGCACTCATAGGTTGACCGGACCCTTTGCATTGCATTACCACTTTCTCCCATTATGCTAAAAAACCAAAAAAATCTAAGTCTTTCAGCCTAAATAGTTTGTATGTATGTTTGTATATGCATCATTGTTTGTATGTACATTTAAATATGCAAGCGCAAATGTACAAAGGCGATCCCGAAAAAGATGTTCAATCGTCCTTTGAAAAAATGAAAAAGTGTTCGTATGCATCTTTGTATGCATATCGGGCTTGTATGTGCAATTCTGGGCGTGCAAAAGTGGTTGTATGTCACAAATTCTTGGAATATTCTGTGCTTGTATGTAAGCGTGTGCATGTATATTTTGTTTGTATGTTTGAATATACAAGGCAGATATGCAAGGTCAACATACAAGGAAAAGATGCAAGGTGAAATTCATATCAAATATACAAAGAAAATGTACATTGGTGGCAACATACAAAGGAAATATGCAAAGTCAATGTGCAAAGAAGGGATACAAAGCCTCGGACCCACCAGTTGCATGAATAGGTGATTGTATGTTTGCACATGCAATTGAACATACAAGGGTGATATACATTTCTTATATACAAGGCCCGGACCTAAAATGGATGTACATTCTAGTTGATAAAGGCAAAGGTCTGATTATATGTATTTTTGCTTGTATATTTGCATCGTATATGTGATATACAAGGCCGATATACATTGGGAGAAAGATACAAACCATATGCAAAGGAGGAATTAATTATGGTGGATTTCAGGATTGGGGTCCACAGTATGTATGTTGCACATTGTATGTGCAATATACAATGGAGATATGCAAAGAATGAAGATACAAGCTGGACCCGAATGCGATTGCAATTTGTTCTATAAAAATTTGGAGTCCACGCCTTGTATGTGTTGTGGTTGCATGTATGTGCTTTTGTATATACAAGAGTTTTGAATGTGCATCAGGTGGTTGTATGTATATGCATTTGCATATACGAGGGCAAAAAGGTAAAATATGCAAAAAAGGCAAAATGGAAGATGGAAAAGTTAGTGATGGAAAAAGGGCACCTACGTGGTGCGATCTCATTGGTCAATGACTTTTCAGTGTGGTTTGAGGCCGTGCATCTTGGCAAAGAGGAGGAAATTGACGGCCATCATTCAAACTTTCTAGAGTGAAGGATTTCATGTGTCTGTTGTATCATTCCAAGTGGGAAAAGTTCCTAAGCACGTGAACCATTGCTTCACTTCCAGCCATGGGTAGATAGGCCATTAATGGTAGGTTTGCAGAGGTATGGGTCAATGATGGACAGGCCAACCACCATTTTCAAAGAAAAAATCTCCAGACGACGGTGCATCTCCCAATTTCACCCACTCATTCCTCTTCTTCTCTCAGCTGCATTGAATGTTTTGGGTGCCATTTTGATGGTGCATTGTATCTGGCAAAATTTTGAGCTGAGAATTGTATTGAATGCTGAGAGCACATTCTTGCTATAAAAGGCAAACTGTGTTACTCATTTTTAGGTTATTGAAGACTTGGCAAAATTTTGGTTGAGTAATAAGATACAATTTTGCTAGTGGCTCTGTTTTGGTGCCTTGTGAGTTTATGAATCACATGTTGTATGTTTTATGCATAATTTTGCTGGTTTCATGTTGTTTTCATATGAGAAATGCTTTGATGCATGTGTTTGGTTATTTGTCTCCAAGTTGTGGGCGTCTTTTATTCTGAATCTAAATAGATAAGGGTTATTTAGGATTCAGGAACATGGATTTTCTGTGTTGAATGTTTAATCTCTTATCTTTATTCAAGGAACAAATTAAATATTTTAGGTTAAATATTGGGAAAGGTATGCTGCAAGAGGGATATCATTAAGTATGAATGACTAAATACTCAGTTTTGGGAAGTATTTGTAAGGCAGACACTAAAAATCCTCCCCTTGAAACTTAGATATGATTTAAGTTTATGATAATCATTCACATGTGTATGTCTATTGACTCCAAGCCCTAGATAGGCACCAATCTGGTCTTGTATTGAGATTACAACCCAAGGTCCTAGTCTTGCATCCAAAATACAAAATCCAAATCCAAAACTTAAACATAAACGTTAAGGACATTAGAAGTAGTTTTAGGATCAAAATCCTCTGTCTCACAACTAAGCATAGGCCCAAAGCTAGCCCCTTTGTACTTATTCCATAGTTTTGGTCTGCATAAGAGAGGATTTATCTACTTTGTGTCAACATCCTAGTATATTCACCTAGATATTTTATGGATGTTGAATAGGGAATACCCCCTTGGTTCTGCAGAGCCTAAAGAAGGAGAGGAGATATTTATAGAGTCTATCTCCTATACTGTTGGCCCCTGGCTTGGAAATCCTGTTGATCAATGATGGCTACCTTGTAGGGATAACTGGGAAGCATCCAGTTAGGGAAAAATCCAACAAGAAGGAGGAAATGGATTGCTTGTATCAAGAGGATGGATGGGAGGTAGCTGCACCAAACTGCTATTTAGGAGTTGTATCATAATGTTGTAGAGAGCCTTCTTTAAATGAGTGAATTTTATGTTATTATTTATTTTAGGAGTAGACAGGGCTAGTGCAACTTGTGAAGCTGCTTCAGCCACTAGAGTGTTGATTACTACTGATGAGTTATTTTTGTAAAAAAAATATATTTATTATAGTTATAGTATGTGGAAGCACCAAACTAGTCAGCAGGAGCCAGTGAGGTAGAACTCTCAAACTGGCTTAATAATTATTAATATTCGTGCAATGCAGTGCAAAGATGTGTGAAAGAAGAATAACACATCAACAAAATCTAGTCCTAAATTTATGGCTATAGGTTTCCTATGAAGACCCACTGCACATCGGATTTAGGTAGGGTTCACAAGATCTGTGAAAACAAAGATTGGTAACGAGAAAAAAATCAATTACATTTTCATTATTTTCCTGCCTACAATGGACTAGGTCTATGAAAGTAACCCGAGGCACAATGCAAACCTATAAATTCTATAAGAATTGATTTAATAATTGATCAAAAGAGAGAATAGAGTTGGTGTAGTCATGGTCAGAGGATTCACAGAATGAACTGTCCAAACCATGCAACTATAGTAAACACAACAGAAAAAACATAAATATAGAATGCACTAGAAGATTCATATATTTAGAATATCAAAGAATTACAATGCTCATGTGCCAGCAACATGTAGGCTACAATCACAAGGGCTTATAGGCTTGATTCTAGTTATTACAAACATGAAAGATATGGCATTGTAGTGCCTTTCCAGGACACAAATACCTAATCTAAACTATCATAATCGCTGACTATTGCTAACTGAGAACTACTTCCTTCCTAATACATCTTAGAGATCTATATATATCACCTTCAAGCTCAAGAAATCCTCTACGTTAGCCACAAGAGGTTACAAACTCCAATGAAGGATGTAGCGTGTATAAGGTCAGCCTACAACATCTGTCAGTGCTCTGCAAATGATGGAAACTTGATGTGGTTATCCATGAAGGTTGACTATGTCCCAAATTACCTTGCATGATGTTCCATTAGGCTCTACAATTCATGGAACTACTCCACAAACCCATTAGGCTTTAGCTGAAGATTGATTGCTCTGTTATGAGATAACTAATGATCTTCTTATAGCGATAACTTTTAGCAGACATTCTCAAATGACCTAAAATTTGAATATGATGTAGATGATGATATGTAGATGCTAAGTCCTACTCCACACTCTGATATGAAGATGGGGTGAAATGTGGTATAAAATGCTAAAAATATGACTGAACTAAATTGAAAATGAAAGAAAATAAATAATGTAAATGTTTTTGGTTGATGCAAGATTACTCTGCAACCTAAGATGCTCCTACATCAGGCACTCAGAGTTGTTGAAAAAAGTGAGTCCCTCACTTTGCTGGGGCTAGAGGAAAACCAAGGCAGTCTACCTCAGCTTGAGATATCCATGATTAATCTTCTTCTGGGCTTCCTTTCCACTTTACCAAATATTCTTTGTATTGCTTGCCTCTGGTATCTACATCCAATTTTGTTGTCTAAGATGTCCTCTATCTGCTCTGGTGGTTGATGTGGTAACCAATTCTTCGAACCTTCTTCAATGTTGTCACTTGATTCTCATTCATGATACTAATATAGGTCTAGAATGTTGAATATAGGTGATATACCAAGTGCCTTTGGTAGATCAACTTCATATGCATTTCCTAAATAAAATTTCTTAAGTATCCTACAAGGTCCAAACTTCTTCATCTTCAGCTTGTTGTATGTCCCCACTATAAATCTCTCTTGTCTCAGATATACCATTACTTCATCACCAACTAAAAATTCTTTGTGTCTCCACTTCTCATCTGCATACTCCTTGTACTTACTCTTCATCTCCCCCAAATGCTAAATCTAACTTGATTATGTAGTATTTCCATGTATCCTACAAATTCTTCTACCTCTACACTTCTCTTACTCTCCTTGATGATGTCTCTCAACTCTACTACTCCTCTAGGGTTAATTCCTGTCACAATCTCAAATAGTGTCTTCCCTATACCCCTATTTAATGAATTATTGTATGCAAACTCTACTTGCGGTAGAATTAGATCCCAATTTCCCACCTTGTCTCCTACTAAACACCTCAACAAATTACCCAAACTCCTATTTACCACTTTTGTTTGTCCATCAGTCTATGGATGAAATGCTAAACTAAAATTTAGGTCTATCTTCATCTTCTTCTACAATGTTCTCCAAAAATATCCAATGAATCTTGTACCTTTGTCTGAAATTATACACTTAGGTAATCCATGCAAACTCACAATCTCCTTGAAAAATAAGTTAGCTACATGCACTACATCATTTGTCTTCTTACAAGTAATAAAATATGACATATTTGAAAATCTATTCACCACTACAAATATAGAATCATATCCCCTCTGTGTTCTTGGTAGTCCTAATATGAAATCCATGCTTATGTCTTCCCAAGGTCTCTCTAGTACTGTCAAAGATTTGTACAAACTAGTATTCTAACTACTCCCTTTTGCAACTTGACATACTCTGCAACTCTACACAAATTTCCTTACATCCTTATATATTTGAGGCAAAAAGTAATGTTCACTTACCAAAGCTACTATCTTGTCAATTCCAAAATATCCTGCCAATCCACCACTATGCTTCTCTTTTATCAAATTGTCTCTCGTTGAACTCTGAGATATGCACAATTGATTTTTTTGAACAACATATCCTCTTGAATGAAATAATCTAACCACTTACTTCTATCTGTCACAATAGGTTCTTTACATGCTTTCCATGGTTCTGCAAAATCAAGATCTTCATACATGTGCTTTAGTTCCTCAAAACCTAATACTTCTACTCTCATCTCTATCAACAAATTCTTCTTCTACTCAATGCATCTACAACTTTGTTTGACTTCCCACTCTTATGCTTCAATACAAATGTGTAGCTCTGCATGAACTCTACCCATCTCATATGTCTCTGATTCAGCTTTCCTTGACTATTCAAATATTGTAAAGCTTGATGATCAATGTACAACACAAATTCCTTAGGCAACAAATAATGTCTCCATTTATTCAAGGCTTGAATTATGGCATAGAACTCCTAATCATAAATTGAATATCTTCTCCTTGCATTATTCAACTTCTCACTTAAATAGGCTATTGATCTCCCATCTTGACTTAACACTACTCCTATTGCATTCCCATTTGCATCACAATCTACTTGAAATACTTTGTTGAAATCTGGTAATGCTAACATTGGTTGCTCTATCACCTTCTACTTCAATAATTTAAAACTTTTATTTGCTCCTGATGTCCACTTAAAATCCTTTCTATCACCTCTCATTGTCTTTGTCATTGGTGTGCATTATGAACTAAAATATCTAATGAACTTTCGGTAGAAACTTACTAATCCATGAAATGATCTTACCTCTCCAATGCTCTCCGATGTTGGCCACTCAACAATTGCTCTAACCTTCTTAGGGTCCATTTTCAATCCCTGTGTAGAAATCACAAATCCCAAATATACCAATTCTTCCTCCATGAAAGTACATTTATTAATGTTTATCAACAATTTCTCTTCTCTCAACCTCTGCAATACTTGTCTAATATGCCACAAATATTCTTCTTTTGTCTTACTAAAAATTAGAATATCATCCAAGTATACAATAACAAACTTACCCAAGAATTTCTTTAAAACTTCATTCATCAACCTTATGAAAGTACTCGGTGCATTAGTCAATCCAAAAGGCATCACTAACCATTCATAAAATCCTTCATTTGTCTTAAATGTAGTCTTCCACTCATCCCCTTCTCTTATCCTAATATGATGGTATCCACTCTTCAAGTATATCTTTGTGAAATACTTTACTCCACTCAAATAGTCCATGATGTCATCCCCCTTGGCAATGGAAATCTATACTTAACTGTGATCTAATTGATTTCTCTAGAGTTTGTACACATTCTCCATTCTCCATCTTTCTTTGGTGCTGGCACTATAGGTACCACACATGGGCTTAATCTTTCTCTAATCAATCCTTTTCTCAATAGCTCTTGTAGCTATCTATTCAGCTCCACAATCTTTGTTGGTGTCATCTGGTGTGTTGCTTTGTTAGGCAAACTAGATCTAGGTATAAGGTCCATATGATGACTAATACTTTGGATTGGTTGCAATCCTTTAGGTACATTATCTGATATGATGTCTTCATACTTTGTCAATAATTCAATTATCTCCTCTGGTGGTAGTTTTTCTTCTTTTCCAATTATAGTCTATGCACTTAGGGTTCTACACTTCTTAGGAATCAAAGAAAAACACATATTATCATGTCTCAATCCCTTCAAAAATTTTCTTCCATCAACCAAACAAATTGTACCGTTCCCACATACTTCATTCTTAGGCTCATCTTCCAAAGGTATCAAGATATGTTTCTTCCCATTTGATGTTATAGTGTAAGTATTCTTTCTTCCATCATGTATAGCCTTCCTATCATACTGCCATGGTCTACCCAACAATATATGACATACATCCATCGACATGATATCACACAATACTTCATCATTATAAGATCCTATATGAAATTTCACCAAACCTTGTTCACTCACCAGTACCTTGTGTTCATCCTGAATCCATGCTATATTGTAGGGCTTAGGGTGCTTCAATCTCTCCAAGTTTATCTTAGTCACCATCTCCTTTGAAACCAAATTATCTGTACTACCACTATCAATGATCACTTTACAACATTTACCTCCTGATTTATATCTGGTCTGAAACAAACTTTCCTTTGTGGTGGTTCCTCAGTTGTCTCTGCTTGAAATAAGTCTCTCCTCATGACTAATGATTCTCCTTTCTCTGGTTTTCCAATTGAGCTAGGTGATCCAATAAGTTCTTCCTCAGCATAAGTTGTTCTTGCACTATTCTATGTCTTCTTGCTTGTAATTCCTTGATGCCATTCAAATGCTCTGTGTCCTTCACCTCCACACTTAAAACAAGTTCCTCTAAATGTTCTGTAGACACCTAAAATTGTCCCAAATTTGTGTATGTCTTACAACACCTTGTTAAAACATTATCCTAGACATCATAAGCCATTTTGTCATAATCCCATCCCATTTATCCATTAAGCCAATTAATTAAATAAATTTTATTTATTTAATTAATTTCCACATCATAACCCAATCATATCCTATCCTCATCCCAATTAATTAAATAAATTTTATTTATTTAATTAATTTCTACACCATATCTTATCCCATCTTATTCATCTACCCAATTATTTATTTAATTAATATCCAACTCATATCACAACTAATTCAAATATTTTATTTGAATTAAGTCCTCATCGTTTACCACATTCCAACACTTGTCCAGTCAATCATGTGTTGTATTACAACTTTCATTCAAATCTTTCACATGCACAACTAATGGGACCTAATTTTAGTATTTATCTACATAAGCACACCTAAGCTTTATCCTCCTTTGCCACATGTCACATGACTATAATTTCTTGATGTGCAAGGAAACCTAACTTAATCCTATCCATCCATTTCATCTAAAGCCCTAATTGATCCTAGCCATCCATTTGAATTAAGCCTTTCCTATAAATCAAACCCCTCACAAGCCATTAGCAATGCATTGAGCCTCAAGTACCCTTATTCTGCCAGATTTTCTATAATGCATGGAGCCTCAAGTACCCTTATTCTGCCAGATTTTCTATAATGCATTGATCCTCAAGTATCCACATGCTGTTGAAATATCATTAGAGCCTTTGCATCCTTCAACTATCATCATCATGTCATCTTCATCTTAATGTTATGCTGCAGAAGTAAGCACCCAACATTCTTCTAACAATAATCCTTCAAAATCTTGCATGCTCATGCGAGGTGGAGAAGAGCAATGGAGATAAATCGAGCATAGCGTGGAGATTGGTTTGCATTTATATTTGTTATTTTGATTTTCATGTTGTCTTGTGCTTCATTGTGCATTGCTAGGGTTTTTATCATTGCTGTTTATTCATTTGCCCTGATTCACAATTTTACTCTAACTACATTTGGCACGCCCGGTGGGACTCACATCCCTGATTAACCCTCTTGTTTGAGTTGTTTTTGTGAAGATCAGATTTCTTGGAGCGTCAATCATTTATTTTTGTAGGTTTATGCACTTTGATTTGTAAGTTAAAGATATTTTATATTGCTGATTTTTTTATTTAGGACCAGATCTGTTGCAGAGGGTTTTTTGTTTTACACGGGTCTTACAAAAAGGAGATCTTAGATTCGTTAGAAAGAGGACTTCGAGAGTTTTCCGAAAATTGGTTACATTAAAGATTTGGCTCAGTATTCAAAGAGTTATGACGATTTGCAGTTGACCATACGATTCTAATTTTTCAAAAAAATTTGACGTGCAACTTTTTGCTGATTTTTTTAAATTTATGACTAGATCTATTGCAAAGGGGTTTTTGTTTTACACAGATCCTAGAAAAAAGAGATCTTAGATTCGTTGGAAAGAGGACTTCGAGAGCTTTCTGAAAAGTGGTTACATTAAAAATTTGGCTCAGTGTTCAAAGAGTTATGATGATTTGAAGTTGACCCTGCGATTCTAATTTTTCAGAAATTTTCGACGCGCGACTTTTTGCTGATTTTTTTTTAATTTATGACTAGATCTATTGCAGAGGGTTTTTTGTTTTACACAAATTTGTAAAAAGGAGATCTTAGATTCATTGGAAAGAGGACTTCGAGAGCTTTCTGAAAAGTGGTTACATTAAAGATTTGGCTCAGTATTCAAAGAGTTATGGCGATTTGAAGTTGACCTTGCGATTCTAATTTTTTAGAAATTTTTGACGCGCGACTTTTAGAAAAAAAATTATATCTTCCAATCTAGCAAACCAAATCACATTTTATTTTTTGCAGTGACTTGTAAGTGAATCAAAGGAGCTGGAGCAACATTTGAATCAATCATAATAGCAACTTGGAAAGCAATTTTTATGAGGTGCACTTATTCTAATATCTCATCTCTAATCATTATTTGATCACACATTTGGATTTTGGGCATAAAACAAACAACTTGTTTGTCATCACACTTGGATTTGGGCTTTAAAATGAACAGTTGTTTGCAAATTCACATCAAAAAATTGGGCTAAAACAAACCATTGTCTTCCATCACATTTGGATTTGGGTCTAAAAAGAACAAATGCTTGAACTGTTTGTTACATATTTCAAGTTTCTAAGGGGAAATTAACAACTGCGAGTGTGAATCAAGTGAAAGCTCACTTGGTTTGCTTTTGTCATACCCTTCTTAGGAGGCCTGCTTGGAGACACACCACTCCAAGGGACGACCTCAATCGAGGCTGAATCAAAAGACACCCTCATTGAGAGTTGGAATCTTGTCACTCTTGGCTAAGCCCCAAAGAACTTTATACCTTTGGGAAGTGAAGGTGAAGGGTGGGTTACCCCTTTCTCCTGGCTGTGTGGCAGGATTTCACTTTCAATTCCATAGTCAACCTTGTGCAATATATAGCCTAAGACCTAATTGGCTATACCCACTTGACTACACATTAGGCTTGTTGATGTGTCTTCCATGTGTGTTTGCATAATCATCACATTTTATTTTCAAAGTCAACAACTTGCTTATGTGTCTTGCGTGAGTGATTCATGTGTGTATATGCATAATCATTTGTTTGAATATTGCCATATCAAGCTCTAAACACCCAAACACATAAACAAATCAATCTAAACACATCATCTAAACATTCCACATCATCATCCAAATCCCTAAGCAAGCACTTGTTAAAAGGACTTAGGACAAACACTTGGTGACAATATGTCTACGCTAGAAGACCCAACAATCAAATTCCAAAGATTCCTCCAAAATATTTATCAAGGATTACAACCCCTAAACCAAGATGCCATTGAAATATTACAATTCTTTATTCAAAGAGCTCAACCCCATGCAAGCCAATCACCTCAACTACAACACTTCATAGCCCAAGTCCAACACCTTTTAGCCACTAGTCAAGCTCGACAAGTACAACAATCCTTAGCCACTCCATACCAACCTAATCCACCTCATAGCCACATGTCATATCCATCCATTGCATATCAACTTAATCCACCTATTCACCAAGTCAATACCACATCAACCTATGAACATCCACGTCAAGCTTATCCAATCCCTCATACCACCATTCCAATGCACTACCAAGCCCATCCACAAAGCCATCAAGTGATATTACAAGAACAACATCCAAGTCCCAATGGCTCTTTGTACATAAATCAAGTAAGTCCAAATACACCTTTTCAACAAGACCACCAAGCACCATTGATAGATCTAAATCCACCTTTCCAACAAGAATCATATCCAAATCCCAATGGCCCCTTGTACATATCCTATGCAAGATCTAATAACCTTTGACAAGAGAGATACCAATCTAGAGTGGCCTCCACCATCCAATCCCATGCCAACACATGACCCAACTAGTCCTATCCCAACATCACCATGTGATCCCAATCATAGTCCATTGATCCCTTTACCTTCCAAACCACCAAGCCCTCCATTACCTTCATCACCATGTCATTCTAATCCTTCACCAAAGGATGCAGCTGAGAGAGTTTTACAAAGGATGCTTGAAGCAAAACTTATTGAACTTCCCGAAGTCAAACCATGTGAAGAAAGTCCATATGATGTACATGATTATTGTGCATACCATAGGACCAAAGGCCATAATACAAATACATGCCCCATGTTTTTCCCAGTTGTTTACAAGGTGTACCTACCTACAATAAGAAATCATGCCACATCATCCCAATCCCATGTGTCACCCCCATCTAGTCCAAATCCTAATCCACCCAATCCAATTAGCCCTCAGCCTAATCCTAATCATAATCCTACAACACCATCTACTATTATCATCCATCCATTATATTGCCCATCCACTCATACCCTTGCGAAGGATGTGATCCATTGGCTATTAGCTAGGAATAAACTATCTCCATGTCAAACACCCATTCATGATCCTACCAAAGAACTTCCAAAGGTCATGTACAATCCTATAATCCCATCATGTGGTCCACCTCTCCTTGAGCCCATCAAAGATCCCTCCATTAACATGTCCAGCCCTTCAAGCCCATCATGTGACCTACAAGCCATCAAGCCTTTACAAGGGTCATCCAATTCCATTCAAGCAACCCAAGAGGTATGTCAAAGGTTTAATCCTAAGCATGTGGAAACATTAAGCCCTAGTCCAACTCAATATCAAATGCCTTCCATCCAACCCATCCATAACATATATCTTTTCCATGATCAAGGTGATAGCCATAATGATGAATCTATCCACGAGCCACTTGATCCTATCCATCTCCCAACAACTATTCATGAGAAAGCTATCCAAATCCAATCCATCAATAACATTTACCTTCTTTATGATCAAGATGATACCTATGAAGAAGCTATATATGAGCACCTTGATCCTATCCATAATCCTATAATCCATGAGCAAGATATCCACATTTCTCCTAGTCATATGCCATCTAGCCCTATCCATAATGAGCAAACATCCACTTGTCATGATGAGACACTTGTCCCCCAAGTAAGCATAAAAGATCAAACAAATAGCTTGGATCTTAATGAACATAATCAAGATCCTAATGATCCCCCTTCCACGTCCATCATCGATCCTATTTCAAATCCATCATGTCCTATTGGTCTATCCACCCTTATACATGAGTGTTCTTCCTTAGGACAACAACGACCTTTATCCACTTCAATTCCTTCATCCAATAATGAACTCAAGTCTAGTGTTCAAACCACACCTAGTCCTATTGTCCATCGCATCCTCCAAAACATGAACTACAAAGGCAAAGGTCTAGACCTTTATGAACAAGGTATTTTGGAGCCAAACCATGTCAAGGTCCCTCCAAGCTCATATGGCCTTGGATACACACCCCAAGGTAAACAAGGCCAAGATGTTGGTAATCCCTTCGTGCACCCTAAACCTAACACTTTCCATCGCACCCCCCATCATATACCCAAAACATATGTAGCCATTCCAACTCCATCATCCTATAACTGTCAAAAGCATGTGACCGTACATCTTTCGCCATCCACTTTGCCTCCACTTTTACCAACTCCAAATATCCCTCCATCCACCTTGCCATCATTGCTTCCAACACCTAACATACCTATGATTCATAAGTATCCTTGCATCCCTAATCATGGCCAACAAAAGCACACATCATTTAAGCATAAAGCTTCCAATCATTCCATCCACTCCACCCATCCTATGGGATTCAAAAGCAAAAATTTTGAGGCCTCTACCTATAAAGCTAAAAATCCTATCAACAAATATCCTAAAGGTCTTCATACCTTAAGACATAAAGAATCAAAATCAAAGCAAAGTATATTCACAAAGCTATCCAAGCCCATACCTCTAAAAGCAAAGCCCAAAAGCAAAATAGTTTGGGTTCCTAAGCAAAAAGCTAGCAAGTCAAATGAGGCATCCTCATCCACCTCTCAAGAATCCCAACCACCTATATCCATCCAAGAGCCTATATCCACCCAAAACTTCCATTCCCTTCAAAAATCCCACAAGCAAAACAAAAGCACTAAACATACTAAATCTATGTGGGTTCCTAAATCACTTCATCAACCATCCCCTAAGAAAACATCTCCATTGCTTCCTACACCACCATCTCATCAAAAGCTTCAATGTTTATCATGGTGTGTGCAACCATTGGTCATGATTCCCTTCCACTCCATAGCACCTCCACACAACTACATCTCCCCATCTTACATATCTTCCCCATGCTATCCCTATGGTCCATGCTTTGGCATAAACTTTTCATCCATCTTCATTCCATAAGCCTTTTATCCATCCATCCTTGCATGAACCTTCCATAATCCATATCATCATCCACTATCTACCTACTCCATCTCCCATCCATGCAAACCCTTATCAACATCTATGAGCATCATGACATGGTCCATGCAAAGACATCATCCATCTCTAACGGGACTACCAACATCCATTGAACTAGACACTTGAGTCCCTCCTATCCATTACCATGGTGAAAACCTGGCAAACAAGCGCCATGTGTAATTGTCAACCCATCTAAAAGCAAAAAAAGAAAAAAAAGAAAGAAAACAAAAAAAATAAAAAAAGTAAAGAGAAATCCCTTCCTCCAATGGTGAAAACTTGGCAAACAGGCACCTTGGATGAGTACCATGATGAAAACCTGGCAAACATGTGTCATGTGTAGGTTGATCTTCTATGTCACTTACACTTGGGGGCACCTTGTCTCATCCAAACCATCCATCTTATCATATCCAACCTATCACTTTCCATCCTATCCATCCTACCATTACCATACCATCTTGCCATCCTTAGCCATTACATAAACATGCCTATCCTATTGAGCCTATTCATCCTCCCCTCCTCCTTTTGATCTTAATGAAGACATAGGGGCAAAATGTTGAAACATGTTTGGATATTTCTTGACATACCTTTTTTTTCCAAACCAAGTCCTATCCATTGACAATTTATCCATCCCATCCAAATCCAATCAATCATGTCATCTCTTAGTCATGAATTTTGTCATGTAAAAATCCTAAGCATTACCACCTAGAATAGGGCAAGTTCTTCCTATGTGACATAGCCTTTGGAGATCACATCCTAGCTCCCTTATGATCCATCCACTATGGCATATCCTTATCACGAGCTTTCCATCTTATAGCTTATCCCCATCTGTTTATCATGAGCTTTCCACTATAGCCTACCTATCCATTTATCATGAGGCAAGCATCCATCCCTTATATGGTTTATCCTCTTATCTATCCATCTAACTCTCATGAGCCTTTCATCTCATTCACTATCATCCATCATTTCATCCATCCTTTGCACCTAGACTTAGTTTTCTCCCTTGTCATTGGTATCTAGCACAAAGTCTACCCAAATTGTAAATCCATTGGCATTTTCCAAAAAAACAAAAAAAATCAAATATTCTCAAAAATCTAAAAAAATCAAAATATTTTGAAAACACAAAAAACTCAACTACCCAACGAAAAATCCAAGTAATAAAACCAATCACATCACAATCCACTCCATCAACATTCAATCAAAATCAAATTATCATCATCATCAATTCTTCTTATCAATAACATTCATTCATTCATTTCAATCAATCACTTCTTCCAATCATATCAATCAAATCAATCTAAGCAATGATCTTAAATCCAAGTCACATTAATCCATATGAAGCAAGCTAATCAATCAAGGAACATTATCCAATCAAATCAACAAGTTTTTGCTCCTAATCTTGTCATGAGCTAGATCAATCATCATCAATCATCATCAATGGGATATAGCGTTCCCACATCCTTGTGTTGATCTAGGGATATAGTTTTCCCCGCAATGACAACACTATCATCATCAATCAAACAATCAATTATTGGTTTATGACTTGACAAGGGCAATACCTTGTTTATTTTACATCCTTTGAGCACACTGAGAACACTTGCTTAAGCTTAGATTGAGTGGACACTCTCATCATCACACCATCACTATCATCATTCAAAACAATCCAATCATCAAAACAATCAACCCAGCAGTAGCAAACATCACAATCAAAGCACATCAAGCCAGCCATCAAAACAAATCCTATCAATCACAAACATCAAAACCAAATCACATCAACTCCAATTAAAACAAATCCAATCACTTCAACAAATCAAAAGAATCTCAATCCACCACATATCATCCCATCATCAACATTTCATCAAATCAATCTTCATTCATCATTTCATCATCTTCAAACCATTCCAAACAAAGATCCAAATGCAACCCCATCCTTAATCCATACCAATCAAGTTAATCAATCAAGCCAAGTTATCCAAACACAATCAATGGTCTTGATCCTAGCCTTGTTGTAAGCTAAATCAATTAGCCAATTAGCCAACCAACTCAGCAAACAACCCTGTGTTGATCTAGGGATATAGCTTTCCCCACAATGACAACACTCTCAACTATCAAAACAATCAGCAATTAATCATTGGTTTACAACTTGACAGGGGCAATACCTTGTTTTTTTTTGAATCATTTGTGCATGCTTGCTTGCTTGCTTGTATGTGTTATCTTTTTATCTTGCATTTGTATCACATCTGTAACTTTCCAGCTAATATTCATATCTTGTGTATGTTGGAATAGCTTTTTGCACTATCCTTTGCATCTAAGGTCATATCATACCTTTTATGCATTAGGACTTCAATGCTCTAAGTTTACTTCCTCATATGTTAGACAAGGTTGTATTATGCTGGGGCAAGAGACACAACGTCACCCTAGATCCTTATACCTTGGTGCATAACGTCTAGTGCTATATCAAACATCATGGTTGCTCACCTTCCCTTGCAGCATAACACATCTTTCATTTCTTCTATCTATCCCCTTATCTTTCTTTTCGAGAGCCTACCCATGTTTGTCCAACCCACCTATCCTCTCGAGGGGGCATCACCAACCTATCCTTTCTATCATTATCATCATCATCATCATCATCATCCTATCTCCATATCATTTTCCTCTATCCATACCTTAACTTCTTTGAAATGATGTTACTCAACATAAAGCTCATCACCTCGAACATCATCTCAAAGAGGGGCAAAATGTAGACACCTAAAATTGTCCCAAATTTGTGTACTTCTTACAACACCTTGTTAAAACATTATCCTAGACATCATAAGCCATTTTGTCATAATCCCATCCCATTTATCCATTAAGCCAATTAATTAAATAAATTTTATTTATTTAATTAAAATCCCATCCTCATCCTACTTAGCCAATTAATTAAATAAATTTTATTTATTTAATTAATTTCCACATCATAACCCAATCATATCCTATCCTCATCCCAATTAATTAAATAAATTTTATTTATTTAATTAATTTCTACACCATATCTTATCCCATCTTATTCATCTACCCAATTATTTATTTAATTAATTTCCACATCATATCTTATCCCATCCTATTCATTTATCCTATTAATTAAATAAATTTTATTTATTTAATTAATATCCAACTCATATCACAACTAATTCAAATATTTTATTTGAATTAAGTCCTCATCTTTTACCACATTCCAACACTTGTCCAGTCAATCATGTGTTGTATTACAACTTTCATTCAAATCTTTCACATGCACAACTAATGGGACCTAATTTTAGTATTTATCTACACAAGCACACCTAAGCTTTATCCTCCTTTGCCACATGTCACATGACTACAATTTCTTGATGTGCAAGGAAACCTAACTTAATCCTATCCATCCATTTCATCTAAAACCCTAATTGATCCTAGCCATCCATTTGAATTAAGCCTTTCCTATAAATCAAACCCCTCACAAGCCATTAGCAATGCATTGAGCCTCAAGTACCCTTATTTTGCCAGATTTTCTATAATGCATGGAGCCTCAAGTACCCTTATTCTGCCAGATTTTCTATAATGCATTGATCCTCAAGTATCCACATGCTATTGAAATATCATTAGAGCCTTTGCATCCTTCAACTATCATCATCATGTCATCTTCATCTTAATGTTATGCTGCAGAAGTGAGTACCCAACATTCTTCCAACAATAATCCTTCAAAATCTTGCATGCTCATGCAAGGTAGAGAAGAGCAATGGAGATAGATCGAGCATAGCGTGGAGATCGGTTTGCATTTATATTTGTTATTTTGATTTTCATGTTGTCTTGTGCTTCATTGTGCATTGCTAGGGTTTTTATCATTGCTGTTTATTCATTTGCCCTGATTTGCAATTTTACTCTAACTACATGTTCTCTTATCAGAGCATCTTTTTTCTCTCCTATATCTTTCATTGCTGTAAGAATTATGATTCCCTCTATTGTTGCGGTAGAAATTTCTATCATCTCTCCCTTTGTAGTATGCATTATTGTCCTTTTCTTCCTTCTAGTATGGGCTACTTTCTTTGTTTTTCTCTGCATAAGGTGTTTCTCCTCTGGAATATGTCCTACCTCTTTGAAATTTAGCTCCTCTACCTCTCTATCTTCGCTCATGCTTCTTATTCAACTTGTCTTCAACTTTCAATGCAAACTGATAAGCTTCTTCTATTATTGTCATCCTTACTAGACCCAATTCTTCTTGAATGTTCATCATCAATCCATTTATGTATCTTTCCACTTTTCCTTGCTTGATTCACTATGTCCAATCCTTATAATCATGTTATGAAATTCTACAGTGTACTCCTTCATAGATTTCTCCTTTTGCCTCAGGTTTTGCAATCTCTTCGGTAATTCCAACTCATAGTCAGTAGGTATGAACTAATTTTTTAGTTTTGACACCATCCTATCCCATTTTATGATCTTGTCCTTCTCTCTCCTATTTCTATCCAATTGAACTTCTTTCCACCAAATAGAAGCATGTCCTTTCAACTTAGTTTTTATAAATCTTACTTTCTCCAAATCTTCAATTTCTTTATATTCAAAGTATTCCTCCAAGTCATTTATCTAATCAATCAATTCATCCAGATTTAAATTGCCAATATAGTTTGGCACATCCACTTTAGGTATCTTCCCATTATTAGAAATAGATTTCAACATCTTCACCTAATATGATTCTTCTTCTTCTAGGGTTTCTTCATTTTTATCAGTAGATTGAAATTCTTCATCACTTTCAGCATTATGTCTAGGGTTTAGTCCTCTTCTTCCATCTTCTTCTACAACATCCAGTCTAACTTTCATTATTCTCATCATCTCTATCATTTCTTTAATTCTTCTAGCAACATTGGCCATAGCATGCATCCTCCTCGGTGGCATCACTTCCTAGGATCTGGTGCAACTGCCTCAATTTAGTGATATGACTACAAGGTAGAAATTGCCTCACAATTGGTGTTCTATTGACAAACACAAGTAGACTGTCTTAGGTTAGTGATTTCTTCACCAAAAGATCTTATGGAATACCTTCACTTCCAAAAGGATTCAAAACTTTTCTTTGATACCACTTGGTGTAATCATGGCTAGAGGGTTCATAGAATGAACTGTCCAAACCATGCAACTAGAGTAAACACAATAGAAACAACACAAATATAGAATGCAATGGAAGATTCATATATTTAGAATATCAAATAATTAAAATGCTCATATGCCAACAACATGCAGGGTACAATCACAAGGTCTCACAGGCCTGATTCCAGTTACAACAGACATGAAAGATATGACATTGTAGTGCCTTTTCAGAACACTAATACCTAATCTAAACTATTGCTAATTGAGAACTACTTCCTTCCATATATATATATATATATATATATATATATATATATATATATATATATATATATATATATATATATATATATATATATATATATATATATATATATATATATATATATATATATATATATATATATATATCATCTTCAAGCTCATGAAATCCTTCGCGTTAGCCACAAGAGGTTACAAACTCCAATGAAGGATGTAACATGTATAAGGTCAGCCTAAAACATTGGTAGTGCTCCACAAATGATGGAAACTTGACGTGGTTCTCCATGAAGGTTGACTACATCCCAAATTACCTTGCATGATGCTCCATTAGGCTCTACAAGTCATGGAACTACTCCGCAAACCCATTAGGCTTCAACTAAACACTAATTGCTTTGTTCTAAAAAAATTGATGATCTTCGGATAGCGATAAATTTTAGCAGACTGATTCAAGTGACCTAAAATTTAAATATGATGTAGATGATGATATGTATATGCTAAGTCCTACTCCATATCCTTTGATATGAAGATGTGGTGAAATGCAGTACAAAATGTTGAAACTCTAACTTAATTGAACTGAAAATGAAAGAAAAGAAAGAATGCAAATGTTTTTGGTTGATGCAAGATTGGTCTGCAACATGGGATTCTCCTACATCAAGAGTGGTCAGGAAGTGAGTAAAACCAATCCAAAACCATATCCTTAAGGGAACGAGGGAATAGTTTCAATAACAGAGATTCCTGAACTAGAATGTCACTACATAGAGTAGTGAAAGCAGAGATATGAGTATTCAGATCACCCTTTCCTGTATACTTCTCAAATCTATGGGCCGTAAAGCCTTATGGAAATGGTGTAGCAAGGATAGAAAGAGAGAGAGGACTACGTCAGTATTAAGTAGGCACATGGGGTTGTGCTGATGATGTAGACAAAGAAGCAAGTTGTTGCTGTAAAGAACCAAAATTTTGCAATAGTTGGTTTATCATAGGATTAGTAGTATTTGATAGTGGGGGAAGTGGAGAAGAAATAAGAGGTTGTGAAATTTGCTAAGAAATTCTAGGGAAACTAGGAAGAAGATTGAAGTTTAAAGGCCTCGAGGATAGAATGAATCCATATTGATTACCAGGATTCAGTCCACTAGTAGACGAGGCAAATCCAACAATACTAGTATTAGCACAACTGGTGGTCATGTGTAGAGAAGTGTAAGTGGGAATACATATGGTAGGTAGAGGCATGGAGAGTTGATTGCCAAGGATGTGATACTAGGAGTCTTAAGCACTTGGAATATAGATCACTAATGGTAGGGTTTTGCTATGCATAATGTGAGCAAGGCCTCGAAGAAAGTGAATACCCTAAGGATGACTATTCAACATGACATGAAAAGCATCAACGAAAGGAATGGAAGAACTAGATATGTTGTCATGAGACAAGAAATTTCAAAAATCACTTAGTTCATGATCTAAGAAATTATATTTTTCTTGTGGGACAAATTCAAGTGTTTCTTTGTGCTCGAACACTTGTTCTGCATCATGGAACAAAGTCATTGGCATAGAGTGAGAAGAAGAGGGAGATAAAATTAATACATTAGTTTGTTTAGAAGATATATGAGTGAAGTCAGGAGCTAAGAAAATAGGCATGGAAGATTAGTAGAAAATGCCATTGTGGTCAATTTCCTTAAATTCCTCTTTCCTATGCACTACATACTTTGAATTAGAAGACCAAGTCATAACACTCATAAACTATGTTTAGGCTCTACAACACACAATGCTAAGTGATTAAAAGAGAATATTGCTTTTGTTGTTGAAAAAGTGTTTGTTTAGAACAACAGATTCACCAAAGATGTAGGGTGAACCACACCAAAGAGGAAAATGTTTTAAATGATAGAACGTCGGGTTCACCAAAAAAGTAGCATGGGAAAATTACTTCTCAATCTACTTGCTTCGATTGAGTGAACTCTCCACTATGACTACACATGGGTTCTACTATTTGATGTGCTGAATGTTAGGTAAATCTATCCTAGATTACTACAAAACTACTATGTGTCCTAGTCAAAGGAATACAACCCGAACATACAATTGACAATGAAGGGAAATGAAGAAAAATGCAAGCAAACAACTATTCTAAATAGAATATGAAATAGACAGTTACAAAAATGAAATCAAGTAGTAGTGAGGAACTCGTGACAACAAGGATAGGGTTTTAGCCTCAAATGATAGTGTGCCACAAGGACATCTGTGTTGGGCATTGCAGTCCAAGATGTATGCAAATAAAAATCTTTAACTTTGTATGGCCTCAAACTACCTACATAGAACAAATTCTAATATACACCATACCCAATGATATCTGGTTGAAACAAAAATGAAAAAAAAATGAACTAAACTAAGGAGTATGAAGAGAGACAAGCACAAAAGGAAGTAACATGAAACCTTCGTGTGGATGTTTGATCTTCACTTCAGGAAACTTGCAAAAAAAAGACAGAAAAATGGTGGGGCTACTTGGGGACTTGCCTTAGTCAAGTCCTGGTGTTGGTATTTCTACCTTCACAAACAATAATACAAGATATATCTTAGAAATTGAAAGGAAATGTTTGTGTTCTTATCCTAAGTGTATCTAGGAAGGTAAGAACAATAAATAAATAAACAAGACAACACTAGTTCCTTCCTTCGTCTACAGGGAGAGAAACCCACAATATGCATCCTGTGCAATAAAAGTAATAGGATTTGTTAACTTTGGTAGATCTCTCATAGCTTGGACTGAACTTATCCTTACCATGCTATCAAAATTGATGTGACACAACCTCCTATGCCATAGCCAACTTTCACTGATCTGAGTCATAAGGCAATAACTAACACCACCTTTGAGATGATAAATATTTCCACCTGTCTTCTTTCTAGTAACAATTACTGTTCTGGAGCTTTTTCTGATCTCACATCCACCATCCTGAAACATAGGATTGTAACCCTTGCACATTTATCCAACACTCAAGAGATTATGCTTTAAACCTTTGACATAAAGAACATCATCAGTAGGGTTTTAGCCTCAAATGATAGTGTGCCACAAGGACATCTGTGTTGGGCATTGCAGTCCAAGATGTATGCAAATAAAAATCTTTAACTTTGTATGGCCACAAACTACCTACATCAAACAAATTCTAATATACACCATACCCAATGATATTTGGTTGAAACAAAAATGAAAAGAAAATGAACTAAACTAAGGAGTATGAAGAGAGACAAGCACAAAAGGAAGTAACATGAAACCTTCGTGTGGATGTTTGATCTTCACTTCAGGAAACTTGTAAAAAAAAGAGGGAAAAATGGTGGGGCTACTTGGGGACTTGCCTTAGTCAAGTCTTGGTGTTGGTATTTCTACCTTCACAAACAACAATACAAGATATATCTTAGAAATTGAAAGGAAATGTTTGTGTTCTTATCCTAAGTGTATCTAGGAAGGTAAGAACAATAAATAAATAAACAAGACAACACTAGTTCCTTCCTTCGTCTACAGGGAGAGAAACCCACAATATGAATCCTGTGCAATAAAAGTAATAGGATTTGTTAACTTTGGTAGATCTCTCATAGCTTGGACTGAACTTATCCTTACCATGCTATCAAAATTGATGTGACACAACCTCCTATGCCATAGCCAACTTTCATTGATCTGAGTCATAAGGCAATAACTAACACCACCTTTGAGATGATAAATATTTCCACCTGTCTTCTTTCCAGCAGCAATTACTGTTCTGGAGCTTTTTCTAATCTCACATCCACCATCCTGAAACATAGGATTGTAACCCTTGCACATTTATCCAACACTCAAGAGATTATGCTTTAAACCTTTGACATAAAGAGCATCATCAATGTTATGCTTTCCATCAAAACTGATTGAGCCTTTTCCACAAATCTTAGTAGCTTCATCACCACCAACCTAACTACTCCACCATCAAAATTATCAAGTTTAATAAACTTACTCTTATCACCTATCATATGCTTTGAGCATCCACTATCAATCACCTAGTCATCCTTTTCACTCCTAGCATGAAAAGAAGATATTACAGTGCCTTTAGGGTTAGTACATGCTTCCAGATTCTTTTCCTTCACACAACTTCTAGAGTTAGCAAAACTAGTTTCATCTCTTATGGCAATAAATAAGAATTCATCATTATCATCCTCAAAATTAGATTCATCATCAAAAACGCTTGCATAGTAATTTTTCTTGAGCATCCTTCCTCTATTTTCCTTATTCTTAATTCTTAGAGCTCTATCTGGACACCTTGAAGCATAATACCCTATTTTCCTACAACTAAAGCATTTAAAAGGCAACTTACCACTTCATCAAAGTCTTCTGGTTCTGATTCAACAATCTTCTCTATTTTACCATCTTTAAAAAATAGTCTCATCTGTTGTAGTTCCACTAGATGTGCCAAACTCTCTTATTTCAAAAGTAGTTAGTGTGCCAAGCAATTGATCTTTGGTAAATTTACTCAAGTTTTATAATTCTTCAATAATAAAAACCTTATAACTATAAGCTTTAGGAAGAGTTAGATAAGTACCTTCAATATTACTTCCTAATCATCTATATTTCCACCAAGTCCCTTGATGCCATTGACAACTTCATCCACCTTCTGCAAGTAGGTTGTAATATTTTCATCTTCAGACATATGCATGGTCTCATAAGTGATCTTCAATTTCAGCATTTTAACCTATTTAACCTTCTCATCTCCTTCATAGACACTTTCCAACCTTTTCCAAATCTCATTAGCATTTTTCAAATTCACAACTTTCACCAACTTAGAATTAGTAAGTGCACTTAAGAGAGCATGTTTTATATTACTGTCTATTTCGGCAACTTTGATTTCATCTTCATTATTTACACCATTCTTAGGTATAGTGTTGTGAGGGGGAAAATAGGTTAATCAAATCAATGATAATAAGAACCCAAACATCTATGAAATCTGAAGATAAAAAAGAACATTTAAAGTAATAAACAAGAACAACAATTACAACCTCTTTCACCTTGCATCTTCCATAGTTTGCTTATCCTTCATTGACCTTGATGTTGATGAAGCCCTCATAAGCTATTGCTCCCTTACTTGTTGAAGGTGACAAGAATGGAATGACTGAGATATTCGTGTGGTTGAAGATGAGCTTCAAACACACTAACAAATGGATATGAAATGCTTATGGAAGTGGGCGTGCCAAAGGCGCGCCGGTATCTCTGTAGCATAAGTTTGCACAAATGATCGATATGAAATGAAGAAGGAGAGGGTGGTATTTGTAGAAAAAGGTGAGGGAAGATCAATGGTTTAGAAGAAAAGGAAAGATCAATGGAGGAGGGTTGTTGAAGAATGTGCAACAAATGGAAGAAAGACATGTGTCATTCGAAAAGCAGCTTTGTTGAGTTAACTCCTCTCTTGATGAGGATGAGATTTGATTTTCTTAAATTAGAATTTATTTTTCTAATTTAAGAGAAAGTTTTGCTTTAAAGATGCTTTAAAACTGCTTTTGCTTTTGTATGACAAGAGGAAAGTATTTTTAGAAGATAAGAATGCATAATTAAATAAATAGATTTATTTAATTATTTGTAGATAATTTGGAGGAAAAGAAAGTAAATTAAATAAATAAATTTATTTAATTCATTTTTAGAAGATTTAGAAGATAAGAAAGCAAATTAAACAAAATAAATTTATTTAATTCATTTTTAGAAGATTTGGAAGATAAGAAAGCAAATTAAATAAATAAATTTATTTAATTTATTTTTAGAAGACATTGAAGATAAGAAAGCAAATTAAATAAATAAATTTATTTAATTTATTTTTAGAAGATTTGGAAGATAAGAAAGCAAATTAAATAAATAAATAAATTTAATTTATTTTTAGAAGATATTGAAGATAAGAAAGCAAATTAAATAAATAAATTTATTTAATTTATTTTTAAAGATATTGAAGATAAGAAAGCAAATTAAATAACTAAATTTATTTAATTTACTTGCACATGATTTTGGAAGAATAAATAAAATATTAATTATATTTTATTTTTGGGGAGTGAGGATTTAAATAAATTTAATTTATTTATTTAAATTTGGAGGAATGAGCAACTTAATTAAATAATTAAAAATTATTTAATTGTTTGGAAGAATTTAATTAAATAAAGGATTTTATTTAATTTTGACTTTAGAAGAGATAATTAAATATTTTGATATTTAATTAACTTAGAGGAAATATGAATCGAATAAATAAATTTATTTATTTATTTATTGATAGAGAAATTTAGATGGAATAAATATTAAGAATATTTATTTAGACAGAGTCGTGTCATTTTTAGTAGGTGTATACATTTTGCCCGTCTTTGATGCAATGTGTTTTATCACGTTGTTTCAAAGAATAAGATTGTCTGAAAATGATACATGCCCCAGTTTGCCCCTGGTACAAGTTTTAATGACAGGATGCCCCCTTGGGAGATTGGATGGGGAGAAGGTAGAAGGCGTGAGATGGACAATCTCATGATGAAATAGGTTGATAGGAGAAGAAATGGTTGGACGCAGAAGAAAGAGTCAAATCATATGCGATGCAAGATAAAATGATAACATACACAAGCAAGTAAGCAAGTATGCCCAAATGGTACAAGAACAAACAAGGTATTGCCCCTATCCAGCAGTAAACTAAGGATATAGATCGATGATGTCTGGTTTCAGGAATGAAACATGTTATATAAGACTCCAGGTCTTGTTTCGACAATGCAACATCTTGTTTAAGACATTTGATATGATAATAATATACGACAGTGTTGTAATGACAGGGAACGATATATCACTAGAGCAATATGAGGATAGTTATGATTGATTGATATGGTTTACGACAAGATTAGGATCAAAACCGCTGATTGCGATTGGATAATTTGACAAGATTAGATTGACTTGATTGGTAATTTGACCTGCATTTGGATCATTGTTCAGATTGACAGCTAGAACTGTTGATGAGAGACATGAAGACAAATAGAAATTTGATCGATAGAAGAATGACTTGATAGAAGAAATTACAAGCTTTTGTAAACATTGATTTGTTGCATTTTGGATCTTTATTGGATGGGATATGGAGAAATGCAAATGGATATGGATATGGATATGAACTACAATTGGATATGGTATGGATATGGATATGGATATTTGTCATCTTGATATAGCAAGTATTTTGAAGTGCTTATTTCATCATTGGGCTTTTAAAATGTTGTAAGAAAATATAAGCATCTAGGTATAATTAGACTGAGATGACCTAAGTATTACTTACATGGATTTTGATATAGCAATTTAATACAAGCATCTAGTCAAAATTGAATCTAGATGACCTGAGTATTTCTTGCATTTTAACAAACAAGGATTACCCCTTTTCATGTTTAGACCTCGGAGTCCTCGATGATCTTTTGCTGATCACGTCGTTAGATAGAAGTCGTCACATTACTAAAGTTTAATCCACAAGTAGCAGACAAAGAAAAATTATGCCCCCATCATAGCATCTCTAGCTTTTGGCATCCTCGAGTAGCATAGGAAGACATAATGACAAAAATTCAAGACATTGTGAGTTAACCTGTTGACAAAACTTCTTTGTATGATATGTGTCTTTTGCCATAATTGATATAGAATCAGTTTTAGTGTTTTTGGTATGGTACTATGCTTTGTTTAGGATAGGTTGATGTTTTGCTTCAGGATCTTTATTTTTGGGTAGCTTGCTTTGTTACGCTTTGTTTGTCTAGTGAAAAGTATCACAATCCTTTATTAGCCTCCTCTTAGAACAGTGGCATTCAGGAATCCAAATCCGTAACTAGGTCAAGGAGTTGCCCCCAGTTGTAGACAAAGATCGACTTATTATGGCTGAGACGATAGACAGACATGAAGAGACAGACCCTAAGGGACTAACCTAGTGCCTCGAGGGCTCATTACTAAATGGCCTTACCTATGTGATGACGCAGAGGCAATGTAGTTTGGGGTAAACCCTGATGGACCTAAGACCTAGGTGATGACAAAGTGGTGCAGAAATAGCACAGACTCAGATGGACAGAAGGGCTAGAGATGGGATAGACGGGATAGTGGAGTGAAGCGAAGCCTCAAGGGCGCATTAAGAATGGCCTTGCCTATGTGATAACTCAGAGGTGATGTAGTTCGACAATGGTCCAAAGGACTAGTTCAAGATGAACGATATGATGGACACAAGAGACATGAAGTCAGAACGGATGGAGGAAGTGGTTTTGTCGCAGATAGCACCTGTTTACCAGGTTTTCACCACTTGCTTTTATGTGCATAAGAAGCTAAAAGTACACATGACACCTGTTTGCCAGGTTTTCAGCATGGTACCTATCCTAGGCGCCTATTTGCCAGGTTTTCACCGTAGGACAATTTTTTTGTTATTTTCTCATTTTTTTTATTTTTTTGCTCTATTTTTTATCATTTTTTTGATTTTTTCAGGACTCCCTTACATTGGGGTTTTTAGGTATAGAACTTGCAAAGGTGCATGCTGTTGATAGGATCATCGAATAGTTCACCTTTAGATGTAGCCAATTGATATGCCCCTGATCCATAAGCTGTGATGACGACATAGGGACCCAGCCAGTTAGGCTCAAACTTTCCTTTCTTTTCTCTATCTTGCTAATTTCTGGGATTTTCTCTTAGGACTAGGTCACCAACTTGGAATACTCAGGGCTTTACTCTGTGATTGTAGCTTCTAGACATGCATTGTTGATATGCTTTCAAGTGGTTAAAGGCCTGTTGCCTTCTCTCTTTGAGTAGCTCTAATTCTTGGAGTCTTGTCACTCTATACTCTTCATCTAATATGAGGCCTTTTAATGAGACTCACAAGGATGGGATCTCAACTTCAATAGGCAAGATAGCTTCAGATCCATAAACTAGGGAGTATGGTGTTGTACCTGTGGGTGTGCGGATGCTTGCACGGTAGGCCCACAATGCAAGATTTAGTTGGACATGCCAATCATGGTCGGCATCATTGACAGTCTTCTTTAGTATTTCTAGAATGGTTTTATTTGATGCCTCAGCTTGGTCATTGCCTTGTGGGTAATAGGGGGTTGGAAAGCAGTGCTAGATATGGAATTTGTCGCATAGTTCCTTGACATCTTGGTTTTTGAAGGTCGTTCGTTATCTGTGATAATGGACGAAGGGACACTGTAATGACAAATAATATAGTTCAGGATAAAGGAGGCAATCTACTTGCCTGTGATATTGGCTAAGGGCACAACTTCAATCCACTTCATGAAATACTCTGTGGCTATGATTATGAATTTATGGCTGCTTGAGGAGGGAGGATGAATCTTGCCCACTAAGTCGAGTCCCCACTGACAGAAAGGCCAAGGAGTTGTTAATGGCTATAGCTCCTGCGCTGGTGCATGTATCAGGTTCCCGTGGATTTGGCACTTTTTGCATTTCTTTACAAACTGATAGGAGTCTTCTTCCATAGTTGGCTAGTAGTACCCCATGCGGATGAGTTTCTTGGCTAGGGTAGGGCCACTAGAGTGAGTCCCACATATACCATCATGTATTTCACTCAGGGTGGTTTGATATTCCTCACTATCGAGACACCTAAGGAGAGTACCATCGAGACCTCTATGATATAAGGTATTGGTAACAATGGCATATTGGGATGCCTAGCAGATAAAGGTTCATTTTTTATTACTGGAGAGATCAGGTGGGAGGGTATTCTCTTTAAGATAGGCAAATATCTTTCCACAGAGAGGGGAATTGGCTCCTATGATGTGGCATATGACATGGGGTTCTGGGGTATCGTATGCAGGATAGGAGACTGGCTCCACCAAGAACTCATATCGTGATTGGTTATCTAGGATGTCGAGAAGAGATGTGATTGTTGCCATTGCATCTACTGCTTTGTTCTCTATCCTTGGTATCTGTGTGAAAGATATCTTGACAAAATATTCTTTGAAATCATCTACCATTCATTTGTAAGGTATTAATTTCTCGTCTTTCATTTGGTAGTCGTCATTCACTTGATTTATGACTAGCTATGAATCACCATATACTTGAAGTTCTTTGATATTCCATTGCACTGCTAGCTTGATACCAATGACTAGGGCTTCATACTCTGCCACATTGTTAGTGTAGGGAAACAGTAATCTGTATGATTTAGGGATCATATCGCCGTTAGGTGTGATCAATAAGATACCTGCTCCCAATCCATGCTGAGTGTATGAGCCGTCAAAATACATTTTCCAGGTTGCTGTATTTATGTGGAAGATAGAGTCATCTAGAAATTTAAAGCTCAGAGGGCTGTCATCTATTAAAGGTGCTTCTGCCAGTTGATCTGCTAGTACTTGTCCCTTTATTGCTTTCCTGTCGACATATTCAATATCGAACTCACTGAGAAGCATGACCCATTTAGACAATCTACCTGTTAGGGCTGCCTTGTTGAGTAAGTATTTGAGCGGGTCTATCTTTGCTATCAATTTGACAGAGTGTGATAGCATGTAATGTCTCCATTTTTGTGAGGTGAAGACAACAACTAGACATGCTCTTTCGATTAGTGTGTATTGCAGTTCCTACCCAACATGTGTTCAACTAATGTAGTAGATAGCCTGTTCTTTCCCATCATAGTTCTGTTGTGCAATTAGAGCTCCCATAGCTGTTGGTGTAGCTGAGATATACAGTAATAGAGGCTTGCCTTGAATTGGTGGCATTAATACTAGTGGTTTCATGAGATATTCCTTTAGTTGCTGGAATGCCTGTTCACATGACTCATTCCATTTGAAGGGGACATTTTTTTGTAGCAGATGAGAGAATGGGTGGCACTTGTCTACCAGGTGGGAAATGAACCTTCTAATAGACTGTAGTTTGCCTTGTAGGGATCTTAGCTGAGTCAGGTTCTTAGGAGGTGGCATCTCCATTATGGCCTTCACCTTAGCTGGATCAACTTCAATACCATTTGCAGACACTATGTAGCCCAATGATTTACCTGATGTAACCCCGAACACACACTTCTTTGGATTAAGGCACACATTGAACTATTCCAACCTATTGAAGATCTTGTCTAATGCTGCTAGATGTCCTTCTCTTGTAAGTGATTTTGCTAGAATGTCGTCGACGTAGTCTTCCATTATAGTGTGCATCATGTCATGGAAGATTGTAGTCATGGCTCTCTAATATGTTGCCCCAGCATTTTTTAGACCAAATGGCATGACACACCAATAGTAGGTGCCTGTTGTGTGGTTACACAACACGCCCCATTTTGACTTGGTAAAACAGGGGCCCAACTTTTGCTTGGCTTGTTTTTGTGCTTTCCGGCGGTTTTGGTAAAAAGTAAGTCATGCAGATCATCATGCATGGGAGGCTGGGTAAGTCATCATCATGAGGTCAATTTGTCAAAGTTCATATTTCATTCCAGTAACCTCATATTTAGAAAGAGCATCAAATTTCATGCAGGTTTGCCTTTTGCATCACCCTAATATTCGCTAGGGTGTGAAAATTATGAATGGTCAAAGTTTGAGTCAAACCTAATATTCATAGGAGGAGGATCATATTTCATCATCATCATCATATTATAGAGGATTATCCTGATCTAATTTATCACCTGATAAATCATGTGGTCTAAATATCCAGACATCAATTTTAGGTGATAGTGACCTTTACCCATCAACAACCTTATGTATTTCACGAGGATCATTTTTGTGACATCACCCTATATATTGAAATATCCTCCTGACGTATAAAGCATGACTTAAGGGTGCATTTATCACCCGATATTGTCAGGATGGTTTTTCCTCTTGAGGAGGATGATCATGATCCTGCTCACATAATATGACGATGACGTCATAAGTGCCATAACACTGAACCAAGTCAATATCCTGATGACGTCATCATGATATTTTGACACTGGGTCATTTTTGTTGCGGGGGTTATTTTCAAACATCCCCTGATTTCCTAACATGACGATGATGTCATACTATTCGGAGGGTGATATTCCCATTATCAGGGTCATATTTCTTAATGTCCCGATTTCCTTCAGTATGACCATGACGTTAGCCTTTCACATTTTAATGAAGCCTATCCATGATGATGGCATCATCATCATATCCTGGTCTATGAAGAGAGTCATATTAGTTAATATCCCTCATATTAGCTAATGTGCATACCCGGACCCGATAGTGTTATTCAATGGAATTTAGTGAACAGAAGCGCATGTATTGCATATGCATGATCTTATGCATGCAATAACTGAAAATGTAAGGCTTGCAGATCATATGAAAGGTCCCCATCACCCTTGGAATACAAAAAAGGCTACCAGAAGGTGAAACTATTTGTAAAAATTCAGAGAAACTCAAAAATTAGGAAATTTTTGACCTTCCCCTTGGCAGGGTCATAACTCCTAGCCATGTTATCAGAATTTGAACTTTTTGGACTCATTGGAAAGATAAACTAGTTATCTAGTTTGAGTTGCCTGGTCACTTAGGCCTAATGCCAAGTTACTAAGAACGTGTTGAGCCCTAATTTCACTCCGAAGGCCTCCGAAAATGCAATTTACTAAGATGTAGAAAATACGAAAAAAATTACATTTTCAATATTTTTATCGAAAATCGTTCAAATGACCCTGGCTGGACTTGATCAGATATTGAAACTATTTTAGGGCATGAAAGCATGTTTTCCAGTCAATGATAGTCACCCGAGGCCTCTTGACCACCTATGGGCATTTAGTTGCGTGAATTTTCTCATATGCTCAATATTCATAACCTGATATATACAGGATGTTGGAGCTATATGAAGTGGCTGAAAATTGCCAACTAGCAGGCAACATGACCCTAAGCAATGGGGAAGATATTGTCAAATATGTTGTCTGCCAGCTGGAGACCGAATCAAATCAAAGATGCTAGAATATCCTGTGCCAGCTATACATTTGCCAACTGGCAGAGCACGTGCTATTCATCTGGACCATTGACTGTTTTGGGAGGATCCTGATCCTTGGGTCATTGTAACTATTTTCTGGCATTTGTTCTATATATGGGCCAGAACTTGTCATAAAGGATATACATTGGAACATTTGGCACAATAAGGCCAATTACTATAGAATCAAATATGATGTCGAATTGCTAAGACTAATGAGGATTGAATTGTTGAAATGTCAAGGTTCTTTCTTCAGATCACTGTAAATGTACCTGTTCTTGAGCATATTGAATGGATATGAAGTTTCAGATTACATCTTGATTATAAATTTTACGTAATCTTCATGTTGATTTCTAGATATGTACTGGTGAATGCTGTGTTCAACTAGAAGCACTTTCATTTCATTACATGTTGTTGTCAACTTTTCCTTTGAAGATTTGCACTGGATCATGCGGATTTGTGGAATGTCCTGGTGAAGTATGATTCTAGTTTCCTTCTTTTCATTGCATGTATGGGAGCTTGTATGTGGATCAGTGATCTCAGTCAAGTAGTTTTGGGAATCTCATTCTTTAACCCTTTTCCTTTTTTTAATTTCATAAATTCATCACCATAACTACAAGTCATGACAAATAACAAGCAGAAATAGAGAGGTATGCTGACATCCCATAGGTAACTAAAAATCATTAGCATATTTGAGTTAAATGCATGTAGTATTGAAAATATCATGCAAAGAATCATAAATAATGGTAGAAATCATGCAAATATCAACCTATAAGCACATTATTTGACTAAATTCACAGTGTAGAGGTAGAATTATTGGAGATTTATGCAGAGCAGACATATAGAGCAGGATATTTGGAGAAATAATGATGAACTTTGCAGAAATTACTGAAGAACGTAAGGCCCCTGAATGGAAAACAACAACACACATCAACCACTGAGTAATGTCAGTAGATTAAGACCTAATCAACGGAGACTTGGGATCATGAATTCTCTAAATTCATCATATCTTTCAAGATGAGTAAGGGTTGTTGTGTAACTTTTATTCTATGTTTGTGAATGACTAACATCATGACCAACATAAATTGGTGCTAGAAGGAGGGCCCGATCTGGAATACTACACTCATCATCATTATTTCCAGGTTTGATGATGCAGAGGGTAAGGTAACCTCAAACCATTTGTGAATTTCTAATATTACGCAAATATTTACTGTAGCAAGCTCATAGATGCTCATTATGTGTAAAGATTTTCAGATTTAACATAAATATTGCTAGCTTTACAGTAGATCATTCTGAATTCACAAATATTAGCCAAAGATAAATAAATTTGTTCAAGTTTTGAAGAATTTCAGCTTTAGAAACTTGAGATCTCGTGCTAGGGGTCATTATACCTCAAATATCCTTTCGTATTTGCAATATCGTTGCAAAGATTTCATAAATATCTAGTCTGATTAGTCATCTGACCATAAATATCACCTCATCCAGTGAAATCCAGCCAATATTTGCAAAGTTTTAGCCAATTTGTCTCAAAATTGAGAAATCCTGGCTCACAGGATAAATACCAGGTCTAGATCTAGTGGAAATTTTGAAGAATTGCCTGTTAGAGGTTTTAGGCCTAGAATTGTGGACATTCACCATACTGCCAGGTCTAGTGCACCAAGAACTTCACCAAAACCTCCTCCTGTAACTCCTGTTGGTTTGCAAATACCTTCTGGGATATCTGTGACACCTCCTGTTCAGCCTCAGGGTGTACCTTTAGTTCAACCTCAACCAGCTGTACCACTAGTTCAACCCCCTCCAGTTGCAATGTCTTTCTTTGCAGCAGAGTCACCTTTGACCTTTACTGCATATCATGAGTTACCAAAGAATCCGGACAAACTTTGTCCAAAATATCATCCTTACCAAGATGCTAAAGATCATATCAGGACCTTTAAAGAAGATTGCTGCAGAGCTAGAATAGAACATCAAGATGTGGTGTGCAGATTATTTCCTTTTTCCTTAGGGGAAGAAGCCTATAATTGGTTCATTAGTCTTGGTCAAGGTTCTGTTGATTCCTGGGCCTTACTAGAGAAAGCTTTTCTTGATAGATTCAAGGTTCTGTCGATCCCTCAATAAACTATCACTTATTTGCCACTATTAAGAGATTTGAGAATGAGCCTATTGCAAATTTCAATGCTAGGTTTTAGAAAATGTTGTCCAGAGTGGTCACTCCTTATACTGTGTCTGATGAAGTTGCAAGGAGCATTTACTATTCAGCTTTAGATCCTTTGACCTCCATGTTCATAAGGAGAACACATCCCCAAATCACAACTTTAGCTTTGGCCTTTCAAGAAGCCATACAGGCAAATCAGCAGTTGATACCTGCTCCTACTCCAAATATGGTATTCCCTACCTTACCTGGCATGCATCCACAATATCCTGCACCATATTCTGCACAGTATCCTACACAATATCCTAATGGAGTAATGATACCTCCAGCAGTCATGCCTGCACCTTTGCAAGTAACTCCACTGAGCATCATGCCTCCTCCTAATGGAAATGGCCAATTGCCACAATATCCTGCACAAGCTCAGGCACCTCAGGGTGCTGACCTGTCCAATAATAACCATGGATCCTCTTTCTTCAAGCCTCAAAGTGAAAATGTGGTGGCTAAAGCTCAGGAAGAAAAGGAGGAAATTAAAGAAATTTCTGCTCAATTGAGGAAACTCACCACAGAAGTGACACATTTGAGAAATCAAGGTTTTTATTCCCAGTCAAACTAGAATAGAAATTATTCCAATGATAGACCAAATTATCCTGACAGAGGATATAACACCAATAATTTCAATAATAGTGGTGGAAATAACAATAATCCTCAGAGACAACCTAGAGTATGGAACTCTAGGCTAAATAATGGCTCATTACCATCACCCCTAGACAATCAGCCTCCAGGTGAAGCCAAACAAACTACTAGAGTCAATCTGGCTGAGGCAGCCCTTACTAATTGTTGTAGGATCCACAATACAAATGCACATGCGGAATTAGACTGTCCACAATTTAGGATTGCTGCAAGCATCTTTCAGACTGAAGTGTCTAACGCTTCTAGAAATCCACCTTAGGCAGAAGGAAATGAGATTGTTCCATGTGGATATGACTCAGCCTTTATACTAGAAGCTTATACTAATCAACCTCATCAGAGTTATAACCAGGCATGTGAAGAGTCTGCTTTAACTTTTGAAACAAACTATGTATTCCCCTTCGAAAATGAAAATGAGCCCGCAAGAGAACATGAGGAGGTGCATGCATACCAGCAGTAATATCCTGGTAAGCATAATTATAATTTGAGGAGTAATGCCAACAGACCTGCTAGTCCATTAACATCATCTCTACCTCCAAATAACTTCAATACACCTCCTGATCCTAAAGCTAGTAATAACCCTGGGTTCCCCAAGGTAAATGCTCAGTACTTGTCACCTCAAAACACAAGATCAAAGATTGTAAATACACCTCATGAATCTGACAAGTTAGTCAGCTATCTAGCTGATGAAATGAAGAAAATTAAGATCAGCCTGTCCTTATCTGAGTTACTAAAAACTCCTGCCATAAAAAGGGCATTCATGAAGTCACTAGATGATCCTGCTCCTAAAGAGGATGGTCATCTTTCAAGTCAATCCAGTAGTAAAGATCATGTTGCTAGGGATAATACTATCAAGCCTAAAGTGTCAGCTACAATCCAAGTTGCAGAAACCTCTCACATGACCTTGCATAAAGACAAAACTGAGTCACCTCCGTTCCTCCTCACCATAAGAATGTTCAGCAAGAACCTGCACAATTGTTTGGTTGATTCAGGAGCCTCCACAAATGTTATGCCCTTGTCAATATGTAATGCCTTAGGATTGCATCTTGCTAAATCCCTAAAGAAGGTCACGCAGCTGGACAAAACGGAAGTAAGTGTAGTAGGGGAGTTAACTCATATCCACATGCAACTAGCATCTGATCCTCAGATCCAGTATTACATTGACATTCAGGTAGTTGACATACCTAATACTTATGGGATGTTGCTTAGCTGAGATTGGTCCAAAACGCTTAATAGATA
Organism: Cunninghamia lanceolata; assembly: GCA_027924645.1. NCBI lineage: Eukaryota > Viridiplantae > Streptophyta > Pinopsida > Cupressales > Cupressaceae > Cunninghamia > Cunninghamia lanceolata. Next base: position 10,841,521 of record BSBN01000421.1, on the reverse strand, counting down.
TATGTCTACAGATTTCAGTCACATGTGGTTACCATGGAAGGGTATACCTAATCAAATCAGGATTGATGCTAAGCCTAGAATAAAACATATGATCACTGAGTACAACCGAACAAATGAGATCATGTACGTAGACATAGAGCCTGGAGTTTACTGCATCAGACCACAGACGGTCAAATAGAAGAGATCCTGATGCTCGATCTTCATCATCATCATGATGATGATCATTAGGAGGACATGCCAGTTATAGAACCTGTTAATAATCCTGATAATGAGAATGAAATAGATCGCTTCAGAGACTTTGAGATACATCTGACTAATTAGGTAAAATGTTGTCAATTGTTAAATATACCTGCTAATGATATTTTGATTGACGGATGGTGCAGATTACATGATGAAGCACATTCAGAAAAGACTTGTGAAACATGCTTAGATATGATGATGCTGGAGCAAACATGCAGTGAGGCATCATCATCATATTCTGAGGTAAATGTTACATTTGATGATGATAATGATACTAATTCTTCTCTATCTTCTACAGGAACAGAGGAACTGACAGATCATGATGAGGATCATATCCTGAAAATAGAAGAAGTTCTGGTGTCGGACCAGATGAACGATGAAATGAAAGAAAAGATCACCCCTGGGAGTGATTGTTTTATGGAACTAGATTATGAATTGTTTGATGAAGACAAAGGTAGTGACCTGACTAAGTTTGAAGAATTTCTAGTAAAAGAAATAGAGAAGATGACACGACAGCATAAATCTCCCCAGGAGGTCTTAATTAAAGGTTGGTGTAGGTTGCATGAGGCACCTCACTCAGAAACAACTTGTTCACTATGTTTACACATTTTAAAAAAGCATACAGCTGTAGATCCAGAGGGTCATCCTCCTATTGACGTAAAAGAGAAAATAGAAAAGCCATCAAGCTCACAAAATAAAAGAAAGAAAAAACTTGAAAATGATGACATCCCTAAGTTAAAGTGGATATCAGGCGGAGCAGCAGCAAGAGCTGCAAGAAGAAAAAAAGTTCAGCTAAATATCCTGCTGAAGATAAACCCTGGATCCTAAGGTTTGATGGATCCAAATCCAAGCAAGGTGCTGGGGTAGGAATTGATCTCATTGATCCATCAGGCAAATCCTATCTGGCAGCCTACAGATTACAGTTCCCCTGTACTAACAATGTAACAGAATATGAAGCTCTGATTCATGGGATACTATTTGCTCATAAGAAAAAAGTAAAGATTCTGCATGTCTTTGGAGATTCAGAACTAGTTGTGAGGCAAGTAAGAGGAATTTACTTATGTAACTATAGAAAATTATCCAACTACAGACATCGTGTGTGGGACTTGATTAAGGACTTTGACGCCTTTAATATCACCCACGTACCAAGAGGACAAAACCATAGGGTAGATGCACTTGCCCAAGCTGCTAGTACATTGGAACCACTATCTATATCAGGTCTAAAGAAATTTTCAGTAGAATTGGTGTTAGTACCTTTAGTACCTGATAATGTGACCAACCTCTAGGTGTTTGATGATGATCAGCACATTCTGGATTTCATCTCAAATAGAGATGTATTTGATGCCCAAGTTATAGATGAGAATGATATAGAAGATCATGTTTGGGAGGAAGATGAGATATTAGAGTTGCCTAGCAACAGGATCCCCAAAGGTATGATTGAATTGGAAAGAGCTTTTGATTTGGATAATATGCTTAAACAGAAGGATCTGCCCAAGGCAGATGGAGGACAATATTCACAAGTGAATATTGGATAGGATGATGACAAGAAAAATGTCTTGATAGGTAAGGTTTGCACATCAGAAGAGTTAGAAGGAATAACTCAGGCCCTCAAGGATTACATACATGTAATTGCATGGACTTATGATGAGCTGAAGACATATGACACATCTGTCATAACTCATACTATACCTCTCAAGCCAGATGCTAAACCTTTCAGACAGAAGCAGAGGCTAGTTAATGCTTTGCTTGAACCAATAATTCTTGAAGAAGTCAAGAAGTTGTTAAGTGCCCGGATAATCTTTCCTGTGAGGCACTCCACTTGGGTGGCAAATCTCGTGCTAGTGAGAAAGAAGAATGGAGACATTAGGTTATGTGTAGATTTTAGGAATCTGAACAAAGCATCCATAAAGGACAACTATCCTCTGCCCTCATTGGACGAAGTTTTGCAAATTGTAAATGGAGCCAAAATGATGTCTTTCCTGGATGGCTTTTTAGGATACAACCAGGTAATGGTTGATAAAATTGACAGATTAAAAACTGCCTTCACCACAAAGTGGGGGATATTTGCATATAGACGAATGCCATTTGGACTTATAAATGCTGGAGCTACATTCCAGCGAGCAATGGACATAGCCTTCAGAGGCTTAATAGGAAAATGTATAGTCATCTACATGGATGACTTGACAGTATTCTCCAAGGAAAGGGGGAATCATATCGCTGATCTCAGAAGTGTACTGAAGAAGTGCAAAGAGTATGGAATATCTTTAAATCCCAAGAAGTGCATATTTGGGGTGACAACAGGAAAGTTACTAGGCCACCTGATCACAGAAGATGGAATTATCATTGATCCTGACAGGGTGGAGTCTATTATGAAGTTACAACTTCCAGGAAGCAAAACAGAACTTAAATCTTACTTTGGTAAGATAAACTTTGTGAGGAAGTTCATCACCAGCTTTGCTAAGATTGTCAGACCATTAAATGCCATGTTGAAAAAAGATGCACAAATTGAGTGGACACCCAAAGCCAAGGCGGCATTTGAAGATATAAAGAAAGCCATTTCAGATGCTCCTATCCTCATTAGTCTAGATTATACAAAGGATTTCTACATCTATTCATTTGCTTCAGAACTACCTCTGCAGTAGTGTTAACTCAAAGAAATGAAGAGAAAGAAGAAAAACCAATTGCTTTCATGAGTTGTCCTTTCAGGGATGCTGAATTGAGATATGTAGATGTTGAGAGATAGGCACTTGCATTGGTCAGAGCAGTAAAGAAATTCAGACATTACATACTGAGAAGCAGAGTAATTGCCGTAGTACCAGATGCAGCAGTGAAAATGCTGCTGATGCAAAGTGAGCCTGGTGAGAAAAGAGCCAAATGGATTACTATATTACAAGAGTATGACATGGAAATTATACCAATGAAGTTGGTAAGAGGACAAGCTCTGAGTCAAATGATATCTAAAATTGACCCAAATATCACCAGTCAATAGTACATTATTAATGAAAAGGATAACAGAGAGTGGTATGTAGATATCAAGTACATCCTGATTACTGGAAGATGCCCATCAAGGATGCAAGCTTCACAAAGAAGAGCCTTAAAGATAAGATCCCAAAAGTATATGATGAAGGGAGGAACCCTATTCAAGAAGAATTATGAAGGAATATACCTGAGATGCTTAGAGAAGCCAGAAGCAAATAAAGTCCTGTCAGAACTACATGACAAGTTTGGAACGGCACATGGGTCAGCCTTGGCCACAACACATGCAATCCTCAGAGCAGGATATTACTGGCCTACAATTTTTAAAGACATAGCTGATCATGTTAAAAGTTGTCATGTTTGTCAGGTTGCTACCAACAGAGAGAAGTATGCCGCACAACCCTTGCAGCCAGTGATGGAAGAACGCCCATTTGCACATTGGGGGATGGACTTTATAGGACCAATCAATCCTCCATCCTCCTCAAGTCATAGGTATGTCTTAACTATTACTGACTATTGTACCAGATGGACCGAGGCTGTCAATAGCAAGACTTTACTACAGATGATGTTATTAAATTTCTAGAGAGCAACATTGTTACCAGGTATGGGACTCCTTATGCTTTGGTAAGTGATAATGGTTCTGCTTTCACTTCCACCAAGTTATCAAGTTGGGCTTTTGATCATGGGATTATACTTAAGTTTTCATCCAACTATTATCCCCAAGGGAATGGATTAGCAGAATCCACCAATAAAAATTTGCTGAGTATCATAAGAAAATTAATAGAGAAGAACCCTAGGGAATGGAATTCATTTCTAAAGTATGCCTTATGGGTAGACAGAACTAGAATGAAAACTACATTAGGAAACTCACCTTTCCAATTAGTATATGGAGTGGACCCTATCCTCCCTGTAAACTTGAAGATCCCTACTCTGCAGTTTGCCCAAGAATACCTAGGCATTGATAATAGGCAAGAAGTCGGGTTGCTTCAATTGATGCACCTGGAAGAAAAAAGGAGTCAAGCAATTGACCAATTTGCAAAACATCAGGCTGTAGTCAAACACTGGTTTGACAAAAAGGCCAGAGTTAAAGCTTTCAGGATATCCAACTTAGTTCTGATGTGGGATAAAGCCCATGAAAGGAAAGGTGACCATGGTAAGTTTGATAGATTATGGATAGGTCCCCTCCAAATTTCTGAGATATTAGGAGACATCACTTATAGGCTTAAGAACTTGATAGGTGAGGATGTCCCATTGCTAGTCAATGGATAGATCCTCAAGCATTATTTCCAGGCCTGAGTGACTCCATGACAGTCATGTGTATCATATTGTACATTTGTATAGTTGTTTGTATAGTGTTCTTTTGTCCTGTGTTCTTTGGTTTGGGTTTGTTTTTGTAAGTCAGGATGATGCAACTCATCACCCCAGAAGATGACTAAATTGTTAGGATTCAAGTGCTGAGATCACATTTAGATATAGGTTATGATTCATTCTGAGAAGTAATCATGATTAAGTTTGTGATATCTATTCATCAGGGCGTCTTTTCTTGGTCAAAGTGAATCAATCACAATGAAACACCTAACAGCCTTGGGTTTGTTGAATGCACCAGTATAGGTGTTAAGTGAAAAATCTAAAGGGACTCCCTTGCTACCAATACAATCTCCAACCTAAAGCTGCAAGTGACTATGCCTTGTACAAATGAGCTGACATGATGATATCAGATACCAATTTTAAAGAGAAAATTAGAAAAGAAATAAAATTTAGGCCATCTAAGTAACTCTATCGGGGCTATAGACGCCTGCTGGCAGTGGGGCTCTACTTAGGGAGATTGTATAGATAACCTTGTCGGGGCTATGAATGCCTGCTGGCAGTAAGGCTCTATCCAGGTTGGCTATGAGGGATGATCCCCAACTATGTAGTTTAACACCAGTTACTTATGTTTTCAACTTGCTTTTAAGATGAGGATAATTAATCATATGCACATGCATGATCCTTTGTTAGCATTGTTGCCATGAGAAAATTTTATCATTCAAAAGATCATGATGCTTATGCTTAGACAAAATTAGAATATTATAGATAAATGTGATCACATCACTTGAATCATTGGAATTTGTTTGTTTTCTTTGGTGGCAAGTTGTTGTGTTGTTACACAACATGCCCCATTTTGACTTGGCAAAATAGGGGCCCAACTTTTGCTTGTCTTGTTTTTGTGCTTTGCGGTGGTTTTGGTAAAAAGTAAGTCATGCAGATCATCATGCATGGGAGGATGCCTAAGTCATCATCATGAGATCAGTTTGTCAAATTTCATATTTCATTCCAGTAACCTCATATTTAGAAAGAGCATCAAATTTCATGCAGGTTTGCCTTTTGCATCACCCTGATATTCGCTAAGGCGTGAAAATTATGAATGGTCAAAGTTTGAGTCAAACCTAATATTCATAGGAGGAGGATCATATTTCATCATCATCATCATATTATAGAGGATTATCCTGATCTAATTTATCACTCGATAAATCATGCGGTCCAAATATCCAGACGTCAATTTTAGGTGATAGTGACCTTTACCCGTCAACAACCTTATGTATTTTGCGAGGATCATTTTTGCGACATCACCCAATATATTGAAATATCCTCCTGACGTATAAAGCACGACTTAAGGGTGCGTTTATCACCCGATATTGTCAGGATGGTTTTTCCTCTCGAGGAGGATGATCATGATCCTGCTCACATAATATGACGATGATGTCATAAGTGCCATAACGCTGAACCAAGTCGATATCCTGATGACATCATCATGATATTTCGACACTGGGTCATTTTTGTTGCAGGGGTCATTTTCAAACATCCCCTGATTTCCTAACATGGTGATGATGTCATACTATTCGGAGGGTGATATTCCCATTATCAAGGTCATATTTCTTAACGTCCTGATTTCCTTCAGTATGACCATGACGTCAGCCTTTCACATTTTAACGAAACCCATCCATGATGATGACATCATCATCATATCCTGGTCTATGAAGAGAGTCATATTAGTTAATATCCCTCATATTAGCTAATGTGCATACCCGGACCCGATAGTGTTATTCAATGGAATTTAGTGAACAGAAGTGCATGTATTACATATGCATGATCTTATACATGCGATAACTGAAAATGTAAGGCTTGCGGATCATATGAAAGGTCCCCATCACCCTTGGAATACAAAAAAGGCTACCGGAAGGTGAAACTATTTGCAAAAATTTAGAGAAACTCAAAAATTAGGAAATTTTTGACCTTCCCCTTGGCAGGGTCATAACTTCTAGCCATGTTATCAAAATTTGAACTTTTTGGACTCATTGGAAAGATAAACTAGTTATCTAGTTTGAGTTGCCCGGTCACTTAGGCTTAATGCCAAGTTATCAAGAACGTGTTGAGCCCTAATTTTGCTCCGAAGGCCTCCGAAAATGCAATTTACTAAGATGTAGAAAATATGAAAAAAATTACATTTTCGATATTTTTTATCAAAAATCACTCAAATGACCCTGGCTGGACTTGATCAGATATTGAAACTATTTTAGGGCATGACAACATGTTTTCTAGTCAACGATAGTCACCTGGGCCCTCTTGACCACCTATGGGCATTTAGTTGCGCGAATTTTCTCATATGCTCAATATTCATAACCTGATATATACAGGATGTTGGAGCTATATGAAGTGGCTGAAAATTGCCAACTGGCAGGCAACATGACCCTGAGCAATGGGGTAGATATTGTCAAATATGCTGTCTGCCAGCTAGAGACCGAATCAAATCAAAGATGCTAGAATATTCTGTGCCAGCTATACATTTGCCAACTGGCAGAGCACGTGCTATTCATCTGGACCATTGATTGTTCTGGGAGGATCCTGATCCTTGGATCATTGTAACTATTTTCTGGCATTTGTTCTATATATGGGCCAGAACTTGTCATAAAGGATATACATTGGAACATCTGGCACAATAAGGCCAATTACTGTAGAATCAAATACGAGGTCGAATTGCTAAGACTAATGAGGATTGAATTGTTGAAATGTCAAGGTTCTTTCTTCAGATCACTGTAAATGTACCTGTTCTTGAGCATACTGATTGGATATGAAGTTTCAGAATACATCCTGATTATAAATTTTACGTAATCTTCATGTTGATTTTTTGATATGTACTGGTGAATGCTGTGTTCAACTAGAAGCGCTTTCATTTCATTACATGTTGTCAACTTTTCCTTTGAAGATTTGCACTGGATCATGTGGATTTGTGGAATGTCCTAGTGAAGTATGATTCTAGTTTCCTTCTTTTCATTGCATGTATGGGAGCTTGTATGTGGATCAGTGATCTCAGTCAAGTAGTTTTGGGAATCTCATTCTTTAACCCTTTTCCTTTTTTTTAATTTCATAAATTCATCACCATAACTGCAAGTGATGACAAATAACAAGCAGAAATAGAGAGGTATGCTGACATCCCATAGGTAACTGAAAATCATTAGCATATTGGAGTTAAATGCATATAGTATTAAAAATATCATGCAAAGAATCATAAATAATAGTAGAAATCATGCAAATATCAACCTATAAGCACATTATTTGACTAAATTCACAGTGCAGAGGTAGAATTATTGGAGATTTATGCAGAGCAGACATATAGAGCAGGATATTTGGAGAAATAATGATGAACTTTGCAGAAATTACTGAAGAACGTAAGGCCCTTGAATGGAAAACAGCAACACACATAAACCACTGAGTAACGTCAGTAGATTAAGACCTAATCAATGAAGACTTGGGATCATGAATTCTCTAAATTCATCATATCTTTCTCTAAATTCATCATATCTTTCAAGATGAGTAAGGGTTGTTGTGTAACTTTTATTCTATGTTTGTGAATGACTAACATCATGACCAACAGTGCCCCAAGGACATGTAAATGCTATCTTGTGCTGATCTTCAGGTGCAATCTTTATTTGGTTATATCCAGAAAAACCATCCATGAGTGACAACATAGTGTGCCCTGTTGTAAGATCTACAATCATGTCTATGTTGGGTAGGGGGAAGTCATCTTTGGGACAAGCTTTGTTCAAGTCCCTAAAATCATTACATATTCTGACCCTGCAATCTGGTTTAGCCACCGGTACTATATTCAAAACCCATTCAGGATAGTCTATAGGCTTGATAAATCTGACATCTACGAGTTTCTTTAGCTCTTCTTTCACCATGAGGGCCACATCTGGATGCATCTTTCTGAGTTTTTGTTTGACCGGTTTAGCTCCTAGAGCTAGAGATAGATGATGCATGATAAGATTCGGATCTATCCCTGGCATGCCAGCGTATGTCCATGCGAAGTTGATTTGTTTTCTCTTGAAGAAATCTATAAATGCTAGTTTTTCATGTTCTGTGAGAGCTTTTGCCATGTGGATCATTTTGGGCTCATCTCCTGTGCTGACATTGATTGGTTCTGCCAGTTCTATCAAGATCGACGATCTCTCTTGATGTGTAAGATTGGGAAGAGGGTCAAGCCTTCCATCCTTTGTTGCCTTAGAGAGGTTTTCACTGTTGGATATGTCTTTATTTTTACTATTTTGATGATCTAACATTGCCACGGAGCAGTTTTCACAGTTAGATCGCTCTTTCATCTTGACATTTTTATGACTGAAAGGCTTGGCACTCTCTCCAAAATAGGCCTTCTCGTTGAGTTCAATAGCATAGCCACACCTTATGGTCTCCTGCAGATATGTGATCTCTCAACTCAAGGTAATTGATGATGGCGTCATCATTTTTGAAGGTGTCTAGTTCAGGGGTGGTACCTTCTAGGTCCCAGTCGATTAGTTTAGGGTGTACTAAAGGTAAGGGGTCATTAGGTTGGTCTAGTTCAATGGCGTTGATGGTTAGGACAGAATTATTAAAGGTACAGACAAAGTCTGCGATGGTACTCTCTATTAGCAGATCTATCAAGGGTGGTATCATTCTGTCTTCGCAATTTTCACTATTGTTTCTATGCGGGTCAGACTCTAGTGGTCTAGCCCTTGGACCTTGTCTCTCATTTGCAAGGGTTGGGTCATACTAGTGGACAACATCGATATCCTTTTCATCACAAGATAGCTCAGAGAGGCTATCCCACTCGTATTCATTAGAATCTATTTCACTCCCCAGTTGTATTCACTAAATTTGTTCAACTAGATTGCTAGTAGAGGCTTCTGGTTGTTTTCCTTTATTTTTGCTTGCTCGATTGTTTCTTGGTGCTCTAGTGTAGCCTAGCCCTGTAGTGTCTTGGGCTGTTAAGGTATGAGGTTGGATGGTGTTGATGATGGTTTTGATGCAATCATAACAATTAGTTAAAATTCACATAAAATGAACCAAAACTGACTTGAAAGATATGAAGGAATCGGTTAAGATTCACTTAATCCCAAGTTTAATATGGTCAGGTCTTGACCTATTGGGCAAATTTAGTTGGTCGATGTGAAGCTATAATGTTCAAGGGGCCTTACGTGATTTAGGGTTTCTTGTTGGTTTACTAGACTCAAACTATGCAAAAGATTAATAAATGTCAATATGTTGTTCATCCCTTTTGCATAAACTTATACTTGTGCTGCAAAACTTTAAATAGTATTCCTGGATTTTTGCAGCTTTCTCCTCTTAAATATTTATGAAAACTATCTACTTTCAAACTCTGTTAGGCATGCTCTTTTCAAATATGAGACAAATTTCCTTTAAATTTCTATGTTTTCAGCTAAGTATTTTCAGATGGGTTGGGAAAAGTTAGAAAGATCTAAACTACACTTCATTCACTCTATTCGAAGGATCTAATTATTCTGTTATGCACTTTATAAATCATACAGTAACTTGATCAAATCCATAGATAAAACCTTAAGTGTAAGTTCTGAGCATTTTCACAAACATACACTTAAAATTGCAAGCTCTAAGAGAAAATGTTTCAAACACAATGAAGAGAAAGAAAACACTCAGAAGATAGATGTAGAATTCTAGATTCAATTGTATTAGAAACAGATAGTCATATAAGATTTACAATTTCTAAATGACTCTTAGCTTCATTGACCAAACTACAACAAACTTACAAGCTTTACAGATACAGTAAGGAAGCTAGATGTTTCATGCATTCCTTATTGCAGACACAGGCAACCTCCTTCTTCTACTTCTAAACTCAAAGGTCCCTCTATTCTAAAATGCTATTTTTACAAATTTATTCTGCTACAAATCTCTATGTAGCCCCTGTGTAAAGTTTTACAGTGTATAGAGGCACAATATATAGACTTTAATTGTCCTCAATATAGCTCAAAACCTCTAGCTTAAACCCTGGTTCAAACCTCTGGTTACAACAATAAATGTTGGAGATCAAATCTCCCAAAATATCTCTGAGCATACATCTAATCTGGGTGAAATATGCCATTCTAGAAACCATAGCAGTTGAATAATAACTTCTGTGGTCTGCTGCAATAATGTCTTCAACTACATTTTGTCTTCATCAGTGAAGACCCTTGACTTCTTCACACTTCATCCTTATCTTCCTCTACTCCTAAGATCTAATTTCCTCCTCTGTGATGTCACCGCCATTAATTTTTAGCTCCCTCTTCAACTGCAAACCTGCAAAAATGAATAAGTAATAAGTATCATCATTTAATAAACCTGTAGGAAGAAAAACAGCTGCCAAATCCAGTCGTGACTATGTGAATGCATCAATCAGGCCCTAAATCTATGAAAATCACGTCCAAAAATGCATATACAACATCCAAAATAGTCAGGTCAACCATCATTGACCGAAAATATGCATTGGGGCTTAAAAAATAACTTCCAAATTCCTATCGCTCTAATTTCCCACTCATTTTCCTTGTTTAAATCTTTGTATATCTGATATACAATTTGGACGTGATACAACGAATTAATTGAATTCCAATCCCTTTTAGTTCTGCGGCTTGTATGATGTCTTTGTATATCCTGCAGTCATCGATCATACAAACCCCAAATATACATGGATTTAATGTTATTCCATAGCTATTTTGATTCCGCCACTTGTATATTTCGATGCATATTGGTCTGTATATTGTAACATACAAACGCAAAAATATACAAGCACTTAATTCAATTGCATAACTTTTTGAATCCACCCAATGTATATCCTGATGTACATTGTGCTTGTATCCCTTGATATACATTTCGGACGTGATACAAGCACTTAACCAAATTTATCCCACGCTGAGATCTGCCTTGTATACTCCTTGCAATGTATCAATATACAAGGCGTGAAATATGCAAGGGTTTTTCATTTTTTCATATTCATTTCAAATCTGCCCCTTGTGTATTTCATTTGTATGTATATGTTGTATGTCTTGCTTTTGTATATTCCGAAACATACAATGATTTAAGTCCATTTAATAAACTTTTCGGGTCCGCATTGTATAAGGTCCTTATATATCCTCAATATACAAAGCACAAAATATGCAAGGATTTAACTATGCCCAATAAATTTTCGGATCCGCCGCATGTACATAACCCTTGTATCCTCTGATATACATTTGGATTTGATACAAGGATTAAATCAGTTTTGATTTTCTCTTTGATTCCGCTTTGTATAAACGCAATGTATATCGACTTGTATATAAGAATATACAAGCCCGATATACATTGAATTAACTCTGCTTTAAAACTTTTCAAATCTGCGCTTGCATGTATATTATTCTTGTGTGCCCCAATATGCAAGCTGGAACATATATAAGGATTTTCTCTTTTTTAATAAGTCTGCCAGGTCCACCTAATGTATAATTGCATTGTATGTTACTCAAACATACAAGCCCGCAGATACAATGAATTCTCTCTGTTTTATAACTTTTGAAATCTGCGCCATGTATAAAATGTCTTGTATATTTCCTTGTATGTTATGACCTGCCAAACATACAAATGTTAGGTACATACAACAGAATTCAAACCCTCATTCATTTTAACTCTAAACCATTTCGGATCCATCTTGTACATTAACATTGTATATCGCAAATGTATGTAAAAACATACAAGGTGTGAATATACAATGAATTAACTTCATTTCAATGACCTCTAGTTCTGTTGCATGTATAAGTTTAATGCATATCGCAATGTATTTAAGATACATCCAATTTGCTAATATACAACGAATTTACCAATTTTTAGCAATTTTTTCGTGTCCACTGTTTGTATGTGATTATTGTATATTACAAATGTGTGTCCCATGGTACTCAACATACAAACATCAAATATGCAAGCCAAACCTAAACTTTTATACGTTCCAACTATGAATCCCATCGGGTCCACTTTGTATGTATGAAGAAAATAAAGTATTTGTAAATGCATACAAGTAAAACAAAGAACCCGATATACGAGCAGACTTGTATATACAAACAACAAACCCCTCCCTTGTACATTTTACCAAAATAATCATAACTTGCAAAATCTAGAGAATTTTAAGATGGTTCAAAAAGCAACCCTAGCTCATTTTTCACAAGGAATCCAACCATATCATGCACTGGTACTGAAAATGCATTTTTTCTTTATTTCTATCAAAGTTTGCAATTTTAACCCTCTTTTCCCTTTACCACCAAGCAAAAGAAAACACACAAAAGTAGAGGCAACAGCCATAGCAGGGGTCCTCATTTTGCTAAGGAGTAAAATGGGGTGTGTTGTGAACATCACAACAACTAGCAACCAAACAAAACAATTAAATTCAAAGCATTAAGGAAACTAAGTGAAATAAATCCATAACTTCCAACTATCTTTCCTACAAATTATTATTCAACTTGAGACCTAAGGTATTCAATAAGGATGCACAAATTTTGTTTTTCATTTTAAGTATGTGCACATGGTTAATTATCCTCATCTTGAAGATTGGTTGAACAAACCAATGATTGACATTAGCCTACGTAGTTGAGGATATTCCCTCATAGCCAACTGTATAGAGCCTTGCTGCCAGCAAGCATCTATAGCCCTGGCAAGGTTATCGTTACAATTCTCCTAAGTAGAGCCCCACTGCCAGCGAGCGTCTATAGCCCCAGTAGAGTTACTTAGATGGCTTAATCTAGATTTTTAGTATAATCCACTTTATTCATTTTATATTTTATATTTTCTAATTTTTGAAAGAGATTTCACAAGATATTGCAGTTGTGACTTCATGATGCAAGGAGTGAACACTTGCTAAAATTAAGCTAAAAATTGTAATGGTAGCAAGGGTGAACTCAGATTTTTCACCTAATATCTACACTGGTAGGTTCAACAAACCCAAGGATTTTAGGTGTGTCATCGTGAGAAACCTTCCTCGAATTCTCAATCACTATTATTGAATACTAAATTTCAGAAGCTAAACAACTCTCTACATTCATGATAGTAATAACAAGTTATGCATAAAGTGCAAATGATTAACCTGAATATTCTAAATTTTATACTATTTTGAATGGTTGTTAGTTTGCTCCTTAATACTCTAAAGAAAACAAAGATCCCTACTGAGGAGAAAACAACAAACCAACAACAAACTGTACAAGAAAGACAAAAAGAAACATAAAATAAAGCAAAAGGACAACTATACAAACAACTAACCTACAAAAAAGAAAACAGAAAACAAAGCAAAGAAAACTATATAGTACCTACACTATATTACACAAAATGGACTGCCCTTTACCTCAAGCCTAGAAGTAGTGTTTCAAATGTTGGCCATTAACTGGTAATGGCACATCTTCCCCTATCAAGGTTTTGAGTCTAAATGTGTTGTCCCCTATTATTTCTGAGACTTGTAATGGACCTAGCCATAGTTTATCAAATTTTCCATGGCTCCCTTTCTTTTCATGTGTTTTGTCCCAGCACAGCACTAAGTCTGATATCTTGAATGTCTTGACTCTTGCCCTCTTATCAAACCACCTCTTAACTACTGCCTGGTGTTTTGCAAATTTCTCGATAGCTTGACCTCTTTTCTCATCTAATTATAACATTTGTACTATCCTGGCTTCTCTATGATTATCAAAGCCTAAATACTCATTGGCAAACTTCCAGATTGGTATTCTCAGATTTACTGGAATTATGGGATCAGTCCCATAAACTAAATGATAAGGTGTACTACCTAAAGCTATTTTGAACTTGGTCCTATCTACCCATAGTGCATATTTTAACAAGGTATTCCACTCTCTAGGACTCTTTGCAATTAGCTTTTTGATTATATCTAATAAAATTTTGTTCGTAGACTTAGCTAATCCATTACCTTGAGGGTAATAATTTGAAGAAAACTTTAAAACAATCCCATATTCAAATGCCCATTTAGAAAACTTTAAAGAAGAGAAAGCAGGGCCGTTGTCACATACTAATGAATAGCGAGTTCCAAACGTGGTGATGATGTTTTCTTCAAGAAACTTGATAACTACCTCAGTTGTGGAGAATTTACAGCATACAGCCTCAGTCCACCTTGTATATTAGTCTGTCACTGTTAGTATGAAATTGTGTCCTGTAGAAGATGGAGGATTGATGACTCTAATAAAATCCAGGCCCCACTGTGCAAATGGTCTTGATTCAATCACAGGTTGTAATGGGTTGGCCTGATTTCTTCCCTTATCTGTTGCAGTCTGACAGGTGTGGCAACTTTTGATGTGACTCTTAGTATCCTTGAACATCGTGGGCCAGTAATAGCCCGCCCTTAATATCTTGTGTGTTGTAGCTAGATGGGAACCATGACCAGTTCCGTACTTATCATGTAGCTCTGTCAACACTTTATCTGCCTCAGCTCTATATAGACATCTTAAATAAATTCCATCATGGTTCTTCCTTAATAGAAAACCTCCTTGTACCATATATTTTTGTGCTTTAATCTTCAAAGCTCTCCACTGAGAAGCTTTCATCCTACTTGGGTACATTCCAGTTATTAAAAAAGTGTTTAAATCATCATACCAGTCTGATGCATTCTGGGAATTCAATACATACTATTGTTTTATCAAATCTGGATCTGTATTTTCTATTGTTTGTACCAATGCCTACCCTCTAACTAGCTTCATGGGAATAATTTCCATGTCGAACTCTTGTAGCGTGGTGATCCACTTGGCTCTCTTTTCTCTAGGTTCATTCTGCATCAGCAACATTTTTACTACTGCGTCTAGTACTATGGCTTTGATCTGGCTGCGTAGAATGTAATGTCTAAATTTTTTCACAACTCTCAGTGTCTAGATATCTCGACTATGCATCCTTCAGAGGTGCGCTCATGAATGCGATGGGCCTTTCTTCATTGTCCTCACCTTTCTGTGTCAAGGCAGCTGCGACTGAATGGGAGGATGCAAAGGAATAGATATAAAACATTTTGGTGTAGTCTGGGCTCGTCAGTACAGGGGTGTCAGAAATGGCCCTCTTTATATCTTTGAATGCAGCCCTAGCCACAGGCGTCCACTCCATCTACGCATCTTTCTTTAACATGGTATTTAGTGGCTGCACGATTTTTGCAAAACCCGTGATGAACTTCCAAACAAAGTTAATCTTACCAAAAAATGATTTTAACTCTTTCTTACTGTCTGGTATTTGCAAACTTTTTATTGATTCTATCCTATCTGGGTCAATCAATATTCCATCTTTAGAGATGACATGTCCTAGTAATTTACCTTCAGTAACTCCAAATGAACATTTTTAAGGATTAAGGGAAATTCCATACCTCTCACATCGCTTAAGTATTTTCCTAAGATCCTCAGCGTGAGTGGATGCATCCTTGGAATACACAGTCAGATCATCCATATACACAACAATGCACTTACCTGATAACCCACGGAATGCAATGTCCATGGCTCTCTGAAAAGTGGCACCTGCATTGATCAGACCAAAAGGCATTCTCCTATATGCATAATTACCCCATTTACAAGTGAAGGTGGTTTTTAATCTGTCATCTCTATCTATTAAAACTTGGTTATAACCTGAGAAACCATCTAGAAAAGACATCATCTTTGCCCCGTTTACTTCTTACAACACTTCGTCTATAGGAGGCAGAGGATAATTGTCCTTTTCAGATGCTTTATTCAAATTTCTAAAATCTACGCATAATCTGATGTCTCCATTTTTCTTCCTTACTGGTACTAGGTTAACTACCCAGACTGAATGTCTGACTAGGAAAATTATTCCAGCAGACAACAATTTTTTAACTTCCTTAAAGATTAAAAGCTCTAGAATGGCGTTTACATGCCTTTGTTTCTGCCTAAATGGTTTAATCTCTGGTCTCAAAGGTATTACGTGAGTTATGATGGATGTATCATAGGTTTTCAGGTCTTCATTTGTCCATGCTATTATGTGTTTGTAATCTTTAAGAGCATCTAAAATTTCTTTTCTAATTTTCTTAGAGCAAGCTTTTCTAATTGGCACATTTTGTGGATTTTGCTCTATCCCTAAGTTGTGTAAATCACACTTACCCCCTTCTGTTTTGGGTAAATCTTTCTATCTTATTACTCCATCGAAGTCAAAAATATGTTCTAATTCAATTACTCCTTTGGGTAAGAAGTTGCTCTTCAAGTTGATCATATCTTCTTCGTCCCATGTTATCTCAGGCCTTTCCTGCTCACCATTGATTTGAGCCTCAAATACCTCATTGCAGGTTAGGAAGTCAATAATTTGCTGATCCCCTCCAAATACCTAAAAATGTGTAACATTGTCTGGGATACTGGGAACATTAACTAGCTCAATAGCAAATCATCTCAATCCTGACAGTGTCAAGGGTTCTAGTGTGCTAGCAGCAACTGCTAGTGCATCCGGCGTAGGTTTAATTCTCTAGGGATGTGCTCTATGTTGAAAGCATCAAATAAATCTATTAAACCTCATACTCTATGTATGTAACAAATCATTTTCTTGTAGTTGCAAGCATATAGTTTCCTTACTTGTCTGACTACTAGTTCAAAGTCTAAAAATACCTTAATTGTTTTCACCTTTTTCTTAACGGCCATGACGAGTCCCATAATTAAGGCTTCATATTTAGCAATATTGTTAGTACAGGAAAATTGCAGTCTATATGCTGCTAGGTATGACTTACCCTGAGGATCTATAAGTTCAACACCTACACCCGCGCCCTGCTTTGACTTGGACCCATCACATTTTAATGTCTACATGCCATCTTTACTTTTCTAATCTTTCCCCTTGGCATGCTTCGTCTTCTCTATTACTTGTGAGGTGCTGGTATATTTATTCATGGGTATTTCTATTTGGTTAACTTGCATATGTGTATTTTTAGCTTACAAATCAGAAGGACAACTACCCTTGTCCTTTATTCCCTCTTTTAAATTTGAAATCAGAGCATCTACATCACCCTGAACATATTTTTGTGTTTGATCAGGATTCACATTTTCCTCATGTAACTCTACCCTCTTTATGCATTTTTTGTATTCATATTCAATGATGTCTTTGCACATTCCACAACTCTCCTCAGAGTGTGGCCTATCATGGACCCTACATCTATTTTTATACAATTTACATTGGACCGGCAAATTTTGTTTAATGCACTCTTCCACCTCTTGTCTAATGGCATGACCAAATTTTTCCATTGCACTGTTTTCTTCATCCAAAGAATTTCCATCAGACTCAATGAATAATGCTATCTTCTTGCTTACACATTTTTCTCTAATGTTTAACATAATGATCTCTTCAATTTGCACCCCATTGTTGGTAATCCTGTAAACTATAATATTTTATTTGTTCGATTATACTCTATTATCATATGTTTCATCCTAGGTTCTACCTCTATTCTAATCTGGTTTGGGACACCTCTCCAAGGTAGCCACATATGTGAAAAGTCAATGGCCATATATCCGTTTAATGTCTTGGACCAATCCCTACTTAACAACATTCCATAATTCACGGGTATGTCCACTATTTGAATGTCAATGAATTGGCTTACCCTAGGGTCTGAAGCTAATTGCATTTGAATGTTCATGAGTTCTCCTATCACACTAACCTCAGTCTTATCTAATTGTGTGACAACCTTAGCAGATCTAGTGGGAGTCAGCCTAAGACTTTTACATATCCCTAAGGGCATTACATTGGCTGAGGCACCAGAGTTTACCATGTAGTTGTGTATGTTCTTCCCACACAATCTAATAGTTAACAAGAAAGGAGGAGTATCCTTCTTATCAGCATACATTACTACATTTGTATTGGAAGGCTACTCAACTTTCTTACTTTTCTCTTTAGGCAGTGAATCTCTATTAGGAACAGTTATATTAGCAACCTCATCTGTTATGGATGCATCCAGAGATTTTATAAAAGCATTCTTGATCCCTGGAGTTTTCAATAATTCATTCAGATACTGACCTTAATTTTCTTTATTTCTTCTAACAAGTAACTCATTAACTTTGTTATCTCTACTATTTCAGATTTACTTGTTTGGGCCTTTTCTAATGCTATTCCACTATTTGCATTAGCCTTAAGTATGGCAGGATTGTTGCTAGCATTTTGATCTGGGGGTGTATTGAAGTTGTTAGGAGGAGTGGAAGTGGTGAAAGGTCCTCCTGGCCTAATGTTATTTCTTAAATTGTAGGTGTGGTTTTTATTTGTCTATTGAAAAGCATGCACCTCTTCTGTCTCAGTCAATACTTCATTTTATGTTTCAAAGGGAAACTGAAAAGCATCTAACACAAAGGCTGATTCAGGATAAAGGCTTTCACAAAAGTATGGTTCATCTTCCAACAATTCATCTTCCTTCTCTACTGTAGTTGCAAAGGTAAAGGTTTCTAAAACTAAAGTTGTATCATACCTTGAGGGTACTACCTCATTACCCTTGGGAATAAGAAACTCAGAAGTAGGAGGCTGTACGTCTATATTAAAAATGTTAGCTGCTAAATGAAACTATGTAGTCAAGTTCAGCATGGGCATTGGTATTGTGAAATCTGCACCAATTGCTTTTTGATGTATTGGCCATTTGGATGCCAGCCATTTGTTTTGCATCATGATTATATGTATTCTCAAAAGGAGAAGCTAGAGTACCATTGTTTGGCCCAGTGTTCCATGTCTTGGATGGCCTAGGCTGATTCTAATTTTTGTTATTATTACCCCAGGCCCTATTGTCTATCTCTGGCCCTCTATTCTATATTGGTTGCCCTTGGTTATGACCTTGATGCTGATTATAGTTTTGACTCTAATTTGAACATTGGCCTTGGCTATTATTTTGGGTATGGCTCTGATTATAGTTCTGATTGTGATGCTAATTTTGATTTGAACTATAGTTTTGATTTTGGCCTTGGTTATAATTCTAATTTTGATTGTATCCCTGGTTACCTCTCCCATAAAGGTTCTCATTTCTTAGTTGTGTTACTTCAGTGGTCAATCTTTTCAAATGTGTAGTGATCTCTTTGATTTCTTCCCTTTCCTCCTGTGCTTTTGCCACAGTTATGTCTCTAGGAGGTTGGAAGAAAGGATGACCATTATTCTGACTATTATTAGCAGTGTTACCTGTGTAAGGAGCTATAGCTTGGATTGGGGTAGGACTATACACATGTGTGTAAGAAGGACCCAGATTTAATAATGGAGTGTGATGCATAGGGACTCCATTCCATGGTTGTGCCTAATTCTGCATCCCAAATTTCCTCCATTAACAAATGGACTACAAGTTGTGTGCCTCATCTCTTGATTTACCGAGGCTACCTCTTTATAGGCTTTGGATATTGAATCTATGTCAAGTTTTTGTTTGACAAACATGGCAGTTAAAGGATTTAAGGCTACATAGTACATAGCCAACAAGGTATCATCATCTACGGTGTAAGGGGCTACCAACCTAGACTAGGCCTTTTGAAATCTGTCATTGAAATTATCAATCAACTCTCCCTCACCTCATTTTATGGTAGCTAATTTATGATACAAAACGCAAGGATCAATGGGTCCCCTAAATCTAGACAGAAATGCTTCCTCCATAAGTGACCAGGAAGAAATATAGCCATTGGGTAGGTTTACATACCAGTTAGAGGCTTGTTCATTAAAAGTGTAGGGAAATAATCTACGCACAACGTCCTCGTGTTCTAATTTGGCTCTAAAGCATGCTTCCTTAAATATTCTAAAGTGGTCTTCTAGATCTTGGTGTAACTGGTATTTAGGACATATCTTTTCCAGATTTTTGGGCATCTCATTATAATCAGGGAATGCAATAGGAGAATGGACATTGAAATAAGCCATTGCAGGTGTTTGAGCTTGACCTAAACTTGTAGGAATACCTAGATTTATTGGTGGGATAGGATTTATAGGAGGATTAGGACCTCTAGGAGTACCTAAACCAAGATTTAAAGATCTAAATAGTGATCTGTCAGGACTCACAATATTATGTATGTTAAAAGGTGACCCAGGAGGTGTTCCGAATGAACTCCTTGCTTGCGATATTTTAGGATTCCAAATCAAAGGGTTCTTACTTCACCTTGTATCAGGTAGTTGTACAAAAATATCTCCTGAACTGGATCTAGACCTAGTCACTCTATCACTGTTATTAGCTAGTTTTTCTTGAAACAAACCCTAACTCTAGTCATGCCCTCCCTCTAGCGCCAGAAAACTGTTGATGATGGTTTTGATGCAATCATAACAATTAGTTAAAATTCACATAAAATGAACCAAAATTGACTTGAAAGATATGAAGGAATCGGTTAAGATTCACTTAATCCCAAGTTTAATATGGTCAAGTCTTGACCTATTGGGCAAATTTAGTTGGTTGATGTGAAGCTGTAATGTTCAAGGGGCCTTATGTGATTTAGGGTTTCTTGTTGGTTTACTAAACTCAAACTATGCAAAAGATTAATAAATGTCAATATGTTGTTCATCCCTTTTTCATAAACTTATACTTGTGCTGCAAAACTTTAAATAGTCTTCTCAGATTTTTGCAGCTTTCCCCTCTTAAATATTTATGAAAACTATCTACTTTCAAACTCTGTTATGCGTGCTCTTTTCAAATATGAGACAAATTTCCTTTAAATTTCTATGTTTTCGGCTAAGTATTTTCAAATGGGTTGGGAAAAGTTAGAAAGATCTAATCTACACTTCATTCACTCTATTTGAAGGATCTAATTGTTCTATTATGCACTTTATAAATCATACAGTAACTTGATCAAATCCACAGACAA
Organism: Cunninghamia lanceolata; assembly: GCA_027924645.1. NCBI lineage: Eukaryota > Viridiplantae > Streptophyta > Pinopsida > Cupressales > Cupressaceae > Cunninghamia > Cunninghamia lanceolata. The sequence goes on along the minus strand of BSBN01000421.1, from coordinate 10,820,228 downwards.
AACCTTAAGTGTAAGTTCTAAGCGTTTTCACAAACATACACTTAAAATTGCAAGCTCTAAGAGAAAATGTTTCAAACACAATGAAGAGAAAGAAAACACTCAGAAGATAGATGCAGAATTCTAGATTCAATTGTATTAGAAATAGACAATCATATAAGATTTACAATGTCTGAATGACTCTTAGCTTCATTGACCAAACTACAGAAAACTTACAAGCTTTACAGATATAGTAAGGAAGCTAGATGTTCCACGCATTCCTTATTGCAGACACAGGCAACCTCCTTCTTCTACTTCTAAACTCAAAGGTCCCTCTATTCTAAAATGCTATTTTTACAAATTTATGCTACTGCAAATCTCTATGTAGCCCTTGTGTAAAGTTTTACAGTGCATAGAGGCACAATATATAGACTTTGATTGTCCTCAATATAGCTCAAAACCTCTAGTTTAAACCCTGGTTCAAACCTCTGGTTACAACAATAAATGCTAGAGATCAAATCTCCCAAAATATCTCTGAGCATACATCCAATCTGGGTGAAATATGTCATTCTAGAAACCCTAGCAACTAAATAATAACTTCTGTGGTCTACTACAATAATGTCTTCAACTACATTTTGTCTTCATCAGTGAAGACCCTTGACTTCTTCACACTTCATCCTTATCTTCCTCTACTCCTGAGATCTAATTTCCTCCTCCGTGATGTCACCGCCATTAAGTTTCAGCTCCCTCTTCAACTGCAAACCTGTAAAAATGAATAAGCAATAAGTATCATCATTTAATAAACCTGCAAGAAGAAAAATAGCTGCCAAATCTAGTCATGACTGTGTGAATGCATCAATCGGGCCCTAAATCTACGAAAATCACATCCAAAAATGTATATACAGCATTCAAAATAGTCAGGTCAACCATCATTGACTGAAAATATGCATTCGGGCTTCAAAAATAACTTCCAAATTCCTATCGCTCCAATTTCCCGCTCATTTTCCTTGTTTAAATCTTTGTATATCCAATATATAATCCGGACGTGATACAATGAATTAATCAAATTCCAATCCTTTCAGTTCCGTGGCTTGTATGATGTCTTTGTATATCCTGCAGTCATCGATCATACAAACCCCAAATATACATGGATTTAACGTTATTCCATAGCTATTTTGATTTAGCCACTTGTATATTTTGATGCATATCAGTTTGTATATTGTAACATACAAACGCGAAAATATACAAGCACTTAATTCAATTGCATAACTTTTCGAATCCACCCAATCTATATCCCAATGTACATTGTGCTTGTATCCCTTGATATACATTTCGGACACGATACAAGCACTTAACCAAATTTAATCCCGTGCTGAGATCTGCCTTGTATACTCCTTGCAATGTATCAATATACAAGGCGGGAAATATACAAGGGCTTTTCATTTTTTCATATTCATTTCAAATCCGCCCCTTGTGTATTTCATTTGTATGTATATGTTGTATGTCTTGCTTTTGTATATTCCAAAACATACAATGATTTAAGTCCATTTAATAAACTTTTCGGGTCTGTGTTGTATAAGGTCCTTGTATATCCTCAATATACAAAGCACAAAATATGCAAGGATTTAACTATGCCCAATAAATTTTCGGGTCCACCGCATGTACATAACCCTTGTATCCTCTGATATACATTTGGATTTGATACAAGGATTAAATCGGTTTTGATTTTCTCTTTGATTCCGCTTTGTATAAGCGCAATGTATATCAGCTTGTATATAAGAATATACAAGCCTGATATACATTGAATTAACTCTGCTTTAAAACTTTTCAAATCCGCGCTTGCATGTATATTATTCTTGTGTGTGCCAATATGTAAGCTGGAACATATACACGGATTTTCTCTTTTTTAATAAGTCCGTCGGGTCCACCCAATGTATAATTGCATTATATGTTACTCAAACATACAAGCCCATGGATACAATGAATTCTCTCTATTTTATAACTTTTGAAATCCGCGCCATGTATAAAATGTCTTGTATATTTCCTTGTATGTTACGACCTGCCAAACATACAAACATTAGGTACATACAACAAAATTCAAACCCTCATTCATTTTAACTCTAAACCATTTCGGATCCATCTTGTACATTAACATTGTATATCGCAAATTTATGTAAAAACATACAAGGTGCGAATACACAATGAATTAACTTCATTTCAATGACCTCTAGTTCCGTTGCATGTATAAGTTTAATGCATATTGCAATGTATTTAAGATACATCCAATTTGCTAATATACAACGAATTTACCAATTTTTAGCAATTTTTTTGCATCCACTATTTGTATGTGATTATTGTATATTACAAATGTGTGTCTCGTGGTACTCAACATACAAACATCAAATATGCAAGCCGGACCTAAACTTTTATACGTTCCAACTATGAATCCCGTTAGGTCCACTTCGTATGTATGAAGAAAATAAAGTATTTGTAAATGCATACAAGTAAAACAAAGCACCCGATACATGAGCAGACTTGTATATACAAACAACAAACCCCTCCCTTGTACATTTTACCAAAATAATCATAACTTGTAAAATATAGCATTTAAGATGGTTCAAAAAGCAACCCTAGCTCATTTTTCACAAGGAATCCAACCATATCATGCACTGGTACTAAAATGCATTTTTTCTTCATTTCTATGAAAGTTTGCAATTTTAACCCTCTTTTCCCTTTACCACCAAGCAAAACAAAACACACAAAAGCAGAAGCAACAACCATAGCAAGGGTCCTCATTTTGCTAAGGAGTAAAATGGGGTGTGTTGTGAACATCACAACAGATGGGTTTAGCGATGCCATCCTTTCTTGAACCGAGTGGACCATGTCCTTCATACCCCATTCTCTAGAGCATTTGAAAGCCTTGACCATATTGTTCCATTGGTATAGTGGGATGGTCATGTTGCATCGAGGAACTAGTTTCATCCTTGTATAGCCACTGTAGGATATCTTTTTCATCACTTTCATCTTCTAGGCTTCCCCATTTTGTAAATGGACCTTTGGTGGCTCTCTCTGCTTGGGGTGTTTGTAGGATAGGTCTCCCATAGGACCTAGGAGATAGAGGCAGTTGTGCCAAACATAGGGATTGATAGATTGTATACTCACCCAAGCCCTTGTCTTTGAGTTGGAGTTTAGGTTGAGATGCGGCTAAAGAGGAAGCAAGTGTAGCTGGGTCAACACAAGAGGAGGATGAAGCCAAGGCACGTTTGTTAGGGATCACAACTTCTAGCTTTGGCTAAATGGAGTTGCAATATTGATAGGGGTTAGGATCACCTTGGATGGTGATCTCTTGTCCTTCATGAGGGAACTTGATACATTGATGGTATGTGGAAGGTACTGCTTTTAGAGCATGGATCCATGGTCATCCAAGAAGAATGTTGTATGCTAGCTCCATGTCAAAGACTTGACAAGATACATCTTTCACTATGGGGCCCACCCTGATTGGTAGGGTAACAATTCCTTTAGACATTCTTTCTTCCTCATCATAGGCTTTTTATGGTGATTTTTCTTTTCGGATTGATAGCCTTCTCTGAAAACCCCAATGCAAGGATTAACTTCAATGTGTAGATATTCAAACCAACCCCTCCATCTATTAGGACTCTTTTGATCTTGTGTTTATGTATGGAACCTTCGATATGTAGGGAAGCATTATGGGGTTGAGTGATTGACATATCATCCTTCTCAGTGAATGATAGGGAATGCGGTGAGGTGATGTGACCGACCATGGTTTGGAATTGTTCTTCAGCTAAGTTCATTGGGACGAAGGCTTTTGCTAAGGCTTTGTCAAGTATGGACCTATGAGAAGGAGACAGACACAGAAGTTCTAACATGGAGATGTGTGCAGGTGTTTTGTGGAGTTGATCCATGATACTGTATTGACTAGATAGAGGAGCAGAAGCTCCTCTAAGGGTGACCCTGTTACTACGGGTAGTAACTTTGCAATCTGGATCCTTGTTGATAGTGATCACATTGATGTGCAAATCACCTTCTAAGATATGTTAACAACATAGTCAAAGCTGACATTTGTGTAGTTTGCATTGTTAGAGCCACTGTTATTTCTATTGGAAGGTCCTCCCTGCTCATAGTTAGGAAGAGAATCCTTGAATGCCTGATGATCACTATTGGAGGTATGTCCGTCAGACTATCTGTTAAGGGATATTTTGTTTTTCTCTATTAAGTCTTGGATTATATGCTTGAGTGCAATACAATCATTTGTCTTGTGCCCCCTGTTTCAGTGGTATTTGCAGAAGTCATTGTCATTCCACCAGTGGGGTTTGACCTTTGGTTCGTACTCTCGTGCTGAGGGAAGCATAATGAGATTGTTGGCGATTAGCTTCCGTAGGGCAATTTCTAGTGACTCATCCAAAGGTGTGAACTTTCTCCTTGGCCAAAAGTTGGTAAACCTACATTCGATATTTCTTGGTTTATTTTGCGGGGGGTTATTTTGAGGTGTTGATAGGTTGAAAATTGGTTGCTTAGGTGCCGCATTTTTGGCATCTACTACGCCGTCATTTACGATGTTCTTATTTTTCATCTAGAATCTAGGTTTGGCATTATTGGTGTTGGTATTAGGAGTGTCTTTATAGATCTTGATTTGACCTTTTGCGATTAGGGCTTTTTCTATGATGAGGCCCATCTCAATGACCTTGCTAAAAGACGTAGGACATTGGATTTGGATTTGGTAGCTTAGGTCTGTTTGCAGATTATGGATGAACATTTATAGCATCTGTTTCTTTGGCATTTGGTGTGGGCACTTGCTTGCTAGTTGTCTCCATCTCTATAAGAAGGCAGTGAAAGATTCTCCTCCTTTTTGTTTGGTGTTACAAAGATCCAATATTGAGGTGTCATGCTCAATATTGTAAGAGAAGTGGGTGATAAATTTGTCTACAAGCTCATTGAAGTTTTTAATATCAAGTGGTAGTCTAGAGAACCATTCCATGGCTTGCCCACCTAGGCTTCATGGGAAGAGTCACATAAGGTAGGTGTCGTTATGTGTGACCTTGAGACAAGCAGCGTTGAATTCTTTGATGTGATCCCTTGGGTCACCCTTTCCTTAATATTTGTCAAACTTAGGCACCTCAAATTTTGAGGGGAAAGGTATCATGACCAAGGCCTTATCAAAAGGATACGGTGAAATATCCTCTAGGGTGTAATGTTTAGTCAATGCTCCCATTTTCATGTCTAAAATTTGTTGTTGGAGATCTTCATATTTTTGGTTCATTAGACTTAGGGCATCCAAGGAGTCAATTGTTGCATTGCTCTTATCCGTGGGTATTTCATCATGTCTACTTCCTTCAGGGATTCTTTCTTCGTAAGTTTCTTTAAGAAACTCCACATCATAATCCTTAGGGAGTTTGACTCCTAGACTTGCTAGATGTAAAAAGAATTTTGTTGGGTCTTGGGCAAGCACTTTTTCTAGTAGGCATTGGAATTTTGGATTATGTTGCATTTGAAGGATCTCTTCCATGGAAATTTTTTTATCACTTTCGTCACCATTGGGAACACTTTTCTTTGCCATTTCTAACTGTTTTTGTTTTTGTAATCTTGTTAAGACCATCCAAGGTAGTAAAAGGATGTGATGAGGTGAGATTTCGAGCAAGGTGCTAGAATGAAACAAGGTTTTAGCAAGGTTCTTCTTAGATATAGGTGGTGTCAAATAAAGTGGGGTATACAAAAGCGATAGTCAAAGTAAGGATGTTAGAAATCTATATATTTGATGTTGACTTGTCTTGCACAACCCCCTAGTGGGGTTCCGAGAGAAAAGGATAAGTAACCCTTGATATTGGAGACTCACTAGGTTTTGCTTGAGGTTTGATTTTGATCAATAATAATTTGGCTATAACTTTGTTGGAAATTTGGAAGAAATTGGCAAGATTTTGGATGAGCAAGTAGCTATGGTTCGAAAAAGAAGGAGAAATGGTTGATTTGCAAGGTCTTAATCATATTTTTGGAAACTGAACAGGTTTGGAGATGGTTTTTGAAAACTTTTCGATAGTTTTGCTCTTGGAAGGTACTAAATTTTTCTCTCTGGTTTAAATGTGCAGCAGTTTAAATGCGTCACAATAGAAGTCAAATGTGCCAGGAGTCGGAGTAAATGCGCAACTCTGGTTTTGTTCAAATGCACCGTAAAATATATCAAATTTGCAAAAAGTCAAAGCGAATGCGCTGCTAGTCGAGGCAAATGCGCAATTTTGGTTTTGTTCAAATGCACCATGGAATATATCAAATGCGCAAAAAGTCGAAGCAAATGCGCCGCTAGTCGAGGCAAATGCGCAATTCTAGTTTCTTGCTTGGATTTTCAAAGTTTTCAAACTATTTTTAGGATTTTTTAATTTTTTTGGTTTGAAAAACTTCTTGTTCTGATGTTCAATTATGGCAAAAGCATAGCAAACATAGAATTTTTCCATGATTTTTATCTTTTTATATTTTTTTTATATTTTTTAGACTATTTTGACTCAAAACAAGTACAACCTAGGCTGGATATGACAATATTCATTAAATCCTCTAGCTGTGCCACTCAAAGCATGTAGCTCTAGGATCTGGTAGCACTGGCTCCCCTCCACAGCACTCACTTCTCACACATACCAGATCTGGGTTTCCTTAGGCTTGTACCCCCACCGAACCTTAGGATTGTCCCTGCTACCTCTACTAAGAGTCACTTGAATCGAGGCCACTTCAAGGGCTCCACCCTTTGCATCAACAAATAGGGATTTTTGGCTTGCTACACAATTGGTTCTTGGTCAGGGCAACCGTTTGAGTGGTTACACGTGCAGTGGCACTACTCTCCGTTATGGAGTCTCCCAGCCTCAAAGGGTTACGCCTTAGAGGGTTTTGGGGGAGGTTGGCCGTCGGTGTAACACAACAGCACTCGTTGCTTGAGGTTTTCACCTCAAGCACAATTTATTTTAAGTGGCTTGGTAGGGCTTGGCTTTAGCTTGTTACCACTCAGGGTCATTCCCACTTGGATAGGCGTGCATCCAAGGGCAGGCCCCCCTAAAGGTTTAACAAATAGAATGACAAGTCCGACACTTTGATCACCCAGTTAAGGGGAGAGCATAAGCCTATTGTCATTCGCAAGCACAGAAAACACTTGTTAATCCAACCTAGTTAAAAGTAGAAAAACTAAATGGGCTACTCTACTTGTGCACTCACACAATTGTTAACTTGGAAGTGTTTAGATCATAGCAATATTCATTTTCCCATTTGTTAACTTGGAAGTGATTAAGACATAGCAATGTTCATTTTCCCATTTGTTAACTTGGAAGTGATTAAGACATAGCAATGTTCATTTTCTCATTTGTTAAGATAGCAGTGGTCTAATCTAGGAAAATAAATGAACAATGCAAAGATAGCAATTGGGTTTAGTTACTTCCTTCCTAGTTATGAACTATGTGGAGTTTGTATGAAATGCACTTGGTTACTTTTCCCTTACTTAGCCTAAGTGAACTAGGTAAAGCATCTAAATGACCTAATCCAGCCACTAACCCTACAAAACAACTGTTAGATCCAACGTACAAAATCAGAAACCTTAAAAACATAAAGCAGAATCAAATGCGCCGCACTGCAGTCTGAATGCGCAGAAACATGACTCGCATACGGTGTTGTACAAAAGCACAAAAATAGAAGGTAAATGCACCAAAACATGAGGTATATGCGCAACTATATCAGATGCGTCATTTTACAATGCAAATACGCAAAAAAAATTAGGTATAAGCGCAATTCTGGTAGATGCGTCATTGTGCAGAATGAATGAGCCAAAATAATAGGTATATGCGTAACTAGTATGCAAGTGCCAAAACAGAGATCAGATGCGCCATTACGGAGGATGGATGTGCCAAAATGTCGTAAGCACTGAAATAGAGGGTAGATGTGTCACTTGGGAGGTCAGATGCGCCAGTTTTCTACATGCATCAATTTGGGAGGTAAAAGCATCGTTTTAGAGGGCAGATGCACCAAAAGTTTCTGTCAGAACCCTGTACCTACACCTGTATGGACATGTCACTTAAAAACACTCAATTTTTGATTAGATAGAGAGGCAAGGGCCCCACGGTGGGTGCCAAAAATGTGAGGGGGAAAATAGGTTAATCAAATCAATAATAATAAGAACCTAAACATCTATGAAATTTGAAGATAAAAAAAGAGATTTAAAGTAATAAACAAGAACAACACTTACAACCTCTTTCACCTTGTGTCTTCCATAGTTCACCTATCCTTCCTTGACCTTGATGTTGATGAAGCCCTCAGAAGCTATTGCTCCCTTGCTTGTTGAAGGTGACAAGAATGGAATGGATATGAAATGCTTATGGAAGTGGGGGTGCCAAAGGCGCGCTGGTATCTTTGCAACATAAGTTTGCACAAATGATCGATATGAAATGAAGAAGGAGAGGGTGGTATTTATAGAAAAAGGTGAAGGAAGATCAAGGGTTTAGAAGAAAAGGAAAGATCAACGGAGGAGGGTTGTTGAGGAATGTGCAACAAATGGAAGAAAGACATGTTGAGTTAACTCCTCTCTTGATGAGGATGAGATTTGATTTTCTTAAATTAGAATTTATTTTTTTAATTTAAGAGAAAGTTTGCTTTAAAGATGCTTTAAAACTGCTTTTGCTTTTGTATGACAAGAGGAAAGTATTTTTAGAAGATAAGAATGATTTTTGAAGATAAGAATGCATAATTAAATAAATAGATTTATTTAGTTATTTGTAGGTAATTTGGAGGAAAAGAAAGCAAATTAAATAAATAAATTTATTTAATTCATTTTTAGAAGATTTAGAAGATAAGAAAGCAAATTAAATAAATAAATTTATTTAATTCATTTTTAGAAGATATTGAAGATAAGAAAGCAAATTAAATAAATAAATTTATTTAATTTATTTTTAGAAGATATTGAAGATAAGAAAGCAAATTAAATAAATAAATTTATTTAATTTATTTTTAGAAGATTTGGAAGATAAGAAAACAAATTAAATAAATAAATTTATTTAATTTATTTTTAGAAGATATTGAAGATAAGAAAGAAAATTAAATAAATAAATTTATTTAATTTATTTTTAGAAGATATTGAAGATAAGAAAGCAAATTAAATAACTTAATTTATTTAATTTACTTGCACATGATTTTGGAAGAATAAATAAAATATTAATTATATTTTATTTTTGGAGAGTGGGGATTTAAATAAATTTAATTAATTTATTTAAATTTGGAGGAATGAGCAACTTAATCAAATAATTAGAAATTATTTAATTGTTTAGAAGAATTTAATTAAATAAAAGATTTTATTTAATTTTGACTTTAGAAGAGATAATTAAATATTTTGATATTTAATTAACTTAGAGGAAATATGAATCGAATAAATAAATTTATTTATTTATTTATTGATAGAGGAATTTAGATGGAATAAATATTAAGAATATTTATTTAGACAGAGTCGTGTCATTTTTTGGTGTATACAAGTGTAATTAGACTTGATGTATTTCCAGACCTCATAACCAAGAGAAATTAGAAAGGCTTCCATCCTTACCTTCGAGAGTGAATAATCTGATCGATCAAATAAGGGAGTATCCTTCTTGTGTGCCATCCTAGATCTACATCAAGTTGTTAAGCTTTCTTCAAATGAACCTCACTTTGATACCAATTGTTGAAGGCACAAGACAATTGAGAGGGGTGAATTAGTTGTATCAAAAACTTAAAACCCTCATGAACATAATCACATCCACATCAGTTCACATAAACCCTTAATATGTTATGAAGATTAAACATGAAAAGAAGAATATAAAAACTTAAACACATCAACACCATGCATAATAGAACACTAATTTTTTGCGTGGAAAATCCTAAAAGGGAAAAACCACAGTGAGGATTATCTCACAATATAAGGTAGTAGCAATACTGAATTACAAGAGGCTCATAGCTAAAGGGCTCACTGTCCAAAATAAAGAATGCTCACTATAGGTGGACTCACTGGCCAAGTGGAATCACTACCCACTGATAAAGAAAGAAAGAAGAGAAGGGTGTCTCACTACCAAGATTTGAATTGATATAATTGCATCACTCCTATGCATGGAGTTTAGTTCTAATGAAGCTCACTATACACCTCAACACAAACAACACCTTCACAACATAACTGAAAATTGTAGACACCTTTTGCTCACTGCATCCGATAGCCTAACACATGAAAACTCTTTCTTCCTCTATTAATTTTGCATCATACTCATCATCCCCCTCACACACCCATGCATCCACAAATCCTTGACACTTATTTATACCATCATTACCCTTGAAACAATCTTCAAGGTCAACAACACAGTCTTCAATCCTTGAAACAATCTCCAAGGTCGGCAAACACAAAATGTTTAAATTAGGTCTAGACCTAAACATTCCATGACACAAGGGAATGAAGGAAAACCACTCTATGCCTTGTCTTGGACCCAAATATATTCAAGAATGCTACACAACACTCACATAATCATCAAATCAACTCCACAATTAGTGAAAACATTCTAGGTCGCCCAAACAGTGTAAACATAAGAAATTCTTGATCACACGCTTCCATGAACCCAAACATAACTTGAGGACCACAATCAAGTCTTTAAAAAAATATAGAATCTTCCACAAACAACTTGAAGTCACCTAAGAACCAACAAATTTAACCATAACAACTTTTACGTGAAGAAAGTTCTCGGTTTGCTTGTAAACAACACTGTCGAACTCAGCTACACAAGAAATGATTTTTGTAGAACCAAATCATAAACCGTCTAGACTAAATATAGATAAGGACCTTATGAACACATATCCAGAAGCATAGTACCTGAAACCTTTCTGTGGAGGAATGTGAAGTAAAATACTTTCTCTCAGACACACTGCAAACACTGTCAGACACTGTCTTCAAACTGGTGAACATAACTTTCACTATGCAGTGATCCAAAGCACCAAATTCTAGATTTAGCATATTTAAACACTTCTAGAAAACATATCTAAACCACACTTAGATTACCAACATAGAAGAAATGTGGTGTAAAAACTTGAACAACACTCTGTAAGTCAGAAGACTTCTTCAACACACTGTTTCCAATATTAATCAAATTTTCTCAAAAGCACTAGGAAACCAAAACAAATAAACATAACCTCAACATATGCAACATCTATACCAAGCATCCAAACCATCTTTATCAAAGTGACTGAACCAATCACTAATAACACAATTAACATCAATGACAACACAAGCATGTTGACATCAATGACAACACTAATTAGCACATACTTGCAACATATAATGTGAATCCAAAAGTACCTACCCTCAACATCAAGAAAAAATCACAACATGATCCTCGACATCAAGGCAAAACAAAAGCCTCGCATGATTTCATGATCTTGGGAATCAGAAACACTCATCTCTTTTTTTTCTATTTTTAGTGGGTTTGACATGGAATTCATCACCAAGTGTCAACCTAAACCCATGTGTTCTGATAGGGTATACAAACTAGGAAGAGAATCAGAAGACTCTTCCTTTAGGATGCATTTATCATTTGGATAAGCTAGCAAGAACATTTATAGGTTGCTAAGTGAAGGATGAGAGTGGGCTACCCTCTCAAGCCAAGCCTCTAGACATACACCTCATTTTCATAAACTTGGACCTCATGTACTGCAAGGTACATTGAGTACTCCCCTAGTTGAGTCTTGTCAATCCTAAATTATGAACCTTTTGGCCATTCATTTTTGTGATTCATCGGTAATTGTTTACCTTGAGGAAGTTACTCAGAAGGTACCTTTAGAAATAGGATAATAGGCCATGTATGCTCTCCTCTCGTACCTCACAATAATATTTAGGATCAAAAGTGGTTAGTGCCTTATCATAGGCTTTGTTATACATGCCTAGATCTAGGTCTATTCATGGGCTCACAAGTGTAGACACTTTGGCTTGAATATTTAGGTTGTTCATGTATTTAGTTTGTCTTCTAATTTGTGTAAAACCAATGTCAAACCAAAATATCCAAAATTTAAAATCTAATACAATTTAAAGAGTCCAAAACCAAACCTCAAAACATTTTCTCATGTCACCTACAACTAGATGGACCAAGAGAAGTGTGACATGGAACTATTTGAAGAAAATCCCCTTCTTCTAGAAAACCCATGCATCCAAAACCCATACCATGTTGGAGAAACCTCTTGTTAACTCCCACATAAAATCCAAGAAGATAGTGATAGTGATAGTGATAGTCTTCCTAATCAAAGCAAGTATTCCCATGATCATCATGATTTCTTTGACTTTGAACAAGAATGTACCTTAATAGATCAATTCATACATCAAAATAAGGATGACATACTTAGAAGTATTATGGAATTAGGAGCAAAATTGCCTATATATTATAAATTAGATAACCTCAATAACATCATAAACCAAGAGCCATGCAACCAAAATATCCATAACACCAATATTGATAAAACTTGTTTGATATGAAGAAGGTGAATGATGACAACTAGGATGCACACTAGATCAAACCCTTTTCTATCTAACATTCAAGGACAAGACCGAGCCAAATCACTACCAAATGAAGGTGGATTTAGCTACAGATCTTGTACTTAGGTATGCTATAGAGGAATTAGATTTAATTCAACCTTTCTATCAAACCCTAGGAAAATAATGCATGAAACCCTAGTTTAACAATGAACAACTTGTAATAGAAAGTATACAATAGCAATGTAGAATTCAATTACATAGGGATGATCAGGAAGATGATATTGTTGCAAGTATGTGGTAATCAGTGTTGTCATTGTCAACATGTTTGTGTAGTCATTAGTGTAAGTTGTCCTCTATTGTTATTTTTGTTATTTGATTAAGTTGTTGAGTTAATGATGATGTTATTACCTTGAAGAAGTGCTAAAGGTGTTAACAATATGTTCCTCTGGCTGGGTTTCGAAGTGCTTTTTAGAAAATTTGATTAATATTGGAAACAATGTGTTGAGGAAGTCTTCTCGCTTACAGAATATTGATAGAGTTTTTGCTCCACATTTCTTCTATGTTGGAGATCTAAGAGTTTAGTTTGAATATGTTGTTGAGAAGTATTTAAAGATGCTAAATCTAGAATTTGGACTCCGGATTGTTGTGCATTGAAAGTTATGTTCACCAATCTGAAGATAGTGTCTGACAGTGTTTGCAAAGTTTCTAGGAGAAAATATTTTTCTCTGCATTTCTCCGTAGAATGGTTTCAAGTGTTGTGGTTTTGGATATATGCTTATAATTTTCTTATCTATCTTCTATCTAGAAGGTTTGTGATTTGGTGCTCCAAAAAGTAGTTTCTTGTGTAGCAGTGTTCGACAGTTTTGTTTTTAAGTAGGGTGTGAACTTCCTTTAGGTGAAAGTTGTGATTGAACTTGCTGGTTTCCAGGTGACTTCAAAATGTTTGTGGATGTTCCTAGATTGTGTTAAATCTTTGTGCAAGGTGTGTTTATCTTTGAGGAAGCATGTTCTTAAAAGTTCTTGGTGTTAACACAAGTTTGGCCGACTTGGTTGTTTTCACTAATTCTACTTGTGCTTCATTGATTGTGAAATCATGTTGAAGCATGTTAGAGTGGATTTAGGTCCATGCTAAGGCATGATGTGGTCTACATTCATTTCTTTCCTCCATGTGAATGTTTAGGTCCAGACCTAATTTGAATTTTATGGGTTAAGTTATGTTGCCGACCTTGGAGAATATATTCATGATTGGTGATTGTATAAATAAGTGTCAGGGAGTCGTGGATTTATTGTACATGAGGATATGATGTTTGTGATGTGAATTTGATTAGGGCAGTGAGAGATTTCATGTGTTAGGCTACTGGATGCAGTGAGCAGAAGGTGTCTACTATTTTTAGTGATGATGTGAAGATGTTGGTTGTGTTGTAATGGATATTGAGCTTCACTGGAACTAAAATCCATGCATAGGTTAGATGCAACTATATCATTTCAAACCCTCGCAGTGAGCCATTCTTCTCTTCTTTCTTCTTTTCTCAGTGGGTAGTGAGTCCACTTGGACAATGAGTCCACCTATAGTGAGTATTCTCTCTTTTGGGCAGTGAACCCTCTAGCAGTGAGCCTTTGTAATTTGGTATTGCTACTACATTATATTGTGAGCTAATCCTCACTATGGTTTTTCCCTTTTAGGGTTTTCCATGTAAAATATGGTGTTCTCTTATGTATGGTATTGATGTGTTTAAGTTTCTATTATTTATTTTTCATGTTTAATCATCATAACATATTAAGGGTTTAAGTGAACTGATGTGGATATAAATATGTTTCTGAGGGTTTGAAATTTCTGATACAACTAATTCACCCCACTCTTAGTTGTCTTGTGCATTCAACAATTGGTATCAGAGAAAGGTTCCTTTGAAGAAAGCTTAATAGCTTGAGGTAGATCTGGGATGGCACACAAGAAGGATGTTCCCCTATTTGATGGATCTTCAGAAGATGAATGCATGTTTGTCAGTAGTGAAGAACTCAAGGTTGTTATTGAAGACCTTGAGAGGACTGAAGAAGAAATCAAAGATCTGAAGGAGAATATCAGAGAAGTAGATGGATGTATCAGAAAATTAAGAGAACAAGTCAAGAAGTTCAAAGAATGAAATAAAGAGGTCAGTGAACAATTGAGACTAGCAAATGAATCTATGAATGGTATGAAAGTACAAGTTGAATAGAAGACAAGGATTGAGGAATATATGAGCCTAATGGTGAAAGGAAAATCTGAAGAATGTATAAGGCTTGAACAAGAAGTTGTGAATATGAAATTAGATCTGGAGAGGGCAAAGAATTATGAAGAAAAAATCAAGATAAGTTCTACAAGGATTGATGAGATGATTGCAAGTTAGAAAAGTCCCAATTATAAAGAGGGTTTAGGATTTGAAAAAGGAGAAGTTCAAAATTAGATCAGACTTCAAATAAGAGGAACAATGGTAAGAAGATCTGGAATCAAAAGAATAAAGCTAGAAGACCTTCAGTCAGATAACCAAATGGACAAAGGTACCCATATTTAAATGGTTTTTGTCATTCATGCAATAAGTATGGACACAAAGCAATAGAATGTAGAATTAGAAGCAATCAAAATTTTCTATCCTTGTCTGGTTAGTGCATCACATGTAATAAAGTTGGTCATAGAGTTGTTGTATGCATAAGTAAAGTTAGTCAGAACCCTATTAGGTGTTTTGCATGCAATAAGATGGGACATAGAGCTAATGAGTGTAGAAGTCAAATGAGAAATGGCTATGGAAAGGATAGAATAGGTAAATCTTTCAATGGCTACTATTATACATGCAATAGATTTGGGCACAATGCTAACCAATGCAGATCCAAAATGAATGAATGGAATAATGGTCAAAGGAATGTTGTGTGCTACAATTGCAATAATCCTGGACACATTTCAAAGTTTTATAGAAGTAGAAGTGTGAAGAAGGATAATCCAGTGGAGACAAAGAAGAAGATGAGTAAGATTTGGATAAAGAAGGAAGTAACAAAGGTTAATGGTGAACCTGTACTAACATCCTATGCAAATATTTCCTCTGGAAATTGAGATGAGAGCTTTGGATCAAGGGGAGTCTTATTGAAAATCTTTTCTCCCCTACCAAAGGAATGGTGCTGATGTCTCAGGATGAAGGGTTAAGGTCAAGGATTAGCAACAAAGGTTTATGTTAGGACAAAGATTATGATTGCAAAGGATAAAGGTAGAGTTGTGCATATTAGCTTGGTTGGTAATGAGGATCTTATCCTCCACAAGAAGTTTGTTGTGCAAGAAAATTTGATCAGGTAAGAAGACATGTTATGAATTTTGCCTAAGTATCTACTCAATAATATCAAGCTACAAGGTTTCAGTAAGTTGGTCCACATTGGTCTGCTATTGAGAATATTACTCTGTAGTTATGGTATATGGTTATTAATCATTGGATACATCTACATTCAGAATTTTGTCTGATTTTGATGATTGGCTTGAAAGTAATGAGTAACAAAATTTTAGTTTGATAGAACACAGTTGTTTCTAGTACAAAGTAGTATTCAGATTGATTGGAGGTGTTTGGAATCTACAGATGGACTCAAAGGTGAATGGATATGAATCCAATAAGTCTTCAAGTAGTGAAGAAGAAAAATATAAAGAAAAGAAGTATAGGTTGAAGAATAAGAATCTCCAGAAAGAATCCCTAAACACACAAGTATGCGCAAAAGCATCACACTGAAGACCAGATCATTAGTGATAAGAGAAAAGGTGTATCCTTGAAAAGAAATAGAGCTACTAAAGAATAGGTAAATCTATTTTTTTTCTAAAGTTGAACCTAAAAAAGTGGTGGAGGCATGTAAAGATGGGTATTGGGTCAAGGCTATGGAGGAAGAACTAATGCAAATTGAGAAGAATCAGACTTGGGAAGTTGTCCCAAGACTAGAGAATAAGAATGTGATTGGAACGAAGTGGGTATACAGGAACAAGTTGAATGAGAATGAAGAAGTGGTAAGGAACAAGGCAAGACTTGTGTGTAAGGGGTACTCACAAGTGGAAGGAATAGACTATGAGGAAACTTTTGCCCTAGTGGCAAGAATGGAGGCTATTAGGTTGTTTCTAGCTTATGCAGCACATAAGGATTTCAAGGTAGATCAAATGGATGTGAAGTCTACTTTTCTGAATGGTGAGTTGGAAGAGGAACTATACATAGAGAAATCAGATGGATTTCAGTTGTCAGACAAACCAGATATGGTATGCAGATTGAAGAAGGCATTGTATGGATTGAAGTAAGATCCCAGAGCTTGGTATGCAAGGTTAGATAGGTATTTGTTGTAACAGGGATTCAGTAAATGGTCTACAAATAGTAATTTGTACATCAAGGTAAGAAAAGATCAAATCCTGATTGTTGAAGTATATGTGGATGACATAATCTTTAGTGCAAATGAAGGTATGTGTAAGGACTTTGTAGATGAGATGCAAAAAGAATTTGGGATGTCAATGTGTGGAGAGATGAACTTCTTCCTTGGGTTGTAAATTAATCAGACAGATAAAGGCATTTTCATTTCATAATCAAAGTATGCCAAGGAGTTGTTGAAGAAGTTTGGAATGGAAGATTTTAAAATAGTTTGTATCCCCATGACAATGGTTGTAAGATGAGAAAGAATGATGAATCCCCTAAGACTGATTAGAGAAAATATAGATCAATGATTGGAGGACTGCTATATCTAACTGCTACCAGACCATATATCATGCATGTAGTTTATCATGTGGTGAGATTTCAAGAAGATCCTAGAGAGTCACATGTCATGGTGGTGAAGATGATATTTAGGTATTTGAAGGGCACTCCGGATCATGGTTTGTGGTATCCTAAGAATAATGGCTTTACCCTAAGTGCCTACACAGATGAAAATTGGGTCAGATGTGTAGATGAAAGGAAAAGTACAAGTGGTGGTGCATTCTTTCTTGGAGATAGAGTTGTATCTTGGCTAAGAAAGAAGTAGGATTCAGTGTCTTTATCTACTACAGAGGTAGAGTATATTGATGCATCATCATGTTGCACACAGGTGTTATGGATGAGACAAACCTTGAAGGATATCAAAGTTGTGTATGATGAGCGAATTCCTATCTTTTGTGATAATAAAAGTGCCATTAAAATCTCAAAGAATCCAGTGATGCATTCAAGAACAAAGCATATTTCAATTAGGTATTATTTTCTTAGAGAAAAGGTTGCAGAGAATAAGGTAAAGATTGAGTATGTGCCTATAAAGGATCAGGTTGATAATATATTCACTAACACTCTTCCTAAGGATACATTTGAGTATCTCTAAGAGAATTTGGGGGTTATTGGCCCTCCTTCTTTGAACTAGATGCATAAGGAGATGCATCAGTCTAGAGTGCTTCAAGATTCATTCTTTTCTGGACTGATGATGGAGGCTATCTCTCAGGAGGAGTAGGTAGTGGTGTTGATGATTGTTGCAGTTAGGGGGAGTAAGAGTTGATACAAGTTGGTGTGTAATCCTAAGGGGGAGTATTCAGAGTAGTTGAGATTAGTGCAAGTATGTGCAGTATCATAATCAGGAGAGAACCTAAAAAAGATGTCACCCTTTGCCATTGATGTCAAAGGGGGAGAGAGTTCATGTGAAAAACAAAGGGAGAGAAAGAGAGAAAGATGTGTAAAAGAAAGGGGGAGAGTGAGAATAGTGTAGAGTTTTGTCATGTTGGTTTTTCACATCATATGTTGCCATCAATGACAAAGGGGGAGATTGTTGCAAGTATGTGCTAATTGGTGTTGTCATTGATGTCAACATGTTTGTGTTGTCATTTGTGTCAACTATGTCCTCTACTGTTACTATTGTTATTTGATTAAGTTGCTAAGTTAATTATGATTTGATTACCTTTAAGAAGTGCTAAAGGTGTTAAGAATATGTTCCTATTGCTGGGTTTCCAAGTACTTTTGAGAAAATTTGATTAATACTAGAAACAATGTGTTGAAGAAGTCTTCTTCCTTACAGAATACAATTCAAGTTTTTTCTATGCATTTATTCTATGTTGGAGATCTAAGTGTGTGGTTTGGATATGTTGTTGAAAAGTGTTTGAAGATGCTAAATCCATAATTTGGTACTCTGGATCACTATGCAGTGAAAGTTATGTTCACCAGTTTGAAGACAATGTCTAATAGTATTTGCAGAGTGTCCAGGAGAAAGTATTTTGCTCCACATTTCTCTAGAGAATGGTTTCAGGTGTTGTGGTTCTAGATACATGCTTATAAGGTTCTTTTCTATCTTAAATCTAGAAGGTTTGTGATTTGGTGCTCCAGAAAGCAATTTATTGTGTAGCAGTGTTCGGCAGTGTTGTTTGTAAGTAGACTGTGAACTTCCTTCAGGCGAAAGTTGTTGTGATTGAACTTGTTAGTTTCCAAGTGACTTTAAAATGTTTGTGGATGTTTTTATATCATGTTAAAGCTTTTTTCAAGGTGCACAAGTTGTGTTTGTCTTTAAGGAAGTGTGTGCTTAAAAGTTATTGGTGTTAACACAAGTTTGGACGACTTGGTTGTTTTCACTAATTTCGGTTGTGCTTCATTGATTGTGAAAGTGTGTTGAAGTGTGTTAGAGTGGATTTAGGTCTTTGCTAAGGCATGATGTTGTTTTCATTCATTCCTTTCCTTCATGGGAATGCTTAGGTCTAGACCTAATTTGAATTTTATGGGTTAAGTTATGTTGTCGACCTTGGAGAATGTTTTCATGATTGGTGATTGTATAAATAAGTGTCAAGGAGTCATGGATGTATTGTACGAGAGGGATATGATGTTTGTGATGTGAATTTTATTAGGGCAGTGAGAGATTTCATATGTTAGGCTATTGGATGTAGTGAGTAGAAGGTGTCTACTATTTTCAGTGATGCTGCGAAGATGTTGTTTGTGTTGTGATGGATATTGAGCTTCATTGGAACTAAAATCCATGCATAGGTTAGATGCAACTATATTAGTTTTGATGAAGGGGGTAAATCATAAAACACACAATAAAAAAAATTGAACACAGAGAATAGAACTTTCTTTATTGATCTAGGCAACTCATTACATTACAGAAGCTTAATTACAATCAGAGGAATCAGTCCTCCACAGGCTGCAACACATTGCAACTACCATCACTCGGCTTTGGAATCTTTCACCTTCTGTAACCCCCAAATCAGCTAGGGTTTCTATTTTCCCACCTATTCTTGACTTTACACTTTCCCCCTTAACTCTACTACTACCCAGGGTGCCCAAAAATAGCCATATATAACACTTTTTGGTGGCCTCCAGCTAAATTTCAAAATTTACAACTCCCTATAAAAGTAGGTAAACTTTCGGGAAGCATAACTTTTGATCCAGGTGTCCGATTGATGAACTGTTTTAGGAGTCAAAAATCTTACGATGTGAACTATCATGTCAAAAATTTGTAAATAGATTTCTGTCAACTTTTTAGGATGTTTAGGGAAGTTTTAGTGCCTCATATCTCGTTTTGGAAATTTTTAGGGGCTTTTCAGAAAACAAGAACTTTAATATCTTTCAGCTCACAAATGATCTTTACCTGATTCCTTCACCAAAGGTCTTATATTTCCATTTAGTAACTTTCTGCAAGTTTTCACTTCAATTCATGCCCAACTGTAAACTTTCCAAAAATAGCAGGTAGACTTTCCAAAACAGGCAGGTTGCTATTTTTAGCAGTTTTGGAAAACCTGAAAGTCCTACATTATTATTCTGGATATTATGGAACTAGAAACACTAATTATGGAAAGAAATGAAAACAACTACAATGATTTTGATTTAACTTCTTTTTGGGTGATGCAAGATTGCCCTTACACCACTGGATGCTCCTGCATCAGACACCCAGGGTAATTTGAGAAGTGACCCTATCACGTCTCAGATGTTTATGTGAGGGAAACCTGAATGGTCAACCTCTACCTTAGATAACCAAGAGGAATCTTCAATAGGCCTTCCTTTCCATTTTACCAGATATTCTTCATATTGCTTGTTTTGAGTACTTCTTCCCACATGGCTATCCAAGATCTCTTCTATCTCGTCCATTGAAGTAGATGCTGGAATACTCCACTGCGCTTCTGTTGGTCCATCCTCTGCTCCACCTTCGTGACATTCTGATAAATCAACAATGTTGAAAATAGGGGAAATATTGATCCCATTCGGCAGCTCTACCTCATATGCATTGCCTGAGTCATGCTTGTTCAAGATTCTGCATGGTCCAAATTTCTTCATTTTCAACTTATTGTATGTTCCAATTGGGAACCTTTCTTTTCTCAAGTGAACCATGACTTCATCTCCTACCTAGAACTCCTTATACCTCCTCTTCTGATCTTCCTTAGCCTTGTATTGAGTATTCATCTTATTAATGTGCTTTCTCACCTCTTCATACAAATTCTTCAAATGTTCTGCAAAGTCTTCAGCCTCAACACTTGTCTTTTCTCCCTTATCTAGATTCCTTAACTCTGAAGCATTTCTTGGACTATTTCCATATACAATATGGAATGGTGATTTACTAGTACTCCTATTGATAGAATTATTGTAAGCAAATTCTACCTATGGTAAAATCAAATCCCATCCCTTGGGCTTATCTCCTACTAAGCACCGTAGCAGGTTACCCAAACTCCTATTCACCACTTCAGTCTGTCCATCAGTCTGTGGATGGTGTGCAGAACTAAAGTTCAAATCTATCTTCAACTTGTTCCATAATGTCCTCCAGAAATAACCAATGAACTTAGTATCTCGATCTGAAACTATGCTCTTTGGTAGACCATGTAGTCTCACCACCTCTCTGAAAAATAATTCAGCAATATGAACAGCATCATTAGTCTTCTTGCAAGGAATAAAATGGGCCATCTTCAAGAATCTGTCCACCACCACAAAAATGGAATCATGTCCTCTCTGTGTCCTTGGTAAACCAAGAACAAAATCCATATTGATATCATCCCATGGCTTCTCTGGTACAGGTAATGGTTGATACAACCCTATATTCTGACTTGTTCCTTTTGCCATCTGACATACTCTGCAACTCTACACAAACTTCCTCACATCCTGTTGCAGCTGTGGCCAATAATAATTTTCACCAACAATAGCAATGGTCTTATCTCAACCAAAGTGTCCAACCAATCCTCCACTATGCTTCTCCTTAATCAGGTTCTCTCTCATGGAACTCCTTGGAATGCACAACTGACTTCCTCTAAACAACATGCAATCTTGGATTATGAAATCCAACCATCTTGTCTTGTCCAAAGTAATAGGTTCCAAACAAGCCTTCCAGGCCTCTACAAAATTTAGATCCTCAGGATACAAACTTTTGAGCTCATCGAACCCAACAACCTCTATCTTCATTTCTGTCAACAAATTTTGCCTTCTACTCAAGGCATCCGCAACTCTGTTGGACTTCCCACTCCTATGCTTCAAAACAAAAGTATAGCTCTGCAAAAACTCAACCCATTTAAAGTGCCTTTGGTTCAACTTTCCTTGACTATTAAGATACTACAAAGCCTGGTGATCAATATATAAAACAAACTCCTTTGGCAACAAAAAATGTCTCCATTTCTTCAAAGCCTGAACTATTGCATAAAACTCCTGATCATAAACAAAATACTTTTTCTTGGCATCATTAAGCTTCTCACTAAAATAAGTAATGGGCTTACCTTCTTGGCTCAAAATAGCTCCTATACCACCACCACTAGCATCACAATCTACCTGAAATACCTTATTGAAATCTGGAAGTGCCAAAACAAGTTGCTCTACAACTTTTTGCTTCAATGTATCAAAGCTCTTGTCTGCTCCTTTAGTCCATCGAAACTCTTTTCTATCCCCTCTCATTGTCTCAGTTAGGGGTGCACAAATGCTACTAAAATTCCTGATAAACTTTCTGTAAAAACTTGCCAAACTATGAAAGGATCTTACCTCCATTGTACTCCTTGGTGTAGGCCATTCAATGATAGCCCTTACTTTTTCTGGGTCCATCTTAAGACCTTCTTCTGAGACTACAAATCCCAGGTATACCAACTCCTTTGCAAAACTACATTTCTTTAGATTAATCAGCAACTTCTCCTCCCTAAGCTTCTCTAGAACTCTTCTAATATGCATCAGATGCTCATCCCAAGTCTTACTAAAAATTAAAATATCATCCAAATAAACAATAACAAAACTTCCCAAAAATTCTTTCAATACCTCGTTTATGAGCCGCATGAATGTGCTCAGTGCATTGGTTAGCCCAAATGGCATGACTAACCACTCATACTAACCTTCCTTTGTCTTGAAGGTTGTCTTCCATTCATCTCCTTCTCTGATACGGATCTGGTGATACCCACTCTTCAAGTCAATTTTCGTGAAGTACTTGGCTCCACTCAAACAATCCATAATGTCATCCATTCTTGGCAATGTAAATCTATACTTGATAGTTATCTTATTGATGGCTTGAGAGTCTATACACATCCTCCATTCTCCATCCTTCTTTGGTGCTAGTACTGCAGGTACCACACATGGACTTAGGCTCTCCCTTATCAGTCCCTTCCTTAACAACTCCTGAACTTGTCTGTTCAGCTCTTCATTCTCTGTAGGGGTCATTCTGTGGGCTGCCTTGTTTGGCAAACTAGCTCCTGGTATCAAATCCATTTGATGACTTATCTTCCTTACTGGTGGCAAACCTTCTGGTACATTATCAGAGATAATGTCCTATAACTCTTCCAATATATCTGAAACTTCTGCTGGTACATCTTCACAGTTCTCTTGACTAATCTTAGGAATCAATGCAAAGCAATGACGCTCATGCTTCATACCCTCCAAAAATTTCTTGCCATCTACCAGGTAAATTCTAGCAGTACTACATACATTTTCTTCCACCTCCTTCAAGGGCTTCAACTTATGACAAACTCCATCCTTTGTTAGGGAATATGTGTTTGCATGGCCATCATGGACAGCACTCCTATCATACTACCATGGCCTCCCCAACAGCATATGACATGCATCCATCGGTATGATATCACACAACACCTCATCATGGTAATCACCAATCTTGAACTTCACTAAACACTACTCATTGACCAAAGCTCTATGGTCCTTCTGCAACCATGCAATCTGATATGGATGTGGATGCTTTCTTCTTGTCAACTTCAACTTGTCAACCATTTCCTTTGAAACAAGATTATCAGTGCTTCCACTTTCAATAATAATATTGCAACACTTACCTTCACATTTACACCTTGTGCAGAATAAATTCTTCCTCTGATTGGGTTCTTTCTCCTCATTCAGCAAGGTTCTTCTAACAACTAGGGTTTCTCCCCTTTCAGCATCTTCAGAATGCTCAGAATGTGCATCTTCATCTACATGTGCAACTCGTGCATTGCCTTCAGGTCTTCTATTTGTCCTTCCTTGATGTTGCGGACACTCGTATGCTCAATGCCCTTCTTCCCCACATTGGAAACAGGTTCCTCTGAAACCTCCTCTTCCGAGTCCTTGCCCAAGTCTACCTCTTCCTCTTCCTCTTTGCTCACCATTGTTCTGGTCATGAGGGTGGTAGGCATTATTCCCTCTCTGATTTTGACTGGTGCCAGCTTCTTCACTTTTCTTTTGATCTTCATTATGGCCTCCATAGGGCCTCCCACCAGTCCTTCCACCTTGACCTCTTCCCCTTTCCTTACTGTCAAATCTTTTATTCAACTTCTCTTCCACCTTCAGGGAAAACTGGTATGCATCTCCTATGGTGGTCATTCTGACTAGGCTCAGCTCCTAAATACTCGGCCTCAACCCATTAACGTAATGGGCCACCTTCTCCTTGTTGGCCTCTCCATGGCCTATCCTAATAGTGATCTTATAAAAATCTTTTGTATACTCCTTAATAGACTTGTTACCTTGCTTCAGTCCTTGCAACTTCTTCAGTAACTCCATCTCATAATCCATAGGAATGAACTACTTCTTTAGTTTCTCCACCATCCGATCCCATTTGGTGATCTTTCCTTTTCCTCTTCTATTCCTCTCTAGTTGGACCTCCTTCCACCAAATATTGGAATGGCCCTTCAACTTTGTTTTTGCAAACTTGACCCGATCTGGGTCCTCCACATCTTCATACTCAAAATACTCCTCCATGTCATTGATCCAATCAATAAACTGTTCTGGGTTCAAATCCCCAGAATATGTATAAACCTTGATCCTGGGCCTCTTTTCGATCTTTGAAATAGCCCTCAACAACCTAACTTCTACAAGATCTCTGGCAACTTCTTGTTCTTCCTTAGATAGCTCTTCTTCAGCTTCATCTTCGCTTTTGTCTCTTATCCTCGGCTCAAACCCTCCTCGCAGCTCCTCTTGTAACGCATCAATTTGCCTTTGCAGGGCTCTAAAACCCACTTCTGTCAAAGCATTCCTCCCAACATGATTTCTTTGTGGAGGCATCCTGGTCTCCATAGCAAACCCACAACCTCAGGTCCTGGTGCAAACTGCCTCACGGTTGGTGATCTGTCTACACACTCAAGAACCCTTGCTCTGATACCACTTGATGAAGGAGGTAAATCATAAAACACACAATAACAGAAATTGAACACAAAGAATAGAACTTTCTTTTATTGATCTGGGCAACTCATTACATTACAGAAGCTTAATTACAATCAGAGGAGTTGTTGTGCGGTTACACAACACGCACCATTTTGACTTGGCAAAACAAGGACCCAACTTTTTGGTTGGCTTGTTTGCTCTCTGGCGGTTTGGTAAAAGTAAGTCAGGTGCATCATCATGTGGAGTCAGGATGAGGTAAGTCACCATTATGAGGTCAGTTTGTCAAATTTCATATTTCATTTCTGTGACCTCATAGGTTGAAAGAGTACTAAAATTCACGCAGGTTTGTCCTTTACATCATCCTGATATTCTTCAGGATGTGAGAGTTATGAATGGTCAAAGTTTTGGTCAAACCTGATGTTTGTAAGAGGAGGGATCATATTTTTATAGCTTGTCATCTTTTTGAAGATCATCATCATATTTGAAACATCCCCCGACAATATCCTGCGGCTCGAATATTCGGACATCCATTTTGAGTAATAATAAGTCCTTCCCGTCAAGCGGTCTTTTGTATAGCGAGCGCCATGTTTTCAAATGTAACACGATATTTCTTAATATCCTCCTGACGCAAAATGTAACCCTTAGCAAATATCCTGATGACATCATCCAAACCAAATAAACGAAGAAGCAAATATCCTGATGACATCATCATCACATTCACATTTCGACAGGATATTTTCCAAACATGATCATGTTTGCCTAACATGACGATGACGTCATGGTGCCTTTCTGATACAAAGAACGAATATTAGGATGATGTCATCCCAATATTCCAAAAGAGGGGCATGTAAGTTTCTCTCGTCATCATCATATTTTGAAACATCACCCGATTCACTGAAATATCCTCCTAATGTACTAAACATAAACAAAGGTGCTTTTGTCACCCTAATCTTGTCGCGATAACAATTTCAATATGAGGGAGGAGGATGATATTCAAATTGAACGCAATATTTGTGAATATCATCCTGCCCTCATGATATCCTGTCATATGGATATCCCCCCTCTCCCATTGCCGCCATTATCATTTAATGCGCGCAGACATGGTAGGTAGTTCCCGCTGGCCCCAGAACCCAATGAAACACCTGGCAAGATCCTACATTTTCACACGAATAATCAAGGAATGTAATCTAACTTGTAAGATTTGCCCTAAGTGTACCCTAAGGTAAGTAAATGAAACCCTCATCATGTCATTATTGTTCAGGTATGATGATAGAAGTTTTGGTTTATGCATGTACTGGTGAAGAAATACTGTAGGCATAGTGATTTTAATTGCAATATGTATGCATGTATATACCTGTTGTGAGTTAGGATTGTTGTTAAGTGCAGGTACTCATGGCTGACAAACGGTACGTTAAATGTCAAGAAGAATTTAGTAGGCCTATGTTCTCTTCTCAGAGGGAAGTCCTATTCAAATATGGAGCAATTATAGATACCCATCAGGGGAGCACTAATCTGGAGGCCTGGTCAGCTAAACTGAATGATGGGCAGGACAAGAGTCCTGTGCTGGACGTAGTATTTGTGTCAGGAATGTGGAACACTGCTGGTTTCCCATATTCCATGGAATCTCTGGAGCTGGTTATAGAATGTGCCTGGAATTATAATCCTTAGACGAGGCAGGTGGTAAAACATGGGAGGATATATGCAGACCTCTCCATCAAGGGTCTCTCCCAGACATTTGGACTGCCATTGGGCAATAAAGTAAAAAGTGTGGACCTGAGGAAGGCAGAAAGGGAGTATGAGGCCAACAAGAAATTAGCCAGAAAGAACATGTATCAATGGCAAGAAGAGAACAGCACATATCCTACTGCAGCTAAACTCCCAGTACATATGTTTAAGTATGATTTCAGTGAGGAGCACCAGTATATGATTGCACTCCCGAGTCGAGTAACAGGCCAACCTGATATTGGTAGTTTCAGGGATTGGATGTATGGAGTTATAATGATGTGTATGTATTCGAACACCAAGCCACTGTGGGGCCAAACAATAAGTGATGCTCTGCATGAGCAGCTGATGAACCTGGGAGGTTCAAATTGTGCATTTTTCATGACATCCTATATTGTTTATTCTTGTGCTTATAGAGGCACTTTTGATGCCTTGGTTATAGATGGAAAGCTCACAGGCACAAATGCTGCATACATCTGGGATTAACATCCCCAGCTACAGAGAACCAACTACTTCAGGGACTACAAACTGGTCAATGATGCATTCTCTATACATCTGGTAAGGACCATGGAAGAGGACAAAACAAAAAGATTGAGCATGCAGGCTCAAGAAGTAGTCTACAGGCATGGAGCCTGGTATATCCAGTTTGCAACCTTCTCTTACATAAGGGTTGAAGGTTTTGAGGAACATCCCCTCATGCTACCGAGGTATCCTACCGATGCAGTGATATTAATGGAATTCATTAGGCAGGGCTCCATGATGATAAAGATGTACAAGGACGCCAAGAAGCTACCACCAATTTTGTTCCCAGTCAGCATTGGCAACTATATGTGCCCTGACTCTAATAATATAAAAAAGGTGATGGTCACCCTGAATAAAATGAACCTGCAGCCTTTTCCGATAACAAGACCATATGATCCTTTCGGCAGGATACAGAAGATACTAGGAAAGCCTATTCATCAGAGGTACCTAGAGGATTTTTGGGCTAACTGCAAAGATGAGGCAGAAGCCAGGAGAAGACGGTATCAGAGGTTGACTCTGAACCAAATTAGGACTTTTGATTGTATCTCCCTTCCCCAACAATTGAAGAAGGATGATGGCAGGATAATGGCAGATGAATATGAATAGAAAAAGATATACAATGACACTATCTCTGCACCTGACCTCACCATGCAGGAAGATATATCTTTAGACCCATTCATTGCCAGGACCATACAGCTGACTCAAGCTTGGGTCGATGATCAGGTGGAGGCATTGAAAAAGAAAGGTGTTGCCATTACGGTGGACAACAAAAAGAAGGGACAGGATATTCCTGGGGAGGTATATGATGACTTCCTGCTTGATAAAAGGAAGACTAAGGGAGATAAGTTACCTCCACCACAGCAACAGAGCAAAAGTCCCCCAAGGGGAAAGAAAGTGGATAAACAACCCAAGGGGGTTATAATTGACAGGGCAGTGTTTACAGCTGAGGAGGCGGCAGGATCAGGATCAGAGTCAGAATCCCCTCCAAAGAAAGAAAAGCCCAAGAAGAGTAAGATAGCACAGGCTGGAATCACTAAGACCCTAGAAGTGGGTCAATCCTTGGGAAAATGTGATACAGAGGATATCCTCATGGAGGAGGAGCCTGAAGAAGAAGAGGCTCCGTTAATAATAAAAAGGAAGAGGGAGCTCCACAGGTGCTGGTCTCTACCACACCTAAGAAGCAAAGAACCTCCATGAGAGGTGGAATAAGTGAACCCCCTACACTATTACAAGGGGAAGGTAGTGAAGTACCAAAGGAACTTCAACATAATGTTCCACTTCCTACCATAGTCAAGTTCAAAACTGAACTTGCGGAAGAACAACTGAAAGAAACCTCCCAGACACAAGCAGAAGGACATGTCTCGCTTGATGAGACAATAAATTTGTCTGACGATGAGGTAGTGCAGAATGTGGCTGCACAGAAGGTGGAAACACTTGCTACTAATATAACTATGACTCCTCATGAGCCTCCACCAATTCAAACTGTGCTTGAGGAGATGAAACAAGTAGAAGAAGAGCAAGAAAAGAGCCCAGAGTAGGTGGCTCAAGAGATAGGGCTAGAAGCATTGATCACAGAGGTGACAAGTCCTGTAGTGGTGGATCTGACAGAGAAACAGGATGCAAGTCTTGAACAGCCAGCAGGATCACCTGACAAAGGGCACCCAACCGAAGAGATAGAGATGGCAGAATCAGAGGGCCATGCTCTTGAAACAGGCCAAGATCCATAGGACACATCAGAGGAACTTGCTATAGTAGAGGTTCAGGAAGCACGAGCTGATGAAGAGAAAGAAGCGCTAGAGGGTCCAGCTGCCAAAATACAAGAAGTTGATAGTGCAGGCTCAGAAGAAATAATAGTTGCAGAACAACCACCAGCACCTCAGGCAGGATCTCTAGTATCTGGTGAAGTAGATAAGCAGCAAGGGGAAGAATTGGGAACAGATGAAGTAATGACAAAAGAAGGTCATGATCATCATGATCAGCAAATAGACGTGCCACAGGGTTCCCTGCACCAGGAAGATGCTCCCCCAGAGAAGGAAATTCCTCAACAGGAGGAGGTGCCACAGGATCAACAACAAAGCGAGCATCAAGAAGAAGAAAAGGAAAATTCACCATCTCCACAACATCTATTGATAGAAATAGGAGATATGGGTGAACATCATGATGATGCTGAAAAACATGATCAGGTACCTCCATGGTTAGCAAAAGAAGTAAATGTTGAAGAGTTGCTTTAAATTCAAGAGTTTGTCATCTCCACATTGTTCTCTGCCGATCTAATGAAACCCAGAAGGAAGGCCAGAATGACTTCGGCCATCAAAAGAGATCCGGGGATAGGGAGAAGGACCGCACAAATTGCCATACCTGTGGTGGAGAAAGAAAAAGGTAAAATCACTGTGGATGAATTTCAAATTAGCACAGTTGATTTGGGCTTTGCTAATGAGGACCAAGAAGGTCAGGAGGGCAAAGACATCATTGACTCTCTGATTCAAAAGGTGAAAAGAGAGAAGGAGAAGAATAAGCAACATAAAGAGCACATTGCTCAGTTGCATGCCTATATCAAAGGGCTGACCAATCCTGATGATACCACAACTGAACGTGCAGTCCCATTGGCTGCCATTTCTCAAGAGGAGGTAAATAAATTGGACCTCATGAAGCATGAGGCGTCCGTAATAAGGAAATGGATGTCATCCACATTGGATGATGCTGTAGAAATAATGAAGGCTTCTTTGAAGAGGTGGAGCATTTTGAGTGACTCCAGGACCAAAGTGGATAAATTGCAGATGTAGACCGGGAAGAGGTCTTACAAATTAGAGAGAGTCCTGAGCCTTTTAGGGGAAATAAAGGGGATAAATCCTCAGCTGCTTATCAGTAAGCAGGTGCTAAATAGTAATACCATGTTATTAATAGATATCTGGTATAAAGACACTCAGTTTGAGTGTGGAGTCCTCAAGAGGTGTAATAATAAGTTGAGAGATATCAGCATGAGGCTACGGGATTTAATGGCTGAAGAAGTGGTGATATTGGAAGCATTAGAAGGCAAGGTGGAAGGTAAAATAGAAAATCAAGATGAAGAGTCTGCCATCAAAGCTGTACACAGCAACTTCCAATCAGAGACAGATGGTCCACCTGTCCCTTTGACAGAAGAACTGATAGATAAAATAATGAGAATCAAGGTCCAGATGGAGAAGTATAATGAAACACTGCAGGACAGGAAGAACAAGCTGGATAACAACAGAGACAAGTATGAAGCACATAAGCATGCCATTGTCAAAGCAAAGACTCAAGATGGCGGAGGAATAGATCAGGTTGTGCACTCATACGAGTAGGTCCGCAGTAGTATGCAGCCCCATATGCAGTAGCATCATCATCAGGATAGTGAAAGTTTAGAAAGTGATGCACATGATGATGACCCGCATGAATCAGTTGAGGATGAAGATACATCATGAAGGGGATTATAGGCATAAGTAGTATAGATAGTTGCCAGCTGGCAACTTGTGCCATTTTGTAAAAGTTGACAAAGTCAAGAGAATCATGACCGTAGATTTGTATTGATAAATTAGGATCGTGGATCTTTTGTAACGGATTCCTCACCTTATTCTATAAAAGGTGGTGGAGTGCTTGGTTGAAAACATTCGTAACTTAATTGAAATCTATTTGCTGAAATATTCAGGGCTCATTTCAAAGTTATTGCATATGTACATGTCTTTTGCATACTTAATGAGAGAGAAGAGTATTTCGATTACAAATCTTCGTAAATCTTGAGTAATCTGTGTCTGAATTCTGGATATGTGCTTTGATTTGCTACGTCCCTTGGAGTGCTCATCATGTTGCATGTATTGTTTTCATTCCTCATCCTCTGAAGTTTGCATCAACTGTATCTAGCTGTGGAATATCCTGGTGAACATATAGTTTGATTTCTTCTCCTCATGATAGTATCAAGTATGTATGTGGATCAATAGCTAAAGGTTCAACATTAAATAGAAGCATTTGTTCAATAATTTTTTAATTTTAGAGCATTTCATCTCCATAATTGCAAATAATTGATAATCTTAAGCAAATAACATAAATATGTAGACATCTCGTAGATAATCGTAAATATTTAGCATATTTGAATACAAAGCATGTAGAATTGAAAATATCATGCAAAGATTGAGGTATTTCCACATCTTATCATCAAATAACTGCATAATATAACTTCTCTATAAAGAATTTCTGCAGGAATGTCATGATGATGATGAAATTCCACATAAGGCCCCAAAATGGAAACAGCAACTCACATTAACCTCTGAGTGACTTCAGACGATTAAGACCTAATCACTGAAGACTTGGGATCCTGAATTCTTTGAATTCATAGTATCTTTCAAGATGAATAAAGGTTAATGTGTACTTTTTTTCTATGTTTGTTTTTGACTAACATCATGACCAACATAAATTGGCGCTAGAAGGAGGGCACGATCTGGAATACCACGCTTGTCATCATTATTTTCAGGTTTGATGACGCAGAAAGAAAGGTAACCTCTGATCATCCGTGAGTTTCAAATATTACGCAAATATTTACTGTAAAAGGCTTGAATATGCGCATTCTGTGTAAAGATTTCTAGATCTCACATAAATATTGCAAGCCTTACAGTAGATCATTCTGAATTCACTAATATTGGCCAGAGATACGTAAATTTGTTCAAGCTTTGAAGAATTTAAGCCTTAGACACTTGAGATCTCATGCTAGGGGTCATTATACCCCAAATATCCTGTCGTATTTGCAGTATCTTCACAAATATCTCATAAATATTTAGTTTCATCAGCCATCTGACTGCAAATATCACCTCATTTGGTGAGATCCAGCCAATATTTGCAAAGTTTTAGTCAATTTGCCTCAGAATTGTGAAATCCTGGCTCACAGGATAAATACCAGGTCTAGACCTAGTCGAATTTTTGAAGAATTACCTGTTAGAGGTTTCAGACCTAGGGCTGTAGACATTCATCATACTCCAGGGTCTAGTGCGTCAAGAGCTTCACCAGAATCCCCTCCTGTAACTCCTGTTGGTTTACAAATACCTTCTGGGATATCTGTGACACCTCTTGTTCATCCTCAGGGTGTACCTTTAGTCCAACCCCAGCCAGCTGCAACACTAGCTCAACCTCCTCTGGTTGCAATGTCTTTCTTTGCAGCGGAGTCACCTTTGACCTTTACTGCATATCATGAGTTACCAAAGAATCCGGACAAACTTTGTCCAAAATATCATCCTTATCAGGATGCTGATGATCATATCAGGACATTTAAGGAAGCTTGCTGCAGAGCCAGAATAGAACATCAAGATGTGGTGTGCAGGTTATTTCCTTTTTCCTTAGGGGAAGAGGCTTATAATTGGTTCATTAGTCTTGGCCAAGCCTCTGTTGGTTCATGGGCTATCTTAGAGAAAGCCTTTCTAGACAGGTTCAAGGTCCCTATTGATCCATCTATGAACTACCATATGTTTGCTACAATCAAAAGATTTGAGAACGAGCTTATCGCCAATTTCAATGCTAGGTTCCAAAAAATGTTGTCCAAGTTAGTTGCCCCATATGTAGTATCTGATGCCTCTGCAAGGAGTATCTATTATTCAGCCCTGGATCCATTAACTTCCATGTTCATCAGGAGAACACATCCTGAGATCACTACATTGACAGGAGCTTTTCAAGAAGCTATCAAGGTGAATCAGCAGTTGATACCTACTCCTACTCTAAATATAGTATTTCCTACCTTGTCTGGCATGCATTCACAATATCCCATATCATATCCTACAACATATTCTCCACAATATCCTACACAATATTCTAATGGGGCAGTGGTACCCCCAGCTGTCCTACCTGCACCTTTACAAGTACCTCCACTAAGCACATGCCCCCTCCTAATGGAAATGGCCAATTGCCACAATATCCTGCACATGCTCAGGCACCTCAAGGTACTGATTTGTCTAACAATAACCATGGATCTTCTTTCTTCAAGCCTCAAACTGAAAATGTAGTAGCCAAGGCTTAAGAAGAAAAGGAGGAAATCAAAGAGATTTCTGCTCAATTGAGAAAACTCACCACAAAGATGACACATTTGAGAAATCAGGGGTTTTATTCCCAGTCAAGTCAAAATAAAAATTATTCCAATGACATACCCAATTATCTCGACAGAGGATATAACACCAATAATTTCAACAATAATGGTGGAAGTAACAATAATCCTCAAAGACAACCCAGAGTGTGGAACTCTAGGCCAAATAATGGCTCATTACCATCCCCCCTGGACAATCAGCCTCCTGGTGAAGCCAAACAGACTACTAGAGTCAACCTTGCTGAGGTAGCCCTCACTAATTGGTGCAGGATCCACAATACCAATGCACATGCGGAATTAGATTGTCCACAATTTAGAATTGCTGCTAGCATCTTTTAGACTGAAGTATCTAACACTTCTGGGAATCCACCTCATGCAGAAGGAAATGAGATTGTTCCTTGTGGATATGACTCAGCTTTTGTGCTGGAAACCTATATTAACCAACCTCATCAGAGTCACAACCAAATATGTGAGGAATCTGCCTTAACCTTTGAAACAAATTATGTTTTCCCCTTTGAGGATGAAAATGAACCTGCAAGAGAACATGAGGAAGTACATGCATATCAGCAGCAATATCCTGGTAATCATAATTATAACTTGAGGAGTAATGCTAATAGACCTGCTGGTCCATTGACATCATCCCTGCCTCCAAATAATTTCAATACACCTCCTGATCCTAAAGCTAGTAATAATCTGGGGTTTCCCAAGGTAAATGCTCAGTACTTGTCCCCTCAGAACACAGGATCAAAGGTTGTAAATACACCTCATGACTCTGACAAGTTAGTCAGCTATCTGGCTGATGAAATGAAGAAAATTAAGATTAGCATGTCCCTATCTGAGTTACTGAAAACTCCTGCCATCAAAAGGGCATTCATGAAATCACTAGATTATCTTGCTTCTAAGGAGGATAGTCATCTTTCAAGTCAATCCAGTGGCAAGGATCATGCTACTAGGGATAATATTGTCAAGCCTAAAGTGTCGGCTACAGTCCAAGCTGCTGAAACCTCCCACATGACCTTGTACAAAGATAAAACTGAGTCACCTCCGTTCCTTCTCACCGTAAGAATGTTCAGCAAGAACCTGCACAACTGTCTGGTTGATTCAGGGGCCTCTACGAATGTTATGCCCCTATCAATATGTAATGCCTTAGGACTACATCCTGCTAAATCCCTAAAGAAGGTCACACAGTTGGACAAAATAGAAGTAAGTGTAGTAGGAGAGTTAACTCATATCCACATGCAACTAGCATCTGATCCTAGAATTCAGTATTACATTGATATTCAGATAGTTGACATACCTGATACTTATGGGATGTTGCTTAGTCGAGACTGGTCCAAGACGCTTAATGGATATATGTCCACAGATTTTAGTCACATGTGGTTGCCATGGAAAGGTATACCTAATTAGATCAGGATTGACGCTGAGCCTAGAATGAAACATATGATCACTGAGTACAACCGAACAAATGAGATCCTGTATGTAGACGTAGAGCCTGGAGTTTATCGCATCAGGCCACAAACT
Source organism: Cunninghamia lanceolata (assembly GCA_027924645.1). Taxonomy (NCBI): domain Eukaryota; kingdom Viridiplantae; phylum Streptophyta; class Pinopsida; order Cupressales; family Cupressaceae; genus Cunninghamia; species Cunninghamia lanceolata. Next base: position 10,785,382 of record BSBN01000421.1, on the reverse strand, counting down.
GTCAAAATAGAAGAGATCTTGATGCTTGAGCTACATCATCTTCATGGTGATGATCCTCAGGAGGATGTGCCAGTCGTAGAACCTAATAATAACCCTGATAATGAGAATGAAATAGATTGCTTCAGAGACTTTGAAATGCATCTATCTAATCAAGTAAAACGTTGTCAATTGTTAAATATACCTGCTAATGATATTTTGATTGATGGATGGTGCAGATTACAAGATGAAGCACATTCAGAAAAGACCTGTGAAACATGCTTAGATATGATGATGCTGGAGCAGACATGTAGTGAGGCGTCATCATCATGTTCTGAGGTAAATACTACATCTAATGATGATGATGATGACACTAATTCTTATTTGTCTTCTATAGGAACTGAAGACTTGACAGATCATGGCGAAGATCATATCCTGAAAATAGAAGAAGTTCTAGTGTCTGACCAGATAAATGATATGAGGAAAGAAAAGATCACTCCTGGTAGTGATTGCTTTATGGAACCCGATTATGAGTTTTCTGATGAAGACAAAGGCAGCGATCTGACTAAGTTTGAAGAATTTCTAGTAAAAGAAATAGAGAAGACGACCCGACAGCATAAATCTCCCCACGAGGTTTTAATCAAAGGTTGGTGTAGGTTGCACGAGGCACCTCACTCAGAAACAACTTGTTCACTATGTTTACACATTTTGAAGAAGCATGCAGCTGCAGATCTAGAAGATCATCCTCCTGCTGAAGTGAAAGAGAAAATTGAAAAGCCATCAGGCTCACAAGAAAAAGGAAAGAAGAAACTTGAGGGTGATGATGTCCCTAAGTTAAAATGGATATCAGGCGGAGCAGCAGCCAGAGCTGCAAAGAGAAAAGAAAGTTCAAATAAATGTCCTGTTGAAGATAAACCTTGGATCCTGAGGTTTGATGGGTCTAAATCCAAGCAAGGTGCTAGGGTAGGAATTGATCTGATTGATCCGATCAAGAAATCCTATTTGGCAGCTTATAGATTACAGTTCCCCTGCACTAACAATGTAGCGGAGTATGAAGCTCTGATTCATGGGATACTATTTGCTAATAAGAAGAAGATAAAGATTCTGCATGTCTTCAGAGATTCGAAACTAGTGGTGAGGCAAGTAAGAGGAATCTACTCATGTAAATATAGAAAGCTGTCCAATTATAGACATCGGGTATGGGATCTGATTGAGGACTTTGACGCCTTTAATATTACTCATGTACCAAGAGAACAAAATCATAGGGCAGATGCACTTGCCCAAGCTGCTAGTACATTGGAACCACTGTCTATATCTGGTCTGAAAAGATTTTCAGTAGAACTGGTCTCAGTACCTTCAGTACCTGATAATGTGACCAATCTCCAAGTGTTTGATGATGATCAACATATCCTGGACTTCATTTCAAATAGAGACATATTTGAAGCTCAGATTATAGATGAGAATGGCATGGAAGATCATGTCTGGGAAGAGGATGAGATATTACAGCTGCCTAGCAACAGGATCCCCAAAGGTATGATCGAATTAGAAAGAGCTTTTGATTTGGATAATATGCTTAAATAGAAGGATCTGCCCAAGGTAGATGGAGGTCAGTATTCACAAGTGAATATTGGACAAGCTAATGACAAGAAAAGTGTCTTGTTGGGTAAGGTTTGCACACCAGAAGAGTTAGAAGGAATAATTCAGGCCCTCAAGGACTACATACATGTAATTGCATGGACTTATGATGAGCTGAAGACATATGACACCTCTGTCATAACTCATACTATACCTCTCAAGCCAGATGCTAAACCTTTCAGATAGAAGCAAAGGCTAGTCAATGCCTTGCTCAAACCAATAATTCTCAAAGAAGTCAAGAAATTGTTAAACGCCAGGATAATATTTCCTTTGAGGCATTCCACTTGGGTGGCAAATCTTGTGCCAGTCAGAAAAAAGAATGGAGACATCAGGTTATGTGTAGATTTCAGGAACCTAAACAGAGCATCAGAAAAGGACAATTATCCTTTACCATCATTGGATGAAGTTCTGCATATTGTAAATGGAGCCAAAATGATGTCCTTCTTGGACGGCTTTTCAGGATACAACCAAGTAATGGTTGACAAAATTGACAGATTGAAAACCGCCTTCACCACAAAGTGGGGGATATTTGCATATAGACGTATGCCATTCGGACTCATAAATGCTGGCGCTACATTCCACCGAACCATGGATATAGCCTTCAGGGGCTTAATAGGAAAATGTATAGTCATATACATGGATGACTTGACAGTATTCTCCAAGGAAAGGGGGAATCATGTTGCTGATCTCAGAAGTGTACTGAAGAAGTGTGAAGAGTACGGTATATCTTTGAATCCCAAGAAATGCATATTTGGGGTGATTACAGGAAAATTACTAGGCCACCTGATCACAAAAGATGGAATTATCATTGATCCTAGTAGGGTGGAATCTATCATGAAGTTACAACTTCCAGGAAGCAAAAAGGAACTCAAGTCTTACTTTGGTAAGATAAATTTTGTGTGGAAGTTCATTACCGGCTTTGCTGAGATTGTCAAACCACTAAATGCCATGTTGAAAAAGGATGCATAGATTGAGTGGACACCAGAAGCCAAAGCTGCATTTGAAGATATAAAGAAAGCCATTTCAGATGCTCCTGTCCTCATCAGTCCAGACTACACAAAAGATTTCTACATCTATTCATTTGCCTCAGAGCATACCTCTGCAGCAGTGTTAACTCAAAGAAATGAGGAGAAAGAAGAGAAACCAATTGCTTTCATGAGTTGTCCTTTCAGAGATGCTGAATTGAGATATGTAGATGTTGAGAGATAGGCACTTGCATTAGTCAGAGTAGTAAAGAAATTCAGACATTACATACTAAGAAGCAAAGTGATTGCCGTGGTACCTGATGTAGCAGTGAAGATGCTGCTGATGCAAAGTGAGCCTGGTGAGAAAAGAGCCAAATGGATTATTGTATTACAAGAGTATGATATGGAAATTACACCAATGAAGCTGGTAAGAGGACAAGCTTTGAGCCAGATGATATCTGAAATTGATCCAAACATCACTAGTCAGCAATATGTGATCAATGAGAAAGACAATAAAGAGTGGTACTCAGATATCAGGCACATCCTGATTACTGGAAGATGTTCGTCAAAAATGCAGGCTTCACAAAGAAGAGCCTTAAAAATAAGATCCCAAAAGTATATGATGAAGGGAGGAACCCTATTCAAGAAGAATTATGAAGGAATATACCTGAGATGTTTAGAAAAACCAGAAGCAAGTAGAGTCCTGACAGAATTACATGATAAGTTTGGAACGGCACATGGATCAGCATTGGCCACAACACATGCAATCCTCAAAGCAGGATATTACTGGCCTACAATTTTCAAAGACACAGCTGATCATGTTAAATGTTGTCATGTTTGCCAGGTTGCTGCCAATAGAGAGAAATATGCTGCACAACCATTGCAGCCAGTAATGGAAGAACAACCATTTGCACAATGGGGCATGGACTTCATAGGAACAATCAATCCTCCATCTTCCTCAGGTCATAGGTATGTTTTAACAATTACTGACTACTGTACTAGATGGACTGAGGCTATTAGCAGCAAAATTTGTACTGCAGATGATGTCATTAAATTTCTAGAGAGCAACATTGTCACCAGGTATGGAATTCCTTATGCTTTGGTAAGTGATAATGGGTTAGCATTCACTTCAACCAAGTTATCAAGTTGGGCTTTTGATCATGGGATCATACTTAAGTTTTCATCCAACTATTATCCCCAGGGGAATGGATTAGCAGAATCCACCAACAAGAATTTACTGAGTATCATAAGAAAGTTAATAGAGAAAAATCCTAGAGAATGGAATTCATTTCTAAAGTATGCCTTATGGGTTGACAGAACTAGAATAAAAACTGCATTAGGAAACTCACCTTTTCAACTAGTATATGGGGTGGATCCTATCCTCCCTGTAAAATTAAAAATTCCTACTCTGCAATTTGCCCAAGAATACCTAGGCACAGACAATAAACAAGAAGTCAGGTTGCTTCAGTTGATGCATTTGGAAGAAAAAAGGAGTCAAGCTATTGACCAATTTGCAAAACATCAGTCTGTTGTCAAACGCTGGTTTGACAAGAGAGCCAAAGTAAAAGCTTTCAGGATATCTGATTTGGTCCTGATATGGGATAAAGCCCATGAAAAGAAAGGTGACCATGGTAAGTTTGATAGATTGTGGATAGGTCCCTTTCAAATTTCTGAGATACTAGGAGATAGCACTTATAGGCTTAAGAACCTAACAGGTGAGGATGTCCCATTGCCAGTCAATGGACAATTTCTCAAACATTATTTCCAAGCTTGAATGACTTCATAACAGTCATGTGTATCATATTGTATATTTGTATAGTCATTTGTATAGTTTGTTTGTTTGTTTTGCCGGTTGAGACCTTGTTCTGGTAAGTCAGGATGATGCACTTCATCACCCTAGAAAATAACTAAATTGTTAAGGTTCAAGTGATGAGATCACATTTAGACATAGGTTATGATTCATTCTAAGAAGTGTTCATGATCAGGTTTGTGATATCTTTTCATCAGGGTGCCTTTTCTTGGTCAAAATGAATCAATCACAATGAAGCATCTAACAGCCTTGGGTTTGTTGAAAACACTAGTATAGGTGTTAAGTGAAAAATCTAAAGGGACTCCCTTGCTAATAGTACAATCTCCAACCTAAAGCTGCAAGTGACTATACCTTGTACAAATGAGCTGACGTGATGATATCAGATACGAATTTTAAAGAGAAAATTAGAAAAGAAATAAAATTAAGCCATCTAAGTAACTCTACCGGGGCTATAGACGCCTGCTGGCAGTGGGGCTGATGCAGAGTGGGACGCAACGGAGGCTAACTAACAGGAAGGAGTAGCCAATAATACAAACAGCATGATAAAATTCTCTATCGGCTGAACATCATCATCATATTTCCTAGAGACACCAACAGCATCATCACATTTCAACAGCATCATCATATTTCGGATGATCGCAAATATCCTCCTGTCGACTTCTATTTACCTCCTCCGTTTGTCGCCTATCATCATCATCATGATAATCAATGGGCGCAAACATCCTCCGGTTGCACTGTTCATCGGGTGCCAAATACAAGCGGCATCATCATGATATTCAGTATCACCTTCGTCAGCAGGATATCCAAATATCCGGTTGCTCCAAATATCCTGATGACGTTGCACTTCAACAACTTGCCTTTGATGCTCCACTGCCCGACGATACAAGCAACAGCATCATGATATTGTTCATCCGGTTCCTCGAAACCTCCTGATGATGCTAATACAACTTCCTGCCTGTGCCGATACCTTACCACTTAGTGACAACAGGATAAACTCGCATTGAGGGATTTCTTAATATCCTGATGACGATGACGTCATATCCTGATGACGATGACGTCACACATCATCCTGATGAACTCTTCAACACTTAGCCAAAAAAACTTAACTTTCACACCCGCATCCGTTAGCGATATGCGGATGATGAACTTCCCCGAGAGATGATCCTGACTGCGATATATACACTGAGTATATATCCAACTCAAAACATCATGATGCACTTGCAACATGCAAACTTCAACAACTTCATGACCCGATCCTGATGGCGATGGATTCGCAGATGATGATGCGACTCGTTCCGACTGGAAACGCACATGCAGACTCCTGTGTATCCTTCCACTGCATGTAAGCACTCCGAACCACTCTATTTCACAAAGATCATGTGACGACCGGGCCGGATCACCTTCAAACCAAAATCTAACAACTTATCTTCTAGACCTAGCACATGAGGATGCTAGGCTGGTTTACAGCATGCTCCTAACAGATCTCCTGAACAATGCAATGCATAAACAGAAAACACAAATGCAACCTAAGCTATGATACAGGACCATTCCACCGATTTGCAGGATCAACCGGTGGAAGGGTTGAAAGTGCCCATTAATTTGCAAACAGAAAAGGAAATCAACATAGATACAACCAGATAATGCAAAAGATGAGATCTTATTCAATTGAAATTCAATGTCCTGAATACAGCTTCACAATGTCTGAACTGCTCTCCTGAATCTCAACTCAACACAACACCAGTACATCTAGCAACATCAATATCAATCTCAATAATCAATCTGTCTAAACCCTAACAGATCGAAGGTATATATAACAAATCCTTCGAGTACTACCAACTCACTTCCCAGCGGCTGGGAGCTTCCAAGCGGCTGGGAGAGAGGACAACTCAGACTATCTTATCCCGATCTCTAACTGCCTACACATACTCCTAGGCTGAACTAATACATAGCATCGGTCCAGTGGACCTTATTACATGAAGAAGTCAAACATACTAAAAATAGGCTATCCTGTCATCATACTGATAATTATCCTATATCCTGATCATGTACGTCATCATGCGGACCTATATCCTGATCATGTATGGGTGCTCCTGCACCATACTCCCCAAAAGAAGAAATCTCAAGTCCACTTGAGATGAGAGTATCAAGGTCGGCACCATGTTTCTGTATCTGTTCTGCAGTCATCCATACTGCTTCAGAATTCGGCTGTCCCTTCCAAGAGACGAGGTACTCCAAGTACTTGTTGTTCCTGGTCTGTTTGACCACTCTAGTGTCCAAAATCTGCTGTATCTGTGGAGGATCATGTTGAGGAATGTCTTCAGCAACTGTATCCTGTAGGATATCCTGATCTGCATCTGGATTAGCCTTGTATGGAGTTAAATCACATACATTGAAGATAGGAGATAAACCAAGATCAGGTGGGAGTTGGATCTCATAAGCATTCTGTCCATGCTTTTGCAAAATCTGACATGGTCCAACTTTCTTTTGCATGAGCTTAGTATACTTCCCCTTAGGAAGCCTGTCTTTCTTCAAGTGAACCCAAACCAAATCTCCAACAGCAAATTGAACATCCTTCTTCTTCTTGTCAGCATACTCCTTATACTTTAAGGTGGTTTGCTGGAGTTGGGTCTTAACCTGATCATGAACTTCTTTGATTGCTTCAGCAAAAGCTTCTCCATCTACACTAACAGGATCTGCTGTAGGTAGCTCTCGCAACTCCAAAATACCTCTGGGATGCATTCCATACACTACCTGAAAAGGCGATTTTCCTGTGCTCCTGTTGACAGTATCATTATATGAAAACTTAGCTTGAGACAGAATATTGTCCCACTTCTCTCCATGCTGTTTTGTCAAGCATCTAAGTAGATTCCCCAAGGAACGGTTCACAACCTCAGTTTGTCCATCCGTTTGAGGATGATATGCAGAGGAAAAAGATAAATTGGTTCCCAATGTCCTCCAAAGGGTTCTCCAGAAGTGACCCACAAACTTCACATCTCTGTCTGAAACTATGCTCAAAGGCAATCCATGAATTCTGACAATCTCCCTGAAGAATAAATCTGCAATATATGAGGCATCTGCAGTGGTTTTGCATGGCAAGAAATGTGCCATCTTACTGAATCTATCCACTACAACAAAGACACTGTCAAATCCTCTCCTGGTCCTTGGTAAACCTAAAACAAAATCCATACTGATACTTTCCCACGGTCTGGAAGGAATGGGTAAGGGCTGATATAACCCTGCATTAGTTGACCTGCCTTTAGCCTTCTGACATATCACACAGGTTTCTACAAATTTCCTGACATCTGACTGCAACTTAGGCCAGAAATAATGCCTCCTGACCAGATCAAGAGTCTTGTCTAGACCAAAATGACCTGCCATGGCTCCACAATGTTTCTCCTTGATTATATTCAACCTCATAGAACACCTTGGGATACACAACTGTCCACCCTTGAACAGCAATCCATCCTGGATCAGGAATTCAGAGAACTCAGCATGGTATTTCTCCCCAAAAGAAGTATAGACCTGATATATCTCTCCAAAATCTGCATCAGACTCATACATGGTCTTGAGTGAATCAATACCAACACTCTCTAACTGAATCTGATTGACTGTGAGAACTCTTCTGCTCAAAGCATCTGCAACTTTGTTCTTAACCCCTTTCTTATGCTTCAAGGTAAAAGTGAAAGCCTGTAAGGTCTCTACCCACTTCATATGTCTGTGGTTCAGCTTCTCCTGGCTGTTGATGAAACTCAAAGCCTGGTTGTCTGTGAAGACTATGAACTCCTTTGGCATCAGGTAATGCCTCCATTTCTTTAGGGACTGAACTAAAGCATACATTTCCAGATCATATGATGAATACCTTTTCTTAGCATCATTGAGCTTTTCACTGAAAAATGGAGTACAGCTCCAATGGCCATGTGACTGGCATCACACTCTACCTGAAAGATCTTGTTGAAATCTGGAAGTGCAAGGACTGGCTGCTGTGCCACCTTCCTCTTCAATGCCTCAAAGGAATCATCTGCTCCTTGAGTCCAAACAAACCTGCACTTCTATCCTCCTTTGATGGTATCCAGCATGGGTGCACAAATATGACTGAACCCTCTGATGAACTTCCTGTAGAAGGTTGCTAACCCATGGAAACTTCTGACTTCATTCATGGTCTGTGGAGTTGGCCAATTCAATATGGCACTCACCTTCTCCTTATCCATCTGCAACTTTCCTTGTGAGATGACAAAACCTAAATAGGTGATCTCCTTTTTCATGAACAGACACTTGTCCAAGTTTATCATCAGCTTCTCTTCATGTAGCCTCTTGAGAACCAGATCTATATGCCTGAGATGTTCTTCTCTGGTGTTACTGAAAATCAGAATGTCATCTAAATAGACTATGACAAACTTACCAATGAATTCCTTCAGAACCTCATTCATCAGCCTCATGAAAGTACTAGGGGCATTAGACAAACCAAATGGCATAACCTTCCATTCATACAAACCTTCATTTGTTTTGAATGCTGTCTTCCACTCATCACCTGGTCTAATCCTGATCTGATGGTACCCACTCTTCAAGTCTATTTTTGTAAAGTACTTAGCATTTCCCAAACAATCAAGTAAATCCTCAATTCTGGGGATTGGAAACCTATACCTGATTGTGATCTTGTTGATGGCTCTGGAATCTGTACAAAGCCTCCAAGTGCCTTCCTTCTTTGGTGCTAGTACAGCTGGTACTGCACATGGACTCAAACGCTTTCCAATCAGACCTGAATTCATTAATTCTTCAATCTGCCTGGCTACTTCTACATTCTGTTCTGGGGTAAGCTTATAAGCTGCTTTATTTGGAAGTGTAGACCCTGGAATCAAGTCTATGCAATGACTGATATCTCTGACAGGTGGTAGGGATCTTGGCATTCCCTCTGAGATGACACCTTTGTACTTATCCAATAACTCTTGGACAGCTGGGTCTATCAACCTTGGCTTCTTCTCTTTCTTGGCTTCTTGCTGTTGTTTCTTATTCACACTCAGACATGGGATTAGGGCATATGCAACTGCACCTTCTGCTGCTACTTCTTTCATGAACTGTTTGCCTACCATCAGCATGACCTTCACTTCTTTGCCTTTAGACTTCTCCTCTTTCTCCTTCAATGGGAATAACGTTACTTCTTTACCATCTTTAGTGATTTTATAGGTGTTTTTAACACCATCATGCTGTGCCTTCAGATCATATTGCCATGGTCTACCAAACAAAAGGTTGCAAGCATCCATCTTGGTGATATCAAACAACAACTTATCCTTATATCCACCAATCTGAAATTCTACCCAAGCCTGCTCTTCTACAGTTGTCTGCTGACCTTGAGTAAGCCATGAGACTTTATAGGGAGATGGGTGAGACAATCTCTTAAGTTTCAGCTTTATTACCATTTCTTCAGACACAAAGTTCTCAGTAGAACCAGAATCAATCAAAACTTTACAAGCCTTACCTCATGCTTTGCAAGTGGTTCTGAAAAGGGACTTCCTTTGAGGGGCTTCTTTGTCAGGTACCTTCATGGTAGTCACTGTTCTTCTCATCATCAGGGACTCTCCACTTTCTGGATATCCATAATTCTCAGGACCATTCACACTCTGAAATTCATTAGAGCTTGTCCTACTTTGATTATCAGGTTCATTGACCAGATGTGTCCTCCTTTCTCCTGCTGAGCTTGTGGCCTTGTCTGGACATCTGCTGGCTATATGGCCTTCTTTGTTACAGTTGTAGCATCTGATGGATCCTCTGCCCTGGGATCTTCCTCTGTAAGGTCTTCTACCTCTGAAGTTTCCTTGCTGACTGAAATTCTCTCTCTGATTCTGACCATTGTTGCCCTTGCTATTGTCCTGACTGGATTCTCCTTGATATCCCTGTCCATGTCCTCTGCCTCTGAAAGGACTTCTTCCACCTCTTTGTTGTCTTCCTCTTCCTCTATTGTTTTGGTCTTGTTTTCTCTTCAGCTTTTCTTCCACTTTCAATGCCAACTGAAAGCTTTTCTGCACTGTATCTGGGTTATGCAGACTGAGATCTTCTTGAATATTAAACCTCAATCCATTAAGGTATCTGGCTACCTTTTCCTCTTCACTTTCTTTCACCTTTGTCTTCATACAGAGTTTCATGAACTCTTCTGTATATGAGCTGACATCTAGCTCCTTCTGCTTCAGGTTCTGCTTCCTCTTGTGTAACTGGATACTGTAATCCAAAGGAATATAAGCCTCCTTTACCAATTCCATCATCTTCTTCCATGTGGCAACTCTACGTTTTCCCTCCTGCACTCTATCATCCTGAACAAAGTTCCACCATGTCAAGGCAGCTTCTTTCATCTTTGACTGTGCTATCTTCACTCTCTGCTGTTCTGGTATCTCCTCTGTTACAAAGAAATTGTTCAAACAGTCTATCCATTCCATTACTGAATCAGGGTCCATCTTACCTGTAAATACTGGCAAATCCAGCTTCACATCCATGGTTCTCCTCTCCATGGCCTTGAGGGCGTTCAACAGCGGTCTCTGGTCTGCAGGAACGACCTCCTCGCTCCAATTAGGGATATCTTCTTCTTCCCTATCATCTTCTCTACCAGAACCTACTCTGCTCCTCAACTTTGCTAACTCATCTTTCAACTCCTGATTCTGAGCCTTCACGGCCTTGCTTTCTGCAATCTGTTTCTTCACCAGAACTGCCAACTCAGCGTTGGTCATCCTTGCTGGAACCTCAGATGTTCCTTCTTCGTCTGACATCCTGCTTATCCTTTCCAGAAGATCCTAACCTTTGCTCTGATACCACTATGATGCAGAGTGGGACGCAACGGAGGCTAACTAACAGGAAGGAGTAGCCAATAATACAAACAGCATGATAAAATTCTCTATCGGCTGAACATCATCATCATATTTCCTAGAGACACCAACAGCATCATCACATTTCAACAGCATCATCATATTTCGGATGATCGCAAATATCCTCTTGTCGACTACTATTTACCTCCTCCGTTTGTCGCCTATCATCATCATCATGATAATCAACAGGCGCAAACATCCTCCGGTTGCACTGTTCATCGGGTGCCAAATACAAGCGGCATCATCATGATATTCAGTATCACCTTCGTCAGCAGGATATCCAAATATCCGGTTGCTCCAAATATCCTGATGACGTTGCACTTCAACAACTTGCCTTCAATGCTCCACTGCCCGACGATACAAGCAACAGCATCATGATATTGTTCATCCGGTTCCTCGAAACCTCCTGATGATGCTAATACAACTTCCTGCCTACGCCGATACCTTACCACTTAGTGACAACAGGATAAACTCGCATTGAGGGATTTCTTAATATCCTGATGACGATGACGTCATATCCTGATGACGATGACGTCACACATCATCCTGATGAACTCTTCAACACTTAGCCAAAAAAACTTAACTTTCACACCCGCATCTGTTAGCGATATGCGGATGATGAACTTCCCCGAGAGATGATCCTGACTGCGATATATACACTGAGTATATATCCAACTCAAAACATCATGATGCACTTGCAACATGCAAACTTCAACAACTTCATGACCCGATCCTGATGGCGATGGATTCGCAGATGATGATGCGGCTCGTTCCGACTGGAAACGCACATGCAGACTCCTGTGTATCCTTCCACTGCATGTAAGCACTCCGAACCACTCTATTTCACAAAGATCATGTGACGACCGGGCCGGATCACCTTCAAACCAAAATCTAACAACTTATCTTCTAGACCTAGCACATGAGGATGCTAGGCTGGTTTACAGCATGCTCCTAACAGATCTCCTGAACAATGCAATGCATAAACAGAAAACACAAATGCAACCTAAGCTATGATACAGGACCATTCCACCGATTTGCAGGATCAACCGGTGGAAGGGTTGAAAGTGCCCATTAATTTGCAAACAGAAAAGGAAATCAACACAGATACAACCAGATAATGCAAAAGATGAGATCTTATTCAATTGAAATTCAATGTCCTGAATACAGCTTCACAATGTCTGAACTGCTCTCCTGAATCTCAACTCAACACAACACCAGTACATCTAGCAACATCAATATCAATCTCAATAATCAATCTGTCTAAACCCTAACAGATCGAAGGTATATATAACAAATCCTTCGAGTACTACCAACTCACTTCCTAGCGGCTGGGAGCTTCCAAGCGGCTGGGAGAGAGGACAATTCAGACTATCTTATCCCGATCTCTAACTGCCTACACATACTCCTAGGCTGAACTAATACATAGCATCGGTCCAGTGGACCTTATTACATGAAGAAGTCAAACATACTAAAAATAGGCTATCCTGTCATCATACTGATAATTATCCTATATCCTGATCATGTACATCATCATGCGGACCTATATCCTGATCATGTATGGGTGCTCCTGCACCAGGGGCTCTACTTAGGGAGATTGTATAGATAACCTTGTCGGGGCTATAGAATCCTGCTGGCAGCAAGGCTCTATCCAGGTTGGCTATGAGGGATGATCTCCAACTATGTAGTTTAACACCAGTTACTTATGTTTTCAACTTGCTTTCAAGATGAGGATAATTAATCATATGCACACACCTGATCTTTGGTTAGCATTGTTACCGTGATGAAATTTTATCATTTAGAGTATCAGGATACTTATATTTAGATGGAATTAAAATACTATACATGAATGCGATCGCATCGCTTGAATCATTGGAATTTGTTTGTTTTCTTTGGTGGCAAGTTGTTGTGTGGTTACACAACACGCCCCATTTTGACTTGGCAAAACAAGGACCCAACTTTTTGGCTTGGCTTGTTTGCTCTCTGGCGGTTTGGTAAAAGTAAGTCAAGTGCATCATCATGTGGAGTTAGGATGAGGTAAGTCACCATTATGAGGTTAGTTTGTCAAATTTCATATTTCATTTCTGTGACCTCATAGGTTGAAAGAGTACTAAAATTCATGTAGGTTTGTCCTTTACATCATCCTGATATTCTTCAGGATGTGAGAGTTATGAACGGTCAAAGTTTCGGTCAAACCTGATATTTGTAAGAGGAGGGATCATATTTTTATAGATTGTCATCTTTTTGAAGATCATCATCATATTTGAAACATCCCTCGATAATATCCTGTGGCTCGAATATCCGGACGTCCATTTTAAGTAATAATAAGTCCTTCCTGTCAAGCGGTCTTTTGTATCGTGAGCGTCATGTTTTCAAATGTAACTCGATATTTCTTAATATCCTCCTGACGCAAAATGTAACCCTTAGCAAATATCCTGATGATGTCATCCAAACTAGATAAACGAAGAAGCAAATATCCTGATGACATCATCACATTCACATTTCGACAGGATATTTTCCAAACATGATCATGTTCGCCTAACATGACGATGACATCATGGTGCCTTTCCGATACAAAGAACGAATATCAGGATGACGTCATCCCGATATTCCAAAAGAGGGACATCTAAGTTTGTCTTGTCATCATCATATTTTGAAACATCACCCGATTCACTGAAATATCCTCCTGATGTACTAAACATAAACAAAGGTGCTTTTGTCACCCTAATCTTGTCGCGATAACAATTTCAATATGAGGGAGGAGGATGATATTCAAACTCAACCTGATATTTGTGAATATCATCCTGCCCTCATGATATCCTGTCATATGGATATCCCCCTACTCCTGTTGCCGCCATTATCATTTAATGCGCGCAGACATGGTAGGTAGTTCCTGCCGGCCCCGGAACCCAATGAAACACCTGGCAAGATCCTGCATTTTCGCACAAATAATCAAGGAATGTAATCTAACTTGTCAGAGTTGCCCTAAGTGTACCCTAACTGCACGGTTAAAAGGTAATTCAGCTGCCATCTTCACATTTACCTTGCGATAAACTTGTTTTACAGAGCACCAGCTTCCATATCCGCGTACTAGCTACCGTTGTGCCATTTGAACTCACAAACAGAAGGAAACAGGTGATCATCAGCTGAACTAAGAACATTGTTGGTAATCCACTGGTATAAAAGAGAAATCTGCATAACCAGGTAAGTAAATGAAACACTCATCATGTCATTATTGTTCAGGTATGATGATAGAAGTTTTGGTTTATGCATGTACTGGTGAAGAAATACAGTAGGCATAGTGATTTTAATTGCAATATGTATGCATGTATATACCTGTTGTGAGTTAGGATTGTTGTTAAGTGTAGGTACTCATGGCTGACAAACGGTACGTTAAATGTCAAGAAGAATTCAGTAGGCCTATGTTCTCTTCTCAGAGGGGAATCCTATTCAAATATGGAGCAATTACAGATACCCATCAGGGGAGCACTAATCTGGAGGCCTGGTCAGCTAAACTGAATGATGGGCAAGACAAGAGTCCTGTGCTGGACGCAGTATTTGTGTCAGGAATGTGGAACGCTGCTGGTTTCCCAGATTCCATGGAATCTCTGGAGCTAGTTATAGAATGTGCCTGGAATTATAATCCTCAGACGAGGCAGGTGGTAAAACACGGGAGGATATATGCAGACCTCTCCATCAAGGGTCTCTCCCAGACATTTGGATTGTTGTTGAGCAATAAAGTAAAAAGTGTGGACCTGAGGAAGGTAGAAAGGGAGTATGAGGCCAACAAGAAATCGGCCAGAAAGAACATGTATCAATGGCGAGCAGAGAACAGCACATATCCTGCTGCAGCTAAACTCCCAGTACATATGTTTAAGTATGATTTCAGTGAGGAGTACCAGTATATGATTGCACTCCTGAGTCAAGTAATAGGCCAACCTGATACTGGTAGTTTCAGGGATTGGATGTATGGAGTTATAATGATGTGTATGTATTCAAACACCAAGCCACTATGGGGCCAAATAATAAGTGATGCTCTGCATGAGCAGCTGATGAACCTGGGAGGTTCAAATTGTGCATTTTTCATGACATCCTATATTGTTTATTCTTGTGCTTATAGAGGCACTTTTGATGCCTTGGTTACAGATGGAAAGCTCACAGGCATAAATGCTACATACATCTGGGATCACCATCCCCAGCTACAGAGAACCAACTACTTCAGGAACTACAAACTGGTCAATGATGCATTCTCTATGCATCTGGTAAGGACCATGGAAGAGGACAGAACAAAAAGATTGAGCATGGAAGCTCAAGAAGTAGTCTACAGGCATGGAGCCTGTTATATCCAGTTTGCAACCTTCTCTTACATAAGGGTTGAAGGTTTTGAGGAACATCCCCTCATGCTGCCGAGGTATCCTACCGATGTAGTGATATTAATGGAATTCATCAGGCAGGGCTCCGTGATGATAAAGATGTACAAGGATGCCAAGAAGTTGCCACCAATTTTGTTCCCGGTCAGCATTGGCAACTATATGTGCCCTAACTCTGATAATATAAAGAAGGTGATGGTCACCCTGAATAAAATGAACCTGCAGCCTTTTCCGATAACAAGACCATATGATCCTTACGGCAGGATACAGAAGATACTAGGAAAGCCTATTCATCAGAGGCACCTAGAGGATTTTTGGACTAACTGCGAAGATGAGGCAGAAGCCAGGAGAAGACAGTATCAGAGGTTGACTCTGAACCAAATTAGGACTTTTGATTGTATCTCCCTTCCCCAATAATTGAAGAAGGATGATGGCAGGATAATGGCAGATGAATATGAACAGAAAAAGATATACAATGACACTATCTCTACACCTAACCTCACCATGCAAGAAGATATATCTTTGGACCCATTCATTGCCAGGACCATACAACTGACTCAAGCTTGGGTCGATGATCAGGTGGAGGCATTGAAAAAGAAAGGTGTTGCCATTATGGTGGACAACAAAAAGAAGGGACAGGATAATCCTGGGGAGGTATATGATGACTTCTTGCTTGAGAAAAGGAAGACTAAGGGAGATAAGTTACCTCCACCATAGCAACAGAGCAAAAGTCCCCCAAGGGGCAAGAAAGTGGATAAACAACCCAAGGGGGTTATAAATGACAAGGCAGTGTTTACAGCTGAGGAGGCGGCAGGATCAGGATCAGAGTCAGAATCCCCTCCAAAGAAAGAAAAGCCCAAGAAGAGTAAGACAACACAGGCTGGAATCACTAAGACCCTAGAAGTGGGTCAATCCTTGGGAAAACGTGATACAGAGGATATCTTCATGGAGGAAGAGCCTGAAGAAGAAGAGGCTCCGTTAATAATAAAAAGGAAGAGGAGAGCTCCACAAGTGCTGGTCTCTACCACACCTAAGAAGCAAAGAACCTCCATGAGAGGTGGAATAAGTGAACCCCCTACACTATTACAAGGGGAAGGTAGTGAAGTACCAAAGGAACTTCAACATAATGTTCCACTTCCTACCATAGTCATGTTCAAAACTGAACTTGTGGAAGAACAACTAAAAGAAACCTCCCAAACACAAGCAGAAGGACATGTCTCGCTTGATGAGACAATAAATTTGTCTGACGATGAGGTAGTGTAGGATGTGGCTACACAGAAGATGGAAACACTTGCTGCTGATATAACTATGACTCCTCATGAGCGTCCACCAGTTCAAACTATGCTTGAGGAGATGAAACAAGTAGAAGAAGAGCAAGAAAAGAGTCTAGAGCAGGTGGCTCAAGAGATAGGGCTAGAAGCATTGATCACAGAGGTGACAAGTCCTGTAGTGGTGGATCTGACAGAGAAATAGGATGCAAGTCCTGAACAGCCAGCAGGATCACCTGACAAAGGCCACCCAACCGAAGAGATAGAGATGGCAGAATCAAAGGGCCATGCTCTTGAAACAGGCCAAGATCCACAGGACACATCAGAGGAACCTGCTATAGTAGAGGTTCAGGAAGCATGAGCTGATGAAGAGAAAGAAGCGCTAGAGGATCCAGCTGCCAAAATACAAGAAGTTGATAGTGCAGGCTTAGAAGAAATAATAGTTGCAGAACAACAGCCAACACCTCAGGCAGGATCTCCATTATCTGGTGAAGTAGATAAGTAGCAAGGGGAAGAATTGGGAATAGCTGAAGTAATGACAGAAGAAGGTCATGATCATCATGATCAGCAAATAGACGCGCCACAGGGTTCCCCACACCAGGAAGATGCTCCCCCAGAGAAGGAAATTCCTCAATAGGAGGAGGTGCCGCAAGATCAACAACAAAGCAAGCATCATGAAGAAGAAAAGGAAAAGTCACCATCTCCACAACATCTATTGATAGAAACAGGAGATATAGGTGAACATCATGATGATGCTGAAAAACATGATCAGGTACCTCCATGGTTAGCAAAAGAAGTAAATGTTGAAGAGGAGCTTGAAATTCAAGAGTTCGACGTCTCCACCTTGTTCTCTGCCGATCTAATGAAACCCAGGAGGAAGGCCAGAATGACTTCGGCCATCAAAAGAGATCCGGTGACAAGGAGAAGGACCGCACAAATTGCAATACCTGTGGTGGAGAAAGAAAAAGGTAAAATCACTGTGGATGAATTTCAAATTAGCACAGTTGATTTGGGCTTTGCTAATGAGGACCAAGAAGGTCAGGAGGGCAAAGACATCATTAACTCTCTGATTCAAAAGGTGAAAAGAGAGAAGGAGAAGAATAAGCAACATAAAGAGCACATTGCTCAGTTGCATGCCTATATCAAAGGGCTGACCAATCCTGATGATACCACAACTGAACGTGCAGTCCCATTGACTGCCATTTCTCAGGAGGACGTAAATAAATTGGACCTCATGAAGCATGAGGCATCCGTAATAAGGAAATGGATGTCATCCGCATTGGATGATGCTGTAGAAATAATGAAGGCTTCTTTGAAGAGGTGGAGCATTTTGAGTGACTCCAAGACCAAAGTGGATAAATTGCAGATGCAGACCAGGAAGAGGTCCTACAAATTAGAGAGAGTCCTGAGCCTTTTAGGGGAAACAAAGGGGATAAATCCTCAGCTGCTTATCAGTAAGCAGGTGCTAAATAGTAATACTGCGTTATTAATAGATATCTAGTATAAAGACACTCAGTTTGAGTGTGGAGTCCTCAAGAGGTGTAATAATAAGCTGAGAGATATCAACATGAGGCTACGGGATTTAATGGATGAAGAAGCGGTGATATTGGAAGCATTAGAAGGCAGGGTGGAAGGTAAAATAGAAAATCAAGATGAAGAGTCTGCCATCAAAGCTATACACAGCAACTTCCAATCAGAGACAGATGGTCCACTTGTCCCTTTGACAGAAGAACTGATAGATAAAATAATGAGAATCAAGGTCCAGATGGAGAAGTATAATGAAACACTGCAGGATAGGAAGAACAAGCTGGATAACAACAGAGACAAGTATGAAGCACATAAGCACGCCATTGTCAAAGCAAAGACTCAAGATGGCAGAGGAATAGATCAGGTTGTGCACTCATACGAGCAGGTCCGCAGTAGTATGCAGCCCCATATGCAGCAGCATCATCATCAGGATAGTGAAAGTTTGGAAAGTGATGCACATGATGATGACCCGCATGAATCAGCTGAGGAGCATGATGAAGATACATCATGAAGGGGATTATAGGCATAAGTAGTATAGATAGTTGCTAGCTGGCAACTTGTGCCATTTTGTAAAAGTTGACAAAGTCAAGAGAATCATGACCATAGATTTGTATTGATAAATCAGGATAATGGATCTTTTGTAATGGATTCCTCACCTTATTCTATAAAAGGTGGTGGAGTGCCTAGTTGAAAACATTCGAAACTTAATTGAAATCTATTTGCTGAAATATTCAGGGCTCATTTCAAAGTTATTGCATATGTACATGTCTTTTGCATACTTAATGAAAGAGAAGAGTATTTCGATTACAAATCTTCATAAATCTTGAGTAATCTGCTTCTGAATTCTAGATATGTGCTTTGATTTGCTGTGTCCCTTGGAGTGCTCATCATGTTGCATGTATTATTTTCATTCCTCATCCTCTGAAGTTTGCATCAACTGTATCTAGCTGTGGAATATCCTGGTGAACATATAGTTTGATTTCTTCTCCTCATGACAGTATCAAGTATGTATGTGGATCAATAGCTAAAGGTTCAACATTAAATAGAAGCATTTCTTAAATAATTTTTTAGTTTCAGAGCATTTCATCTCCATAATTGCAAATAATTGATAATCTTAAGCAAATAACATAAATATGCAGACATCTCGTAGATAATCGTAAATATTTAGCATATTTGAATACAAAGCACGTAGAATTGAAAATATCATGCAAAGATTGAGGTATTTCCACACATTATCAGCAAATAACTACATAATATAACTTCTCTATAAAGAATTTTTGCAGGAATGTCATGATGATGATGAAATTCCACGTAAGGCCCCAAAATGGAAACAGCAACTCACATTAACCTCTGAGTGACTTCAGATGATTAAGACCTAATCACCGAAGACTTGGGATCCTGAATTCTTTGAATTCATAGTATCTTTCAAGATGAATAAAGGTTAATGTGTACTTTTATTCTATGTTTGTTTGTGACTAACATCATGACCAATAGGAATTAGTCCTCCACAGGCTGCAACACACTACAGCTACCATCACTAGGCTCTAGAATCTTTCACCTTCTATAACCCCTAAATCAGCTAGGGTTTATGTTTTCCCACCTATTCTTGACTCTACACTTGCCCCCTTAACTCTACTACTACCTAGGGTCCCCAAAAATAGCCATAAATAACACTTTTTGGTGGCCTCCAGCTAAATTTTGAAATTTACAACTCCCTATAAAAGTAGGTAAACTTCCGGGAAGCATAACTTTTGATCCGGGTGTCCGATTGACAAACCGTTTTAGGCGTTGAAAAGCTCACGATGTGAACTATCATGCTGAAAATTTGTAAATGGATTTTCATCAACTTTTTGGGATGTTTAGGGAAGTTTTAGTGCCTCATATCTTGTTTCAAAAAATTTTAGGGGCTTTTTAGAAAACAAAAACTTTAATATCTTTAAGCTCACAAATGATCTTTACCTGATTCCTTCGCCAAAGGTCTTATATTTCCATTTAGTAACTTTCTACAAGTTTTTGCTTCAATCCATGCCCAACTATAAACTTTCCAAAAATAGTAGGTAGACTTTCCAAAACAGGTAGGTTGCTATTTTTAGCAGTTTTGGAAAAACTAAAAGTCCTACATTATTATTCTGGATATTATGGAACCAGAAACACTAATTATGGAAAGAAATGAAAACAACTACAATGATTTTGAATTAGCTTCTTTTTGGGTGATGCAAGATTGCCCTTACACCACTGGATGCTCCTGCATCAAGTTCAAAGCCTAGAAGTGATCCATTCTTATCTTCTTTCTTCTTTTCTCAGTGGCCAGTGAGTCCACTTGGATAGTGAGCCCACCTACAGTGAGCATTCTCTCTTTTGGATAGTGAGCCTTTGTACTTCAATATTGCTACTACATTATATTGCGAGGTAATCCTCACCGTGGTTTTTCCATTTTAGGGTTTTCCACATAAAATCTGGTGTTGTCTTGTGTATGGTGTTGATGTGTTTAAGTTTTTGTTATTTTATTTTCATGTTTAATCATCATAATAGATTAAGGGTTTACGTGAACTGATGTGGGTATGAATATGTTTGTGAGGGTTTGAAATTTCTGATACAACTGATTCACCCCCCTCTTAATTGTCTTGTGCATTCAACAGATAGCACCTATCTCCTAGAAGCAAAGGTGTCAAAGGACTAATTTGAGACCGCCCAAGTCTTGACTAGAAGATTCTACCTGAGGTATGAACTAAAAAGATGTTGCAGATACTACCTTGATGCCAAATTTGAGGTCAGAAAGGACAAAAAGACTAGGGTACCACCACCCAAGTCTTTGTTAGAGAAATATTCCATAATTGTTGTTAGAACTTAAAACCATGATTTTCACTTAGTCTTCATGTATCTTCATATTCTATAAATCTCACTCCTGTAACCTACACACAAGATGAAAAGAGAGGGTTTGGGGGTTATGTTGTTTAAGGACTTTCCTTAGTCAAATCCCAGGATAACATTCAAGCTTCCCAACATCATTGATTGATAGAGAGTGTGTGCCCTCATGGGGGCAGAGCCTAAAAACAATGATAATCAGATGAATCAAATGATGATAAACAATAATTATATCACTATGTGATGATCCCTTAGAATGATGGAGATCCTTAACTCCTAAGGTGGATAGTTGATAGCTTCATGCCTACAACAAACACATAATAACAATATAAAAATCTTCTCTAGAATCACAATGAATGCTCTTGCTTGCTTTCCTTCAATATCATAAGTTATCTATCTCTATCATGCTTACAAATGAACTCAAAAACACACTTATATATGCTTTCCTACTCACAATCATGAAATTAAACCAAAAGAGCCGATAAGGAGAAACCTTTTGAAAGGTCCCAGGCTGACATAACTTGAATTTTGCCCTAAACAATCAAGAGGGACTTAGGCAGTGGCACCCAAGTCTTTCAGCTCCTCTTAGGTCTGGGATAAGATAAAACATGGGCCCCTTATTCCAATTTTACATTGGTGTCATGCTATTTTGCATCAAGATGAATGCTAGAATGTATAATGTAATAAATAGGACCTAGGAGCTAGACAAGGAGGTAAAAAGACAAGTGGATATTTTTTACTCCATAACATTTAGCCCCCACTTTAATGTCTATATGATCTTAAGATCAGTACATGCATTAAAGTATGGTTGAAAACACATCAAGCACATCAAACACTAGAGTGAAGATACACCCTACGTTTGGAAGACCACCTCTAGCCCCCAACCTTAGGCAAACATAAGGAAACACTTGAAAATCATGCAAAACACACATAAGACAGTAAAGAAGCATGCAATACACGAAGAAGACATGAACACAGTCATGCAATACTTAAGGTATACATGGAGAAAAGACATGATTAACAATAATACTACCCTAACTAGGTCATGGGGGAGCTCATCGCTACATGCCACAATAAAAAACATGTAAAAAAACATAGTGTGGGGGGAGCTCATCATTACACAGCTCCACAAAACACACATAACACATGGCATGGGGGGAGCTCATCACTACGCACCTCCACAAAACATGCAAGACACATGAAGAACACATGAAATACACACATAATACATGAGCGCCATAGAGTGTGTCATTGACCAACTATACGTCTTATACAAATAAAACACGAGTGACAGAGAGGATCTCATTGCTACATTGTACCATCTAAAACATGCCAAACACAACTTAGGGTTGAGCTACACTACCAAAACTACCAAAGAAACACTTAAGGGTGAATAACTCAAGATCCAACCCCACCTCTATAGAGGACTTTTTCAGAAGGATGTGCAACCTACTTAAGGATATACATCATCCTGCCTTCAGCATAAGGACTTTCAAAAGCATGCCACCCCACCTATTTCATAGAGATGCCTTATGGTGAAAAGGAAGCATGCACACAAAATATACAACCCCACCTACATCGTGGAGATGCCTTGCGATGAAAAGGAAGTATATACAAACACACAAAACAAATTATACAATTCCACCTATGTTGTAGAGATGCCTTATGGTGAAAAGAAGGTATACACAAACACAATTTATCACAATATGTAAAATATCAAGCATTTACCACAATATATGACCCATCTTAAAGTGGTTGCTCTCGCTTGCTAGTAGAAATCACATTTAAGGTAAGGTTAAAAACACGCAAGGGAAAAAGAGCTTTTGTAAAGACCATGCCCCAAAGTGACATGTGCTTACAATCACTGAATTGTTCCCAACAATCATGATAGAACCACATCAATTTTGTTATTAATCAATAATAATTTTGGTTAGAAAATCTATTCTAAGATAATAACCAAATCATTTCATGAAACTGATATAAAAATATGTAACATATCACTTAACAAACCAAGGCTATACTTACGGGTTCAGAATAGAGTATATCCATGAGGTTATACTTCAGGTATCTCAGAACCCAATGTATCTATAATGTGAGACAAAATAAACCCAAAGTGCATAGAAGCAGATTTAGAGTATTGCAAAGGTTTGTTACAACAATTTCACAATACAATACATAATCACATCACAACACAAAGTGATTCTACTAGTCAAATGTCAATAACAAATTATCCCCATCTTCATATATGGACTGGGTCCATTTTTATTTTCTTGTTTAGGGACACACAATCCTTATCAAAAGTGTAAATTTGTTGTCATCATCTGCTGACTAGTAGAGCCACAAGTACAATGAAAGAATGAAATCTTGAAAAATAGGAGAGGAGACAAAAGTGACTTAGGGTCACAATGTGAGGAGATGCCCCCAAGACATCCTCCACAACATTATGCCCCCAAGGCACCACACAAAATAATTGCAATAAGAGAGGAGTAGAAGAATAGAGAAATAAATAGATGGAATGTCACAACAGATGTGGTCTTCTTGTATCCTTGACCTTACAAGAGTATCAGGGGTCATCCAAGGAGACCTAAACATACATTTAACACTACATGGGGGAACACAACACATCATGTACACCTAAGAGGTGGAGCCCACCCTATCAAGTGTGGCCTAATGAGGGAGGAATACTTACCTAATTCATATGAGATATTTCTTAGTAGATAATCTATGTCTATCATCTCAGGATATATCAAATTGAGTGTTGGACTTGTTGATATTGTGTTGACATTAAGAGTAAGATGATGATACAAGAGCATCCCTAGTTCAAGAGCAATCTTACATCAACCAATAAAACATTTGCATATCAGTTTGTTTCAGTTTAGTTCAGGCAGTTCAGTCAAAAGTAGATTATGTATTTTGGTCCAGTAGCATTTTCAGATCTTATGGAGTTGGACTTAGCATCTACATTCATTCATTAACATCATATCCTAAATTTAGAGATCCGCATGTCAATACCAAAAAGATATCTCTATTAGAAGATTAATGTTTCTAGAGCAGAGCATCCTGATATTCATTGGCAACTAGCTAAAGGAGAAACTTGCAGAACCAGAAGAAGCCTAATGACACATCAGTTGATGGTCTTTGGTTCGTGGCCGACCTTCCTATGAGATTTGTACTTCAATCAATTCATTTACCAAAAGTTTTTGTGTGAGGGGAGCTTTAAAGCCTTATCTTGCACATGTATTTAATCAGGCCTGTGAGCCCTAATTGTAAGCCCACACGTTACCGACAGATCTCTATTTGGAATTCTATGATATACTAAATGACTGAATCTGCATTTTCTTATTTCTTTGAGTTGTTTCTGTTGTGTTTACTCTTGCTGCACGATCCAGATAGTTCATTATGTGAACCCTCCTACTGTGACTCCACCAGATGATGGTAAGCTTTGGTGGGCTTCAAAGGATGGTATCCAATACCAGCCAAAAAGCTATGTGTAACAGCTTCTAAGGGTAAGTACTTTGATTCCTTGTTGTTTTATGCCATAACCATTACCTACATAGTTACAATTTTTGTAAAGGATTTGCAATCCATGACCTTAGAGAGACTCCATCTCTTTAGAAGAAGACGAGACCTCATAAGTCTCATATTCTATAGTATAAGTAAGAGTATTGTCTTTTTTTTTTCTAGTAAAGAAACCTTAGGTTTCTTAGGTATTTCTAAAGATTGCTTGGATTAGATTAAGGTGAGTTTTGATGCTTTAGGATTAGGGTTATTAAGTTTATATTCCCCTATAAAGGAAGGAGTAAAATCTAATGAACCCTAATCGTCACCAAGAAGTGCATTGAATGGTGATTTAGAATCTTGCACAACATTATCTATGGAAAGAGGAATTGATGAATCAACTTTAAAGTTATTGAGAAGCTTGTGGTTGACAACTTGTTTTTGTGCCTCAACTTGTAAACAACTTTTCAGATTTGGGTTAGCTTCAATGGTTTGAAGTTTATTTGCATAAATAAACTTTATTGATCGATGAAGGGTAGATAGAACTACCCCCATGGCATGAATCCACGGTCTACCAAGAATGATGTTATATGAAAGTGCACCGAGCATGACATGGATAAGAGTAGATAATGTCACAGGTCCATCCTTTACGAGTAAAGTTTTGGTACCTAGTGATTGTCTACCAATGTTATCAAAGCCATGAATGTTAAGTTTATCCAGATTGATTAAAGATGTGTCAACCTTGATTTTGTGTAGCACATCAATGCTACAAACATTAAGAGCTGATCCATTGTCAATCATAGTTCACTTTATCAACTTTTTATTTATAATGATAGAGATTACAAGAGGATCATTTTGGGTTTGAACTTCACTTGATGGTAATTCATGTTGTTGAAACAGAATATCCATTTTTGTCATGTGCATAGAATTTAATAGAGCTGCTACATCATTTGGCTTAACAAAAGGTGGTACAATCACCTTTTGTAAAGCTTCTTGGAGCATTATGTGGTATGTAGGTGATGTTTGTATGAGATCCCAGAGAGATCTTAGCGGGAGTAGCATGAAGCTACTCAACAAGATCATAAACTCAACCAACATTATGAGTAAGGTGAGGTGGTTGAGGAAGCATAGGTTGAGAATTTGGTAAAGTGATCTAAATGTTCAATTGTTGTTTACTTTGTTTATTATTTTACATATTGTATGTGTGAGCAACCACATTGTAGTTAGGTTGTTGCAACACATTTTGATACACTTGATTTCCTTGAGTAATTTGTTTTGCATAATTGAGAACATAACCTGGGAGTTGAGGTGGTGTTGGAGCACCTTGAACTATAATCACTAGTTTAGAGCAAGGAGGCACGTTATGTGCCTTATGCACAATGATTTTAGGAACACTAGTACACTTCTTCACTATCCTCTTAGTAGGTTGAATAAGTCTATTAATGATGATTGAATTAACATTGCTTTTACTTTGATTGAGCTCAACATTCATCCCTAAAGGATTTAATGTGAGAGACCTTTCTTCATCTACCAATGCTTTGTCTTTTGAAGGAAGAGCATTGGAATGAAGGGAAGGTAAAGTTTTATTAATTTAATTGTTGATGATTGTATCTTTTGTGATGTCCAAGGGGTTTGAACATGCAACCAAAGGAGAACTATCCATGGTCTTCACATCCTTAGAGATATCCAAGGTACTTGAACATTCAACCAAAGGAGGAAGATCAAGGGTCTTCACTTCCTTAGTGATATCCAAGGTACTTGAACATTTAATCAAAGGCAAGAGATCCATAGAATGAGTCATAGAAGCCTCATGTACTATAAAATATTTAATTTTATTAGATGAACACCCATTATCCACCCATGGAGGATTCTTTTTAAGAAGAGGCTCTTCATCCACTAATGCTTCATCTTTCAAAGGGAGAGCATTGGAATGAAGAGATCCTCACAAGTGGGGGCAACTTTGGGATAGGGATCCAAATCATAGCATGAAATAGACAAACTTAGTTCACCATTACATGTATTAGAGACTAGATCAATGGGAATATACATAGCATTATCTTGAGTTGTATTAGAAGAGGAGTCATTACGATCATATTTCTCATGACTATTCATGGAGATGAATTTGGTTAGATCTTCAAATATTGAAGGATGTTCACCCATGAGGATTATGAAGCTATCAAAATTAGATATGCAACCAATTATTTCATATAAAGAGCCTTTAAAGATATCAATATCTAAAACATAAGCATGCATATTAATGAATTTGTAAAAATGCTCAAGATCTGTGATACAGTAGTAGAGAAACAACAATATATGACTGAAAAAACTACTAAAAACTGCTTATAAATGACCAAACATGGTCACATGACCACTAGTAGTTTATTGCCAGTCATTTATAACATGACCAAATTGATGACTCAACCATTTTTAGTCATTTATTGGTTGTTTTGATTGATCGATTTGGTAGTATATTTAATCATTGATTTAGCCACTAATTGTTGTAATCTGGTCACTTATTTAGTCATTTATTTTTTACTAATATATTTAGTCATTAATTTAGTCATAGATTGTTGTTAACTGGTCACTTATTTAGTCATTTTTATTCACCAATTTCTGTCCATTGGTAGTGTATTAAGTCATTAATTTTAATCATCATTTTGATCAATTTGGTAGTATATTTAGTCATTTTTTATTCACTGATTTAACATTGGTCATATATTTAGTCATATTTATTCAATACTCATTGATTTCTGTTAATTGGTATTATATTTAGTCATATTTATTCATTGTTCATTGATTTCTATCAATTGGTAGTACATTTAGTCATATTTATTCATTGTTAATGATTTCTATCAGTTGGTACTATATTTAGTCAATTTAGTTATTAATTGATGTCAATTAGTAGTATATTTAGTCATTTTAATTGACTGATATTTGAGGATTTAAACATAAACCATAGAAATACACATCATAATCATCAATTAATTGCATACAATATAAAGATAGCCATTGGGAAGGCAAAATCAATGAACTTTATTAAAAGAAAGGTGTTCTTATAGCTTGCACAAGTCTAAAATATCTATCTTGCTTTAAAAATGCTTAGAAATAGAGTATTACAATGCTTATTTTTAGTCACAAGACTAAAAATCTGATCGAGTTACAATGCATAGAAATGACAAGAAAGAATTAACTTCTCCAAGTTTACAATGCTTTGCCAAAAAGTAAACTGTTAGTAACTAATTCTCAACTAGCCTAATTGTTGCCATAGGTCATCTAATCTACCCCATCAATCTAGCACTCGTACTTTTTTACTACAACCAAAGGAAATACACTGTCATATGTAGTCAGGTCTATGATAGGATATTCATTATAATGTGAAACATGGATTAGATCAGGCTTCCTTAATGAAACATCATTGTATTCTTGTGTCATGTACTGTCATCAACACTACTTTCTAGATGATTGCCCTACAACTTTCATATACTTGCCTTTTAATTTTAATACTAATACTACAATCCTCTATTCATTTGCTCATGCCACTGAAACCATGTTTACTGTGCCTGTATCACTGGGAACCATTGACCATTACCACTCACCATGAACATCTTACCTCTATGTACTCAGTATCTCTCTATTATAGAACAGTCACCCATAAGTATATAGAATTTAGACTTTCATTTATAGACTGTCATAGGTTTATGAAACTATCATATTCCTGCAACTATACTACCACGTAGAATATATGCCTTGCAATAATAGCATTATTCGTGGCTATCCTTTTTACTATTTAATACTTCTATAAATTTGTCTACTAGTTTCTTCTAAAGTCTTGATGAAATGCTAACATCGTCACCTTATGACTATAATCTTCCTCATTGATCTTTACACATTGTCAACTGCCCTTCCTTTCTTAAAAACTAACACACCACCCTTGATCATAGCAACTTAAGACTCATCTCACTTTGTCTATGGCATGAACTGTGTACTTTATCTCTTGCTCATTGTCATTTACGCTCCTTGAGTCTTTATGACTATCTTCATGATGATATCTCATATATGAAGCTCTCTCATTTATGCTCCTTGAGTCTTCATGACTGAGTGTTGATCATGTCCCATATATGAAGCTCTCTCCTTCAATGCAGCCAACAATAACCCTAGAATCTTTTCATAAAGGCATATAAGGCAGTGATGCTGAATGTTTAGGGAGGAAAAGCAACATAAAATCAAGTCCAAAAAACCCATAAGACTTAAATATGTGTCTTTGCTCTGAAAAATGTGTTACAAAATGTGTTTCTCAATGCTGTGACTGAGAAAAGTGAGTTACAATGGATTTTTTTGCTTATACAGCTCCAAAATAGACAAAAAACACTAAGATCCCTAAACAACACATTCAAACTATTGCATAAAGCAGTGGGCCAAGCTGTCTAATAGCTAGTACATATAAACATCAACTATGCCATTTTTTTCAAATATTTTAGTGGCCACCGTGTGAAGGTCCCTTCTTTCTCTTTCAGATGGACAACTCCATCTATTTTGTCTTCATAAGAAAGCAGCATGTTACTTGTGACCTTTAAAATATTTACATTTGCATCTCCTGTTCCTTTCAATTTGACTCCATGTACAATAGATAGTAAGTGAATCCACCTAATGCCCATAGACATAACACCATCACTAAGATCCAACACCCAAACTTTATCCCCTTCTTGGAGTTTATCAATATTAAATGTCTGCAAAAACAAAAAAAAATACACATTATATTGAGATATAAAACACACATTATATTATTTTTCACAACTATATGTAATGTCTTATGTCTTGGAACAAATTAGTTTTTGTATGTGCTTTTTTTTATTCTTTGAATAATAAAGAAGCAATTTTTTACTTTGAAAAAAAAAAACTAACCCATTGTGAGGTACAAACAAATGGAGGGCAAGACTAAAATATTGCTAGACTGTATGAATACTCCAGAAAGAGACATGAATTGACAATGAAGTCCCCCCAATTGAGGACCATGACATCCCCAAACACAATACACTAATGCATAGTCAAAATCTATGTATGCACTCTATTACAACTAAGCTCTAAGCTTCCATATGTAAGTTATATGTTCTCCCTTATTTCCATAGTCTATGTATACTAGCTAATTACACTTCACTACTATTCTAACCAACTTCTATCAAATAGGTAATGATTACCCTTATTTACATAATAATTTAACAACCATTACTTAGTTGAATAGTACTTACTTGTGTGTGGTTTCATAGCACTCACCTTGAGTTCATCATGACTACTACTATGAATGTCATGTGCATGCTCGTCGAGTTCATCATCATAATTATCACTATCAACATTGGCATGAAGTTGTACAGTTTTGTAGAGAGATCTATTAAGAGGGCCTTTTTCTTTTTGTTCTACTTTCATATAATTGCTTTGCATGTTGTTTAATCATCATGCAAAATTTAATATAAGTCAAGTAAAGAGTACAAAATCTATAAATTTTTGTCTAAAAGAACATTCTAAGCATGAAGAATTAATGACAAAATATTGGGATAGATTAACTTACAACTTAAAGAATACAAAAGCTATAATTTTTTTTCCAAAAGAACATTTTAAGCCTGAAGAATGACAAAACATTGAGACAAATAACTGACAACTATTATATTGCCTCAACTTCAGCATAACTATGATGATTGTGCTACACATTCTTGTCTAGTTCATCATAATCATTACTATCAATGTCAGTATCTCTGTTGACATCATGAAGGTGATTTTGCTTTCTTGCTACTTTGAAAAAATTGCTCTGCATGTGGTTTAACCATCATGCAAAAAAATATTCAAAGTATTCAATAGTCAAGTAAAGAATGCAATCTATAAATTTGTCCAAAAGAACATTTTCTAGATCACTCCAACAATAAAGAAACTGGGTTGGATTCTCCTACGCTCAGATTTCAATAATCTACATATTAAGAGGCATTTGTATACAGAATTTCCAAAGAAGAAGAAATGAGATCAATAGAGCCTCTTACCTCATTTGAATCCATGGATTTATGCTCATTACATGCAGAACTATAGGGTTAACAAAGGCAACCAATTGTAAAACTTGGTGACTGAGACCGTATATGCAATCCAGTAGATGTTGGTACCCTTCATTTGAGTTGACATGATCTGGAGAGATTGATCCTACCGGGCATGTAACAGATGGCTATGAAATCTCTATTGATGAACTAGATTTCCACTTCATCCTATTCTTAAATTTACAATATCTTCTGTACCTGCTTCTCTATTACTATTTTCCACCGAAAATACAATGTCAATTTCAACATATAGTCAGTTTAATAAAAAATTGAAATAAATAACACAATGTAAATTGAACCAAAAAGCCATACACTTACTCCAAATTTGCCCATTTTGGCCTGCAACTTCCCTTGGCCAAATGTATATCTAGCCCTCACATTATCTCTTGCTCTCTTGCCTTTGTTAATCTTTACCAAATATTCTTCAGAATGCATAGTTTCTTTCAATGCCTCCCACTATTTAGGACATAGAGTGGAGTCTAACCTCTCTTTTCCCTCCATGATTGCTTTTCTACAATTGTATCTAAAATTGTTCATCAAAATTCTCATCTTTTGCTTGTAATATTTTCTAGATATTTGTCCACTAGTAGTCTCAAAAGCATTTTCCACTTTTTGTATAACATTTTCCATAGATCATGGATCTTGCTCTACAAAACTTGATTTGCAAATATCCAAATGGGTCCTACATCTTACACCCAACTTAGAGGCCCACTTTGTAGCATTTGGCCCAATGGGCTCAACATCTCTTGATACCTCAAGCAAGAATGGCTTCTTGCCTTCTAATTCTCTTCTGTACAAATCATGACTTAATCTTTGTCTTTTGACAAAAGCATCCACATGTTCTATTAAACCACTACTAGTATTTCTAGCTAATCCACTAGTTCCATCAAAAGTTCTAGATGCAACAGGTGCACTTTGAGGCACAACAGATGCAAGCAGTCTCTCTCCATGACCTTCATTAACTGGAACTTCATGCTCCTTGGCCACATTAGGTGTGGCAGATCAGTGGGTAGATCATGAGTATCGGTCTGCAGATTTCACTTCAAACACATCCTTTAATCTTGAATAAATCATCTATAGACCTATTGTTCCTTTAATTCTCTGATGTTTTTCAATAATCTCTCTTAGAATTTGTTCTAAGATATCATCACAATGTTGCACATCACCATGTGCTATATTAGGCTGCACATGATCGCCATGTGCTATATCAGGTTACAGATGATCACCATGTGCTATATTAGGATGCACATCAACATGTGCTATTTTAGAATGTACATTAGCATATGCTATATTAGGCTACACATGATCATCATTGCAACTATTGTTTTCACCAACTACATTTGTTGAATCAGAAAAATGGTGGGTTCTATGAGATGGCAGCACTATATCTTTTCTTTGCTTTTGTTTTTTCTCTGCATTTTTTTTGCACTCTTTTTGTTTCCTATAAAACAAAAAATAATATCATATTATGTCTTATATACATAAAGCTCTTTCCTATAAAATTTCATTAAACACTATTAAACAAATAATATACTACTTAGTGGATTTACAACTTGCCTTTTTGTCAAACCAAGTCTCAATAAATATTCATTATTCTTGGCCACTTTTTCTCTATGAAGGTGCTCGTAATCTGTCAATGAAGTTTCAGCATTATGATCACTATCATCTAATTTGTGCCTTACACCCCTTCTCTTTATTTCCTGAAGTCCAAATAAACAATCATGTATAAATCAACAACTTGAATTAGTAAAACTTTATTGAGTTCATAAGTTGATAATTGTTGACTTTCCAATCTACTGATAACTGCAAATGAAAACTTAAAATAGAATTCAGTTTATAGATTAAAAATAATTTGTAGTCAAAAACCAAGAAGATGTTTACAATTACAGGTCCGCACATTGTTCCATTCATTTGAGGAAGTGTTCTATGCATTTAGGTCTGACCTATCTATGAACACATTACAACTCTTCATTGGAATTTGTGACCTTCCTTGGACGACGCAAAGGAATCTATTGGTCCAGAAAGAATATATAAAGATGTAATATATCCTTAGGAAAGTAGTCATCAAGTAGTTATCAAGTTTACGATATAGTGATAGCTAATAATTCAAATTCTATGCAACGGGAGATTCAAAGCCTTATCTTGCGCATGTATGTAATCAGGCCCGTGATCCCTAATTGTAAGCCTACATGTCATCGATTGATCTCTATTTTGAATTCTATGATATACTGAATGACTGAATATACATTTGCTTTATTTATTTGAGTTGTTTCTATTGTGTTTACTCTTGTTGGACGGTCCGGACAATTCATTCTGTGAACCCTCCTACTGCAACTGCACCAAGTGGTATTAGAGCAAAAGTTTGATTCTTTGGAACAAATTGGCAAAGGGGATTCCATAAGATCTTGTTGTAAGAAGATCACCAATCCGATGCAGGTTACTTGTGTGCAACCGATCACCGATTGAGAGGTAGTTGTTGTTTATAGCCTAATCGCCAAACCTGAGGTAGTTTGTACTTGATCCTAGGAAGATGTCGCCATGAAGAGTTCCTCCTATTGGTACAATGGCTAATAGAATGGATGAGATGATGGAATTGATGAGAACAATGTGAATTTGTTTGGGTGCTGTTGGAGAAGATAGGCGAAGAGGATTGACATTGAGACCTAATGTTAAATGTGATGATGAGGAAGAATTTAAATTTGTTGAACACACTGGTGAAACCCTAGGAGGTGATGAAGAAGAAGAATTAGATTAGATAAAGATGTTGTGAGCTATTTCAAAGATTGGAAAGAAACCTAGAGTTGATGTGCTGAACTATACTGGTAATTTGAACCCTGAAGAGTTGATTGACTGGATAAATGACACAGAAGAATACTTTGAATATGAGAAGATTGAAGATCTAGAGAAGGTGAAATTTGCAAAGATAAAGTTGAAAGGACATGCTGCTATATGGTGGAAAGAAGCTCAGTTGGAAAGAAATAGAAGAGGAAAAGAAAAGATTACAAAGTGGGACCGAATGGTGACAAAGTTGAAGAATCGATTCATACCTGTTGACTATGAGTTGGAATTGTTGAAAAGATTGCAAAACATGAGACAAAAGGAGAAATCGATGAAGGAATACATTGAAGAATTTCATAAGATGATCATAAGAACATGACATAGTGAAGCAAGCAAGGAGAAAGTGGATAGATATATCAATGTGTTGGGTGAATATTTTGTCATCAACTCGCTAACAGCAAAATGGGTATATCAGCCACAGCTATGATGAGACAAAGTCTCTCCTCTCAGCAAGGGGAGGTTCCCTCTAATTACTTAACTTTTGCAAACCAAACAACTTATGAAATTTATGTACACTAAAAACTATGTTTGTGGTGGTTCCATCTCATCTCATTCTCTTTTTTCAGAATAGATGTTTATATTTCAAACTCTTGATATAAGACTTATAAATTATCACAAAATCATAGAAACACAAAGTTTTCTATTACCTCACTTACTACTTGTAAACGGAACTATTTGAAGTAGAATGCAGCCCAAAGTCTTCATTCCTCTTCAAGATGATAAAAGTAAATCGAATATAACAACTTGCAGCACAAAGTCTCCAAACTATTGTATTCTCACAAACATGAACATATAGCCCACAACTAATTTGATAACACAAAATTTATTAGAATCAAATTAAGAGCGCTCTTCAATCACTTGAAACAAACTCCACACTTCAATTATTATCAAATAAGATTATGATAGCAAGACGTAAGAACAAAACTATCACAACACAAATAATCCCAAGACAAAGATTGGAATTGAACTTGCTTCCTTGTATTGATAAATATTTGAATATTGATTTTCACAAAAAGCATAAAGTCTTGATTTGCTTCTCAATTCGCCAGAGTTTTCTTGCAATAGACAAAAGATAATATTTACAAAAGAGGCCCCCTTTATTTATAGGGAAAGGTCTTGAGAAAATTTAGGAAATCTACAACTAATTTGACTTATTCAACAAGAGAGTCCTATTTGACTTAGGACTTCTCTTGTTTCACATGTAATTACATTATGGAAAATTACACGTGTAGATGTCCAAAAGAAAATTCAATTTACATAACATCTAAGAAAAACAAGCTAAGGCACTAGCTTCCTCCATCTTTTTTCCTCAGGAAGTTCTGGTACATAGTTTGAATGACTGACATCTCGCATGCATCTAGTTTTGCTATGTTTTTAGAGATGGTGCGAGCTCAGAGAATTGAATCTTTCACTACCTTTACTACCTTTTCATGCTTGTCTAAATTATCCTTCAAGTTCTCCAGAGTCGAATGTTGATCATACAGGCTATCCATTGAGAGTACTGAGGAAGCTTCCTCTTCAAATTTCTTTTGTACCATTTCTTCAAAAGAACTTATCATTTCCTGTGCTATGAGGAAACTATGATCTTCCCTTGTCAAGGTGCAAGGAAGTTCTTCTAGCCAGTGTAGGAGTGTGACATCACTATCTTCGCTGGCTTCTCGAGCTTGGCATAGATCTTCAAGTAGACTCTTTATTATGAAAATATGATGGGCTAGAGTCTCCTTGGTCTTGAGATATGATTCCCTATTGGTGATGACCACGATAGTGATCAGATTGTTAATTTTGATCTTCTTCATATCTATCCACTCTTCTAGGCTCTCTTCTTGATCTTGCAGCTCTTGTGAAAGTAGGTCTACCAGATTGTCTAGCTCAGCTTTAGTTGTCCATTTTCTCCTTTCTTTCCACAGCGGTTTTTAACAGAACTCTTCCTTGAGCCAACAACTGCTCCACTACATCCCCCACTATCTTGCCTCTAGCTTGGGCTTTTTCAACCTTCTGTATCAGGGGATCTTCCACTATCACTGCCATTGGTTCTACTATTTCTGATGACTTCACTATTTTCTGAAGGATAGCAGCCAGTTGTTCTGGTTTTGCTTTGTATTGCTCCTGTTCCCTCTTGGCTTCATCATACTTTTCAAGTAGGGTACTGGCAGTGGTCTGGAAATCTGCTTTGACACCCTCATGAGTCACTTTACCAAGCTCAACCCTTGAGATGACATAATTACTCATGTCAAAAGTCTCAACCATGGCATCTTCAGGAGGTTTGGCAATTTTGGCATATCTGATTCCCTTTTCAATTACCAGCCTAGAAACAATCTTAGGCTTCTTCTGGTTCTTTGCTTTCACAGGCAACAACTTTTCAATGTCAATCTGATCAGGTGAGATGGCTTGCTTCTTCCTCTTTGGAGTATAGGCAGATAGCCATGGAGGAAGTATATATGTATCAATAGCTGGAGGGGGATCCACTACTTGCTTGGTTGGCTCCATGTTTGTACCGATGATGGTGACAATTGGACTTGTGTTGGTAAACACAACACCTGTATCAACAACCTTTTGTGAAGCATCAAGAAGGTTCTCTAAAATAGTTTGTTCCCCAATATCAAAAGAAGGGGAAGATAAGCTTGGAATGGAACCAGAAGAATCAAAAATAGTTCCAAAGCTAGCTTTCATGTATGGAGGAGTATTGTCAGAAGAAATAACAAAAATGGGAGAAAGAGGAACATTTGAAATTACTAGCAAACCATCAAAAACTAGAACATGAGGAAGAGGTGTAAGAACTTGTGTCTTGGAAAGAAGATCTTTCATAGGAGTCTGAGGGGAACCATCAAGTCATTCTACCTCTGTATCTTCATCTTCACCTTGTTCAACTTTATCAGATACCTTTGTTTTAGACTTTTGAACATTTTGTTCTTTAGCCTCAATATCTTCAATTTCCATCTGATCATCATTAGTATCTTCAACATCTGACTTAGTGGCATCAGAAGCCTCTGTGGTTTCCTTTTTCTTTCCTCCTTTAGATACAAATTTGATCTTTGGTTTGTGTACCTTGGAGGAAGAAGGGGTGTCACTCCTGTTCTTAGTTCGGTTCTCTACCTTCTTACCTATTTGCTCATGTGTTCCCTCTTCGGACCTTGTAAAGAACTCTTTCAACTTAATTCCCTTACTTTCCAACCACAAGTTGGTGTTTGCCAATATTGGTTGGAATCTTTTCCTAATAGATGTCTCCTCCTTGACTGACCATTTCACCTTTGGGAGAGGTAAAGCCTCAACATTCTCTACCTCATATTTGTGATCTAGGACATCCCCATCATCCTCCATTCCATCTGGGATATCAGCGAGTCCTAGTTCCTTAATTTGGCTTAGATGAAGTCTACAGAAATCCAGTTTTCTAATCTCATTTTGAGTCCTGAGATCTACCCATATGTCTTCGACCATTGGCACATGAAAAGTTGACTTCCTCTTGATTTTATCTTGAACCCTTCTGAAGTCAAAATGATTTCTTTTCTTGTAGGTCTTCATGGTGACCAACTACAACTCAGAGTTAATTATCTTTGCTTTGTTGGCAGATTGAACTAAGTACCTCCCAATTTCAATGGGAAACTTTATCCCCGACCTCTTAAGCTCCATCTGTTTGTTGTGTACCACAATCAGTTGTCTGCAAAGCTCCATAAGAACAATGCAATCGCTGGGATACCGTGGTAACATGTAAGGGTAACCAGGATAATATCCTACCCAAAGATATGTAAAGGTGGGAAATTGCAAGAACAAGCCACCAAAAGAATTTACAACCTTCCAAGCTTCATCAGAAACTCTTCTTTGAACCAGTTCACCATCCCATAAGCACATGAAAACTTAGAAGAAAGCATCATTGACTCTTCTGAAATGATGAATTGACCCTTTCAGAGTGATTTGGGGGTAGTATTCATACACTGGGACCAATCTCTTGTCCCCTACTTGGGTTAAACCTGGAAAGTTCCTCATGCTTGCAGTAGCATAGACAAGATAAGAGGTCATGTAAAATTTGAAGGTAGCATTGACTCTTATTAGTTGCTTGTACAAAGCATAGCTGATCTGTTCACTCCAGAATATCTTCTGGTTACCCCATAGAATCACCTTGATGTAAGTGTACATTCAGTCCTGGAATTTAGAAGCAGAAGGGAGTCCTCTGATGCGACTCAAGAGAGTAATCAAATCACACACTTCCTCCAAAAAATCACTCCTGTGAAGATCTTTTGGCCATCTGGTCAAAGTTGCCCTAGGAATCTTTAACCATTTGTTGTTTATATGCCTCCTAGTAGATTCCACGTCATTATCATAGTCTTGTTGACCTTGAGCAAAATCAATCCACCTGACGTTTTCAATTGGTGGACACATGAATATTTTGTCCATGAATTCTGCATCCAATCTCATGATTACATTTCCCTGAGTCTATCACAACTCTAGTGTCCCTGTTGTAATGGCTGGCCACTTGTAGAACAAATTCAGGATTGTGTGCACTGACTGGAAATGATGCAACCAAATGAATACTGCTATCAATGATTTTGTGCATAGGCTTGGAAGGATTTGCTTGTTTAGTTCTATCTATGAACTCGGCCAAGTCCACATGCCCAATTTTCATGTCTCTAATTTCATCAATGTTTGACTGTACTACCATTACTGGAAAGACACCTTGGTACTTGTACTTCATGGCTCTGGACTTTGACGGAGATGATTCTGACATGAGCTCTGGAGAGAACTGTGAATTTGAACACCACGAACGTTGATTGAGAACTGCAAAAAGGCCATGATCTCGTAGTTAGGGGAAAAATTGGATAAACTAGGT
Source organism: Cunninghamia lanceolata (assembly GCA_027924645.1). Taxonomy (NCBI): domain Eukaryota; kingdom Viridiplantae; phylum Streptophyta; class Pinopsida; order Cupressales; family Cupressaceae; genus Cunninghamia; species Cunninghamia lanceolata. The sequence goes on along the minus strand of BSBN01000421.1, from coordinate 10,746,889 downwards.
CAATTGCATTTTGATGATCATGGATAGGAAATCATGCGTTTGAAGGGCTTGAGTGCATAAATCAAGGAGAAGGTGAAAGCGGGCTTCTAGTTTTGAAAAGGTGAATTTTCCAGTGTTGGGAAAAATCAGGAAAATGTGCTTGAGCGGGTGATTTGGCCACCATTGCAGGTTAAAAGAATCTCTAGGTGTAAAGGCAGTGAAAAATACCGCCGTCGCATGTATTTTGGAAATTGTTTGTAACATGTTCGAGCGGTGTTTATGACCGCTATTACATATGACTTGGAGATTTCATTCGACATGCACGAGTGGTGTTTATGACCACTATTACATGTGAATGAGTGAACTTCAAGTGCTTGGGCGATGGTATCAGTCACCATTGCATATAATGGGTTTCATCACTAGCAAATGCTTGGACGGGTGTATCGGCCACTCTGATAGGGAAGTGACAATGAATTTTGGTGTAGGAGTGGTTGTATCAGCCGCTATTGCATTTGAACCAAAACTTGAGGTTGAACACTTGAATAGTGATTCCCACCAACACCGCATGTGAGACTGACCAGTTTTTGTAGTGTTCAGTTGCGATAAAAGCTGACACTACATACGGTTTTTTGCAGTTTTGTGTAAGGGTGGAAAAATTGGCGGACATTGCACCTTAGGAAAGTTGCAAAGTTTGGAAGGGTCTAAGTGGTGAATTTGGCCATCATGACTTTGAATGCTAGGAAACCTCTGAAAGATGTTTTTGTTTTTTGGCATACATCAACCTAAAACCTAGGGCACGAACAAACCACAAAAAATCTAGGAGTCGACACAAAAGACTGAATCAAGAATGACAATTTTAAATAGAAACGCAACAAAATAAATGATAAATTTGAAACAACAAGACTACTAATAATCATTTAGAGAAACTCTAGAAAGATATTTAACAAACTCACCTGTTAAGGAAGGAAAAACCCTATACGCGAAGATGGCCACTTGAAATTCGTTTGAATCCAACTGTTGGCGCAATCAACAGTTTGAGGAAGGGGTCGATAATCAACTGGGAAGGTTTTGAATGGAGAAAATGACGAGAGACAATGAGTTAAACATCATACTTAAAAGATCAAATTCAAACCATTAATACCTGGCACGAGCGATCATTAATGTCACTCCAGTTGAAAGATCTGGAGATCTTGTTGGAGCGGGTGTTTCAGCCATTCTGGCAAGCAGATTTAAAACTCATGTAACGACGGGTGATTTGGCCGCCATTACATAACAAATAAAAATGCAACATATGTAATAGTGGCTAAAAACTCCACTATTACATATTAAAACAAACTTCAAAATATGTAATAGCAGGTGAAAACACCGCTCTTACATGATAAATCAAAAATTTGGCTAACACCTAAAAAATGACTAAAACTTGACCTTTTAACCAGTTTACGACTTAAACGATCCTCACGAATATCAAGAAATCAATTCAAGGGAATGTCGCAGACGAGTTTAGAATGTCAAATGACTTTGCACGAGTCCAAGGAAATCTTTTCTCGATTTGCGATCTTAGAGTGTAGATGCACAAAACGGACAAGTTTCGTGGGGGTTGTCTACAAAAATGAGTGTTGCTGATTTTGAGAACAACACAATGGACTGAGATTGAACATTCAAGAAGAACTAAGTTTGGTAAGGATGACATCTTTGGAAGAAGCATATCAATTTGCCCTAAAAGTTGAAGAAAAGATGAATAAGAAGCATGATCAGAGACAGAGAGGCAGAGGAGGTAAATTTCAAAGAGGAAGAATGTTTTCTGGATGTGATAAATCATTTGTGGAGCAAAACAAATTTGATAGCCCAGTTAGAAAGGATGACAGAGATAACAATGCTTACCAGAGAGGAAACCCTAGTGCATACCAGAATGAAGGATACAAAAGAGAAGGAAGAGGATTTGATAAGAAAACATTCAGAGGTACTTGTTTCAAGTGTGGACGTGAAGGACATAGAGAATTTGAATGTAATCAGGGTAGTATAAGAAAGAAGACAGAGAATAGTGGGAGAGCAGCCTCTGTTGAAGAAGAACATGTTGGATCACCTTGTTTAGTTGGCAATCCAGAGAAAGGAGAGTCATTGGTGATGAGGAGAGCACTATTTCAAGTAGAGACAAATGAGGAACCGCCAGAGAGGAAAAGTCTGTTTGGAACTAAAAGCAAATCAGGAGGTAAGTGTTGTAAATTTGTAATTGATAGTGGTAGTTTAGATAACCTAGTTTCAAAGGAGATGGTGACTAAGCTGAAGTTGGAAATGTTGAAACACCCTAAGCCCTATCAGATAGCATGGATTTAGGATGATCATAAGGTACTGGTGAGTGAACAATATTTGGTGAAATTTCATATTGGATCTTATCATGATGAAGTCTTGTGTGATATTATGCCTATGGAAGTTTGTCATATCTTGTTGGGTAGACCTTGGCAGTATGATATAAAAGTTATGAATGATGGAAGAAAGAATACATATACTATAACAGGAAATGGGAAAAGAATTACTTTGATTCCTTTAGAAGATGATCCTAAAAATGTGGTATGTGGGAATGTTAGAATCTATTTGGTAGATGGAAGGAAATTTTTGGATGGTTTGAAATAGGAAAGTATGTGTTATGCCTTGATTCATAAGAAGCTTGAAATATTGAAGAGAGAGACTAAACCAGAGGAGATAAGAGAGTTGGTGATAGAGTATGAAGACATCATGATAGATAATGTACCTAAAGGATTACCACCTATAAGAAGTATCAGTCATCACATGGATCTTATACTAAGAGTAAGTTTGCCTAACCAAGCAGCACATAGAATGACACCAGCAGAGAATGAAGAACTGAATAGATAGATACAAGAGTTGTTGAGGAAAGGTTTGATCAGAGAAAGCTTGAGTCCTTGTGTAGTACCTACAGTGCTTGCACCTAAGAAGGACGGGGAATGGAGAATGTGTACTAATTCTAGAGCAATAGACAAGATCACAGTTAAGTATAGATTTCCTTTACCTAGAATGGATGATATCATGGATTGTTTGAGTGGAGCAAGATATTTCACAAAGATAGATTTGAAGAGTGGATACCATCAGATCAGAATCAGAAAAGGTGATGAATGGAAGACTGCTTTTAAGACAAATGAAGGATTGTATGAGTGGTTAGTGATGCCTTTTGGATTGACAAATGCACTGAGTACTTTCATGAGGTTGATGAATGAAGTCTTGAAGAAATTCTTGGGTAAGTTTGTGATTGTGTAATTGGATGATATTCTGATTTTCAGTAGGACAAAAGAGGAACATTTGTTGCATATTAGACAAGTTTTGCAGAGGTTGAGAGAAGAGAAATTGCTGATAAACATCAAGAAGTGTAGTTTCATGAAGGAAGAATTAGTATATCTAGGATTTGTGATTTCTACGGAAGGATTGAAGATGGAACCTGAGAAAGTGAAAGAAATTATTTAATGACCTACACTGGAGAGCATTGGAGAGGTTAGATCATTTCATGGTTTGGCTAGTTTCTATCAGAAGTTCATTAGAAATTTTAGTTCAGTTTGTAACCCTATGACAGAGATAATGAGAGGTGACAGAAAAGATTTCAAGTGGACATTAGGAGTAGATAAAAGTTTTGAGTTGTTGAAGTAGAAATTAATAGATCAACCTGTTTTGGCATTACCAGATTTCAATAAGGTATTTCAAGTTGATTGTGATGCTAGTAGAAATACAATTGGAGTAGTGTTAAGTCAAGAAGGTAGACCTGTAGCATATTTCAGTGAGAAGTTGAATGATGCAAGGAGAAGATATTCAATTTATGATCAAGATTTATATGCCATAATTTAATCCTTGAAGAAGTGGAGACATTACTTGTTGCCTAAGGAGTTTGTGTTGTATACAGATCATCAAGCTTTGTAGTATCTAAATAGTTAGGGAAAGTTGAATCAGATACATATTAGATGGGTAGAGTTCATGCAGAGTTATACTTTTGTGTTGAAGCATAGGAGTGGTAAATCAAATAAAGTTGTTGACAGAGATGAGAGTTGAAGTGTTTGGTTTTGATGTATTGAAGAATATGTATGAGGGAGATACTAATTTTGCAGAACCTTGGGAAGCATGTAAGGAACCTGTTGTGACAGATAGAAGTAAGTGGTTGGACTATTTCATTCAAGAAGATGTGTTGTTCAAAGGAAGTCAGTTATGCATACCTAGAAGTTCAATGAGAGATAATTTGATCAAGGAGAAACATAGTGGTGGATTGGCAGGACACTTTGGCATTAATAAGACAGTAGCTTTGGTAAGTGAAAATTACTTTTGGCCTTAGATACACAAGGATGTTTGTAGATTTGTTCAGAGTTATAGAGTTTTTCAAGTTGCAAAAGGGAGTAGTCAGAACATTGGATTGTATAAACCTTTGACAGTTCCAGAGAGACCTTGGGAAAACATAAGCATGAATTTTGTAATGGGATTACCTAAGACACAGAGAGGATATGATTCAATATTTGTAGTTGTTGACAAATTTTTTAAAATGACTCATTTCATACCTTGTAAGAAGACAACTGATGTAGTACATGTAGCTGACCTATTTTTCAAGGAGATTGTGAGATTGCATGGATTGCCTAAGAGTATAGTTTCAGATAGAGACAAAGTTTGTTGGTTACTTTTGGAAGACACTTTGGAAGAAAATGAAGATAGATTTGAAGTTCAGTTCTACTTTTCATCCACAGATAGATGGACAGACAGAGGTAGTGAATAGGAGTTTGGGAAACTTGTTGAGATGTTTTCTTGGAGACAAAGATAGAAGTTGAGACTTGATCCTTTCACAAGAAGAGTTTGCATACAATGATTTGGTGAATAGGAGCATCAGAAGAACACCTTTTGAGATTGTTACTGGAGTGAATCCTAGAGGAGTTACAGAATTAAGAGATATCAGTACTGAAGAAAAGAGGAGTGCAAAAGTAGAAGAATTTGCAAATCATATGAAGATAGTGCATAATCAGGTAAAGAAGCATTTGGAGGACATGGACAACAAGTATAAAGAGAAAGAAGATGAGAAGAGAAGACGTAAGGAATTTGAAGTTGGAAATGAAGTGATGGTGTACTTGAGAAAAAAAATATTTCCAATTGGGACTTATAACAAGTTGAAGATGAAGAAGTTTGGACCTTGTAGGATACTCGGGAAATTTGATTTAGGAAATGCATATGAAGTGGAATTACTAGAGACATTGGGTATTTCACCTATTTTTAACATTGCAAATCTTTATTAGTATCATGAAGCAGGGTTCAGTGACAGCATGGAAGAAGACTTGAAGAAGCAGTTACTGCAACAAGCACCGGAATAGATTAAAGACATTTTGGATAGTAGAGTTGGATGCAACACTAGAGGAAGACAATACAAAGAATACCTTGTGAAGTGGAAAGGCAAACCAGAAGAAGATTCATCTTGGATTTCTCAGGCTGAGGTGGACTATATTGGTTCTCCCCTAGCCCTAGCAAAGTGAGGGACTCACTTTTTCAATAACCCTGGGTGTATGATGCAGGAGCATCCTTAGTTCAAGAGAAATATTGCATCAACCAAAAACATTTGCATTTCAGTTCTTTTTCCAGTTCAGTTCAGGTAGTTCAGTCAGTAGCAGTTCTTAGCTTGTGGTCCAATTTTGGAATTTCACATCTTGTAGATCTAGACTTAGCATCTACATTCATTCATCTACAACATATCAAGAATTAAGAGCATTTGGATCAGTTACTAGAAAGATATCACTATCAGAAGTTGACTATTTTCTCAGTGTAGAGCATCTTAATAGTTCCTGATAACTAGCTAAAGGAGAAGGCTTGCGGATCGTTCCTTGACTTGCGGATCTCATTAACACATCATTCATTGTTCTGTGGTTCATGGGCAACCTTCCCTAAGGGTCCACATGTTGTTCCATTCATTTGAGGAAGTGTTCTATGCATTTAGGTCTGACCTATCTGTGAACACATTACAACTCTTCATTGGAGTTTGTGACCTTCCTTGGCCGATGTGGAGGAATCTATTGGTCCAGAAAGGATATATAAATATGTAATAGATCCTTAGAAAAGTAGTCATCAAGTTCATGATATAGTGATAGTTGATAATTCAGATTTTGTGCGAAGGGAGCTTCAAAGCCTTATCTTGCGCATATATGTAATCAGGCCTATGAGCCCTAATTGTAAGCCCGCATGTTGTCGACTGATCTCTATTTTGAATTCTATGATATACAAATTGACTGAATCTACATTTTCTTTATTTTATTGAGTTGTTTCTGGTGTTTACTCTTACTGCATGGTCCAGACAGTTCATTTTGTGAACCCTCCTACCGTGACTACACCAACATCCTGCCAAATTTAGTTGACAAGGGGTCTAAGAAATTGTTTAAGGATGTTGTGGAAGGATGTTGGGATGCCGCAATCCCTATCTCTAGATGGAACCTTTTTTGGTATTTTTGTGGAAAGAAAGATGGACAGGGACTAGTTGGAAACCCATGGAATTTGGATTTGGCAAAGGTTGTGGTGTCAGATGTATTTGTTGATGTGGATTTGATTAGAACATTGGCACAACACTATCACAAAGCCACCAAAATAGTCAGACTACCAAATGGGTCACCATTAGTGGTTGTGGATAGGAATGCAATCATAGACTGCTTCATGTTGAGAAAGCAAGCCCTCACACAAGTAGATCCACAAAAGAGTGAGAAGAAGTACAATAGTTTGAGAAAAACACACAGAAAGCATAAGGTGCCCATGCACATGAGGAAAGGGGCAAATAACAAAAAAATACAAATCCCATCCACTGCAATTGAACCTTTCTCTATTGAAGATTTTGGTGTATATTGAACATATTTTGCTTTGTGTCAAGTGTTGGGTATTGATTCCCAAGGTAGAATGCTTGTCGACCTAATGATGATGTCCATGAGAATTGAAAATCTAGAAGCTAATGTTGAATATGATTTTGCAACATTCATTGAAAAGAAACTACATGATGGATTTTTGAAAATAAGAGAAAATAAAAAGCCCATAGATTTCAAATACTACTCTTTGTTATGTCATTTGATTTTGTATCAAAATAGAAGGAAGTGGCCCAACAGAATGGATCTGAGCATGATTGATGAAAATGGACAAAGATTGCCAACACAGTGCTGGTGTTACAAATGGGATAGACATTGCAAGAATAGTGACTGTTGTATTTCATGATGATTTCTCAATTAGAATAATGAATTCTCTTAGTAGCTTTTGTCCCAGATTGACAAAAGAGATCAAGGAAATGTTGAGGCCTCTTGCCCATAGGCCATAACAAAGTCATAGTCATAACTATACGGCTTGGTTTTTCTTTCCAATTCATACTATAATCAGGATATATGGGTGTACTCAACCACCCCATGTGTTTCCCAAATTTGTGTGAGACAGAATTGCATTCCTTGAATTCATGTGGCAAATGATGTGGATGGAGAAGGATGTAATGAAGAAATAGAATAAAGGCACATTTCTTCCTAATTCCATAGTGTTTGGTGATTGGTCCATTAGTTATGATACTTTAGAGGATTTGCAATCCTATTTGAAGGCTAAATATTCTTTGAAACTAGATGTAGAGAGGGTTTGTGTTCTAGAGGGTCACATGAACTTTGTCAGACAAGACATCCTCACAAGAATGGGAATATCCCATCAAATCAAGTTTGATGAGGATGTGATCAGAAATCTTTTCACCTTTCAAGAAGTATATAATAGGGTAAGAAAATGGGAGATTTTAAAAAGGATTGAGGATGATAGGACAAAACAAAATCATAATTTTGCTGGATTCTTTGTTGAAGATAGGGACCCTTTAAGAAGAATAGATCTAATAATTGACAATTTTGAAAGAATATATAGTAAGTCTAAGAAGCAGCCTTCAAAGGCTACCAAGCTTAGTGTCAAAAGACTACCAGGAGTTGTGATTCAAGAGCCTGCACTAGATGCAATGACACTACAGGATCTAGGTCATGTCCTTGATTCACTACCTACTAAAAGGAAAAGGATTGAGGATGTTTCTCTGCTAGTTCCATATGAATTGAATGAAGGAGGGAGTGACACTGATGAAGTGGCTAGTATCCTGAGAAATATGGAAGATGAAGGAGAAACAGATCAGCCACTTGTTGGCCAAGAAACAAAAGCACACAAACCAGAGACCAGAATGGCCGAACAGGCACAAGGGGAAAGAATTTCAAGATTTTTGGCTAAGATGAAGATGAAAGAATTTCAAGAACAAGTGGAAATAAATAAAATGGGTGCTAATGAATCTCAGGATGACCAAATTGTTTCACAAACTTTCAAGAATATAAAAATAGATGAAATAAGTGTCAGACATGATGAGGATAGACAAATAGTATTAAGGAGCAACATGTTGATCATTCTCGGGCTTGAGTTGAAGGAAATGTTTTTGTTAGAACAAGTCAGGAATCAAGATGAACCCATGCTAGTTTCTGAATTTGACTATGAATAAGGTGTCATTGGTTGTGGTTACAATAAAAAAATAGAGACTTTGGCAATATGGGCAACATAAAAGAAAACCAACAAACCAAGATTACTTGATGTGGTCCAATAAATAAGGGGAACAACTATGGGCAAGACATTCTAGGACACATCAGCAACTGAAGCAGCCACCCTCACTATGCATACTTGTTGATGAGGATGTTAGTCACACACAAACATGAAATAAAAGTTACACAACCTTTATTTATCTTGAAAGATATGATGAATTCAAACAATTCATGATCCCAAGTCTCTGTTGATTAGTTCATAATCTACTGACGTTACTCAGTGGTTGATGTGTGTTACTATTTCCCATTCAAGGGCCTTACATTGATCGGTAGATTTTGTTTTCTGTAACTATGCTATACATAAAGGCTGCTCTACATAGTATATTTCTCCAAATAATGTGTCTACAGGTTGATATTTGTATGATTTCTACCATTATTCATAATTCTTTGCATAATATTTTTAAAACTACATGCATTTAGCTCAAATATGCTAATGATATTTAGTTATCTATGGGATGTTAGCATATTTCTCTGTTCTGCTTATTATTTATCATGATTTTTCAGTTATGGAAGTGATTTCTATGAAATTAAAATGAGAAAAAGGGTTAAGAGAATGAGATTCCCAAAATTACTTGACTGCAATCACTGATCCACATACATGTTCTGATACAGCAATGAAGAGAAGAAAACTAGAAATCATACTTCACCAGGACATTCCACAAATCTGTATGATCCAGTGCAAATCTTCAAAGGTAAAGTTGACAACAACATGCAATTAAATGAAAGCGCTTCTATTTGAACACAACATTCACCATTACATATCCATAAATCAACTTGAAGATTACGTAAAGTTTACAATCAGGATGTAATCTGAAGCTTCATCTCCATTCAGTATGCTTTAGAACAAGTACATCTACAGTGATCTGAAGAAAGAACCTTGACATTTCAACAGTTCAGTCCTCATTAGTCTCAGTAATCTAATCTCCTACATGAAATTGTCTCAGTCATATTTTTATAAAATGATTGACCTCCCCTTTTGTACTGTAAAGGGGCTCAATTATAGCTTTGACTTACCCCCAATACGGTGCCAAAACCCTAGTCAACCAACAGTCTACCCTTCAAGTGCAGCATCCATCGGTGGAAAGAAAATCCTACCAAAATCTGAGTAGCAAGCCCATACTGGGCATAAGGATGCCCATTGGAAACCCCAACAGCTCAAAATAACTATTATTTCTTTTAATAATGTTTCCGCATCTGCATTTTGTCTTCTCATTGAAAGCCTTTACTCCTTGTGCCTCTTTTGCGATCTTTTGTGATCCAACCCACCTTTGGCGATGTCATCACCATTAAAGCTCCATCTTTATATCTACCTGCATGCCACCACTATGTCGGTAACTCTGCAATTTTCTAGCTATTTTGAAATTACTCCAACATCCTGCAACAAACAGCCAAGAATTAAGCATCGTCATTTAATAAACGAGCAGGAAGATAAACATTACATTAAATTAGGCTGAAAGTGCAAACATAGATATTGGGTTATGAAACTGTGAACAAACGTAAGACCAAATGCATATACAATGCCAAAAATGGTTAGGTCAACCATCGTTGACCAAAAACATGCTATCAGGTTCTAAAATGGATTCAAAATCCTCTCGCTTTGCTTTCCTGCCCTTTTCCTTGTATATCACATGCTCAATCCCTTTGTATATCAGCTTGTATCTTTGCCTTTCATGTCACATTTGGACTCACCACTCTCTATAGACCGCAGTCTATTTGCCCATTAGATCTGCAATGTATAAATTGTAATGTATCACCTAATATACATCGAGCTGTGATACATTACGTGTATCAAATTTGAAACTTCTTTGGATTTAGATGCTTGTATGTATCAAGCAATGTATATTTTGAAACATACATACAAAGTGTGGAATGTACAAGAATTTAACTCCTTTTCATAACGACCTCAGATCCGTGTCTTGTATATAGCCAATGCATCTCTGCTTTGTATGTAAGATACATACAAAGTGCAAACATACAATGACTACACCATATTTAACTCTCTTTTCGGGTCTGCGACTTGCATGCCGGCCTTGCATCTTGCAATGTATGTTTCGCTTGTATGTATAAATATACAAACACCAAATATACAATCAGTGGATTTTTGATTCCGCGCAATGCATACCTCGTAATGCACATTGGCTTGTATGTCACCAAAACATACAAGCTCGCATATATACAACGATTTAACCCCATTTCATGATCCTTTTGGGTCTGTGGCCTACATGTACAAATAAAACATTAGCAAATGCATAGAAGTATAAAAGCATACAAACAACTTTGTATATGCAACCTGATAACTTAGAAAACTCGAGAACCCATTTTGTGACTAGCACAAGGACCCGATATACAAAGGACTTTGTATATGGGCGACCTTGTATGTTTTAACCTTGTATGTACAACCTAATATACAAAGGACCTTGCATATACAATGATTTGACATACAAAGGACCTTGTATATGCAACATACAAACCCAATTGTACATTTTACCAAAATACTCATAACTTGCAAAATACAGGGAATTTTAAGATGGTTCGAAAAGCAACCCCTATTCATTTTTGACAAGGAATTCACCTATACTTTGGCTTGGTACTTGATGCTATTTTTTCTCTATTTTCAACAAGGCTTGTAACATTCACTCCCTTTTCCCTTTACCACCAAGCAGAACAATACACACACACAAAAGCAAAAGCAAAAGCCACAGTAGGGGTCCTCATTTTTCTAAGGAGTAAAATGGGGCATGTTATGGACATCACAACAACTAGCAACCAAACAAAACAATCAAATTAAACCCATTAAAGGAAACTAAATAAAATAAATTCATAACTTCTAACTATCTTTTCTGCAAATCATCATTTAACTTGAGACTCAATTTATTCAATAAGGTGCATGAATCTTCCTTTCAGTTTAAGTGGGTACACATGATTACTAATCCTCATCTTGAAGATCAGTTGAACAAACTAGTGACTGACATTAGACTACGTAGTTGATGTCATTCCCTCATAGCCAACCGGATAGAGCCTTGCTGCCAGCAGGCGTCCATAGCCCCAACAAGGTTATCGTTACAATTCTCCTAAGTAGAGCCCCACTAGAAGCGAGTGTCTATAGCCCTAGTAGAGTTACTTAGATGGCTTAATTTGGATTTTTAGTAAAATTCATTTTATTATTTTTTTTTGATAGAGTTTTCATAAGATATTGCATTTGTAACTTCATGATGCAAGTAATGGTCACTTGCTGAAATTAAGCTGAGAATTGTAATGGTAGCAAGGGTGACATCTAATTTTTGACCTAATATCTACACTGGTATGTTCAACAAACCCAAGGCTTTTAGGTGTGTCATTGTGAGAAACCTTCCTTGAATACTCAACCCACAGTTATTGAATACAAAATTTCACAAAGTTAATCAACTCTCTACATTCATGACAGTCACAACAAGTTATTTATAAACTTTAAATAATTAACTTGAATGATCTGAATTTTTATTGTTTTTAGTGGTTGTTAGTCTGCTCCTTCATACTCTAAATCAAAATAAAGATCCCTGTTGAGGAAACAACAAAACAAGCAGACTGTATAAACAACTATACAAACATGTACACTATGATACACATGGTTGTCATGGCACTGCTTCAGGCTTGAAAATAATGTTTGAGAAACTGTCCATTAACTGGTAATGGAACATCCTCACTGGTTAAGGTCTTAAGCCTGTAGGTGTTGTCTCCTAAAATTTTAGAAATTTGAAAGGGACCTATCTAGAGTTTATCAAACTTACCGTGATCACCTTTCCTTTCATGCGCTTTGTCCCACATCAAGACTAGATCTGAGATTCTGAAAGCCTTAATTCTAGCTCTTTTGTCAAACCAATGCTTGACAACAGCTTGATGTTTAGCAAATTGGTCAATTGCTTCACTTCTTTTTTCCTCTTGGTGCATCAACTGCAGCAACCTAACTTCTTGTTTATTATCTATGCCTAGGTATTCTTGTGCAAACTACAATGTAGGAATCCTTAGGTTAACAGGGAGGATAGGATCCACCCCATACACTAGATGAAAAGGAGAATTTCCTAATGCAGCCTTATTCCTGGTTCTATCTACTCACAAGGCATATTTCAATAAAGTATTCCACTCGCTTGGGTTCTTTTCTATCAATTTCTTTATGATGTTCAATAGGTTCTTGTTTGTGGATTCTGCTAACCCATTCCCTTGGGGATAGTAATTTGAGAAAATTTTCAAGATGATCCCATAATCAAAAGCCCAACTTGATAGTTTAATTGAAGCAAAAGTAGATCCATTATCACATACCAAAGCGTAAGGAACTCCATACCTGGTTACTATATTGCTTTCCAAAAACCTGATGACATCCTCAACATTACATGTCTTACTGCTGACAGCCTTAGTCCACCTAGTACAGTAATCAGTAATAGTTAAAACATACCTGTGGCCTGAATATGATGGAGGGTTGATAGGTCCTATGAAGTCCATTCCCCATTGAGCAAATGGGTGCATCTCCATTACTGGTTGTAAAGGTTGAGTAGCATACCTTTCTCTATTTTCAGCAACTTGACACATATGACAACATTTGATGTGCTCAGCAGTATCTTTAAAAATAGTGGGCTAGTAAGACCCTACCCTAAGGATAGCATGGTTGGTAGCTAAAGGTGATCCATGTGCAGTCCCAAATTTATCATGTAACTCTACTAACACCTTGTCTACTTCTGATCTTTCTAGGCACCTAATGTATTACCCCTCATAGTTTTTCTTGAAAAGGATTCCTCCTTTTATCATATATTTCTATGACCTTATCTTCAAGGCTCTCCTCTGTGAGGCCTGCAGTCTTGAAGGACATCCTCCAGTAATCAGGATGTGTCTGATGCCTGAGTACCATTCTCCATCTTCCTTTGCATTTACAACATACTTCCGGCTCATGATATTAGGATCAATCTCTGATATCATCTAGCTCAATGCTTGTCCTCTCACTAACTTCATGGGTGTAATGTCCATATCATACTCTTGGAGGATAGTGATCCATTTAGCTCTTTTGATGCAAAGTGGCACAAGGGAAGGTATCAACACAAGATAAGTTTGGTTTGTTCTCCTTAGTCCACTCACCCACTCACCTAGTCTTCAACCAAGCAAAGCCACTCACCAAGTGCAAATTATGGATTTTTGGTCTAGGATATTGTCTAATCCCTGAGACTATTTCTACACCTTATGGAAGGTCTACAAACACCTTTCCAATAGTTGGTTTGGTTCCCAACTTCACACAACCCTCTAACCTTGACTAGGCCTAGTGAGGCTACTAGCCCTCTTCTACTAGTTTTCTTCACACCAAATGACAAAATCCCAAAGGACTAGGCAAAAAAAATGATGGAATTGAAAACCCTTCAGGGTACCCTAATAAACCTCCAAATCTCCAGTCCTAACTCTACTCCAGTAGTTCAAAACCCCCACTAGGTCTCTAGGCCTAATTGATCACTTTAGGCCTGGGTTACAAAGCAAAGGGTTCAAATTGGGTTCATAGGTTAGGGGCAAGAATTTAGAATGTCTCTACCAGGTCCCTACAACCCAAAACCACCATTCTTTCATTCACCTTGTCTAGATTCTGTCACCTACAACAGCAAATAGCATAAAACAAGCCAAATACATGGTAATACTTGACCTAGGGCATCAAATTAAAAATAGAAGACTGCATTTCTCAACAAAAATCTTTAGGAATCTTATAGTACATATCCCTAGCCTGCAGTTCACCAGTTTTTGTGAATTTTCACCGATGGGAATGCATTCTAGGGCCGGATTTCTATGGCTGCCCTAGAAAACAGGGTTTCTGGACCTGTTTTGAAAGAAAAATCAATAACTTTTGATCCCGACCACTTCAAGACCTCAAACTAGTTTCATTAGAACCCTGACTCCAAGAACTTTCAGAAAACATACATTTGTACCCCTGGAAAATCTGTACAGTTCGTACAGCAACATGTTTTCTTCAGAAAAATAGTCAAATCCTTGATTTTTGTGCCCAAAATTGCATATAAAAACTCTTCCTCCGTAATGGAGTCAGATATCCACCATATTAACCCATCCAAGTCAGTTTCCAACTTCTACAACAGCATTCAACTACCCAAAGTGGTTTTTTTGAACCGACCCAACACATAACACTTTTGACAACTATGGTGTTTTGCATTAACACAAGGAGGTTGATTTGTTTGGCTTGTCCAATGGAGTCCAAATGATCAACACACTCCTTCCAACATACTAAAACACTAAAACAACCAAAAAAAACTCAAAACCAATCCTTAGACTTTCTAGGCCTAATTGGCACAACAAGGGTCCAAATGGACTAAGAAGGATTTGAGGTTTATATAGTCACCCCAAACCTCTTGACCATACAAAATGGACCAAAAAATAATGGCTAAAAGCCTTATTACAAAACACATTGAAGAAAAAACATAACTTCTCAAAATGTATCAAAATGCCTTTAGGAACCAAGGTGCTCCTAGGTGCCCTGCACCATACACCCACTGTCAAAGAGAACTCAAGTCTCTTGAGTTGGAATGCTGTCAAATGTAAAACTTGCCTTCTCAATGTCTACCTTGCACATCCAAGTGGCATCCTCCTGAGGTTTGTTTAGCCACTTCACCAAATAGTCATGATAGATGTGCCTTCTAGTTTGTTTTGCAATCCTCTTGTCCAAAATGCACTCAATCTGATTTAGAGATGAAAGAATGAGTTCCTAGAGTGTCTGATCAGTTTGATCTACTACAACAATAGTTTGAGGATCAGTTCCTTTATAGGGATAAAGGTCTGAAACATTAAAAATAGGAGACAAAGCAATGCCATCTGGAAGTCTGATTTTGTAGACATTTTCTCTACATTTCTTGAGCACTTCACAAGGCCCAATCTTCTTCATGAGTAGCTTGGTATGTTTACCTACAAGGAGCCTCTCCTTCTTTAGATGGACCATTACCAAATCACCTTCTTTGAACTACAAATCCCTTCTTTTCCTGTCAGCAAACTGTTTGTACTTCTGTGACATGGACAGCAATTTCTATTGTACTTGTTCATGGACATCTTTCATG
This sequence comes from Cunninghamia lanceolata, assembly GCA_027924645.1. Lineage (NCBI taxonomy): Eukaryota > Viridiplantae > Streptophyta > Pinopsida > Cupressales > Cupressaceae > Cunninghamia > Cunninghamia lanceolata. The sequence goes on along the minus strand of BSBN01000421.1, from coordinate 10,731,249 downwards.
ACTTGAATGAAGTCTTTAGCCAAGGCACTACTGTTTTCTAGTCCTTTAACCTCCCTAAGTTCCAAAATACCCCTTGGGTGAGTGCCATAAACAATTTGGAAAGGAGACAAGCCGGGACTTCTATTGACAGTGTCATTGTATGAGAACTCTGCCTGAGCCAAAATTGAATCCCAACTAGCACCCTACTCCTTGGTTAGGCATCTTAGGAGGTTGCCAAGTGACCTATTAATCACCTCTATTTTTCCATCAGATTAAGGGTGATAGGTAGATGATAATGACAAGTTTATACCTAGTCTCTTCCACAGTGTCCTCCAGAAGTGTCCTATGAACTTCGGGTCTCTATCTGAGATTATGGACAAAGGTAAACCATGTAACCTAACTATTTCTTTGAAGAAAAGACCTGCTATGTGTGAGGCATCATGTGTGGTTTTACATGGGATGAAGTGAGCCATTTTTGAGAACCTATCTACAACCACAAAAATGTTGTCATACCCATTCTTTGTCCTAGGCAAACCAAGTACAAAGTCCATGCTTATGGAATCCCAATGCTTTGAAGGAATAGGTAGAGGAGTGTATAAACCTACATTAGATATATGCCCCTTTGCTCTTTGGCAAATTTGACAAGTTTCAACAAGCTTCCTTACATTAGTTGGCAATTTGGGCCAAAAATAGTACCTCCTAACCAATTCTAGGGTTTTATCAATACCAAAGTGGCCTGACATGCTGCCACAGTGCTTTTCCTTTATTATATTCTCTCTAATAGACCCTCTTGGGATACACAACATGCTACCCTTGAAAAGATATCCATCTTGCAACAAAAAATCAGAAAAATCAGTATTATACCTTCCTGTCATGGCCTTGCAAGATAGGTATGGTTCTTTGAAGTCCTCATCTGCTACATACTAATCTTTGATGGCTTGAATACCTATACTTTCCAACTGTATGGTCTGTACAACAAGATTTCTCCTACTTAAGGCATTGGCTACCTTATTGGCCACTTTTTTCTTATGTTTTATGGAGAAGGTGTATGCTTGGATGTACTCCATCCACTTGACATGTTTGTGATTCAATTTTTGCTGCCTGTTCAAGAAGCTTAATGCATGGTTGTTAGTAAAAACTATAAATTCCTTTGGCAATAAGTAGTGTCTCCACTTCCTCAATGATTGAACCATGGCATATAACTCTAGATCATAGGTGGAGTAGTTTTGTTTTGCCTCATTTAATTTCTCACTAAAGAATGCTACAGGCCTCCCATCTTGACTTGAGACTCCCCCAATAGCCCTCTTACTTGCATCACACTCTACCACAAAGACCTTGTCAAAATTAGGTAGCACTAGGACTGGTTTTTCTAAAAAAAATTTCTTTAATAGTTCAAAGGCTTGAGTGGCCTCATTTGTCCACACAAATACACATTTCTTGCCCCCTTTTATGGTGTCAACAAGTGGAGCACAAATGCCACTAAACCCTCTAATGAACTTTCTATAAAAGCTACACAAACCATGGAAACTTCTTACCTCCGAGGCTGTTGTAGGTGTTGGCCAATTAAGAATGGCTGCAACCTTACTTGGATCCATTTTTAGGCTACCCTTGGAGATGACAAACCCCAAAAATATCAACTCTTCTTGTAGGAAGACACATTTGTCAAGAATGATTCTCAACTTCTCCTCTTGAAGCCTCCTAAGCACTTGATGGATATGCCTTATGTGGTCTTCCTTGCTGTCACTAAAAATTAGTATATCATCTAAATATACAAAAATAAACTTGTTAAGGAAAGGTTTTAGCACTTCATTCATCAATCTCATGAAGGTGCTTGGTGCATTTGACAAGCCAAAAGGCATGACAACCCATTCAAATAGTCCTTCATTAGTTTTGAAGGCGGTTTTCCACTCATCCCCCTCCCTTATCCTAATTTGGTGATAACCACTTTTTAGATCTATCTTGATAAAATACTTAGCCCTACCCAAGCAATACATTAAATCTTCTATTCTAGGCATTGGAAATCTATACCTGATAGTAATCTTGTTGATGGCCCTAGAATCAGTGCATAGTCTCCATGTTCCTTCCTTCTTGGGTGCAAGTACTACAGGTACCGCACATGGACTAATACTCCTCCTGATAAGTCCTCTATCCAATAAGTCTTGGATTTGTCTTTCCACTTTAGTATTTTGCTCTAGGGTCAACTTGTATGCTGCTTGGTTTGGTAGGGTGGATCTAGGGATGAGATCAATGCAATGACTAATCTCCCTCTTTGGTGGAAGGGCATCCTTGCCTTCATCGGCTATCACATCCTGAAACCTCTCCAATAGTTCTTCCACTTCCTTTGGTCCAATCCTCCTAATAGGTTGCTGCACTTTGACCTTCTTGGGATTCACATCCTTGGGCTTGATGACTACTACAAAACATGGTACTTTCTCTTCCTTGAGGTTAGCCAAAAACTCTTTTTCACCTACCAACATAACTGAACTAGAAATGACTTTCTCTTTGCAATCATCAATCAAAGGAGTCATTGTAAACTTTTCACCATTCTTGGACAAATGAATCATTTTATTCTTACCATCATGTTGGACACTTGTGTCATGTTGCCAAGGCCTTCCAAGAAGAAGGTGGCATGCATCCATATCCACTATCCCACAAAGAACCTTATCATGATATTCAACTATCTTGAATTCAACCCAACATTGCTCTTTCACCACAATTTGTTGTTCCTTGGTTAGCCAAAAGACTCTATAGGGGTTAGGATGAGGCATTCTTTCCAATCCTAACTTAGTCACCATTTCATTAGAAGCCAAATTTTTAGAGGAACCTGAATCAACTATTACCTTGCAAACTTTTCCTTTCACCTTGCATGTGGTTCTGAACAAGTTGTTTCTTTAGGGCTACTCCTTGGTGGCTGGCATGATGAGGGATCTATTAAACATGATGCATTCTCCACTCTCAAGTGCTGCAGACTTGGAAGAGGCTGTTTGGTAACTTGTGATGCTTTGACAGTCCTCTTCTTGAAGGAGTTGCACTCTTCTTTCTTTCTGATTTGCAGCAGTGTTTCCCATCTTCTCCGGGCACCTAAAGGACTAATGTCCAATCTGATTGCAAGAGAAACACCTTCCGGTAAACACATTGGGACCTCTGTCCCTAAATTGACCCTTATCAGCACTATTTTTATCAGCCTGCCCTTGGCTGCCTTCTTGTGATCTGCCACCTTGGAGTCTAGAGAAATTATCTCTGTTTTGGAATCTGCCCCTACCCCTAAAGTTTTGATTTCCTCTGCCTCTACTGCTGCTGCCAAAATCCCCTTTTCTTCTCTGCTTATCCTCAATCCTTAGTGCCATTTGAAAGCACTTATGGACTGTCTCTGGGTTAAAGAGAGTTAATTCATCTTTGGTGCAGGAGCACCTACCTGACAGCTGGTCATGATAAGGCAGTTAGTAGTTTAGGTCTTGTTTGTGTTTCCAAGAAGGTCTGTTAGACCAAATGCATGTAATAAGGTCATGCTGATCAGGATAAGATCATGCTGACCAGGCTTTTGCTATTTTTAGCTAGTTAGTTATAACAGCTGTCATGATGTATGTTCGGTGGGATCTCCCAGCCACCTGGAGAGTTCCCAGCCGCTTGGAGTCGGGTCAGTAGTACTCGTAGGCAAGTCTTTATAAGCATGAGATCGTTTGATATTGCATATACAGACAGACAGATATCATCGATCAGACTTTGCGAGAGTGAGACAGAGCGAGAGGAACATCATATTGTAGTTGCATCTTTTGAAATCGAATAAAGTATTCCTGTTTGTGTTCATCCTCTGTTGCATTCCATTGCTTGATCGATTGCTGGTTTGAGAGGTTTTCATGGATATACTGATCCATTCCACCGGTTGACTCATCTGATCGGTGGAATGGCAATGTACAGTAGGTTAGATTGTAGGTTGTTTTCTGTTTGCATGCAGATGTGCAGGATCGCGGTCAAGAGATGTTGAAGACCCTAGCATCCTCATGTGCTAGGTCAAGTTGAGAAGTTTGGGTTGGAAGATCACCCTGAGACGGGATCGGGTCATCCCTGGAGGATCGGCGAAGAGAGATTTCGCTAGGTGAAGAAGTTCGCGAAAACAGCATCATCAGGATATTTCTGCAAATATCCTGCAGTCAGGTTAGACATCGTCATCCGGATAAGTGAAGGTGAGCATGATGTTGTCGGTTGCATGAAGTGCAAGTGCGTCGGGGTGATCATCATCATCAGGAGTTGCCGAGGAGGAGTGCATCGGCATCAGGAAGAAGATCGGGTCATGAAACTGTTGGAGTTTTCATGTTGCGAGTGCATCAGGATGTTTTAGGTCGGACATAGCCTAAGTGCATGTATCGGCATCAGGATCATCATATCGGGAGTGCCAAACATCCGCATACCGCGAGTAGATGCGGGAGAGAAAGTTCAGGTTTTTGGCTAAGTGTTGAGAAGGTCATCAGGATATTGGGTGACGTCATCGTCATCAGGATATGACGTCATCGTCATCAGGATATTGAGATATCCCCCCTGTGTGAGTTTATCCTGCCGTCGTAAGGTGTTAAGGTATCGGCGGAAGTCCGTGGCAGGAAGTTGTATTAACATCATCAGGAGGTTTCGAGGGAACCGGATGAATTATATCATGATGCTGTTAGTGTCGTCGGGTAGCGGAGCATCGAAGGTAAGCTGCTGAAGGTGAACGTCATCAGGATATTTGGGACAACCAGATGTTGAATATCCTGCTGACGAAGGAAGTGTTGCATATGATGATGACGATGGAGTTCGGAGCCCGATGAACAGTGCAACCGGAGGATGTGTGCGCCCGCTGAACATCATGATGATGATGTTAGGAGGAAAGCGGAGGAGGTGAATAGTAGTCGGCAGGAGGATGATTGCGAGTGTCCGCAATATGATGATGCTGTTGGTTTTAAGAAACATGATGCTGACAGAGTAAAGCCGAAATATGATGATGTTGGTAGTTTTAGGGAATATGATGATGATGGCGAAGATGATGATGATGAGGTTGGTCTGCAGACATTCATGCTATATGCGAATGTTATAGTCTGGATGCCTCTGCATCAATCTTGAATGGAGAACTTGAGGCCATTGAGATACCTTGCAAGCTTCTATTTTTCATTCTCAGGCATCTTGGCTTTCAATGTCATCTTGTGAAACTCCTCTGTGTAGGTGCTCATGTCCATGTCCTTCTGTCTCAAGTTGTGCAACTTCTTGTTTAAGTTGACTTCATAATCCTTAGGGACAAATTGCTTCTTGATTTCAAGTACCATCTTCCTCCATGTAGAGATAGGATTCCTATCATCTTCTATCCTCTCATTTTGAATAAAATTCCACCAACTCAAGGCTGGCCCTTTCATTCTTGATTTGGCAATCTTCACTTTTTGATTTTCTACCACTTCTTCACATTCAAAATAGTTCTCCATTGCCTCAATCAAATCAAGGCACTCCTTTGGATTCATCTTACCAGGAAACATAGGTAAGTCTGCCTTAGTGTCCTTTCTACTCAACTTTCCAAGTGCATCTAGGAATTGTCTCTCTGACATGTCTCCTTGTGGCTCTTCCATTGGCACTTCTTCTTCCTCATCTTGATCCTCTTCATCTGAATCCAAGATGACCTTTGGCTTCTTCTTCTTGTCTTTGTCTTTCTTCAATTTTTCTATCTCAGCCTCCATCCTTTTGTTCTTGGCTACTTGCTCTCTCACTATCTTTGCCAATTTGGCATTAGTCACCTTTGAAGGAATTTCCTCCTCTTCTCCTCTATCTCCCATCTCTTTGATGGCTCTAATACCACCTAATGCAAAGTGGCACAAGGGAAGGTATCAACACAAGATAAGTTTGGTTTGTTCTCCTTAGCCCACTCACCCACTCACCTAGTCTTCAACCAAGCAAAGCCACTCACCAAGTGCAAATTATGGATTTGTGGTCTAGGCTATTGTCTAACCCTTGAGACTGTTTCTAGACCTTATGGAAGGTCTGTAAACACCTTTCCAATAGTTGGTTTGGTTCCCAACTTCACACAACCCTCTAACCTTGACTAGGCCTAGTGAGGCTACTAGCCCTCTTCTACTAGTTTTCTTCACACCAAATGACAAAATCCCAAAGGACTAGGCAAACAAATGATGGAATTGAACACCCTTCAGGGCACCCTAACAAACCTCCAAATCTCCAATCCCAACTCTACTCTAGCAGTTCAAAACCCCCACTAGGTCTCTAGGCCTAATTGATCACTTTAGGCCTGGGTTACAAAGCAAAGGGTTCAAATTGGGTTCATAGGTCAGGGGCAGGAATTTAGAATGTCTCTACCAGGTCCCTACAACACAAAACCACCATTCTTTCATTCACCTTGTCTGGATTATGTCACCTACAACAACAAATAGCATAAAACAGGCCAAATACATGGTAATACTTGACCTAGGGCATCAAATTAAAAATAGAATACTGCATTTCCCAATAAAAATATTTTGGAATCTTATAGTACATATCCCTAGCCTACATTTCACCAGTTTTTGTGAATTTTCATCAGTGGGAATGCATTCTAGGGCCGGATTTCTATGGCTGCCCTAGAAAACAGGGTTTCTAGACCTGTTTTGAAAGAAAAATCAATAACTTTTGATCCTAACCACTTCAAGACCTCAAACTAGTTTCATTGGAATCTTGACTCCAAGCACTTTTAGAAAAAGTACATTTGAACCCCTGGAAAATCCATACAGTCCGTATAGAAACACATTTTCTTCAGAAAAATAGTCAAATCCTTGATTTTTGTGCCTAAAATTGCATACAAAAACTCTTCCTCTGTACTGGAGTCAGATATCCACCATATTAACCCATCCAAGTTGGTTTCCAACTTCTACAATAGCATTCAACTGCCCAAAGTGGTTTTTTTGAACCGACCCAACACATAACACCTTTGACAACTATGGTGTTTTGCATTAACACAAGGAGGTTGATTTGTTTGGCTTGTCCAATGGAGTCCAAATGATTAACACACTCCTTCCAACATACTAAAACACTAAAACAACCAAAAAAAAACTCAAAACTAATCCTTAGACCTTCTAGGCCTAATTGGCACAATAAGGGTCCAAATGGACTAAGAAGGATTTGAGGTTTATATAGTCACCCCAAACCTCTTGACCATACAAAATGGACCAAACAACAATGGCTAAAAGCCTTATTACAAAACACATTGAACAAAAAACATAACTTCTCAAAATGCATCAAAATGCCTTTAGGAACCAAGGTGCTCCTAGGTGCCCTGCACCATCTTTTCTCACCTGGTTCACTTTGCATTAATATCATCTTTACTATTGAATCAGGTACTACAGCAATCACTTTACTTCTTAGAATGTAATGCCTAAATTTCTTAACTTCTCGAACCATAGCAAGCGCTTGTCTTTCAACATCCATGTATCTGAGATCTGCAACTCTGAAAGGGTAGCTCATGAAGGCTATAGGCTTTTCCTCCTTTTCTTCATTTCTCTATGTCAACACTGTCGTAGAAGTATGCTCTGAAGCAAATGAGTAAATGTAAAAGTCCTTGGTATAATCTAGACTGATCAGAACTGGAGCATTTGATATGGCCTTTTTAATATCTTCAAAAGTTGCTCTAGCTTCAGGCATCCATTCAATTTTAGTGTCCTTCTTGAGCATGGCATTCAAGGGTCTGACAATCTCTGCAAAGCCAGTAATAAATCTCCTAACAAAATTAATCTTACCAAAGTAAGATTTGAGCTCATTTTTGCTTCCAGGAAGCTATATATTCATGATTGATTCCACCCTATCAGGGTCAATGATGACCCCATTTTCTGTTATTAGGTGGCCCAATAACTTCCCTGTGGTTACCCCAAATATGCATTTCTTAGGGTTCAAGGATATCTCATATTGCTCACACTTCTTCAGTACCTTTCTCAGGTCTTCTACATGGTTTCCTCTATCTTTAGAGAAAACTGTTAAGTCATCCATGTATATGACTATGCTTTTACCAATTAAGCCTCTGAAGGCTATGTCCATTGCTCACTGAAATGTGGCTCTAGTGTTTATTAACCCAAACGGCATGCGCCTTGAGGCGAATATCCCCCACTTTGTGGTGAATGCGGTTTTCAATCTATCTATTTTGTCCACCATCACCTGGTTATAACTTGAGAAACTATCCAAGAATGACATCATCTTGGCACCATTCACAATTTGCAGGACTTCATCTAGAGAAGGCAAATGATAATTATCCTTTTCAGAAGCTCGATTTAAGTTTCTAAAGTCCATGCACAACCTGATGTCACCATTCTTTTTCCTTACTGGGACCAGGTTTTCCACCCAAGTGGAATATCTCATAGGAAATATGATCTTGGCATCAAGTAGCCTTTTAACCTCTTCAAAAATAATGGGCTTCAGTAAAGCATTGACAGGTCTTTGTTTCTACCGAAAAGGCTTGACATTTAGCTTCAAAGGTATTGTATGAGTAATGACTGATGTGTCATAAGTTTTCAATTCGTCATATGTCCAGGCAATGAAATGGATATAATCTTTGAGAGCTTGGGTTATTCCTTCCAACTCCTCTTTTGTACAAACTTTCCTAATCAGAATGTTTCTTTTCTCATCATCCTTTCCAATGTTGACCTGTGAGTACTATCCTCCATCAGCCTTTGGAAGATCCTTCTGTTTTAACATGTTATCTAGATCAAATGCTCTTTCTAGCTCTATCATTCCCTTAGGAATCTTATTACTAGGCAACTCTAGGATTTCTTCTTCTTCCCAGACATGATCTTCTACATTCCTTTCATCTATGATCTGTGCCTCAAAATATCCTTGTTGGAAATAAAGTTCAGTATATGTTGATCATCATCAAATACTTGAAGATTAGTTACATTATCTGGCACAGAAAGCACTGATACTAATTCAATTGAGAATCTTTTTAAACTAGATATGGACAGAGGTTCTAGAGTACTTGTAGCCTGGGCTAAGGCATCTTCCTTGTGATTTTGTTCTCTGGGCACATGTGTGATGTTGAATGCATCAAAATCTTCTATTAAGTCCCATACCCTATGTCTGTAATTGGACAACCTTTTGTAATTGCAAGAGTATATACCTCTTACCTATCTCATAACCAATTCTGAGTCTCCATAGACATGTAAAATTTTCACCTTCTTTGTAAGTGCAAACAGTATCCCATGAATTAGAGCTTCATACTCCATCACATTGTTTGTACATGGGAACTGCAATCTGTATGCTACTATGTAGGATTTTCCAGATGGATCAATGAGATTTATCCCTACTCCAGCTCCTTGTTTTGACTTGGATCCATCAAACCTGAGGATCTATGGCTTATTTTCAATCAAAGGCTTATCTGGGCCTTCTTTTTTTCTTTTTGGCTCTAGCAGCTGCACCATTTGATATCCACTTTAATTTGGGTATCTCAGCTTTCTCAAACTTCACCTTTTTTGTCTTATGTGAAGCTGGTATTTCTTCTTTCCTTTTGTCCTCAGAAGAGAAATCTTCTGGACTAGGCAACATCTACCTTCTCAGAATATGCAGACACAATGATTAGGTAGTTTTTGAATGAGGTGCTTCATGTAACCGGCACCAACCTTCAATCAAGACATCCTGTGGAGATCTTTGTTGTTGTGTCATCTTTTGAATCTCTTTTGATAAAAACTCTTCAAACTTGGATAGGTTGCTGCCCCTATCTTCATCAAATAAATCATAATTTGATTCTACTAAACAATCACTCCCTAGGGTGATTTTCTTCTTGCTTTTAGCATTACTCTTGCTGCATACCAGTATCTCTTCTGTCATCTGAATAGAACTTTCGTCTTGATATGTGCATTCCCCTATTCCTGTAGGAAACAAAAAAAATTAGTTTTGCTATCACCATCTGCAGAACTCGCAGCAGATGATGATGAAGATGCTTCATTGTATTTTTGTTCTAGCTCCGACATGTCTAAACAAGCACCACAAGTCCTTTCAGAATGTGCCTCTTCATGCAACCTGCACCATCCATTAATTAGAATATCATGAATAGGCACTTTTAACAACTGAAATCATTGCACCTCTTTAAGCAAATGCATCTCAAAATTCTTGAAATGATCTACCTCTACTTCATTTCCAAGATCATAATCAGATATTAAATTTACTTCATCATCTTGAGGGTTATCATCATGATCACCCCTATGCTGGCAGTTTGGGGTCTGATGGAGTAAACTCTAGGTCCACATCCACATACATGATTTCATTAGTTTTGTTATATTCAGTGATCATGTGCTTCATGTGGGGTTCAACATCTATCCTTATTTGATTTGGTATCCCTCTCTAGGGCAACCACATATGACTAAAATCAATTGACATGTATCCATTAAGGGTTTTTGACTAGTCTTTGCTGAGTAACATCCCATATGTATCAGGTATATCAACTTCCTGAATATCAATATAGTGCTGATTTCTGGGATCTGATGCTAACTACATGTGAATGTGAGTTAGTTCTCCTACCACACTTACCTCTATTTTGTCCAATTGTGTTACTTTCTTTAATTATTTAGCAGGATGTAACCCTAAAATATTACATACGGATAGGCGCATTACATTGGTAGATGCTCTAGAGTCTACTAAGAAGTTGTGCAAATTTTTGCCAAACATCCTTATGGTAAGGAGGAAAGGAGGTGACTCACTCTTGTCTTTGTACAAGATCATGTGGGAAGTCTCTATAGCTTGAATAGTAGCTGGCACTTTATGTTTAACATTAACATCCCTAGCAGCATGGTCTTTATTTCCAAACTGATCTGAGGTATGACTATCCTCTTTTTGAGCAGGATCATCTAATGATTTCATGAATGCTTTCTTGATAGCAGGGGTTTTAAGCAACTTTAACAATAACAGGCTGATTTTAACCTTTTTCATTTCATCTGCTAGATATGTAACCAACTTATCAGTTTTGGGAGGCAGATTAGTAGCTTTTAGTGCTGCATTCTATGGTGCCAAATATTGAGCATTAACCTTGGGGAATCCAAGGTTATTACTTGCCTTAGGATCGGGTGGAGTGTTGAAATTGTTTGGAGGCAGCGATGTGGTCAAAGGATTAGCAGATCTGTTTGAGTTACTCCTCAAGTTGTACTTATGCCTACCCTGAGGTTGCTATTGATAATCATTGACTTCCTCATGCTTAATTGATGGCTCATTCTCATCCTCAAATGGAAAAACATAGTTAGATTCAAAAGCCATGGCTAATTCCTCACATGTTGAGGTGCAATCCTAATGAGATGAAATTATATGTTGATAAGGATGATGCATGAAGCTTTCTAGAACCAAGGCAGATTCATATTCATAGGGGATGATTTTATTTCCCTCTACATAAGGTGGATTTCTTGAAGTATTGGACACCTAAGCTTGGAAAATACTTGCAGCAATCTTGAATTGAGGACAGTCTAGCTCTACATGAGCATTGGTGTTATGTATCCTGCACCAGTTTGTAGGTGCTACCTCTGCAAGGTTTACTCTAGTGGTTTGTCTGGGTTCACTAGGAGGTTGATTGTCTAGGGGTGATGGCAAGGAACATTGTTTGGCCTAGTGTTCCACACTCTAGGCTATCTAGGAGGATTATTGTTGCCATTATTGTTATTGTAATTATTGTTTTACCCCCTATCAGGATAATTAGGTCTGTCATTGGCATAACCTTTGTTCTGATATGGTTGAGAATAGAAGTTTTGACTCCTCAGATGGGTGATCTCAGTGGTGAGTTTTCTTAACTGTGGTGATATCTCCTTAATTTCTTCTTTCTCTTCCTGAACCTTGGCCATTACATTCTCTGTCTAGGGCTTGAAAAAGGAAGATCCATTGTTATTGTTGGATTGTTCCACAACCTGGGGTACCTGTGTTTGTCCTAGATATTGTAACATCTGGCCATTTCCATTTGGTGGTGGCATGATACTAAGTGGAGGTATCTGCAAAGGGGCCGACATCACAGCTAGAGTTATCATGGCTCCATTGGTCTGTTGGTGAACATGATATGTAAGATAACCAGGAAGTGTAGGGAAGGCAATATTTAGTGTGGGAGTAGGAGCTAATTGCTGACTGACTTTGATGGCTTCTTCAAAAGCTTCTACCAAAGTTGTTACACTAGGATGTGCTCTCTTGATAAACATGGAAGTCAAGGGATCTAAAGCTGAGTAATAAATGCTCCTAACAACTTCATTTGTTACAACATAGGGAGCAACTAGCTTGGATAGCATCTTTTGGAACCTTGAATTGAAATTGGCAATAGGTTCTCCTTCAAATCTCTTGATTGTGGCAAAAAAATGATAATTCATTGAAGGATCTGTAGGTACCTTGAACCTATCCTTGAAATATTTTTCTAAAGCAGCCCATGAACTGACTAAACCCTGACCAAGACTAATATACCAGTTATAAGCTTCTTCCCCTAAGGAAAATGGGAATAACCTGCATACAACATCCTGATGCTCAATTCTAGCCCTACAACAGGCTTCCTTGAAAGTTCTGATGTGATCATCAGTATCCTGATATGGATGATACTTAGGACAAATTTTATCAAGATTCTTAGGTAAAGCATGATATGCATTGAAGGTCAATAGCAACTCTGCTGTAAAGAATGACATTGCAACTGGTGGAGGTTGGACCTGAGGTATGACAAGTGGTCCTGTAGGTGTTTGTAACCCGAGAGGAGTTATAGGAGCATGTTCTTGTGAAGCATCTGATGCACTAGAACCAAGAGCGTGATGAATGTCTACAATTCTAGGTCTAAATCCCCTAATAGATAATTCTTCAAAGAGTCCACTAGATCTGGACCTGGTATTTGGCTTGGGAGCCAAGGTTTCTTAAATTTAAGGAAAATTTGTTGGTTTACTGTAAAGATTAGTTGAAACTCCCTAGCCAAAGCTTGCAATATTTATGCTTAATTTTGAAAACTTCACAAATGATTAGCATGCAAAAACTTAAAACAACAAATCTTTGCATATAACTTGAAATATAGAGATGCTTGAGTATTACCTTTCTGTCTGCATCATCCAATCAGACAAAACTTACTGTTGATCACAGGCCATCCTTCTAGCGCTAATTCATGTGTTGATGAGGATGTTAGTCACACACAAACATGAAATAAAAGTTACACAACAACCTTTATTTATCTTGAAAGATATGATGAATTCAAAGAATTCATAATCCCAAGTCTCCGTTGATTAGTTCATAATCTACTGATGTTACTCAATGGTTGATGTGTGTTATTATTTCCCATTCAGGGGCCTTACATTGTGTTGGTTTTTTCTTCTGAATCAACATCAGGGTTTGCCAATTCCTATGCATGTGCAGATTCAGCCAACTAATATAGGAGGTTGTGTGAGCTCCTCCCCTTCACTTCTAGTTCTGCCGCACCAAGGGGGGTATCCCTATAGCTAAAGATGTAACCTTGACTAGCTCAATGATAGAAAGATCTAACTTGACAACAACATGCAGAATACTCTCATGTATGGACCAAGATCTGCATGATAGATCACAAGGTTCGCAACATTCTTGGACATATGTGTCTGGTTGGGTATGAGAGTATGCAGGGGTCCTAATCCTACTCCTACAACTAACGGGTTGAAATTATGGAAAGGTTGGAAGTGATGTTTGGATGCAAGACAAGGGGGATGTGGATCATAACTACTAACCTAGAAGCAGACCGGTGCCTATCTTAGGGCAAGGAGTCAACTAGATGGATACAAGAGATGGTTTGCAACTGGCATTCAAGTTTCATGGGGTTGGAGCTGATGCTTGCCTTACAAACATCACCCAAGAATGGGTATTTAGCTACCTATACTTACAGACATCCCAACTGACATACATTCTTCTCCATACATTGACCTAAAATAGTTTAATCCACTCCTTGAATGGAAGTTATAGATCAAGAATGCAGCATAGAAATCTATACCCTAGAATCTATGAAACCCTTAGCAACCAAATTTAGAAGAAGAATGATATGCAGCAAAGGAGACAGACGGGTAAACACATGCATTACAACATTTTTCATAGAAAACAACAATGAAACTGAACATATGTGCAAAATACATTCATCATGCAACTCATAAACTCCAAAGAGAGAACCACCAGGATCATGCCCTGTTCTTCGTTATTTACACAAAAATGCCTTAGGCCTTCAACAACCAACAAATGAGCAACATAGCCCTACTATATACAGCAAGGCAAGTACTTAGCATTAATCACTAGGTGACTCAAAAGTCTGCCAGATATAGTTCATTCTGATGAAATGGTGCTCAAATATTTAATGCAGCAGGTGGAAGAGTGGACAAGAGAGGTTCTCAAGCCTTGCACCACCGCCCGAGGATGTACATCTTCAATCAGGTACCTGATCTATCCACTCCAATGCCCATACCCTATAACATCTGCCATTAATGTCCATCTACTCGTGGCCTTGGGAAAAATAGTTAACTATGAGCTCCTGAAACTTTCCCGCCAAGATATATCATCCTGATATTTCAAATTTATGTGGGAACTAATTATCCCACATGCACCCCGCGGTGACCTCTCTAATACTTTATATACTAGGTTGTGAGCATATATGATGTCGGTGCTTTTTCTCCTGACGACACCAGTATAAACCTTGTCATCATCCTCCATCGGCTAGACCACTTAATCAACAAACCTCATGTTTGTCCTCTAGACATCGTACATCCTGCCGATGAACAAAATCACCCTAACGTCAGCAAACCTCACACCATCACCCATCAGCCAGACCTCTAATATCGGTGAACCTCATGTTTATCCAGCTGATATGAAAAGTCACCCCGATGAACATCCTGATCTTCATGTGAAATATCACCCCGATATTCACCCTCATCGGCAAAACTTGATGCATCAGAGGAAGATCCTCCTGCTTTGCCGATACCATATGTCTAGCCGATGAAAATCCTGATGACGTCACCATCATATCTACATACCACACATTTCCTCATATCCGGATGATGTCACCATCATATTGGCACCGAGGTGATATTCGTAAGATCACCTGATATTTTGGAATATCACACTCCACAGAAATATCAGGGTGCACTGTAGCTTCATTGAAACATTGGGGTGATATTTGGATTATGACTAATATTTGAAATATCACCCCCCTCGGAAAAGATCATGATGCTGATAGGCAAATATCACCCTCCTAAAAATATGACATTAGCAGCACCAGGCGATAAAGCAAACATGAAGTGATAAAGTAACATCAGGATGATCTTAACCAAGATCACCCAATGTTTAAATATGATGACCCCGATGAATATCAGGTCATACTTAGAACCTTGCAGCAACATCATCAGAATAATCTTAACTAAGATCACCCGATGTTAAAATATCACCCCAGCAAAAGATCATGTAGGTAGAAAATATGATGACCCTCACAAGCAACATTAGGGTGATAACCAGAAATATGATGATGATGACCTCCTCGGAAGAAAAAAATGATGTTGACATTGAAACATGCTGAGGAGGCCCAAAGACAGAATTTTTTGGGAAGGTGCCTGCATATACATATTCATGTACCAACACATGCTCTGTCTGGGGATGCATGCCTCTTGTAGGCATGGCGAGAACCACAGATCTCTGGGATGCAGACCAGTCCCTTATCCATTGGGCACAGAGTCAAATACTACACTGACCTACATCGCCAAATGCACTTGATGGCCTAAAGCCACCAAGAAAGGGAAAACCTGTATTTCCCTTTGTCAAATACCTTGTTTTCATCTGCATACACTGGATCAAGCCTGAAGATACTGCCATGATCTGACCATAAACAATTTTTGTCATTTGCATATTTAGCCCTCTGATCTAGCTTGTTATTGTCAACCTTATGCAAACAACCTTCAGCATCCAGCAACAAGTGGATGCAGTGTTCATCAAGAAATGCATATTCATATGGCATATAGCACTTATCATCATCTGCATCAGCAGTATGCATTACAAAGTGATTTCCTAGCTGAACTGAAAATAGGAAACATTCAGAGTCCACCACACAACTAGGAAGATCAGAGCTCATTTCATTAGCTGGCCTATCAAAAGAGAAACTTTCAAAATTAGAATTGTGCACATCATGCACACAACCATCAGCATCACCAAACTAGAAAAGGTTAGGCTCTGGCACCTCTCTACAATGATTTCCATGATGTATGTTGGCCTCCCTTTCATCAGGATGAGAACTAGAATCTAAATAAAAAATAATGTCTAAATCCTCACCATACTCAGACAGATCCTCATCACCACATGTGTCATAAATGGGTGATCTAGGTGCATTAGTTTGATCATAATATGCCATTTGTTCATGGGTAGCAGAGTATGTATCTTCATCACCAATGGATTCATTTTGTGGAGTATCAGCTTGTGTGTCATAAGCAAAACAGTCATCAATTAAAGGACAATCATGCTCTGTACCAGCACTTGTTTCAATCTCTGATTGCTCTTCATCATCTCCATGTGTCTGAATATAAGGCAGTGATTCACACATGGAACTGCATCTCTATTTGCTTACATCTTCTCTGTCTTGAGTGCAATACTCACAATCATCTCCACAAATCCATTAAAAAAGATGCTCATTGTTGTCCACGACCACATCATTATTTTCATGGCCAGTTGCCTCAACATTGCAATGGGAGTCCTCATTAGCCCTTTCCTTAGCATCTTCAGTATCTATCTTTTCATCTTCATTTGATGCCATGATCACTTGGTCATTTGCAGCTTCACAATTGTCATTCACACCAAAGCCTGGGGACAAGGAATTCAGCAGGTGCAGATTTCTCATTTCTTCTATATTTTCAAAAAACTTGTATGCCATCTGCATACTTGTCACCTTGAATTCCCTCAATATTGCACTAGAGCCCTCCTCAAAAGCTTCAAAATATATGCCAAAATAGGCTAAAATATCAGGTCTGAAGCTTTCAAGGATTTGTGAAAGGGCTACTGCAAATCTATGACTGAAATCAATAATGGGCTCTTCATCTTGTTTTCTGATTTCCATTAATCTAGTAACAAGATCAGCAGGTTCTCTTGCAAATGCTCTTTTGAAACAGTTAGCAAGTTCATCCCAACAGGCAAAGGATCTCTTTGGAAAGCCCAAATACCAATCTCTAGCTTTTGCATCAAAGGATCTAACAAAAAACCTCATCCACATATCCTCATCTCTAAATGAATATCTCTCCATAAAGCTATGAAAATCTTGGATATGTGCACTCCCATCACACACACTGTGTCCACTAAACCTAGGCATCTGTCTGTACATCCTAGCAAGCATACTTTCAATTTGATAGTCAACCCATGACAAGTCTAGTTGGTCATACAAAGGATCAAAAGGGCTGACAAGAGGTTTAGCTTTCTGACTGGCAGACACAACAGGGTTACTGCTATTTAACTGGGCCTGCCTAGTCTCTAAGAATATCAACCCATTTTTTATCTCTTCTATTCTTTTATTCAACATATCACCCCCTTCTTGACTGAGTATGGGATACTACATATTTGGATTCATAAACATTTCACTCTTAGACATCCTTTGTCTACCTAAGACCTAAGGTTTCCCCCTGCATCTAACTTATGCAGTAAAACAACAAATATAAGTGGGAAGAAACAAGGTACCTTTTCTCATCTAGATGCTGAAGTCTGAAAAGCACATTTTCACATCACAACAGCATACATCAATTTTTTATGTGCACTTAAATCTTTTGCAGAGTTGCCACCTCTCCAGAGAGGACAAAATTTACAACAGCTGAAAGCTTACCATATATTTTTCTGAGTTCATTCCACTAGCAGAGCAAGGCAAACATCACCAAAGATTGCAGGATAACACTTTCAAATCATTCCCCAATGGAGTCACCATTTTGTTGGTGACTCGAATGGATAAAATATAACAATTCAGTTTTCATCAGTTCAATCCCCAGTAGAGTCACCATTTTGTTGGTTTTTTCTTCTGAATCAACATCAGGGTTTGCCAGTTCTTATGCACGTGTAGATTCATCCAACTAATATAGGAGGTTGCGTGAGCTCCTCCCCTTCACTTTTGGTTCTGCTGCACCAAGGGGGGTATCCCTATAGCTAAAGATGTAACCTTAACTAGCTCAATGGTAGAAAGATCTAACTTGACAACAACATGCAGAATACTCTCATGTATGGACCAAGATCTGCATGATAGATCACAAGGTTTGCAACATTCTTGGACATATGTGTCTAGTTGGGTATGAGAGTATGCAGGGGTCCTAATCCTACTCCTACAACTAATAGGTTGAAATTATGGAAAGGTTGGAAGTGATGTTTGGATGCAAGACAAGGGGGATGTGGATCATAACTACTAACCCAGAAGCAGACCAATGCCTATCTCAGGGCAAGGAGTCAACTAGATGTATATAAGAGATGGTTTGCAACTAGCATTCAAGTTTCATGGGGTTGGAGCTGATGCTTGCCTTACAAACATCACCCAAGAATGGGTATTTAGCTGCCTATACTTATAGACATCCCAACTGACATACATTCTTCTCCATACATTGACCTAAAACAGTTTAATCCACTCCTTGAATGGAAGTTACAGATCAAGCATGCAGCATAGAAATCTATACCTTAGAATCTATAAAACCCTTAGCAACCAGATTCAGAAGAAGAATGATATGCAGCAAAGGAGACAGACAAGTAAACACATGCATTACAACATTTTTCATAGAAAACAACAATGAAACTGAACATTTGTGCAAAATACATTCATCATGCAACTCATAAACTCCAAAGAGATAGAACCACCAGGATCATGCCTTGTTCTTTGTTATTTACACAAAAATGCCCCAAGCCTTCAACAACCAACAAATGAGCAACACAGCCCTACTATATACAGCAAGGCAAGTACTCAGCATTAATCACTGGGCGACTCAAAAGTTTGCCAGATACAGTTCATTCTGACGAAATGGCGCTCAAATATTCAATGTAGTAGGTGGAAGAGGGGACAGGAGAGGTTATCGAGCCTTGCGCCGCCGCTTGGGGATGTTCATCTTCAATCGGGTACCTGATCTATCCACGCTAATGCCCATACCCTATAACATCTGCCATTAATGTCCACCTACTCACGGCCTTGGGAAAAATAGTTAACTGTGCGCTCCTGAAACTTTCCCACCAAGATATATCATCCTGGTATTTCAAATTTATGTGGGAACTAATTATCCCACATGCACCCTGCAGTGACCTCTCTAATACTTTATATACTAGGTCATGAGCCTATATGATGTCGGTGCTTTTGTTCCTGATGACACTAGTATAAACCTTGTCATCATCCTCCATTGGCCAGACCACTTCATCGACAAACCTCATGTTTGTCCTCCTGACATTGTATGTCCTCTTGATGAACAAAATCACCCTGACGTTAGCAAGACTCACACCATCACCTGTCAGCCAGTCCTCTAATATCGGTGAACCTCATGTTTATCCAGCTGATATGAAAAGTCACCCTGATGAACATCTTGATCTTCATGTGAAATATCACTCCGATATTCACCCTCATCGGCAAAACCTGATGCATCAGAGGAAGATCCTCTTGCTTTGCCGATACCATATGTCTAGTCAATGAAAATCCTGATGATGTCACCATCATATCTGCATACTGTGCATCTCCTCATATCTGGATGACATCACCATCATATTGGCACCGGGGTGATATTCGTAAGATCACCCGATATTTTGGAATATCACCCCCTACAAAAATATCAGGGTGCACTATAGTTTCATTGAAACATCAGGGTGATATTTGGAATATGATTGGTATTTGAAATATCACCCCCCTTGGAAAAGATCATGATGCTAACAAGCAAATATCACCCTCCTAAAAATATGACGTTAGCAGCACCGGGTGATAAAGCAAACATGAAGTGATAAAGTAACATCAGGATGATCTTAACCAAGATCACCCAATGTTCAAATATGATGACCCTGATGAATATCAAGTCATACTTAGAACCTTGCAGCAACATCATCAGGATGATCTTAACTAAGATCACCCGATGTTAAAATATCACCCCGGCGAAAGAACATGCAGGTAGAAAATATGATGATCCTCACAAGCAACATTAGGGTGATAACCAGAAATATGATGATGATGACCTCCTCGGAAGAAAAAGATGATGCTGACATTGAAACATGCTGAGGAGGCCCAAAGACTTAGAATTTTTTGGATTTTTTGGGAAGGTGCCTGCATATACATATTCAGGTACCAACACGTTGATCAATAGTTTCTATTTTCTGCAACTATGCTATATAGAAAGGCTACTCTACACAGTATATTTCTCCAAATAATGTGTCTACATGTTGATATTTGCATGATTTCTACCATTATTCATAATTCTTTGCATGATATTTTCAACACTACATGCATTTAGCTCAAATATGCTAATGATATTCAGTTATCTATGGGATGTCAACATATTTCTCTATTATTCTTATTATTTATCATGATTTTGCAATTATGGAAGTGATTTCTATGAAATTAAAATGGGAAAAAGGGTTAAGAGAATGAGATTCCTGAAATTACTTGACTGAGATCACTGATCCACATACATGTTCTGATACAGCAATGAAGAGAAGAAAACTAGAAATCATACTTCACCAGGACATTCCACAAATCCACATGATCCAGTGTAAATCTTCAAAGGTAAAGTTGACAACAACATGCAATAAAATGAAAGCGCTTCTATTTGAACACAACATTCACCATTACATATCCAAAAATTAACTTGAAGATTACGTAAAGTTTACAATCAAGATGTAATCTGAAGCTTCATCTCCATTCAGTATGCTTTAGAACAAGTACATCTATAGTGATCTGAAGAAAGAACCTTGACATTTCAATAGTACAGTCCTCATTAGTCTCAGTAATCCAATCTCCTACATGAAATTGTCTCGATCAAATTTTTACAAAATGATTGACCTCCCCTTTTGTACCATAAAGGGGCTCAATATATAGCTCTGACTTATCCCCAATACGGTGCCAAAACCCTAGTCGACCAACGGTCCACCCTTCAAGTGCAGCATCCATCGATGGAAAGCAAATCCCATCAAAATCTAAGCAACATGCCCATACTGGGCATAAGGATGCCCATTAGAAACCCCAATAGCTCAAAATAACTGTTGTTTCTTTTAATAATGTTTCCCCATCTGCATTTTGTCTTCTCATTGAAAGCCTTTACTCCTTGTGCCTCTTTTGTGATCTTTTGTGATCCAACCCACCTTTAGTGATGTCATCACCATTAAAGCTCTGTCTTTATATCTACCTGCACACCGCTACTGTGTCGATAACTCTGCAATTTTCCAGCTATTTCGAAATAACTGCAACATCCTACAACAAACAGCCAAGAATTAAGCATCATCATTTAATAAACAAGCAGGAAGATAAACATTACATTAAATTAGGCTAAAAGTGCAAACACAGATATCAGGTTATGAAACTGTGAACAATCGCAAGACCAAATGCATATACAATGCCAAAAATGGTCGGGTCAACCATCGTTGACGAAAAACATGCTATTGGGTTCTAAAATGGATTCAAAATCCTCTCACTTTGCTTTCCCGCCCTTTTCCTTGTATATCACATGGTCAATCCCTTTGTATATCAGCTTGTATCTCTACCTTGCATGTCACCTTTGGACTCACCGCTCTCTATAGACCGCAGTCTATTTGCCTGTTGGATCGGCAATGTATATATTGCAATGTATCACCTAATATACGTCGTGCTGTGATACATTACATGTATTGAATTTGAAACTTCTTTGGATTCTGACACTTGTATATATCAAGCAATGTATATTTTGAAACATACATACAAAGGGCGGAATGTACAAGCATTTAACTCCTTTTCATAATGACCTTAGATCTGCGGCTTGTATATAACCAATGCATCTCGAATTTGTATGTCAGATACATACAAAGCGCAAACATACAATGACTACACCATATTTAACTTTCTTTTTAGGTCCGTGACTTGCATGTGGGCCTTGCATTTTGCAATGTATGTTTCGCTTGTATGTATAAACATACAAACACCAAATATACAACCGGCGGATTTAACCAAACATTCACTTCAACTTTTAATTGCGTTGGGTCCACCTTGTATATAATGCAATGTATATCAGATATACATTAAGTTAAGATACATTGCATTGTCTTGATTTTAATCTGTTTTGAGTCTCAATGCTTGTATGCATCTTAAAATGCATGTTTCTGAAGCATACATACAAGGTACAAAGCATGCAACAATTATGCCAACTTTAATAAACCTTCGATTCTACGCAATGCATACCCCGTAATGCACATTGGCTTGTATGTCACCAAAACATACAAGCCTACATATATACAATGATTTAACCCCATTTCATGATCCTTTTGGGTCCACAGGCTTGATGTACAAATAAAACATTAGCAAATGCATACAAGTATAAAAGCATACAAACAACTTTGTATATGCAACCCGATAACTTAGAAAACTCGACAACCCATTTTGTGACTAACACAAGGACCCGATATACAAAGGACTTTGTATATGGGTGACCTTATATGTGCAACCTGATTTACAAAAGACCTTACATATACAATGATTTGACATACAAAGGACCTTGTATATTGAACATACAAACCCGATTGTACATTTTACCAAAATACTCATAACTTACAAAATACAAGGAATTTTAAGATGGTTCAAAAAGCAACCCCTATTCATTTTTGACAAGGAATTCACTTGTACTTTGGCCTAGTACTTGATGCTATTTTTTCTCTACTTTCAACAAGGCTTGTAAAATTCACTCCCTTTTCCCTTTACCACCAAGCAGAATAACACACACACACAAAAGCAAAAGCAAAAGCCACAGCAGGGGTCCTCATTTTGCTAAGGAGTAAAATGGGGCATGTTGTGAACATCACAACAATACTACAATGTTTACATGAGCTACTATTGTAAACCTAGAGAAAAGATTGTTTGATTATGACAGAACTCAGATGGAAATGAATGATGAGGTAAATAGATTGTATCTTGAAAATGTAAACCAAAAAAAATAACTAAAGGGTGAGAGTTCTTCTCAGATTCAAGCCATTGTGCTAATTCAAACAGATGTGCCACAAGAGACCGGTGATACCATAGTGACTGCTAAACAATTCAATGTTTTGAAATTAAAGTTGGAAAAAGATAGAGGAATTGAAAAGCCAAAACAAGAAAACAAAGAATGAGGCAAAATTGAAAAATCTTGAAGTGTTTGAGAAAATTTTAGAATATAGAGTGAAAATGGTTGTTGACAAGTTGAGAGATGTGCATGAATGCTATTCTTCCTTGTCTCAGGCCATGGAATGGTTGAAAGTAATTTTTTCTATTTTAGATCCCTTCTATCAAAGATGGCAGTCAACACATCACACACTGATCACTCTGTGTAAAGTTCTACAATGGAATCAAGATGCTCCTGCAGCTATAAAGGCAATAGAGAAAATGGTCAAGAGAAAATTGGATGAGTATCAGTATGTGAATGGTGAGAATCAAAGAATGCAGGCAAAGATTGATTATTTTACCACTTTCAAACACCAGTTCATTCCATCAATCCTAACAGAGAATCAAAAGATCAAGGATTTTAATGCATGGAAGGATGAATTAGGTCATACAGTTTCTAAGGTCATGGAATTTTTGAAAAAGGATGAAGATATCAATATTCTCAACTTCAACATCATTCTGGACAAAGTAATTGCTTTGGATGTTGGATATACAAAGTTTGTAATTGATGTCAAAGCATTGTGTGAAAAAAGGTGGAAGGATCACCAGGCCAACTTGCTCCAAATTCAAAATTATAAGTGGCCTAGTGATTTTACTATGTTTGAATGGCAGGAGAAGTATCTTCAAGCTGATGAATAGACAAGATATACATGCAGGGGACTAACGAGCATCATGGCCTCATGACTACATAGTATACCAATAGGAGCAAGAGTATTTGGCTCCTTCAGAAGAATAGGGCCTTGAAGATGTTGTAGTGGAAGAATTGAACCTTCAAACACTCTATCATGGAGAGGGGGACTTTGCCAGATCAGGATGATCATGGGTTTCCTATGTTGATTAATGGACTACAAGTGTATTGCAAGTGTCGTGGGCTTCCAATCAATATTGTCTACTTTCTTTATTTTCTCTTAATTATGTTTTAAGCAAAATTAATGTCTAGTTTATACGAAGAGGCATGAATTTTGAAAAGATGCCATATTTTGTAATGGTCTGAAGCTTGTTCCTTCTCTTATAAAAGAGAAAGCAAGACCAAATTTTGATATCATCATCATAGGCATTTATAGAAACATATATGAGGAGACTTATGTTATATTGTAATATCTATTTGAAGCAATCAATGGAGAAGAAGATTTAATCTGATGCTCAAATTCTGGTTAAGATATCTAAGAGATCATTTCTTTGTTTGTAATGAGAAGGCTTAGTTCATCTAATGTTAAGATGTCTATATGTATTATTAAATCACAGATGTTTGTCATTGTTTCCTTCACACAAGCATATTCAATGCATGTGGAGGCTAGAATCTGTATTACAAACTAAAGCTATCATCTAGGACATACAAGAAAAACTAGCATCTAGAAAACATACAAGACATACAAGAAATTATATTCTAAGTAAACAAAATCAATTTCAACCAAAGTAAGAAAACTAAGAAGAATGATTGAACCTAAATTTAAATGCACTTCAAATCAGTAGTGAACATCTTAGGTTTAATATACAATGTACTAGCATAATAATGATGATTACATTCAAAAATGTATCAGCAAAACAATAGTGAATAAGCATACCTATACTCAGATCTTTATTACATTCAATAATAAATTACACCATACATATAACCAAAGTTTAGGTGACAAGCTAACCTCTTAAGGTGACAGGCTAGTTAAGGTGACAAAACATCATCATAATCATCTACATTGCCAACATGATCAGAATCCTGATCACTCGTGTCTGCATCTACTTGATTTTCTTCCTCATCCTCATCTGTGACATGCTGCTCATTCTCTCTCCCAATCTCTTCATTGGTAATCAAAATCTCTTCTTCAAACACTCCATCATCATCTTCGTCCACTTCTTTGAGTGTTTCTTGTAAATTAACATATTGCCCATCAATCATTATATTGACAATTCCCATGAATTTTCATTTGGAATGAGACTTTGTTTGAATGATATATGACCATCCTGGGCTTCTTACATCATCAATTAGAAATGATTGGTTAATTTGAAGAATAGAAACATACGACTCATCCATCTTTGATAAAAATTGCCCTGTATTTGTGCGTACAAATCCATACTCATCAAATTTTATTGTGGATGGTCAGATCCACTTACATTTTAATAATATAGGACTATTTTCACCAAAATCTACTTGAATAATTTCTTGGATGAATCCAACATAAAATTTCTTCTCAGTTTTATGAAGAAATTCAGCACTAACAACACAATCATAATTTGTCTTTCCTTTGTCCTTTTCTTCCACTCTTAAATGACTACCATAGACCCACATTCCACTAAAACACATAGCCCATACATCTAAAGATTGTGAAATCTCACTTTCCTCCATTTTTACATCTTGACCTTCTTCTTTTGCATGACTAATTGCATTATCAATCCATTCTTAAAATTTTGGAAAAGAATCACCTCCAATCAAATCATGACATCTGTGCTTTTGAGGTCGATGTTGCATCCAAGTTTGATTCTCTTCTTCATATTTTCTACATAGAATATTAATGTACAAAGAGTAAGATTAATAATATAAATGTGTAAATGCAATTGATTAAATAAATTATTGTGTAATTTTTTTTTACCTATGCCACTTATCAAATGAAATTGTATTTTGAAGAATATAGGCATGTATCGCACTGCTTTCTTGATGTGATAGCTTGAAATGACATCCATTTCCTTCTAATAATTCACCTGCAACTCTTTCATCTGCATCATCATCCCATACAAGTTGATTGACATTTTTAAAATCCTTCATATATTTTGTGCAAAATCCCATGGCCTCTTGCATTGAATATCCCTCAGACATTATGCCTTCCTATTTTTCCCTAGTATGAACAATTTTTTTCAAAACCTTCATATATCGTTCTATAGGATACATCCATCTCATTCTTACTGGGCCACAATGCTCTAGTTCATATTCTAGATGTATCAAAAGATGCATAGAAATGTTAAAGATTGTTGGTGGAAATTCCCATTCCAATAGACAAAGGACTTCAATAACCTCCTCCCTCAAACTATCAAAGTTTGAAGGATCTAATACATGTAAACTCATTCTCTTTAATATTAGGCCCAACCTTATAACTGCCAATCTTGGCCCCTATGCCAAACTTGATATATTTACCACAATAGGTAAAATATTCTCAATTATGACATTATAGTCATGGGTCTTGAGGCCTCTTAAGACATTAATGTCAGTTTGGCTTCTAATACTACTACTTACATATCTAGTGGGAAAGCGAGTTTGAGACAACAATTGTAAGAATTGTACACATTGTTCCTTTGTCCAGACATAAGCACTAGGTTTTCTATATTTTGCATCAACAATTTTCAACCCAAAGATTTTGACGAATCTTTAGTTGTCGAAAGTCTTCATGTGATGAAACAGTATCAAAAGCACCAAAACAAGTTTCTATAATGCATAGGCTATATTTTTCTTAGTATGCATAAAGTCAACAGTATGCCTAATGGCTATATCCTTAAAGTATGGCAACTTATAGAATATGCCCAACCATTTTACATCGCTTTCACTAGATGGATCATATCTACTACCAGAAATCCCATCATTTTCAATAAATGATATTCTTTTTTGTCCATTCTCAACAATGTAATCACTTGTTATTAGCAATGGTGCTTCATGATTCTCTTCTTGACCATTGAAACATGTTTTTTGTCAACAATATGGATGATCCATTTTAAGGTAAGCACGATGTCCATAAACAATACACTTACGCAAACTTCTTGAGTGCCTCACAAAATCCTTAGAGTTGCAAGAAGGACATCCATGGTATCCATGAACACTGAGACCAGACAATGTGCCATATGCAATAAGATCATGAATCATAAACAATAAGGAAGCTCTTAAAGTGAATTTGATTAAATGACCATCCCTTAAATATTGAATTGCTTTAATTCCTTTCCACAATTTCATTAGCTCATCATATAATGGATCTAGATAAGCATCAATTGTATATGAAGTCACACTTTTCTTTCCTTGTATAATCAATGATAGCATTAAGAAAAATGGTTTAGTTTCTAACCATGGAGGTAAGTTATAATTTATTAAAAACACTAGCCAAGTTGACCATTTAGTACTTTGATCTGAGAATGGGTTCACCCCATCTAGAGCCAAACCCAACCTTATATTATGAGGATCTTGAGAAAAATCAAGCCATCTGTTATCAAATTCCATCCATGTCTTAGAATCAGGCACATGTCATCGTTTTCCATCAGTGCTCTTATTTTGGGCATGCCATTACATAAGTTCAGCAATGTCTTTGCACCTATACATTCAGAGTAATCATGGGATTATTAGAAACTGGCGAAGAACCTTTCTAGGAACCACAGCTAATTTCAACCCTTGTCTATACCTCACTTCATGACATTTTGAACATTCACTCTCACTTTCAAGATTATTGAAAAATAATACACAACCATTGACACATGTGAGGATGTTTTCATACCCTAATCTTAGCTTAGTGATTTTCTTTTTACATTGACTTTGTTTTGTTGGCAATGTAGAGTTAGGTGGTAACAACAAACTTAATAATGCCAATAACTGATCTATACTCTCATTTGTCCAACCATGCACCACTTTCAAGTTAAGAATTTAAAGGATTGTTGTCAAATGACTTAACTTGCAATTAGTATACACAGGCTTTAAAGCATCCTCCATCGACTTGGTCCAATCATCGTCTAGACCCTCATTCAACATTCTATCAACTTCAAACCCTTTTTCTAACATTGTTGCCTCTTTATCTATGTTTGGTGCCACTTCATCTATGTTTGTTGCCTTTTCATCTCTCACACTTTGCAATTCTATCATATCTTCATAATAATTGTAATCCCAAGGGTTCATACCACTATGCCCATATCTTATCATATGTCAAAGAATCAAGTTTATTTTTCTCACCTTTCCACCATGACAGTCTTTACATGGACATGGATATTTTTCCATGTCCCTCTCATTGGCTACTCTCTCATCAAATGCGGGGTATTTATCCATAGTCAACCTTCAACATTGATCCATCTATAATGTTCTACACATAGCAAAAAAATCTTGCTTTTGAATGCATTTGGTTTGGTAGAATTTCATCAAGTTTTGTGTGAGACATTGCATTTTTGGGGAGTGTAGGTCTAAACCCTACCTAGGCTTTCTAGGGAGCAAAATTTGATAATGGACTAAGTTTCCACCATCCAAAAATCCTAAATATTGGTGGAAAGCTTTGTCCCATACCTATCCACATCCCTGCAAGAGGACAACTCATGAATGGCATGTGTGAAGAAGATATGATTGACTGTGTGTGCAGATTTGTTGTGAGACAGTCCTAAAACCCTAGGTTCTTTGTTGCTTTGAATAATCTATGCACTGTATGTCAATGGAGGGGTTAAGAATCATAGTGGCATGTTGTTAGGGCCTACACAAGCTTGGGAATTCATATTACAAGTGTTCTTACCTTTGTTTGGAGTCATCACCTTGAATGCACCTAGTGGCAACAAGACCTAAATTGCATAAATCATTGTGTTAATCACTTGGTTAGGTCATGTACATTTGGAAACCCCTAGAAGATGTTGTAATAGGTTTGAATAAACTAGGTTTCCCATATTCCATGTTGTCTTCAATGATCGAGTGTCACTAGGGTGTTGTTTCCATGTTTTAGACTTAGGAACAAATTGTCAAGAATGAACAAGGGTGTAGATTTGCATCAAGTGTATTAAAACTTTGTTTGGGATGTGTCAAGGTTATTGTGTGTGAGTCCTTCCTCTGCATCATGTTTTGCCTCTACATAAATCTTTGTGGTTAGTTTTCTGTATTTTTTACTTGTAGGATTCTCATAGTTAGTGAAAAAGGTAGTGTTCATGAAGGAATGGAAAAGATGCGTAGAGCCTTTGAATTATACTCGTACTGTGCAATGGCATTGAATGATCTAGCAAACCATTTTTTCTTCACAAGGCAGCATTTTCTTGAGGAATAGTTGTCTAAGATAGATCTTGTTTCAACTAACCACCCTCTCATGGAATCTCATTCATATTATAATCTTGCATGATCTTATCATAGTAAAGGTGATTATGACACCACTGGCTGCTACTACATGGCATCAGTCAAGGAAAGCCAGAGGCCACAGAATTTTGTAGATATGTTCAATTGAAGATGGGAAATCTTAAGAGTTCTCTCTCAAATTTTGAAAAGGTTTTGGAGGTCCACCCTGAGAACTGTGAGAGCTTAAACGTTGTAGGCCATATTTATGCTCAACAAGGATAGGCAGAGAAGGCTTTAGAAATTTAAAGAAAGACAACTCACATAGATCCACATGATGCCCATGCATTTATCAAGATGGGTGAGTTATTAATATCATTAGACCCTAGTGCAACCTTAGATTCTCTTAAGATAGCAAAGTCTCTTCTGAAGAAGAGCAGAGAAGTAGTACCCATTCAATTGTTAAACAACATTGGGGTTCTTCATTTTGAGTGTGAACTAGAGTTGGCTTAACAAACTTTTATGGAGGCATTAGGAAATGGCACTTGGGTTTTGAGTTCATAAACAAAATCCCTAGTTTTAATTCTATAGTTTTTCCTGTGCTCTTTAAGGATATGAAATTCTTCCATCGACTAGAAGAAGGTGGTGTTTCACTTGAGCTACCATGGGATAAAGTCACAACACTATTTAATCTTGCTAGGTTGTTTGAACAACTACATGGTACTGAAAAATAAAATATTTTATACAGGATAATATTGTTCAAGTTTCCTGATTATGTGGATGCATATCTATTGTGTGGTTACACAACACACCCCATTTTGACTTGACAAAATAGGGACCCAACTTTTTGCTACTTTGGCTTGTGTTGTTTTTCTGCTCTTCGGCAGTCTAGTAAAAGTAAGTCATGCAGGTGACCTTGCATAAGGGAAGTGGGTAAGTCATCATGATGAGTTAAGTTAGTCAAAGTTAATATTTCATATCAATAACCTCATGGTTGAAAAGAGTATAAAATTTCATGCAAGTTTGCCTTTTGGATCACCCTGATATTCCCGGGGGGTCATATTCCTTAACATCAGTCACCTTACATTAGATCACCCTGATGCCAGTTTATCACCCGATAATCATTTGGTCCATGAACTCTGGACATCAATTTTAGGTAATAACTGTATTTGCCCATCAAACAGTTTCATATATTTTGCAGGGGTCATATTTCAAATATCACCCAATCTTGTGAATATCACATGATATTTCAAATATCACCCTGCCACAGAATATCACCCCAGTGCCAATATGTTGATGATGTCATCCAATCTCGATGACCAAATAAATTAGGAAATCACCTTGACGGTGATGTCATCATCCTTTTTACCTCGCGGAGGTACGTATCCAATGATCACCCTTTTAAATAACATGACGGTGACATCATCCTGATCTTTCAAAAGGGTGGTCACATTCGTTAATATGACTGATCTTTCCTAACTAACATGATGATGACATCAGCTTACCCCATTCCACAAAGGACCTGATATGATGATGACATCATCAATCGGCTTGAACTCTGAAGGTCATCTAATTTCTAACATCCGTCATCTTTTCTAATATGACTGATCTTTCCTAACATGACGGTGACGTCATTCTAACCCGATATACAAAGCTCAACATGACCATGACGCCATCTTATTCAGAGGGTGATATTCCTCAATATTAGGGTCATATTTCTTAACATCCCAATTTCCTTCAGTATGACCATGACGTCAGCCTTTCACAATTTAACGAAGCTCGTCCATTATGATGACATCATCATCATATCCCGATCTATGAAGAGAGTCATATTAGTTAATATCCCTCATATTAACTAATGTGCATACCCAGACCCAATAGTTTTATTCAATGGAATTTAGTGAACATAAATGTATGCATATTTGTATGTATAAAGTCTTGTATGTATCTGAGATACAAACTGATAGCATGTTTTCCAGTCAACGATAGTCGATCAGACCCTCTTGATTACCTATGGACATTTAGATATGCAAATTTTCATAGATGCTCAATATTCATAACCCGATATATATAGGTTTGCACATTCACAGCCTGATAAAATATAAATGTATATTTTCCTGCTAGTTTATAGAATGATGATGCTTAATTCTTGTCTGTTTGTTGCAGGAGGTTGAAGCTGTTTGGAGTTTGGCTGACAATTGTAGAGTTGCAGATGTAGAGGCAACATGCACCTGAGCTGAGGAGGATATTGTCAAATGCGTTGTTTGCCAGCTAGAGGATGGACCAGGCCAAAGATGTTGGAATATTCTATGCCAGCAGTGTAATTTCCAACCGGCGGGCACGTGCTGTTCATCTGGACCATTGAATGTTATGAGAGGATCCAGATCATTAGATCAATGTAACTATTTTCTAGCCTTTGTTCTATAAAAGGGCCAGAACTTGTCCAAATAAAAGAGAGAGAATATCTAGAAAAATAAGGCCAATTACTATAGAATTAAGAAGAGATTGGATTACTGAGACTAATGAGGACTAAATTGTTGAAATGTCAAGGTTCTTTCTTTAGATCATTGTAAATGTACTTGTTCTAAAGCATACTGAATGGAGATGAAGCTTCAGATTATATCCTGATTGTAAACTTTACGTAATCTTCAAGTTGATTTTTGGATATGTAATGATGAATGTTGTGTTCAAATAGAAGCACTTTCATTTTATTGCATGTTGTTGTCACCTTTCCCTTTGAGGATTTGCACTGGATCATGTGGATTTGTGGAATGTCCTGGTGAAGTATGATTCTAGTTTTCTTCTCTTCGTTGCTATATCAGAGCATGTATGTGGATCAGTGATCTCAGTCAAGTAATTTTGGGAATCTCATTCTCTAAACCCCTTTTTCTCATTTTAATTTCAGTGAATCACTTCCATAACTACAAATCATGATAATTAATAGGTAGAATAGAGAAATATGCTGATATCCCATAGGTAACTAAAAATCCTTAGCATATTTTGAGCCAAATGCATGTAATTTTGAAAATATCATGCAAAGAATTATAAATAATGATAGAAATCATGCAAATACCAACCTGTAGGCACATTATTTGAGTACATTCATAGTGCAGAGGTAGAATTGTTAGAGATTTATGTAGAACAGACATAAAGGACATGATATTTGGAGAAATATTGATGAACTTTGTAGAAATTACTGAAGAACGTAAGGCCCCTAAATGATTAACAACAACACTCATCAACCACTGAGTAACGTCAGTAGATTAAGAACTAATTAACGGAGACTTGGAATCATGAATTCTTTGAGTTCATCATATCTTTCAAAATGAGTAAAGGTTGTTGTGTAACTTTTATTCTATGTTTGTTTATGACTAACATCATCATCAACATAAATTGGTGCTAGAAGGAGGGCTGAATGGGAAAAGATAGATTGCTTCAGTCATCATTCATTTTATGCAGGCTCCTCACTCCTAACGTAACATAAATTAGCGCTAGAAGGAGGGCCAAACAGGGAATCTGTGGATTTCTACAAATGTTACATAAATATTTCATCATTTGAGCTTAATGTCTACAAATATCTCTTATCTGAGGGGTTTTGATTGTATTTTTGCAAAGATCTAGCTCAAAGCTTCAAAGATTTGTTTGATTTTCTGAGCTTTCAAGTTTTATTCTAAGATATGATAGATCTCATTAAAATTTCAAAACCCTAAAAATTGAAAATAGAGTCTCATTTTGATGGACGTATATGAAGACAATTGTCAAGTTAACATTTCTTTATTTTAGGAAACTTTGAATAAGCAGCTCTATCCTCAAAGTTTATCTAACTTTGGTTTATCCAGTTGTTGCAGGATACACCAGACTATGGAGCATAGTCAAATTAACTATCTAACTTTTCTTACAAGGTTGGATTTATATTTGAAAGGACTAATATTTTTTATAGATGTGTTTAGGGCTGAAGTTTGGCAGGAAAATGAAGAAATTCTAGAGCAACAAGTATATACAGCACCAGAAATTATTAATAGTCCAGACATTGAAGTGGACCGCTCTAAAGATTTTGAATTATAATTGTCTAGAAACATACAATGTAATCAAATATTAGGTTTATCCACTGATGATGTCTTGATTGAAATTTGGTATAGATTACATAATGAAGAGCATTCAGAAAGGAATTGTGACACTTGCTTGGTCATGTTGGAGAAGACTCAAATTTTGGAGCAATGAAGAGAAGCGACACCCCTAATGATGAGTTGTTTAGAAAATACAATAACTGAGTCAATTCTAGAAGATGAAGATAGTGAAACATCCTTCCTTGAGTCATTTTATGGTAAAAGGGAATGGAGACAGGTGGAACAATTTAAATGCACTGCTGCGGATGAAGTTCCTCTGATAGTAATGTTGGTCATGATGTTAGTCATAAACAAACATAGAATAAAAGTTACACAACAACCTTTACTCATCTTGAAAGATACGATGAATTCAGAGAATTCATGATCCCAAGTCTCCGTTGATTAGGTCTTAATCTACTGACGTTACTCAGTGGTTGATGTGTGTTGCTATTTTCCATTCAGGGGCCTTACGTATTTCTGCAAAGTTCATCATTATTCCTCCAAATATCCTACTCTGTATGTCTGCTCTGCATAAATCTCCAACAATTCTACCTCTGCACTGTGAATTTAGTCAAATAATGTGTCTACAGGCTGATATTTGCATGATTTCTACCATTATTTGCAATTCTTTGCATGATATTTTCAATACTGCATGCATTTAACTCAAATATGCTAATGATTTTCAGTTACCTACAGGATTTCAGCATATTTCTCTGTTTTGCTTGTTATTTAACTCAAATATGCTAATGATTTTCAGTTACCTACGGGATTTCAGCATATTTCTCTGTTCTGCTTGTTATTTATCATGATTTGGAGTTATGATGATGAATTTATGAAATTAAAAAAAGGAAAAGGGTTAAAGAATGAGATTCCCAAAACTACTTGACTTAGATCACTGATCCACATACAAGCTCCCATACATGCAATGAAAAGAAGGAAACTAGAATCATACTTCACCAGGACATTCCACAAATCCGCATGATCTAGTGCAAATCTTCAAAGGAAAAGTTGACAACAACATGTAATGAAATGAAAGCGCTTCCAGTTGAACACAACATTCACCAATACATATCCAGAAATCAACAGGAAGATTACGTAAAATTTACAATCAAGATGTAATCTGAAACTTCATATCCATTTAGTATGCTCAAGAACAGGTACATTTACAGTGATCTGAAGAAAGAACCTTGACATTTCAACAATTCTATCCTCATTAGTCTTAGTAATCTGATCTCCTAATTGATTCTACAGTAATTGGCCTTCTTGCCAGATATTTTCTCTTTTTTTGTTCCTCCTCTTTATCTATTAGCCTTATTGCCAGATATGTCTGTGTATCTCCTCTCTTTTTTACAGCTCAGGATCTGGCTCTTATATAGAACAAATGCCAGAAAACAGTTACAATGATCCAAGGATCAGGATCCTCTCATAACAATCAACAGTCCAGATGAAAAGCACATGCTTCGCCAGTTGGCAAATGTACAACTGGCACAGAATATTCCAACATCTTTGATTTGATTCGGTCTCCAGCTGGCAAACAGCATATTTGACAATATCCTCCTCACTTCTGGTTCATGTTGCCTCCATGTGCAACCATACAATGCTCAGCAACAGCTCTAACAGCATCATGACTTCCTGCAAATAAACAAACAAACATTAAGTTCATCATCATTTGATAAACAACAGGAATTTAAACATTTTATTAAACATGCCTCAAAATGTGCAGCTACAGGCAATCAGGCTTTCAAATTTCTATCGCTCTGTTTTCCCACCCATTTTCTTGTATATCGGGCTCCAAATATGATCATGTATGTATCGGCGTGACTACACACTGTCGAGATGACAATTTTACATTAGGCCGACGGCTAAACTTATACCGACGCCAAAAATCATGATGATGTCCATCTATCGGGAAGACATGTTCTATCGGCATGATAACTCAAGATAAGGCCGACAGCAAGATGTAAAACTTTCGTCTGCATGATATTTTGGAAATATGATGCTCCCCCTTCCGAATGTCCAGATGACGTCACCGTCATGTTTCGCTTCTGTATATTGGGGAAAAGAAAGACATCATCATCATCATCATGTCGAAGGAAAATAGGAGGATATGAAATATGATCCTGCTGCTGAGGAAAGGAATATCATGGTGACGTCATCGTCATATCTGAGCTTCATTAAAATGCAAAAGATGACGTCACTGTCATGTTTAGTTAAGATCAGGGGATAAATGTAATATCGGGTCACCTAAGGAAGATGATCAAGTGGTGAATGTAATATGACCCCTTTGCGGCCAAGGTGACCCTCTCAAAAGATCAGGATGATGATGATCATCAGGATATCTGGGACTTTTGTTAAACTTAGAACATGACGTCATCGTCATATTCGCAAACCGGATCATGTTTTGGAAAATATCCTGCCGAAGGGAAATGTGATGATGATGTCATCCTGATATTTGCTTCTTCGTTTATCAGATGATGTCATCAGGATATTTGCATAAGGTCATATTTCTCGGCAGGAGAACATTACGAAATGTCCGGTGACAAACAAGATCATGATGATCTTGACAACATGACAGCATAAAAATATGATGATCCTCCTCATCGAATATCAATATGACGAAACCATCATATTCCGTCTTCGAAGCATGAGGACGAGTTGAGGTCATCATTAGGTTAGCGCTAGGGTGATATTTAAAATATGATCATGCTAAGGAATGGAATATCACCCTCCCTTAAAAGATAGGGTGATCATCATGATCCTCCGATAGGACTTTGACATGCGCATGCAAATATGCAGATGGTGGACTTTCTAAGCAGGGTGATATTATAATATCAGGTGATGTTAAGAATATCATGATGCTCGTATAATTTGAAATATCGGGTTACACTCAAAACATGATGCTCACGATGCGCCTAAGGTCATTTGACGGGTAAAACACACTATCACCTAAGATTGACGTCCGGATATTGGGACTGCATGATTTTTTTTATCGGGTGATAGATCAAGATCAGGATGACCTTGACTACATGACTGAGGATATAAAAATATGATGATCCTTTGCGATTATCAGGTTTGACCAAAACTTTGACTGCTCATAACTCCTTCATATGGATGAATTTTCAGGTGATGTAAAAGGCAAACCTGCATGCAATTTCAAGCTCTTTCTAAATATGAGGTCATAGAAACAAAATATGAACTTTGACAAACTGACCTCATGATGATGACCAACCTCATCGAATATCATGATGATGTTGCACCTGACTCATTTTTACCAAACCGCCAGAAAACAGACAACACAAGCCAAGCCAAAAGTTGGGTCCCTGTTTTGATAAGTTAAAATGGGGCGTGTTGTGTAACCACACAACAAGTAACCCAGGGACTTGTAGAAAAGAAAATAAATGTTGAACTACTATTTGACTTCTTTAAATTGAATGATCAAATGCAAGATTGTTGCAGGACAATGGAACCAGATGCCATACTGGATGGTAGATGTGAAATATTTGATGAACAATTCATGAAAGTTGAAGATACAAAAAGCTTTGGAGTTGTTGTGCATAATCAGATACCAATCCAATGTCATTTTGAAAATGAAATAGGGGAGTATTCCTACCAGTCGAAAGTTGTTTCACCTTTGCAGTCAAATGATTTAGAAATGATAAATTTCCGTATATTAGGTTATGAAGATGAAGATACTCATTTAGATGCTGATGTGCAAGAAATTGAAGAGAACATTGAGAAGTTTCCTGAACTTGAGGATAAACTGAAGATCCAGAATGAAGAAAGAAAACTAGATAAGGATGAAGAAGTGATCTATCAAGAGACATACATTCTTCAATTTGAAGTGAGACTAGACGTTGAGCTAAGCAATGAAAATGCAAAGTTAAATGGGAGATCAGTTGGCAGTGAACCAGCATGTCCAACAAAACCAGAAATACACCAGGTTGTATTTCTCCTTTCCACAGTGAATAATGTTGATTATTATTTTGATTATGGAAATTTGGGAGATAAAACATGCATATGGATTAGTTATGAACATGATGAGCTTCCTCAGTTGCTGATAATCAGAGGTTATTCTGTTAAACATAATGAATTTAGAATACAAGAATATTTTTTAGAATACAAAGATGAATTTGCTAAGATCAGAACCATAACTAGTGCCTTGATGCTCCTACACAATATAAGGAGGTATACAAATATAGGTGTCTTTGGATCTTATCATGGGTTTTGTGTACCTTGCAGGGTTTGTATATAGTTTGGTAGAGTAGTTGTCTTTTTTCTTTCCTTGCTTTCTTGTTTTGTTTTTTATTGTTCCCTTTTGTAGTTAGCTGTTTGTATAGTTTTCTTTGTGTGTTTGCTTTTGTTTTGTGTTGTTGAGTTCTGTTTTGGTTAGTCAAGATGATGTAGCTCATCACCCTGAGAAAATAACCAAATTGTTAAGATTCAAGTGATGAGAACAAATTCATATATAGGTTATGACTTATTTTGAGAAGTACTAGTGATCAGGTCTATAACATCTTTTCATCAGGGTGCCCTTTCTTGACCAAAGTGACTCTTTCACAATGAATCACCTAACAGCCTTAGGTTTGTTGAACACACAAGTATATATGTTAAGTGAAAAATCTAAAGGGACTCCCTTGCTACCAATGCAATCTCCAACCTAAATCAATAAGTGACCATACCTTGCATACTAAGCTTACATGATGACATCAGATGAATAGAATATAAATTTTGAAAATCCAAAAGAAAATAAAATTAAGCCATCTAAGTAACCTTACCAGGGCTATAGATGCCTACTGGCAGTGGGGCTCTACTTAGGGGGATTGTATAGATAACCTTGCCAGGGCTATGGATGCCTGGTGACAGCAAGGCTCTATCCAGGTTGGCTCTGAGGGATGCTCCCAAACTATGTAGCTTAACATCAGCTACTCATGCTTTCAACTTGCTTTCAAGATGAGGATAATTAATCATTTTCACACACCTAATCCTTTATTAGCATTGTTGCCATGATGAAAACCTTATCATTCAGAAAGATTATAAGTACTCATGCTTAGAAAGAGTTAGAATACTATGTTAGAATGTGATCACATCACTTGAATCATTAGAATTTGGTTGTTTTATTTGGTGGCAAGTTGTGTGGTTACACAACACGCCCCATTTTGACTTGACAAAATAGGGACCCAACTTTTTGCTGTTTTGGCTTGTGTTGTTTTTCTACTCTTCGGCGCTTTGGTAAAAGTAAGTCATGCAGGTGACCCTGCATAAGGGAAGTGGGTAAGTCATCATGATGAGGTTAGTTAGTCAAAGTTAATATTTCATATCAATAACCTCATAGTTGAAAAGAGTATAAAATTTCATGCTGGTTTGCCTTTTGGATCGCCCTGATATTCCTTAGGGAACGAAAGTTATGACAAGTCAAAGTCTTGGTCAAACCTGATATTCCTGGGGGGGTCATATTCCTTAAAATCAGTCACCTTATGTTAGATCACCCCGATGCCAGTTTATCACCCGATAATCATTTGGTCCACAAACTCTAGATGTCAATTTTAGGTAATAACTATATTTGCCTAGCAAACAGCTTCATATATTTTGCAGGGGTCATATTTCAAATATCACCCGATCTTGCGAATATCACCTGATATTTCAAATATCACCCTGCCACAGAATATCACCCCAGTGCCAATATACTGATGACATCATCCAATCTCAATGAACAAAGAAATCAGGAATCACCCTGATGGTGATGTCATCATCCTTTTTACCTCACGGAGGTACGTATCCAATGATCACCCTTTTAAATAACATGACGGTGAGGTCATCCTAATCTTTCGAAAGGGGGGTCACATTCATTAATATGACTGATCTTTCCTAACTAACATGATGATGGCATCAGCTTATCCCATTCCACAAAGGACCTGATATGACGATGACATCATCAATCAGCTTGAACTCTGAAGGTCATCTAATTTCTAACATCCGTCATCTTTTCTAATATGATTGATCTTTCCTAACATGACGGTGACATCATTCTGACCCGATATCAAAAGCTCAACATGATCATGACATCATCTTATTCGAAGGGTGATATTCCTCAATATTAGGTTCATATTTCTTAACATCTCAATTTCCTTTAGTATGACCATGACATCAACCTTTCATATTTTAGCGAAGCTCGTCCATGATGATGACATCATCATCATATCCTGATCTATGAAGAGAGTCATATTAGTTAATATCCCTCATATTAACTAATGTCCATACCCGGACCTGATAGTTTTATTCAATGGAATTTAGTGAACATAAATGTATGCATATTTGTATGCATAAAGTCTTGTATGTATTTGAGATACAATCTGATAGCATGTTTTCCAGTCAACGATAGTTGATTGGACCCTCTTGATTACCTATGGACATTTAGATATGCAAATTTTCACAGATGCTCAATATTCATAACCTGATATATATATGTTTGCACATTCACAGCCTGATAAAATATAAATGTTTATTTTCCTGCTAGTTTATAGAATGATGATGCTTAATTCTTGTTTGTTTGTTGCAGGAGGCTGAAGCTGTTTGGAGTTTGGCTGAAAATTGCAGAGTTGCGGATGCAGAGGCAACATGAACCTGAGCTGAGGAGGATATTGTCAAATGCATTGTTTGCCAGCTGGAGGATGGACCAGGCTGAAGATGCTGGAATATTCTATGCCAACTGTGTAATTGCCAACCGGTGGGCATGTGCTGTTCATTTGGACCATTGAATGTTATGAGAGGGTCCAGATCATTGGATCAATGTAACTATTTTTTGGCCTTTGTTTTATAAAAGGGCCAGAACTTGTTTAAATAAAAGAGAGAATATTTGGCAAAATAAGGCCAATTACTGTAGAATTAAGAAGAGATCGGATTACCGAGACTAATAAGGATTGAATTGTTGAAATGTCAAGGTTCTTTCTCTAGATCATTGTAAATGTACTTGTTCTAAAGCATACTGAATGGAGATGAAGCTTCAGATTACATCCTGATTGTAAACTTTACATAATCTTCAAGTTGATTTCTAGATATGTAATTGTGAATGCTGTGTTCAAATAGAAGTGCTTTCATTTTATTGCATGTTGTTGTCAACTTTCCCTTTGAGGATTTGCACTGGATCATGCAGATTTGTGGAATGTCTTGGTGAAGTATGATTCTAGTTTTCTTCTCTTCATTGCTATATCGGAGCATGTATGTGGATTGGTGATCTCAGTCAAGTAATTTTGGGAATCTCATTCTCTAAACCCCTTTTTCTCATTTTAATTTTAGTGAATCACTTCCATAACTGCAAATCACGATAATTAATAGGTAGAACAGAGAAATATGTTGATATCCCATAGGTAACTAAAAATCCTTAGCATATTTTGAGCCAAATGCATGTAATGTTGAAAATATCATGCAAAGAATCATAAATAATGATAGAAATCATGCAAATACCAACCTATAGGCACATTATTTGAGTACATTCATAGTGCAGAGGTAGAATTGTTAGAGATTTATGTAGAACAGACATAA
The DNA here is from genome assembly GCA_027924645.1 of Cunninghamia lanceolata. NCBI lineage: Eukaryota > Viridiplantae > Streptophyta > Pinopsida > Cupressales > Cupressaceae > Cunninghamia > Cunninghamia lanceolata. The sequence continues at coordinate 10,690,376 of BSBN01000421.1, read as the reverse complement.
AGGACATGATATTTGGAGAAATATTGATGAACTTTGCAAAAATTACTGAAGAACGTAAGGCCCCTGAATGATTAATAGCAACACACATCAACCACTGAGTAACGTTAGTAGATTATGAACTAATTAATGGAGACTTGGGATCATGAATTCTTTGAGTTCATCGTGTCTTTCAAGATGAGTAAAGGTTGTTGTGTAACTTTTATTCTATGTTTGTTTATGACTAATATTATCATCAACAATATCTACGTCTTGCAGCCATGGCTCAAGCTTGGAAGGAGATCCAACTAAGCCTAGAATTGATTTGGGGGTGCATTTAAGGTGGATAAAAACTCACCAAATGCTTTATCTTTGCTTGGAAAAATGGAACTGAAAATAGATGACTGGCTTAAAGCAAAAGAAACAATTAAAGCTGCACAAAGTAAATAAGATGGAAAAAATTCTTATCTTGACATTTCACTTGGAAATTGGAATTATTTTGTAGCATTTATGAATGAGAGGAGGGATCCAAAGGTGTAGGCACAACATCTTGAGAAGGCTTGAGAACTATATTGTAAAGTGTTGGCACAAAGACCAGGAAATGTTTATGTTGCAAATGGGGCAGCCATTGTGCTAGTTGAAAGGGGTCAATTTGATATTGCAAAGGAAATTTTTACACAGGTACAAGAAGCTCTAGCAGGAAACATCTTTTTTTAGATGCCTGATGTGTGGGTAAATCTATCCCATGTTTACTTTGCACAAGGACAATTTGCGCTTGTAGTGAAAATGTATCGAAATTGTTTGAGGAAATTCTATTTTGGCACTGACACCTAAATTTTATTATATTTAGCTAGAACATATTATGAAGTAGAACAGTGGCAAGATTGTAAAAGAACATTATTAAGAGTAGTAGATTGTAACTACTGCAAGTTGCCAATCACAAATCTATAGATTTTGTGTTTATAAATATAATGAGACTTTCAAATTACCTTTGAATTCGCTACAAAGGGTGTCCCCAAATCTGACTTCACTGCGGAGGGCCTTGCCGACTTCAAATTTATTGCAACAAACTCTAAATTCCTTGCCTGCCTTTTTAGAAGTCTCCAGGTCCTCTCCTCTTTATCTCCCATACAAGTAGCTGCTATAACTCAAAATGCCTTAGTGCAAAGTAGCTCTGGGAAAGTACTTTCATCTCCACATTCTTGACGTTTTGTTTTTCGGTGAGTCCACCATAAGCAGCTCTAAAGGGTCAAAGATATTCCAAGCGTGAAGCACATGTTAGAGTGCCTGCAAGTGTAGAGTGTGATGGTGATGGTGATATTCAATAAGGAGTTGGAGATTTGAGTGCAAACAGAAGGAAGATACAGAACATCGTATGATGACCATGTAGATATACAAAAATGTTGGAATGAACATGAATAGTGAATCTCGGCAATACATCCTGCCAATAATTTCCTAAAAAGTTCTTTTTAATATTTTAACTAATTTGTAATTGGGTGACTAACGATTTAGTCATTTTATTTATGTGACTAAATATTTTTTTAGTCAATGACCAAATTAGTCATTTATTTACTCATCTATAGCTCAGTTGAAAAAAATAGTAGAATTCAGTCATTTTTAGTTGTTGTGACTGAAAGTTTTAGTCACTTAATTATTTTTTTTCCAAAATTCTACTAGTGATATATGCATGCAAAGATACCAAAGAGAAATGACATGAAGATGTGTTGATCATGATGTTATTCATAAACAAACATAGATAAATAAATGCATATCAAACCTTTATCATCTTGAAAGATATGATGAATCAGAGAATTCATAATCCTAAGTCTCCATGGATTAGTTCATAATCATCTGACGTTACTCAGTGGTTTGATGTGCATTGTTGTTTTCCTTAAGGGGCATTACATTTCTATTTTAAAGTTGTATCCGGATATGCTCTGTTTATCTTGCTCTCTATGAATTCTTAGCAAACAAGGTTAAATCTTACTATACTTAGCCTAATTATACTTCTGCACTATAAATTTGTGTAAATCTTGTGCCTATAAGCATAAATTTATGTATTCTTTGTCCTTAATCTTTGCATGATATTTTCAAATTGAGATGCTCTTTGCTCAAATATGCTAAAGATGTTCAGTTATCTATGAGGTGTCTGCATATTTCTATGTATTTGCTTATCAATTTCTGTGTATGTGCAATTATGATGATGATTGAATGAAATTAAACAAATTTGACTTAATGCTTTCTAAATTTACTAAAAGTAATGAATCTTTATCCATTGATCCACATATACTCCTGATACTATCATGAAACTAAGGAAATCAAACCATATGTTCACCAGGATGTTCCATAACTAGATATGATTGATGGTAACTTCAAGGGAAAGGAATAAAGACAACATGCACAAACTAAAATGCACTCCAAGGGATGTAGCAAATCAAAGAAATATGTCTAGAATTCATCCATAGATTACTCAATGTTTACGATTAGTTGTAATCAGAGGGACTTCATTTTCATTAAGTATGCAAAAAAGTGTATATTTACAATTGACTTTGAGGATTGGTCCTGACATTTCAGCAATCCAATCTCAATTAAGATTCTGAATGAATATTACCATGATTCTACATCCTTATATAGGGCAAGGATGAGAAACAGTTACAAAAGATCCCTTGACCAAGTCAACATATAAGACACGTGGCACAGATTACCAGTTGGAAATCCTCTGGTGGATATAGTTGGCATTCTCAAATATTCTACAATCTTCCACTCCATTTGGTCAGACTACAAGTGCTAATACAACAAAATGTAGTGGAAAATACAAATGCAATTCCTCTCGTTTATGCAACTAGATCCTCTTCATGTGTCTACCTCACTGTGTCTATTTTTGTATAAGCATCATAGGCTTGTACAAAGGTGTCTACCTGGAATTTACTTATTGTAGTAGCTCTCAACTTGGCATATTTCAATGCTCCTATTTGTTCATCTAAAGGTCTCATCATTGATGTCCTTTTATCTACCTCTTTACTGAATGTCTTCACTTTCACATTCAGTTCAACCATTTCATCGATTATATCCATAGTGAAGAGTTCTCCAGGATCTTCAGCTACCTCTTTAAATTTATTTTTGAACATTTGGATGGCTTCATCTAATTTTGGTACTACCTCCTCTATTATAGCATCATCCAGTATCTCTTCCATTACTCTCAATTCTTCAGCTAACAAATCATGAACTTTGGTCTAGATGTCCTTCACTTTATTCATGTTAGCTTTTAATATATTGAGTTCATATTCTATTTTTTTCCTCCATGTCCCCATGAGTGGTAGGGTTACATTAGTGATGACTTTATTCTTCAACAATTCACTATCTGTCATGTCTTTGGCTCTCTTGAGTCTGGCCATTGCATAGTTGCACTTTTGAATTCGTTGAGTGAATTCATCCTTCAAAGAATCAATGTTTTCCCTTAGTTTGGACAATGTGTCTAAATTGTATAGGGATATTCTTATTACCTATTCTCCCAAGGTCATGAATTTAGAGAACCACTTATCCATTATGTGAGCTTGATGCTTCTAGATATCCAAGGCAGTTATCTCTACTTCACTTATTATAGTTAATGCAGTAGGCTTCTCGGTAGCCTGCAAGGTGGATGCCAAGCAGTCTGGCTTCACCAACCCCTATATGAATTGCTGTAACTTCACATTCTACTCTTTCAATTCTTTCTTTGCAGCTTTGAGCTTCTCTAATTTAGTCACTATTACTTCAGTGCTCTCCAAGTGTTCTTGTATCTCCTATTCTATGGTAGCATGACCCAAGTAAATCTGGGTCACCTAGAATTTGTCTGGCCTAATTTCTCTTTTGGCCTTATCAGCTTGAGGCACAACAATTTGGGTTGTCCTCCTAGTTTTTACATCTCTTTTAATATTGGAGACTATCCTAGCTATTCGTCTTGCTTTAGTAGAATCAATTGTAAACAAAGACTTGAAATCAAATGGTACCTATTATACCTCTTCTTGGCTTACCTTTTAGGAAATCAAAGCCAGTACATCAGATTGTGATCCTTTATCTTGATCTAGTTTCTCAATTTGAACATGATGAGTTCCTTCATCTTGCTTTTAACTTCCATCATCCAGACCTTCCTCCCCATGTAGTTGTTCTTCTTGTCCTTGTTCTAGAGGAGGTTGATTATCTGATGCTGGATCTTCATGTTCTTTTGAACCCTCACCACCTTCAAGTTTTTGGTTTTATTCTCTTCTTCTCCCTGATGGATATTCTATATTCTCATTATCTTCTCCTCCTGTAGCTGAGGATGGTTCATCTACCTTCTCTTGTTCAGGTCTATCCATCAGGATATCCTGTTGTGTCATTGTTTCTTGCACATTATCATTTCTATTAGCCATCTCCATGGGAATGTTCTCTTCCTGAGATTGATCAATCATGATGCTCTCTTTTTTTTTGTCCCCCTTTTTAGACACATAGGTTAAGTCCACCACTGCTGGACTAGTCACATTCTCAATCAAGGTGTCAAGGGGCCCCATATATACTTCTTCTTCGGGTGTTTCTTCCCTTTCTTTTCTCTCATTATGTATTTCATCTACTATGTCATCCTTATCCTTTGCTTCTGTATGCTACAATAGGGATCCAAGAGGGTGACTAGAGATGTCTTTGACCAGCTCATCTTCTTCAGTTAGATCAATCATTTGGCTCAGTGGAAGAGATCTAGTTGCCTATTCTTCTTAGTTTTTATTTCTCAACTCTTTGGTCATTTCATTCTTTACCTTTACTATGGTCTCCATGGGCACATTATGCTGCAATTCTTTAACTATCTCTTCGGTTGAATCAACTGATCCTGATACTAATACTTGTTTTGGTGATAGAGCAACTCTCATTTGTGGACTTGGATATCTAGAGTGCCTTGGGACCTTTACTCCTCGTAATACACCTCTTTTCCTCTTTAATGTTTGAATCTACATTTCTTCTTCTTCATTTTCAGTGTCCTCATCAACAATAGTCTTCACTAGACTTTGTTCTGCAACTTTTGAAGTCAATGTTGGCAAGAGAAACTATGTAGATTCATGATTGTTGTCATTGATGGCAACAAATTTCATCCCACACATCTGCAACACATAGTATGTCTTTACCAAAAGTCAGATTGAAGAGTTTTTTGGTTCAGTGAACAAGAACAGAGCATGCAGCAAGGTCTGACAATCAGGTCCGGATCTCTCAAAGGATCTATCTCAGAAAAGTGTGGACTTGGGAAAGTCAAGAGGAGTACCATGACTGCTACATTCCAGAGATTGAGCCTTCGGTGATGAAAGAGTGAAAAGATATGAGCATCTAAGTGTTGGGTTCCTGACTGACAGAGCAGACTGAGGAAGAACTGATTGGCAGAGCATCAAACCTTAATCCAGATGAGAAATTGATGATGATTAAGCTATTCAAGGAATCATACATAGTTGGCCAACATGGTTGATGACTTCTATATCTATTTTTTTGATACACATCACATATTGAGCATGGATCCAGCCGACAGATCAGTGTTTAGTAAATATCTTGAGTATTCCAGTAGCTGACTAGAAAGATGTTCAAAATCTTTGGTGCAGATATATATATCAGATGGATTTCGGTATGATGGGTGTGTGTTGTCATAGAGTGTGAATAAAAGGCAAAGAGTAGATTGGAAGTAGGAATACAAGCCCGGTATGTGACAGAACAGTAGCACTAAAGCAAAGGAAGCATGAAGTGCAGTAGATCAGTATATTGAGCCTAACTAGAACTAAACCTCAGCATGTGTGGATGCTTCTTCTTAGTTCAAACACTTGGTTAGCTTCCATAAACATTGTAGATAGTGAGTCTCTTGTAGGCAGTGTGCCTCTTGTGAGCAGTGTGCTCGGGCAGTGAGCCCTAATTGGCAAGTGCCATTTTGTAATTCTTATTCTTTTAACAGAGAATACAATCTTGGGTTAGTCACCCCATGGTTTTTCCTTTAACTGAGTTTTCCACGTCAAAATCATTGTGTTATGTGTGTTGATTTTATTTCTGCTCTCATGGTTATGTATGCTTATATGTTTTGATGTTGCACTAATTGTTAAGGAAGAATAGAAAGTTGAAATATTTAAGATAACTGATTCACCCCCCCTCTCATTTATCTACCTTGTTTCCAACAATTGGTATCAAAGGTAAGTTCCCCCAAAGAGAGCCTAACATCTTGAGGAAGATTTGGGAATCTCAATGGATATGTATGGTATGAGGGAACAACTTCAGTCTTCCCTAGATGATCTTGAGCAATCTCACTCTGAAGTCAATAACCTAAGGGAAAGACTCAAACAATCTGATGATTTCATAAATGAACTAAAAGAAAAATTGAGTATCTTTGTGAAAAAGAGAAAGGAACTACTTCAACAATTAGCAAGTCAAAGTGAAGCCAATGATACTAATGAAGATCTGAATGAGAAAAACAAGTTATGTGAGAAGCTATCAAAAGAGGTCATTATGGTAAGACATGAAATGGAATCAGGGGTTATGAAATTCACCCAAGAAATTGAAGAGAAAAGAAAAATTGAAGATAATCTAAAACAATCTCTCAAGGAAAAGTCAGAAGACTACCACAAAATGGATAGAATAATCAGGCATCTAGAATCTAATCTTGAAGAAGCTAGAGATAATGAAGAACAACTTGAGAAACAGATAGACACTCTAAAAAGGGATCTTCAAACAACAAATGAATACAAAGAGAAATTCAAGATACGCTCTGCTCAACTTGAAGTTCTTCTTGATAGCCAAAAGAGGATAGATGACAAGCATGGCTTGGTGTATGAGAAAGGTGAAAGCTTTGGATCTGGTCAAAAGAACTCTGGATCAGGAAATCCAAGGAACAAACCTAGAAGACCTCTGGTAAGGCAACCAAATGCTCAAAGATATCCATCCTTCAATGGATACTACTACAATTACTATAACTTCAGTCATAAATCAAATCAGTGCAGAAGAAGAATGAATCAGACTAATTCATCCTTCTCTAGATAGTGTTTTAACTGCAAAAGGTATGGTCACAAATCTCATGAATGTAGAAATATGCAAATAAACAATTCATTCAATGGTAGATTCTTTGCATGCAATAGAATGGGACATATGGCTAATCAATGTAGATCAAGAGGATATCAGTCAAATATGCAAAGAAATGTTGTTTGCTACAATTGCAATAGATCTGGTCACATTGCCAAATTCTACAGAAGTAAGAATCAAGGTAACAAGGGTCTGGTGCATCATAATCAAAATCAAGACAAAGGAAAAGAAAAAGTAAATGCGGATGAAGTTCAAAGGGAGATGAACAAGATTTGGGTGAAAAGAAATATAGAAAATGTTGGGGATGGATCTGCACCAGAATCTGGTGCTGATATTCCTTCTAAAAACTAAATTAGATGAGCTCTGGCTCATGGGGGGTCACAAAGGAAAATAAATTCCCCCAGCCAGTCAATTGGTGCCTAAATTTGGCACATGGAATCATGTGGATTAAAGGGTTCTTAGAGATATATCTAAAATAACCCTCGGTAAAATATGAAAGATCTACAAGAAGCTTTGAAGAGTTTAATCATCCAAGATTGATCTGGCTTTATAGCCATCTGGCAAAAGTAGGATTTTCATAGTTAGATCTGGTGTGATTCTAAATTAAAATATCTTGATCTGTGGATAAATGGGATGATTCAAGGAAAGGAGATACATTGTCAATTATCACTAAAATAGTTCTAAGTGCATCTCAGTAATCCGGGAAGATCTCTCTCAGAACAAGGCAACCAGAATAACTTAAGTTGTGCATTTATTGCTATATGAATTTAGGGTTTGTGTAGAGATAAAAGGGTTCTTTTATTCATCACTTGCACATTTGCATTCGAGAAGAAGGAAGAAAGAGCTCTGCAAACAAGTTTGCTTCAACCCTGTCAAAGATCAACTGCAGAATCTGATTCAACTGGCGATCTTTTCTAGCTCATATCGTGATCCCTAGAAGTGTAAAAAGGTATTTCCATTCTTGAATATCTCTCCCTGAATCCTTTACAAGATGGCTACTCCAAATGGTGTTAAGATCACTAATAGGCCACACCCAAAGTTCAAGAAACATCCTTACAAATCCCTAAAAGTTGATCCCTTAGGTGCATTCTCTAGCATTCCACATGGGGTTGTACACGTAGAAGATGTTAGGGTATACATCCATGCAAGTATTGAGGAATTTGGAGAATCAAAGCTAATGGACATCTACCACAAGCAATTAATAGATGAAACATTGGAACTCAAACCTCAATACAAGGCCCTCCGAGACAAACATTTTGGACATTGCATCCACTTTCCCTGTTTTACAAAAGATGAATGGGTCCGGTATGTTCTTAGTAGGATACATGACAACTTCATGTGGTTGATGAGGCCATTTAAGATAACAAAAGATGCCATTAGGGCAGTAACCAGATTGCACTCATCCAGTGGGTTACCTGCTCTCAAATATGTCAAGAATCAGACAGTGAGTGAGGCTACCAAATCAAAGTTTGACAAGAGAGAAATGATAATAGAAGATATCACTAATCTGGATATCAAATTTGCCTCTATGATAATTGGCTACAAAATATATCATTCCAGCAGGGAAAACTCTATATTCAGAACTGCAATATACACTGCATATCGGATGCTAAGGGAAAATGTAGTCTATGATCTATGTGAGCTTCTCCGGAGCCAACTGTTAGAAAACTTACAAAAGATCAAAAAGGACAAGAAGAAATCATTCAAGTATGGTGGGCTAATATTGTGTTTATTCTTTTACTATATGAATGAGCTACTCGGATCAAGTGGTTGGGTATGGCAAAATGACAGACTAGTTGCCATAGAAATCAGAGATTATATGTATGGGCTTGGTGATGCCAAGGCACAAAGTACAACTCTCTGGGGATACTTCAAAAACTTCCAAGGCATGATGCAGGCTAGAGAGAGAATCCCCCAATCTCTAGTTAAAAAATACAAGGATACAATGTGCTTCATGGTAGACACTGATCAATGCCTAATGGAGGCAGTGGAACCCAGAACAGTCTAGATTATGCCAATGGGCTATGAGGTAGATGGAAAAATTCTAGAGCTACATGTTCAACACCTGCTAAGTCAACTAAAGGGCCCTGAGGCAGAAAAGGTTTGGAACCTTTCAAGAATTAAGTGTGAAAATACATGTTGAATTAAGACAACTAGAGATAAAAAGGAAAGTGAGAAGGGAAGTGGAGGAAATTGCTAAGAAATATGGCATATCAAAGGAGGCAGTTGATGCCAATAGAGAGAAGGTAGAAAGAGCAGAGAAAGAAAGACAAGAAGCAGAAAAAGAAAGTGTTCCAATGCAAGTCCCCTCCCGGACTAGATCCTCTAAGAGTTCTGCACCTACCACCTCTAAGAGCTCAAAATCCTCCAAACTAGAAGCCAAGACATCCAGAAAGGGAGAAAAGAGAACAAAAACAAGGCCACAAGGTCTTATGTAAGCCAAAAAGATAATGAAGAAATAGAGACTGATGAGGAAGTTAAGAAAATGAGGGAGAAGAAGAAAACATCAGGGGAATCCTCTGCTGGAACAAACAAAGAAGAAGGGACAGAAGAGTTTGTTGAAAGGCCTACTCTCTCCATTGATGATGTCATCAGAGTAGTCACTATGGATGGAAATCTGCAACCAATGACAGAATTTTATGATGAGTATAGTGACACTGACAAAAGGATCTTGGAAGAAGCTACAGTTAAGTACCTAAACATTTATAATAAAGCATTCATTGAAATCATCTCTCTAATTCTCAAAATTTTAGAGAAGGTACTTGAACTCAGAAAATACAATGCCAAGGCTAAGGACCTAGAGATTTGAGAGCATATTACTATTTAACTCTATCCCTCTATTACTCCAAAACAAATGAACATGATCTTTAAGGACTGGAAGGATGAGTTCTAGAGCAAAGCAAGAATGAACAAACTAATGCTTGGAGAGACTAATCATGTAGTAAAAGAGACTGAATACATCCTCTAGAATGCATTTAAAAGATTCAATCTTCTTGTTATAGAGGACATAGATGATGAACCTTCTGCCAAGGATGACAAAGGACTAAGTACATCAAAAGAAGAATCTACTGAGAAAAATGTAGAAGAGTCAAAGGAGATAAGTGAGGAGAGGACCAAGGACTTGGATTCCTCTATTCTGCAAGAAGAAATCCATGAAGAAGTAAACATCTCTCTTCCAGGTCCCCCAGCAAACTCCAGAACTGAAGGAGAAGAAAGAAAAGAAGTGAAAATTAGTCAAGGAGAAGAGGTAAAGGGAAGAGAAGAAGATCAAACAAAGAAGATCCCAGATGATAGTTCTAAGGTGGGAAAAGGAAAGAAGACTTTGTATCTGGCAAGAGACATTGCTGAGGTAGTAAAGAGATTCTTGAACAAAGAAATGTTAGAAATAGATGAACCAAAATTATTTCAAGGACCACTCAATTTTGACTCCCTCTCTCCGATCCAAACAATGAAGGTAGCATCTGTTGCTCAAGCTAAAGAAAAGAAGAAGCTTCTAAAGTCTCACATGGAAGATTGTGAGCTAATAGAAATTGCATCTGGTGTGCTAGAGAAAATCATGCCATCCTTCCAAAATGATCTTTCAGCCTCTTCATCTGGTAATCTGAAATCTCTTGTTAATTCTGTTAGCACACATTTTGATTCTTTGGAGAAATTAGCACAAGAGAAAGTCTGGAAAGAGTTTTTTGGAAAGAGATTCTTCGAAGTGCAGGGACTCATAGAAAATGATAGGAGAAATCTAAATATTGGGATAAAGAGCCTAGAAAATGCTCTTAAAGATGGTAGAGAATTATACAAATTTTGTTTATCTTGGTCCACAGTGACAAAAAACATTGCAAAGAAGGTGGAAGAACAAGAGGGTAAACTGTCAAGTTTATCTCAGAATTTTGATGCTCTCACCTCATCCATAATGAACCAAGAGTGCCAGGCTATTGCCACTATAAATGAGATAAAGAGGCTTGAGAAGGAGAAGAATAGAATAAGAAGAATGAGTGAACTAAGAGGGATAATTATCCCTACGTTAGAGGCAATGCATGAGGCCCTAACTGATGCTCAAACCACAGTCCGGACCAGTGATTCAACAAACTTAAAGAGGGCAAAAGCTTTTACATTTTAGCTGAGTGTCCACATTTCAATTCGAGATAGGATGAAGTAGAGTTGGGTGACAGAAGTTGTACAGTTGAAACTACCTTTGTGGACATACTTAAGTATATGTAAGTATAACATGTATATATACTTATGCGGCTATGTATAGGTTGGTTTTTGCAAATTTTGGTGTGCAAATTCCACCCTTTGCCATTGATGTCAAAGGGGGAGTGAGGAGTAGTGAAAAATGTGGAATCCAGCTAAGGGTGAGCTCCAGTAAAAGTGTACATAAGATAGAGCATCAGCCAAGGAGGAGTTTGCTATGACACTTAGTCATTTTTCACTAAGTGTTGCCATCAATGCCAAAGGGGGAGATTGTTGGCAAGAGACACTGTGTGGCTTCATGATTGTGGTCATTGATGGAAACAAAGTTCATCCCACACATCTGCAGCACATAGTATGTCTTTACTGGAAGTCAAATTGAAGAGTGTTTTGGTCTGGTGAACAAGAACAGAGCATGCATCAAGGTCCCACAATCAGGTCCAGATCTCTCAAAGGATGTATCTCAGAAAAGTGCAAACTTGGGAAAGTCAAGAGGAGTACCATGACTGCTACATTCTAGAGATTGAACCTCCGGTGATGAAAGAGTGAAAAGATATGAGCATCTAAGTGTTGGGTTCCTGATAGAAATAGTAGACTAAGGAAGAACTGACCAGCAGAGCATCAAACCTTAATCCAGATGAGAAATTGATGATGGTCAAGCTATTCAAGGAATCATACATAGTTGGCTGACATGATTGATGACTTCTATATCTATGCTTTTGATACGCATCACATATTGAGCATGAATCCAGCTGATAGATCAGTGTTTAGTAAATATATTGAGTATTTCGGTTGCCGACTAGAAAGATGTTGAAATCCTTGGTGCGGATATATATACCAGATGGATTTTGGTATGAAGGGTGTGTGTGTTGTCATACTATGTGAATAAAAGGCAAAGAGCAGAGTGGAAGTAGGAATACAAGCCCAGTATGTGACAGAACAGCAGCACTAAAGCAGAGGAAGAATGAAGTGTAGTAGATTAGTATATTGAGCCTAATTGAAACTAAACCTTAGCATGTGTGGATGCTTCTTCTCAGTTCAAACACTTGGTTACCTTCCATAAACATTGTAGACAGTGAGTCTCTTATAGGTAGTGTGCCTCTTGTGAGCAGTGTGCTTGGGCAGTGAGCCCTAATTGGCAAGTGCCATTTTGTAATTCTTATTCTTTTAATAGAGAATATAATCTTGGGTTAGTCACCTCCTGGTTTTTCCCTCAATAGGGTTTTCCATGCCAAAATCATTGTGTTATGTGTATTGATTTTATTTCTACTCTCATGGTTATGTATGCTTATATGTTTTGATGCTACACTAATTGTTAAGGAAGAAAAAAAAGTTGAAATATTTAAGATAACTAATTCAGTCCCCCTCTCAGTCATCTACCTTGTTTCCAATAGTCCCAGCCTATGTTGCAATCGCTTTAGGTGTAGATATATCACTAGCTCTTAGTCGGATGTCCTTAGGGGGTGAAGGTGGTATGCATGCTAATGAAACTCCTTCAGTATTAAGATATTCTGCAGCTCCAGATGAGCTAGACTTAGCTACGTTTGCTTCATGGACTTGTCTTTTCCTTATCAGAAAATCATCAAAACTCAGCTCTTCTCTTTCTTTCATCTTCTTCTTTTCAGAAGTGATTACAATACCTCTCATTTTCAATTCATTAATTTTCTTATCCACCTAATTCTTTGTCCTCACCATGACTTTGGATATGAGGACATCAATGGACATTTCCTCCTTTTGTTTCAAATTTGGAGATGATATCGTGTCATTATGTACCTTCATTTCTTCATATTCTAGATCCATAAGACCATCATCATCCTTTTTTATTTGAGGAGGTACCTTAGGCTTCCCTATAGTCCTTATCTGATCTGAGGTAAGTTGTTAGTACTCCCTCCTTCTTACTTCATGATCATCATCACAATCTGCCCAGTAGTCCTCAAGGTGGACATTGTGCTTATATTTCTTGTTGAACCTTTTCTCTATTCTGTGATAGGGATCATAATCTCTAGTAAGAGCGAATAAATTTAAATTCAATCTTTTCAAATCTATCTTGGCCTTCTTGGCATTTTCCATGGATCTAACAAGGAACCAATTGATATTAAGAGGGAACTTTCTGTAGGGGCCTCCTTTAACTTTGGACAGTTCAACTATAGGTAGCTACTACCTCATCATTTCCAGTAGCACCACTTTATCTGAAAGATATCTTGGTAGCATATAAGGTTTTCCACTAAAACCCTGCATCCTAATATATGAGTGAGTCTTGGCCTGGATGAACCATGATCCATATTACTTGATTGCCTCTGTCGTACTAACTAAGAACCTTTTATCTTTGTCCCCATCCATCAGTCTAATTATATGCATTATGAAAGCATCATTCACAAGTTTGTAATTTTCTATGGCTAATCTCCTTTCTAATTGAGGATAATACTCCCAAGGAGTCTTCTCATTAAGTGATTTTCCCAACTTTCCCACAGTCTATAATGCATCAAATGTGCCTTTTGCTGCACAGGTATATATAAGATATGAAGTCATTTTGAAAATAGTGATCATATTCTCTTTCCACCTAATCATTTGATCATGCATGGTGTTAGTGATGTTCTTGGCCCACTGGACCTTTGCATTCTCTAGCTTGTATTCCATCACCATCCTGATCAGCCTGAACATCCATGGTTCAAATGTCCCACAATTGATTAGACTCTTCATCTGACTGAACAACCACATTATATACTGGACCTCCTCACTGAAATCAAACTTATATAGATGCATTGTCATTTTAGTTGTTGCTTCGATTGTATTACTCAGGTTTCTCCAACCTTGATAGATGACCTTTCTACAATTTTTATCATTGGCCTCAAACTCCTTGGCCAAAGCATCCAAATCAGGCACATACATGTTCTTTGTCATCAAAAAATGAAGCACCTCTACAATACCTTCTACCGAAAGATCAGCATACAACCTTTCTTGCTTCTCCACTCTTCTAGTATTGACATCATAATTTTGTGCACATTCCACCATGAGCTCAAAGGCCTCTGTGGAATAGGGAAAGCTAGCTACATGAAACAAACTAGATGCTACTATATTCTGTAGAGTGATGTTATCTTCTCCAGCCTCAATTCTTGATCTAAACTCTTCTATGTCTGTATTGCATGCATGGATATCTTCCTCCTGGCCTAACTTACAATAGACAATGTGCATCCTGGGGAACATTGGGATTTTGAATTCAGCATCTCGCTTCTCAATCCATGGTTGATATCCTATGATTTAGACTCACCAATCTTAACAATAGCATATCATGGCTCATGATTAGCATAATAATGATCTTATCTGAATACCAAGGCCAAATTATACATTGCATATTTATATTAGAGGTATTCCTTTTACCATTTCTTGACTGTACTAGGGCACGATTTGTAAAATGATCAAAAGGGTAAAACTTATATGTACCTGGAGTGTCTTCTTAACCTATAATTGTTGTATTGATAGATGAATTATCACTTTCCCCTTCTTTGTTTCAGATCTGGTTCATTGTACGCTCTAAACGATGGACTTAGGGTTCCTTAATGCAATGTTATCGATTATGATTGTGAAAATCCCCTTTTAACTTAGATAGTTTGTGATTTTAGGGCACATTAATGGCAGAAATATGATTTGAGCTCCTCTTTCAGCAAGATGGAACAAGATTTCTACAAGTGTTCATTGGCATGTTTTAAGTTTAAATGCCAACAACTGCTTTATTACATTAAATGCAAAAGTGCACGATGGGGATATCTGGTAAAGGAATATTCTGAGGATATTCGAATGACACTATGTGAGTCGGGATGTGAGTATGGACACATGTCATTACTTCACAGTAGCATGGAGAATCTTTCTTGATGACAAGATTCCCCCACGGGGATGCATTACCATCCGATCTAGATCTCGTTCATTGGGTATGTTAGAATGATGTCACCAGGATCAAGATGTTTTAAAAGATCTAGACACTAAGTTAAGGTGCGGATCCTCATTAAGATGGAGACAAACTAACATCTCGTATATGACGTGTAACTGGGTAGGTCTCTTAAATTTGACATCCAGTTATGATTGGAGATCAGGATATTATCTTAAGATTAGGATATTATATAAGATCCTGGAATTTTGATGTTTAAACCTCTAAGTCATTTAAGTTTGATGTCTGAACACTATCATAGATCAGGATATTTTGTTAAGATCAGAATGTTAACGAATGCCCAGACATTTGACATTGGATTCACTAAGGCTTCTAAATTTGACGTCTA
The DNA here is from genome assembly GCA_027924645.1 of Cunninghamia lanceolata. Classification (NCBI taxonomy): domain Eukaryota; kingdom Viridiplantae; phylum Streptophyta; class Pinopsida; order Cupressales; family Cupressaceae; genus Cunninghamia; species Cunninghamia lanceolata. Next base: position 10,674,891 of record BSBN01000421.1, on the reverse strand, counting down.
GATATGATCAGAGATCAAGATATTTTGTTAAGATCCAGATAGTAAGTTAAGATCAGGATACAATGTAATATCCTGATGACATAGGCAAATTCATAATTCTTCTTCAAGTCAAGTTGACGTGATGTCATCAGGATCAGGATGTTTATTACGATTAGGATATCAATTAATATCCGTCTGCCTTGACATTTAAATGACTGGTGACTCAACTTTGACATTTAGATATTAGTAAGCATCAGAATACTAAGTTAAGATCCAGACAGTATGTAGTTATGAATATCCTGAAGACCCATTGACTGGACTTTGACTGAGCATAACTTTTTATTCCTGAGGAATTTTGAGGTGATTCAAAAGGTTAACCTGTTTAAAATTTTGCACTCTTTCAACTAGCAAGGTTCATGACAACAAATTCTAATTTTGGATTTTGATCATGATCTTGAGGTCCTAAAATGCACAGGATAACTTTCTAACATGCATCTAAGCCTACTTTTACCATACGACCCAAACATTGGGTCCTTGTTTTGTTGGGGCAAAATGGGGCGTGTTATGTAACCACACAACTTGCCACCAAAGAAAACAATGAAATTCAAACAATTCAAGAGATGAAGACAAACTAAAACATATTTTTCCAACTCTTATCAAATATAAATAGCCTAATATTTCTGAATGATATCATGTTCATCAATATAACAATATTGCAAGAAAGAATCAAGTGTGTGTAGGTGGTTCATATCCTTCATCTTGCAGATGAGTTGAAAACACTAGTGACCAGTGTTAAGCTACATAATTTGGTTTATCCCTCATACCCAACCTAGATAGATCCTTGCTACCAGTAGACATCCATAGCCCTAACAAGGTTATTGTTGCAATTCCCTTAAGTAGAACCCCACTACCAGCAGACGTCTATAGCCTCAATAGAGTTACTTAGATAACCTAATCATCTCTTTTAGATATTCAATATATTTCTTTTTTTTGTATTAGTATCCATAAGATATCATCATGTAAGCTCATTTTGCAAAGTGTGATCACTTGCTATTTAGGTTGAGAATTGCAATGGTTGCAAGGGTAACCTATAGATTTTTCACTCAACACTACACTAGTATGTTCAACAAACCCAAGGCCATTAGGTGTGTCATGTGAAGATCTCCTTGAACAAGAAAAGGTATTACTAATGAACAGGATATCACAGACCTGATCAGATATATCTACTTAACATGAGTTACATCCTATATAAGAATTTGTCTTTATTTCTTGAATTCCAACAATTTTAGTGATTTTCCAGAGTGATAAGGTGTCTGATTTTGCCCAAGCAAAACAAGGTCTCAACATCACACAAAGAAAAACAAAAAAACACCAAAACACACTGCATAAATAGCTATACAAAATGTACATTATGATGCAATGTCCTGACATGACCCTTCTAGGTCTAGAAATAATGCTTGAGCAACTGTCCATTGACTGGCAATGGGACATCCTCACCTATGAATGTTTTCAGTAGTGTTGGGAATTAAGGTGTCTCAACCTTGATAATTCCTTATATTTATTATTGTAATGTAATTTAATTATTTAAACTATGTTGTAATTTTTTTGCACATCCTATTTTGTCATTTAGTGTGAAGTGGCACGATGAGTTGTCACTCCACTTGTAAGATGACTAGGATGGGCAACACACTCTATGTGGATATAGATGTCCCTTTTGTGTGGTAAAGTTTTTCTACCATATGTCAGCATCTTGACTAGTGTGTAAGTGAATCTTGACCAAAACAGTTATGACGGATTCCTATGACAGAATCTATGACATGTAAGAGTCGGAAGTAGAAGGTTCTATGATAGGTGAAGACATCTGTCACAAGACATCTTGGAAGAAAGCATCTTTGGACACCCTAAGGAGGGTTACGACATGTTGTAAGAGAATATGTTATTTATAGCCTGTGTATGACATATTCTCTTACATCTGTAAGATATGACAGCTATGACAGATTCTATGATGGTTGTAAGTGTCGTAAGAGTATCTGTCATTGCCCAACTTGGGAATAGGCAACCTCTTTGGGATGGGGTTGACTTGACAAGTGTCATGAACATACTAGAGTGTTAGACACATGTCCATAGACATGGGTTTTGGGCCATGAGGCCATGTTGGACTCCCATCTCAAGATAGAGCCATTTTTGCCTTGTATTTTCTATATAAACAGGTGCTTTGGAGAGGAGATGTATTATGTGATTGACATGTACTATTATTCTACTGACTTGTTTCTAGATACGAGTGTCAAAGACTCCTGAGAGCTTGCATTGCAAGTGTATTGTAAACCATTTCAATTTTGATAATACATTGTGCAGGTTTAGGAGTGTGGGGTTTTTCACCCGATAAGGGTTTTCCCCACATATATCTTGTGGCTCTCTCTTCTGTCTCATTTCTATGTGTATGTGTATTTCTACAATATCTCCATTGTTGTTGTTAACATTCTATAATTGTAAAGGAAAAAACAAATTTGCACTCTTCTCTCCTCTTTAGATTAGTGTAGGAAGCAATTTCCACACACCTAGTTTTCTTTCAGTTGGTATTAGAACCTAACCAGTTTTGGATCTAGCTACTGAATAGGGGTTTTTTGAGCTAATCTTAGGTTGAGTGGGAGTCTATGTAGAGTATTCTATATCTTGTTGCAAGAAGGAGATGACAACCACATTCGGAAGAGTAGAGGTGGAGAAGTTCAATGGCACAAATTTTGAGTTGTGGAAACTCAAGATGGAAGATCTACTTGTTGATCGTGACCTATGGGAAACCGTTGATGGGACAAAACCTATGGAAATGTCACAAGCTGATTGGGACCTCAAAGATCTGAAAGCTAAGGGTCTCATAAGACTTTGTCTAGCTAACTCTGTCCTATTGAATGTCCATGAGGAGAAGACCGTGAAAGTTCTTTGGAAGAAGCTAGGAGATGTTTATGAGGCCAAGTCCTTGGTGAACAAGCTTTTTCTGAAAAAGAAGTTGTTTTCTCTAAAGATGGAAGATGGAGGATCTGTTGTGGTCTATATGAATGCTTTCAACATGATTGTTGTACAGTTGCCATCTGTGGGTGTGAAAATGGAGGAGGATCGGTGTATGACCCTACTTTGTTCTTTGCCAGATTCATGGGATCATCTTGTCATGGTCATCAGAAGCACTAATACCACCTTCAAGATGGAAGATGTGGTGTCTTCATTGTTATCTAAAGAAATATGGAGAAAGACATCCAAGTTAGCCAAAGAAGCTCTTGCAGTTCATGGAAGACCCAAAGAGACAGGGAAGAAGAAGGAAGAAAGGTGAAAAGGGTAGATCCAAATCCCATGGGAGATCCAATTCTCCTAGAAAGTCCAAGGCTCTCTATTGGAACTATGGAAAAATTGGGCATTTCTAAAAGGAATGCAAAGAGGAAAAGAAAAAGAAGAAAAAGAATGCCCCAATTCAAATTTTGACAAGTCACAAGATTATGGTGATGCCTTCATCACAGCCCTGGCCACCCATGCATCTGATGATGTGTGGTTGATAGATTCTGGTGCATCATTCCACATGACCTCACATCGAAGCTGATTCAGGAAGTATGAAGAGTTTGATGGTGGAAGAGTGTACATGGGTGACGATTCTCATCTGAAGATTGTTGGTTGTGGAAGAGTCTCAATCTGATTCCCTGATGGATGAGTGAAGGGGATCACTGGGGTTATGCACATCATAGACTTGGAATGGAACCTTCTCTCTGTAAGTATGTTGAATGATGCAGGTGTGCAAGTTGTCTTTTCGAAGGATGGATGCACGATGACTAGAGGATCTATGGTGCTTGCAAAGGGTACTCAGAGAGGTACTCTATTTTAGCTGGAGGCATGCACTTCACAGTACAATAGTTCTTCTAACTTCAAGAAAAGAGCTACAGTCACTTCATCCCCACCATCTGAATGAGAAGTGAAGAAATCTGTTGTAACACATTCTGATGGTAGTGCACATGCTTTGGAAGTTAAGCTTCCTACTGAAAAGATTGTTATGGAATTTGATATATGGCCACATTGGTGAGAAGGGTCTTAGAACACTAAAAAATAAAAACTTCATTGAGGGATTAAATGATTGTAATCTTGAGTTTGACTTTTGCAAACATTGTGTATATATAAAGCAAAACTATGTTCAGTTTTACTCTAGTTCTCATAAGTCTTCTGGTGTATTAGATCTTATTCATTCTGATATGTTTGGTCCTGTTAATGTTCCTTCGATTTCCAAATTTATATATTTTGTATATTCCATAATGATTACAGTAGAAAGACATGGGTTTATTTTATCAGAAGAAAGACTAAAGTCTTTAGTTGGTTTAAAGAGTTTAAATCTTTTCATGAAAATCAAACTAGTAAAAAGATTAAGTGTTTGAGAACTGGCAACGGTGGTGAGTTTTGTTTGATAGAGTTTGATAAGTTTTGTAAAGAGCAAGGGATTTAAATACATAAGACAACTCCATACACCCCGCAACAAAATGGAGTTGCAGAGAGGATAAACAGGACACTGATGGAGAACGGTAGGAGTATGCTAAGTGGAGCAAGCCTCGAACAAAAGTTTTGGGCTGAAGTTATAGCCACTGCTTGCTACTTGGTAAACAAGTCTCCTACATTAGCTCTTGTTGGTAAGACACCTATGGAGGTGTGGTCTATTAAGAAACATTCATTTAGACATCTTCATGTTTTTGGTTATGAGGCATATGCACATGTACCTAGGGAGAAACAGTCCAAATTGGAGAACAATGGCTATGGCAACAGTGTGAAAGGATACAAGCTTTGGGATCCTATGGCTGAAAAAGTGTTGTATAGTAAAAGTGTTATCTTCAAAGAGATAACACCTTCTTCAATTGTTCTACAACTAGAATAGACAAAAAAGAAAGAAGATGTGGTTCAATTTCCTTCTACCCCTGAGAAGACTAAACTAACAAACCCTGTGAGACCTGATAATGAGGAGAGCTCTAACAGCTCTGAAAGCTCAGAAGAAGAAGCAGAACCTCAAGCTCAGTCATTGAGGAGGTCTACACGAACAAGAAAGCAACCTGATAGGTTTGGTTATTCATTACTTGATTCTAGTTGTACTTTTTCTTTACTTACTAATATTGATGAGCCTAGAACTATGAAAGAGGCTATGGGCCTAAAAGATACAGGTTCTTGGAAGGAGGCCATGGAAGATGAGATGGCTTCTTTGGAGAAGAATAAAACATGGGACTTGGTGCCTTTGCCTAAAGGACAGAAACCCGTTGGATGTAAATGGGTGTTCAAGAAGAAATTTGGTGCAGATGGTAGTGTTGAAAAGTACAAGGCTAGATTGGTTGCAAAGGGGTACTCACAAGTGGAGGGAATTGATTATGGTGAAGTTTTCTCTCCCATTGCTAAGCTAACATCCATTTAGTTCTTGTTATCTCTTGTAGCTGCTTATGACTTAGAGGTAGAACAAATGGATGTGAAGATAGTTTTCCTTCATGGTGATTTGGAGGAAGAGATTTACATGTCGCAACCAGGGCATTACATAGAGAAAGGTAAAGAAAATTTGATTTGCAAGTTGAAAAAGTCTTTGTATGGTTTGAAGGAGTCTCCTAGGATGTGGTATATGAAATTTGTTTCCTTTGTGTTGTCCATTGGATTTTTGAGATTGAAATCTGATCATTGTGTGTACTACAAGTTTGACAATGATCGTATTCTCATTATTTCATTGTATATTGATGATATGCTATTGATTGGGAATCGTAAGAATATGATTTCTGATTTGAAGTCTTAGTTCTCAGCACAGTTTGAGATGAAAAATCTAGGGGCAACTAGGTACATTTTGGGAATGGGAATCAGAAGAGATGGAGCTAACAAAAAACTTTGGTTAAGCCAAAGTAAGTATGTGAAGACTGTGTTGGATAGGTTCAGCATGGAAGATTGTAGACCATTGTGTGTTCCTCTTTCATTGGGGACAAGGTTGTTTGTTAATGATTGTCCAAAATCTCCTAGTGAGGTGGAGTATATGAGCAGAGTACCTTATGCTAGTGTTGTTGGTAGTTTGATGTATGCTATGGTCTGCACAAGCCTAAACATTGCCCAAGAAGTGGGAGTCCCTTAGTCTTTTTATGGCTAATCCTAGATAGGTACATTGGGATGCAGTTAAGCGAGTGTTCAAATATTTGAGGGGTACTTCTGAGTATTCCATATGATATCATAGTAATGCTACAGGACCTCCGCATTCAGTTTATATTCATGGATTTGTGGATTCTGATTGGGTAGGTGACATTAATAGTAGGAGATCCACCAGTGCCTATGTGTTCACTATGTTTGGTGGTGCAATTAGATGGATGAGTAAGTAACAACCTATGGTTGCTTTGTCCATGACAAAAACTGAGTATATGGGAGCAACGCATGCTTGCAAGGAAGACATTTGGCTTAAGAGATTGTGTTCAGATATTGGTATTGATGTAGGATAGATTACGATTTGTTGTGACAATCAAAGTGTGATTTGACTAGAGAAGAATCCAACTTTCCATACCAGAACAAAGCATATTGATGTACAGTTTCACTTTGTACGAGACATGGTAGAGGATGGGAAGATGAATTTGGAGAAGGTATATACTTTGAAGAATGTTATAGATGCATTGACGAAACCAGTGGGCACAGAGAAGTTCAGATGGTGTTCGGAGTCTATGGGCGTCTTGGCCTATAGCAGTTAAATCCTATTATTTATATTGGCTCTTACAAGGTTTTCAACAAGTGGGAAAATGTTGGGAATTAACGTGTCTCAACCTTGGTAATTCCTTGCATTTATTATTGTAATGTAATTTATTTATTTAGCTTATGTTGTAATTTTGTTGCACATCCTGTTTTGTCATTTAGTGTGAAGTGGCACGATGAGTTGTCACTCCACTTGTAAGATGACTAGGATGGTCAACACACTCCATGTGGAGATAGGCATCCCTTTTGTGCGGTAAAGGTTTTCTGCCATGTGTCGGCATCTTGACTAGTGTGTAAGTGAATCTTGACTAAAACGATTATGATAGATTCCTATGACAGAAACAATGACATGCAAGAGTCAGAAATAGAAGGTTCTATGACAAGTGAAGATGTGTCACAAGGCATCTTGGAAGAAAGCATCTTTAGCCTCCCCAAGGAGGGTAATGACATGTTGTAAGAGAATATGCTATTTATAGCCTGTGTATGATAGATTCTCTTGTAGCTGTAAGATATGATAGCTATGACGGATTCTATGACGGTTGTAAGTGTCATAAGAGTATCTGTCATTGCCCAACTTGGGAATAGGTGACCTCTTTGGGATGGGGTGACTTGACAAGTGTCATGAACATCCTACAGTGTTGGACAAGTGTCCATAGGCATGGGTTTTTCACCATGAGGCCATGTTGGACGCCCATCTCAAGATAGAGCCATTTTGTCCTTGTATTTTCTATATAAATAGGTGCTTTGGAGAGGAGATGTATTATGTGATTGACAGGTACTGTTATGTTGCCAATTTTTTTCTAGATACAAGTGTTGAAGACTCCTAAGAGCTTGCATTGCAAGTGTATTGTAAACCATTTCAGTTTTGATAATACATTGTGTAGGTTTTGGAGTGTGGGGTTTTTCACCTGATAAGGGTTTTCCCCCTGTATATCTTGTGTCTCTCTCTTCTATCTCATTTCTATGTGTATGTGTCTTTCTGCAATATCTCTATTGTTGTTGTTAACATTCTATAATTGTAAAGGATAAAATGAATTAGCACTCTTCTCTCCTCTTTAGATTAGTATAGGAAGTGATTTTCACACACCTAGCTTCCTTTCAGATAGGACTAGGTTTGATATTCTAATGGCTTTTTAGTTTAGCTCTCTTATCAAACCAACATTTGATAGTAGCTTGACACTTGGTGAATTGGTCAATCACTCTATCTCTTTTTTCTTCAAAGTGCATGAGCTAAAGTAACCTGACCTCTTGTTTTGTTGTCTATGCCTAAGTATTCCTATGTGAATTGTAGGGTAGGGATTTTGAGGTTGACATGGAGTATAGGATCCACCCCATAGACTAATTGATAAGGGGGATTCCCTAATGTAGTCTTTATTCTAGTTCGATCCACCCACAAGGCATATTTAAGTAAGGTATTCCACTCTCTGGGGTTCTTTTCAATCAATTTCTTTATGATGTTCAATAAATTCTTATTGGTTGACTCTGCTAATCTATTACCTTGAGGAAAATAATTTGAAGAAAACTTTAGGATCACCCCATGGTCAAAAGCCCAAATAGATAATTTTAAAGATGCAAAAGATGGTCCATTATCACACACAAGAGCATAAGGAACTCTATACCTGGTTATGATGTTGCTCTCCAGGAATTTGATCACATCCTCTATAATGCAAGTCTTACTGCTAACTAATTCAATCCACCTGGTGCAATAATCAGTGATTGTTAATACATACCTATGGCCTGAAGATGATGGAGGATTGATGAGACCAATGAAGTCCATGCCCCATTGTACAAATGGGCACATCTCCATAACTGGCTATAGTGATTGAGTAATATATCTTTCCCTATTGGCACTAGTCTGGCAGGTATGGCAGTATCTGATATGTTCAGCAGTATCTTTAAAGATTGTCAGCCAATAATATCCTACTCTCATAATAGAATGAGCAGTGGCTAGGTGAGATCCATGTGATGTTCAAAATTTATCATGTAACTCCATGAGAACCTTATTAGCCTCTTTCTTGTCTAAGCACCTAAGGTATATTCCTTCATATTTTTTCTTGAAGAGGACTCCTCCTTTAATCATGTATTTCTGTGATGTAATCTTTAAGGCTCTCCTTTGAAAAGCTTGAATCCTTGGTGGGCATATCTCAGTGATCAGGATGTGCGTGATATCAGAGTATCAATCATTATGTTCTCTTGTATTCACTGCATATTGCTGACTTACCAAGTTGGGATCAATTTCAACAATCATTTGGCTCAAGGCTTGTCCTCTAACCAGCTTCATGGGAGTTATTTCCATGTCATATTCTTGGAGTACTATTATTCACTTTGCTCTCTTCTCTCTAGGCTCATTCGACTTTAGGAGCATTTTGACCATTGCATCAAGTACAACAACAATTACCTTGGTTCTCAAGATATAGTGTCTAAATTTCTTCACTACTCTGACTAAAGCAAGGGCTTGCATTTCAACATCCATGTACCTGAGCTCAACATCTCTAAAGAGAGAGCTCATGAAAGCTATGGGTTTTTCTTCCTTTTCTGCACTCCTTTGGGTCAGGATGACTACACATGTATGCTCTGAAGACAATGAATATATGTAGAAATCTCTTGTATAATCTGGTCTACTTAGGACAGGTGCATCTACTATGGTCTTCTTGATATCTTCAAATGCAGTCTTCACTTTAGGTGTCGATTCTATTTTGGCATCTTTTCTAAGCATGGCATTGAGTGGCTTGATAGTTTCGGCAAATCCTGTGATGAACTTCCTCACAAAGTTAATCTTACCAAAGTAAGACTTTAATTCCTTTTTACTCCCTAGAAGTTGTAACATCATTATGGATTCTAACTTGGCAGGGTCTATGGTGATCCTAGTCTTGAATATGACATGACCAAGTAGCTTACCTGTGGTCACTCCAAATATACATTTCTTTGGGTTAAGTGAGATACCATACTGCTCACACTTCTTAAGTACCTTTCTGAGGTCTTCTATATGGTCACCTCTTTTCTTTGAGAACACAGTCAAGTCATCCATGTATATGACTATGTACTGGCCAACTACGCCTCTAAATGCTATGTCTATTGCGCATTGGAATGTGGCTCCAACATTGATCAAGCCAAAAGGTATGCGTCTATAAGAAAATATCTCCCATTTCGTAGTGAATGTTGTCTTTAGTCTATCTATCTTGTCTACCATCACCTAGTTATATCGTAAAAAGCCATCTAGGAAGGACATCATTTGGGCTCCATTCACTATCTGTAAAACTTCATCTAGTGAGGATAAAGGATAATTGTCCTTTTCTGATGCTCTATTTAGATTTATGAAGTCCACACACAAATGTATGTCTCCATTCTTTTTCTCAACTGGAACTAAATTGGCCACCCATGTTGAGTGCCACACAAGAAATATGATACTTGCATTCAGTAACTTTTTAACTTCTTCAAAGATTATGGGCTCTAGTAAAGCATTGACTGGCCTCTACTTCTGTCTGAATGGTTTAGCATCTGGCTTTAGTGGGATAGTATGAGTGATGATAGAAGTGTCATATGTCTTGAGTTCATCATAAGTCCAGGCAATGACATGGATATAATCCTTCAATGCCTGGGCTATCCCTATCTTTTCTTCTTCTGTGCAGACTTTGCTTATCAAGACATTCCTAGTATCATCTCCTTGTCCTATGTTAATAGGTAGATATTCTCCTCCATTTGTCTTGGGGAGATCCTTTTGTTTTGTCATGTTATCTAAGTCAAAAACTCTTTCAAGCTCAATCATACCTTTGGGAATTTTGTTGCTTGGCAGGTCCATAATTTCTTCATCTTCCCATACATGATCTTCTATTTTTTTCTCATCTAGGATCTATGCTTTGAATATATCCCTATTTGCGATGAAGTCTACGATATGTTGGTCATCATCGAATACTTGGAAATTCATTACATTATTAGGTATGGAAGGCACTAATACTAACTCCATTGAGAATCTCTTCATCTGAGAAATGGACAAAGGTTCTAATGTGCTGGCAGCTTGTGCCAATGCATCAGCTCTTTGATTTTGTTCTCTGGGAACATGCATGATGTTGAATGCATCAAATCCTTCTATTAAATCCCAAACTCTAAGTCGATAATTTGATAGCCTTTTATAATTACATGCATAGATACTCCTGACTTGCTTTATTACCAATTTTGAGTCTCCATAGACATGCAAAATCTTAACTTTCTTCTTGAGAGCAAATAACAACCCATGGATTAAGGCTTTGTATTCAACCACATTATTAGTGCATGGGAACTGCAATCTGTACGCTGCTAAAAATGACCTCCCAGATGGATCAATGAGATCAATGCTTACTCCATCTCCTTGCTTGGATTTAGAGCCATCAAACCTAAGAATCCATGGCATATCCTCTGTTAACGGCTTATCTGGACCTTCTCTTTTCCTTTTGGCTCTTGTAGCTGCACCTAAAGATATCCATTTTAACTTTTGAGGTTCATTCTTTACCACCTCTGGTGAATTTTGTGGGGATAAAATATCTTCTCTTTCCATCACCTTGATGTTATCATTTTTATCTTCATGATATGTTACAATCCCTTTTCTTTCATCTTTAGGGATATCCCTGAAATCATGTGGTTTATCTTTGGAGAACAGCTTCTCTTCCTTATTTAATATATGTAAGCATAAAGCACATGTTGTTTCTGAATGCAGTGCCTCATGGAGTCTACACAATCCTTCAATTAATACCTTACATGAAGGAACTCCTTGTAGAATATGCATCTGAATTTGTTTGGACAAGAACCCTTCAAATTGAGTCAAGTGACTCCCTCTATCCTCATCTGATATCTCATAATCTGACTCAATTAGGCAGTCGGTCCCTTGAGTGATAGCAACATTCTTTTCATGAGTATGTACCTCATCACATATCAGGATCTCTTCTAAGGCAGGGATCAGGTCACTATCCTGATGTGTGTTCTACTCATATTCTTCTATATCTAGAGAAAAAAGACAAAACTCAACATCATCTTCATCAGATGATTCACTAACATTGGTCAATGATGATCCTATTTCACTATACGTTCTCTCTAACTCAATCATATCTAGACATGCTTCATAGTTCTTTTTTGAATGTGCTTCATCATGCAACCTACACCAACTGGATATCAGGATATCCTCAATGGGTGTACCTAGTATCTGACATTTCAATATTTCTGTAGATAAATATTTTTCAAATTCGGTGAAGTGATCAACCTCTTCTTCATCAGTTGAATAGTAGTTAGATTCAATGATCATCTTTTCTTCTTTATTACTATCTTCATGTATGTACATGTTACTCATCTAGACTTCTTCAATCCTAATAGTTTGAGATCTTATAGCATAGACTCTTGGATCAATTTCTACATAGAGTATCTCATTAGTATTGTTGTACTCAATTATCATGTGTTTCATCCTAGGTTCAACTTCTATCCTTATCTGATTAGGGATTCCTTTCCAGGGTAACCACATATGACTGAAATCAGTGGCCATGTAACCATTTAGTGTTTTGGACTTGTTGGAACTTTCAAAGTTTTGCAAAATTTGAAGGTCCCATGATGAAAAAATCAATTTCAACACTTAAAAATGCACCTGAAAAAACTGCCACAGTGACCTACTATGGAGTGTCATAATTCAGAGCCTATTTAGTTTCATGCCAAATCACTTGACAGGCATGTTTATATACCATATGTTAGTGTGCATATCCTATTTCAGCCTCCTCTGATCAGTTTTGACTAGGTTTTCAAGCACCAAGTTGATGGGTTTTTGAAAGGTTTGTTGTTTGCATAGTGTGAAATCTTCCCGGGAGGTCAATTTTGAAGGCAAATATCTAGCAGCTGGATGATGTTCATGATGAACCATTTGGTGTTCTAGATTTACCCTATGATAATCTACTTCCATGCCATTTCTCAAAACCCCAACATCTCATTTGATATTTTTTCAAGGTCAAAAGCAAATGCAAATAGTTCTATTTTTACATCTGCATTTCCATAAAGTTGTAGAGAGGTCAACTTTGGCCTTTAATATTTCATGACAAAAGTGGATTGGTAAAGAACCCTTTTTCAAGCACACTCATTTGACCTAAGTAAACTAATCCCCCAAGTGGCAGCTTCCCATGAAATGATTTGATATTTTTTCGGGACAGTGACTTGGTGAACCCTAATTGATTTTGACAAGTCCAGTTTTTAGAAAAGCCTACGTGAGCCACTTTCGATGTGAATATCTTGCACATCAGAATGCAGTTGGACAATTTGTTTATTGTACTAAATTCTTGGTTCTAAAGTCTACATACCTGTGCATTTTCACGGCTTCAGGAGATGATTTGATCAGTTTTTCAAGGTGATTCTGGAGGCTACTTGGCTTTTTTTGCTCACAATACAAAATGCCAGAAAGAGGATTTTGATGACAACCCATTTCAATTTTTCACTTCAGAAGCACATGGTGCAGGAGCACCAAGACATCAGGGTTTTGTTTGATCTTCAAGTAGTTTTTTTGTTTAATGAGGTCCTTGAGACCATATTCAATGTTGTAATAAGGCTTAATGCCATGTTTGTAATAGGACTATGTCCAATTGTCTAGAATCTATTCTGATGTTGTTAGTCCTAATGAGGATAGTCATAGGTAAGAGGCAGTCATAGGTTTTCTTTGAATTTGTAGTCCTCTTAGGGTATGTAGGAGGCAATTCCCTTAGTTGGAGGCATGTCAAAGATGTGAAGATGAGTTAGAACCTTGTCCAAAGGTTAACCAAGTGTTAAAAAAGAAATATGAAACCATAAAAATAGAAAATGCAGTCCAAGAATGGACAGTTACTAAATCTGTCTTTAATGCTGCAGTTAAAAATCAAGAAAAAGCTCGATGGTTGGGCAGTTGCATCGACCCCCAACCACTCCAAATGATGTAGGAGGTTTATTTGAAGCCTAAAAAGGTTGATTGTAAGGGGACACTCAATAGATTTGAGAGAAATAACAAAAAGATCTCTGTTTCCTGCCTTTTCTAAATTTTTTCTGAGTTTTCATGTGCATTTGAACCGTACTACTGTACAATACGGCTTTGTCATGGAGTGTTGAGTGCTTGGGGGTGAAGGTTGATGAGTTAACTATTTGTTAAAGCAAGTTTGGCCTCTTGATATTGAATGGAAAGAATGATATGAATGTAGAATAGTAAACCGCTCTTAAACTTGTTGTCACTGTCAAAGAAAATTGTTGTTCTCTTGCATGCACCGTACATGTACGCCTGAGTAGTGATTTGTGTCTATGGTGGAGAGTCAGGTGGGTGAGTTGCCTGTCATTTACAATTGGTTTGGGCTTTTGACACCCCTCTATATCTCTGTAATTCTCCTTTATTTGGAAGTGGGTTTGAAAACCTAATTTAGGGCTTTTCTAAGTAGCCCGATGAGTTTCTCCTCATTCCACTGATCTTCTCTGTTTCTGATAAGTGGAATGGATTGTAGGATAGCCAATGCTAGGGCTTATGAGGAATGTGGAGGCAGGAGAATGGTGTAGAGTGAATTTGTTTTGTTAATGACTCTACAGAACTATGTATTAAAAGATTAGAGAAGGACAACAGCTTGAGGGTGGTGATCAGTGACTAAGGAAGTGGAATGTTGGTGAATGAAGGTGTGGAGAATGGTGGGAAAAGTCCTAGGTCTAACCATGGATTCATGACAGGGAGTATGAATAGATCTCTCTAAGATAATAGTCTATTCTACCTTAGGCTATCTCTGACAGTCCTCTTGGAGATAGTCACTGCCAAGAAGGAATAGGTAAGTTTGATGAGCTATTGCTTTGCCAATGAAGGCATTAGGTATGAATGCATGTTATAGATTTGGTATGGGAATGAGTTTGTGAGGGAGATCATCCCAAGGAGGTTATTGTGGCTGTTATCGTAATGGAATAGTAAAGTTATGACAGTCTATGAGACTGCTGTCCTGCAGACCCTACATAGTGGGTTGTATGGAAATGTTAGACGGAATTAAGCATTTGGTGATAGGTGTGTTGGAGTCCTCTCACCTTGTGTCTTGAACAATGTGTAGTGTGAGTTAGAACCCTACCTGATGAGAGGTTTTGATCTCTGTCTAAGGAAAACAGTGAGTCTTGAGAGACCTTTGAATGTGAAGTTTTGAACCATGCTTCTGTTGTCCTAGATGCTCTGCATCATTTGTGGTATCAGAGCCACTAGTAGGTCCTTGAGGGGTAGAAGGATCTTGTGAAACAGTAACAGTTTGTGAGAGGTGTAAGGATGCCTCCTAAGAATTAAATGGCTAGGGAGAACAATAAGTTGAGAGAAGCCTTAGAGGCTAGAGAAAAAGAGTTGAGGGACAGAAGAGAACAGGATGCTGCAAGGGAAAGAGAGTTGAGGCAAGTAAGAAGGGAGATTACATCAATCTTGGCTAGATTGGAAGCATTGGAGAAGAATCCTAGAAAGGATGAACAAAATGATCCTGAAGGAGATGAGGAGGCAGATGAGAATCCTCCTGAGGATGAGTTGCATGCTGAAGAGAAGAAATTTGTGAGATTGCTGAAGGCAGTCCAAGGAAGTGGAACAAAGGCAAACATAGTGTTACCTACCTATTAAGGGAAGATGGATAGTGAAGAGCTATTAGGGTGGATAGATGCCCTTGAAACATTTTTTGAGTATGAGGAGATGAGTGATGAGAAGAAGATCAAATTTGCAAAAACAAAACTGAGAGGAATAGCACTTACATGGTGGAGCAGTGTGCAAACAGAAAGAGTGGCTAGAGGTGGCACAAGAATCACTTCTTGGGGTAGGATGAAGGATCAATTCCTTCCATCTAATTACTCCATTCAAACAAAGAGGATGAGGTAGAATCTAAAATAGAAGGACATGGATGTTATGTCCTATACTAAGCAATTTCATAAGCTTAGTATTAGAGGAGGATTGGAAGATGAAGAAGAGAAAGTGGCAAGATACCTTAATGGGCTTAGGTATAACTTGCAGGATGAGATTAGCTTGATAGTACCAAAATCACTTGGAGAATGTTTTCAGTTGGCCATCAGGGCTGAAGAAAGGGTGAAGAGGAAGCAAGAAAGACAAAGAGGTAGTGGAAGAGGATATAGAGGTAGGGGTAGACCTAATACTGAAGTTTAGAACAACAATGAGAAAGGTAAGGAGTTTTCTGCAGATCAGAGAGGTGGATATAGAGGTGGAGGTAGATTTGGATTAGGTAGAGGAGTGTTCACAGGTAGATGTTATCACTGCAATGAGGTGGGACACACATCTTTCAAATGTCCTAAGAAGGATGATGTTGATAGGAGCAAGGATAGAAGAGTTCACTTGGCACAGGAGGAGGAGAAGCCAGAAGAACCAAAAATGTCATCAGCCTCTCCAGTGATGGTTGGAGAAATGCTTATGGTGGAGAAAGGTAAAATGCAGCCAGCACCACAGGTATCTATTTTTAAAACTAATTGTTTAAGCCATGGAAAGATATGCAAGTTGATTATAGATTCAGGTTCTCATGATAATCTAGTTTCTTGGGAAATGGTGCATAAGTTGGGATTGAAAACTTTTGATCATCCTAGTCCTTACAATGTCACTTGGGTGAGTCAAGAGCAGCAAGTAAGGGTTACTAGGAAGGCATATGTTGATTTTACAATTGGTCCATATCAGGATTATGTTTTGTGTGATGTTATTCCAATGACATGTGGGCATATAATCTTGGGTAGACCATGGTAGCATTTGAGGAGAACAATTCATGATGGTTATACTAATAACTATGTGGTGCACAAAGATGATAAGAAGTTCAAACTGATGCCTTTACCTTGTGAAGAGAAGAAGGAACATGTTACTATTTGTTTTGGAGAGAAATTGAAGTTGAATGTGCAGGTTAAGGATGATGGGAAGTAGCAGGAACAGCTATAGCAGAAGAAGGTGGATGACAGTCCTAAAGAGCAGCAGGTTTGGGACTTGAGTTATGTCAAGATTGGGGACATTGATTGCCCTATAAGGAGCTAGAAGAAGGAAGGAAAATAGCAGATGGTACAAGGAGGAATGAATCAGAACCTCCAGTTGAGAAGATCAGAAGTATTGCAGCAGCAAGGTCCTAGACAAGGACACCAAAACAAGTTTTATGGTACTAACACTGTTTACAGGAGCCATGCAAGTAGGAGATGGAGGAAGGTTACTCTTGGAGAGTTCATGTTTCCTAGTCAGAGGAACATCCCAACAAGATGGAAGAATGGTTGGAGCAGATCCCATAACTCTTGGGAGTTTTTATTATGCCGGGGAGTATGGTGCAGGAGCACCAAGACATCCGGGTTTTGTTTGATCTTCAAGTAGTTGTTTTGTTTAATGAGGTCCTTGAGACCATATTAAATGTTGTAATAAGGCTTAATGCCATGTTTGTAATAGGACTATTTCCAATTGTCTAGAATCTATTCTCATGTTGTTAGTCCTAATGAGGATAGTCATAGGTAAGAGGCAGTCATAGGTTTTCTTCGAATTTGTAGTCCTCCTAGGGTATGTAGGAGGCAATTCCCTTAGTTGGAGGCATGTCAAAGATGTGAAGATGAGTTAGAACCTTGTCCAAAGGTTAACCAAGTGTTAAAAAAGAATTATGAAACCATAAAAATAGAAAATGTAGTCCAAGAATGGACAGTTACTAAATCTGTCTTTAATGCTGTAGTTAAAAATTAAAAAAAAGCTCAATGGTTGGGCAGTTGCATCGACCCCCAACCACCCCAAATGATGTAGGAGGTTTATTTGAAGCCTAAAAAGGTTGATTGTAAGGGGACACTCAATAGATTTGAAAGAAATAACAAAAAGATCTCAAATTTCCTGCCTTTTCTGCATTTTTTCTAAGTTTTCATGTGCATTTGAACCGTACTACTGTATAGTACGGCTCTGTCATGGAGTGTTGAGTGCTTGGGGGTGAAGGTTGATGAGTTAACTGTCTATTAAAGAAAGTTTGGCCTCTTGATATTGAATGGAAAGAATGATATGAATGTAGAACAGTAAACTGCTCTTAAACCTGCTGTCACAGTCAAAGAAAATCGTTGTTCTCTTGCATGCACCGTACCTGTACCGCTGAGTAGTGATTTCTGTCTATAGTGGAGAGTTAGGTGGGTAAGTTGCCTGTCATTTACAATTGGTTTGGGCTTTTGACACCCCTCTATATCTCTATAATTCTCCTTTATTTGGAAGTGGGTTTGAAAACATAATTTAGGGCTTTTCTGAGTAGCCCAATGAGTTTCTCCTCATTCCACTGATCTTCTCTATTTCTAATCAGTGGAATGCGTTGTAGGATAGCCAATGATAGGGCTTGTAAGGAATGTGGAGGTAGGAGAATGGTGTAGAGTGAATTTGTTTTGTTAATGACTCTGCAGAACTATGTATTAAAAGATTAGAGAAGGACAACAGCTTGAGGGTGGTGATCAGTGACTAAGGAAGTGGAATGTTGGTGAATGAAGGTGTGGAGAATGGTGGGAAGAGTCCTAGGTCTAACCATGGATTCATGACAGGGAGTATGAATAGATCTCTCTCTAAGATAACAGTCTATTCTGCCTTAGGCTGTCTTTGACAGTCCTCTTGGAGACAGTCACTGCCAAGAAGGAATAGGTAAGTTTGATGAGCTATTGCTTTGCCAATGAAGGCATTAGGTATGAATGAATGTTATAGATTTGTTATGGGAATGAGTTTGTGAGGGAGATCATCCCAAGGAGGTTATTGTGGCTGTTATCCTAATGGAACAGTAAAGTTATGACAGTCTATGAGACTGCTGTCCTATAGACCCTGCATAGTGGGTTGTATGGAAATGTTAGATGGAATTAAGCATTTGGTGATAGGTGTGTTGGAGTCCTCTCACCTTGTGTCTTGAACAATGTGTAGTGTGAGTTAGAAACCTACCTCATGAGAGGTTTTGATCTCTGTCTAAGGAAAATAGTGAGTCTTGAGAGACCTTTGCATGTGAAGTTTTGAAACATGCTTCTGCTATCCTAGATGCTCTGCATTAGCACATTAGAGTGGTCCCAAATAAATTTAGGACAAAATTTTGTTTCAAACCAAAAAAATATTTAGCTGGACCCACAAGGGAACCCAACTTGTGTCACACTATTGTTGTTTGTGGGGCAATGAAATGAACATAATCCACTTTGGAGGCTGTGGAAATTTGTAGGCCTTGTTTGAAACATGACTCTAATGGAAGGACATATGCAATCAACTATTGTTTGAAGTTACTTGTGAGGTTGTGTCATATTTATGATTACAATCTACACTCTGCATTTGGTAATTAGTTTCTAGGTTTAAAGCCTCTTCTAGCCCAAGCTGTAAATAAAATAATGAAGTCAAATCCTGCACTACATGTATTAAGGGATCAAATAAGAAAAGGTCTAGAGCTTTACTCTTCCAAACCAATAGAACCATACTTGCCTCAAAATCATAGAGAAATGTACAAATCATGAAGTACTTTAATGCAACGTATATGGTATGACAACTCATTCTTATTACAATAAGACTTGCACCGAACTTCAGAGTTACCTGTGAAGATCATGGCAAGCAAAGTGCATAAAGAATGGTGGAAATGAAGGAAATGGAGGTACCAAATGGATGGGATCTGATGCAAAGAGCACTTGCAAAGATCATCGGAGGGACAATATCATGTTAGAATGATGAGCTGTGGGTCTCTTTGATATGCTAAAGGTAGAAGGCATCAAAAAGACTTTTGTTCTCAAGTGAGAACAGTAGGGGGACATCATAGATTCCTTCATTTTCCTTCTCCCCATAGAAATCACGAAAGCATTGTGCAATACATGTGACTTTTTGATGACAGTGATGAGAATGAAGCAATAGGATTGGGGACACCATCATCTATTTTGATGTTTTTTTCTCTGAGAGCACCCACAACAGCGATGATAACAGAGATGCCGATGAGAATGGATGATCCTCTGGATCAGTTGTGAGAGCATCTGGAAGGTTTGATGAAAGATCTTTTAGATGAGGAATTGTAAGAGCCCCATGCAAATCTGGATAACAAAATCAATAGTACAAGAGCAATATTAGATGAAAGTCTACATCTATATCATATGTGATAGCCTTAAATACACTCTCCTCGATCATTACCTCGCATGTATAGGCAGATGCATTAGCAAGCAATATACACAAAGATAAATCATTGACAAGACATAGAGCTATATGATGAAAATTCTTCAAAGAAAAGTAGTTGAATGAAATGCCCGCAAGAACAGTGGTTTCATAGAGCACAATCATTGCTATATATGTGCAGAATGGGAAAGACATGGAAGCTTTGGAACTCTTTGCTCAGTTGCAACTAGCTAATGTCACACCCAACTCTGTCACTATGGTGAGTGTGCTCTAGGCATGTGCTCATTTAGGAGATTTGGAGCAAGGAAAGCAAATCCATGATTATATCATCCAATGTGGACTAAAGTTAGACATTTTTGTGGAGAATTCCCTTATTGCTATGTATGCTAAATGTGGGAATTTGGAGCTTGCAAGTGAGTTCTTTTGGTGCATGTCTAAAAAGAGATCTGGATTCATGGAATGTTATGATCACTGGGTATGCCGAGACTAGATGTGCCAATGAGGCCTTGGTGATATTTAATCAAATGCAACAATCAGGTGTAACACTTGACTCCATCACTGTGGCGAGTCTGCTTTAGACATGTATACAAAATGTGAAAGTGTAGAGAAGGCACATGATGTCAAATTTCACAGCCCTTGCCAGCACACTTGAAACAGGGGATTTGGAGTAGGTTGTGGTCAGGGCAAAGATGAAAACATATGAAACCCTAATATCAGGCAATTAGAATGACTAAAAATGAGTCTCTCCGATATACCGACAGGTGGTCTTGGAAGCCAGAATCAATATACATTGCCAAAGATACAAAATAAACTAAACAGACATATATTCAGGTATCGACAGGACAATATGGTCTCTTCAAAACTCTGACAGATTACAAGGGCATATTTTTCATCGAAGAGAGAAGTATATTTCCGAGTGAGCTCATGACAAGTCTCTCTGATGCTCCAATGCTCCAAACTTATGATTAAAGTTTATTGGATAAGAATATAAACACCGGCAAAGGCATAAAATATGTTATAGAATATTTTTGAGAAGTAAAATATTTTCACGAAACAAGTTATGAAGTAATAATTATTTTACCTAATGAAGATAAACATTCATTGGGGAGATAAAGGCATATCAATGAAATAACATAATTAGTCTCTTTCAGACACTGCCAAAAATTAGGTGAATATTAAATATATTAGGGAGACTTTTGTGCGGAAGAAATATTATTAAAATATCCAATAATATTTTTGAAAAATATGATTTTTGCCAAAGATGTAAAGAGCAATTGAAGAGTGTCTGCACTTGGAGGTAACATAATTTTATGATAAGAATTAACCAATTTTGTAATTATTTTACCTAAAAACATTTTAGTTATGTGAAAATGCAATTGTTCATGGAGGAGGTGAAAAGAAGATGTAAAATCTTGAGACAGGTAATTACTCTACTCAAAAGGTATATTTTGGGTAAAAATGCAAAGTGAAAGATTTTCATGGCAAGTAAATGTAAACAAGGAATTGCTGGCAAAATAATTAAAGACTAAAGTATGGCGAAATACTTTACTTTTCAAGGGAATGCAACAATAAAGGAAATTAAGATTAAATATTTTAAATTACCGAAGATAATTAATTAAATGAAGCATTGCACCAGATAGATGAATGCGAAGGGTCACAACCCTAAAATACAAGGTGTAAATGGGAGCAATAAGAATCAATCAGAAGACATGTAGCAATTATTAGATTAGGGAATAAATAGAAAATGAAGACTTCCAAATATGAATTGTAAAATCTTCTAAAGCAAATTCAATAGAGAGGAATATTATAATCTGGTATCCAAATATTCTCGCATTCAATTATTTGTTAATGTTCATTCATATGTGTTATTTGTGTTGTCTCCATAATGGTTTTCCTTTGTTGTTTAAATTGGATATATCAAATCTATGCTTAATTTATCATGGCACATTTGCTGCTTCTATGTGATCTTCTTGACCGGTTTCTATGAGAAGTTTATTTAAGTCCTTCTAGGTGATTTATGTTTATTGGTCTCTGCCAGGAGTTAAAACCCTTTAAATGAATCATCTCAGTTGATTTCCTTCTTGTAAGAATTAAAATATTTTCAGTTGATCATAGTAACCTGGGAAATATCATTGGGAACGATAAGAAGAGCCTGGTACCTAACAATCCTACACATTTATACAAGGTATAAACATTCGAAAAGTGCCAAATAATTTGAGTTAGCACAAGAGGGAGGACACATCTATCATACACATCTTGACTCTATTGCCCCAAAATAGATAAAGCACTAGTCATTACAAAATAACATTTCAAAGCCTTATTCACACATTAGGAGTAGTTATTAAAACCTTATATTTGTCTCGCATCTACATGCCACTGTGAGTAGATCACTAAGGTCATACAAATCTGCATTAACTATCAAGGTACACCCACCTAGGTCTGGCAGAACCTACAGAAAAGGGGGTTTTAATCATATCAGCCCCGTTTCATTAGCCAAAAATGTTAAGAGAGCTTGGCATCCTCTTAGGGTTAACAACCTGCATTTTTGAGACCTAACAAGACCAATCCCTGCTAAGAAGCATTCCATAAGTATCAGGTATGTCTACTACCTGGATGTCAATGTTGTATTACACCCTTGGGTCTGATCCAAGCTGCATGTGGATATGATTTAATTCCCCTATGACACTTACTTCTTTTTTGTCAAGTTGTGTCACTGTCTTGAGGGATTTGGCTGGATGTAGGCCTAAAGCATTGGAAATGGACAAGGGCATCACATTTGTTGATGCAACTAAATCCATTAAACAGTTGTGTAAATTCTTGCCAAATATTCTCAAGGTAAGAAAGAATGGAGGTGACTCAGACTTATCCCTGTAGAGAGTCATGTGTGACGTTTTAGTAGCTTGGACAGTTGCCTACACTTTATGTTTAATAGTGTTATCTTTAGGTGTAGGATCTCTAGTCATGATGTGACTAGAGTTATGATTGGGGTTGACATCTCTAGGTGTGGATTCATCTAAGGATTTCAAGAAGGCTTTCGTGATAATTGGGGTCTTTAGCAGTTCTAACAAAGATAAGCTAATTTTTATCTTTTTCACATCTTCTGTCAAATATGTAACAAGTTTATCTAATTCAGGCAATTGGCTGATGGCCTTTGACACCATGTTCTGAGGTGTGAGATACTGAGTATTTACCTTGGGAGGACCAAGATTATTGCTAGCCTTAGGGTCAGGAGGTGTGTTGAAATTGTTGGGAGGGGTAGATGTGGTCAAAGGACTAGCTCATCTATTTGCATTTCTCCTCAGGTTATAATTATGTCTACCCTGATATTGTTGTTGGTAAGCATGGAGTTCTTAAAGTTCTAGCTCAAGTTCATTTTCATCCTCAAAATGGAACACATAGTTCGATTCAAATGCTATGGTTGATTCTTCACATGCTAGAGTGTAATTTTCATGAGTTGAGGTTATCTGGTGATGTTGATGACTATTAGTACTTTCAAGCACAAGGGTGGACTCATATCCCAAGGGGACAATTTCATTTCCTTAAGGATAGGGAAGGTCTCCTATAGTATTGGACACTTCATCTTGGAAAATACTGGATGCTATTTTGAATTGAGGGTAATCTAGTTCAGCATGTGCATTGGTATTATGCATTCTGCACCAATTTATGAGTGCAACTTCTTTTAAATTCACCCTAGTAGTCTTTTTAGGTTTAGTAGGAGGCTGGTTATCTAATGGTTAAGGCAAAGAGCCATTTTTTGGCTGTCTGTTCCAAGTTCTAAGTGGCCTAGGGGCAACATTGTTATTGCTATTGTCATTGAGATTCCTATCATTATTGTTTCCCCTACCAGGATATCCAGACCTATCATTGTTGTTTCCATATCATCTATCAAGATATCCTTTGTTCTGGTTTTATTGAGAATAAAAGTTCTGACTTCTCATGTGTGTGATCTCAGTAGTTAATTTTCTCAATTGTGTAGATATTTCTTTGATGTCATCTTTCTCCTCCTGAGCCTTGGTGACTACATTTTCTCGTTGAGGTTTGAAGAAAGAGCTATCGGTGCTATTATTTTGTACTGCATCCTGAGATGCATGTCTAGGATGAGGTATCATCTGGCCATTTCCATTTGCAGGGGGCATGATACTAAGTGTAGGTACCTATAACGGGCTAGGCATTATGGCTAGAGGTATCATGACTCCATTAACTTGTGGTTGTACAGGATATGGAGGTTATCCAGAGTTAGGTGTAAATCTAGGTGTTAGTTGTTGATTGACTTTAATGGTTTCTTCATAAGCACCTGCTAATGTTGTGACTGCAATATGTGTCCTCTTGATAAACATGGATGTCAACAGATCCAAAGTAGAGTAATATATTGATCTTGTTGCTTCATCACTTACGTTATATGGGGCAACTAATTTGGAATACATTTTTGAAACCTAGCATTGAAATTAGAGACCAGTTCCCCCTCAGCTCTTCTAATTATGGAAAACATGTGATATGTGATAGGTGGATCTACTGGTATTTTGAATCTTCCTATGAAAGCTTTCTCCAAGGCAACCCAATTGGCTATGGAAGATTGGGTGAGACTAATGTACCAACCGTATGCTTATTCTCCTAGAGAATAAGGGAATAACCTAAACATGACATCCTCATGATCTATTTGAGCTCTGAAACATGCTTCTTTGTAATTTCTAATTTGATCATTTGCATCCTAATAAGGATGATACTTCAGACAAATTTTGTCTGGATTCTCAGGCAAAGGATGATATGCGGTAAAGGTAAGTGGTGATTCCACTGCAAAGAATGACATTGTAGGAGGTACCTGAGGTATCTAAGGTACTACTGGAGATACTGGTGAACTAGGACCAGGACTATGGTGGATATCTATTATATGAGGTCTAAGTCCGTGAATTGGTAATTCCTCAAAAGGTCAGGCGGATCTAGACTTGGTGTTAGGTCTGTGAGCCAGAGCTTCACGAATTATGACTAGATATGGATATTTCAATTGGATCTTCACAAAGGTCGGGGTATTTAAGCCTTCAAAGTGGATATTTGTGATCACAAGTTTAAAGTGATAGGATATTTGCACTGTATTTGTAGAAAATGCAAATATTAACTCAGATTAAGGAAATTCAAACAATTGATTGTAAAGATCAGAGTGTCTATGCATAAGAATAAGATATTTGCAGACTTCTTAAAAATATGAAAGATAAATGAAATCTTTGCACAAATGAAGATATTTAAATTAATTTTATGAATTTTTGAAAATATCACCTCACTTGAGCACATGAAATAAGATCCAGGTGGCGAATTTGTGAACTACTTAGTATCAGGCCCTCCTAGTGCCAATTTATGTTGATCTTGATGTTAGTCATAAACAAACATAGATAAAGAAATGCACATCAAACCACAAAGTAATGTCAGATGATTGTGAACTAATCCATGGAGACTTGGGATTATGAATTCTCTAATTTCATCATATCTTTCAGGATGATAAAGGTTTGATATGCATTTCTTTATCTATGTTTGTTTATGACTAACATCATGATCAACAAGGTGCAAGAATGAAATGTCTTGGAACAACAATGTACAATAAGATCTATTCATTTATCAAGTACCACCAATATGAGAATGCAAGAGAATTTTTAAAACCCTCATGCAAATGTTTACCAAAATACAAGCTTTTTGAAGTCCTAAATATTCACTTTTCCCAAAATTAAGCAAGATTTTCAAATGAATATTAATAAATATGCAATAAATCAATGCAAGATCTGATCTAAAAAATCAGCAAGATGCAAATGGTCAAAGCTATGGGTTCACCAAAATGTTTAGTATGAAAAAGGAGAATGATGACAACTAGGATGCACACTAGATCAAACTGTTTTCCATATAACATTCAAGGAAAAGACCAAACCAAATCACTACCAAATGAAGGTGGAATTAGCTATAGATCTTGTACTTAGGTATGCTATAGAGGAATCATATTTAATTTAGTAGGTTGATGTGAAGCTGTAATATGCAAGGGGCCTTACATGATTTAGGGTTTCTTAATAATTTACTAGACTCAAACTATGCAAAAGATCATAAATATCAGCATGTTTTTCATTCTTTTGCATAAACTTGTTACTGTATTACAAAGCTCTATATGATTTATATTATTACAAGCTTTTCCTTTCAAATATTATGAAAACTGTCTACTATCAACTCAGTTGTTCATGCTTTTTTCAAATATGAGACAATTTCCTTTAAATTTTTGCATTTAAACTAAGTATTTTCAGATGGGTTGGGAAAAGTTAGAGAAATCTAAACTAAACTTCATTCTACTACAGGATCTAAATGTTCTGTTATGCACTTTGTAAATAATGCAACAAATTGACCAAATCCACAGATTGAACCTTAAATGTAAACCCTGAGTATTTTCACAGACTTACAGTCAAGATTGCAAGCTTTAAGAGATATCGTTTTAAAATACAAAGAAGAGCCAGAAAACACTCAGAAAATAGATGCAAAATTCCAGATTCATTTGTATTCAAAACACACAGTCATATATGATTTACAATGTATGAATGACTCTTAGCTTCATTAATCAAATTACAAAAAACTTACAAGCTTTACAGATACAGTAAGGAAGCAGGATGTTCCACACATTCCTTATTGTAAACATAGGCGACCTCCTTCTACTTCTAAATGCTAAGCTAAATTACAACTTTCAGTTGTATTCTATAAATTCCTCTATTCTACAATTCCCTATGTAACCTAGTACAGAGTAAAGGGGCACAATATATATATTTGATTATCCCCAATACAGCTTTCAAAACCTTAGTTTAATCAATGGTTCACACCTCAAGTTGTAGCATCAACAGTGGAAAAAATCCCACCCAAAAAATATCTTCGAGCAGCATACTCATCCTGAGCGTAAGATGCCCATTTGGGAACCCTAACAGCTCAAAATATCTTCTGTTGTCTGTTATAATAATGTTCCTCCATCTACATTTTGTCTTCTCATTTAAGGCCTTGACTTCTCTCCCCATCCTTATCTTCTTTTGCGATCTGATCCACCCTCCATGATGTCATCGCCATTAAGTTCCACCTTCCAGATATCTACAACCCTACAAATAGACAAAAAAAATGGATTAAAAACTATATCAAGTTGCTTCGTCAATTTATTACCTAGTCAGAAAGTTAGATGGGCATCAATACAACAATTTTTGGCACCTTTAAGCTTCTTTTTATGGTCAGTCTAATTCTGCATATACCCCCTTGTTCGTATCATGCTCTGCTTTGTTCTGTATATCTCCATTGGCATAGCTCTTTAAGTCAGGTGGGTCCAAAAATTTCCCACCGATCTCCCTATTCTAGCTGATGTTTCTTTATCGGCATGCATTTCTCTTTCCATCGGCATAACTTACCTTCATTAGTCCAGTCTTAAAATTTCATTCCAATAATCCTTTTCCGGCCGATGCCTCCTATACTTAACTCTTTTCACCTATAACTTTTCCTTGTATATTGGCAATGTTTGTTATAAACATACAAGCATTCTAATCATACAAAGAGTTATCTATTTTGAACTTCCCATTGAAATCTGGCTTGTACATTTTGTTTTGCATATTGGCTTTTATATCGCAACATACAAACGCATATACATACAGAGAATATGCTACATTTGATTCTCTTTTGACATCCGGCACTTGTATATATATATATATATATATATATATATATATATATATATATATATATATATATATATATATATATATATATATATATATTTAACTTGCATTTTCACTTAATACATACAAACACACTTGTATGTACATTTAGACTCATCGCATTTTATAGACCGCAGTCTATTCACTTTTCGATTCCATGATGTGCAAAATACAATGTATCCTTTGATATGCAATCAGACGTGATACAGGTTTTGTACCGTATTTAAATCTTCTGGATTTTGCCCTTGTATGTTTCTCTCAATGCATGTTTTGAAACATATACATACAAGGCGCTGACATTTACAAGGACTTAACCAACCTTGATAAACTTTCAGTTTTGCGCCATGTATATATCATTGTATGTTGTGCAATGTACATTTTGCTTTGTATGTATCCGATAGCATATGCAAACTTTGAAACATACATCGATTAAATCAACTTTAAAACTTTTTTCAGCTCCATGGCTTGTATGTAGCCCTTTGTATATTTCACTTATATGTTTCGAAACATACAAGCTCGCAAACATACAAGGATTTAACTGTGTTTCATAACTTTTGGGTTCTGCAAATATATAAAGCATTTGTATATTTGTCTTGTATGCTTCGCCCTACCAAATATACAAATATAAGATACATGCAATGGACATAACTGTTTATCCAATTCAACTCTTAACTATTTCGGGTCCACCTTGTATGTATACATAGAACTTTATCAAAAATACATACAAGGAAAAGGATTTACAATCAACTTTGTATATGGAAAGCAATATACAAAGGGCCTTGTATATGCAACCTGATATACAAAAGGCATTGTATACAACATGCGAACGACCCGAAATATAAACAACCTTATATATGAGACTCGATATACAAACAACTTTGTATATGAGCGACATGCAAACCTGACTACCCATGCGACTAAGTATAAAATGATTTTGCATATACAAACGACTTTGTATATGGAAAGCGATATACAAAGGACTTTGTATATAAGCGAACTTGTATACAAAGGGCCTTGTATATGCAACCTGATATACAAAAGGCATTGTAAATGGAACAACAAACCAAAATACTTATAACTTGCAAAATACTTGGAATTTTAAGATGGTTGAAAAAGCAACCCTAGCTCATTTTTGACAAGGAATTCACCCATATTCTACCCTGGTACTGAAATGCAAGTTTTCTCTAGTTTTAACAAAGTTTGCAACTTTAACCCTCTTTTCCCTTTTTACCACCAACAGACCCACACAAACAAAACAAAAGCAAAGCCACATCAGGGGTCCTCATTTTGCTAAGGAGTAAAATGGGGCATGTTGTGAACACCACAACAGGAATGTTTTCTAGAGCTTCTTGTTCATCAATCTGAACTTCCTTGTCTTTGTCTTCTTCAACTTCTTTTGTATTAGTAGATTCATCTGATTCATATCCGTTAGGCTATGAGATTCTCTGAATATATTCATCTACCTTCACATTAGCACTTTTAATAATCTTTCTCAACCTTTTGTTGTAGCACCTGTTAGGTCTCAAAAATGTAGGTTGCTAATCCTAAGAGGATGCCAGGCTCTATGCTTAGATTCGTAACATTTTTGAACTAACATGACAGAATCAACCTTTAGGGTTTGATGACTCCCTGCACTTTGGGTCCTACTACACCTAGGTGGGAGAACCTTGGGAATTAAAGTAGATTGAATGTAAATATTTTGACTCAAGTAAATGGATCTACCTATAGTGGAAAATGGTGTAGAATAGATGAAAGCTTGCTAACTAATTCTATATCTAATATCTGATGGACGGTTGGTATAAATTGTATAAGCAATATCAAGGTGAATTTTATGACTGTGCTTAACTTATAAGGGGGTTTTAAATGATGAATTGAAATAAGACCAGTGCCTTATTGGGTAAACAGAGTCAAATGGAAGACTAAGACTAATGGCTTATAGTAGGCAGTAACTCTAACTGTTTGGCACAATATTCTAGTTTATAACTTGTATAAACGTGCAAGGAAATGACTGACAAACTCTTCTTAATAATCCAATAGATAAGATCAGATTTCTTGTTATTCACCAGAAGGAAATTTAATCCTTTCTTGAAGGAAACAATTGAATGAAATATGCAAGAATAATGGATAATATCAATTTGGAGATAGAATGGCAATCCTAATTATATGGTTCTTCTTAGTAATCCAAACTAATACTTCCAGGTTACTATGACTAATCAGAAGGATTTTAATACCTAAAATGGAAACCAATTAATCCAATCACACAACTACAGCAAATGTGCATTGACAAATTAAATATATACTTGATATATTAATTTGAATAACAAGGAAATACTAAATTGGAGACAACCATACAATTTAGTAACTTTAACAAACAATTGATGCTAGAATAAAACCACAGAATTAGAGAACTTTAATTTACTTCTTCAATAATATACTTGCAACATGGTCTTTTGAAACATTGTAAAATTAATGTATTATATTCTACTGCTGATGATCTTTCAGCATCATATTGTTTGAACTTATATATAAATGCTTATGAAGAGACATATCTCTTCAAGAAGTCTTTTGGGAATCAACATGATTAACATAACAACAAATAAAAATAACAATGTTTAAGCTCTATTCAACCACAAGTATAGCTAAGCAATGTGATCCAAGTACTCCTAGCTATGGTGGGTATTAGTGAATTCAATAGCATTCCTTGTGATCACATCCATTGTTACCATCTTGTCCAAGTGCTTACAGGCTTCTCAAGATGCAAAATCTTTGTCCTTGAGAGATCCTAAGGCTTCATGCAACAGAACTTGACAATCTTTACTCCATTCCTCTTTGTTCTTCAATTCTTTATCATCCTTGAACAATGTGGGCACTCCTACTTTTAAGGCTTTGACACATTCTTTGGCATCATTCTTAAGTTGATCATAATACTTCTGATGCTGCTCAATCAAATCTTTTGCATTGGAGGTATCTGTATCCTTACTCTGTGTCTCATTGAGTTTCTCCTAGAGCCTTTTGTCAAGCCTCTCATGCTCTTGGATCACTTTATAGTTTTGAGAATAAATATCCCAAAATTGATTCAACTAATGCATCATGTTGGTATACCTTTTTTGGAGCACTGTTGCAAGTGTATCTATCCGAACTTGAGCAATCTGGTCAATAGACGGTGGTTAGGTACTTTGTGAGCTTTCTCCCTGAGTTAATATTTTTACTAACCCCTCGAAGGTGCTCTTAACAACATCTTTCAAATAGTCATTTTCTTTTGTTAATCTCTCACAACTCAATTTGTATGCATCTCTTTCTTTGATTAACATCTGAGCCTGTGCCTTATTCAACTTTGCAACATTAATGCCAATGTCTACAGTGATCAAGGGGTCAGTCTCCCCTGCCTTCAAAGTCATGACATGGCCAAAAGTCTTCTTAGTGTCTATAATGGTTGTCTTCTTATAGGGAGGATATAGAGCCCATATCATTAATGAATTTTCATCATTATTATATTTGGTGCCCATATATACTTCAGTGACACCTTTTGGAGTGAGCTTGTATTTATCACTATGTTATGCAGAAAACTATCAAATACTAGAGGAGAATTAAAATCAAGACCAGGAAAGATCATCACCCCTACTTCTTTGAGCAGTTGTCTACCCTTACTAGGGGTCATATCTTGCAATTCACTATCCACTATTGTTTTCAACATATCAAGTAACTATCTTTCATTGCTGGCAGAGATATCATCAACTGACTCCCTGATTTCTTTCCCTTTGCATTTATATAAAAATGGTTTGAATTCTTTAGAATGAATAAATTTATGATATGAAATAAAAGAATCATATGCTATTTGTCTTGGATCTTGATCAATAGACCCCTCCTCATCATGTGCTATACTAGGAGACTGATAGCATTACATTCTTCTTTTAGATATCATAGCTGCTTGTTGATGTGTTTCTTCTTCCTTTGTAGGTCCTTCATCACCAGAGGATAACAACTCAATCTCTGCAAGCTATTTCCTCTTCTCATCTAGGTCCCTGTTATATTTCTCAACCACCAATTCAACTTCAGTCTCTTCCAAATTCTTGATGATATCATTATGGTGATATGGGACATGTGTGTATCCACTGAGGTTTTGTTTTCTCTGAGCAAGGTCAATGAAACCCTCAGGATCAAACCCTTTGCTTGCCTTGGCACATTTCATGTTGTAATGCATCAGTTTATCCAAAATGAGACGATAGCCCTCCTTGGATACTACAGTAAAATCTCCAAAGCACAAGGTACTAGGCATAAAGATTGTTTGTCATGGGACCTCAAGTGCATTACATTAGAACAATTCATTTGCCTAATGATTTCTAAGTAGGTAATTCTATCAGGAACAATCTTAGGCAAGATAAAAGGAGTGTCCTCAAAACCATAAACTCTGACCATAGTAGCATCTTCAAAACAATACCAGTCTCCCTAGTTGTGAGTAACAATAGGAGGACCACCAAAATATTTAGGTCTAAGAAACCTCTTTAGTTCATCTGATAATGAATACTCATAGGGATGACTGAAATATCTATATAATACTTTTACACAGTATTCTTCAAACTGAACATAGCTAGAATGGGCATACCTACTATCCCATATTCTACTCTACATCTGCACGGGTGACTTTTTCCCCCTCTGATCCACTGGAACAAATTTGAATTCACTTGGCCACAATCCTATTTCTTGGCCATAATAAAGCACCATGTGCATCAAGAGTGAGTAGTGTTCAAAGTAAACTGATGGGGAATTGTTCTTTATTGCGGTCAGACTAGAATCAATTCTACCAAAAACATAGGTAGCATAATCAAACTGCCTGGCATTGTGGCACTGGATGTCTATAGCTATGACCATCAGAGGAATTGTCATGAAATCAGGGACCTCTGATCCTAGGACCTGGCCCACAGAGTAGTATGTGTATTGTATGTAGGGTTCAAATAATGACACATGAAATAGAGGTCCATCATTCTCATTGAGAGGCACCATCTCTCCCTCTGCCCTAGGCTTGTGAATAGGTAACCTCCATCCATTATATGTAGTATCCATTCTCCATTACTCTTTATCCAAATCCTCATAAACTATGGGGACAGTACATAAATCATCCAAGTCAAAAACTTCACAAATGGCATTCTTAGATAAATGTATAATAGGCTCTCTTTGCGAGTTGCTGGTGCAGGAGCACCAAGACATCTAGGTTTTACTTGATCTTCAAGTAGTTTGTTTGGGTTTAATAAGGTCCTTGAGACCATTTCCATGTTGTAATAAGGCTTGAATGCCATGCTTGTAATAGGACTATGTCTAAATAACTAAAACCTACTCTCATGATGTAAGTCCTAAGGAGGACAGTCATATTGTAAAAGGTAGTCTCCTTACATTTGTAGCCCTCCTAAGGTATGTAGGATGCAATACTCATGGTGGTAAGCATGTCAAAGTTTGGAAGGTATGTTAAAACCTTGTCAAAAGTTATCAAATGTTTTATTAAACATAAAACAGTCAGTATAGTCCTAAAGAGGACAGTTATTAGTTGTTGCAGTTAGAAACAAGAAAGAAGTTTGATGGTTGGGGCAGTTTCATTGACTCCAACCACTCCCATACTTCTTGATTCAAACGTAGGAGGCTTATTTTAAGCCAAAGAGGATTCATTGTGCACAGACATTTGGTGGAAGAGGAATAAGAATGAAGAAATAACTATTTTTCCTACATTTTTGTGTTTTTTCTGTTGTTTCTAGCCCGTACCTGACCCTGTATGGAATAGTCATAGTTCATGGATGTATTGGATTGTTAGTGGATTGAAATAGCTTTGCTTTGAATCTTGTTTGAAGTCTTGACACAAAACTAGGTGGGAGAAATCGTTGGTTTCCCACAAACCCAATGGATTTCTCCTCATTCCACTGATCTTTTCTATTTATGATCAGTGGAATGGATCGTAAGATAGTTAGTCCAAAGGATTGGGAAGGTTTTGGAGGTAGGAGAATGGTTTGGACTGAGTTGGTCATGTAGATGACCCTGCAGAACCATGTGTTGTGACTTGGAGATGAATAGTAGCAGCTAGGTGGTAACATTTGACTGTGTTCAGTGGACAATCAAAGAAGTGCCAAGCATTGTGATCAACCCAAAGGGCTCCTGATCTAGCCATAGCCCTATGATAAGAAGTAGGGAGAGGCTTCTCCAAGAAATTAGTCCACTTTGCCTTATGTTGTCTCTGACAGTCCTTCCAGGAGACAATCACCACAAGGAAGGTGCTAGGTATGTTTAGCATGTTATTGATTGATGAAGACATTAGGTATGCTTGGCATGTTGTTGATTAGGCATGTTGTATGAGATTGAGTTTGTCTTAATGGAGATCATCCCAAGGAGGATACTGTGACTATCTCTCTAAGAAAGCAGAAATGTGTGACTGCCCATGAAAGGCATGGTAGATATTGCTGTCTTGCAGACCCTGCACAGTGGATATGATGGAATGTTAGATGGAGTTAGGAGTCCTGAGACATGAGGTTTGAAGCCCACTCACTTTGTGTCATGAACTTGCATAGTTTTGAGTTAAAACTCTTCATTGTGAAAAGTCTGAATCTCTAGTAAAAATAGTGAATCTTGAGAACGGTTCCATTGAAGTTTTGAAGTATCCTTCTTAGTCCTTGATGCTCTACATCATTTGTGGTATCAGAGCTACTAGTAGATCCTTGAGGGAGTAGTAGGATCTTGTGAGATAGTAAGGGTTTGTGAAAGTTTAAGGATGCCTCCTAAGAATTAGATGGCTAGGGAGAACAATGAATTGAGGGAAGCCTTAGAGGCTAGAGAAAAAGAGTTGAGGGATAGAAGAGAATAGGATGCTACAAGGGAAAGAGAGTTAAGGCAAGTGAGAAGAGAGAATGCATCAATCTTGGCAAGATTGGAAGCATTGGAGAAGAATCCTAGAAGGGATAAGCAAGATGATCAAGAAGGAGATGAGGAGGCAGATGAGAATCCTCCTGAGGATGAATTGGATCCTGAAGAAAAGAAATTTGTGAGATTGTTGAAGGCAGTCCAAGGTAGTGGAACAAAGGCAAACACAGAGTTACATATCTATCAAGGGAAGATGGACAGTGAAGAGGTATTAGGGTGGATAGATGCCCTTGAAAATTTCTTTGAGTATGAGGAAATGAGTGATGAGAAGAAGGTTAAATTTGCAAAAACAAAACTGAGAGGAACAACACTTACATGGTGGAGTAGTGTGCAAGTAGAAAGAGTGGCTAGAGGTGGAACAAGAATCACTTCTTGGGGTAGGATGAAGGATCAATTTCTTCCATCCGATTACTCCATTCAAACAAAGAGGATGAGGCAGAATTTGAAACAAAAGGACATGGATGTTATGTCCTATATTGAGCAATTTCATAAGCTTAGTATTAGAGGAGGATTGGAAGATGAAGAAGAGAAAGTGGCAAGATACCTTAATGGGCTTAGGTATAATTTGCAAGATGAGATTGGTTTGACAGTACCAAAATAACTTGGATAATGTTTTCAGTTAGCCATAAGGGCTGAAGAGAGGGTGAAGAGGAAGCAAGAAAGACAAGGAGGTAGTGGAAGAGGATATAGAAGTAGGGGCAAACCTACTAATGAAGTACAGAACAACAATGAGAAAGGCAAAGAGTTTGCTGCAGATCAGAGAGGTGGATATAGAGTTGGAGGTAGATTTGGATCAGGTAGAGGAGTATTCACAAGTAGATGTTATCATTGCAATGAAGTGGGACACACATCTTTCAAATGTCCTAAGAAGGATGATGTTGATAAGAGCAAGGATAGAAGAGTTCATTTGGCACAAGAAGAGGAGAAGCAAGAAGACTAGGAAATGTCATTAGCCTCTCTAGTAATGGTTGGAGAAATACTCATGGTGGAAAAAGGCAAAATGCAACAAGCACCACAGGTATCTATTTTTAAAACTAATTGTTTAAGCCATGGAAAAATATGCAAGTTGATTATAGATTCAGGTTCACATGATAATTTAGTCTCTTGGGAAATGGTGCACAAGTTGGGATTGAAGACATTTGATTATCCTAGTCCTTACAATGCCACTTGGGTAATTCAAGAACAACAAGTAATGGTTAATCAGAGGGCATATGTTGATTTTTCCATTGGTCCATATCATGATTCTATTTTATGTGATGTCATTTCAATGACATGTGGGCATGTAAT
This sequence comes from Cunninghamia lanceolata, assembly GCA_027924645.1. Taxonomy (NCBI): domain Eukaryota; kingdom Viridiplantae; phylum Streptophyta; class Pinopsida; order Cupressales; family Cupressaceae; genus Cunninghamia; species Cunninghamia lanceolata. The sequence continues at coordinate 10,639,233 of BSBN01000421.1, read as the reverse complement.
TTTGGGTGGACCATGGAAACACTTGAGGAGGACAATTCATGATGGTTATACTAATAACTATTTGGTGCATAAAGATGGGAAAAAGTTTAAACTAGTACCTTTACCTTGTGAAGACAAGAATGAACAAGTTACTATCTATTTTGGAGAGAAATCGCAGTTGAATGTGCAGGTTAAGGATGATGGGAAACAACCAGAATAGTTGCAGCAGAGGAAGGTGGAAGACAGTCCTAAAGAACAGCAGGTTTGGGACTTGAGCTATGTCAAGATTGGGGACATTGACTGCCCTATAAGGAGGTAGAAGAAGGAAGGCAAGCAACAGATAGTATAGGGAGGAATAAATCAGAACCTCAAGATGGGAAGAACAGAAGCATTGCAGTAGTAGGGTCCTAGACAAGGACACCAAAACAGGTTTTATGATGCTAATACTATTTGTAGGAGGCATGCAGGTTGGAGAAGGAGAAGGATAACCCTTGGAGAGTTCATGTTTCCTATCACTAGTTAGAGGAACATTCCAACAAGATTGAAGAATGTTTGGAGAAGAACCCATAACTCTTAGGACAAGAGTTTTCCTCATGCTAGGGAGTATGGTGTAAGAGCACCAAGACATCTAGGTTTTACTTGATCTTCAAGTAGTTTGTTTTGGTTTAATAATGTCCTTGAGACCATCTCCATGTTGTAATAAGGCTTGAATGCCATGCTTGTAATAGGACTATGTCCAAATAACTAAAATCTACTCTCATGTTGTAAGTCCTAAGGAGGACATTCATATTGTAAAAGGCAGTCTCCTTACATTTGTAGCCCTCCTAAGGTATGTAGGATGCAATCCTCATGGTGGTAAGCATGTCAAAGTTTGGAAGGTATGTTAAAACCTTGTCAAAAGTTATCAAATGTTTTATTAAACATAAAACAGTTGGTGCAGTCCTAAAGAGGACAGTTACTAGTTGCTGCAGTTAGAAACAAGAAAGAAGTTCGATGGTTGGGGCAGTTTCATCGACCCCAAACACTCCCATACTTATTGATTCAAATGTAGGAGGCTTATTTCAAGCTAAAGAGGATTCATTGTGCACAGACATTTGGTGGAAGAGGAATATGAATCAAGAAATAATTGTTTTTCCTGTATTTCTATGTTTTTTCTGTTGTTTCCAGCCCGTACCTGACCCTGTACGGAACAATCATAGCTCATGGATGTATTAGATTGTTAGTGGATCGAAATAGCATTGTTTTGAATCTTGTTTGAAGTCTTGACACAAAACTAGGTGGGAGAAATCATTGGTTTCCCACAAACTGCCTTAAACCCTAAGTTAGGGCTTTTCCTGAAGAAATCTAATGAATTTCTCCTCATTGCACTGATCTTTTCTATTTATGATCAGTGGAATGGATTGTAAGATAGTTAGTCCAAAGGCTTGGGAAGGTTTTGGAGGTAGGAGAATGGTTTGGACTGAGTTGGTCATGTAGATGACCTTGTAGAACCATGTGTTGTGACTTGGAGATGAACAATAGCAGCTAGGTGGTAACATTTGACTATGTTCAGTGAACAATCAAAGAAGTGCCAAGCGTTGTGATCAACCCAAAGGGCTCCTGATCTAGCCATAGCCCTATGATAAGAAGTAGGGAGAGGCTTCTCCAAGAAATCAGTCCACTTTGCCTTATGTTGTCTCTGACAGTCCTCCCAGGAGACAGTCACCACAAGGAAGGCACTAGGTATGTTTAGCATGTTATTGATTGATGAAGACATTAGGTATGCTTGGCATGTTGTTGATTAGGCATGTTGTATGAGATTGAGTTTGTCTTAATGGAGATCATCCCAAGGAGGATACTGTGACTGTCTCTCTAAGAAAGCAAAAATGTGTGACTGCCCAGGAAAGGCATGGTAGATATTGTTGTCCTGTAGACCTTGCACAGTGGATATGATGGAATGTTAGATGGAGTTAGGAGTCCTGAGACATGAGGTTTGAACCCCACTCACTTTGTGTCATGAACTTGCATAGTTTTGAGTTAAAACCCTTCATTGTGAAAAGTCTGAATCTCTAGTAAAAATAGTGAACCTTGAGAATGGTTCCATTGAAGTTTTGAAGTGTCCTTCTCAGTCCTTGATGCTCTGCATCAGTTGCATATGGCCTTGAGTCTTGGATTATAATGTCTAGCTAGAAGTTGAAGGAGTTCTACATTAAGAAACACATCAGGAACAACCAATTTTCCTAAATTCAAGTGCCATGGGTTTGACACTGGGAAATTCCTGACTCTTCTATTGTACTGGAATCTAAACAATTCATAACCTCTAATTAGAGTCCAAACATTTTTGAGATATTTACACTTTTCTTCTAGTTTCTCCACTTCTGCCCTAAGTTGTACAGACCTTCGGGCTTTGGGAGTTGATCCAGGTAGTTGGTCAATTAAGTCATGGTTCAGTTTCCTCTATTTTGTTTTCTCATCAGGGGTTGTGTCAATTTTTTGTTTTTTAGGTTTATTGGTATCACCCTATAATTTCCTACCCTTTCCTTTCACTGGAGTTTCCATCACAATCTTGGAAAGTAAATTCAAATTATAGGCTATTGCACAAAAGTTTGTATTTATGTACCTATTATCAGAAGCAGTGATCGAATTCCCCTATTTTCTCCTCCAAGTCTCTACTTGCTTGCTTTATTCAGATAATTCTTTTGAACTCAATTGTAATAATTTTGAATGGCATCTCAGAGGATTTCTTCATTGTCTATAATTAATTGTTCCATCGTTTCAATTTTCTTGATCATTGTGAAATGTCACATTGTCATAACTTCTCTCATCGGCATGATTTTTGTAATGTCAAGGCAACTTTAATATCTTCTTATGGCGTGAACGTTTTCTCATGGATCAATCACTGTGACCTTTCATTTGTCTGCTCGATGTCATCTTTCATAGGTGAGTTTATATCGGCAATATATTTTAAAGGTTTACCTGATGTAGAAGTGGGCATGGTCATCATCGGCCTGACTTTCTTTATCATTGTGTGAATAACATTCTTCTCCAATCTCTTAAGTGTCTTCGATATGACTATCGGTGAGAGTCTCGTTGATGAATGTGATCCTCATCATCATCAGAATAAGATATATCATCGGGATGACTTATTTCAAGTTACCCGATCACAATTGTTTCCTCGATAGCTTCCTTTACACTCTTCATCAGAGAGATCTTCACGACATGTCACTGACATCTTTATCATTGTGACCATTGGTTCAGCAAGACATATAAACTTCATTCTGACTTGTTTAGCTTCACCAATGGTTCTTATCCTTCATACATATCGGTGTGAGCTATGCCAAAACAATCACTTTGGTCACTGAGACATCAATGTGTCGGAGACACTCTATTCCCTTTCTCTGATGTTTATTTCCTGCCGATGAAAGCTAATTCATCTATTCCACAGGTTGTTCAGTGAGAGTCCCACTGAATCCTTTTATCAGTATGATCTATATCATCGGGGAGTCTATGGAGTATTCCCTGATAGTGCCATCTTATACCGATCGGCATGACCACACATTCTCTCTACGATGAAAGGTCATCGATGCCACTTTCTTCATCGGTGATTCTTGAGATCTTCTCCTTGATCATTAGTCTCATGCTGATACTTATTTTAGCTAGTTTCTCATCGATCAATATAACTAAAATGAGGTATTGCCAATATTAAGAAATTGAGGCCCTTTACATTATTTTGTGATAAAATTCATAGGATTTTTATGGGATATATCAGTTGTTATTTTGATTTTGGGTGAAATATTTTTCGGTTTGGTCAGACATAAGTGGATATGAAGATAAGAAAATTTTAAATTTTCCTGTCCCAATAGCACCGATAAGCTTTGCTTTTGGTAGAGTACCCAAGGAATATTCCTTCATCACATCTAGCATCAAACTTTCCTAACTCTTCATCTCTTTTGATATAGCATTTGCTTCCAAAAACTTTGAAATACTTGACAATAGGAGTTCTTCCATACCATAGCTCATAATGTGTCTTCATTCCATTTGCTTTGACTTACACTTTGTTCAAAATGTAGACAACAGTATGAATTCCTTCTTTGCAATATACTTCTCGTAGGTTTGCTTCCTTGATCATTGTTCTAGAAGCTTCCTGAACTATTCTATTCTTCTTTTCAACTACTCCATTTTGTTGAGGTGTTCAGGGGGCAAACAATTGTCTCTTTATCCCATGTTCTTCACAAAAAGTATTAAATTTATTTGAAGTAAACTCACCACCTTTGTCAAACCTCAAACACTTGATTCTCAAATCCATTTCATTCTCAACCATTGCTTTAAATGCCTTGAACTTGTCTAGGGATTTTGATTTTTCTCTAAGAAAAGTAACCCAAGTTATTCTTGACTAATCATCAATAAGTAGCATGAAATACCTGTCACCTTGTAGAATTCTTGTTCTTGTAGGACAACATAAGTCTATATGCACCAACTCCAATAGATCAGTAGAGGATTGTTCTTTGCTCTTGAAACTAGTCTTTGTTTGCTTCCCAAATTGACATTCCTTGCAAATAGTATTTGCAGGCTTCATAATCTTAGGCAGGTCTCTTACAACTTGAACTGAGCTTATTCTCAATAGATTATCAAATTTAATATGACCCATTTTCCTATTGCATAGCTATCTTTCATTTGACTAAACCAATAGACAACAATTATCAGTACCTTTCAATTGATAAACATTACCATGAGTCTTCTTACCAACAACAATTATTGTTCCAAAGCTTTTACTTATCTCACATCCATTGTCTTTAAACATCAAATTGTATCCTTTGTCACACATATGTCCAACACTTAGAAGATTATGATTTAATCCTTTGACATAAAGAACATCATTTATATTATGCTTTCCATCAAAAGTAATTGACCCTTTTCCCCAAATCTTACTAGCTACATCATCACCAAATCAAACTAGTCCTCCATCATACTTTTCCAATTTGACAAACTTACTCTTATCTCCTGTCATGTGATTTGAACATCCACTATCAATGATTCATTCATCCTTTTCCTTTCTAGTATGAAATTTAAACATCACTTTCTCTTCTTCCGAACTTCCTTCCTTCACACAACTTGCAAGGTTAGTAGAAACAAGTTCTTCTTTAAGGGCAATAAATAAGCATTCACTAGCATTACCATCCTCAAAATTAGATTCATCAGTAGTTACACCATCATTCTCTTCAACATAGTAACTTTTCCTTACCATCTTACCTTTACCTTCTTTGTTCTTGATCTTCAAAGCTCTATTAGGGCATCTTGAAGCATAATGACCAATCTTACCATAGCTAAAACATTTGAAAGGTAACTTACTTTTAAACTTTCTAGTTCCCTTTTTCATTCTACTTACAAAATTTGCCTCAATCACATCAAAGTCTTCCTCATCTGACTCCACAACATACTTGTCTGATTTAACAGTCCTTTTTTATTTGGCCTTAAAAGTAGTCTCAACATTCAGAGGATCATCAATAGTACCAAATTCTCTCATCTCAAATGTAGTCAATTTACCAAGCAATTGATCTTTTGAAAGCTTGTCCATATCTTGCAATTCTTCAATGGTAGACACTTTATGGCTATAAGATTTGGGAAGTTTTTTGAGTATCTTATTTATAACTTCTTCATCATCCATGTCTCCACCAAGACCTTTGATTCCATTGAAAAATTCATCAATCTTCTACATATAACTTGTTATGTTCCCATCTTCAGACATCTGCAAAGTTTCATATTTGAACTTCAAATTTTGCAACTTGGCTTTCTTGACAGATTCATCACCTTCATAGATATTTTTCAAATTTTCCTAGATCTCATGTACAATTTCCAGATCCAAAACTTTCGCTAGTTTAGTGTTAGATAGAGAATTTAGTAGGGAATTTCTAGCTTTACCATTAGTATCATAAGTCCTAATCTCAGCTACAGACTCCAGACCATTTTTAGGTATAGTGTATTCCTTTTGAACCATGTTCTAAACATCATAACCAAGAGAAATAAGATAAATTTGCAATCTTACCTTCTAGAAGGCATAGTCAGTTCCATCAAACTAATGAATGTCTTTCTTGTTCGCCATCCCTGATCTACCATAAGCTGTTAGGATTTCTTCCAAGGAACCCTCGATCAGATACCAATTCTCAGAATGCACAAGAGAACTAAGAGGGGAGGTGAATCAGTTTTATATAAAACTTTAAATCCTTTCAAACATAATCACATCCACATTAGTTCACTTAAATCCTTATTCTGTTATGAAGATTAAACATGAAAAATAGATAACATAAACTTAATCACATCAACACCATGCACAAGAGAACACAAGATTTTTACATGGAAAAACTGAAAAGGGAAAAACCACACTGAGGATTAGCTCACAATATAAAGTGGTATCACTACCGAATTATAAAGAGGCTCACTGCCTAGAGCTCACTACCCAAAAGAATGCTCACTACAATAGGCTCACTACCAAAAGGGCTCACTGCCAAAAGGGGTGGCTCACTACCATGAACTGATATGATAGCATCCACCACATGCCTAAGTTCAGTTCCATTGAAGCACAACAATCATCACCTTCATAGCATCTCTAAAAATTATAGACGACTTCTCCTCACTTCATTAGGTCTTTTACCACATGAAAGTCCTTGCTACCTCTAATTCAAATTCACAACACAAACATCCTCATCTTTGCATATTCCCACCTACACACAAATCCTTTACACTTATTTATATCAATCATCAACCTTGAAACATTCATCAAGGTTGGTAACACAATCTACAACCTTTGAAACAATCTTCTAGGTTGGCAAGTATACAGAAATCAAATTAGGTCTAGACCTAAATATTCTCATGGAGCAAAGTAATGAAGATAGAACACTTCACAACTTAGTTTGGACCTAAAAACATCTTCACATGCTTCAAAACACATCCACAATCCATGAAACACATCTGCAAAGAGTGTAAACAACTAGGTTGGCCAAAACTAGTGTTGACACTAGGATCTTTAGGCACACTCTTCCAAGAACACAACCATAACTTATGGACCAAACACAATCCTTCAACATGATCTATAATCATCCATGAACAACATGAAATCACCTAGGAGCCAACAAATCTAGATACAACAAATCTCACTTGAAGACAGTTCACAAACTTCTCACAACCAACACTACCAAGCTCTGCTACTCAAGAAAACTACATTATGTAGAACCAAATCATAATTCCTTTGGATAGAACATAGATATGGACCTTATGAACATTCATCCATAATTGCAAGACCAAAAACCAAACTGTGGAGAAATGTGGAGAAAAATACTTTCTCCCAGTCATACTGCAGACACTGTCAGGCACAGTCTTCAAACTGGGCAACATAAATCTCAAACCACAACATTCCATACCACCAAATTCTAGATCTAACAACTTTAACAACTTCTCTAAAATATATCCAAACCACACTCCATTCTTCAACATAGAAGAAATATGGAGCAAAAACTCAGATAGTATCCTATAAGCAAGAATACATCTTCATAACACTATCTTCAGTATTTATCAAATTTTCTCAAAAGCACTTAGAAACACAGCAACAAGAACAATATACTAACATCATAAACACTTCTAGAAGTCATTCAAATCACCTTAACATAATAAATTAATCAACAACAACAACATTAGAAGATACAGTTGACACCAATCACAACACAAACATGTTGACATCAATGACAACACAAATTAGCACATACTTGCAACATTACACATATCATCATCTCCACCAAAGATGATGTCATCAACATACACTGCAACTATCAATATCATGTCTCCTTCTTCCTTGATGTAAAGATTGCTATTTGTAGTATCTTTCTTGAAGCCATGCTGAAGTACTTGTCTAATCTAGCATACCAAGCCCTAGGTGCTTGCTTGAGACCATACAAAGATTTCTTGAGTCTACACACCATGTCTAGATCTGCTGATATCTAAAAACCATCTAGTTTATCAATGTAGAATTCTTCCTTTAGATCACCATTCAAAAATATTAACTTGACATGCATCTAATATACCTTGAAGTTCTTATAAGCAGCAAGGGCAAGGAACATTTAGATTGCCTCCATCCTGGCTACTGAAGCAAACGTCTCCTCAAAATCAATGCCTTCAACTTGTGAGTATCCTTTACACACCAATATTTCTTTATTCCTCACAACTTGACCTTCTTCATTTAGCTTGTTTCAGAACACCCACTTTGTTCCTATGACATTTTGTTGGCTGGTCTAGGAACCAATTTTCATGTCTGATTCTTCTCTATCTAGTCTAGTTCTTCTTCCATTGCTTTAATCTATCCATCATCATTGCTAGCGTCAACAAAGTTTTTTGGGCTCTACCTTTGATAACAAACACAAGTTTACTTGCTCATGTGTCTTAGCAAACCTTCTTCTTATCTGTACACCTTCATTCTTATCTCCAATGATTTGATCTGCTGAGTGGTTCATCTGAACATACTTTCCTCGAGTCTTAGGCATTTGTTCTGGTTCTTGTTCCTTTTCTTCTTTCACTTCTTCTTCATCTTCAATGCATGGAAAGATATTAGATCCAAAGTCCTCTAAATCTTGTGAGATCTGATACAAGTCTTCATCTACTTTAACACTTGCTCTTTCAATCTTCTTCCTTAATCTTTTATTGTAGCATCTATTGGCCTTGCTTTTGGTTGAGTAACCAAGAAAGATTCCTTCATCACTTCTTGAATCAAACTTTCATAGGTCTTCTTCATCTCTTCTGATATAGCATTTGCTACCAAAGATCCTTAAGTATTTGATAGTAGGAGGTCTTCCATACCATAGCTCATAAGGGGTTTTAGTGCTATTGACCCTCAATTACACCCTATTAATTAGATAGACAGCAGTGTGAACTACTTCCTTCCAGTACATGTCAGGCAAATCTACATCTTTCAACATTGCCATAGCCATCTCTTGTATAGTCCCATTCCTCCTTTCCAATAGCCCATTTTGTTGATGGGTCCTAGGAGCTCACAGATGTCTCCTGATACCATGGTCTTCACAAAACTTTTCAAATTCATTTGAGGTAAACTCACCTCCTCTATCAGACCTTAAACATTTGATCTTAGCATCCATTTCATTTTCAACCATAGCTTTGAACACCTTAAATTTATCAAGGGCATTTGATTTTTCTCTTAAGAAACTAACCCAAGTCTTTCTAGAATAATCATCAATGAGCAACATAAAATACCTCTCACCTTGACTTTTTACTCTTGTAGGGCCACATTGATTAGTGTGAATCAACTCCAATGGTATTAAAGAAGAATACTCCTTTCTTTTAAAACTTGTCTTTGCATCCTTTCCCATTTGACACTCCTTGCATACTATGTTTGTAGGCTTGATTATCTTGGTTATGTCTCTCACTACATGAGTAGGGTTGATCCTTACCATATTATAAAAATTGGTGTGTCCCATTCTTTTGTGCCACAACCAACATTGACTAGATTGAGCCAACAAACATGTTCTTCCATTTACCTCCTTCAGATGATAGTGTTTAATAGAAAAGGGATAAAAGATGGCCAAGTGGTGTTTGTGTTGATTCTCCTTTCACCACTAAACATTCGAGGACATTTAACTGAGTAGAGAACTCTACTACAGATCTCATGTCACTTGGAACATAGGGAAAGACTGCAACTATGTGAATTTGTTGTTCAATTAAGTCCAATTATGCTTAAAACCCTAATTTCATGAAATCATAAACAAACAGACAAATTATAGAAAATGATTGCACACAGAGATATCAAATGACAACCAAATACATACCATATTTCAAAGTTCAGTGTGTGGAAAAGTTAGGGACTAATGAGCGGGCGCCCTAGTCCAGTGTACTAGTTTTTGTCAATATCTCTGAATAATGTCTGCAACATGTTCCTGCTATCACAGAGATTTCACCGCTTCAGAATATGGAGGACTAGTGAGTGGGCACCCAAGTCCAAGCCCTAGTTTTCTTCTCAGATCTACAATTCCAATAGTCTGCACTGCTCTCCTGCAACTCCCCTTCTTTCATTTTGGAAACCTATAACATCTAATCATAGAAAAGTGGGTTCGGGGTTATGGTGTTTTTTGGCTTTCCTCAGTCAAGCCCCAAAGAGACATTCAAGTCTTCCAAACACCATTGTCAGATAAAGAGTGTGTATCCCTATGGGATAGAGGCAAAATCCAAATGATAAATGATAGAAAACACAATTGATATCACCTTGTAGTGTAGATCTCATGGAAGGAAGATTCTCTTCACGCCATGAGGAGATGGAGTCAAATCTACAATCACAAACACAATACCAACACAAAATACTTCTCTGCAACACAATGAATGTCTTGAATCACTTTCACATAAAGCCACATGTTCACAATGTCCATCTAGTTTCCATCTAGTTTGCAAATGAATCACTAATCATGCTTATATATGCAACTACAAACATTCCCACTAAGAAATTCATAACTCAAACTTGAGATGTCGGCATAGGACCTAATAATGGTCATAAAACTAACACCCAAAAATAGGTCTGGACCCAAAATAGGGAAGGACTAGGGCGTGGGTGCCTAAGTCTTGCCCCCTATTTCAGGTAGGATTTATGTTAAGCACATCCCCTAGGTCCCATTTGCCATGAAACTTCAGGTTTTTCTCATCGGGAGTCACCATTAACATGCAAGATGACCTAAATGCATTCTAAAGGACCCAAGAGCTAAACCTTAAGAGGGAAAAGCCCCCAAGGGGACATTTTTTTGATGTAACATTTAGTACCCACTTTAATGTATGTATAAATGCAAGGCCAATACAAGCATTAAAGTACGGTCAACAAGCATAGTAAACACACCAAGCACAGAGAAGACACACTAAATACAATAATAGGCATGCAAAATGTGGAGAAGATAGTTACAATCATGTAAAACATAGAGAATACAGCATCGAAGACACACAAAACATAGTGAATGTAGTGATTATTTCTTTTTTTTGCTTTTTATCATATATGAAATGCAAATGTAAGTACACGAAAAGTAAACACAGCACCCAAAATGTAGGAGGGACTCATCACCACCAGTCTTTAGACCATTTATGGGGCAACAGACATGTAAAACAAATCTCAGAGTGTAGGAGGGACTCCCCGCCACTAGTCTTTAGATTGCACTTGAGAAAAAACATGCCATACAAAGCAAGCACACCATACAAATCCAAAAGTATAGGAGGGACTCATCACCACCGGTCTTTAGACTATGCTTGGGAATAAACATGCCATACACACACACATGGAAGACATAGAGAAAACATGACAGACAAGCAATGGAAGAATCCTATTGCTAGGTTCGTAACAATCTCAAGCACATTACAAGCACGCACCGATGATTGGGCTTCACCACAACAATCACTAAAGACACATTTAAGGGTTAGGATAGTCTTAGATCTACTCCCTGCCTACTTGGAGGACTTTTTGAAAATGATAGGATTGTGCAATCTCCTCAAGAAATACACCATCCTTGCCTCACATGGAGAGCTTAAAATAAAAAAGGATATGCATGATATCCCACCTCTATGGAGGGCTTAAGTGATTGTAGTAGATTTCAAGATTTACAAACACACTTTGCTAGCATCTAAGTTAGACAACTTACCTTATATATGCCCCCACCTTAAGTTGGTTGATATCATGTAATGATATCAAGCACATTAAGGTAGGAAGAAAACACACAAGGGAATACAAGCTCTCACAAGGCCCATGCCCCCCAAAGGTGACATGTACTTTACGATCGCCAAATGTTCCCACAAACACACAATTTCCTACAAGAAAAGGTGTTAGAATCCATATAATCATGATAAACAACAATGCATATGATCATTCACATAGGGAGATGAGGCTATACTATGATTCAGAGACCGAGTATAATCGTGGGGCTATACCACAGAAATCTCAAAACTGAGTGTAACCAAGGTGAGATTCAAAGATAAACAAAAGTGCATGTAGCAGCAGTATTGTTATGGTTTGTAAGTGCGATAAGACAACATCAAGATATCACATGGAGTGATTCTACTAGCCAAGCATCAGATAATATATAACAACCCCATCATCATGTATGGAATTGGTCCATTTTTTGATTTCTCGCTGAAGGGACACTAGGTCTGTATCAGTATAATATGTTTTTCATCATCCACCCACTAGATAGAATCACTAGAGGAAGGTAAACAATAAATCAAGATAGGAGAAACAAGTACCTTAGGGATAGTTACGTAGGAGGGTACCCCCAAGTCACCAACCACAATGCTATGTCCGTAAGACACAACACACAACTATGAAAATAGAGGAGAAGCAATGTAGAAGAATGATGATACAAATAGAAGAAGGGTCACAACAAAGGCGGTCTCCTAGTATCCTTGACCTTATAGGAGAATCAAGGGTCATCCTAGGAGGCCTAAACAACACATAACACATTACAGGGAAAACAAAACATGAAGGTAAAGGGTTAGAGATACTTACCTGCCAGTACAATCGTACTAAAATTTGGAACTTGTGAGCCTCTTGGAGAGATGCTCTATCAAGTTTTGTGTGAAGCTTGAGTTGTTTTTATGAAAGTCTTGTTTGTTGTTAGGAAATCCATGTGATGCTTGTTTCTCAAATCCTTGTGTATATGAGACCTTTTGTTGCTTATGAGGAGAACCATGATTATTTCCAACTGATGATAATCGTCTTACTCTTTTCTAATTTTTAGCCAGTTTTCTTTGTTGAATTCATCTACCATAGTGACAAGGACTATCTTCTACTATCTCAATCTTTTCATTCATCAAAATCTTTTACTTTGGTTGTTCCATTTGTCTTTCTAATGCATTTTCGTTATCTCCTAATCCTTGAAGAGATAACGGAGGAGGAACCTTAGCATAAATACCATTCCTTGGTGGATGAGGTGATACTTGAGTATTTTTCTTGTCCACTTCTATTGTAGCAATTATTTCATCATAGTTCAAATAGTCATCCTCTACTTCAAGTGTATTTTGTTCCATCATGTTATTATTGGTATGCTTAGGGTAAGTATTAGTAAAGATTTGCAAATTTTAATTCGGCAAAGCAACCAACTTATTTCTATTATCATTCACACCCTATACCTATATATCATTCGAGTCAATGAAGTCTTATATTTCATGTTTAAGACACATACATCATTTAGTATCATGTCCTTGTTGACGATGAAAATGACAAAAGGCACTAGCATCGAAATAAGGTCCTTGCCTTTTACTAGGATCCAAAAGTTTAATCGGGAGACGTTTCACGTCAGGTTCACAAAAATGTTTAATAGAAAAAGGGGGAAAAGATGGCCAAATGGTGTTTGTGTTGATCATCCTTTCACCATTAAACATTCAAGGACATTCAACCGAGTAGAGAACTCTACTATAGATCTCTTGTCACTTGGAACATAGGGGAAGATTGGAATTGTGTGAATTTGTTGTTCAATTAAGTCCAATTATACTTAAACCCCTAATTTAATGAAATTGTAAACACACGGACAAATTATAGAAAAAGATCGTACACAGAGATATCAAATAACAACCAAATACATACTAGATTTTGAAGTTTGGTGTGCAGAAAAGTTAGGGACTAATGAGTAGGTGCCTTAGTCCAGTGTACCAGTTTTTGTTAGGATCTCTAAATAATGTCTACAACCTGTTCCTTTTGTCATAGAGATTTCACCTCTTTGAAATCTGGAGGACTAATGAGTGGGCAGCCAAGTCCAAGCCCTAGTTTCTTCTCAGATTTTCAATTCCAACAGTCTGCACTGCTCTCCTACAACTCCACTTCTTTCATTTCCAAAACTTGTAACCTGCAATCATAGAAAAGTGGGTTGGAGGTTGTGGTGTTTAGAGGCTTGCCTCAGTCAAGCCCCAGAGAGAGATTCAAGTCTTCCAAACACCATTGTCAAATAAAGAGTGCATATCCCTATGGGATAGAGGAAAAATCCAAATGATAAATGATAGAAAACATAATTGATATCACCTTGTAGTGTAGATATCATGGAAGGAAGATGCTCTTCATGCCATGAGGAGATGGAGTCAAATCTGCAATCACAAACACAATAACAACACAAAATACTACTCTGCAACATAATGAATGCCTTGAATCACTTTCACATAAATCCACAAGTTCGCAATGTCCATCTAGTTTCCATCTAGTTTGCAAATGAATCACTAATCATGCTTATATATGCAACTACAAATATTCCTGCTAAGAAATTTGTAATTCAAACTTGAGATGTCAGCATAGGACCTAATAACGGTCATAAAACTGACACCTAAAAATAGGTCTTGATCCAAAATAGGGCAAGAGTAGGGGGTGGGTGCCCAAGTCCTCCCCTATTTCAGGTAAGATTTATGTTAAGCACATCCCCTAGGTCCCATTTACCATGAAACTTTAGGGTTTTCTCATCGGAAGTCACCATTAACATGTAAGATGACCTAAATGCATTCTAAAGGACCCAGAAGCTAAACCTTAAGAGGAAAAAGCCCCCAAGGGGACATTTTTCTGATGTAACAGATAGATATCACCATATGACTTGATACCTTCTGTAACTAGTTTTTTGGACCTTGCCTTCCTAATTTCACAACCTTTGGCATGAAAGGTGAGATTGTAACCTTTCCTACACATCTGACTGACACTGAAAAGATTGTGTTTTCAACCCTTGACATAGAGGACATCCTCAATCCTATTCTTCCCATCAATAGTTATAGCACCCTTTCCCCAAATTTGTGCTAACTCATCACCACCAGGCTTGATAGCTCCACCATCCCACTTCTTAAGGCTGATTAACTTCTCCTTGTCACCAATTATATGATTTGAGCAACCATTGTCAATTACCCAAGCCTTGGCTTCTTCTCTTGCATGAAAAGTAGTCCATACAACTTGTTATGTATGAAAATGGGGTTAAAAGAAAGATGTAAAGTGTATAGTCAATTAGATTCAATCAAACCCTTCTTTCACACATACATTCAAGGACATAGACTGAGCTAAGTCATTACTGTAATAGAGGACTTAGCTACAGGTCTAAAGTCACTATAGATGATTGGAAAGATAGAATAGATTTATATTTTGTTAAAACCCTAGTCTGATTAGTCCTAAAACCTAAATTATGTAAAATTATAAACAAATGGATGAAACCCAACAAATGCTTGCACAGGAATGCACTAAATGTAGATTAGAAACATACCAAGATTTAAATTCTAGAAATCAAAAACTTCAGGGACAAAAGAGCGGATGCTTGTGTACAATGTGACACTTTTTCTAAGGGCTTGGAAGCAAAATATGCTTTAGACTGTGACCTACTCATAGATTTCTGGCAATGCTAAACTAGAGGACACTAGAGCAGGTGCCTCTATCTAATCATGGATGTTTTCTACCATTTTCTTTATTTCTAGAATCTTTATTATCTATTATGATCTCCTACAACTCCTCTTTGCAAGATTCGACACCTGTAACTTGCAATCACAAGAGAGGGGTTGGGGGTTGTGGTGTTTAGGATCTTTTCTCAATCAAGCCCCAAAATGGTATTCAAGCCTTCCAACATTGTTGTTAGAGAAAGTGTGTGTCCTTGGTGGACAGAGGCAAAAGAAAATGATAAGATAAATTGATTGAAACACAAAGTAGATGTCACCTTGGAGGTAAAGCTCTCACGGGGAGATGAAGATCTTTCACGCCATGAGGAGATAGATTGATGAAGACAGACCTGCAACAAACAAGTACAAACACAACACAATATTGCTCTACAACACAATGAAATCCTTGAGTATACTTAGTATAAGATCATAAGTTCACATTATCCATCTAGGTTTAAAATGAAGTCCTAAACATGTTTATATATGCATTCATGCTAAAGATTCATAATTCAAATTGAATAGGCTGACAAAGGGAAACCTTTTAATGGTCACTTTGCCAACATTTAAAATTTGGGTCTTGCCAAAATAGGTCTGGACTAGGTTGTGGGCACCCAAGTCCAGGGTCCTATTTTGGGACTTGATTAAGCTCAAGAGTGGCCCCTAAGCCCCATTTGTCATGGGTTTTAGGGGATTTTGCTCCGGGATTCATCTTTAACATGCATGATTGAATCTAAGACAATTTACGACATAACATTTAGCCCCCACTTTAATTTATGTATGATCTTATGACCCATACATGCATTAAAGTATGGTAAAAAACACATCAAATGCACCAGACACTTGAAGCTAAGGCATACACAAAGATTGAGGAACTATTTCTAGCCCCAAATCTTAGGTAAGCACTAGAAGACACATTGCAGACACGGAAAACACAATGAAGATAGTAGGAAGCATGCAATACATAAAGAAGATAGTATTGAAGACACATAAAACATAATGAATACATGAGAGAAGTCACACAAAACATGATGAATACAATTGATATAACATTTTCATATATATATATATATTCATGGAAATAAAATTGCAACATAAAACCTCAAAATGTAGGAGGAGCTCATTGCTACACCCTTGAAACTAAACTAGGGGAAAACACACCATACAAAACCCAAGTGTAGGAGGAGCTCATTGCTACACCCTTGATACTACACCTGGGGGAAAACATGCCATACAAAACCTGAGTGTGGGAGGAGCTCATCACTACACCCTTGAAACCACACATGGGGGAAAACACATGGAAGACATGGGGAATACATGACCACCATATAGCATGCCATAGACATACTAAATGTCTTATACACATAAAACACATGCAATAGAAGGAGCTTATTGCTAAGTCCCACCATCTCAAACATGTAGACACACCTGATGGTTGGGCTTATGCTACAACAAATGCCAGAAACATGCTTAAGGGAGGATAGTCTCAAGATCCAACGCCACCTCCACAAAGGACTTTGTAATAAAAGCATGTGCACAAGCTCAAGAGATACACCATCCCGCCTCATGATGAGGGCTTTTGACTAAAAGGATATGCACTAGCTCAAGAGATATGTTATCCCACCTCATGCAGAGGGCTTCTTTGATTGCAATATAAATAAAGATGTGTACTCGCACTAGAGATATAGCATCCTGCCTCATGGAGAGGGATTAAAAACACTCTTCTTTAGTACCAAAATAATCATACATGTTTCATTATATATGCCCCCACCATAAGGTAGTTGATGTCATGTACCAATATCAAGCATGTTAAGGCAGAGAGAAAACATGCAAGGAAATAAGAGCTCTCACAAAGCCCATGCCCCTAAGGTGACATGTGCTCAAGATCGCTGAATGTTCCCACAAACATAGTGATATAATATGCTAAGATAAACAAGAAGATGGTTAGAAAATCTTGATCTAAGATAATAACCATATCACATCGTAAAGCTATGCATGAAGACAATCACATCAAGGACCAAGACTATACTATGGGTTTGGAGCCAAGTACAACCATTGGGCTATACTATAGGTACCTTAGAACTAAGTGTAGCAACAAGGTGAGATACCAATTAAAGTGTGCAAGAGCAGATTGAGTGGATTGTACTAAAATTTTAGTTACAAGAAATGCCATAAGATGATACATGACAAAGAGTGATTCTACTAGTCAAGCATTTGATATATATGTGTTCTAACAATAAGCACATAGCCACAACACTAGTGTTGTGATGTTCACAACACGCCCCATTATGCTCCTTAGCAAAATGGGGACCCCTGCTGATGTTTGCTTTTTGCTTCTGCTTGTGTTTTTCTGCTTTCTGGCGGTTTGGTAAAAATGAAGGTCAGGTGCATCATCATCATGATATAGGATGAGGTAGGTCATCATCATGAGGTCATTTTGTCAAAGTTCATATTTTGTTTCTGTGACCTCATATTTAAAAAGAGCTTGAAATTCCATGCAGGTTTGCCTTTTACTTCACTTGAAAATTTGTCCATATGTGAAAGTTATGCACGGTCAAAGTTTTGGTCAAACCTGATAATCACAAGTGATCATCATATTTTTTCATGTTGACAAGGTCATCATGATCTTGGTCTATCACCCGATAAAAATCATGCAGTCGCAATATCCGGATGTCAATCTTAGGTGGTAGTGCCCTTTACCCGTCAAAAAGGCCTTATGCGCATAGTGAGCATCATGATTTTCGGAGGGTCATATTATAAACTTGGTTTTGCTGTATGAACATCATCATCATCATATTTGAACCCCCCCCCCCCCCCCCCCCCCCCGATAATATCCTGAGGTTCAAATATCATGATGACGTCAACTTTAAGTCACGGTAGGTTTCCCCCCCGTCAAGTGGTCTTTTGTATCGCGAGCATCATCATGATATTTCAACATTACCTGATCTTATAATATCATGCTGATCACCCTGACTTAGAAAATCCACCTTCGGCGTATTTGCATGCGCATGTTCAAATCCTATCGGAAGCTCATCATCATGATATTTGCTGAACCTCGCTAAGATGATGATGACGACTTCATATCCTCCTGCTCTCCTTTTGCATGATCATGATCATCATCCTGATCTTTCACAAGAGGGTCATATTCGCTGAAATTCGCTAAGTAATGGAGACATCATCATCATAATTCGATAAAGAGGATCATCAGGTTCATATCCTCCTGATCGCCTTTTTTGCAATATCATGATGATCACCCTATCTATTCAGAAGAAGGCGATATTCCATTCCTCAAACAGCATGATCATATTTTACAATATCACCCTAGCATAAATATCATGATGATGTCATCATCATAATTCGATGAGGAGGATCATCATATTTTTATCCTGTCCTGTTGTCAAGATCATCATGATCTTGTTTGTCCACCTGATATTTCGTAAAGTCCTCTTGCCGATGAAGTAAGACCTTTTGAAAATATCCTGATGATCCTCATCATCCTGATTTCCCTTCGGCAGGATATTTTTCAAAACATGATCCGGTTAGCGAAATATCATGATGACGTCAGGTTCTAAGTTTAACAAAAGCTCCGGATATCATGATGACGTCATCCCGATCTGGTAAACGAAGAAGCAAATATCCTGATGATCATCATCATCACATTTTCCCTTCGGCAGGATATTTTTTTCAAAGCACGATCCGGTTCGCAAATATGATGATGACGTCTTATTCTAAGTTCGACAAAAGCTACAAATATCCTCATGATCATCATCATCCTGATCTTTCGAGAGGGTTGCCTTGGCCGCAAAGGGGTCGTATTACATTCATCATCCTGATCTTTCGAGAGGGTTGCCTTGGCCGCAAAGGGGTCGTATTACATTCATCATCCTGATCATGCTCCTTAGGTGACCCGATATCACAATTATCCCCTGATCTTAACTAAACATGATGATGACGTCATTTTTTTCACTTTAAAGAAGCCCGAATATGACGATGACGTCACCATCATCTTCCTTTCCTCAGCAGCAGGATCATATTCCATATCCTCCTTTCTCCTTCAACATGATGATGATGATGATGTTGTTCTTTTCCCCAATATGCAGAAGCGAAATATCATGATGACGTCATCTGGACCTTCAGAAGGGAGAGCATCATATTTCCGGAATATCATGATGATGAAGTGAATATCGACCAACATGTTTTTTTGACACGCCGATAGCGATAGTCATGCCGATGGGCGGGAAATGAAGCAGTGGAGTTTTAAACCATTTTTTTGGCACCCGTGGCATTTTCCCGGTCAGCGATGGTTGACCCGATGAATTTTGAGCAGTCTGAACGCATTTTGGACGCGTTTTGAGAGTATTCTGGATCCGATTTCCACAATCTTGCGCAGTCACCTGGGTTTAAACGGTTATTTTAATTTCATGCTGTTTATGTGATAAATGAAATACTTATTGCTTGTCTTGTCTTGCAGGCTTGCAGTTGAGGAAGCAGCTGGAAAGTCAACACAGTGACCTCATAGAGGCAAAAGATCTGATCTCGGGAGCAAGAAGATAAGGATGAAGTGCGAAAAGTCAAGGCCATTCAAGTAAAGAACAAGGTTGCAGCTGAAGGTTTTACTGCAACAGACAAACAGAAGTTATTACCCAGCTGCCGGAACTTCTCAGAAGGGGCAATATTTCGCCCAGATTTGACACTGCTCAGAGATATTTTTGAGAACTGGTTCACCTGTATTTATTGCTGTAACCAAGGGTTTGAACCAGGGGTTTAGTTAGGTTTTTGCTGTAGTGAGGACCATCAGAATGTCTTTATATTCTGCCTCTCTACACTGTAATATTTTACAACAGGGATTTTAGGGCCTACAACAGGGATTTTAGAAAAACAACAGTGGCTACATAGGATTTTTTCTTTTAGGAACATACAGCAAGTTAGCATAGTTTAGAGGTAGAAGAAGGAGGTCGCCTGTTTGTCTGCAGTAAGGTGCGCATGGAATGTCTGGCTGCCTTACTGTATCTGTAAAGCTTGTAAGTTCTCTGTAGTATGATCAATGAAACTAAGAGTCATTCTTACATTGTAAATCATGTATGACTATTCGTTTCTGATACAATAGAATCTGGAGTTCTGCATTTATCTTCTGAGTGTTCTCCTGCTCTTCTTTGTGTTTTGAAATATTTTCTTTGAGAGCTTGCAATTTTAAATGTATGTTTGTGAAAATGCTCAGAACTTACATTTAAGGTTTTTACTGTGGATTTGATCAAATTACTGTGGTATTTACATAGTGCATAACAGAAACAATTACATCCTTTGGTAGATTAAATGAGGTATAGATTAGATCTTTCTAACTTTTCCCAACCCATCTGAAATATTTAGCTAAAAACGTAGAAATCTAAAGGAAATTGTCTCGAATTTGAAGAAGCATGTATAACAGAGCTATAAGTAGACAGTTTTCATAAATAGATAAAGAAGAAAGCTGCAAAAATTCAAGAAAACCCTCTAAAACTTGTAGCACAGTATCACTTTTATGCAAATGAACAGAATACTTGTTGAAATCTATGACCTTTTTGCATATTCTTAGTCCAGTAAGCCACCAAACAAACCTAAACTACGTAAGGCCCCTTGAACATTACAGCTTCACATTGACCAACTGAACTTGACCAACCGAACCATTGTAGACTTGGGATTAGTTGAATCTCAAATGATTCCTTCTTATCTTTCAAGTATAGTTTCAGTTCATTTTATGTGAATTTTAACTTATTGTTATGATTGCATCAAAACAGTCATCAACAGTTTTCTGGCGCTAGAAGGAGGGCCTGATTTGGTTTAGGGTTAAAATTGAAATTTTGAGTTTTAAATGTTATATTCTGAGATATGTTAGATCTCATAAAGTTTCAAAGGCCTAAAAAGTTGAAAGAGGGTCCCATTTTCAATGGACTCACATAGGGACAGTTTTCAAGTTGACATTCCTTCATTTCAGAAAGCTTTGAATAACCAGCTTTATCCTAAAAATTTATATAGCTATGGTTTGTTTGGAAGGTGTAGGATACATGAGTCCGCAAAGCATGGTGAGCTTAATTGTCTAGCTTTCCTTACGAGATTAGATTTATATTTGAAAGGACTAATCTCTCTCTCAGATGTGTATAAGGCTGAAAGTTGGCAGGGAAATGAGGAGATTATTGAGCGACAGAAGGATGCAGCATCAATGGTCATTAAATGTGCAGAGGATACAAAGATGGAACCAACGCTAAGAATAAAGGATAATAAGATCTCTTGGCAGGAATCATGTGATGGTAAGAAAAAAAATCTGTCTTTTTGTCAGGATCCGGCTGTGATTAAAGTTAGTGAAAAGTATAAATATCCTAAAAAATGCAGAGAAGAAATCACATCTCATGTCCCTTTTCTAGATAATAAGCAAAAAGGATTTAATGAAAAAGAAAAGGAAAGTGGGGTTCATCTTGATACATTTGATAAATATATAGAACTACTAAGGAATATTTGTCAAGAAGAAACCTCTGGGTCTAACCTGAAAAGTTTTAACGAGCATGATTGGGCAAAGAAATGTAAACAAGCATTGGCAAAATTGAAATACACTAAAACTGATAAGATCCCTACTATAGAAGCTAATGAAGTCATAGAAAAGAAAGTAAATCCTAGTGTTACAACTGACTTCTTTGAATTAAATGATCAAAATCAAGATTGTTGCAGGTCAATAAGATTAGACTCTTCACTAAATGACAAATGTGAGTCATCTGATGAACAATTCTTAAAAAAAGAGGATACAGAGGATCATGTAGCTACTGTGCATAATCAGACATCCCCCCCATGCTATGTTGAAAATAAAACAGGGGAGTACTCCTGTCAATCAAAGGATGTTGTCCCACCTTTACTCTCAAGTGATTTAGAAATGATTAATTTCTGTATGTCAGATTATGATGATCAGGATACTTACTTAAGTACTGATGTGCAGGAAACTAATAAGAACATTGAGAGGTCTGCTAAATTTGAGGATAAACTGAACATCCAGAATGAAGGAACAAGGCTGGATGAAGATGAAGAAATGATACATCTAGAGTCATTCATCTTTCAACTTGAAAAAGGACTAGACATAGAGCTGGGCAATGAAAATGCAGAGCTAAATGAAAAGCCAGCTATTAATAAACAAGTGTGTTCCACAGAGCTAAAGGCACATCAGGTTGTCTCTTTCCTTTCCTTAGTAAACAATGATAAATGCTATTTTGATTATGGAAATTCAAGAGATAGGACATGCTTATGGATTAATCATCACCCTGATGAGCTGCCTCAGTTATTAGTCATTAAGAGCTATTCTGAAAAACACAATGAATCTAGAATACCAGATTTTTTTTCAGAATTCAAAGATAAATCTGCTATGATGAGGACCATAACTAGTACCCTGTTACTCCTACACAACCTAAAGAAATATGCAAGTAGGGGTGTTCTTAGGTCTTTTTCCTGGGTTTCTAATTGCCTTGTGGAGGTTTGTATATAGTCTGGTAGGGTAGTTGTTTTTGTTTTTGTGTTCTTCTTTTGCTGTTTCCTTTTTTTGGGTTGGTTGTTTGTATAGTTTGTCTTCTGTTTGTTTTTTCTTTTGTTTCTTTCTGTTTGTACAGTTTTTTCTTTTGTTGTGTTGTTTGTACAGCCTGTTTGTTTGGTTTGTTTGTTGTCTCCTCAGCAGGGATCTTTATTTTACTATAGAGTATTAAGGAGCAAAACTAGCAACCATTCAAAACAGTATATAATTTAGGATATTCAAGTTAACCATTTGCAATTTACACATAATTTGTCACTGTCATGAATGTAGAGAGTTGTTCATCTTCTGAAGTTTTGTATTCAATAAATGTGATTGAGAATTCGAAGCAGGTTTCTCACGATGACACACCTAAAATCCTTGGGTTTGTTGAACCTACCAGTGTAGATATTAGGTGAAAAATCAGAGGTCACCCTTGCTACCATTACAATTCTCAGCTTAATTTCAGCAAGTGCCCACTCCTTGCATCATGAAGTTACAAATTGCTATATCTTATGAAATCTTTCAAAATTAGAAAACAAAAAAAAAAATAAATAAATAAATAAAGCGGATTATACTGAAAATCCAGATTAAGCCATCTAAGTAACTCTACCGGGGCTATGGACGCTCGCTGCCAGTGGGGCTCTACTTAGGAGAATTGTAACGATAACCTTGCCGGGGCTATAGATGCTCGCTGGCAGCAAGGCTCTATCCGGTCGGCTATGAGGGAATATCCTCACCTACGTAGGCTAATGTCAGTCACTGGTTTGTTCAACCGATCTTCAAGATGAGGATAATTAATCACGTGCACACAACTAAACTGAAAATGGAAGTTCATGCATCTTTATTGAATACTTTGAGTCTCAAGTTGAATAGTAATTTGCAAGAAAGATAGTTGGAAGTTATGAGTTCATTTCATCTAGTTTCCTTGAACACTCTGAATTTAATTGTTTTGTTTTGGTTGCTAGTTGTTGTGATGTTCACAACACGCCCCATTATGCTCCTTAGCAAAATGGGGACCCCTGCTGATGTTTGCTTTTTGCTTCTGCTTGTGTTTTTCTGCTTTCTGGTGGTTTGGTAAAAATGAAGGTCAGGTGCATCATCATCATGATATAGGATGAGGTAGGTCATCATCATGAGGTCAGTTTGTCAAAGTTCATATTTTGTTTCTGTGACCTCATATTTAAAAAGAGCTTGAAATTCCATGCAAGTTTGCCTTTTACTTCACTTGAAAATTCGTCCATATGTGAAAGTTATGCACGGTCAAAGTTTTGGTCAAACCTGATAATCACAAGTGATCATCATATTTTTTCATGTTGACAAGGTCATCATGATCTTGGTCTATCACCCGATAAAAATCATGCAGTCGCAATATCCGGACGTCAATCTTAGGTGGTAGTGCCCTTTACCCATCAAAAAGGCCTTATGCGCATAGTGAGCATCATGATTTTCGGAGGGTCATATTATAAACTTGGTTTTGCTGTATGAACATCATCATCATCATATTTGAACCCCCCCCCCGCCCCCCCCGATAATATCCTGAGGTTCAAATATCATGATGACGTCAACTTTAAGTCACGGTAGGTTTCCCCCCCGTCGAGTGGTCTTTTGTATCGCGAGCATCATCATGATATTTCAACATTACCTGATCTTATAATATCATGCTGATCACCCTGACTTAGAAAATCCACCTTCAGCGTATTTGCATGCGCATGTTCAAATCCTATCGGAAGCTCATCATCATGATATTTGCTGAACCTCGCTAAGATGATGATGACGACTTCATATCCTCCTGCTCTCCTTTTGCATGATCATGATCATCATCCTGATCTTTCACAAGAGGGTCATATTCACTGAAATTCGCTAAGTAATGGAGACATCATCATCATAATTTGATAAAGAGGATCATCAGGTTCATATCCTCCTGATCGCCTTTTTTGCAATATCATGATGATCACCCTATCTATTCAGAAGAAGGTGATATTCCATTCCTCAAACAGCATGATCATATTTTACAATATCACCCTAGCGCAAATATCATGATGACGTCATCATCATAATTCGATGAGGAGGATCATCATATTTTTATCTTGTCCTGTTGTCAAGATCATCATGATCTTGTTTGTCCACCTGATATTTCGTAAAGTCCTCCTGCCGATGAAGTAAGACCTTTTGAAAATATCCTGATGATCCTCATCATCCTGATTTCCCTTCGGCAGGATATTTTTCAAAACATGATCCGGTTAGCGAAATATCATGATGACGTCAGGTTCTAAGTTTAATGAAAGCTCCGGATATCATGATGACGTCATCCCGATCTGGTAAACGAAGAAGCAAATATCCTGATGATCATCATCATCACATTTTCCCTTCGGCAGGATATTTTTTTCAAAGCACGATCCGGTTCGCAAATATGATGATGACGTCTTATTCTAAGTTCGACAAAAGCTGCAAATATCCTCATGATCATCATCATCCTGATCTTTCGAGAGGGTTGCCTTGGCCGCAAAGGGGTCGTATTACATTCATCATCCTGATCTTTCGAGAGGGTTGCCTTGGCTGCAAAGGGGTCGTATTACATTCATCATCCTGATCATGCTCCTTAGGTGACCCAATATCACAATTATCCCCTGATCTTAACTGAACATGATGATGACGTCATTTTTTTCACTTTAAAGAAGCCCGAATATGACGATGACGTCACCATCATCTTCCTTTCCTCAGCAACAGGATCATATTCCATATCCTCCTTTCTCCTTCAACATGATGATGATGATGATGTTGTTCTTTTCCCCAATATGCAGAAGCGAAATATCATGATGACGTCATCTGGACCTTCAGAAGGGAGAGCATCATATTTCCAGAATATCATGATGATGAAGTGAATATCGACCAACATGTTTTTTTGACACGCCGATAGCGATAGTCATGCCGATGGGCGGGAAATGAAGCGGTGGAGTTTTAAACCATTTTTTTGGCGCCCGTGGCATTTTCCCGGTCAGCGATGGTTGACCCGATGAATTTTGAGCAGTCTGAACGCATTTTGGACGCGTTTTGAGAGTATTCTGGATCCGATTTCCACAATCTTGCGCAGTCACCTGGGTTTAAAGGGTTATTTTAATTTCATGTTGTTTATGTGATAAATGAAATACTTATTGCTTGTCTTGTCTTGCAGGCTTGCAGTTGAGGAAGCAGCTGGAAAGTCAACACAGTGACCTCATAGAGGCAAAAGATCTAATCTCAGGAGCAAGAAGATAAGGATGAAGTGCGAAAAGTCAAGGCCATTCAAGTAAAGAACAAGGTTGCAGCTAAAGGTAGTACTGCAACAGACAAACAGAAGTTATTACCCAGCTGCCAGAACTTCTCAGAAGGGGCAATATTTCGCCCAGATTTGACACTGCTCAGAGATATTTTTGAGAACTGGTTCACCTGTATTTATTGCTGTAACCAAGGGTTTGAACCAGGGGTTCAGTTAGGTTTTTGCTGTAGTGAGGACCATCAGAATGTCTTTATATTGTGCCTCTCTACACTGTAATATTTTACAACAGGGATTTTAGGGCCTACAACAGGGATTTTAGAAAAACAACAGTGGCTACATAGGATTTTTTCTTTTAGGAACATACAGCAAGTTAGCATAGTTTAGAGGTAGAAGAAGGAGGTCGCCTGTTTGTCTGCAGTAAGGTGCGCGTGGAATGTCTAGCTGCCTTACTGTATCTGTAAAGCTTGTAAGTTCTCTGTAGTATGATCAATGAAACTAAGAGTCATTCTTACATTGTAAATCATGTATGACTATTCGTTTCTGATACAATAGAATCTGGAGTTCTGCATCTATCTTCTGAGTGTTCTCCTGCTCTTCTTTGTGTTTTGAAATATTTTCTTTGAGAGCTTGCAATTTTAAATGTATGTTTGTGAAAATACTCAGAACTTACATTTAAGGTTTTTACTGTGGATTTGATCAAATTACTGTGGTATTTACATAGTGCATAATAGAAACAATTAGATCCTTTGGTAGATTAAATGAGGTATAGATTAGATCTTTCTAACTTTTCCCAACCCATCTGAAATATTTAGCTGAAAACGTAGAAATCTAAAGGAAATTGTCTCGAATTTGAAGAAGCATGTATAACAGAGCTATAAGTAGACAGTTTTCATAAATAGATAAAGAAGAAAGCTGCAAAAATTCAAGAAAACCCTCTGAAACTTACAGCACAGTATCACTTTTATGCAAATGAACAGAATACTTGTTGAAATCTATGACCTTTTTGCATATTCTTAGTCCAGTAAGCCACCAAACAAACCTAAACTACGTAAGGCCCCTTGAACATTACAGCTTCACATTGACCAACTGAACTTGACCAACCGAACCATTGTAGACTTGGGATTAGTTGAATCTCAAATGATTCCTTCTTATCTTTCAAGTATAGTTTCAGTTCATTTTATGTGAATTTTAACTTATTGTTATGATTGCATCAAAACAGTCATCAACAACTAGATTTACCTAGAAAACACAAGAAGGGAAAATCCACAGTGAGCAAGCTACTTGGGTCTATTGTCCAAATCTAGCCCGACAAATAAAGATAAAACATGATTACAATATTTATTATGGGCTATAACCCAAAGGAAGCTGTAACTCCTTGAAATATAATACAATGACACTTACAGAATGAGGCTACAATCTTTGGATATTACATTCAACATACCTTACTAAACAAACCACCTCCGCATCATTCACACACTTCACTTTGTCACAAAAGTTCACTTTCTCTGCTCAACAAATACTTCTACCTCCAACACACTTTCAAAAACATTCTCACATCTGGTCACACATCTTTGCACACTCTCACATAGTCATCCTTCCCTCAATAAACAAGATCCTTCAGATATACCTTCAGCAAATTAAAAAATCTTTCTCCCAAGTCAGCCAAGATGAAACATGCATGGCCACACCAAGTCAGCATCCAAAAGATGTAGAAAATCAATGCAATTCATGCCAAGTGATAATCAAGACCTATTCTTTATTATCACATTCTTCCAAGCTAGTGCACACTTCAAATCATCTAGAGGGAACATCAAAACACATGAAGTCAGCCCAGGAAACACTCATCCTTCTGTCCAATAGCTCTAGACCAAAAGCGGTACCAGAGGGACCAATTAACATCATGTTGATCATCACAGAAGCAATACAAGACTTACACAAACCTTCTCAACCAATTCTTTCTCTGAAATATATGTTCTTTTTGGCACAAACGGTCAGAAACTGAGCCTGGTATCATAAATGAACACTGAACATAGTCTTGAGGTAGAGCATTGAAAAAAAAACTTGTGGTGCACTTGAGCACCTAAATCCTGAATTAAATCATCCATATGAATATATGAACTTATCCTCCAAACATCAAAGCCAAAAGATAAACTGTCATGAAAGGTGGTGGCTTTTGCTTTCTCTTCCATACAACCCTAGTCAGCAGCAACATATGTCATTGTTCTACTAACCCTAGAGAACCTCTGTAACACACATTGGTAGTTGAATCTTGAATATTATAATCTTTATTGAATCTATAAATGATCATCTTTCAATCTGCAGGACCTCAAATTTAAAGGTAGAGAAATGTGGAGCATTTCCCAGATGCATCTTGACTGCATCAACTCTAAACAATTGTCTTCACTTTGTGAGCTCTAGAGTCTTCTGCATTAGTCTTCAAGCTCTAAAATTAGGAAAATATAATCTTCACCTATGTCTCTGACTAACTCCCCAATTGCAAGGTCATACCATCAAACATGGAGAAATGTGGAGCTTTCTCTCAAGATTATTCTATTCAAACTTTTGTGCATTGGACAACCTAAATTTTTCTTTCAAAACTAAAGCAATGTTTTTCCTTAGGAAATAAAGAATAAAATATTTACCACATCAGAGACTTCATTCTCATCTTCATACAAAAACAAACTCTTATCTTAAAGCAATAATCTTCATGCTAACACAGTCTTTGTCTGTACAACTTCAGGAGATATTGTTGACATCCATTATCGTACCCTTCTCACTACAACTTCTCTAATACATCTTCTTTTGTCTTCTTCTCTAATTACATTGCCACATAATTTATTCAACATTACCTCTTGTTCACTTTGCTTCTAGCCTTCTTCATTTTAGTATTGCTGACAACACACCTGAATCTCACACTGTTGACATCAATGACAACACAAGTGCAACAATCTCCCCCTTTGGCATTAATGGCAACACTTGACCTGATATGCAATTCTCTCCCCCCTTGACATCAAGGACAAAGGGCTAGTGGTCTTCTTTTGAATTGATTTTCCTTTTGTTCCCCTTGTCTTCTTTCTTCTTGATTTTTCTTTTACTGCTCCTCACCTGTTAGCTCCCCTTGATTGATCAAATATTGTAAGCCTTCAAAAAGTTCTTGCCTACCTACTCCCCTAAGAGGTAGCCATCATTAATCCAGGGATAAAAATATATCTTGAATTTCTCCCCTTGAAGAGATGCACCATCTATGCATATAGTTAGAAGGAGGGGCAAAAACCCCTAACTTATGTCTGAGATACTCAAAAGTATCTTTAGAAAGTGCCTTGGTGAAGATATCCGCAACTTGATCATTTATAGGCACATACTCCAATTTGACTTCTTGATCTGCAACCTTCTCTCTCAAAAGATGGTACTTGATAGACATGTGCTTAGTTCTAGAATGCATCACTAGATTCTTTGAAATATTGATAGTGCTTGTATTATCACAAATAATAGGAATAGGCTCATCATGTACAACCTTGATATCCTTCAATGTTTGGTTCATCCACAACACTTGAGTACAACAAGATGCTGCAATAATATATTTTTCTTCTATGGTTGATAGGGACACTAAATCTTGCTTCTTGCTAATCCATGAGACCAGTTTGTCTCCCAAAAAGAAAGCCCCTCCATTGGTACTTCTCCTATCATCAACACTACCAGCCCAATCTGCATCAGTATAAGCACTCAAAGAAAAGTCATTGCCCTTTTGATACCACAATCCATATTCCAGAGTGCTCTTCAAGTATCTAAATATTCTCTTGACTTCCTTCACATGTGTTTCCTTAGGATCAACTTGAAATATTGCAACCAAATAGACAACTTGCATAATGTCAGGCCTTGATGTTGTTAGGTATAGTAGGCCCCCAATCATAGATCTATATTGAGTCTAATCGGCATCAGGTGACTCATCATTTTTACTCAAGTGGCAATCAATTGCCATAGGAGTACTCACAGGTTTGCAATCTTCCATTCCAAACTTTTTCAACATTTCCTTAACATACTTTGCTTGAGATATAAAGATGCCATCATTTGATTGAGAAATTTGGAGTCTATTGGGTGAATATTTTATCGTCAACTAACTGAAGACAAAATGGTTATATCAACCATAGTACAATGAGATTAAATCTCTCCTTTCAGAAATGGGAGGGTCCCTTCTTATTGCTAACTAAATCAACTAGTAATTAAACTATGCTTATGTACACTACAATTATCCATGAGGGTGTCTCCATTAGTATATTTTCTTCTTTCAGAATAAGGGAAACAAATTACAATAATGACCTTGATGATTATAGCAAGTAATAAACTAAATAACACCAGTTGGAGCAATAATAGCTGATACAAAATTCTGTTAGACATAATAATAACAAGAATGATACTAGCAAATGATAACAAATGGAAAATCCACAAAAGCCCAAAGTTCTCTACCACTTTCCATGATAGTTCCAAAGGTAACAAAATGATATGTGTTGTAGCCCAAAGTCTCTCAATGCATATCACAGTAAGATTACATGAATAATGGAAATAACCTCTAGCTCCAAGACTCCAAGTTATTCTCCAAAGATGGTTTCGAAGGTAACAAGTGCAACGAGTTGTAGCTCAAAGTCTATCAACTAACAATGCTATAGATTCACAAGAATATAGCAAACAATTGCGGCAAAAAGTCTACAAGTTCTCAACCAAATTCATACACATTACATATAACTCCAAATGCAATATGATAACACAAAGTTTATCAATACCAAATCTAATTTTCCCTTCAATAATGAAATGATACGTTACTCATAAACCAACTTCAAGATAATATGACAAGAGAGACATAAGAACACTCTTTCATACAGCAAACGTGCTCCAGAACAAAGATTGGAGAAAATCTTCTTCTTTTATTAATAAATTTTTGATATGCACATTCAACACAAAGATTCAAGTATTTTTCTCAAAATGGGCAGTTGCTCACTTCAAAAGATTAAAGGTTCTTTATACAAAAGAATTCCCTCATATTTATAGAGGAGAGTTGAGAGCTAATCTAGGAAAAGTAAACCTAAATTTGACTTATTCAACAAAAGAGTCCAGATTTTAAGACTTCTCTATTTTTACATGTAATTACACTTTTGAAAATAACATGTAAAAATATCTGGAACAAATTACATAAAGCATGAAACTAATGAAATTAAAACTAAGGCACATTTATCTTTCTCCACCTTCCTCCATAAAATATTCATACTTCATAAATGCTTGAACTTCATCATTATCTGGTCCTGAAGTATGTTTGGAGATAGCAAGGGCTCTTGTGATTGAATCCTGAATAGTGTTACAAGCTTTCTCATTCCTTCCCAAGAACACTTTGAGGTTGTCCAAGGTTAACTGAATATCCAACAACTTGTACATTGAAACCAATGAAAAGGCTTGATCTTTAAACTCTTTCTGGATCATGTTGTTGAATTTCTGGATCACTACATCTAAGGAAAGAAACTTGTAGTTGTCATCAAGTAACTTACAAGGAAATTCTTCAATCTTGTTTACAAGATTCAAATCGTTGTCTTCACTGACTTCTCGAGCACTTTGCAAGTCTTTGATCAATTCCTTGATAACACTCACTTTGTGTATCATGGTTTCTTTGACCTCTACAAACATTTCTCTATTGGGAATGATCTCAATTTCCACCAATGTGCCCAATTTGAGCTTGTTTATTTTGGTCCAAGTTTTCAAACTATCTTCTATATCTTGTTGTTCTTGAGAGAAAGTATCAGCAACTTTGTCTAACTTTGATCTTATGCTTTCCATTTATTCCATTTTCTCCATAGAGGTTCTTAATAGTTGCGATCCTTGTGCAATCATTCAGCCTAGGAACTCACCAATTACCCTACCCCTTGTATGAACTATTTCCACCTTTTGAAATATTGGATCCTCAATGGTTATGGCCATAGGCTCAATTGTCAATGAAGATAGAGTAATCTTCTAGAGTATGGAAGTTAACTGTTATGCCTTGGCTTTATATTGATCCTTCACCTTTTTTACTTCATCAAATTTTTGAATGAGAGAATTCGATGTAGATTGAGCATCTGCCTAGTAGTTTCATGAGTTATCTTAGCTAACTCAACTCTTGCAATGGAATAATCAGTGATGTCCACCTCTTCTATAGTTTTATCAAGAGGAGGCTGAGCTACTTCTGCATACTTGTAACCTTCTTTCTCAAAGAACCTGGAAAGAGTCTTTGGCTTTTTCTTAATTTTTGCCTTTGCAGGTGTCAACTACTCAAAATCAAATTCATATGGAGAGATGACTTTCTTTTTCCTCTTAGGTGTCTGAGATGAAAGACAAGGTGGAAGTGTAGATGAAATTTTTTCTAGACCGGCAGCCATGGTTTGAGTAGAAGGAGCTACACTCACAAAAGTTGATGTCACAATGGGTGAAGTGTTAGTCAAAATAGCACCAGGAATATCTACACTTGAAAGTTACACAAACCTAGTCATGAGTTGCTCTAAGTCTGATTGAGAATGTATGTCAAAAGAAGGTGATGACAAACTTGGCAAAGATGGGGAAGAACCAAAAACATTTTCCAAACCCTATTTAGGACTATCAAATATCGACTTAGAGGACGGGGATGAATGAATGGATTGAATTGACCCAGTGAAAGGAACATGAATAGTGTCAACATAAATGATTGTGATAGTAGGAATGATAGTCGAAGAAGAAATAGGTGGTTCATCTAAAATGTTCTCATGAGGTGACATTTATGATTCCTCATGTTGTCCTTCCTCTTCTTGCCTTTCATCCCAAACAAATTCATCTTACCCTTCAGTGGATGGCCCTTCTACAGTGGTTTTAGCTTTTTCACCTTTTGAAACAAACTTGATCTTTGGCTTGGCAGACTTATTGGAACTTGGCACATTACTCTTGTTCTTCATCCTTATCTCAGATTTCTTACCTGTAGGATCTTGAGACTCCTCTTCCAATCCAATTACAAAGCGTTTCAAATGAATCCCCTTTTCCTCTAACCATACATTTGTGTTAGCTAGAATTGGTTCAAACCTTTCTTTGATGGAAGTTACCTCTTTCTTTGACCACTGAATTGTTGGTAGAGGAGAGTCTGCAACATTGTTCCTTACATAAGTAGGATCTACGATGTTACCATCATCTTCCATTCCTTTAGGAATATCCACTAGATCAAGTTCTTCAATTTGCTTTAAGGTCAATCTACAATAATCCAGCTTTATTATATTCTCCTCTATCCTACAATCTTCCCACACATCTATTGGATCTAGGGCATACAACTGAGAGGGGGGGGTGAATCAGTTGTATAAAACTTCTTGTTCTTTCAAACACTTGATTCTTTGTTGTTAGTTAGCAGCATATCAATTGATCATTCATGAAAGCATAATACATAAACACAAGAGCAGATAAGCATCAACACATTGAACACCACAATTTTGACGTGGAAAACCCGGTTAAGGGAAAAACCACAGGGTGATTAACCCAAGAATTATTCTCTGTTAGAAGAATAAAGAAAAATGAATGGCACATGCCAATTAGGGCTCACTGCCCGAGCACACTGCTCACAAAGAGGCCCACTGCCTACAAGGAGACACACTGTCTACAAAGTGATAAAAATCACAGTCTTGAACTGGAGAATGACATCTCTACTATGTCCGGATCAGTTCCAATTAAGCCCAAAAACCTCTGTTCTGCCTTTCACACTTCTCTTCGCTATGCCACACTCATCCACACACACCACACCTCGAAATGAACTCACAGACCGTTATTTATACAAGACATCGACTTAGGATCAAACATCTAAGTCGGCAAACAATCATAAGAGTATCCGCAAGATGAATAACACATCCGGTCGGCCACCACAAGAACATTCGCAGGATGAACAACTCATCCGGTTGGCTAAACAGAGCAAGAACTTCATCTGGAAGAATAACTTCAATTCCGGGCTCTACTATCAATGCAGATCAACAACACAACCTCAACATGATCCAGAAAACTTCACAAGCCTGCCTGAATGTCCGGATACATCCGCACTTCCTTTACTTGCTGGAATCTCTTGTCTTCCTCATCCGGAACTTCAAGAACACAGTCTGTCGCCACTGTAGAAGGTACTTCCGGACCTTCAAATCATACATTATCAATGCGGACCAATAATACAATCTCAACATGATCCAAGAACTTTCACAAGCCTGTCTGAATGACCAGGTACGTCCGCATTTCCTTTACTTACTGAAATCTCTTATCCTCCTTATCCGGAACTTCAAGAACACAGTCTGTCGCCACTGTCATAATGCAAGAGGTACTTCCGGACCTCCAAATCATACACAACTCAAGATGGCACATCACAAGGACATCCCAAATACTCTTTCCAATCTGCAGATTAGGATTGTACAATTCCGGACCTCACCGGACCTTTCTGTGATCCTCTATCACCTCTAAGCACTTGCCGGAACCGGTTCCACACAGACAGCCATAACTTCTTCAGGTCTTCATGCGGACCTCTGAAAACTTGACTGAAGCATCTCAAGACTCATATCTGCAAACCCTTTAATCCGCATCCTCTGGTTCTCAACCTATCCAATATATTTGCCTTCTTCTCATCACTGTTCTTCACTATTCCTGACTGAGGGTAATTTTCTCAATATCCTCAACACACAGCTCATCCAATCCTTCTTGTCGATGTAATATGAGTATGTTGACATCAATGACAACACTTGTTCACCTCATACTTGCAACAATCTCCCCCTTTGTCATTGATGGCAACATGTGATGTGAAAAACCATCAAGACAAGAACTTCTCCTTTCTGTCACAGCTCCCCCTATCAACAACAACTTTTTACATGTCTTCTCTCCCCCTTTGATCATTAACCACTTATTTTTCACATGTCTTCTCTCCCCCTTTGACATCAATGGCAAAGGGCTCATACTTGCAATTCTAATACATCAGAATCATACCAGCTGCTCCCCCTTAGTAGCAGCTCCCCATCATCAATCCGGAACACAAGATATGACTGTAATATCCACTGGACTGATGCACATCAGTGCATCTTAGTTTATCACCGGAGGGGCCATGACCCCTAACTTCTCCCGGAGATATTCAAAAGAGTCCTTGGGAAGAGGTTTTGTAAAGATATCTGCAATCTAATCCTTGGAGGGAACATACTCCAATCTGACTTCTTCCTTGTTTACTTGTTCTCTCAAAAAGTGAAATTTGATAGATATGTGCTTAGTCTTAGAGTGCAATACCGGATTCTTAGAAATATTAATTGCACTTGAATTATCACAGAAAATTGTGATAGGCTCCTCATATTCAACTTTGATGTCTCTTAGCATCTGCTTCATCCATAAGATTTGAGTGCAACTACCTGCTGCTGCAATGTATTCTGCTTCAGTTGTAGATAGAGATATTGCATCTTGTTTCTTGCTTAGCCAAGAAACCAATCTCTTCCCCAAAAAGAATGCTCCACCACTAGTGCTCTTCCGGTCATCCACATCTCCTGCCCAATCTGCATCTGTGTAGGCATGAAGAGAGAAATCCGGATCTCTAGGGTACCATAGACCATACTCAACTGTTCCTTTCAAGTACCTAAAAATTCTTTTGATTGCCATAACATGAGATTCTCTAGGATCAGCCTGGAATCTTGCCACAAGACCAACAGCCTACATTATATCTGGTCTAGTTTGAGTGAGATACAACAATCCACCAATCATTGATCTTTATTTTGTCTGATCTACCTTTGGAGAGTCATCATCTTTGCTTAACTTACATCCGATTGCCATAGGAGTGTTCATAGGTTTTGAGTCTTCCATACCAAATTTCCTTAACAATTCTTTCACATATTTGGTCTGAGAAATGAAGATCCCTTCTTTTGTTTGAGTAATTTGCAGACCCAAGAAGAAATTCATTTCACCAAGCATAGACATTTCAAACTCACTTTTCATCTGATTTGCAAAGGTTTTGCACATACTATCTCTTCCTCCAAAAATGATATCATCCACAAACACTTCAACAATCAATATGTTTTCATGATCAATTTTGAAATATAAGTTACTGTCAGCAGTACCTTTGTTGAATCCAATCTGCACAAGTTGCTTATCCAACCTTTCATACCATGCTCTTGGGGCTTGCTTCAATCCATACAAAGCTTTCAACTTGCAGACCATATCATCATTATCAGACAATTGAAATCCATCCAGTTGTTCAATGTAGACTTCTTCTTCCAGATCACCATTTAGGAAGGCAGATTTGACATCCATCTGATATACCTTGAAGTCTTTGAAGGCAGCAAATGCAAGAAGTAATCTGACTGCTTCAATTCTTGCCACCGGAGCAAAAGTCTCTTCAAAGTCAATTCCTTCTATTTGAGAATAGCCTTTGCAGACCAATCTAGCTTTGTTTCTGATTACTTCACCAGCTTCATTTAATTTGTTCCGGAAGACCCACTTGGTTCCAATTACATTCCTGTCTCTAGGTCTGGGAACAAGATCCCAAGTATGATTTTTCTCAATTTGCATCAATTCATCTTCCATTGCTTTGGTCCAGTTTTCATCATTGCAGGCTTCATTTATTGTTTTAGGTTCAATCTTTGAAATCAGACAACATTCATCCTGATTTTGAGCAACATTCCTTCTATTTTGTACACCTTTGCTTTTGTCACCTATGATCTGATCTTCAGAGTGGTTCAGTCTTACATACCTTGGAATTTTGGGAGTATCCTGCACTGCTGCTTCTTGATCAGGCTCATTCAAACCTGTCTCTTCTTCCTGATTTACCGGATCAGGCTGACTCTGTCTCACTGGAGAGGATTGAGGTCCTTGAACACTGTCTTGGTCATCTTCATCAAACTCATAAAATCTTGAAGGCTTCTCAATTCCTTCATCAACTTTCACATTGGTGCTTTCTATCATCTTCCTCAATCTCTTATTGTAACACCGGTATGCTTTGCTTTGAGTGGAGTAACCCAAGAAAATTCCTTCATCACTTCTAGCATCAAACTTTCCTAGATCTTCATCTCTTTTAATATAACACTTGCTACCAAATACTCTGAAATATTTCACAGTAGGAGTGATGCCAAACCAGAGTTCATAGGGGGTCTTACCGGTGTTGTTTCTGATTTGAACTCGATTGAGAGTGTAGACTGCAGTGCTGATAGCTTCCTTCCAAAACATTTGAGGAACATTTGCTTCCAACATCATTGTCCTGGCAGCTTCCTGAATGGTCCGGTTCTTTCTCTCAACCACTCTATTCTACTGTGGAGTCCTAGGAGTAGACAACTGTCTCCTTATACCCTGCTTCTCACAAAAATCAATGAACTCACCAGATGTAAATTCACCACCTCTATCAGACCTTTGACACTTTAGTTTCAATCCGGTTTGATTCTCTACCATAGCTTTGAAGATCTTGAACTTCTCAAATGCTTCTAATTTTTCTTTTAGAAAGGTAACCCACATCATCCGGGAATGATCATCAATTAACAACATGAAATATCTATCACCTTGCAGACTCTTGATTCTTGTCGGACCACAGAGATCAGTATGTACTAATTCCAACAATCCGGTAGAAGACTGATCTTTGCTTTTGAAAGAGACTCTACTTTGTTTACCTAGCTGACATTCTTTGCACAAACTATTTGTAGGTTTCATCAATTTTGGAAGATCTCTTACGGCCTAAGTATTGCTTATCTTGATGATGTTATCAAAATTTACATGGCACATTCTTCTATGCCATAACCAACTCTGATCAATTTGAGCAAACAAACAACTCTTATTTGAACCAACCAGATGAAAGATATTACCTTTTGTCTGAGTACCGGATGCAATCTCTTACGGCCTGAGTATTGCTTATCTTGATGATGTTATCAAAATTTACATGGCACATTCTTCTATGCCATAACCAACTCTGATCAATTTGAGCAAACAAACAACTCTTATTTGAACCAACCAGATGAAAGATATTACCTTTTGTCTGAGTACCGGATGCAATCTCAGTTCTGGAGCTTGTAAAGATTCTGCATTTTCCATTTTTGAACCGGAGATCATAGCCTTTGTCCACTAACTGACCAACACTAAGAAGATTGTGCTTCAATCCTTCAACATACAGTACGTTACCTGTTTTGCTCTTTCCATCGAAGGAAATAGTTCCCCTGCCTCTGATTTTGCCAGCAGAATTGTCACCAAACTTTACCATTCCTCCTTCATACCTTTCCAAATTCAAGAACTTATTCTTGTCACCAGTCATATGGTGAGAACATCCACTATCAATAACCCAATCATCCTTTTCTTCCACTTGAGCAGCCAAAGCTTTTTCAACAACTTTGTGATTGACAGATTCAGAGAGTATTGAATCTTCTTCCTTGATGGCAATAAACACCCACTCATTTCCGGATTTGCTTCCTAGTTCTGATTCATCATCTGTTACTCCTTCATTGTCATCTTCTTCGTGAACATAATAGCAATTCTTTTGAAACCTTTGTCTGTTAGTATTAGACCTTGCAGATCTTTCCAGACATCTTGAAGCAAAATGACCAATCTTATTGCAGTTGAAACACTTAAAGGGTAGTTTTCCTTCATACTTACCGGATCCTCTTGGCAGTCTCTTTGCAATGAGGGCTTCAAGTTGAGCTGTTTCTGCTTCTTCTTCTTCCATGTCTCTTCTTGCTTGATCATACCATGACATTTTCCTTGATGAGTTTTCTCCCGGATCAAATCTCTGTTTGCCTTTCACATAGGCACTGGCTTTGAAAGCAAATTCAGTCTTGGGAGGATCATCTCCAAACTTGGTCATTTCAAATGCAATTAGTTTGCCAGCCAGTTGTTCTCTTGTGACAGTTGTGTGGGCTCTGAATTCATCAATGGCAGCAACCTTGATTTTGTAGGCAGCAGGAAGGGATCTTAGGATTTTGCAGACAATCTCATTTTCATCTAAAGTTCCACCAGCATTTCTGATTCCACATACCAGCTCATTCACTCTTGGCATAAAGGTAGTGATGTTTTCATCATCTCTCATTTTCAATCTTTCAAATTTCCCTTTCAGACTTTGCAACCTTGCACTTTTGACAAACTCATCTCCTTCATACAGAAGTTCTAGTTTAGTCAGGATCTCATATGCAGTTGGTAGGTCAATAACATTCGAGAGATCTGAGTCATTCAATGCGCTTAGTAGAGCTTCCTTGGTCCGCAGATTGTTTTCAGCTTCTGTGATTTCATTCAGAGTTGTCGGACCACCTTGTGGAGGTACATATGGTTTTGAAACCATAGCCAAGTATGCTTTTCCCATACATTCCAAGTGACACTTCATGCGACCTTTCCAGAGAGTGAAGTTGGTTCCATCGAACTTCGGACTATCCTTCTTGTATGACGACATCCTGGATCTCCTCAAGCGGTTAAGCTCCTATCAGAGGAACTCAGCTCTGATACCAATTGTTGGATCTAGGGCATACAACTGAGAGGGGGGGGTGAATCAGTTGTATAAAACTTCTTGTTCTTTCAAACACTTGATTCTTTGTTGTTAGTTAGCAGCATATCAATTGATCATTCATGAAAGCATAATACATAAACACAAGAGCAGATAAGCATCAACACATTGAACACCATGATTTTGACGTGGAAAACCCGGTTAAGGGAAAAACCACGGGGTGATTAACCCAAGAATTATTCTCTGTTAGAAGAATAAAGAAAAATGAATGGCACATGCCAATTAGGGCTCACTGCCCAAGCACACTGCTCACAAAGAGGCCCACTGCCTACAAGGAGACACACTGTCTACAAAGTGATAAAAATCACAGTCTTGAACTGGAGAATGACATCTCTACTATGTCCGGATCAGTTCCAATTAAGCCCAAAAACCTCTGTTCTGCCTTTTGCACTTCTCTTCGCTATGCCACACTCATCCACACACACCACACCTTGAAATGAACTCACAGACCGTTATTTATACAAGACATCGACTTAGGATCAAACATCTAAGTCGGCAAACAATCATAAGAGTATCCGCAAGATGAATAACACATCCGGTCGGCCACCACAAGAACATTCGCAGGATGAACAACTCATCCGGTCGGCTAAACAGAGCAAGAACTTCATCTGGAAGAATAACTTCAATTCTGGGCTCTACTATCAATGCGGATCAACAACACAACCTCAACACGATCCAGAAAACTTCACAAGCCTGC
Source organism: Cunninghamia lanceolata (assembly GCA_027924645.1). Classification (NCBI taxonomy): domain Eukaryota; kingdom Viridiplantae; phylum Streptophyta; class Pinopsida; order Cupressales; family Cupressaceae; genus Cunninghamia; species Cunninghamia lanceolata. Next base: position 10,598,891 of record BSBN01000421.1, on the reverse strand, counting down.
CTGAATGTCCGGATACATCCGCACTTCCTTTACTTGCTGGAATCTCTTGTCTTCCTCATCCAGAACTTCAAGAACACAGTCTGTCGCCACTGTAGAAGGTACTTCCGAACCTTCAAATCATACATTATCAATGCGGACCAATAACACAATCTCAACATGATCCAAGAACTTTCACAAGCCTATCTGAATGACCAGGTACGTCCGCATTTCCTTTACTTACTGAAATCTCTTATCCTCCTTATCTGGAACTTCAAGAACACAGTCTGTCGCCACTGTCATAATGCAAGAGGTACTTCCGGACCTCCAAATCATACACAACTCGAGATGGCACATCACAAGGACATCCCAAATACTCTTTCCAATCCGCAGATTAGGATTGTACAATTCCGGACCTCACCGGACCTTTCTGTGATCCTCTGTCACCTCTAAGCACTTGCCGGAACCGGTTCCACACAGACAGCCATAACTTCTTCAGGTCTTCATGCGGACCTCTAAAAACTTGACTGAAGCATCTCAAGACTCATATCTGCAAACGCTTTAATCTGCATCCTCTGGTTCTCAACCTATCCAATATATTTGCCTTCTTCTCATCACTGTTCTTCACTGTTCCTGACTGAGGGTAATTTTCTCAATATCCTCAACACACAGCTCATCCAATCCTTCTTGTCGATGTAATATGAGTATGTTGACATCAATGACAACACTTGTTCACCTCATACTTGCAACAACATCTTCAACTTTGTGCTCATGGGTTAGGGCTCTCTTTATTTTATCTTTCACTCCTTGATAATCAAAATTAGATCTTGTTTTGTAGTTCTTCATGGTGACCCATTGCATCTTAGATTCTATAGCCTTAGCTTTTGGGGATGTTGAGATAGAAACTTGAAACCTGTCTTTTTAGATTTTATTTGTTTTCCATGAATTGCTATTATCTGTCTGCATAGCTCCATTAACACAATTTTGTCACTTGGATATCTTGGGAGCATGTATGGATATCCCATGAAACAAACAACTCTTGAATAGGTAAATGTAGGAAACTGTAGATATAAACAACCATATTTGTTCACTATTGACCATGATTCATCAGAAACCCTTTTCTTTTCCAATTCAAGATCAAACATACACAAGAAAGGAGAAAAGAAAGCATCATTAACTCTTCTAAAATGATGAATACCTCCTGTTGGGACCTCCAAATTTTGGCTAAATTTGAAGTGTCCATGATGAAAAAATTGATTGCAACACTCAGAAATACACTTGTGAAATCTATCCCAGTAGCCTACTTTGGAGGATCATAATTTGAAGCCTGTTTGCTTTTATGTCAAATCATTTGGTGAGCACATCAATTTTTCATATGTAAGTATGTATGTTTGATTTCATCTTCTTATGATCACATTTAACAGGGTTTTAAAGCACCAAGTTGGAGGGTTCTGGAAGAGTTTGTTGTCCCCACATTATTACATTTACTAGAGTGGTCAACTTTGGAGGTTAATATTTATGATTTAGATGATTTTCATGACAAAACAATTGGTGCTTGAAATTTTCCCCATGTTAATGTGCTTCTATGTCCATTTTCAAATCCCCAACATCTCATTTGATATTTTTCATATGTAATGTCCCCTTCTAGCAAGCCAAAATTTTCACTCCCTTGCAAACAATTTCAACTTACCAAAATAGAACATTAGTATTCCATTTCTCATTTTCTTTTAATCTTGATGATAATCATAAACATAACCATATACTATTTGCCATTTCATAAATTCATTTTTCCATACATCATGATTCTCCTCGGGTGAGATAATCCTTAGGCCTCTTATTAACCTCACCTTCCACCTTGTGAGAGAAGATTCGTTAGGTAGGTGATGTCATCTCAATCCTATGGGTCCATTAATATTAATCCTTAGTCTGTCAACCAATGCCCATAATTCCTTAGTTCATCAACTAAGGCCTATAATTCCTTAGTTCGTCAACTAAGGCCCATTCCTTCGATACTTAAATCTAAGGTCCATAGTAATATCCTTGATTCGTCAATCAAGGCCCATACTATCTACCCCACCTTCTTAGTGTTAGGTGGTTAATTAGGAAGTCTCATATCTACCCTTAGGAATTCATGCCTTTATTAATCTTTAGGTTTTACCCTAAAGCCTTCATTAATCCTTAAGTTTTATCCTAGAGCCTTCTCCTTAGGTTTTACCCTAAGGCCTTAATTAATCTTCATCTATACATATACATACTTGTTATCTCTCATACATCATTTATTAACAACTTATGAATTCAAATCATACAAGATACATATTTAAAATATAAATTTCAGACATAAATGTATCTATCACATATATCAATTTCTACTTAATAACCTTATTATTTATATCTTTCAAGTTATAAATTGAACAAGTAATTATAAATTATTACAAATCATAAATTGAATAAGTAAATATAAATACTTACTTACCTGCTTTACCTGGGATTCCTTACCTATGCTGCGGTAATATTGTATTGCTGTTATAAAATGCAGATCTAAATATATGTATTTATCCCATACTCTTTTTATATTTTCTCCCCATGATCCTTTTCCTTCTTGGCTGCCCTCGTGTCTTCCTTGTGATATTTTCTTGCTGTGTCTTTGATGAATTCAAATGATGTTTCTTCTTTATTGCCTTTATTGAATTCACAGTTGTTTATTTATTTCTTTTTTTATTACTTCCTTCTTTTGATGATCATTTCCTTCTATCTCACAACCTTTATTTATTTCCCTTTCAAGGGATATGTTCGAAGAGGTATGTCTCTTATTATTTTTATTACTTTATATTAATTCCCTTTTGTGGTAAAACTAGTTCTAACCATACATAACTCCCTTATCATAAGAGGATAGGTTAAAAGATGTTTATTATTATTTATTTACCTTATTTGTATTTATATTATATCATTATAATAAATGATATATTATTTATATTTATATTAAATATAAGATAATAATAATAATAATATTTATATTTATATTATTAGATATATTTATAATATATTATTTATTAATGTGTTGCACTTATAAATATCTTCCTTCGACCTCCCCTTAATCTTTTTAAAGTACATTATTTATATTATATATATAGTATAAATAAATACTTTTGTTATTAAGTATGGGAGTTCTTTTATTTTATTTTATTTCCAAGCATATAATATGGTGGGATAATGTTTGTCTTATTAGACTTTTATTTTTATATGATTTTATTTTGAATTTAACCTTTTGTTTAACCGTATTACTTTGTCTTATTCTAAATTACTTTACTTTCTAACTTTAATAGGTAAGACTTCATAATATTTATTTTTATATATAATAATATATCTTATTAATTACTCACATAAATATTATATTAAAATATTTATATTTATAATATATCTAGTTAATTAAAATATAAATATATATATATTTCATATATTTTATAATATTTAAATTATATTAAATTAATAATATTATTTATTAAATAATACATATTAATAATATATTTTAAATAAATATATTATATATTTAGTTTATATAAGGCTAACTTATTATTTAAATAAACAATTCAATTATAAATCATTATAGGGACATGACAACCCTCCCCACTCAAGATTGCTTGTCCTCAAATAATTATAATTAGGTATCCTAAAGTAATATTTAATAACATTATATTTTATTAGGTTTCCTTATATAAAATAAGGTTTCACTCACCAATAATATAAAATAACCTCTAGAAAATGTAACAAATTAATATAGCTAATAAAATATAGTGCTATAAATAATATAGGGGCCTAAAATAATAATTTATAAAGTTGGGTTTACCCTTTTAAATTTTTAGCACTAAATTTGCATAAAGGTATTTCTATTTATTTAATTATCAAAAATGTTTTAATGACTACTAATATTATTTTAATGCCATGATTAACCAATAGCATCAAATGAACAATACAAACCAAATAACCAAATGTCTAACATACCTAACACAACCAAAGTGAAAATGGAGGGGCACTACATCATATATCAAAAGCAAATATAGTTTGTAAGATCTATAGTCTGCATAGTGTTATATTTGTCATGGATGCCTTCTATATGGATCAATATTTCATATATGGGTGATAGTCAAGATGGGTGGATTAGTTCTTGTGATTCGTTTAATGTTCATATACCCATGTGTGTATTTGTGGAGCCTCAATCTTTAAATTGATATTTTTTCAAGGTCAAAAGCAAATGGAGTTTTCACATTTTTGATGTCTACATTTTCAAAAGGTTTCAAAAGGGTCACTTTTGACTTTTAATACTTTGTGAATGAAGTGAAATGGTGAAAATAGCTTCTACACATGTGTTCATTGGGCCTTAAGGAACTAATTTCTCTAGTGGCAGCCTCCCAGGAGAAGATCTAGTATTTTTTCGAGGTGGTGATTTGGTGAGCTCCAGTTGGTTTTTTGACAGGTGTAGTTTTAGAAACAACCAGGTGAGCTACTTTGAGCATTAATATCTTGCAATTTTGATGGAATTGTTCAAATCCATGTGACCGAACTTGCTCCTATATCATTAGTCAACATGTCAGTACATTTTCGTGGCTTTGGGAGAATGTTTGATTAGTTTTCTAGGGTGATTTTGGAGGCTACCTGACTTGTTCTGGTCACAATGCAAAATGCCAAAAATCAAATCCTGATGATTACCCACTTCAATTGTTCACCCCAAATGTACACAAAGGCAATCTCAGGTCAATTAAGGACAAAAATTGTTTTAGAATGCAATTTTTTTAGTCAGGCCCATAAGGGGACTCGACATGTGTCACACAATTATTGTTGGTGAGGCTTATAACAGAGTTCAGAAATACTTTTCTAATTCCAATTTTCTTCTTGCAATTGTTGATATTGGAAGAGGGAATTCTATGAATAAAATGGCTTAACAAATGAATTTCTTGGGTCTTCAGATATTTAAAGGTAATTTCTCCTTATGGAGAAATGACATGGGTAAAGAGAGTTGCCGCTTAATCTCCAATAGATGCAGCCCTTCCACCACCAACACCTCAAATACATTTTGTGCCATATTTGATGGAGGCTATAGGGAGAAAAAGGCAAAGGACATTGAAATTCCAAATATAAACTAGGGAGTTTTTGAACTAATGATGAGATTTATTTACACACACACGATTGATGTAATGGTAGATATAGCACATGATCTCCTTTGAACTGCTGATCAGTATCTTTTATAAGGATTTAAACTATTATGTGAATGTGCAAATGCATAGGGCCTTAGCATGGAAGATTTTACAAATGTACACGATATTACTAAGGCTTACCATGCAACTTCACTAAGAAATACTTGTGTTTCATATTTTCTTGAGCAACATGTCTAAGAATTGGGGATATGACAAATTACATATAGAAACAAATGCAGTATCAGGTCTGGGGAAGTATTGAACTTTGGACATGGCCTCTCGTCTAATGAATAGACCATCCAATTTCCTCCATTCATCATCTCCTTATATTTGTCTTTCTCATTTCCTTGTTTGGTGGAGTCTTTGTTATTTTGTAGCCATGTCTTCTTCTTCACTCACGCTTTCATTTACTCTGCCCGCTCATTGTAGGCATGTGGATTTTAGATAGAAGCGCTCTAGCATTGCATTTTGTTTTTTTGGCAAGATTCAAACCCCGGCTCTACTCAACACAAGGACTATTATAAATTATAATGAGAGATTGCAAAGACATGCAATCCACCACAAACTATGTTCCTGCTACTTCCAGGAATGTGTTATCTAGCAATAAGTAGGCTTCACTCAATACAAAGATTGAAAATCTTGAAACTCTTAGCTACCAAGCTCTGGACATTGTGGCAATGAGGTTGAATAGGGTAGATCCACCTAAGAAAGGAGCTCATTGAAGAGGGAATCTTCAATGTGAAACAACATTTCCCACAACCCCGCAAGTCCCATGTACAAAACCTACAAACCAACACGGTGGAGAGGGAGTTGAAAATGTTAACATGAAGCCTTCCCGCATCCCCATAGAGGCTAGATGGAGAAATCTAAAAATGGTGCGGTGTTGTGGTAAAAGATTTGTTAGCAGTGAGCTACCCCCTTGTCAGTGAGGCATTCAACGCTGACCTTGGGATTCATGACATGGCAGTGAGCCTCCCATGGCTATGGGTTAAGTCTGGCATTTGTAGCGAGCATTGATAGCTCGAGCTTTTGGTGCAATGGCAAACGATTCCAACAATTGGTATCAGAGCAATGAGTCACGGGTTCGGATCCCTTCGGTTGCGTTGAGGGGGGGATTGTTGGCAGTGAGTTGCCCCCTTGTCAGTGAGGTGTTCAACGCTGACCTTGGGATTCGTGACATGGCAATGAGCCTCCCGTGGATCTGGGTTAAGTCTGGCATTTGTAGCGAGTGTTGATAGCTCGAGCTTTTGGCGCAATGGCAAACGATTCCAACAAGATTAACTTTCCCGCACCCCCACAGAGTCAAATCTATTATACCTAAATTATGTGCGGTATCGCAGTGAATTTTATAAATCTCCCACATTCATGAAAAAAGTAAAATGAAAAAATAAAAAATAAGTGCGGGGGTGCGTTGGAGATATAAAACAATGAAGTAAAAAAATAAAATATATTGCACATATTATGTGGTGAATAAAATTTGTGGAGTGGGTAATTATTTCTTACCCAAAGGATATGTTTACCACATTGGGTGAAAATACATAAAGGTGAATGTGAAATTGCCGGAAAGAGAGGGACAATGTATTATTGGCAAAATTATTTTCACGGGGATGCAAAGCAAAAGAGAAATAAAATTAAATATTTTTGGTTGCAAAATATAATGAAAAGATGAATGGATGGGTAGTTGAAAATTTATTTTGGAATGTGAATGGTTTGAAGCTTGTTACTTCCTTCATGCTTATAAGAAGGAAACCAAGACGGGTTAGAGGGGCTCTGGGAATTTGATTTTGGAAAAGCAAGACATTGTAAAGGCCCATTTTTTGAAGCACAGTAATGGAATGACTGCATTAATCTGGTGCCTAATTTCTGGTGTCAATTGTTTGTTGAGTTTATTTATAAAATTTTATCTGGTTGTCTCCAATTTAGTTTTCTTTGTTATTCAAATCAATATATCAAGTATATGTTTGATTTGTCAAAATATATTCTTGTTTGGTGTGTTTTATTTACTCGGTTTCTTTAAGAAAGAACTAAATTCCTCTAAGTAATTCATAGTAGCCTGGAGAATTAATTTGGATCAATAAGAAGAACTAGATAATTGATATTTTTGCATGTTTATGCCAGTCATAAACACTTTAATGCTAAACAATTTGAGTTGTAGCTAGGAGGAAGACACATATTTCTCAAAAATTTTGACTCTGCTACCCAATGGAGGAAAAGGCATTGATTAGTCAACCTCCAAAATCATTCCTTTTATAATATCCTCAATATAATTTTGATTTTCTATTGTAGAAGTAGGAGAATAGTTAAATTAGAATAATTGAATGAATCCATTTTTTAAATTTCATGTCAGTTTGAAATTGGGTGAAAAGGATGATTTAATTGACAAAATTACATGAAATTCATAATCTTCTTAACCTTCACCAACCAATTTTGAGGATTTTATATCTAGTGGTAAACACAAGGTAATACCCACCTAGACATAGTAGAGCCTGAAGTACAAGGAATTCCAATCATTTCAATTGATTCTATTCGTTGGCCAAATCAGTTGTTGAACCTGATCATAAAGCCTGGCATACTTTTAGGGTTTTGCAATCTATAGATTTGGGAACCAACAAAATGATTACTCTACTGGGGATGAATTGAATGAGAGATATGTTACAGTAGTGGTTAAGAGATATGAGAATGACTCTATTGTTGTGAAGACCTAGAAAATAAAATTTATTCCTCTTTGAAAAGAGGTGGCGACTATGTGAAAAAGAACCTGATGAGAGAATGACCCAACAATATTCACAACATAGGCCTAGGGAACAAACATCTTGAATGGATATGGAACAAAAATGAGTACAAGTTGAAAGGCTCAAGATGATAAGACAAAAAAAAGAATTGGAGCAAGAGCTGCTTCAGTTGAGGGTCTAGATTATTTCAAATGTACCACCGTATAGATCTGACTATAATCAACCTATTAGAGGTGCTTATCATTTTCCCCTTGGTCAAGGAGGAGTGAAAATTCAAAATTAGGGATATATTCAGCATGTGGGGTAGTATCAGTATCAACACCACTATCCAAATCAAAATATGCAAGGCAATATGAATCTTTGTGGAGGTGTTAACCAAAATATGCATCAAGGTATACACCAGCAATATCAACAACATGGATGTCAATATCAGCAATATCTACCTCATCAAGGACAAAATCCATTTGTAAGAAGACATCCCGAAACTATAATATTTCCATCTACTTTTGATCGGCCAATAGAGGAAACATGTGCTAGTGAAGTTTTCAATAATAATATTCCAGATTTGAATGAAGATGAAATTGTGGAAGGTCAACTCTTCACCTTCGAGGAGGACTATAATATTGAAGATGCTTTTGAGGACACACTACATGGGGAGCACATCAACAATGTATTAAGTGAAGGAGCAAGTCCACCTGGTAGCAAATGGGAAGCACATCCATTGATAGACACAATTGGTGAAGAAGAGGTATGTATGTATGAGAATGGTTTCCAAAGTTTTTCAAACCCATTGTATAATGAAATGATAGAAGAAACTGAAATGATATTTTACCTAGGTGTGTCAAAACATGATATTCATGTGTATTCAAATCCATTCTATAATGAAGATGAATATAATTCATGTGATCATAAGCATAGTTTTCACAATGATGAATGAACTCTTGAAGCAGATCAAGAGCCTATATTTATCCATGTTCAAGAGGGGATATGTAAATCAGAATTAGAAATCTTTGGCCCATATAAGAATTATATTGATGTGCATATCATGGATAATGTATGTTCAACATTGATTGGCTGAGATGTGCATGGTGATGATATGGGAAGATACAATGATGTGTTTCAGAAAGCCAATGGTGATGTTTGTTTTCAAGCTTATGGTGATAGTGCTTTTAGATTTACCCTGATGCAGTCAATAAATTAGGTATATGACAAAGGTAAATAGAGGCTTTTTTTCTGGTGCCCTTGTGCCATCAACTGTGGTGTGATTTTTTCAAATCATACCAATTCAGTGCAGAGGAGAGGTTGGACTCTAATGCCCAATGGATGAAACACTTGGTCTGCTCCCCAGAGATCTAAATTCTTGCTATGCCTGCAAGGGGAATACATTCCCAATTAGAGCCACTATTGGTAGCTCCAAATTTTGGCTAAATTTGAAGTGCCCATGATGAAAAAATTGATTGCAACACTCAGAAACACACTTGTGAAATCTATCCCAGTAGCCTACTTTGGAGGATCATAATTTGAAGCCTATTCACTTTTTTGCTAAATCACTTGGTGAGCACATTAATTTTTCATATGTAAGTATGTATGTTTGATTTCAGCTTCTTATGATAAGATTTGATAGGGTTTTGAAGCACCAAGTTGGAGGGTTTTGGAAGAGTTTGTTGTCCCCACATTATTACATTTGCCAGAGTGGTCAACTTTGGAGGTTAATATTTACAAGATGGATGATTGTCATGACAAACCAATTGGTTCTTGAAATTGTCCCCATGTTAAAGTGCTTCTATGTCCATTTTCAAAGCCCCAACATCTCGTTTGATATTTTTCATATATCAAAAGAAAATATAGTTTGTAAGATCTGCAATCTGCAGAGTGTTATATCTATTAGGGATGCCTTCTATATGGATCAATATTTCATATTTGGGTGATAGTCAAGATGGGTGGATTGGTTCTTGTGATTCTTTGACTATTCATATACCCCCGTGTGTATTTGTGGAGCCTCAATCTTCAAAATGATATTTTTCAAGGTCAAAAGCAAATAGAGTTTTCACATTTTTGATGCCTACATTTTCAGAAGGTTTCAAAAGGGTCACTTTTGACTTTTAATACTTTTTGAATGAAGTGAATTGGTGAAAATCCCTTCTGCACATGTGTTCATTGGGCTTTAACTATTACTGTGAAAAGTTACATTATCTATCTAGTTAGCTTTTAGCATGTGTAGGAGATTAATATTCACACTTGATTAAGTCCAACTTTGGGCTTCTTACCTTTTGTCTTGCCTCGTGGTGAAGACATGTGTACTCACCTTTGTGAGACACCTACTTCATGCAAATTTGCCACTTACTCAAACATCTATCATTTGAGTAGACAAGTGTTGCACCTTTGGAGGGTTGCTTAGTCATTATGTATGAGCTTCTCACTACCTCATGCTTGCCTACTTAAGCAAGTCTCCTATGTGCATTTAATTCATATTTTGGTAATCTAATTTGGCATATTGTGTAGAAAATAGCTTTGTGGTTTTATTCTTGCATGTTGATCCTTGCTTTTTCCAACATGGTATCAGAGCATTCCTTGCAAAATTCTGCCCGTCATAGCTAATCTTGCCCATAGCCAAGTCCAAAGATCCTTGTAGAGCTAGGATTTTTTGTCAAAAAAGCAATTTTTTTTAGAAAATCTGACTTTGGAAAAAGTTTCCTCTCAAAATTTTCATTTTTTTACTGAATTTGGTCGATTTGAGCAAATTTGTGGCCTCATGACCGCTCTGAGGCTTTTTGGTCTAGGGTTTCCTCATATCATAGTTTGCAGCTTGGGGCAAACCTTCTTCATCACCTACGTGTCCATCCCTAGTCGCCATAGGTTTGATATTTGTTGCAGAAATCATCCAAGTGAAATGGCCTGCATCAAATATTGAGGTCGAAGTCTTATTGCTAGTTGACTTTCATCTACCCAATTTAGGGCTTCCACATCTTTAGTTTCAAGATACAACATCAACAATTTGAGGTAGAGGTTTTTTGTTCTTTGCATACTCCACAGTCTGGTGTTTGTTTCGATGCCACCCTCACAGTCAAGGTCACCATCAAAGTCTTATATTACAGAGGTCAATGCTCTCTACCATTTGCCCACTACTTGAGGTGTTCAAATGTATTTCTGGTTGCTGTCAACAAAGGGTTGACCTCAATATTCTCTGAGATCTTCATGTGCTGGCTTTAATTTCATTAGCTGAGATCTTAAGGTACTGCCTATGTTTCATTAGCTGAGATCTTTCAGATTTGTTTGACACTCCAATGCCACTTTAGTCAGCATTCTATACACTTGTTCACGGTTTCTGTTGTTGATTTGGTTGTTGTGATGGTCGCTGATTTTTAGTTACAGCTGCTTTTCAATTATTATAGTGTAAGCATCTTTATAACATTTTATGTAACACTTGGTAAATGTAAAAGGTGACAACCCCACATCCTCATGAGCTTCAGCAGCCTTTTGTCATCATTTGTTTTGACTTAGTCAACGTCTCTTATAAGTAGTTGTCTTTGAAAAGGACAAGGTTCCTAGCACAACTATCAAGAGAAAGTTGAATTTTCTAAAACAATTTGCCTCAAAAGACCCTCATCTTGCATAAGTTTGTGCAAAGAGGGGCTTTTTTTCATTGTACTGTAACTTTCACCCATGGAGGAGAAATTGGGCATATTTATAGTTGATGTGAAGCTGGTTTAGGCATCAACAAAGTTGCATCGAGATGATTTGGGAATTATCCCATTTTTCTCAAAAACATTTCCCTCATTGTAAAGCAAGTTAAATAACTCAAAAAACAATTGTATCTTTTGCTTGGCAACTCAAAATTGAATGTCATTTTTTAGAAAGTGAATAGTTTTTTGAGAGTAATCTATTAGAAATGATTTCACACTATTGTTATAAAGTGCCATTCTTTGTTCCAATTAGACTTGTTTAATGCACTATCATTATAAAGTGCCAAAATTCAAGGGGGGATAAAAATATTGAGTCATAGGGAAGTTTATCAATCTACCAAATGATATTGGGATAACAATATTGAATTATGGGCAGTTCATAGAGTTGTGCCAAGAGCACTTCCATAGAGATATGTCAAGTACACTTCCACCACTACTTCATCATTCTTCAACATTTTTTCCCTGCAATGTATTGAGATATGTCAAGTACACTTCCATTGAGATGTGTCAACAACATTTCCACTACAACATCACTATCGCCTAATGCTACATGTGTATCCAGAGTTGATTCTTCGAGGACTTCCAGAGATACATCACAACAAAAGATTGATAACAATTCATTTGCTTCTACAGATTTTAGAGTCATTTCACATTAGGCTTCCACAAATCTTCAAAGCAGGACTTCACATTGGATTTGAATTGTAGCCATATGACATGCAATTGCATTCCACACATGGATCTTGCAAGTATTGCAAGACTATCACTTTTTAGTTGTATTGTGTCAAGTGCACTTCCATCGAGTTGTGTCTAGTACACTTTCTTTGTTTCTCTTTTTCAGAGGAAAGTTTTTTTCCACGGGGTTTTCTTTCTTTCTCCACTTTCTAAGAGATGCATTTGTACATGGGTACCTAATTAGGACTAGTTGCCAGGACCCATCATTGTTTCACTACTACCTAAGTTACACTTAAGGGGGGGTGTTAGTGTGAAAAGTTACATTATCTATCTAGTTAGCTTTTAGCATGTCTAGGAGATTAATATTCACACTTGATTAAGTCCAACTTTGGGCTTCTTATCTTTTTGTCTCACCTCATGTGGTGAAGACATGTGTACTCACCTTTGTGAGACATCTACTTCATGCAAACTTGCCACTTACTCAAACATGTGTCATTTGAGTAGACAAGTGTTGCACCTTTGGAGGGTTGCTCAGTCATTGTGTACAAGCTTCTCACTCCCTCATGCTTGCCTACTTAAGCAAGTCTCCTATGTATATTTCATTCATCTTTTGGCAATCTAATTTGGAATATTGTGTATAAAATAGCTTTGTGGTTTTATTCTTGCATGTTGATCCTTGCTTTTTCCAACTTTAATGAACTAATTTCTCTAGTGGTAGCCTCCTAGGAGAAGATCTAGTATTTTTTCAAGGCGGTGATTTGGTGAGCTCCAGTTGGTTTTTTGATAGGTGTAGTTTTAGAAATAGCTAGGTGAGCTAATTCGAGCATTAATATCTTACAATCTTGATGGAATTGTGCCAATCCATTTGAACGAACTTGCTCCCATATCATCAGTCAACATGTCAGTACATTTTGGTGGGTCTGGGAGAATGTTTGATCAATTTTCTAGGGTGATTTTGGAGGCTACCTAACTTATTCTCATCACAATGTAAAATGCTAGAAATCAAATCTTGATGATTACCTACTTCAATTTTTCACCCCAGATGCACACAGAGGTAGTCTCAGGTCAATTAAGGACAAAAATTGTTTCAGAATGAATTTTTTTTAGTCAGACCCATAAGGGGACCCGACATGTGTCACACAATTATTGTTGGTGAGGCTTATAATAGAGTTTAGAAATACTTTTCTAATTCTAATTTTCTTCTTGCAATTGTTGATGCTAGAAGAGGGCATTCTATGAATAAAATGGCCCAACAAATGATGTTCTTGGGTCTTCAGATATTTAAAGGTAATTTATCCTTATGGAGAAGTGACATGGGTAAAGAGAGTTGCCGCTCAATCTCCAATAGATGCAGCCCTTCCACCGCCAACACCTCAGACACATTTCGAGCCATATTTGATGGAGGCTATAGGGAGAAAGAGGCAAAGGACATTGAAATTCCAAATATAAACTAGAGAGTTTTTGAACTAATGATGAGATTTATTAACACACACACAGTCGATGTAACAGTAGATACAGCATAGGATCTCCTTCAGACTGCTAATCAGTATCTTTTATAAGGATTTAAACTTTTATGTGAATGTGCAAATGTACAGGGCCTCAACATGGAAGATTTTGCAAATGTATACAATCTTGCTAAGGCTTACTATGCAACTTCACTAAGACATACCTCTGTTTCATTATTTCTTGAGCAACATGTCTAGGAATCAGGGAAATGACAAATTACATACATAAATAAATACAGTATCAGGTCTGGGGAAGTATTAAACATTGGGTATGGCCTCTCATCTAATGAATAGACCATCCAATTTCCTCCATTCATCATCTCCTTCTATTTCTCTTTCTCATTTCCCTATTCGGTGGAGTCTCTGTCATTTTGTAGCCATGTCTTCTTCTTCACTCATGCTTTCATTTGCTTTGCCTGCTCATTGTAGGCCTGGGGATTTTAGATAGAAGCGCTCTAGCATTGCATTTCATTTTTTAGCAAGATTCAAACCCCGTCTCTACTCAACACAAGGACTGTTAGAAATTATAATGAGAGATCTCAAAGCCATGCAATTCACCACAAACTATGTTCTTGCTACTTCCAGGAATGTGTTATGTAGCAATAAGGAGGTTTTACTCAATACAAAGATTGGAAATCTTGAAACTCTTAGATACCAAGCCATGGACATTGTGGCGATGATGTTGAATAGGGTAGAGCCACCTAAGAAAGAAGCTCATTGAAGAGGTAATCTTCAATGTGAAACAACCTTTCCCGCAGCCCCGCAAGTGCCATGTACAAAACCTACAAACCGGTGCGGTGGAGCGGGAGTTGAAAATGTTAACTTGAAGCCTTCCCGCATCCCCGCAGAGGCTAGATGGAGAAATCTAATAATGGTGCGGTGTTGGGATAAAAGCTTAACTTTCCTACACCCTAGCAGAGTCAAAGCTATTAACCCTAAAGTATGTGCGGTATCACGGCGGATTTAATAACTCTCCTGCATTCCTGAAAAAAGTAAAATGAAAAAATAAAAAATAAGTGCTAGAGTGCAGTGGAGATATAAAACAATGAAGTAAAAAAATTAAATATATTGCACATATTATGTGGTGAATAAAATTTGTGGAGTGGGTAATTATTTCTTACCCAAAGGATATGTTTACCACATTGGGTGAAAATACATAAAGCTGAATGTGAAATTGCTGGCAAGAGAGGGACAATGTATTATTGGAAAAATTATTTTCACGAGGATGCAAAGCAAAAGAGAAATAAAATTAAATATTTTGGTTGCAAAATATAATGAAAAGATGAATGGATGGTTAGTTAAAAATCCATTTTGGAATGTGAATGGTCTGAATCTTGTTGCTTCCTTCATGCTTATAAGAAGGAAACCAAGATCGGTTAGAGGGGCTCTGGGAATTTGATTTTGGAAAACCAAGACATTGTGAAGGCCCATTTTTTGAAGCACAGTAATGGAACGACTACATTAATCTAGTGCCAATTTTTTGTTGAGTTTATTTATAAAATTTTATCTGGTTGTCTCTAATTTAGTTTTCTTTGATTATGTTTGATTTGTCAAAATATATTCCTATTTTGTGTGTTTTATTTACTGGGTTTCTTCAAGAAAGAACTAAATTCCTCTAAGTAATTCACAATAGCCTAGAGAATTCATTTGGATCAATAAGAAGAACCAGATAATTGATATTTTTGCATGTTTATGCTAGTCATAAACACTTTAATGTGAAACAATTTGAGTTGTAGCTAGGAGGAAGACAGATATTTCTCAGAATTTTTGACTCTGTTACCTAATGGAAGAAAAGGCATTGATCATTCAACCTCCAAAATCATTCCTTATATAATATCCTTAATATAGTTTTGATTTTCTGTTGTAGAAGTAGGAGTGGTGGTTAGAATAGTCAATTAGAATAATTGAATGAATCATTTTCAAATTTCATGCCAGTTTGAAATTGGGTGAAAAGGATGATTTAATTGACAAAATTACATGAAATTCATAATCTACTTAACCTTCACCAACCAGTTTTGAGGAGTTTATATTTAGTGGTGAACACAAGGTAATACCCACCTAGGCATAGCAGAGCCTAAAGTGCAGGGAATTCTAATCATTTCAATTGATTTTGTTCATTGACCAAATTAGTTACTAAACCTGATCATAAAGCCTCGCATACTTTTAGGGTTTTACAATCTATAGATTTGGGAACCAAAAAAATGGTGACTCTACTAGGGACAAATTGAAAGAGAGATATTTGTAATAGTAGTGAAGAGATATGAGAATGACTCTACTGTTGGGAAGACCTAGAAAATAAAATTCATTCCTCTTTGAAAAGAGGTGGTGACTGTTAAAAAACACTCTGAGAGGAATGGGGGTTTCTGGGAAACCCTCCATGTTCCTTCTTAGAGCCATAGAATTTCATCCCAAATTTGATACGTGGATTCATTTCCTATCCAGTCCATTGTTTTTCTTTTCCAACCTGGGATTAAATTAGGTCCATGTGATAATATTGGGTCTAATATAGTCTTGTTTTTATTTATACCTTATTGTATTATAGGTTAAATTTGAATTTAAAAATTGGAGGGGTATTACTCCACTCAGCCAACTTACTGATGTCTAGGTGGGGTGGATGTGTGCAATCCTTAAATTCTAGAAAGGCCTGGCTAGAATGAGCATTAATGGCTCAAATGATGACATTAAATGATGACAGTTATGGTATACTTGATGGACAAAAGAGGGAAAAGATTGATGGTGCAAAAATTAAAACCTTCAGTGAGATCACAGGTGCCGACAATGTCGCACCTACACCCAAAAAGGTGAGCTTCAAGGTATCCCAAGGTCATGTAAGTGGTGGAGCTTTCAAGGAGCAATCGGTGGATTCACTAGAGGAAAAAGTGGCAAAGAAAAGGGCGGAGTCAAGAATATGGATAAACCTTCTCCCCCTCCCTGGGAATTACTTTTATTCATAATGATGAAATGGTAATGGAAGTTAGGAAAGTGGAATGTAGACTGAGAAACACTACTATGTTTCTAGTATGTTTAAATCTGGAAAAGCTCCCCTGTAGGGCCTTCTTTGCCAGGTAGCTAGCCTCTATTTGGGGAAAAAAATTGGGTATCCAAGTAAATTTTTGTACGATGATTCAAAGAGGGTTGTTCGTTGTTTTCCTAAAAACCCATGTAATGCAACAAAAAGTATTAGATAGAAGGTTTTGGAATATTAGATAGTTGGTGTTTAAAGCACACCCCTGGTCCACTAATAACTTGAGGGAAGAAATATTATTCTACTCCACTCCTAGGTGGTTTGAGATAAAAGACATCCCAGAGGTGCTATGGAATTTTATCCCACAAATTTTGGGGCACCTGGGGGAAATTTTGAAAATTAATGAGGCTAAAATCACTCTGCCCCACTTGGATGCCAGAGTTCTAGTCTCTTTAAAACTAGGGGTTTTCATACTAGATAGGGTTGAGATTGAAGGTTTAGGAAGAAAAATCAGGTGCAATCTTGTCACGTTGGGTGGCCTTAATGCATTCTTTCTTTGCAAGTCTGATGGGCACAAAAAAAACCCGTCCAGTTCTTAATAAGGCCAAAACACGACCTGACATTTCCTGGTCCATCCTCAGGAAGTAGGAATCTAGGGGGTTGGATAGAGACCAAAATAACCTAGAGAAGGGCAGCAGTTATGGTCCCATTGATAGTATGAGTGATTCCTCTAGGAGGACCCCAAATAAAAATGTGGAGGTAAATCTTAAACCATTGGAAGAGGATGTTGATATTTTGGGTGTACAGAGGAAACTGAGCGATTTGAACTTGGAAGAAGGTGAAGTTGTAGGTGGACGGGTCAGAGGGGACAAGAGCTCTTCCCCCTCATTAGGGGTCAGGAACCATTTGGTTCTTCCTATGATGGTTGGTGATGTACTTGACTACCCCTCTGGTGGGTTGTAGTTTGTTAGTCTACCTTCTGGTGGCCCAGCTCCAATTACTGCGGCTCCTTGTTTGACAATCGATGATCTCCAATTTAATCCTCCTAAAGATGTGGGGAATGAGGATTCTATTCTAGTCAATAAATCATGTGATGTATTAGAGGAGGCTAAGAAAGATAGCGCTGGTAAAAAAATTTGAGGACTTAAAAAAAATGCTCAAGAACTAGCATTGGAAAAATTGAGATCCCATGAACATAGGCTGCAAAACAATACCAGTGAAGAGGCTTTAAAAATTAAATTGGGTGAGAAAGTGTTTATGTCAGAAAATGGGGAACCTAGCTTTGGGCTCCCTAACATAATGTATGTAGATGCCGCCCTAGCCATGTTTATAAAAAATGAGGAGGGATTAAGAAATTTGATTGCTTCCCTTATTCCTCCTATAATTGAGGAAAGGAAGAAAAGGAAATATGTGAGGAAGAACTCCTCAAATGTCAAAACTGAAAGCAAAAAAGAGGAAAAAGTACCTGAGTGTTTCAACAAGATTTGTAAAAAAAGAAACACAAACCCCCTACTGTTGAGCAAAAATGAATTGTTTCTCTTGGAACATTAGGGGACATGAATCCCCAGATAGGAAATATATAGTGAGAGATTTTTGTAATAAGAGAAAAGGACTGAACCTCCTAATTCTTTAGGAAGTGAAAGCAACACGATTTAATTTAGAAAACAACCTAAAATTTATCTGGAGAGAAGCAAAATTCTTCTGCACTAAGCACGAAAGAGGTAAAGGTGGTTTAGTAATTATGGTTGATAGGGTTTGGTCCAAATATATTGTTTAGAAGGGACACTCCCCATGCAACAAGTGTCTCTGGGTAATCTTCAATAAAGAGGGAAATGAATTTGGTGCCTTCTCGGTGTATGCTCCGAATGATTACCTTGGTAGAGTGAAGCTTTGGAAATGGATGGAAGAGAATCTACCTAGGGTGCCTTAGATTTTAGGAGGGGATTTCAACATGACTGAAAATAGGGAAGATAAAAAAGGGGGGCTCAAATGGAGTTGGAAAGGCAATGAGGCCTTTTTCTGGTCTAAACTAAGAAAACACTTAAGATTTTTGAGCCTCTAGAAGAAAAGAAGTGTGACAGTAAGGGAATCTAGTATACATGGTGCAACTGTCAAGAAGGAAAAAATATAATCTACTCAAGATTAGACATGTTTTATGTTGTTGAAGATAACTTCTTCTTTTTAAACAAAAAGGATGCTAACTGTGTGGAGGTGATACCCTCCACCCTCTCAAACCAGCACCCAATATAAGCCTTTGTAAGATGGAAAAACCAATAGTCAATTTGCAAGATCAGAAGGGATAACACCTTTAAGCTTAATTGCTCTTTGGTTCTTGACTCAGATTGCTCAGATGGAATTGTTATTCTGAGAAGCATAACCAAGTTCTTACATGCCAGTTCAACTAAAAGGTAATATTGGAATGCTCTAATAAGCAATTGTAAAATTTTATTCCAGACTATAGGTAAGAAGTATGTAAAAGATAATAGAAAGGAGGAAGCAATTGCTCCAAACTACCTTTTTGATCCTTGAAAAGGAATTGCAAATGAGACCTGATGATAACCAAGGATTAAAAAAACTAGGGGAAGAAAAACATAAATTAGGAAAATACCAGACTTTAAAGAATCAAGGAACTAGAATCAGAGCTAAGATAAATTGGTTAGCTGAAGGTGACAAAGGGACTAAATAGTTTTTAAATTTTCTAAAAGCAAAAAATGCAAGAGAGGACATTGGCCTTGTAGTTGAAGATAATGTGTGTTACAAAAATAATGAGGAAATCAAGGAAGTGTTTAGGCCTTTTTATCAGAAACTGTTCTTAACCCAAGATAACTCAAAAGAATACAAAGTGGCACAAGCATTTTGTAAGGCAATTTGCCCGAAAAGAATAATAGAGGATATGAGCAATATGTTAAAAAACTATTACTAAAGAAGACATCTCTAAAGTAATCAAGTCAATGGCAAATGGTACGTCGCCAAGCATTAATGGATTAATCCCGGTGGAGTTCTATAAAACTAATGAAAAATGGATTGTTGATGACCTGTTGGAATTATATAGTGAAGCAATCTCTGCCAGCTTCTTATGTGAAGAATTTAACAAAGGTGTGATTAAACTCTTACCTAAAGAAGGTGATAAAACAAGCTTAAGGAATTGGAGGCCAATTACCTTTCTTAATGTGTCCTATAAGATTATAGCCAAAATTTTAACAATGAGACTTACTGATATTCTTCTAGCCATTATTAACCCCACTCAAACAAGTTTCATAAAAGGGAGATACATTTTGGAAAACTTAATCAGAAGTTGGGAAGCACTGGATTGGGCCAAGAAGAGTGGGCAAAATGCAGGGATTTTGCTTCTAGACTTTGAAAAATCCTATGATAGAATTGAATGGTCTTTCATTCTTATGATGTTAGAATCTTTGGGTTTCCTATACTATATTATGGTTAGAATGTTATTCAAATATGCTTCTGTACATATAGACATAAATGGATCACTTTCTAACCCATTTTTTCTGGAAAGATCTATAAGGCAGAGATGCCCCCTTGCCCCTGTATTGTTTGTTATTTCTTTTGAAGCTCTCTTTGACATCCTAAGAACCAGTCTGATAAAAGATGATGTAAAAGGGATCCAACTTCTAAATAATGACTCCTTACTGAATGTTGAATTTGAAGATGATACTGCATTATTCCTCATACTAGAAAAAAAGAACCTTGACAATCTTGAGGAAAGATTGATGATATTTTGTAGAGTAGCAGGAGCCAAAATCTCTCATGCTAAATCTATTTTTCTAAGTTGGAGTGAATATCCTCCTGACTGGCTAGATAAAGATCATTGGCAGTGGGGGGATACTAATAAAATAGTAAGATTTCTTGGTATCCCCTTCTCGGTGAGCCCTTCCTTGAAAGGAATGTGGAAGTGGATGTATGATAAAATTTGCAAAAAGCTTGGTATGTGGGATAGGCAGTATTTATCACTGGCAGGAAGAGTTCAGGTATGCCAAAAAATTCTAGCTACATACCCTATCTACTATGCTTCAACATGGATGTTTGCAAGCTATTAGGTCAATATTATTCAAAAGAAGATTAGGGAATTTTTATGGTCAAACAAGAAAGGAAATAGAAAACATCACTCAGTTGCTTGGAACTGGTGCTACCAGAGTAAGAAAATAGGGGGGCTTGGGTTGAAAGACCTCAAGATTCAAGGTGCCACTTTGATGGAAAAATGGATAGTGAAATCTTTAGTGGGCTCTAAGCCTTGGAAAGTTCTAATTTACAGTAGCCTCAGTAATGTTGTGTCTCTTAGGCCTAAGGATTAATCAGGCCTGTGTTTGGTAGACATTGTGTTAGGGGACTTTAAAGCTAGGCCCTTAGGGTCTATCGTATTTGCTTCCATCTAGAAGGCTTGGGAGAGCATCAAACCTTGCATTGAAAATAGAGATGCCATTCACTATAAAAGAAAATGAATTGATAAAAAAAATCCATTTGGTGGAATTTGAAGCACAATAGTAAAGTTTTGGCCCAAGTCTAGGGTTGTTCAACAAAAAAAATGGTTTAAACTAGGTATTAATTCATTTGAAAATATTATACACAATAATGCCTTAAAAAGATGGATTCAATTTAAAGATGAGTTTAACACCCCAGAAACCCAAAGAAGGACTTATTTTGTCCTAGAAAAAGCTCTGCAAGGTTTCTTGATTCAAAACTTTTATGTAGAATGCAGTAGTTGGGATGTCATCAAATGGAAGGATGGCACAATGTTTGACAAGATGATACCGAAGAAAATTTATAACTTGCTAACTGGAAATGGGGATTTTTTTGAACACATCAACTTCATCTGGGGTGTTAAGCTTGATCCTAAAGAGCTACATAAATCATTGTCTGTCATCTAGTCCAATGTCCTTGAACCCAAGAAAAATTGTTTTAGGTGGTTGTTGTTGTTAAAAAGGTTTGCATTAGGGTATAAGAGTCATTTGTGTCTTTATTGTAGTTTATCTAAATGTTGTGATCATATCTTCTTTGACTGTGTCTTTGCAAGAAAAGTTTGGAGTATTTTCCCTATGATATTAAAAGTGTTCCTAGTACATGTTATTGTTGCAAAATTTAATGTTTTGTGTGGGTTTGTTAATAATGTTGATTCTAAGACTAATGATTTTTGGTTATTGGCTTCTACTGAGGTCTTGTGGTCTTTGTGGAAAAATAAGAATGAATATGTATATCAAGGAAGGGGCAGAATGCTTTTTGGGTCTCTAGTTAGACTCACACTTTATTCTATCTCTCAACAGGCTACAGATACTTTCAAAATTTCAACAGAAAGGTTCACGTAGATTCTAGATTAAGGTGAGGCTACAGTTTATAGAGTAGACATTATGAATACTAAGTTTTGGCCCCATGACTACAAAAGGGCTAATAATGCAGACCCCGAGGAGGACACATACCAGTAAAACAGGCACAGGGAGCAGTATGTGGCAGAAGAAGAAATTGAGAGAGAGGTTGTTAGTCAAAAATTTGATGAGGGAAATAGTGAGAACAAGTCTTCATCCAGATTTGATTCTCCCAAAGGAGGAGGATCCTTTAGTAGCAAGGAAACCAGACTACACCAAACTGTACCGAGGACAAGCTTGAACTAGATCCAGACCAATCTGATAGAAATGGAAAATGAAGATCAATTGGAAGATATTGGACAAGAAAAGAATGATAAGGGATAAAATTTGTGAATATAAAAGTCTTTTTTTGATATGTAATATGTGGTAAAACTACTTTTAACTTGTTGATCTAGAATAGATACTACCATAAGATGTAATTTTGATTAAGAGAGTGCCCCCCTTAGCCACCTGATGTATATTTTTATCATTAGTAATAGATATGAAAGTTTAAAAAATAATAACAAAATTAAATATTTTTGGTTGCAAAATATAATGAAAAGATGAACGGATGGGTACTTGAAAAGCCATTTTGGAATGTGAATGGTCTCAAGCTTGTTGCTTCCTTCATGCTTATAAGAAGGAAACCAAGACTAGTTAGAGGGGCTCTGGGAATTTGATTTTGGAAAATCAAGACATTGTAAAGGCCCATTTTCTGAAGCACAGTAATGGAACGACTGCATTAATCTGGTGCTTGATTTTTGGTGTCAATTGTTTGTTGAGTTTATTTGTAAAATTTTATCTAGTTGTCTTCAATTTAGTTTTTGTTGTTATTCAAATTAATATATCAAGTATATGTTTGATTTGTCAAAACATATTCCTTTTTTGTGTGTTTTATTTACTAAGTTTCTTCAAGAAAAAACTAAATTCCTCTAATTAATTCGTAGTAGCTTGGATAATTCATTTGGATCAACAAGAAGAACAAGATAGTTGATATTTTTGCATGTTTATGCCAATCATAAACACTTTATGATAAACAATTTGAGTTGTAGCTAGGAGGAAAACACATGTTTCTCAGAATTTTTGACTCTGTTACCCAGTGGAGGAAAAGGCACCAATCATTCAACCTCCAAAATCATTCTTTGTATAATATCCTAAATATAATTTTGATTTTCTATTGTAGAAGTAGGAGTAGTGGTTAAAATAGTTAAATTACAATAATTGAATGAATCCATTTTCAAATTTCATGCCAATTTGAAATTGGGTGAAAAGGGCGATTTAATTGGCAAAATTGCATGAAATTCATAATCTACTTAACCTTCACCAGCTAGTTTTGAGGAGTTTATATTTAGTGGTGAACACAAGGTAATACCCACCTAGGCATAGAAGAGAATGAAGTGGAGGGAATTCCAATCATTTCAATTGATTCTATTAGTTGGCCAAATCAGTTGCTGAATATGATCATAAATCTTGTCATACTTTTAGGGTTTTGTAATCTACAGATTTGGGAACCAACACATCCATCAAGAATTATCTAAGGATAATATATGTATACTAGAATTAACCTCCTATCTCCTTTCGATGTTAACCCAGGAAAGCTCCTCATTGCAGTAGTAACATATACAAGATATGATGTCATGTAGAACTTCAATGAATTATTTACCTTTATCAGTTGATCATGAATTACATTACTAATCTATAGTCCCTAGAAGATCTGTTGTTTCTTCCTCATGATGATTTTGATGTGTAAATACATCAACTCATGAAAGGTAGATGAGGTAGGTAAACCTCTCACCCTGCTTAGAAGAGTGATCAAACCATTTACTTCTTCAATGAAGTCATTGCGTGGAAAGTTCTTAGGACATATTGAAATATTTGGCCTTGCACTATTTAACCACCTACTGTTAATCACCTTCTTAGTAGTATCATGGTCTTTCTCATATTCTTCTTGTGCATAGTCAAAAGTAATATCTGCATATGTTTTAGAATGAGGACACACAAAAGCTTTGTTAAAGAATTCTACATCTAGTCTCATAACCACATTTCCATTAGAGTCCCTAACACTTCGGTCATCCCTATTATAGTGTACTGCAACCTAAAGAACAAACTCAGTATTGTGTGTAGACATAGGAAATGCAACTACCATGTGAATGTTTCTCTCAACTATACACTTCATGCCATTACTCATAGGTTGTTGCTGGGTCCTTTCCACAAATTTGGATATAACAACATGCCCAATCTCAGTATCCTTTATATCATCAATGGTTAAGGTCATTGAGGTCACTGGAAAAACTCCCTGATATTTGTACTTCATGGCTTTTGACTTGATCAGGGAGGGATTTGACATCTAAAGAACAACTTATCTTTGTTGAAATGCAGATCTTGAAATGTGTACATAAGAAACTACAATACAAAGTTCAGGGTTTTACAGTGTTAGGAAAATTTGCATGATTGGAAATTGCAATAGCAAGGAAATTCTAAACAATTGAACATGAGCTTGGAGGATTTAGGCCTGATGAGGGCAAAAAATAGAGTGAACGTGAACAATTGGGCAAAATGGAAAAATTTCCCAGTATCAGCGAAATTTTGTAAAGTGGGTGTAGGGTCACTAAAATTTGATGCATCTGTATGTGGCAAGGTTTATAGTGTAATTGTGATGATTTTTAACATGTTTGCATGATTAGGTAGTGCAGGGGTTTACAAAGTCAACAAATTTTTTTGACATTGCAAATGGGTAAAACTTGTAAGTGATTGTA
Source organism: Cunninghamia lanceolata (assembly GCA_027924645.1). Taxonomy (NCBI): domain Eukaryota; kingdom Viridiplantae; phylum Streptophyta; class Pinopsida; order Cupressales; family Cupressaceae; genus Cunninghamia; species Cunninghamia lanceolata. Next base: position 10,574,059 of record BSBN01000421.1, on the reverse strand, counting down.
AGGTCAGAAAAACTTGTCGACTTTGCAATAGAGGTAAAACCTTTTAGTAAGGGAACACAAGGTCAACAAAATTTTACCGATCCTATAAGGTAGAATACTTGTAAAAGATTGCAAGGTTGGTGAGATTCACCAAACTTGCAATAAGAGGTAAAAACTAAGTAATGCAAGGTTGGTGAAATTCACTAATGTTGCAAAGGAGGTAAAATGACAAGTAAAATCAAGAAAAAACTTTGATTGTGTTTTACAATCAATCAATTCATATACAAAGGTGGCATATTTTTCTGCCATTCCATATGCAGGGATGATCATGACTTTAAAGTATTGGTGGTGAAAACCATCGATTGACCAGTAAGGCTGTTTGATCCAAGGGCTACCAATCAGTTTTAAAAACTAAAAGGGCCCTCTGTGAAACACGAGGTTAACCTACTAACCCTAGAGGTAGGAATAGTAATAAATGAAATGAGAGATCTAGATGTTTTAAGCTAGGGTTTGGTGAATAGAAAATATAGATAATTTGTAGGTTTAAAATAAGCAAAAACCTAGTTTAAAACAAACACTAGAATCACACAAGCACTAAAAATTTAAAATGTAAACAAAGTGAGAAAAATGAAGGAAATGAACTTACCTGGGAACAATGGCAAAATATAATGCAAACCCTAGTCTGAAAAGCTTATCAAATTCTCTCAAAGGGTGAGCACTTCACAAACATGAGCTCTTCAGACATGAAAAGGGATAGGGAGAAAAGAGAGGAAAAAAAAAATACAAACAAAAACCACTTAAAAACTCCAAAACTCCATTAAAACACTGCATTAATGGCACTCATGTGAACTAGTAGTTGCAAGGTCAAAAAAATTTGCCGATGGTGCAACTTGGTGGAAAATATTCAAGGTCAGTGAATTTTACTGACTTTGCATGAGTGGAAAATTTCCTAACTTTCGAAAGTGAAATTTTCAACTTAGTTTATTTTGTGAATTTTGATGAATGGACAAAGGTTAATGCTCAAAATGATGTTATGAGGCTAGGGGACCACATATGAGGGCATAAGTGATTCACCTCGTTTTGCATGCTTAGAGTGTGTGGGTTAAGAAATAGACAAATTTTCTAGGGGTTATCCCACAAATTGGGCATAGTTGAATTTGAGGATAATAGAGTCCAAGAAAGAATGATAGCTCTCCTAACATAAGCATTTCAAATTCTTTCTGCATCTCTCCTACAAACATTTTACACATCTCATCACATCCACAAAAGATTATATCATCAACATAAACAACAACAATTAGAATTTGTTCGCCTTCAGTTTTGATGTAAAGATTGCTATTTGTGGTACCTTTCTTGAAACCCTGTTGAAGCAAGTACTTGTCCAACCTTGCATACCAAGTTCTAGGAGCTTATTTGAGACCATACAGATCCTTCTTGAGTTTGTACAACATGCTTGGATCTTCTGATAACTTAAATTCATTGGGCTTCTCTATGTAGACCTCTTCTTCCAAGTAACCATTTAGGAAAGTAGATTTAACATCCATCTGATATACCTTGAATCCCTTATGTATTGCAAAAGCAAGAACCATTCTGATTGCTTTCATCCTTGCCACTGGAGAAAATGTCTCCTCATAGTTAACACCTTCAACTTGTGAATATCCTCCATAAACCAATCTTGCTTTGTTCTTGACCACTTCTCCTTCTTCATTAAATTTGTTCCTAAAAACCCATTTTGTTCCTATCACATTTTTCTCTGCAATCCTTGGCACAAACTCCCAAGTCTAATTCTTTTCTATTTGATTTAGTTCTTCTTCCATGGGTTGTAGCCATCCTTCATCCTTTCTAGCCTCATTAAAAATTTTAGGCTCTATTCTTGACAGTAAAGCAAAGTTTACCTATTCATTTGTTCTTACAAATCTTCTTCTTGTCTGAAATCCTTCATTCTTATCTCTAATGATCTGATCTTCTGAATGATTTTTCTGAACATACTTGGTTGAAGTCTTAGTAGTCTTCTTTAGAGTTTCTTCCTTTTCTTCAACTTTTGCGACTTCCTCTGTGTAGGTAGGTTCATCTAGCCAACAGTCCTCTTTCTCAACTAAATTTTGATGTGATTCTTCATCAACTCTTACATTTGCACTCTCAACTATCTTCCTTAGACTTTTATTATAGCATTTGTAGGCTTTGCTGGTAGTTGAGTATCTAAGGAAAATACCTTCATCTACTCTTGAGTCAAACTTTCCTAGACATTCTTCATCTCTTCTTATGTAGCATTTGCTTCCAAAAACTCTAAAATACATGAATGTTGCAAGTCTTCCATTCTAAAGCTCATAACGGGTCTTGGTGATGTGCTTTCTTAATTGTCCCCTATTAAGAATATAGACCTCAATATGAATTGCTTCCTTCTAGTATATATCAGGTAGTTTATCTTCATTTAACATTGTCCTAGCCATCTCTTGGACAGTGTTATCAACACCATTCTGTTGAAGGGTTCTAACAGCTGCATAGTGTCTTTTGATTCCATGTTCTCAAAAAAATTCTACAAACTCATTTGAAGTGAGCTCACCACCTCTCTCAGATCTTAAGCATTTGATTCTATCATTCATTTCATTTTCAACCATAGATCTGAAGATCTTGAATCTACTGAAAGCTTCTAATTTTTCTTTCAAAAATGTAAGCCATGTCATTCTAAAGAAAACATCAATGAGAAACATGAAACACCTATCACCTTGTAATCTTTTTATCCTAGTTTGTCCACATAGGTCTATATGAACAAGATCCAAGGGCCTTGTATTCCTTGGACTTGAAAGTTATCATTGCCTGCTTCCCAATCTGACATTTGTTGCATATTATGTTTGTAGGCTTGATGATGTTTGGTATGTCCCTTACTACTTTCATGGAACTAATCTTCACTAGATTGTCAAAGTTGATGTGCCCCATTTTCTTGTGCCACAAACAATATTAATTTGTTTTCCCTATCAGACAAGTCCACTCATTAATGCCTTTTAGATTATACAAGTTGTCTTTTGCCTTAAAGCCTTCTGCCACTAGTTTTCCAGACTTTTCTCTCCTAATTTCACACCCTTGATCATGAAATGTAAGATTATATCCTTTGCTGTACATTTGACTTACATTGAGAAGATTATGCTTGAGACCTTCTACATAAAGAACATCATGTGTCTGAGACTTTCCATTAAGGCTTATAGTATCTTTTCCAATGATCTTTTTAGAAGAGTTGTCTCCAAACCTAACCAAGCCACCGTCCCACTTGCCAAGATTAATAAACTTGCTTTTATCACCTGTCATGTGATTTGTACATCCACTATCTATCACCCAAAGATTGGTTTGTACTTGAGCATGAAATTTTATTTTGACAATCATTGAGTTCTCAACTCCATTGTTACTTTCCTTGTCTTGCTTAGTGACATCAGTTATCTAAGATTCTAAATTTGCCAGACCATTCCTACAATACCTTTCTATGTGTCCAAATTTGTTCCAAATTTGATAAACCATATTGGCATCCACAAGATCTCATTCATTCATTACAGACCTGCAATCCATAGCCTTATGACCAAATTTATTGCATATAAAACAACAATGAAATAAAACATGATTGAACCTATTCATGGAAAATTGTCTTGCATGAAGAGATCTTCCTTGAGGCAAGATGAGATCTGTACATTATGTATCATCTGGACCTCCAAGCTTTTCCTTCTTCGATTCCCTTTTGAGTAACTAAATTTCTTTCTCAAGTTTTATACATTCTTTTTGTCTTGGATTCAAGCACAACTCTTTATTCTTGATTCTCCTTCCTTGTACAATCTAGGTCTTCAAGAGCATAAACAAGTTCACCTTCAAAGTCAACTTCATATTCTTCTTCATCAACAGCCTTGTCTAAACCATCTAAGATTACCATGTCCATGAATATATATTCTCCTTTATCTTCATCAGATTAGTAGTGATCTATTTCTTCTCCAAATCTATAGTCTTCTTTTGAAAGAAGGTTCCTTTGAAAATTATTTCTCTTGAACCCCTTGATGCTACTTTTATTTTATCCAAAAGGACATTTAGAGGCATAATGACCAATTCTACCACATTTGAAACATTTGAAAGGTATCTTACCTTTATATTTGTCTGATCCCCTTTTCATATTTCTTACAAAATTTACTTCTTCTTCCTCAACTTCATTGCATATGTCAGATGTTCCTTCATTCTTCATAGCATTAAAAGCAATTTCTTTTTGGCATGGACCTATGACTTCATTTCTCATTTCATAGGCAATGAGGGACCCAAATAGTTATACTATGGTGAGTTTCTTCCAGTCTATAGCTTCTTCTATTGCATAAGCTTTTGAATAAAATTTGTGAGGGAGGGATCTCAGAATTTTCTTTACAACCATTGATTCAACTATATCTTCACCCATACTTTTGATTCCATTCACAGCTTCATCTACCTAGTGTAAGTAGCTAGCTATGTTCTCTTCTTCTTTCTATTTAGTGTGTGAAAATGGAAGGAGAGATAAGAGATATGAGGCAACCACTTTCACCCACTAAGACATTAGGAAAGCAAAGGGTAAGTTTATGGATAAACTACTATTCACCTATGTTCCATTTTTCTGTATATTGTGGCTATATGACAGTTTGAAATTAGGACTTACAAGATAGTTTATGTTCTCTAACCTTATAACCCTATTTTGCATATCAAACTAAAATAACTTGATTTCTAGCACAGGTACTGATAAGCTGAATACAGAAATGCAAAGTAAACAGATCAGAGACAGAGTACCTAGGATTTAAGGATCACTTAGACTAGGGTGCCATCAACCTTGTCCTGCAAGTTTTTGACTGTCAGGATCTTCTGCATCAGAGGAATGATAGGCTCTAGAGACACCCAAATCTTAGAAATTTTACCCAATTGGACTAGGGCACCATCACTGTTGTCCCGAAAGTCTCAGAATTCTAAAATCTGAATTCTGTCACAACTAGGTCCATAAAATGAATCTTCCTGCAACTCCTTTCCACCGGATCTTGACAAATACAACCTGCATCTACAAAAGGAAAGGAAAAATGGTTACGTCTCTATAGGAACTTGCCTCAGTCAATCCTTGTTTTGGTGTTCCCACCTCAACAATAGCCAGAGATAAAGATTTGCAGATGTGTGTGCAAACCCTAGAAAAGTGTATGCAGAAAATAATAAACCCTAGATGTCTCAATTAAGGGAAGATCAATAACTTGCATAAACTCACAAATACAACTTGACCTCAAGGAGATGAAATCAATGAAGACTTGCATGAACAAGAAGGTGAACCAGCAATGTCCGTGGAGGATGTCCAAGCTCGATGTTGGAGGCTTCAACCCTTCTCTTGATTATGCAAAAGGTGTGAAAAACCCTAGGAAAAGCAAGATAGTCTCAAGATCTTGATTCCTAATCTCCATCCATTGTCTCCAAGATAGCAAAATCAAAAGAACTTTAAGAGCTTGAACAAATCATTGATCTTCAATGGCAATTTTGGCAGATTTTTGGCATCAAGCTTGCATAAGAGTTGTGATATGATAAAATGATTTTCAAATGTCTTTTTATATCAAACCTTAGGAATTTCAAAATTTGAAATAAGATGTTGGCATCGTGCAAAAAATAAAAATTTGAAAATAGAATCCTAGAATGCACGGTAAGAGCTGACATCCATATGAAATTCAAGACCCTAGGAAATCAGGGAGGACAAGGGTGCTAGCACCCTAGTCCAAGCCCTAATTTACCAAATAGGACTTCCTTAGGGAGGTTAGGAGACCCCAAATCCAACTTTGTTTCTCTAGTTCAGTCTTTAGTTATTCAAAAATATGAGATTCTTCTAGTTAGGGCTAAGTCAGTTAGGGTTTGAGAAGGTCTATAAAACTAGGTTGAAAGGTCACAAAAGAGGAGGAGCTAAACTATGGGGAAATTGTACCATTCCATACAGGTGGACAATTTCTGACATAACATTTTATTCCTTAGATTCTCAAATACTATTTTGTAGGATTACAGTTTGGATTCCTTTATGGTGTCATATTCTTCATAGATACCTTTGAGCTTATCCCATATCTCCTTCGCTGTCTTGCACCACACAACCTTGACAAACTCTAAACTACTCAGACCACTTAAGATTATATTCTTTACTTTGACATTATTCTCATGTGCCTTCTTCACATCTGAATCTATAATGGGATGACTGGGTTAAACATAATCAATCTTAATAACCCTCTAGACATTATTTCATAGTGATGTAAGATAGGCTTCCATCCTTACACTCCAGAAGTCATAATTTTTTCCATCAAACATAAGATCTTTAGAAGAGGACTCCTTCTTAGCCATGTGTTCTATTCCAAGATCCACCTTTAACTATTAGTTTGCAGCAAGGAACCTCGCACTAGTACCAATTGTTAGAAGATAAGGATACTGAGAGGGGGGTGAATCAATATATCACTAAAACTTATTTCAGTTAATCATCAACAATCAAAACTTTTAACTACTTTAACCAAAAGATAAAAAAATTAAACCAATTAAAGCACAAAACATAAGCTCATAGCCACACCACTAGATTTATGTGGAAAATCCCAAGAAGGTAAAAATCACTATGAGCAAGTTGCTTGGATCTACTATCCAAATCCAACCTCACAAATAAAGATAAAACATGATTACAATACATTTCTCTAGACCAAAATTAGTATTGAAGAGACCAATTAACATTGTACAGATCATCACACAAGCAATACAAGACTTACACAAACCTTCTCAACCAATCCTTCCTCTGAAATATATGTTTTCTTTCTGGCACAAATAGTTATAAATTGAGCCTAGTATCACAAACGAACACTGAACACATAGTCTTGAGATAGAGCATTGAAAAAAACAACTTGTAGTGCACTTTTGCACCTAAAACTTGAATTGAATAATCCATCTAAATATCTAAACTTATCCTCCAAACATCAAATCCACAAGATAAATTGTGGTGAAATGTGGTGGCTTCTGCTTTCTCCTCTAGACAACCCTAGTTAGTAACAAGATGTTTCTTTATTTTGCTGACCCCAAAGAATCTATGTGGTACACCTTAGCAACTAAATCTTGAATATTATCATCTTTATCATCTATAAATGAGCATCCTTCAATCTGCAAGACCTCAACTTCAAAGGCAGAGAAATGTGGAGAATTTCCCAAATGCATGCTAACTGCATCAACTCTAAACAACTGTCTTCACTTTGTGAGCTCTAGAGTCTTTGGCATTATTCTTCAAGCTCTAAAATTAGGAACATACATTATTCACCCATGTGTCTGACCAACTCCCCAACCACAAGGTCTTACCATCAAATGTGTTGAAATGTAGAGCATTCTCCCAAGCTTATTCTATGCAAACTTTAGTGCCTTGGACAACCTGGCTTTTTCTTTCAAAACTAAAGAAATGCTTTTCCTCAAGAAATAAAGAATAAAATATTTACCACATCAAAGACTTCATTCTCATCTTCATACAATAACAAAAATCTCTTATCTTAAAGCAATAATCTTCATGTTACACACTCTGTCTATACAACTTCAAGAGATATTGATGACATTCATTGTCTTACCCTTCTCACCAAAACTTCTCTGATATATCTTCTTTTGTCTTCTTCACTGATTTCATTGCCATAGGCTTTCTTTAACATTACCTCTAGCTCACTTTACTTCCATCCTTCTTCATTTCAGTATTGCTAAGAACACAACTGAATTTCACACTGTCAACAAGAAGACCATTTATAGCCCCCAAGCTTAGGCAAACATAAGAAAACACTTGACAAATATGAATAAAATAGCAAAGAAGCATGCAATACATGGAGAATTCATGAACGTGATCACCCAATACACAAAGTATACATGGAGAGGACATGATTTAAAATAATTATTTAACACTAACATGCGATGGGGAGAGCTTATCGATATGTGCCACAATCAAAGCACATAAAATACACAGTGTGGGGGAGCTCATCGCTACATGGCCTCATAAATATGCAAAAACACATATAATACAGAAGCATCATAGAGTATGTCATCGACCCACTATACATCTTATTGTTATGTCAAAAAATGTTCCCTTAGGGGCTTTTCCCTCTTAAGGTTTAGCTCCCAAGACTTTAGAGTGCATTTAGATCATATCGCATGTTATTTTTTAATCCTGATGAGAAAACCCTAAAGTCTTGTGGCAAATAGGACCTAGGGGGTGCTATTGAGATGACTCTTGACCAAAATTGGGAGGGTGGACTTGGGCGCTCATACCCTAGTCCTGCCCTATTTTGGGTCAGGCCCTAATTTGAAGTGTCGGTTATATGATTGTTGTTAGGTCCTAAGCCGACACCAAAAGTTTGAATTATGAAATTCTTAGTAGGAATGTGTGTTGTTGCATATATAATCATGTTTAGGTTTTCATTTGTAAATGAGAGGGACATTGCAAACTTATGATCTTATGCTAAAGTGATTCAAGGTTTTCATTGTGTTGTAGAGAAGTATTGTGTTGTTATTGTGTTTGTTTGTTGCAAATTTGGCTCCATCTCCTCATGGCATGAAAGAGCTTCTTCCTTCCATGAGATCTACATCTTTGAGGTGACATTTATTTGCATTTTCAATCATTTATCATTTGGATTTTGCCTCTATCCTACAGGGATACACACTCTTATCTAACAATGATGTTCAAAAGACTTGAATGTCTCTTTAGGGCTTCACTAAGGAAATCCTCTAAAGACCACAACCCCCAACCACACTCCTTTGTGATTACAAGTTATAGGTATCAAGTTTCGTAGAGTGGAGTTGCAAAGGAAGGTTGCAAATGATAAGGATTCAGGACCCGAAAGAAAGAAGTGAAATGGAGCATTTTCGGGACATGTGCACCTAGGGCAATGTCCTCCAAAGTTACAAAGATAGAAATTAGAGTTACATTGACATTCTAAATCTAAAGGAGCTTCTACATCTTGAGAATCAGCCTGCCTTGGACTAGGGTGCCTGGGGCAGTGTCCTTCGCATTTTGGTTGATGAAAATAGATGAAACAATGATTATCAGTGTCGGAACGAGTTCTGCATTTCACGAAGAAAATAGTGCCTTGGACTTGGGTGCCTAGGGCATTGTCCTCAAATATTCCAAATTCCAAACTTCAAAAAATGGTCAGTCATTAATCTCTATCCTCTTCCTTAATCTGTAGGCATTTGTATGAATTTACCAGTTTATTCACTATTTTACATAATTAGGGTTTCTTACATATTTGAGGATTACATTAAGGCATTAATTGGAAATTTATGAGTTTCCACATCATTCCAAGTGATAGCCCAACTTTTTAGGTGAATGCTCTCACTTAGTAGAGATTCAACTCAATTGATATGTCCTTTAATGTTTGTAGAGAAAGGAGGATTTAAACCTATCAACCCTCAAAACAAATCAAACCTCATTTTCTTCATCCCTCCTTTTTCATACTAAACATTTTGGTGAACCTGTGTTTTTGAATTTTGCACCTTTCTGAGTGTTGTGTGAAATATTTGCATTCATTCATCTTATTGCAATTTAAAAATTAAAAAAAATTGAAAATTTTGAAAATTTTAAAAACAAATTGGAATCTTAAGCTTACATTTTGGCATAATTTGAATTAATTGGTATTTAATTTCTATTATTTTCATTAGATCTGGTTTAAATTACATAAATTCATCATTGTTTTAACAAAAAGTGGCAGAACCACTAAAATTGATTAATAAAAAGAAAGTTACAAAATGCCAGATTCAGAAGAGGCATACCGGCAGGAAAGAATCGGCAAAGAAAACCTCCAGTTATAGCCTGAATTTAACGAGAATATACATAATCAACTCAAAAACATGAGTCGGTCCAATCGAAAAATATGACTAAAATCTTGCCAGAGAGTTTCCAATATTTTTAAAATGAAATTACAGAGCAACTGGCATATACAAAAACCAAAAAAGAAACCGCTGGAGGCAAAAACATGAAGAAGTTCCCCATTAATCTGCTATCTCTATAACTTGCAGGGCATGATCCTCAACATGATCATCATCTTCTGCAAGCTGAGGAGGAGGGGGCGGTGGAGGAGGCACATAATTCAATAGGAACACCAAAGCATGAAACACTTCCAAAGCCTTATCTGCCAACTGGTTACCCAATTCAAGCCTGAATAATTGTTGTGCCCATAGACGCCTCATAGACTTTAAAAATTTCCTGTAAAGAGTTAGGATTTAAACAGCCAAGAAGGGGATGTTCCCAATTCTAAATAGGCTAGGATATTCGAGTATTCTGGTGAATAGAACCCATCCTAGCTGCTAAACTCTGTCGTGAAACAGAAAATAGAAAATACTAATAGCTGCTGAAAAAGGACTCTAAGTGTATTACCATATAAAATAAGAAGCGAGAGATAGTAACAGTTGCTATAGTAGATAATAAGCAAAATACCAAGTTAAATGAATGGAATGAATGCTTCGTATAACTTATAAATGATAAAAAGTAATGAAATGCCAATCCTTGTGCAAGTTCTACCAGCCATCATGAGAAGTAAGCATCAAGGTACAATCTGCCCACCGAAAACAAAGTACACAACACTTTGAACTGCGTCAGCTTAACATCAGAAAATAATACAAAAAGACAGATTAAAATCTAAATAGTAGTACCAAATTATCATAACTTAAACATTGGAGTCCTTAGCCAAAATATAACTAATGCCAGGAATTTGAAGGAAAGATTCAGAGTTCCATTTGATTGCAAACTCATTAGAACTAAAAGCAAAATTTGCAAGAAAATCAGCTAAGAGGTTACCTTCACGATAAGTATGCCTTATCTGAAATGAATGAAAGTGTTTTAAAAGATCCCTGCCAGATTTTAAGATATATTCTAGTTTCCAATTCAGAGAGGAGTTATTGGAGAAGGCTCTAACAATATTCAGTGAATCCCCTTCCACAATGAGATTAGTAAAACCATATTTTAATGCTAGTTTCAAACCTGCTATTAAAGCCAAAGCCTCAGCCTCATTATTTGTTATTATACTGAGATTAATTGACAAAGCTCTTAGAATAGTTCCCTGATGATTTCTAATAATACAACCTACATTGGAGATTCCTGGATTGCCTCTACTCGCACCATCAAAATTAAGCTTGACAAAGGATTTAGGCGGAGGGATCCATTTGATGGAGGATCGATCAATTACAATTTCAAACTTGAAGCAACTATTATCAGGCACCCTTAACTGCTTCCAAGTCTTTAAAATCATATCATCCCAACTTGTAAAAATTAGAGAACCTATCTTCTTAGTTAACAAAGATGCTAAAACCACTTCCGAAATAGTTGATTCAATTTTGCTCAGCACAATATGAAGAGGATTGCTTACTTTTTTAAATATTCTACTATTTCTTTCTAGCCAAAGAGACCAGATGACAATGCTTGGCGAAACAATCCACAAAGCAGAAAAAGTAGACTTGGAGAATAGTATAGGCCAGCTTTGAAAGACTTGAAGCAAAGAACAAGAAAGAGGACCTGACCAGTTCAGTCTAGAAAGAAGCCAAGACCAAACTTGTGAAGAGAAATCACAATTCAACAAAAGATGATCCATTGTCTCCTCCACTTCCTGGCAGAGGGGGCATAAAAAGGAATTTGCACCCCAAGTTTAACTAATCGATCGCTAGTAAGGATTCGGGAATGTAAAGCTAACCATGTAAAAGCTCCTACTTTGGGTAGGCATGGATCACTCCAACATAACTTCATCATTAATCATTCATTTACATTGCATTTTCATGCTTAATTTGGTGAAAATTGCTTGAAATTGTGCATTTTTCATATAACCTAGTCTTTGCATTAGCTAGGGTTTGTAGTTAAAATATTATTTCATATTTTACTACTATTTTAAACACTCATTTAAGTCTGATTTCTAACTGTAGTGTTTCATCATGGTGTCTTTCTTGAAAACTTTCATGTCTAGGGTTTAAAAATCTTGCATTTTTCACTAGATTTTGGCTTATTATGCATCTAGGATTGCATCAGAGGCGTGTTGTGAAAGATATTATTGCATTATTGGGTTGATATTAGGCTTATTATTTTCTTCCACTCTTGAAATTATTCACAACACCTCTTCTTTCACTCATTTGCATTGAAAAAGGTTGAAAAATCAAGCATTTTAGGTCATATTCATACATACTTTTGCACTTGTTTCTTGTATAAGTGTTGAAAATCTTTAAAATCTAATTTGGAATTCATTTAAAAACATACACATGGATTCTCAATACAAAAATAATGCTAGGTTTTCTCCTAGGCCTTATTGAAAAGAAAAGCCCCTGAACTTGAAATAACATTTACACCTCATGACAAAGCAATGGTAGATACTAAAGGGCCTCTTTACATTAGAGTGAGCATAATGGAAATACTTGTGCATGGGACACTTATAGACCCTAATTGCATGACTAGTGTGGTTATGGAAGAGTTCCTTCTTAAACATGATTTGGCACAAGATGTTTGAGAATCATCAGATTTGAGAATTAAAACACATAATGGAGCTTTGATGAATACATTTGGGAAGATAACCTTATTGGTCTCAGTATATGATAAAGTCGTGGATCAGTTATTTGATGTTATTCCCTTATCTGACCTCTTCCATGTAAAACTAGGACATCCATGGCTTAAGGCTATGAATGTCGTCCCCTCAACTATTCGCAAATGTATAAAATTCCCTTTGCATGGAGAAATACGTACTATTCACCGTAATTCATATTAACCTCCAGATAAGGACAAGAACTTCACTCTTGATTACTTTTGGCCACAACCTGATAGAGACCTTGAGCCATGAAGAGACCGATATTTCCTTGAATATAGATGATACAAAAGAAAAACTACTAGCTAGAGTGGCTATACCTCCTTTACAAACAATAAGAGAAGAACAACATGCATTCGAAGATCCACTTAGAGCAAAAAGAAAATGATAAAATGACATAAGAATAAAACAAGACTATTATGACTATGATGAAATAATTGGCATGATAGAAGTGGATAAAGAAAAGTTTCATAACTCACCTCATCCACAAAGAGATGGTATTTATGTTGAGGTCCCTCCCCCGTCATCCTTACAAGGATCATAAGGTATTCATCAACATCAAAACATTTCATCAAGACCAATGAAATTTGAACATGGTGCTTGCACCTCTAATGTGCAAAATCCTATGGAAAAGCATGCAAATACCTTTGAAAACATAAGCAACAAGACAAGAAGAAATAGACAAGCAAGAGAAAGAAGGAGAATAAGACAAGCTTTTACCCAATGAAATGCACATCAACAAGAAAACATTCCACCTAACATTGAATCAAACCTAGGTGAACTTAACACTGAACAATTTGAAGACAAGAACAAAAGTTGGGCCATGGTACCTTACACACCTCTTTCCTCTAGCACTCGCAATTGGGAAGAGATTGATTTGATCATTGATAACTTCTAGCATGAGCCTCTCGCAGATAAGTATTTCTAACCCTTTACCTGTGTGTTGTGTTTCCCCCGTAATGTGTTATGTATTGTTTAGGCCTCCTAGGATGACCCTTGATACTCTCGAAAAGTCAAGGATACTGGGAGACCACCTGTGTTGTGACTTTTCTTCTATTTATATCATCATTCCTCTATATTGCCTCTCCTCTATTTTCATTGTTGTGCGTTGTGTCCTAGGGGCATAAAATTGTGGTTGGTGACCTAGGGGCACCTTCCTACGTGATGACCCTAGGGCACTTGTTTCTCCCCTCTTGATTTATTGTTTACCTTCTTCTAGTGGTTCTACTTAGCCGGCGGATGACAAAAAATAATAATACTAATACAGACCACATGTCTCTTCAGTTAGAAATAAAAAAATGGACCTAGTCCATACATGACGATGGGGTTGATATATATTATCTGATGCTTGGCTAGTAGAATCAATCCATGTGATATTTTAATGTTGTCTTATCGCACTTACAAAACATAACAATACTACTGCTCTGTGCACTTTGTTTGTCTTGGATCTTGCCTTACTTGGCTCTTTATGTGAATGATTACATGCATTGTTGTTTATCATGATTATATGATTGCTAACACCTCATTTCTTGAAGGATATTGTATGTTTGTGGGAACATTTGGCGATCGTAAAGTGCATGTCACCTTTGGGGGCATGGGCTTTGCGAGAGCTCATGGTCCCTTGTGTGTTTTCTTCCTACCTTAGTGTGCTTGATATTAGTACATGATATCAACCACCTTAAGGTGGGGGCATATATAAGGTATGTTGTTTGATGATTTTGGTACTAATGAACATTTTTGTAAGCCCTCTATGGAGGCAGATGTTGTATCTTTGAGTGAGTGCACATCTTTATCTTTATATTGCAATCATTAAGCCCTCTGCGGAGGTGGGATATCATGCATATCCTTTTATTTTAAGCCCTTTGCAGAGGCAGGGATGGTGTATTTCTTGAGGAGATTGCACATCCTATCATTTTCTAAAAGTCCTCTGAGTAGGTGGGGTTGGTGCATCCTCCCTTAAGCGTGTCTTCAGAAATTGTTGTGGCGAAGCCCAATCATTGGTGTGTTCCTATAATTTTCCTGAGATGGTAGCAAACCTAGCAATAGGTTTCTTCCATCGCTTGTTTTTCATATTTTCTCCATGTCTTCCATGTGTGTGTGTATGGCATGTTTGTTCCCAAGCATAGTTTCAAGACTGGTGGTCATGAGCTCCTCCTATGCTTTCGGATTTGTATGGTGTGTTTGTTCTCAAGTGTAATTTCAAGATTGGTGGCAATGAGCTCCTCCTACACTCTGAGATTTGTATTGCATGTCTATTTCCCCTTATGCAGTCTCAAGACTAAAGGCAATGAGCTCCTCCTACATTTTGGGTTGTGTGTTTACTCTCCTTATACTTGCATTTGCATTCATATATGGAAAAATAAAAAATAAATAATCATTGCATTCATTGTGTTTTGCATGTCTTCAATGTTGTCTTCTTTGTGTTTTGTGTACCTGTTACTCTCTTCAAAGTGTTTGGCATGTCTTCACCATGCTTGGCGTGTTTGTTGTGTTTGTTCACCATACTTTAATGCATGTATGAGCCTTGCATTCATGCATACATTAAAGTGGGGGCTAAATGTTATGTCAGAAAATATCCCCTTCGGGGCTTTTCCCTATTAAGGTTTAACTCTCGACTCTTTAGAATGCATTTAGATCATATTGCATGTTATTTTTGAATCTCGATGAGAAAACCCCGAAGTCTTGTGGAAAATAGCACCTAGGGGGTGCTATTGAGATGACTCCTAACCAAAATTGGGAGGGTGGACTTAGGCGCTCATGCCCTAGTCCTACCCTATTTTGGGTCAGGTCCTAATTTGAAGTGTCGGTTATATGACTGTTGTTAGGTCCTAAGCTGACACCAAAAGTTTGAATTATGAAATTCTTAGTGAGAATGTGTGTTGTTGCATACATAAGCATGTTTAGGTTTTCATTTGTAAATAAGATGGACATTGTGAACTTATGATCTTATGCTAAAGTGATTCAAGGTTTTCATTGTGTTGCAGAGCAGTATTATGTTGTTATTATGTTTTTTTTTATAGATTTGGTTCCATCCCCTCATGGCAAGAAAGAGCTTCTTCTCTCCATGAGATCTACATCTTTGACGTGACATTTACTTGCATTTTCAATCATTTATCATTTAGATTTTGCCTCTATCTCATAGGGATACACACTCTTATCTAACAATGGTGTTTGAAAGACTTGAATGTTTCTCTAGGGCTTGACTGCGGCAAGCCTCTACACACCAGAACCCCCAACCACACTCCTTTGTGATTGTATAGGTTACAGGTACCAAGTTTCACATAGTGGAGTTGCAGAGGAAGGTTGCAAACGACAAGGATTCGTGATTTGAAAGAAAGAAGTGAAACTGAGCATTTTTGGGACATGGGCACCTAGGGCAATGTCTTTCAAAGTTACAGAGATAAGAATCAGAGTTACAGGGAAATTCTACATCTGAAGGAGCTTCTAAATCCTAAGAATCATCCTACCTTAGACTAGGGAACTCAGGGCAGTGTCCTCCGTATTTCAGGTGACGAAAATAGACAGAATAGTAATTATCAGTGCCGAAAGGAGTTCTGCATTCTGCGAAGAAAATAGTGCCTTGGACTTGGGCATCTGGGGCATTGTCCTCAAATATTCTGAATTCTAAACTTCAAAAAATGGTCAGTCATTAATCTTTGTCCTCTTCCTTAATCTGTAGGCATTTGTCTAAATTTACCAGTTTATTCACTGTTTTACATAATTAGGGTTTCTTACATATTTGAGGATTACATTAAGGCATTAATTGGTAATTTCTAAGTTTCTGCATCATTCCAAGTGATAGCCCAACTTGTTAGGTGAATTCTCTCACTTAGTAGAGATTCAACTCGATTGATATGTCCTTGAATGTTTGTAGAGAAAGGAGGATTTAAACCTATCAACTCTCAAAACAAATCAAACCCCATTTTCTTCATCCCTCCTTTTTCATTCTAAACACTTATACATAGAAAACATGGGCGATGGGGAGGAGCTCATTGCTATGCTTTTCCATCTAAGACATGCCAAACACACCTGATGGTCTAGCTACACTACCATGATTGCCAAAAACATAGTTAAGGGTGAGTAACTCAAGACCCAACCCCGCCTCTTGCGAGAGTACTTTTTCAAAAGGATGTGCAACCAATCAAGGGAATATGCAACCTCTCCTTTTGCATAAGGGCTTTCAAAAACATATAGCCCCACCTCAATCGTGAAGATGCCTTCTAGTGAAAAGAAAGCATGTGCACAAAGTATAAAACCCCACCTACATCACAGAGACACCTTATAGTGAAAAGGAAGCATATGCAAACACACAAAGTATACAACCCCACCTGCATCACATAGACACCTTACAGTGAAAAGGTAGTAGACCACACATTTTATCATAATATCCAAGCATTTACCATGATATATGTCCCCACCTTAAATTGGTTTCTCCCACTTGTGGGTAGCAATCATGTTTAAGGTAAGGTTGAAAACATGTGAGGGAACAAGAGCTTTTGTAAAGCCCATGCCCCAAAGTGACATGTGCTTACAATATCAAAATTGTTCCCAACAATCACAATAGAAACACATTAATATCATTTACTAACAACCATTGATCAACAATAAGATTTAATTAGAAAATCTATGCTAAGATAACAAACAAATCATTTCATGAAACTAATACAGAAATAAGGCACCTTGCTGCTCAAACAAACCAAGGCTACACTTACGGGTTCAGAATCAAGTATAGCCATGAGGTTATACTTCAGGTACCTTAGAACTAAGTATAGTTACAAAGTGAGACAACAACATTCCAAAGTGTATAGAAGCATATTAGAGTATTACAAAGGTTTGTTACAACAATTTCACAACATGATACATGATCACGTCACAACACAAAGTGATTCTACTAATCAAACGTCAATAAAAAATAATCCCCATCTTCATACATGGACTAGGTCCAATTTTGTCTTGTTTAGGGATGCACGGTCCTTATCAGAAGTGTATATTTGTTGTCATCATCAATCAACTAGTAGAGCCACAAGTACAACAGAAGGTTGAAATCATGAAAAATGAGAGAGGAGACAAAAGAGACTTAGGGTCACAACGTGGGAAGATGCCCCCAAGACACCCTCCACAATGTTATGCCCCCAAGGTACCACATACAACAATTACAACAAGAGAAGTGTACAAGAATAGAGAAACAAATAGAAGGAATGTCACAACGGATGCGGTCTCCTTGTATCCTTGACCTTACAAGAGTATCAAGGGTCATCCAGGGAGACGTAAACAAATATTTAACACTACACAAGGGAACACAACACAACATATATATATGTGTGTGTGTGTGTGTGTGTGTGTGTGTGTGTGTGTGTGTGTGTGTGTGTGTGTGTATAAGAGGAGGCCACACTTTTGAGCATCTTGGAGAGGTGCTCCATTATATGTGGTGAAATGGAGGAGGAATTCATACCTATTTGATTTTCAAAATAGTTGTGTGGTACTTGATTCACAAGATTTTGTATGATTGAAGTCTTCTAATGCTTGCGGGGAGGTGAGTCATTACCTTTTCTGGTCAATCTTGATGACTCATTCCTTTCTCTTTTTCTTTCTTTTGCTTTCTTAAATTCTTATTTGCTTGGTGAATGAGCTTTTCTTCATGAAATGGAATACTTTTCATCATTCTATCTTTCTCCTTCTTATTGTGATCACATGTAGTATGTTCCATTTGTGTATCTTGTGCATATTGGTTATCTCCCTATCCTTGATGGGATAACAAAGGAGGAACCTCAGCATAGATACCTTTTGCTCTTTGATGAGGTGGATCTTTGAATTCAATCCAATCTTTATTTTCTACCTTATCTAGTTCTATCATGCCAACTATCTCATCAAATTTGAGAACTTTAACTTTAGGCTCCATTTTATTTTGTTGTTCTACCATGTTGTTGATGTTACACTTTGGAAAAGGATTAGTGAAGATTTCTAGATTTTTTTGGAGGAGCAATCAGATTATTTCCATTGTCATTCACACCAGTCACATGTATTATGTTAGAATCGATGAGGTCTTGAATTTTATGTTTAAGACACATACATCTTTTGATGTTGTAGACACCCAAATTTGTCCATGTCTAACGACACCTTGTTAAATCACTAATACATTACCCAATTAATTAAATAAATTTTATTTATTTAATTAAAATCCCATTCTCATTCATTCAGCCGATTAATTAAATAAATTGTATTTATTTAATTAATTCCACATCATGTCTTATCCCATTTTATGCATTTATCATATTAATTAAATAAATTTTATTTATTTAATTAATTTCCAACTCATATCCCACTAATTCAAATACTTTATTTGAATTAAGCCTTTATCATTTATCACATTTTAACACTTGTCCATTTCCCATTTATCATGTGTTGTAAGACAACTTTCATTTAAAATCCATCACATGCACAACTAATTGGACCTAAATTTAGTAACTTTCAATCTTAGCCATTCACATAGCCTCTGAATCTCCACCGTTGATTGATCTTGGTTGAGTCCTATATAAACAGCCTCTCACTCCATATGAGACATCCAGAAATCATATAGTATCTAGCAATCCAGCAATCATATAGCAACTCCATTATCATCTTGAGCATTCGAGCATTCGAGCTTTTATCATCCATCAATGGCAGCTTTCAGCTTTGTAATTGCTTATCGTTGAAGAAGCAGTCCACATCTCCCTCTCAAACAAGGAATCGCACGGTCTAGGTGATGTTATGCTTGAATTGCATTATCCTTTGATTTCATTTAGGTTAGATTCCTTGATGATGGTAGGGTTAGGGTTTCATGACTATGTCTGATCTGCCACACCTGACTTTCACCTATCACATTTTGGCACGCCCGGTGGGACTCACGTCCCTGATTAACTTTGTTTTTTGGAGTTGTTTCTTTGAAGATCAGATTTCGCAGGTGCTCGCAGAAAATTCCAGTCGCTTTCGAACGAAAATCCGCCGCTTCGGGATTTCTGCGTCGCTTTTGAGCTGGAACAGGCCGCATATTCCTCTCTGGATCGCCTTTGATTGAACAGACGTCGTCTCAGGTAAACCGAATCGCTTTTATCATTAAAATGATCGCCTTTAATATATGCGACTGTGTTAAATATATTTGCCGCTTTTGATCTAATAGCCGCCACTTTTGCGCATAATCAGACCGCTTTTAATCTAACAGGGGCCGCCTTTGCACAAATCCGCATCGCTTTCGATCTAACAGTGCGCGCTTTTATTCTGATATAATACGCTTATGAGCTAATAATATTCGCCTGTGCAGGTTAGGGTTTAGATTTTTGTTTTGCAGAGACAGGTCGCCTTCGACCTACAAGAGGCCACTTCTGGTATATCAGGATCGCATATGACACGACAGAAGCCGCTTTTGAATTCGCTTATGGACTGATATTGTTCGCCTGTTAGGCTAGGGTTTTTGTTTATCGGCTTTTTTTGCAGAAACAGGTCGCATCCAGCCCTCAACCAATCGCTTATGGAAAATATGAAGCGCTTATGAGCTAACAGGAGTCGCATCCGGTGTTGTGGCGCGTCGCATATGATTCGTAGTATTTCGCCTCTGTTAAAATAGAAGTCACTTTTGATCAACAGTGAGTCGCATCTGGTATAGCTCTGTTGTTTTTAAGCCTGTTTCAGTTCCAGTTTGATTTTTGGCTATTAACTGGGTATTTGCGCAGCATCTTATCGATTTGTCCAAGAAAGGAGGTTATCAAACTACTGACATATCTGTTGCAGGTTCGATCGGTCCAAGATTTGTGGTTTTTTTTTCACTAAATTAGGCATATTTGGGCTTGGTGCTTAAAATGAATTACTGTTTGTTCTGTGCTTGATTTATCTTTTTGATTGCTTGCATGTGCCTGATTGTAACCCAAATTTAATGACAAAAGTATCCTCTCCCCTTGCCTATCAAATGGATCTTGGGTGCATGAGAACTTGTCATTATCTTTAGAGGGCCTGCCTTCCCGGTGTGAGAAGGGATACGACCCAAGCGGTAACGGGCTAAAGCCAAGTCCTTCCGAACCGCTATATAAGAAAAGTGTTTGTGTCGAAAGCCATAAACAACGGGTGCAGTTGTGTTATACCGACAGCCAACCTCCCCCAAAACCCTCCAAGGCGCAACCCTTGGAGGCTGGGAGACTCCATAACGGAGAGTAGCGCTGCCGCATGTATAGCCACCCGAACGGATGCCCTTATTAGCAACTTTGTGTAGTAGCCAAAAAACCTTCTATCTGTTGACGCAGAGGGCAAAACCCTTGAAGCGGCCCCGATTCATGCGGTTCTTAGCCAAGGTAGCAGGGACAATCTAAAGGTTTGGAGAGGGTCAAGCCTTATAAGAATCCCAGATCTTGGTATGCGTGAGAAGTGTGTGCAAATGTAAGGAGGAGCCGGTGCTATCAAGATCCTGGAGCTACCCGCTTTGAATAGGCGCAGCTAGGGGATTCAACAGATACTGTCCTATCCTAGCCTAGGTTGTATCAGTTTGTGCTTGTTGTAAGTGTGAGTGACTGTTATCATTGTTTTCTTGCTGGAAAAAACTGCAAAATCAGACCACTGTCACACAAACACAGTCGCTTTTGAACCTAAACTGCTCGCACAGATCATCAACATCGCTTCTGAACTATAGTGACTCGCATCTGCCTGAATTGCATCGCTTTTAAACCATAATTGCCCGCATATTGCTTAAACAGAGTCACTTTCAAACCACAGTTGATCACCTTTTGCTTAAACAGAGTCGCTTTTAAACCACAGTTGATCGCCTTTTGCTTAAACAGAATCGCTTTTGAACCACATATGATCGCCTACTGTCTGAACCAAGTCGCATCTGATTCATAACCAGTCGCATATTCCCTGAGATAAGTCACTTTTAAGCCACAGTTATTCGCCTGATTCCTGAACAAGTTCGCCTATGAACAACAGACTGTCGCCTTTAGGGATATCTGAGTCGCCTCTGAACTAATAGTAATCGCCTTTGACCCAACAGTTGTCGCCTCTGGAATAGCATTCGCTTCTGGTTAGCACTGTCATTTTCCTATCACATCTAAACCAGGTCGCATTTAAGCTATCATTAATCGCCTTTAGCATCCTGTGAGTCGCCTTTGAGCTATCATCAGTCGCCTGTAGCTAAAATTCCTGCAAATCTCAGTGCATCAGTTGAATTAGCCTCAGGACCAGCTTGCTTGAACCTCAAACATCAGCTTTCAGACTTATCTTTGATCAATAGCAAATACCTGGACTTTGTCTCCTATTTTGAGCTTATCAATCAATCACAACTCATGAGCTTTTCCATCTTTTGAGACCCCAACCAGCAAATCAGACATCAATCCAATCATTTCAATCAACAAACAACCTTCAGTTTTAGCTTCAGCCAACAAACATCCTTCAGCTTTAGCTTCAGCAAACAATCTCTTTTAGCTTTAGCTCCAACAAACATCAACAGCAAACAATCTTTCCCTTGAGTGATTGAGCTACCTCTAGGGACAACCAACAACAACTCAGCCAAAACAAATCAACCAAGCAAACTTAGCCAAACCAGCAAACCAAAATAGCAACCAATCAACCATCTATCATCTTTTGGGTCTCAAAACTTTGACAAGCTCAACTTCATCATCAACATCATGCCTCAAACTAGGAGTCAATATCGAGCTGAAATAGAAGCCAAATTGAAAGCTGAAATGGATGCCAAATTGCAAGCTGAGATGAAACAATTCACAACACCTCTTAAGGACGCAACTCAATTCACAACTGGTATGCCTTCTCATATGTTTATACCTCAAGGGTACACTAGGGGCGAATCATCTTCACAACAAATGCACCCTCAACCATCCTTGGAAACTTTCGAAGAACAATCTCAAGACGATTCATCAGAATTCCAAGATACCTATCTATGGGACCAAGTTGAGAAACTCATGACATCTGAGCCTGATCGCTGTTTTCTCCAACTTGCTCGCATGGGTGCTAAACTACCTAAAGACTTTGATATATCCACTATTAGAGAGCACGATCCCAACACTACTGCTGTTGTTGCGAATAGACCATCTACTATAGTCACATCATCTTCTACTACCTCGCAAACACCATCTTCATTGCCTCTTGTTGCTTCATTTGAGTTACCGCGATCAGAGCATACCTTAGAACCATTGATAGTGTCCACCAATGTGCTTCCTTTCATGTCACAAAATCTCAACATCCCACCTTTTCATGTCCCTCAACATATCTCTCCTTCTACCATGACTGTTTCCATGCCTCAAGTCACACAAGCTGTCCATGTAACACAAGCACAAACACTTCGAGCATCGCAAGCAATTCCCATATCTTACGGTGTGCATACCTCTCAAACCATTCCAACAACACATGTTGTCCCTGTTTCACAACCATTGCAATCTACCACATCTCATACACCAACTGCTAATTCCTCCATGTTATCCTATAATCCCAATGTTAGTCTCATTGACATGAGTGATTCCCTCATTTCTCAAGCCAATCCAAACAATAAGATTGCTTATGTAGATCAACTTACATCCATGCTGTCCTCTTCTTCCAATCCTTCACACACCATCAATCCCTCTTATGCTACCCAAGGCTTCTCTAATATCACTCAACACATGACGTATACCAATCCTCATATTGTCCAAAATACCAATCCCAATGTTCACCCTTCTGTTGTATCTACCAATCCCTCTGTCACTTACCATGTCATGAATTCAATCCCAACTTCCCAACCACCTGCTACTATCAATCCAACATCCACTTCTCATGTAATGCACACCCACTTGCCACTTGTGTCTCAAGGACAGCAATCCT
Source organism: Cunninghamia lanceolata (assembly GCA_027924645.1). Classification (NCBI taxonomy): domain Eukaryota; kingdom Viridiplantae; phylum Streptophyta; class Pinopsida; order Cupressales; family Cupressaceae; genus Cunninghamia; species Cunninghamia lanceolata. Next base: position 10,550,687 of record BSBN01000421.1, on the reverse strand, counting down.
CTAACACGTACATGTCACATACCACTCCTTTGACATACATTGTGGGCACACAACCCCAACAAACAGTCACAGCTTCGTACATCCCACAACCACAACAAACTGTCACAACTCCACATATACCACAACCACAACCGCAATATGTCTCATATCACACTCAACCCCCTTCGCAACAACAGCAGTTATCCTCAGCCGATATCCAACAGATGATCGATGAAAGGGTAGGACAAGGCAAGAAACCTTTCTCTCTCGAAAACATATGCACTTATCCAGGAATTAAGACTTTTTCAGAATTGGCAACCAAGTTTCGATCACATTTTGCCTTCAACATTGAACATGAGGTAAACATGAATGACCTTGTCAACAACAAACAACGTAATGGTGAAACCTTTTCCTCATTTACCCAACGATGGCGTAATATGGCTAGCAAATTATCATGGGAAATCCCTGAGAAACAACAGCTTGACATCTTTGTTCAAAATCTTCATCCTGAGCTGTCATTCCAACTACAATTGCAAAGCGCTAGCACCTTTGACGAACTAGTTTCCAAAGGAGTAATTATTGAACGAGCCTTAATTGCCAAAGGAACTATCAAGATCTTTTGTGATAACAAAGATTCTCCCCAAAATTCCAATGACAAGTCTCGCTTTTGGAACAAGAACAAGAATGTTGTCAATGATGGTATTGTTGATACAAAGAATATCCAAACTATGAGAACTCCTATCAACATTCAAGCAGCCTCTCCACCAAGACAGTCTTTTCCACCACGAAGAAACCAACGCCAAACTTCTAATCCACGCCGACAATTTACACCATTGGTGGAACCCATGGAAGTTATTCTTCGAAAGCTGCTTCAAGCCGGAGATGTTATTCTACCCGATGCACCACCAAACGGCGAACCACTCTTTCGAGCTCCTTGGTACAAAGAGAATGAGTATTGTGATTACCATCGCGTTAAAGGACATAAAACAAATGGTTGTATGCGCTTAAAACATGTTATCCAAGACTGCATTGATCAAGGTCTAATCAACGTCACACCTTCAACACCTCAACCTGCTCAACAATCCACATCAAACTATGATCTAGAGACTTTCAAGAATCCACTTCCATCTTATGATCAGACAAATAACCTTCAAGCTGGAAATGCTATTCCCTATAGCTATGCATCATCTACCATTGGCTGCATTGACCATGCTCGCATTTCTACCATTACCGTCCAAGGAGCACCTGATTGTGTCGTAACCACGCGAAGAGGTCGAGTTACCATTCAAGGAGCACCCCCTCATCCTCCTCGACCTCTCTCTGACTATAACCTCTTGGATCACCTTGGCAAAACACCCGCACACATATCTATCCTTGAGCTGCTCCGCATATCCCCCGCACATAAAGCTATCCTTGATAAGGCCTTACAAGAGTCTTCGGTGCCTAATAATATTAATATCACACAATTTCAATCCATGGTCGCTAGCATTGCAGCCCCTTGTCATTTAACCTTTTCCGACAAAGATCTTCAACCCTCAATTCATCCGTCACACAATGAGGCCCTCCATATTGAAGTGTTTGTTAATCAACGCCGTATCAAACGAGTCTTGATAGATGGGGGAGCTGGTCTAAATATATGTTCTTTGAAACTCATCAAACAATTGGGATATTCGGAGAAAAATGTAGACACCTCCAAGGTTATTACCATCAGAGCATATGATGACGCTGAAAGAGATACTGAAGGGATCATCCTATTGCCTATTCAAGTTGGACCGGTCATTACAGAAACTTGCTGTCAAGTCCTTGATATTGATCTGCCTTACAACATCATCCTCGGTCGCCCTTGGATCCATACCCTTAAAGCAGTTCCATCTACATATCACCAATGCCTTAAATTTCCACATAAGGGTGTTGAAGTTACCATTCAAGCTGATCCCAATCCATTTGAGTTTTGCCGTGCCTTTCAAGCTAAATATCAGAGTCCAAACCGTATCCCTCTCAACACCGAGGCATATCCGTCTTCCTCCTATGTAGACCCATCCGATCTCCTCAAGCCCTCATCTAGCAAAGCTGCTTCCAACCTCCATATCAAATATACCGCACATGGCCCTGGTGAATACAAATTGCAGGAATCCTGTTGCATTGGCACCCTTCCATTATCTCCTAAATCCCACGGTAAGCCCTCTACATCTAAGCCCACTTCATCCTCCGCTGTTATCAAAGCTCCCCCTACCGTATTCATTAAAGGTGGTTTCTTGGATGACGAAGACATTGAGGACATCGATTCTTGGATATTCTTTGATGAAAATGACCAAGTCCAACTTGAAGTAGAGCGATACAACAACGGGTTTCGTATCATAAAGAGCATGGGCTATAAAGGACATGGTGGCTTGGGATCACAGGAACAAGGACCTATTGAGCCCCTTATTGTGTCTAAGAAGTTTAATAAGCAAGGCCTTGGTTACCAACCAGAGGTACCGCAACCCAAAGACATTAAGTGTATTTCCGATATTGACGTTGGACCTTCTTCGGTAGGAGAGACTTCTAACTTGGATACCATCGACGACTCCTCCCTTCATATCACCGACCTCTTTCAAGAACATTCCATCTTCATGTTTTCCGCAACCTCTTCTAGCCATCATAATCCCTCCATTCGCCTCTCCCTCGTATATCCTGACCTCATCGATTGGGACCAACAAGGGGCACCGATATTAGATACATTTGAAAATGACGAAGCCATTGCAGAATTCATGGGTTTGAGACAAGGTATTCCATTGGGGGATCATAAAGCAGGTTTCATGATGGAATTACCTAAACTAGCATATTTTGGCGGGAGTATCAAATCCTTCAGTCGCAAAAGTGAAATAAACAAAATTCAACAAAATAGGTCACTAGGTGAAAACCGCAAGGCGCCTCTTGACCGTGAAAAAGTAAAAATAAAGGACGTATCCGAAGGTGAAAACCTCTCTGAGGAGCCTGAGGATGAGGGATTTGATCTTCCTGTTGCCGCTGATTACCATGAGAAATCAACTGTGCTAGTTGAAAAATCACAAGACATGAACTTGGGAACAGAACAGAATCCGAAGATCACCTTTTTGGCAGCATCACTATCAAAGCAAGAACGAAAGAACTTCACAACATTTTTTCTGAAAAGAGCTATAAATTTTGCATGGACTTATGCAGACATGCCAGGACTAGATCCTTCACTTGTGGTACATCATTTAGCAGTATTCCCTGATGCAAAGCCTGTCAAACAAAAATTGCGCAAAATGCATCCACAAGTTGCCTTATTGGTCAAAGCAGAAATTCAGAAACTGTTAGAAGCAAAGTTCATAAAGCCTATTGATTATCCAGAATGGGTTTCAAACTTAGTACCTGTAGCCAAACCAGATGGACGAGTTCGCTGCTGCACGGACTTTAGAGATCTTAACAAAGCATGTCCTAAAGACGATTTTCCATTACCAAGCATAGACAACATTGTTGATCTTACAGCAGGACATGAAATGCTATCTTTGATGGATGGATTTTCTGGTTATAATCAAATCAGAATAGCAGAGGAAGACCAAGATAAAACATCTTTTATTTGTCCATGGGGCACATATTGCTGGGTTGTAATGCCTTTTGGTCTCAAAAACGCTGGAGCTACCTATCAACGAGCTATGACAGTTATTTTCCATGACCTTTTTCATACTATCATGGAAGACTATGTTGATGACATCCTAGGCAAATCTAAGACAAGGGAAGGACACCTACAAGTATTGGCACAAATTTTTGATCGATTAGAAAAATATCAAGTCAGACTAAATCCAAAGAAGTGTGTATTTGGCGTAACATCAGGAAAACTATTGTGATATATTGTGTCTCGACGAGGAATAGAAGTGGACCCAGCTAAGGTAAAAGCTATCATAGAAATGCCTCCACCAACGAATCTCAAACAGCTCCGTAGTTTACAGGGTAGGCTACAATCTATCCGCAGATTTATCTCACAACTCGCAGATAAATGTCATCCTTTTCAGCATCTTCTTCGCAAGGGTGAACATTTTAAGTGGGATGAAAAGTGTCAATAGGCTTTTGATAAGATAAAAGAATACTTGGCAACACCTCCTGTGTTAATACCTCCTGTACTTGATCGTCCATTACTGCTTTATATATCATCAACAACCGCAGCATTGGGTGCACTTCTAGCTCAACATGATGATTCAGGAAAAGAACAAGCCATCTACTACATTAGCAGAACTCTTGTGGGATATGAACTCAATTACTCATTCATGGAAAAAGCTTGTTTAGCATTAGTGTTTGCTTCCCAAAAGTTGTGACATTATATGTTGAACCAAACAACAAAGCTCATCTCTAATGTGGATCCCCTCAAGTATCTCCTTTCCAAAGCACTTCTCACAGGGAGATTAGCAAAATGGGTTATGATCTTGAGTGAATTTGACATACAATACGTGAATCGTAAAGCTATCAAAGGACAAGTCATTGCTGATCAATTAGCTGCAGCACCTATCACAGACATTCAGCCAATATATCCCGAATTCCCTGATGAAGGATTGTTTAATTTAAGCTCTCCAGCACGATGGCAGCTATACTTTGATGGGTCATACACTCAACACGGATCTGGAGCAGGTATCTTGTTTGTCACTCCCCAAGGAGACTGCATACCTAAATCATACAGAATAGCATTCCCATGTACCAACAACATAGCAGAGTATGAAGCTTTAATAACAGGTTTGCGCATGGCAGTACAATGGGCTATCAAACAGTTACGAGTCTTTGGTGATTCTCAGCTAGTTATTAAACAGGTCTTAGATGAATATCAAACAAAAGACGAGAAGCTTCTCCCATACAAGCTAATGGTGGACGATTTCAAGCAATATTTTGAGGACATTACCTTTGAGCAAATTCCAAGACTCCAAAACAGAGCAGCCGATGCCATGGCTATGATTGGATCTCTTTTAGACATGCCATCCAATACCCATAAATGTGAATTCTTGGTCGAACAACTTTTGATCCCAGCATTTGAAGTTCCACAGTCTGAGCTCATATGTGAGATTGTTGGTCCCAACTCGTTGTGGTACAAAGATATATATGAGTATCTCCATAATCACACCTTGCCTCTTCAACTATCCAACACCCAGCGTAAAACTTTTATCCGTCGAGCCTCTCGTTACACTATCTTAGGAGAAACCCTTTATCGCCGGAGTCTTGATGGTATCCTTCTTAGATGTCTTGACTCCGAGGAAGCAAAAACGGCCTTACGTGAAGTACATGAAGGTGTCTGCGGTTCGCATTCCGCTGGCCCTGGCCTTGTTAAGAAACTTCTGTGAGCAGGATACTACTGGCCAACTATGGAAAAAGATGCCCAACAATTTGCAAGGAGATGTCTACAATGTCAGAAACATGGAGATCTAATACATGCACCAGCACATGAGCTTCAGCCTATTGTCACTCCATGGCCTTTTTCGCAATGGGGACTTGATCTTGTGGGTAAAATCCATCCTACTTCATCAAATGGTCATAAGTTTATTATCACTGCCACTGAGTATTTCACAAAGTGGGTAGAAGCCATACCAATGACCTACATCACAGGTAAACAAATAGCTAAATTCATCCTACATTACATCATCTGCCGTTATGGAGTTCCTCAAGCTATTGTCACCGATAATGGCCGGCCTTTCAAGAACCAAGAGGTTAGAGATCTTTGCAATAAGTTTCATATTCAACATAGGTTCTCTACGCCTTATTATCCTCAGAGCAACGGTCAAGCTGAAGCCTCTAATAGGACAATCATCAAGATCCTTAAAAAGACTGTTAACGCAGCTGGTCGAGATTGGCATCTACAACTGCATCCTGCTTTATGGGCCTATAGAACAAGTGTCAGAACTCCTACTGGCGCCACACCCTATGCTCTAGTCTATGGCACTGAAGCTATTTTGCCTATCGAGGTTGAGATCCCCTCTTTGCGCATATCCTTGCAACATACTATCTCAGATGAAGAATATCGAGTGTCCCGACTCCATGATCTTGAGCTCTTAGATGAACGCCGCCTTACAGCATTGAACCATCTTCAAGTCTACCAAAACCGGCTACGCCGCAGCTACAACAAAAAGATCAGAGAACGCAGATTTCAGGTTGGCGACCTTGTCCTTAAAGAAATCCAAAGGAAGCAACAGCATCGAGAGAAACAGGGCAAGTTTGAACCAAATTGGCTTGGTCCTTTCATTATCACCGCAGTCTATGGATCTGGTGCATACACTTTGTCAACACCTGAAGGCATTCCCTTGGATGAACCCGTCAACAGCATTCATCTCAAGAGGTTTTATCCATGAATCTCAGCTATCCCAAAATCAATAAATAAACAAACAAAAAAAAAAAAAAAACAAACAAAAACAAAAAAAAAAAGAGAGATAAATAATCCGTCCAATGGTGAAAACCTGGTAAACAAGCGCCTTGGATAAGTACCATAATGAAAACCTGGCAAACAGGCGCTATGTGTAGTGACCAGCTTCCCTCATTTGTTTGGTTCGTTTGATCATTTTCCCCACTGCCTCTTGTATAAGCCATCCTCATAAGCCCTATCGCAACCTCACACATCACCTTTCCTCTTCATCCTTTGCCAATGCTAACTATCATGCTTGAGACATTGTCGTGATATTTATATCTTTTGGCACCTTAGCATCTTGGCCACATCTTTTCTGCATTGTCGCTTCTGCATAATAAACCTCATCCCACACTGGGGGCATTTGTTGAGCCTTATTTGGACGTGGATCCTATTTTCTCTAGCTCATAACACATCAAACAACTCAGCTTCCAACACAGCACACCTTATCAACTTCAGCCATGGCACATGTCCACCAACAAATACGACCTAACGACTTGCAACCAGGACTCATACCTTTACAACTCCATCCACATTCATCCAACAATTGCAACAAACATCGCCTGATCAAACATCCAATCGATTAGCCACATCAATAAGAACTACATCCAGCTTTATCGTTGACGCCTTGATCCCGTGGATACAGGGTATGTAGGCAATCTGAGATGCGAAGGAAGCACTCTGATTCAGGCTAAGACGATAACCCCTTTCATCATTCATCTGTCATCTTTTCTTCTGAACATCTTTCACTCTCTCAGCTCACATTCTTCTATCTTTCATCACTTACATCATCAATAAAACCCAGAACTACATATTCATCATGTCTCATCTTCATCGTCAATGTGCTTTGATCCCATGGATACAGGGTATGTAGGCAGTCTGGAATACGAAGGAAGTTTCCAGTACTCAAGCATAGATGATCCCCCCATCTTCTTCATCTTCATTCATCATCCATCTTCTTCTCTTTGATCAGCTCAAACAGGAAGCAAACCATGTGTCTATTGCAAGCTCCAGCACTATAACCAATCACAGGTAAGCCAGAAGCTATTTGTCTGCATGCCTTAAGCCAACATTTGCTATAGCCATTTATCAACAACTTTAGCCTTCAACAGGATGTAGCTTTCCTCTTAACAAGGCGCCAGCTTAATCTATCCAAGAGCACCCAACATTTGGCAAGAGAACGTGATGACAGTATCTTTTGTTTTATCTTTTGATTTATCTTTTGTCCCTTTTCTATACCTAGTCAAGACTGCCATGATCTCTTTATATTTTGGTATGTTGCGATGAAGTAAGGACTGGGGCATGGTCGTATAGCTTTCGTATGCCGTGTTTGCGGGATGATCTTATTCTCTTCCTATGCATCTTGGTATCTTGCACGTGTTGGGATTAGCATCTTACATATCAATATCTCTAGCATCTGAGAAGCTAAACAGTCTCTTATGCATTGGAGACTATTCTATGTTAAGACTAACTCCATACATATAACCAGCAAGCTATCATTATGTGTAGTGGAGATAAGTTCAAACCATTGTTTGTAGCGTCAAAGTCCAACACTAGCTGCTATTCCTATCTTGTGCATGTTGGCTCAACATCTTGACCACATGCGTTCCGACAAGATTGTAGCATGCTAGTTGCGCATTGGATATCTCGACACCTTGGTCTCTTATACCCTGGTGCATAACATCCGTATGCTATATCAAACATAAGGACTGCATTTCTTTTCATTTTGAGCAATTACTTGAAAGCTGCCCATCATCATCTTATCTTATTCATTCTATCTATCCATTTGTTCCGTCATCCTCCGCCAAGATCAATCATCTCCATCATCCTTTGTCCATATTCCCGCTCCTGCAAAACAAGTGTTAGCCATACATACGTCCATTATATCTATATCTTTCATTAACATCTACCTATATGCATACATCTATCCATATCATTTTCTTTTACATATTCACATATTTTCTATCAATTACCATTTGCATAAACATCTATTCCTAATCCATCTATAATCCATACACATAACATGCATAGCCATCATAATATCAACATCCCAACCATTATAACATCATATAGATCGCCAAAACTGCCATATATATATACATGTGTGTCAAAATACAAGTGTCTATAATACAAGCTGCGCCCTGAAAAGAATGAATGTACAACAATGGCTCTAGGCCTCATCATGATACAATGCCAACAAGGTATGCCCTAGCGACTACTGCCAGCTCCCTCGCCCTGACCACCACCACCAACAGGTCCTGTACCCGGTCCTCCATCTCTCGGTGGCCCCATCACTGAAGCTACTGATCGAGATCCACCTGACCTCCGTGAGCTCGAAGCCCCTGACCTGCTCCTGAAGCTAGGCTGTCTCTGCTCTGCCGGCAGAGCTCCATAATATAGGCCTCTATAATACTCAGCCTCCCCCTGCACTCTCCGAAGCTCGGCCTGTACCGCTATCAACTGTGTGGCTAAGTACATGGTAGCTCCATCAGTCCCCAAGGCAGTCACTGCTCTATCCCGCTCACTAGTCATAACTTGCAGCTGCTGTACTGCCCTATCTCTCTCCGCTCGCAGACTATCTCTCTCAGCTCGCAGACCATCTCTCTCTGCTCTCATAGCCTGCTCCTGCTATACTGCAGTATCTCGCTCAAGCCTCATCATCTGCTCATGCTGCCTAGCTGTATCCCTCTCTCCTGTAACTCTCGCGAGCGCACCATCATCCTGTCCATCTCCTCTCTGAGCTCCCAACTGTAGCTGAGCCTGATAAGCCTGTGCCTGTGCTCTAGCCTGCCTCAGACTGATCACGGCCTGATGCCTATCCATCTCCACTCTCCTCAGCCTCATCTGTGCCCGCTGCCTCCATCTCCTCTCCTCTCTGATCCGTCTCCGCAGCTGCTGAATACCCACATCATCTCCTGCTCTGATCTGTGCCTGTGGCTGTGCTAATATAGCAGGCTGGCCTGGCACCTGCCCTGGCATCTGTATCCCTGGTGCAGCTGGCACTACTGCCTGTGCTGGTGGAGCCCGTCGTCGTCGCCTCCGAACTGGTCTCTCCATCCCAATCTCCCCAATCTCTCCATCCCGTGTCAATCGAGTCGGCCTAGCTGTCGCCCAGTGTGCATCATACTTTGGCAACGTACCTGGATCTGCAGGACCCTGTCTCCACTGCCATGCTACTGGCTGCAATCCATCTCTCTCTGCCAAGGCTGTGTCCACCACAACCTCTGGACCCCAATCAAACACCTCCTGTCTCGTCCTCCCAAAAACGGCATCACCTACAGGTACTGCCTGTGCCTCTCCAAACTGTCTCAGGGCTCTCTCTGGCAAATAGCGCTCTATAATGTACACGCCGCGTCCAAAAATGTACCTCGCCTGTCTCGCATAAGCAAGCTCGGCATCCTCCTCCTCCCACTGCTCACATCCTAGCCATGGCCTCCATACAAATCTGTCTATCTCATCCAACCTCCGTCGCCAGTATACCACCCCTCGGCGCTGTCGATATGTCAAGGCTCCTCTATACATCCGTGCAAATGGCTCTCTTGCTGCTCTAGCGACCCATCCCTCTGGTCTCGTCACCGGAATGTGCTCATAAGCCCATACGTGCAAAACTGTCACTCCTGCTGACATACTGGCTCCGAACATATATGCACAATCGTGCAGGTAATGATAGAGCTGTCCCAACATGCACTCTGCCCATGCATATCTCGTGCCATAGGAGAACATGCCCTCCATCACTGTCCCCCATCCTACAGGAAAACCTCTCGCTCTCCTGTCACCCACTAGCCATCTAATGATAGCCACTACCACTCGCTGCAACCTGTCACAGAGCTCCTCCATCCTCCCCATCGGTATCTCTGAACCCTCTGCTCCGATGTTTGGTGTCCCAAACAATCTCCTGAATGCAGCTGGGCCCATCTCCGGATCATAATCTACCCGCTCCCCATCTATCGGAATCCTCAAAATCTGGAACACATCCTCTAAGGTGATGGTCGCCTCTCCTGTCGGTAACAAGAATGAACTGTGCTCGCTCATCCATCGCTCCACCATCGCAGTCATCAGCCCTCGATGTGCCTGCACTGGCTCTAATCGTGACACATGCTCCAAGCCCAGGATCTCCAACACTAGTAGCTCCTCCGCATCCAACTGTCTCACCAGCCGCAAATCTCTCGGATGGGGCTCCCGTGATAGCAATGGCGGTAGAACATCCTACATCATCCATTTACTCTTGTCAGTCCATCCCATTAATCATTCATATCAAAATCTGCCTATCTTTCTGCTATTTTATCCTACACCTACCATATGCGGTTCACTTTACCACATGCGACCTTTTTCTGCACATTAGCGACCCCTTTCACCACATGCGTTTCTGTTTTGACCAAACGCGAGCTCTTTTATATTATGCGCTTACTGTTTTACTAGCGGTGAGCTCTATTTCTACATGCACCCATTATCCCTTCATATGCGAGCCCTATCCTATGTGCGACTCTATTTACTCTCAAAGCGAGCTCTTTTCCTAAATGCGCCTATCTTTTCCTTATAAGCGAGCCTAATCACTATATGCGCTCACTGTTTTCCTATACGCGCGCTCTCTACCATTTGCGAGCTGTTTCTAGCCATATGCGAGCTACACTACCCTATGCGACTACTATCTGCTCATAAGCGACTCGTTCCCCTCCATACGCGCATTTCGACTGCGTTTTTCCCGCCGACAGGATGCGACCTCGTTTTCCCTAAGCGACCTACCCGCGCCCATAAGCGACCTGCAATACTCTAAGCGACCTCTACTCCTACATAAGCGACCTATATGTGCCCTGTCCTAAACTAGTCGCTTTTGGTGACGTGTGTGAATTAATTACGCTTCTAGGCTATTAAATGCACGCTTTTGGGAAAAGTTTTGTGACATACCGGTGCGCCTGCTCCCTCTGGTCGTCCATGTGTCCTCACCCGCTCCGCACGATGATCTCTGCGTGGAATCACCATCCTGCTAGCTCTGCCACTCTCACTCTCAGGAGCTCTGGATTTCTCTAGGTTTCTCAGCACAAATGAGCACAAATGAGCCTATTTGCCCTTGAAGCTCCTACTTATAGCCCTTCTCCAAACCCTAATTCTTCTATACCACAGCCTATTTTCTTCCATGCCACCCCCCTTTCCTTCGCGTCTGCCCTCTTTTTCGCCCTTTCTTCTATCGAGAGCCAACCCAGTCCTTCCTGGTTCGCCTGGCTTACCTCTCGAGGGGGCATCACCTGCCAGTTACACTGGGGCATAACTTGTTTATTGAGCGCATCTCACATCTTCTTTGACACAACGTTCTATCGAACATCGTATCAAAGAGGGGCAAAATGTAGACACCCAAATTTGTCCATGTCTAACGACACCTTGTTAAATCACTAATACATTACCCAATTAATTAAATAAATTTTATTTATTTAATTAAAATCCCATTCTCATTCATTCAGCCGATTAATTAAATAAATTGTATTTATTTAATTAATTCCACATCATGTCTTATCCCATTTTATGCATTTATCATATTAATTAAATAAATTTTATTTATTTAATTAATTTCCAACTCATATCCCACTAATTCAAATACTTTATTTGAATTAAGCCTTTATCATTTATCACATTTTAACACTTGTCCATTTCCCATTTATCATGTGTTGTAAGACAACTTTCATTTAAAATCCATCACATGCACAACTAATTGGACCTAAATTTAGTAACTTTCAATCTTAGCCATTCACATAGCCTCTGAATCTCCACCGTTGATTGATCTTGGTTGAGTCCTATATAAACAGCCTCTCACTCCATATGAGACATCCAGAAATCATATAGTATCTAGCAATCCAGCAATCATATAGCAACTCCATTATCATCTTGAGCATTCGAGCATTCGAGCTTTTATCATCCATCAATGGCAGCTTTCAGCTTTGTAATTGCTTATCGTTGAAGAAGCAGTCCACATCTCCCTCTCAAACAAGGAATCGCATGGTCTAGGTGATGTTATGCTTGAATTGCATTATCCTTTGATTTCATTTAGGTTAGATTCCTTGATGATGGTAGGGTTAGGGTTTCATGACTATGTCTGATCTGCCACACCTGACTTTCACCTATCACAGATGTCATGTCCTGCTAAGAAGTGATACTAACAAAAGGCATTAGCATCAAATGAATGTCCTTTCATCTTTCTACTGTCTATTGGATAAGTAGGAGGAAGCTTCAAAAGAATTGTTGGTTACTGCTTGAATTATTATCAAATGAAAGGAATCTAATAATGGAGTGAATTGTCTCTATTGCTACCTGAATTTGAATGGGGTTCAATTTGAAATAGGTGCCACTTGTGATTGAAAGTTATTCTACTATTTCCCATCAATCTTGATGAAACTCTTGTTATGCTTCTTGAATGATTGTTGAGTTGTTCCAGATTGGGATTGATCAATTGGAGTTGATGAGCTATGATTCTCATATAGACTAGTTGACAGTTGGTAATCACAGCTCGATTTGTGCATAGATGTTGAAAAGAACTATACGTCATCAACAATATCTTGTCATGCATGTTCAGTTCTCGATTTGTAATGAATACTCTTTGAACATCCTCATATATAATCAGATATTGTATTTGTACAAAGAGAGCTTGATATTGACTAATGAAGTCTGTTAATTTCTCTTTCAGACCTTGTTTACAATGGACCAAGTAAATCAATGAGATAGGAGGTCCAATGTTTACTTGGAAATGTTGTAAGAATTGATCAACTAGCTATGAGAAGGAATGTATTGAATTAGGAAGTAAAGAGCAAAACCATTCCAAAGTTGTATCTTTGAGAGATTGTGAAAAGAGTTTTGCTAACAAAGCCCCGTCAAAGAATAAATCACTACACATTGCTGTGAATGCTGCCACATGATTGTTAGGATCACCTTTGCCATTGTACCTTTCAAAATGGGGAGTCTCAAATTTGTCAGGAATTTGAGCTCTTACGATTGTATATGATAAAGGACTGTGAGCATGTTATGTTAGTAAATTAGGTTAGGATGAAGCATTGGTCATATTTTCTACTTTTTGTTGCAAGGATGCCATACTTTGCAAAAGTTAGTTTAGGATTGCATCACTCGTCACTAGATGATGGGGTTTGTGTATAGGAGACAAAAGTATTTAATGGTGCAAAAGTGAGGAGTGGTTGGAAATAGTTATTCATTGGTATGGACACATGAGGTGATGAGATTTGATAATTGTATTGTACAGATCTATAATTATTTCCATTAGATGTTCCCAATCTAGTGGTGGCATTACCACAATCTTGTGTAGTGGTAGTGAGAATCGATGATGTATATGTGGATACTCCTGCAGTCATTACAGGTGTCGATACTTGTGTCCCAATTTGATTTAGTGATGACACATTTTTAATGATATTCATGTAGTTAGTCACTGACATAATGTTGTTATCCACTATATGGGCTATTCCATAGAGAATCTCAACACCTTCTTGTCCTTCTTGTAATTATCCTCTTATACCTTCAACAAGAGGTACCACTTCTTGAGCTAGATGTTCATTTCCCACAAATTCTTGAAAATCAGCTAGTTCTTTGTCCAACTTCTTGATTTGAGCTTCATGTACATGTGCAACTATGTCAATTATGTCTTGAGAGTCATGAAATATTTTTTCTTCTAGCATGTTGGTGTTGGTGATATTTTGCAAAGATGTTGATTCACCTTTTGTCAAATAGTTGAGTAGTCAATTTTCTAATGTTTTTACATCGTTACTATTGAAAGCACTAGAACCCATCAATCTAAAAAAATTTCTTACCAAGGTGTTGGTGTTAGGGCAGTAAGTTATAGAACTCATACAAAGTTTTACAACACTCAATGCACTAACCAAGGATACTATCAATAAGATTATGAATATTAAGCTAACTATGCTTGCTGAAATACACAATGTGTAATTGCAAGAATATGAATTTTTAAATCAAGGACGTGAAATGATGCAAAAATTTCAAATAAATATTGATAAATATGTAATAAATCAATAGATCTAATTTGAACAATTAGCAAGATGCAAATTCTTGAAGCTACGAGTTCACCAAAATGTTAGGTATGAAAAAGGAGAATGGTGAAAACTAGAACACAAACTAGATAAAACCCTTTTCCATATAATATTCAAGGACAAGATTGAGCCAAATCACTACCAAGTGAAGGAGGACTTAGCTACTGATCTTGTAACTCCTATGTTATAGATGGATTAGATTTAATTTAGCCTTTTTATAAAACCCTAGGTTAACAATGCATGAAACCCTAGTTCTACAATGATCTGGTTATAATAGAGCAAATACAATAGCAACCTAGAAACTAATTGCACATGGATAATTCGTGAGATGGTAAAACATGTCTCTAGAAAGTAGAGGTGTTGGAGGACCTTGTTGGGACCGCCTAGGTTCTGATTAGAAGAATCTACTTGAGGTGTGAACTAGAAAGTTGCTACAGATGATGTCCTGGTGCCAGATCTAAACTTAGAAAGGTCAGGAGGACATGGGTGGTACGAACCAAGTCCTTGATGAGAGAAAACCCTAAAACTGTCTCTGGATATTGAAATGTTGATTTCTACTATGTCTTCCTGTAGCTTTGTATTTTCTACATCTCACTACTATAACCTACACATAAGAAGATAAGAAGGGTTTTGTGGGTTATGGTGTTTAGGAACTTGTCTTAGTCAAATCCCAGGATAGCATTCAAGATTCCCAACACCCTTGATTGATAAAGAGTGTGTGCCCTTGTGGGGATAGAGGTTGAAAACAATGATATTATGATGATTCAAATGATCTAATAAACAAACAATGATATCACCTATGTGATGAAACCCTTAGAATGATGAAGATCCTTCAACTCCTAATGAAGAATAGATGATAGCTCCACATCTACAACAACACACAATAACAATATACAAATTTTCTCTAGAATCACAATGAATTCTCTTGCTTTCTTTTCTTCAAGATCTCAATTTATGCTTTTCCAACCTAGTTGATAATGAATCCAAAAATACACTTATATATGCTTTCCCGCTCACAATCGTAAATTCAAACCAAAAGAGTTGAGAAGGAGAAACCTCTAGAGAGGTGTTAAGCTAACATAAACTTAAATTAGACCCAACCTAAAGTGAGGGACCTAAGTGGTTCTATCTAGGTCCTTTAGCCTCATTTAGGTCTAGGGTAAGTTAAATCACATGGCCCATATTCCACTTTTACTTTGGTGTTGGGCAATTTTGCATCGAGAGAAACATTTTGAATGTATAATGCAATTAAGGGGACTTAGGAGCTAAACAAGGAGGTAAAAAGACATGTGGACACTTTTTACTCCATAATAGATTGCTATTGTCTCATCTACCTTGTATTTAGATCGTAGACTTCATGATCTTTCACATTTTCATGGATTGTCAAACACTTTGATTAGGATTTTTGCTCCTAGTTTTGTATCATTTGTTGATTGTGACATGTGGACACTTGAGCAATTTTTAGAGGCATCATCTTTCACGGGACTCCTTTTTTCATCTCTTTTCTGAGAGTTGGATTTTCTTTAGCATTCATCAATGGATCTATTTCTTCTCAAGGGGAGAAATGTTATTTCTAGGCAATGGATTATTTTATGTTTTTAAGTATTTTCTAGTGGCATGGGACCTACTTATTTGTGGTGGGATTCATAGTATCTCTTTTTCTCTCCTATAAGGGGACCATTGCTTATATATTGGTGGTAGAATTAGTCCTTGGGGGATCATGTTGAATCCTGCTTCCTTCTTTCACTTTCTTGTTTTCTATCTTTCAGAGAGAGGTTTTATCCTTTACTCTTGTGAGAGATTTATGTTCACATGCATACCTAATATGGCATCATAGTTAGGACCCATCCATGCATCTTTGCATGTTTTAATGTATAGCTTTCTCCCTAAGTATCCCTTGAGGGGGTTGTTAGTGCAAAATAATGTTTTACCTATCTAGTTCTCATTTACCTAGTAGTCCTTTTCATGTTAGACTTTTCTTTTCTTGTCTCACCTCATGTGTACACAACATGTGTCCTCACACTTGTCCCAAGGGTTTCCACATGTGTCACACTTTTGGAGGGTTAGTTAGTTGTCTATTCCTACCTTCCTAATTCCTCCTTGTCCTACATATACAAGGATCTCATTATATTATTTTCATTAAATTTTTATCATATTTTTTTGGCTTTTTGTTGCACATATTCATATGTGGAAGTTAATATATTTTGGATTCAAATCATGGCTGATCCAACATTATTTAATTATTATTTTCTCTTGGTTGACTTGTGAAAACAAGATAAATCTTAGGGGCTAAAAACACAACTAAAATGCAATAAAACACCAAGTTATACCTCAAGATATTCCTTCTCCTTGATAAGGTTGAGAGCTTAGCACACACAAGCTCTAGCTTTACCCATGGCTATGTTCTTCCAATGTGAAATGCTCTCAATACAAATCAATCATAGCCTAGCTAAAATGATGAGGTTGAGGGAAATTTGGGCATAATAACACTACTCAAAACTTGGATGATGAAATGGCTTGTAGAGGCTTTTATTTATAGGCAAATTGGAGGGGATTTTGATCCAACGGTGGAGATTCATTGTTGAGATCAAGGGATGAGATTGATTGTGAGATGGAGGGCTAGGATTTGATCAACAATTTTGGAGGGTAGAGAATAAAAATGAATCTTTTATTCATTTTGAAGACTTAGCATTAAATGTGATTGCGATGGATGAGAAAATTTAAAATTAATTTCTTTGGGATGAGTTGTAATTAAAAATTCCATTTCATGTGGAGTTGTGAGAGACATGTGACATGTGCACATTTTTGGTCTCTTACATTTGTAGGCTAAAAAAGAGGAAGATGTTTTTACACAAAAATAGTAAAGGTGAGTTGGAATATTTTGTAATTTTTAATTTGTGGGTGTGGGAGAAGGTGTTAATCATGCTTTGACCAAATTAATCAAGGTGATTAACTTAGAAAATGTGGCTGGAAAAATTAGTGGATGAGGTAATCAGGGTTTAGGATTAATTAAATAATGATTTATTTATTTAATCCAGGTCTAGCGGTCATGTAGGCTAGGGTAGCTAATTAAATAATATGTATTTAATCAACTAGGTTAGGGGTAGACTAATTAGTAGGATTGATTAATCAGATAAACATAATTTATCCAATTAATTAAGTTTAGGGAACTGGGGAATTTAATCAAATAAATATTTGTCATATTTATTTAATTAATTGGAAAATTGTTAGGTGTGACTATTAAATTAATTAAATTAATTCAATTTTAGGGATTAAATGATGAAGAAAAAAGTGAATAATTCAGATGTTGGGTGAGATAATTAATTAAATAATAATTCAATTAATTAATTGGGTGAAGAATTGGTGTTGTGGATGATGTCAGAGGATAGTTAGATAGTTAAGACATTTTTAGGTATCTACATTTGCCCCTCTTTGATGTGGCATCGTGACCTAGTAGGGATATGACATTAAGTCAAAGAAATTACCCAATAAAATGGATGAGGGATGCCCCCTCAAGAGATCGAGTGAAAAATATTTTTTTAGGTGATCTCTTGAAAGGAAGAAATGGTGGTGAAAAATGGGTAGAGGATGCAAAAATAGGTTGACAAGAAGAAAAACGAGAGAAAAAAGTTATGTTTTGCACCCTGGGCAAACAAAAGTGTGTTGGAGAATGACATGGCCTCCTATAAATAGAAAATGTGGGCCCAAAGTGCAACATTTGCACACATTGAGCCTATTAGACGAGAGGAGAGAAGAAGAGATGGCTGCGCAACCACCGTTCCCACGCTATGAGCATCTATCTGAGTGAGTCTATACCTACCTGAGATCACTGCTGGCAAACCCACGGGTATGTGGGCTACCCTTGACTTTGTCAATTTTAGGGTTTCAGGTCATTTATTGCATGGGAAAAGAGTAGGTTAGGTGGTCTGGCACCATAATGCAGCCATTTGGCCCCATCAGCGGCCGAATTGGCACCATCCTCTAGATTGGCGTCATCAGCCAAGGGGGATTTTGGGGGTGTTTGGTGCCTTATTAGATTTTTGTGGTGCCATCTTCTAGTTCGACATGTTGAAATAGGGCTTTTTCTATGTATTCACACCATCACTAAAATTTGTGGCACCAAACTCTGGTTTGACACCCTAGGTCAATTGGTTTGTGAATTGGCGCCATCATCTGGGGTGACACCAAACTTAGGGTTTGTGGCACTATCCTCTGGATTGGTGCCCTGGGATTTTTGGCTGTGAAGGCTTTTCGGTACAAAATGCTAGTTTGGTGCCAAAACAGGTAGGATTGGTGCCATCCTCCAGATTGGCACCAAAATGGGTAGGATTGGTGCCAAAATGGTTAAAACTAGCACCAAAGTCTACTTTAGCACCATAGGGGCTATGAATGGCACTTATGGCAATGATTTAGAAGAAAAATTAGTTTTTTGATGTTTTCTTATGGATGCATATTGATGGGCATATTGTGGCTTCGTGTGAGCAGTGAGTTCCCATAGTTATGAGGCTATTAGATGGTTTCAATTAGGCTACATTAGCCAAGTTAGGGAGACTGGGCCTACAAATAGTGTTCAAGATGCCCATAATACGGGCACATAGGGCCATGATGACAGCCCTAGTGGACCGATGGTGGAGCTAGACATGCTCCTTCCTTCTACCCATAGGTGAGATCACCATTACCTTAGAGGACATGTATCAGATTTTGAGGTTTTTGATTGTTGGAGCATGAGCCACTTATGACATTGCCAGAGGATGAGCATCCCTTGATAGGGCCTTTAGCCCAGGTCACCTAGTTCTGATATGAGATCAATGACAGATGAGCTACACTCAGACTTTGGCAGTGGGAGTGGATGATTTTACATTATTTTTGCATGTGGTGATTGGGGGTGTGGTGGTATCGGATCAACATGCGCAGGGCTTCTCGATTGGCTGGGAGGAGGAGATTGAGTAGATGGTGTGACATGAGATGATGTATGCATGGGGGCCATGTATGTTAGGCCAATTGTACCATGAGATGCACACTGTTGTGTATCAGTTGGATGGGGCTTTATCTGCTAGGGTGACATTGCTTCACATATGGGCTTTTGAGCATATAGGCATTACAAGGACATAGGGAGCTCTATTTTAGGTGTAGTTTGAGGTGTTCATCTTTTTGTATAATGTACCCCTTCAATATTCTTATGTTGGGTAGCTACGTTACTGGCGGCGTTTTCTTGATGACTTGGTTCATATTGTGTGGTGACCGTATATTAGAGTGGAGGCTTGGCCAAATGAGCACATTCGTTTTCCCTATGCATTTGAGGCATATTACTTGATGGGCTAAGGGGATCATACAATTAATATGTATCTCCCCTCTCAGGTGATGAGACAGTTTAGGTTGCGACAAGACTTGCCACAGACAATGGTGATTTTTGCGAGGACACCTCGAGATGTCAGATGGCCACCACAGATAGTGCCCCAAGTGGTGATTCAAGATTTTGTAGGATTGCAGCCCCAGCAGTGGGATTGGTGGAGCACAATGGTAGATGCAGGGACCACCCTAGACTATGATCGGTGGTGGGCAGTGTGGAGACTGATCTGCTTGATGGATCCTGCTATAGAGCGAGATATGATAGTATAGGAGAGAAAGGAGGGGGACGAGGTGGAGGTTGATGAGGATGATGCTATTGGGATGTTGGTTGTAGTAGCAACAAAGAAGGTGTTAGGGAGAGGACAGAGGTGAGGATAGTAGATTCCTCAGCGGTAGTAGGCAACTGGGTAGGTTCCACAGCAGGGGTAGTAGCAACAACAGGCACCTGTGCAACAAGAACATGTAGGACAGAGGGGATAGATGTTGCCGTCACGAGCACCACCGCAATAGCAGGGACCTAGGCAGGCACCCACACATGCACCACCCCAGCAGTAGGCTCAAATGGGACATATATCATCACCACAAGCACCACCGCAGCAGCAGGGTCCTAGGTAGAATCCATCACATCCCGCCCCGTCCCGACTTGGGTGAGTTGGCGACTTCGGTCGCGGCGAGCTGGGTGACTTGGCACCCCAAAGAATCCATATTTTTCAAGAGTGGGGTTTCGCCGACTGTCCTGCCTGTCGCGGCCGCCCCATTCACCCAGACTGTCCCGTCCGTCCTATCCACCTCGGCTGCCCCATCCACCCTGTCCACCCTAACCACCCCTATTGTCCCATCATCCCCGTCCCGACCATCCTGTCCGCCCCGTCCTGTCCCCATCCCATCTCATCCCCATCCCCGTCCCTGCGCTCGTGAATCTATTTTTTTTTCCAAGTGTGGAGTGGGGTTTCCCTTTGGCTCAGCTGCATTCCTTCCAAGTCTTGGGTGGGGTTTCCCTCTACACTGACCGCATTCCTTCCTTCAAAGTCTTGGGTGGGGTTGCCTATGCTCGTGAATCCATTTTTTTCTTCCAAGTGTGGAGTGGGGTTTCCCTTTGGCTCAACCGCATTCCTTCGAAGTCTTGGGTGGGGGGGTTTCCCTATGCCCCGACGGCATTCCTTCCTTCCAAGTCTTGGGTGGGGTTGCCTGCACTCGTGAATCCATTTTTTTTTTCCAAGTGTGGAGTGGGGTTTCCCTTTGGCTCAGTGGCATTCCTTCCAACTCTTGGGTGGGGTTGCCTGCGCCCACCAATCCATATTTTTCAAGTGTGGAGTGGGGTTTCTTCGACTGTCCTGCCTGTCATGGCCGCCCCACCCATCCCGACTGTCCTATTCATCCTGTCCACCCCAGCTGCCCCGTCCACCCTGTCCGCCCCGATTGTCCCGTTCGTCCCCGTCCCCGTCACGTCCCCGTCCCATCACATTCCTTCCCAGTCTTGAGTGGGGTTTCCCTCTGCCCCGACTGCATCCATTCCGAGTCTTGCACCTACGCCCATGGAGAGGGGTTTCCATTTGCATCCATTCCCGTCCCCATCCGCGTCCCTGTCCCCATCCCCATCCCTGTCCCCATCGCCGCCCCGCCCCGCCCCGCCCCGGCAACCCTATCTCATCCCGACTTGGGTCATGGCGACTTGGCCCCCCAAAGAATCTGTCGCGCCCTGCTCTGTCCCGTTGCGCCCCGCCCCGCACCTGCAACCCCGTCTCGTCCCGCCCCGCACCTGCAACCCTGTCCTGCCCCGACCCGCCCTGCAACCCCGTCCCGTCCCACCCCGTCCCGACTTGGGCGAGTTGGCGACTTGGGTCATGGCAACTTGGCCCCCCAAAGAATCCGTCTTTGTCCCTATCCCTATACCCCTTGCCGCCCCGCCACGCCCCGCCCCGGCAACCTTGTCCTGTCACGACTTGGATTGCAGCAACTTGGTCCCCCAAAGAATCTGTCGTGCCCTGCTCCGTCCCATCGCGTCCCGCCCCATCTCGTCCCGCACCATCCAGCCCCGCGCTGCCCCGCCCCGCCCCTGCAACCCCGCCCCGCCCCGCCCCTGCAACCCCGCCCCGCCACGCCCCTGCAACACCGTCCCATCCTGACTTGGGTGAGTTGGCGACTTGGGTCGCGGTAACTTGGCCCCCCAAAGAATCCATCTCGCCCCACCCCGCCCCATCCTGTCACGTCCAGCCCCATCCCCGTCTGGTGGGGTTTCTAGAAAATTAAGAGCGGTGGGATTTCTAGAAAATTAGGACTGGTGGGGTTACCGCCTATTTGGTGGGGTTTCTAGAAAATTAGGAGCGGTGGGGTTTTTGCCTATCGGGTGGGGTTTCTCGAAAAGTAGGAGTGGTGGGGTTTCTGCCTGCCTTGTCCTGCCCCGCCCCGTCTCGTCCCGTCCCACACCGCCCCGCCCTGTCCCGACTTGGGGGAGTTGGAGACTTGGCCCCCCAAAAAATCTGCCCAGTCCTGCCCCGCCCCGTCTCGTCCTGTCCTGCACTGCCCTGCCCCACAACCCCGTCCCATCCCAACTTGGGCGACTTGGCACCCTAAAGAATCTATCCCACCCTGCCCCGGCAACCCTGTCCCGTCCTGACTTGGGTCGCGGCGACTCGTCCCCCCCAAAGAATCTGTCGCGCCCCGCTCCGTCCCGTCGTGTCCTGCCCCGTCCCATCCCGCACCGTCCTGCACCTGTAACCCCGCCCCGTCCCGCCTCGTCCCATCTCGCCCTGCCCCTACAACCCCGTCCCGACTTGGGCGAGTTGGCGACTTGGGTCGTGACAACTTGGCCCCCTGAAGAATCCGTCCCGCCCTGCCCCGCCCCATCCCATCACGTCCAGCCCCGTCACCGTCTGGTGGGGTTTCTAGAAAATTAAGAGCGGTGGGGTTTCTAGAAAATTAGGACTGGTGGGGTTTCTACCTATTCGGTGGGGTTTCTACCTATCCGGTGGGGTTTATCGAAATGTAGGAGCGGTGGGGTTTCTTCCTGCCCCGTCCCGCCGTGCCCCGCCCTAACAACCCTGTCCTGTCCCGACTTGGGTCGCAGCGACTTGGCCCCCCAAAGAATCTGTCATGCCCCGTCGCGTCCCGCCCCATCCCGTCGCGTCATGCCCTGCCCCGTCCTGTCCCGCCCCACACGACACCTGTAACCCTACCCCGCCCCGTCCCGCCCTGACTTGGGTGAGTTGGCGACTTGGCCCCCCGAAGAATCCGTCCGCGTCCTTGTCCCCGTCCCTATCCCTATACCCATCACCGCCCCGCCCCGCCCCACCCGGCAACCTTGTCCCGTCCTGACTTGGGTCGCGGCGACTTGGCCCCCCAAAGAATCTGTCGCGCCCCATTGCGTCCCGCCCCGTCCCGCACCATCCCGCCCCGCCACGCACCTGCAACCCCGTCCTGTCCTGCCCCGTCCCGTCTCCCACCACCCAGCCCCTACAACCCCATCCCGTCCCGCCTTGCCCCGACTTGGACGAGTTGGCGACTTGGGTCGTGGCAACTTGGCCCGCCGAAGAATCTGTCCCACCCTGCCCTACCCCGTCCCGTCCCGCCCTGCCCCGTCACCATCCGGTGGGGTTTCTAGAAAATTAAGAGCGGTGGCGTTTCTAGAAAAATTAGTACTGGTGGGGTTTCTAGAAAATTAGGACTGGTGGGGTTTCCGCCTATTCGGTGGGGTTTCTACCTATCCGGTGGGGTTTATCGAAAAGTAAGAGTGGTGGGGTTTCCCCCTGCCCCGTCCCGCCGCACCCCGCCCCACCCCGGCAGCAATGCCCCGTCCTGCCCCGTCCTGACTTGGGTGAGTTGGAGACTTGGTCCCCCAAAGAATCCGCCCCGCCCCTAACCCCGTCTCACCCCACTCCGTGTCGTCCTGTCCCGCACCGCCTCGCACTGTCCTGCCCCGCCCCACAACCCCGTCCTGGCAACCCCATCCCCTTCCTGACTTGGACGACTTGGCACCCCAAAGAATCTGCCCTGTCCTGCCCTGCCCAGCCCTGTCCCGACTTGGGTGAGTTGGCGACTTGGCCCCCAAAAGAATCCGTCCCGCCCCATCCCACCACAACCCTGCAACCCCATCCCGTCCCGCCCCGTCCCGCCTTGGGCGAGTTGGCAACTTGCCCCCCAAAGAATCTGTCCCGTCCCGCCCTGCCACGTCCCACTGCACCATGCCGCGCCCCCATCCCCGTCCTGGCAGTCCCGTCCCCACTTGGGTCACAGCGACTTGGCCCCCCAAAGAATCTGTCGCGCCCTATCGTGTCCCGCCCCATCCAGCACTGTCCCGCCCCGCACCTGCAACCTCGTCCCGTCCCACCCTGTCCCGTCTAGCACCACCCGGCCCCTACAACCCCATCCCGTCCCGCCCCACCCTGACTTGGGTGAGTTGGTGACTTGGGTCATGGCAACTTGGCCCCCCGAAGAATCCATCCCGCCCCGCCCCGCCCCATCCCGTCGCCGTCCGATGGGGTTTCTAGAAAAATTAAGAGCGATTGGGTTTCTAGAAAAATTAGTATTAGTGGGGTTTCTAGAAAATTAGGACTGGTGGAGTTTCCGCCTATTCGGTGGGGTTTCTGCCTATCCGATGGGGTTTATCGAAAAGTAGGAGCAGCGGGGTTTCCGCCTGCCCCGTCCTGCCATGCCCCGTCCCACCCTGGTAGCACCGCCTCGTCCTGCCCCGTCCTGACTTGGACGAGTTGGAGACTTGGCCCCCCAAAGAATCCGCCCCGCCCCCCAACCTCATCCTGCCCCACTCCATCTCATCCCGCCCCGCACTATCCCACCCTGCCTCGCCTTGGCAACCCCGTCCCGTCCTAACTTGGATGACTTGGCACCCCAAAGAATCTGCCCCATCTCGTCCCGCCTCGCCCCGCCCCATCCCGACTTGGGCGAGTTGGTGACTTGGCCCCCAAAAGAATCCGTCCCACCCCATCCCGCCACACCCCTGCAACCCCGCCCCATCTTGACTTGGGCGAGTTGGCGACTTGCCCCCCTAAAGAATCTGTCCCGTCCTGCCGCGCCGCCCCCCAACCCGTCCCCTTCTTGGAAGTCTCGTCCTAACTTGGGTCACGGTGACTCGCCCCCCCAAAGAATCTGTCGCGCCCCGCTCCATCCCGTCGCGTCCCGCCCCATCGCGTCCCACACCGCCTCGCCCCGCCCTGCACCTGCAACCCCACCTCGTAACCTGCAACCCTGTCCCATCTCGCCCCGCCCCTACAACCCCATCCAAACTTGGGCGAGTTGGCAAATTGGGTCGCAGTAACTTGGCCCCCCGAAGAATCCGTCCTGCCCCGCCCTGCCCCGTCCCGTCACGTCACATCCAGCCTTGTCGCCATCCGGTGGGGTTTCTAGAAAATTAAGAGTGGTGGGGTTCACCATCCCAGGCACCACCCCAGAAGAAGGTCAGACCACAAACACAGCAGTGACAGGTGCCAGTGGCTCAAATGGGACCATTCACAGGGGTTGGCGCTGTAGAGGCAGGGAGTTCAGGGATAGGGCCTAGTCCTATTCTGAATACATGTACTATGTGTTAATGTACCTGAGTGGATGAGGAGGAGGAGACTGAGACCTTATGGGCTCGGGTAGCCAGTTTGGAGGACCTAGTGACATGTCAGAGGTGGGAGCTTGCCTAGTTATAGGGAGCAACTGCTTTGCTAGATGGGGGGAGTGGGGGAGATGGAGATGGGAAGACTAGTGCATTGCAAGTGCAGATAGAGCAACTACATACATAGGTGATGCAGTTGCAGGCACAGGTGGTCAGGGTGATGCAGTTGCAGGCACAGGTGATGTATTATGGATTTTTATGGATTATGCTTTTATGTGATGTTTATGATGGTATTTATGATGTGATGGATATTTATAATGTCTATAGATATAGATGTGATGTTATGGATAGCATAGATAGATGGATTTATGCTTTGTAAATGGTTATGGATGTTATTTTATTATGGATGCATTTTTGTATGTGATGATATGAATGGGATATATGCTCAGATTAATAAACATATATTATGTATGATGAGAAATTAAATAGATATGTAATGGATAAATTGATTATAATGTGGAATATATGCTTAGATTAATAAACATATTGTTGATGTTGGTTTTATTCAGCATAACAGAGATAAAATTCACAAAGAATCTTAGCTTATCTTGAAGAATATAGAGAACTATTAGAAATACTTCTCAATTCCAAGTCTACGTTAACCAAGTCATGGTTGTGTTGAATTCACTCAAGGTTCAATGCAAAGCTATTTTGTTTTAAGGGTCCTTACGTGACTTAAGTATCTTGTGAAGACTGGACTAGTTTATTGTATGCAAATAATATCAAATTTCACCAAAGTAAACATCCCTTTGCATATATTTACTACTTTCTTATAAATCTTTACATGAATATGGATAAAGACTCACTTTGTATCTCAAATTTATATGAAAAACTGCTAAGATCTTTATAATTCACTAGTATTTATGCAAATCAATAGTAATTTCCTTTAGATAACTACGTGCATGCTAATTATTTAAAGATTTTGGGAGAAAAGTTAGAAAAGATAGAGGTAGAAAATCTATTTTAGACAGGATAGAACGTTCTGCTATCAACATATGACAAGCTTAAATGATCCTAAACAATTCAACAACAATTAAATTCCTATATGTAAATCTTGAGCATTTTCATGAACATACATAAAGAATTGCAATCTTTTAAAGAAAGATACCTCAAACAAATGCTTGAATCAGAAAACACTATGGAATATATGTAGAATTTTGAGGTTTGCATTCATTTGATATATAAAGTTTTGAATTTATAATTTAACTATGACTTTTATTGGATTGACCAAAATTACTAAAACTGACAAATGTCTTTACAGATGCATGAAAGAGGCAGGACATTCCACACGCTCCTTTATACAGACACAGGCAACCTCCTCTCTAAATCGCTAATGCTCAAAGTATTCACTTAAGAATCACTTCCTTTTGTAGTAAAGTTGCTAATACAATCTTAGGCTAAAAGCTATGAATCCTTGTGTAATTAAAATACAAGTGGCTGGGTTCCTTATATAGATTTGAATTACCCTTTTCCATGTTTACAAAATACCAATCAATGGTTCTAATTCAAACTTACAAAATCAATAGTGAAAAGCATTTCCCAACTGTTCCTCAAAATATCTTTAGGAATATTCCCTTTGGCTCAAAGCATACCATTGGGATCTTTTAAACATGAAATATTTTCCCTTGACTTTCTCCTTCTGCTGACTTTTCACAAAAGACAAAAGTATAAAACAACAAAGACTTGAAACATCCCAAAAGGGAATTACCCATTGCTGTTGGTGCTTGTCTTTGAATCTTCTCCCCTTTTCTTCAAGTATTCTACATACTTGGCTATCAATGCTACAATAGAAGTTTGAGTACTCCTTTGGATTTCTATCCATATATATTGTTGTAATTCAACTCCTTCTTTTAATATCCTCAACAATTGTTTCTTTATTATATCAACAATTTCCTCCAAATCCTGAGTATTCTCAATGCAATCCTTTAAGTTGTCATCTTCAAATTTTAACTCTAATATGTGCTTTTGTATTTGATTTGCCATTTGAGGTGTTAGTATTCCCTATTTTATCAATTCTTCAATACTCTCATTCATGGCCTCAACCTGATTCAACTCATAACTGCTTTCTTTCAGTTTGGATTGGCAATGATGCATATTGATACTGCAACCGTTTTTCTCTACAAGGGCAATGGCCCAACTAGTAATTGCCTGCCTTACTGTATTCTCTCCCTTTTGATTGAATGCATTGAGCCACTCCTCAAAAATATTTTCTTCAATTTTCTTATTTTCCATTTCATTTAATTGGTCCTTTGATAAAATGGCTAGCTCTGTAGGTAAATTTGCCATACTGAAATTGGGATCAAACATTCCCTGAATGAACTACTACAATTGGACAATGTGTTCCTTCAAATAATCAAATTTATCCTTATCTTTTCTCATCATCTAAATAGTTACTTTGTTCATGTCCTCCCACTTTGCAATGTGTTGTTCTCTAGTCACATACCCAAGATCTATGTTGAGCAACTGAGAATCCTCCATGCTCATTTCTCCTTTTGCTTTGTCTTTCTGGGGTATGGCCAACTCTAAAGTTCTTGATCTAGATGGGCCTCTCTTTATAGAAGACATGGTCCTTGCTTTTCTTCTTTCTTTTTGTGATGTGTGACCACCCAATAAACTCTTTTAGTTTATAGGGACTAGCTGCACTTCTTCCTTTTCTCTTCTGACTTCCGACCCCATCCAAGCTGGTGCTTCCTTGCTAGTTTCTTCCCTTTTTTTCATTTATCGCCTCTTCTTGAGGTTTCTCTATCTCCATTTGTTCTTGTTGTTGTTGTTTTGGAGGATTCTAATTTGGAGGTGGTGGCCCATGTGGTGGTGGTGGTGATGCATTATTTTTCTGTTGTGACCCCTCCTCTTTATTTTCCTTTTCTTCTTCCTCCTCTTCTGAGCTCTGCTTTTGTTTATTTTTCTTAGTATTAATATTTGGAACACTTGAAACATTAATATCATAAATACTTGATGACACTGTTGCTCCTGTCAGCACCTTAGTTTGAACATGTACATTTTCAGGCATGTTTTCCTGGCCTAACTATGATGGTTGACTTGAAGATATATCAAGCTCCTCTGTAGTTTTTTCTTCTTCTTTTTCTACCTCTTCTACCTATTGTGCAACAACCTACACCTCTTTTATGATTTATAGCAACACAAGCTAACCAAAAGGATCCTCTACCTCTACGTCCTCTTGTATATTTTCTCTTTTTTCCATTGGGGTTTGTGCCCTCTTCATAGACACCTGAGCACTGTGTTCTTCTAGTATAGGGGAACTCCTTGATGTTTCTTCCTCTTCTTCATTCTCTACCCCTATATTTTCTCCATGTTGTGCCTCTTCATCATCACTACTATCATTATCAATGTTTACAATTTCACCCACCCTTCTATCTTCTTGGGCTTTTGACTCTTACAGCTTCTCCTCGATCAATTCTTGTTTGATCTTGATGTAGTCTTATCTTCTCTCTTGATATGTAGAATTAGTGGATATAGGCCCTTTTCTTACTTCTACCTATGGAGCATCCACAATCACAGTAGGTACATGTGATTTCCCTTTTGGAGTATCAATGATCATAACTTTCAATGGACCTTGCTCCTCTAAAACCCTTGGTACTTTTACCTATTCTGCAGTAGCCCCTTGGCTTGATGTCCCTACTTCTATGCATGTACCTAAAGCAATTGCAACTGTGATACCAAGAGCATAAGGATCCATAAGTGTTGCATTCTTTTCTTTGTCAAGAATTGTAGTTTCTACAAATTTCCTCCTCTTTTCATATAAACACAGTAAATCATCCTCATTTTCTCTTTCTCTCTTTTTTCCCTTCTTTTGATATGTGGCCACAATACCCTGAGCCTTAAGCTTTTCTATCTTATCATTTAGCCATGTCTTGGAAAACAAAATAATTGGCTTGGATATCACCTCCAAGGATGTCTCTTCTAGCTCTTACCAATTTGGTTCATTAATAGGCAATAGTGCCACTCCCTTGCTTTCATAACTTTTGTGTAATACCTTACCATCATCATTTTTAATTTCTTGGGGTACACTAATTTCCCCCATGGTTCTCATTTGTTCTAACATCAATCTTTGATGAGCCTTCTTCCTCACTTCTTTCTCATTCTCACAATCTGATCAAAAGTCCTCAATGTGGACTTGGTGTCTAAATTTCTTATCAATGTAATTTTTCATCCTATGGAATGAGTCTAAATGCCTGATTGAATCATATTCTTCAAACCCATAGTATCTTAGCTCTTTCTCTTATTGTTGAGCTACATCCTCATTATAACATGAATATTTACCAAGTACCCAAGGGAATTTGATGTTTCCTCTACCATACTTCATTTTATACATTCGGAACACATTTAAAATCTACCTAGAGAATTCTAATACAATTAATCTATCTAGAGGATACCTTGGCAACCTGAATAGTTTTCCCTCAAACCCTTCAGTTCTAATGTATGTGAAGGTAGGGAATTGGATATACCAAGAGTTGAAGAGGCTTATGGCACTTATTGCTTCCTCTAATAACCTTCTATCCATATCTCCTATTAAAACTCTTACCAAATAAGTATAGAATACATCGTTGACTCTTACATACTTTCATAGTGCATTCTCTTCCTGTAGATCAAGGTAATAGTCATAAACCAATTTTTGACCTAGGCCATTTCCCAAGATACCCACTCTGTTAATCCTAGCCAATGGTGGCATTTCAACTGCACATGCATAAATCACATAAGAAGATAGATAGAATTGTCTATTCTTTTTAAATGCCATTATTTGTTTATATATTATAGTATTGATAGCCCTAGCCCAGTGAATTGTTCCAAGATTTTCTCTGATATACTGAATGATGGTGAACATCCATGGCTCAAACTTTGTTACATCTTTTAGCCCAACCATCCTACTCAACAATATGATCATTATATGTATTTCTTCCTTGAAATAAATCCTGTATAAACTCTTTGGCACTCTTACGGCAACCTTTGGTTTAATTCCTTCTATATACCACCCATAGAAAATTGCACTTTTGCACTCTTTCTCATTATCAACAAAATCCACCGCATAGTGATCTATATCAACATCCATCATTTGATCATGAATCTCCAAGCCAAATGTTCTAGCTATTCCCTCTGTGGACAAATCTGCAACAACATGCCCATTGTGCATTACCCTCCTAGTATTCAAATCATATCAGCTTATGCACTATAATATCAAATCTTTGGCTTCCATCACCAACAGAAAACCATCAGCCTTATACAACCCCTTTTTCCAAATATTTCTCATGTTTGGAGTGGCATCTGGTGCCGTGATTTTCTGTAAAACATCTTTTGAATCATACTTACCAATATTTGTATCTGTGATTGTTCCCCCGTGCTATATATCAGAGATGAATATCCCCTAACAAACGACACTTCTTTCCTAACCGCTTCTTTCTTCAATTTCCTTTCTTTCTTTACCTTATCTTTTTCATTAGCTAACTTGGTATCCACCTTCTTTTGCTTAGGTACTATCCTGTCAAGAAAATTTATATATTTTACCCTCTTGTTTGCACACAATCCTAGGGTTTCACCATAGATTTTTACTTTTTTAACAGTTACCCTAGGGTTATTTGTCATTTTCGCTATTTGGAATTTACAGAATTTAACAATACTAAATCATTCCCTATAATTAACTATAGTAATGTGCACTACCTTACATCATTTTCTTAACTAAAATTACTATAACTACTCTCAATTTTATTTGACTAAATTTCAACAGCGTTTGAGGTACATACATGTATCCACAATCAGTTTGACCTTAAGAATGTTGACAAAATTTACCATTCAAACCTCACACTGTTACTATTCTCAAATTTCCGTTCAACTCATGAATCACCCTTTCTCTAGCTTTGTGAAATTTTTTACAATTTTAACCTTTGAATGCAATTATGAAAATAAACATAATCAAATTTCACTTTTAACCAGTTCAAATTCTAAGTCTCTAGTGGTAGATGCACATTGAATGTTATAATTAATGCATACAGTTCATTCTATGCCTAACTTTCTATTTACTTCATATTTTGAACTTTGTATACATTAATTCCCGCACCTTAACTTTGTATATCATGCATACATACTTCACCATTCAAAATTTTGTATATCAAAATTTGTATATTCCTATGTATATTTCATACAATCATCAAAACATACAAACTCAGACCTCAGCGGGTTTATGAAACATATTGCATTTAATTTCATGTCTGTCCTTGTATCTAACTTTTTCATCTCGCAATGCATATGCAATGTATACACTCAAACATTCAAGCGTGGATTTGAAGGATCTATCAACTAGTTTTAACTTTATGTTAATTCTGACGTTGTATCTAACTTTTTGTATACCATGTTTGTATAATACATACAACATAACATACATACAAATAGAACGGACCCTAGTTTGTTATGAACCACATTTTAATTACTGTTAGGTCTACCTCTGTATCTCCATTTATGTATATTACCTCTTGTATATTAGAGACATCTTATGATAATTCCATATGGGCCCTCCCAAATTTAATCACTTTCAACTTCTTTTTAAAGCCCAAGATTGTACTTGCATTTTAGATACAAACAAATATACACACAGATATACAATATAACTTTTTTTAACTTTTATAAACCGGATTATATATTCCTTTCAGGTTCGATCATGTAGATTCCCTTATTTGTATATTGAATGCATAAGTTTAGACATGCAATACAATACACAAATACAATCACAAAATCTAATGTCTATTCAATTCACCTCAAAACCTAATTGGGTCCATATTTGCATGTTTAAGTTTAAGCATTTGAGATACATATGCAAAAAACACGATACAAAGCCCGATCGTACCACAATAAGACAACATTAGCATCTCATATGCAAATAAACTTGTACATGAAATACAAATTTAATTAAACACTGCACTTTTACCAAAACTGCCCTATTTCATGAAATACTAGGAATTCTAAGTTGGTTCAAAGAACCACCCTAAATCATTTTTCATGCAAACCCACTAGTAACCCTTGTTTCTCTCTATTACCATGCATTTTGATTTTTTAAGTATTTCCAGCACCAAGTACCTTTTCCCTTTTACCACCAAGTAGGACCAAATCACAAGAAAGAAAAAACAAATAGGGTCCTCATGTTGCTAGAATGTAAAATGGGGCATGTTGTGAGCATCACAACACATATATTATGTA
The DNA here is from genome assembly GCA_027924645.1 of Cunninghamia lanceolata. Classification (NCBI taxonomy): domain Eukaryota; kingdom Viridiplantae; phylum Streptophyta; class Pinopsida; order Cupressales; family Cupressaceae; genus Cunninghamia; species Cunninghamia lanceolata. The sequence goes on along the minus strand of BSBN01000421.1, from coordinate 10,518,124 downwards.
TGATGAAATCATTTAATGAAATGATTTATTGATGACATGATTAACGAAATGATTGATGAAATGGTTAAATGTTGATATGATTAATGAAATGATTAAATGATGAAATGGTTAAATGATGATATGATATGCAACTATGATAATGCAAATGGATAAATGTAATGACCTAAGGATAAGTGACTATGATAATGAAAATGGACAAATGATTCATGAAATGATAATGGGTAATGATAATGAGATGGGATGGGTTGATGCTATGGTTGGATGTCATGATACATGTGATGTTCTTTGAACCATCGGTGATGGGGTTAGGTGGTTGGGGTTGTTTAGGGATACTAGATCACTTTAGACACCATGTTATTAGAGGGGTTTTGTTGGAAAGGGTGAGGTATGTAAAGTGAAATGATTGGTTTCAGGGGGGAGGGGTATGTTAGAGTGGATGAGTGGATGGGGGGTGAATCATTTTTACATGCTAAGTCCAGATAGTGTGTTAAGTGGTTGGTGATAGAAAGGGAGATTGGTAAGCTAGGTAAAGTACTTGCATTGATATTATTGAGAGCATTTCTAGGTTTATTACAGAAAAATAAGATTTTTTTCACCAAGGTATGAAAGGACCAAGGTGATGATATATATCCATCTTTGCATGGACTAGACTCACAAACAATAGGTTGACCTCATGCATGCCCAAGGTAGTATAACCTTGCCTAGATGAGGGAAAGGGACTCATAGCATAAGTTCAATTTAATAAATAAAAGGTATGATTGCCCTTATATGCAAATGGGAAACATTATGCTAGAACTGACCCTATCTTCAAGATATGAATATTGTTCTTGGAGTAATGAAATCAACCCACAAGCATAGCATACAAAACAATAACCATGTCCATTCTAGGTGTTTTCTGCCACTTACCATGATATAGTGAGATCAAGGTAGCTTTGGAATGATCCATAGAACAAGACAAAAGATAAAAATCAATCATCAAAAAGACCAATGAACCATATAAACACTCATTATTTCTCTTGCCAAGATAAGTGTTGATAAGATGATGGATTCTCCCTATTGTAGGAATGATATATCCATTAAGGAAAGAATTGGTTGGATGTTGTTGGATAAAGTTTGAAAGGTGGGCAAAAGGATAGTCGGCCATATGTGATGATTATGATTGGTTTGTTGATTGATGATTTTTGTGTAGGATATGATGTTTTGACATTATGCTTTAGCATGTGTATTGTTTGGTGAATTTAGTAAGCTCAGAAGATAGGAACCATCCAGCGAGTTGGGTGGGTGTATCTTATATACCTAAGTATTAGATACTTCCTTTGTATTCTAGAGTACCTATATACCTTGTGTCCATGGGATCAAGGTGTTGGGAATTAAGGCATCTCAACCTTTGAAAATTCCTAATGTTGTATTTATTTATCCCATGTTGAATTGGCATAGTCAGCACCTTGTGTACATGTAGCAGGATAAATTTTGGTGACTTTGGTAGTTGTGGTTTCCCCCTTGAATATTTAACGAGGGTTTGGGGGCAGTGCCCCTAAGATGGGGTCAAGGGGTGAATCCCCTTGCAGGGTCCAGGGGCAGCGCCCCTGGCGCACTCCCTGTCGCGGTTGAGGGGCATCACCACCATGGGGGCTCAGGGGCAACGCCTCCGAAACCTCAACCGACTTTTATTTAATGAAAAGTGTCGGTGAGTATCTTTGCATGAGAGAAAGGCATCTTTGGGCGATCAAGGGAGGTTATGACAAGTTGTAATAGGAATAAGATATTTTTAGTCAGTGTATGACAGATTCTCTTACAGCTATAAGTACTGTTAGTTATGATGGACTCTATGATAGTTGTAAGGTGCACAAGTGCATTTGTCATAGCCTATCTTGGGACAAGGCACCTAGATTGGGATGGGATGTTGGACAAGTGTCCTTAGGTGTGGGTTTTGGGGTATGAGTCCAAGATGGATGCCCATCTCTAGAAGGTTCCATATTTGCCTTGTAAACTCTATAAAAATAGGTGCTTGGATGGGAGATAAGTAGTGTGTTTTACAAGTACTGTTATGCTGCTGGAATATCCCCAGATTTGACATTTGAAGACTCCTAAAAGGGCATTGGCTCTGAAACCGTATTGTAATATGTTATTGTTTATTGTAATACATTTGAGCTATGTTTTGGAGTGTGGGGTTTTTCACCCATAAGGGTTTTCCCCACGTATATCTTGTCTCTCTCTCTTTCTTCTGTCTACTTTCTATGTGTATGTGTATTGCTGCAATATCTCTGTTAGATGTTCTATGTTGCTATAGTTGTAAGAATTAAAATTGAATTTGCATACATCTCTCCTCATTAGATTAGTGTAGGAATCGATTTCCGCACACCTAGCTTCCTTTTACAAGGTATTCTTTTTACATGCGGGTGAGATGAATATGTAGTTCTGGTTTGACTTGATGATGTAAGAATGGTTCAAGATAGATGTGATGATGGTGTAAGATGATGTGTTGAGTGGGATGATGATTTTTTGTATTTTTGTAATTTTGTGATTTTTTTTGGAATTTTTGGATTTTGTATTATTTTTTGGATTTTTTTGGATTTTGTATTGTTTTTTAGATTTTTTTTGATTTTGTATTATTTTTTGATTTTTAAAGTTTTTGAGTTGTACAGGGAGAGAATACAAGGATCGTCATTTCATGGATTAGCTTTGGGTGGGATAATGTGAGGTGGGTGATGGGATTTGATGTTATAGAATTCCAAGCCATGGGATGTGTATGATGTGGAATATTATGATGGATGAGAGGGCTTATTAGATGGTAGAACTAGCCAATTCACATGGTGCCTAAGACAGGTTTTCACCATGGTAGTTATCCAAGGTGTCACCAAAGCGATTTTCAACATTGGACAACTTTATTGCCCTCGGGTTTTTCATGATTTTTTTTTATTTTTTTTAAATTTTTTTGGATTTTTGGATTTTTTCATATTTTTTGATTTGGGATACTCGATGGGTTATGCATAGATCCTTTTTTAGGTGCAGGATGTTCATAGGCTCATCTAGAGGCTACCCCTTAGGAATTGCAAGCTGATATGCTCCTGACCCATAGCTAGTTGTGATGACATATGGTAGCAACCAATTAGGCTCAAACTTTCCTTTCTTGGTGCGCTCTTGTAGGTTTTTCTGATTCTCCATAAGGACAAGGTTGCCTATCTCAAACTTGCAATTCTTGATCTTTTTATTGTAGCTCCTACATAGGTGATTTTGATAGGATTGAAGTTGACTTAGAGCATCCAAGCATTTCTCATCTAGTAGCTCTAGCTCATTCAGTCGTGTAACTCAGTACTCCACCTCAGTGATTATATTCTGCAATGAAATCCTAAGAGAAGGGATCTCAACCTCAATAAGTAAAATGGCTTTAGAACCAAATACTAATGAGTATGGTGTGGTTGATGTGGATGTGTGGATGCTTGTACAGTAGGCCCATAGGACGGGGTTGAGCTGAAGGTGCCAGTCATGATCGACTTCATTAACCATCTTTTTCAAGATGTGTAAGATGGTTTTCTTAGAAGCCTCAGCTTGACCATTACCTTGGGGGTAATATGGTGTGGAAAAGTGATGTTGGATGTGGAATTTCTCGCACAGGGTGCAAACTTCTTGGTTTTTAAACGGTTTCCTGTTATCTGTGATGATGGAATGGGGAACATTGTAGCGGCATATTATGTAGTGAAGGATGAATTTAGCAATTTGGATGCCAGTGGTAAAAGTGAGTGGAATAGTTTCAACCCACTTGGTGAAGTACACAGTAGCGTTAATGATGAATTTGTGGCCATTGGATGAGGGTGGGTGAATTTTTCCTACTAGGTCAAGTCCCCACTATAAAAAGGGCCAAGGAGTTGTTATCAATTGCAGCTCCTGTGAAGGTGCATGGATGAGATCACCGTGTTGCTGACATGGTAAACATTTCTTCACAAATTGGTAAGCATCTCGTTCCATAGTCATCCAATAGTACCATGTAATTAGAATTCTCTTTACTAAGGTAGATGCACTAGAGTGTGCCCCACAAATGCCTTTGTGTACCTCTTGTAAGGCCACTTTGGCTGCCCTAGAGTCGAGACATTGTAAAAGAGTACCATCAAGACTTCTTCAATAGAGGGTATCTCCTATGACAGTAAAATGGGAAGCTCAACAGATGAAGGTTTTGTGTTGTGCAGATGATAGATTAGGTGGTAGGATGTTGTTGTGGAGGTACATGTAGGTCTCTTGATACCAAGGAGATAAGGGACCAACAATGTCACACACTAGTTCTGATTGTGGTACATCATATGCTAGCACTGGAAACTCTTCAATCAGGAACTCACAGTTTTTTCTATCTTTTTTCATATCGACCAAGGATCCTATAGTGGCTATAGCATCTGTTGCTTTGTTTTTTAACCTTGGAATTTACTCAAAACGGATATCATGGAAATAATCTTTGAAATCATCTACCATCCTTTTGTAGGGTAGGAGTTTGTCATCTTTTGTCTTGTACTCATTGTTAACCCATCTGATGACTAACTGGGAGTCTCCATAAACTGTTAGCTTCTCAATTTTCCACTGAATGGCCATGTGAAGTCCTGTGATGAGGGCCTTGTACTCTTCTACGTTATTTGTGCATAGAAATGTGATTTTGTAGGATTTAGGAATAGTGTCTCCTTGAGTGGTGACAAACAAGATGCCTACCCCTGAGCCATGATGTGTGTAGGATCCATCAAAATATATTTTCTATGTATTCATTGTTGGTGCTATTGTCAATATGGACTCATCTAGAAATTTTGCAAGCAGTGGTTATTCTGTTGGGACAGGTGCATCAGTTAATTGATTGGTGATCAATTGTCCTTTGATAGCTTTTCTTTCTATGTACTCAATATCAAACTCACTTAGGATCATAACCCACTTAGCCATCCATCATGTGAGAGTTGCTCTAGTCAGTAGATATTTAAGTGAATCAATCTTGGCAATGAGCTTTGTCTTATGGTTGAGCATGTAGTGTCTTAACTTTTGAGAAGTAAAGACAATGGCAAGGCATTCTCATTCAATAAGAGTGTAATTCAGCTCATAGGTCACCAAGGTACGGTTGATAGAGTATATAGCTCTTTCTTTTCCCTGTTCATTGTGTTGTGCTAGCAAGGCCCCTATTGTTGTTTCTGTTGTTGATATATATAGAAGAAGGGGTTGTCCTTGCTTTGGTGGAATAAGAATGGGTGGGTTGGCAAGGTATCCCTTTAGTTGTTCAAAGGCATTCTGACATTGATTATCCTATACAAATGCTATGTTTTTTTAGAGAAGATGCTGAAATGGTTGAAACTTGTCTGCAAGTTGTGCTATAAAGTGGTGGATGGACTAAAGTTTCCCTTGTAAGCTTCAAAGTTGCTTAAGTGTCTTGGGTGGAGGTATCTCCACTATAACCTTGACTTTAGTAGGGTCAACTTCAATTCCCCTTCTTGACACAATGTATCCTAGGAGTTTTCCTGAGGTGACCCCAAAGACACATTTCTTTGGATTTAGTCACACTTTGTATTGTTCTAGTCTACCAAAGATTTTAGCTAACACATTCAAGTGATCTTCTATAGTCCTATATTTTCCCAGTAGATCATCTACATAATCTTCCATTATGTTGTGGAAAAGGTCATGGAAGATGACTGTCATTTCCCTTTGATAGGTAGCTCCTGCATTCTTCAACCCAAAGGGCATCACAACCCAATAATATGTTCCCCATGGACATATAAAGGAGGTCTTATGCTAGACCTCTTTGGCTATCCTGATTTGATTGTATCCAGAAAATCCATCTATTAAGGACAACATCTCATGTCTTGTGGTGAGATCCACAATGATGTAGAGATTAGGTAGTGGACGTCATCCTTAGGGAAAGCCTTATTAAGGTCTCTAAAATCTGTGTAGAAATAGATACCCCCAATGACTTTGGCTACTAGTACAATGTTGGATACCCATTCAGGGTAGTCTATAGAGAGAATGAATCCCACATCTAAGATTTTCTTGAGTTCTGCTTTGACAAGAAGTGCCACTTGGGGATTCATTTTCCTTAATTTTTGTTTTACTGGCTTTGCATCAAGATGGACTGGAAGGTGGTGTACAACTAGAGTGGGATCTAATCTCGAAATGTCAGCATATGTCCATGTGAAGTTATGACTCCTCTGTTTGTAGAAAGCTAAGAAAGCCTCTTGTTCTTTTGTCATGAGGGATTCTACTCAGAATGTGATCTTGGGTGTGTCTTCTGTTCCAAGGTTCATCTCATGTGATGCTTCAACTAGGACTAGTGATCTTTCTTTATATAGCTCTGATACTTCGGGGAGGTCCATTCTCTCATCTCCTAGTACCTTGTAGAGGTTTTCACTAGGTGATACGTCCTTTATTTTGATTTTTTCTTCATCTGAAAGTGGCACAAAGTGGTTTTCACTAGGGGATGTTATTTTTATTTTCATATTCTTGTGACTAAGATTTTGGGTTGTCTCCCTAAAGCATGCATATATGTTAAGTTCCATGATGTAGCTGACCCTATGATCTCCAAGGAGAAAGTGATCTCTAACCTCCATAATTTTGGCTATTGCTTCGTCATTTTGTGCGACATCAAGGACAGGAGGTCCTTGTTGGTCCCAATCTATGAGTTGGGGGTAAACAAGAGGTAGGTCCTTGGATGTAGATGGCATGGTGGTTAAGGTGTAGATGGTGCATATGGATTATTTGAAGAGCTCGGTGAAATCATTGAAAGAGTCTTGATGGTCCTCTTTGTTGATGTTATCTACTATGGGGAAGGCCTTAACAACATCACTTAAAATGCACTCAACATTGGTGAAGGTAGACTCTTGTTTTCCATATCCTAGCCCATGGAGATACCGATTCCTTATTTCATAGACAAACTAAACAATTCCTTGTTCATGAAGGCTATGATGCCTTGTCCTTTGTACCCCATGTATTTGACAATTTCAAGACCTTTTATGTAGATCTTGGTTCAGAGAGTAGGAGCTTCTTGATTTTCTTCTTCTCTATATAACCATGAGGATATGTCTTCAAGAACATCTTGTTCCAGGAGGTACTTCTTCTCAAAGGTAGGTGACAGTTTGCATTTGATGACAACCATAGAGACTTCCTCTTCCTTAGGGGCACCAAATATCTTAGGGGATGGTAATAGGCCTACACAAAATGTGTCATGTAGGTTGTACTCACCACATCCCATGTCACTTATCTTGATCTTGACCTTGGGAGGTGTGGATGTTTGTGATGTGGTTGTGATGTCAGAAGGATCAATGTATGAAGTGGATGGTGTAGAAGTAGCATGGGAGATGGATGTTTTGGTGGCGTTGTTATAAGGGCAGAATGTGCGGTCATGTCCTTCCAAGAAACTATAGTATTGGAAAGGATGACGGTCAGCATAGATAGTAACTTATGTTCCATTATGTGGGAATTTCAAGAATTGATGGAAAGTGGATGGTACGGCTTGCATGGCATAAATCCATGGACAGCCTAGGAGGATGTTAAATGGGAGATCAAGATCAAGAACTTGACATTTGGTTTCAAAATGTTTTTGTCCCACTTGAATAGGAAGCTTAATAGTACCTTCAGACAATCTTTCAGAGTTGTCATATCCTTTAATGGTTATACACTCACTAGAGTCCACAACCACATTGGAGTATCCCAAATGTTTAAATAATTTTAGAGTGCAAAGGTTTAGGCCAGAGCCACCATATATTAAGACTCTTTTAATGGTGTGTTTATGAATTAGGACTTCGATGTGGAGGGCTTCATTATGTAGCTTGTTAGATGAGGGAAGATATTTTTCTGAGAAGGTGAGTTGATGCGATGAGGTGATATGGCCTACCATGGCTTGGAATTGATCAACATTCAAGTTGGTAGGGACTTGGGTTTCCATCAAGGCTTTGTCAAGGACATCCTTGTGGAGGGGGATGTACGAAGCAATTCAAGGATAGAGATTTGTGTGCGGGTTTCTCTGAGGTGATCTAGGAGGTTGTACTTGTAAGAAGATGGGGAATTGGTAGGTGAGGATGTAGAGGGTTGACCATTGGTAGGGGCTCCATATATAGAAATGCGACTGCGACAAGTAGTAAAGGCATAATTAGGTGTTTTAGCTCTAATGGTGATGGTGTTGATATGGTTGGAGTAATCTTCTATTCATTCCACAATGGAGTCGAAAGAAGAGGGAGGTGGCATAACATTGTATGTTTGGTTAGAAGATGAGGCTTTTCTTTTATTATGATTAGGAAGAGGATCCTTGTATGCTCCAAGGTTGGCATTAGGTGATTGTCTTGGGTGTTCATCGATGGTTATATCACCTCTATCTATAAGGTCTTGTATGTAGTGTTTCAACCTCATGCAATTGGATGTCTTATGCCCCTTCACACAATGGTATTCATAATAGGCATTTTCATCGAACCAAGAGGGTTTAAATTGATTTTCATCATAAGGCCTAATAGGGGGTAATGTGATTAAGTCCACCTTCAAAGGTTATTCAAGACATTTTCAATGGGTTCCCCTAAAGGTGTGAATTTCCTCTTAAGGTTGTTGTTTTGTCTCAGTAGTCCCCTAGGAACATTGAAATTATTATTGTTGTGGGATGTACTTGGTGGAATGGGATTTTGTATGTTTTGAATGGCCTTCACATCAGTAACACTGTCATTGAGAGTATTTTTGTTCTTTCCCCAAAAGTGAGGTTTGTCATTGGATTGTGTGTTATTGTTCATATAGGAAGTGTTGGTGTTATTGTTGTTGACTTTATTGTTGTGGTTGTTGGTCTTGTTATCCTTGTTGTAGAATTTTATAGAGCCTTTAGCAATAAGGTCTCTTTTGATGGTTGTTCATTTCTCTATAACCTCCTTAAAGGTTGATGCGCATTGAATTTCTAAATGGAACCCCATTTCTTGGTTGAGATTAGTCACAAACATAGTGACTAGTTGTTTTTAAGGAATTGGCCAAGGGAGTTTGGTTGCTAAGCCTCTCCACATTTGTAAAAGGAAGTGAAGGATTCCCCACTCTTTTGTTTTGTGTTGCAAAGATCGGTCATGGATATTTTGTGCTCAAATTTATAGGATAAATGGTTCACAAATTTCTCCACAAGCTCATGGAACATTTTAATACTGGGGAGAAGATGGGCAAACCATTCGGTAGCTTGACCACTGAGGCTTTTAGAAAATAGTCTCATCAAATATGTATCATCATATGAGACTTCTAAGAAAGCTATGTAAAACTCCCAAGGTGTTCCCTAGGGTCTCCCTTTCCTTTGTATTTGTCAAAGTTTGGCATCTCAAAATTTTTAGGAAAGGGAGGCATGTGTAATGTTCTATCAAACAGATATGGGAAAATATCCTCAAAAGAATATTGCTTTCTTTTTTGTCCATGTTGCATGTCATCAACCTTTTGGATCAATGATTGCCCAATGCTAGGTAAATCTTGGGTAGGCAGTGGTTGTGGAACGTAGTTCTGTCGGTTTTGGATTAATTGTTGGAGGAAAGGTGGAATTTGATTTTGGGGTGGATTTTGGTTTTGTGAGATTTGGTTTTGATTTTGATTTTGATGGGTAAGGTGTTTTTGATAGGTGAGGAGTTGTTGTAGAACATGTGGTGGAATTTGTTGGTTTTGGTTGGGGTTTTGTTGTGTGGTTTGGATGGAGGATGTAATGGGTACTTGGGAGATTGGATTTTATACATATGTGAAATTGGATGAAGGGTTGTTACATGGGTTGTTGTTAGGAATGTTGGATGTGTTCTAAGGTGGTTGTGAGTAGAATTGGGTCATGAAAACTATGGTGTTAGTGTCAAGTTGGCATGTACTTTTGGAAGTACTTGCATACATGATTTTGTTGGCAAGAGACACTATATGGATTCATGGTTGTTGTCATTGATGGAAACAAAGGTCATCCCACATATCCGCAAGTCATAATGTGTCTCTACCGGAAGTCAGAATAAAGAATGTTGTGGTCCGGTGAAGAAGAACAGAGCATGTGGCAAGGTCCGACAGATTGGTTTGGATCTCTCAGAGGAAGTGTCTTGGTGCAGTGCGGATTTGGGGAAGTCAAGAGGACTACCTTGAGTGGTATATTCCAAGGATTTAGCCTCCGGTGATGGACAAGGAAAAAGATATGAATGGTTGAGTACCGGATTCCTGAGAGACAGTGAAAACAGAGGAAGAACTGACTGGCAGAGTATCAGACTGCTTTCCGGATGTGTTACTGTTGATGACAGAGGTTGTGAAGGCATGAATCATGTTTGGCCGACATGATTAATGATATCTACAAGTATATGCTTGATCCGCATAGCTTGGTGAGGAAGGATTCAGCCGACAGAACAAAAGTTTGTAAGAAACTAGACTGTTCCGGATGCCGACTAGAAAGGTGATGAAATCACTTGTGCGGATATATATAGAGGATGGATTTAGTTGTGAAGGGTGTGTTGATATGGAGATATATGCGAATAAGTCCAGATAAAGAGTAGAGGTAGCAAAAAGGATCCGGTATGTGAAAGATAACATAATAAAGAACAGAGGAAAGATGAAGTGTAGCAGATCAGTGTACTGAGCCTAACCGGAATTGAACTCCAGCATATGCAGATGCTTCCAATCAGTTCAAGACTATGATTCTCATCACTTTGTAGACAGTGTGTCTTCTTGTAGGCAGTGGGCCTCTTGTGAGCAGTGTGCTCGGGCAGTGAGCCCTAATTGGCAAGTGCCATTTTTGTAATTTCCTATTCTTCTAACAGAGAATAATTTTGGGTTAATCACCCCGTGGTTTTCTCCCTTAACAGGGTTTCCACGTCAAAAATACTGTGTCATGTGTTTCTTATTTCATGGTTAATGTTTTTGTGTTTGATTTTATGCTGCATCAATTAAAAGGAAAGTTCAATAAGGGAAATAATTAGGATAACTGATTCACCCCCCCCTCTCAGTTATCAACAATTGGTATCAGAGCTAAGTTCCTCCTAATAGAGCCTAACAGCTTGAGGAAGATCTGGGATTTCAAATGGATGCATATGGTTTAAGGGAGCAACTCAAGACTGCTCTTGAGGATCTTGAACAGTCAAATTCTGAAGTCAGTGAATTAAAGGAAAGACTCAAACAGGCTGATGAATTCATGAGAGAATTAAAAGACAAATTAAGTCTCTCTATGAAAAAGAGAAAGGAGCTGCTTCAACAGTTGGCAAGACAAAGTGAAGAAAGCAATACAAATGAGGAATTGACTGAGCAAACCAAGTTATGTGAAAAGTTATCAAAAGAAGTCATTATGTTAAGACATGAAATGGAATCAGGAACTATAAAGTTTACTCAAGAGATTGAAGAAAAAAGAAAGGCTGAAGACAATCTAAGACAATCTCTCAAAGAAAAATTAGAAGAATGCCACCAGATGGACAGGATTATCAGACATCTTGAATCTGATCTTGAAGATGCCAAAGATAATGAAGGAAAACTTGAGGATCAAATTGCCTCTCTCAAAAGAGACCTTCAAACAGCAAATGAATATAAAGAGAAATTCAAGATAAGTTCTGCTCAACTTGAAGTTCTTCTTGGAAGTCAAAAGAGGACAGATGACAAGTATGGTTTGGGATATGAGAAAGGAGAAAGCTCCGGATCCGGTCAGAAGAATCTTGGATCAGAAAATCCAAGGAGCAGGCCTAGAAGACCTCCGGTAAGACAGCCAAATGCTCAAAGATATCCATCCTTCAATGGATACTGCCACAGCTGCAACCACTTTGGTCACAAAGCTAATCAGTGCAGAATGAGAATGAATCAGATTAATTCATCCTTCTCCGGACAGTGCTTCAACTGCAAAAGGTATGGACACAAATCCCATGAATGCAGAATTATGCAAGTAAACAAATCATTCAAAGGTAGATGCTTCACATGCAATAGAGTAGGTCATATGGCTAATCAATGCAGATCAAGAGGATATCAGTCAAATATGCAAAGAAATGTTATTTGCCAAATCTGCAATAGGTCCGGTCATAATGCTAAAGTCTGTAGAAACAAGAATCAGGACAAGAGAGGTCCGGTGTATAATCAGAATCAAGACAAGGGTAAACAAAAGATGAATGCGGATGAGGTTAGGAATCAGATGAGCAAGATTTGGGTGAAGAAAAGTTTAGAGAATGTAGAGGTTGGATCCGCACCAGACTCTGGTGCTGATATTTCTTCTGGAAATTAAAAAGTGAGCTCAGGCTCAGGGGGAGACTCAAAGAAAATCTTGTTCCCCCAGCCAAACAAGTGGTGCCGGATGTGGCACAGGATGCGGATCAAAGGGTTTGTAGATATGAGTCTTGAGATACTTCAGTCAAGTTTTCAGAGGTCCGCATGGAGTTATGAAGAAGCTGTGATCGATCAAATAAGACCTGTTCAGGGAGATGCTCTGGTATGATAAAGGATTACAAAAAGGTCCGGAAAGATCCAGAAATGCACTATCTTGTTCTGTGGATTGGACAGAGTGTTTGGGATGTTCTTGTAATATGTTACCTCGATTTATTCATGATTGAAAGATCCGGATGATATCCACAGATCAGGACTAATCCAGGATACTCCAAGCTATCCAGACAAGGCAAACCGGAATGATGTAGGTGAAGCATTTATTGCAGACAGATATTAGGGTTCGCGGAGCAATTTAAGGGATTTCTCAAAGGACATTTGCTCATTCTGCACTCGAGAAGAAGCGAAAAGTGGAGCTCTGCAACAAGGTTCATCAAGCACACCAAGGATCTCCTGCCGAAGCTATTGCATAAAGAAATCAATCCAACCACTCCGTGCAAACCGAAGGCGCATAAGGTATTCTCCGTTTTTCATTACCTCACTGCAAATCTTTGAAGAATGGCTACTCCAAACATAGTTAAGATCTCTGATAGACCTCGCCCCTCATTCAAGAAACATCCCTACAAATCATTGGAGGTAGATCCACTAGGAGCCTTCTCTAGTGTTCCCCACGGAGTTTTACACACCGAAGACATTAGGGTTTACATACATGCAAACATTGAGGAATTTGGGGAATTCAAATTAAGAGACCTCTATCACAAGCAACTGATAGACAATGCTTTTGAGCTTAAACCAGAGTATAAGGATATTCAGAAGAAACAATTTGAGCAATTTATTCATTTCCCCTGCTTTGAAGAAGATGAATGGGTCCGGTATGTACTGAGCAGGATGCATGACAACTTTCTATGGCTAGATAGACCCTGCAAGATCACAAAAGAGGCAATTAGAGCAGTAACTGGTCTATACTCTTCCGGAGGGGTACCTATCCTCAAATCTGTCAAGAACAACATTGTAACTGAGGCCACCGGATCAAAATTTGACAAGAGGGCAATGACCATTGAAGATATTTCGGATCCGGATATCAAATATGCATCAATGATAATAGGATACAAGATCTATCACTCCAGCAGGGAGAATTCTATATCCGGAACTGCAATATACACTACTTATGAAATGCTAAGAAAGAATGCAGAATATGATCTCTGCAAACTACTGCTAAGCCAATTAATGGAAAACATACAGAAAATCAAGAAGGATAAGAAGAATTCCTTTAAGTATGGAACTCTTATTGTATGTCTATTCTTCTACTTCATGAATGAGCTACCCGGAACAAGTGGATGGGTATGGCAGAATGACAAACCTGTTGCAGTCCAAATAAGAGACTATTTGCATGGACTTGGGGATGCAAAAGCGAGAAATACAGCTCTATGGGGATACTTCAAAAACTTTTAGAGCATGATGCAAGCAAGAGAGAGAATTCCCCAGTCTCTCATTGAGAAATACAAGGACTCAGTGTGCTTTATGGTTGACACTGATCAGTGCCTAATGGAGGCAGTGGAGCCAAGGACTGTCTGGATCATGCCCATGGGGTATGAAGTGGATGAACAGATAGTGGAGCTGCATGTTCAACACATGCTAAGTCAGCCCAAAGATCCTAAGGCAGAAAGGTTTGGAACCTTTGAGGAGCTGAGTATAAAAATACATGTAGAACTCAGGGAACCTGAGATTAAAAGAAAGGTGAGAAAAGAAGTAGAGCACATTGCTCAAGGCCTAGGTATCTCAAAGGAGGCACTTGATGCCAGCCGGGAAAAGAGGAGGAAGGCTGAGGAAGAAGAGAAAAGTAAAGAAAGTGCTCCGGTTGAAGCTCCCACCCGGACCAGATCATCAAAGAGACCTGCACCTCCCACAACCAAAAGTTCAAAACTGGAAGTTCAGGCATCCGGTAAGAGATCCAAGACAAAAGCCACAAGGGCTTATGGAAGCCAAAAGGATGAAGAGGAAACAGAATCAGATGAGGGAGTAAGAGAAGTAAAGAAACAGAAGAAGAAAGGATCCGGTAAGCCCTCCACAGGCCAAGACAAGGATGAAATGGCAGAGGTATCTGTTGAGAAGCCCACTCTGTCTCTAGAGAGCATAATCAAGTCGGTCACGGTGGATGGAAACCTTCAACCAATGACTGAATCCTATGATGACTTCAGTGAGGCTGACCAAAAGACTCTGCAGGAAGCCACAGTTAAATATCTGAACATATACAATAAGGCTTTCATTGAGATCATATCTCTCATTCCTAAAAGCCTAGAGAAGGAAATGGAAGTAAGAAAGAATAATGCTCATGCTAAAGATCTTGAGATCCGGGAGCAGATAGCTATTCAGCTATATCCTCAAATTGATCCCAAGACAATGAACATTATCTTCAAGGACTGCAAAGATGAGTTCAGAAGCAAAGCCAGGATGAATCAACTCATGCTTGGTGAGACTGACAAAGTGGCCCAAGAAACAGAAGAGATCCTCCGGAAGGCCTTCAAAAGGTTCAATCTTCCTGTTGTAGAGGATTTAGGTACAGAAACAACTGAGGACTTGGGACCCTCTGCTCCAGAAGAAGTGGCCCATGAACAAGCTAGCATCTCTCCTCCGGTTTCCCCTACAGTCTCCGGATCCAAAGAAGAAGAGCAATTACAGGAGAAGGAAGCAGTGGTGAAAGACAAAGAGGTTGACAGTTCTAAGACTGCAGAAGAAAAGAAACATCTGTCTCTGGCAAGAGACACTGCACAAACTGTTCAACAATTTTTGAGCAAAGAAACTCTAGAGATTGATGAACCGGAGCTTCTAAAAGGCCCATTTGATTTTGACTCTCTCTCTCCGGTACAAACAATGAAGATAGCCTCATTTGCAAATGCCAAGGCAAATGAAAAGCTCCTGAAGTCTCATATGGAAGACTGTGAGTTGATAGAGGCTGCTTCCGGAGTACTTGTAAAAATCATGCCATCAATCCAGATAGATCCGACAGCCTCCTCTTCCGGTAATCTAAAAACCTTAGTCAGCAGTGTTGATACACATTTTGATTCTCTAGAAAAATCAGCTGAAGAAAAGGTCCGGAAGGAATTTTTGGATAAAAGATTTTCAGAAATATTAGAATTAATCTCTAAGGATAGGAAGATTGTAAGCATTGGAATAAGGAGCTTAGAGAATGCTCTTAAGGATGGCGGTGACATCTACAAATTTTGTATATCCTGGTCAAAGGCAACAGCAGCATTTGACAAGAAAATAAAAGAGGAACAGGATAAGCTACAAAGCTTATCTCAAAGTTTTGATCCTCTCTCTTCCTCTATAATAAATCAAGAATGTCAGACCATTGCAGTCTTGAATGAAATAAAAAATCTTGAGAAGGAAAGGAAGAACATCACTAACCGGATGGGAGAACTTAGAAGGATTATAATCCCTAAGTTGGAAACTATGCATGAGGCCATCAGTGATGCTCAGACTACCGCCCAAACAAAAGATCCGATAGATCTCAAGTGGGCAGAAGTGTTTGCATTTTTGCTAAGTGGTCACATTTCAATTTTGGATAGAATGAAGCAAAGTTGGGCTACAGAAATGATCCAATTGCAGACATCCTTTGCAGACATTCTTCAATACATGTGAGTATGTAAATATGCGGCTATATATAGAAAATTTTTGAAAATTTTGGTGTGCGGACCCTACCCTTTGCCATTGATGTCAAAGGGGGAGTGAGGAGCAGTGAAAAATGAGGAATCCAACTAAGGGGGAGTTCCAGAAATTGTATATAAAGACAGAGCATCAGCAAAGGGGGAGCATAGTGAAAACACTTAGTCATTTTTCACTAAGTGTTGCCATCAATGCCAAAGGGGGAGATTGTTGGCAAGAGACACTATATGGATTCATGGTTGTTGTCATTGATGGCAACAAAGGTCATCCCACATATCCGCAAGTCATAATGTGTCTCTACCGGAAGTCAGAATAAAGAATGTTGTGGTCCGGTGAAGAAGAACAGAGCATGTGGCAAGGTCCGACAGATTGGTCCGGATCTCTCAGAGGAAGTGTCTTGGTGCAGTGCGGATTTGGGGAAGTCAAGAGGACTACCTTGAGTGGTATATTCCAAGGATTTAGCCTCCGGTGATGGACAAGGAAAAAGATATGAATGGTTGAGTACCGGATTCCTGAGAGACAGTGAAAACAGAGGAAGAACTGACTGGCAGAGTATCAGACTGCTTTCCGGATGTGTTACTGTTGATGACAGAGGTTGTGAAGGCATGAATCATGTTTGGCTGACATGATTAATGATATCTACAAGTATATGCTTGATCCGCATAGCTTGGTGAGGAAGGATTCAGCCGACAGAACAAAAGTTTGTAAGAAACTAGACTGTTCCGGATGCCGACTAGAAAGGTGATGAAATCACTTGTGCGGATATATATAGAGGATGGATTTAGTTGTGAAGGGTGTGTTGATATGGAGATATATGCGAATAAGTCCAGATAAAGAGCAGAGGTAGCAAAAAGGATCCAGTATGTGAAAGATAACAGAATAAAGAACAGAGGAAAGATGAAGTGTAGCAGATCAGTGTACTGAGCCTAACCGGAACTGAACTCCAGCATATGTAGATGCTTCCAATCAGTTCAAGACTGTGATTCTCATCACTTTGTAGATAGTGTGTCTTCTTGTAGGCAGTGGGCCTCTTGTGAGCAGTGTGCTCGGGCAGTGAGCCCTAATTGGCAAGTGCCATTTTTGTAATTTCCTATTCTTCTAACAGAGAATAATTTTGGGTTAATCACCCCGTGGTTTTCTCCCTTAACAGGGTTTCCACGTCAAAAATACTGTGTCATGTGTTTCTTATTTCATGGTTAATGTTTTTGTGTTTGATTTTATGCTGCATCAATTAAAAGGAAAGTTCAATAAGGGAAATAATTAGGATAACTGATTCACCCCCCCCCTCTCAGTTATCAACAGATTTTGTTGGGGATGTTAGGGGTGATTTGCGGTGTATATGTAGTGATGGTGGATGTCAACATGGTCAAGACATTTGGTATAGTGGATGTGTTTGTAGGAATTGTAAATGTGGTGACGTTTGAATATTGAGATGTGTTAGGAATAGTATGGGATGTGGATGGTTATGATGATGTGGTGACATTTGGTATGGTGGCATAATTTTGAATGAGGAATTCAAGATATCTATTTGGATCTGACTTTAGGACTCTATCAAGTATGTCCATAAAATCAGCGTCTTGTGTGAAATCTAGGACATCTTGATCCACATTGTTGGTGTCAGTTGTTTGGGTGGGTGGAAAAGGATTTATCATAGCATTGGCATCAAATGTTAGTAGTTGTTGGACTATGGGGACATTGTTTTGGTCAGTGTGAGGCATCCCTATGCCAACATTGACTCTAAAAGGTTCCATGTCCTTGTTTTTCCTAGCTTGAGACCTTGTCAACTGCATATAATAGATTTGGGTGTGGATTTTGGTTGGACGGATGAAGATTGAGACCTTAGAAAATGGATTTCAAAGTATTAGACCCAAGGATAGTTGATGATGAAAATTTGGTGAAAGGGAATAATGATTTATCTTTAAGAGAATAAAATCTCAAAATTCTAAACATAAGATGAATAATGATATGGATATGATATGGTTTGGTATAAATTTTAGCTTTAGAGAATAAATCTCAAAAGTTTTAAACCTAAGGATGATTAATGATATGAATATGGGGATTGATGAGAAGCCTTAGAGGTTAGGACCTCAAAGATAATGGGTGATCTTATTTTCAAAAAATTGGACCAAAGAGGATGGAGATAATAGATGAAGCAAGATGGTTTTGGGATGTATGTGAAGAATGATTTTCAGATGAATTTGAAAGGGATGATGATGTGACTAAG
Organism: Cunninghamia lanceolata; assembly: GCA_027924645.1. Classification (NCBI taxonomy): domain Eukaryota; kingdom Viridiplantae; phylum Streptophyta; class Pinopsida; order Cupressales; family Cupressaceae; genus Cunninghamia; species Cunninghamia lanceolata. Next base: position 10,499,964 of record BSBN01000421.1, on the reverse strand, counting down.
GTAGTCTTAAGATGGTTTAGATGATAATCAACTAAGGAAAGTCTTAGATGATTTGGATAAATGGATATTTGGATGATAATCAACTAGGGAAAACCCTAGATGACTTGGATGTTTGGATGACTAAATATGTTCAATAAAGTTTTGATGATGTTTGAAAAGGATTTTTCAAATCAAAGGTGATCTTGAATAGATCTAGATCTTTGTATTATCAAAAGGATATTCCTCTTTACTTAAGGTAGACTTATGACCTTAGGCAAAGACGGGATGATTATTTTACTTGAAGGTGGACTAATAACCAACAAGCAAAATGGGATATTAGAGGATAGTAAGATCTAGATTTAATTCTTGCACAAGGTTGATTTGAAGTATGGTTTTGGATGTTGATTAATGTTTGGATTTTTGGATGATTTTTTATCTTGGGATTTTGGAAGATTTTGATTTTAGATTTGATGGATAGAATAAGGTTGGGTAAATGTTGGATTCAAAATGAATTTTGGAATGGATGAATTATAGGTCCAAAGGTGAAAATAAAAATGTAGGATTTGGTTAGATTATGTGGAGATGAAAAAGATGGATTAAGGTTAGACTTGGTGATTGATTAATGATATGAGATGAAGGGTCCAATAGTCAAAATGAACATATATGGATGAATTGGGACAAAAGGGGTGTGGATGATAGTCAAAGGTGAATTTGGATTTTGGTAGATTTTTACAAGGTGACCATAGATTATGCTTGGGCAAGACTCAAGGATTCCAGGACAATTTTCCAAACATGTGTTAGATTTAGTCTCTAGATGGCGTCAATTTTTTCTGATATGGCATCAAAACAGAGTGAAATGGTGCTAAAAATTAGGAAGATGGCACAAAAATTATGAATTATGGCATCAGAGAAAATGATGCCACAGGGGAATTTTAAGGTGCTAAACAAAGAGGTTATGGCACTAAAATAAGACAGTGTCTTGGATTTTGTCTAGGTATTTGGTAATTTTTAGCAATTTTTGGATTTTTTGGACTCAAACTTTTAGATTTTGAAGGTCAAATGGTTGATTTGGAAGGCTCAAATGTTCAATGGTTTGATTTTTCAAATGGTTCAAATGGTTTTTTAGATAATGTCGATGAGATTTCTTGGCAAAATAATCAATCAAGCAAGAGAACACAATGACCCAATGTTTGATAAGAAGTATAAACGTTATGTGTATGTTCAATAGCCACTCAAGGCCAAATTTCCACGGGTCTAGACACAATCAAATACACTTGAAAACAATGCTTAGTCTACCTAAGGTCAATGGCCAATGGCAACTTGTTCAACCCACAACTTGGAATCTCCATCGACGCAAATGTAGGAACACCTAATGTGGGTGTATACACTTTTGTCTTTGCAAGAGAGGATAGGTAGGGGCCTCCAGGACTGGAAGGATGACTCAATCACCCCCTCCTCGGAAAGATAAACAAGTAGCTTATATTAAACTGAGGATTTATGTCTCATCTTAGGGGAGCCATATGGTGAGTAATCTTGGGGGCATCGTACCCTTGCATTGAACAAGACACCAACAAGTCAATAGGGTAGGCTTCTAACTTAAGGTGTCTAGTGGAAATTCAGGGACTTGATGCTTATTCATGCAACAGTGACTCACTTAAGAGACTATCCCAACCACTTACATCATTTCTTTTGCAAGGAAAGAATGGGGTTGATGTATCACACACACAAGTGCATGGATACTAGGGAACTATTGGAATTAGAATACTTCGCTATGAAGTCTTCATCTTTCTCCTAAACCATTTATATAGTGGAGCAAATTGAAAGCACCGCTTAGAGTCATCCCTTGGGATGAGTAACTCTTTTCCCACCAAGGAAATCTCTCCTAAAAATATAAAAGGAGATAGAACAATTTCTATTACACCCAAGATCCTTTGAAAGGTGAGGCGAGAGGATACTTTTGCTCTATCTTAGGATACACAAATAAAAAGGGAACCCTACAATGAAAAGTGTTAGTAGTTTGATTTTTTTTGTCTTTGACTAATGTTCTTATCACCTACAAAAACTTGTTAGCTGACTGAGCAAATCCTAAAGTCAATCTGCAAGATAGCACCAAAACAGAGAGTAATGGTGTAAGAAATCAGTAAAATGGCATCAGAAATAACTTATATTGTGCTAGAAATCAAGAAAATGGTGCTACAAAAACAACAAATGGAGCTAATATTTTAAAGAACAAAATATAGACTGACAACTAAGTAGAGAATAAAAATGGTGCTACAAACTAGATAGATGGTGCCAAAACTTAACATGATGCTAAAATTTCTCAAAATGATGTTATTCTTGAAGGAAATGGCATCACAACATGATTTTACCTATCTTACCTCTGATGCTCAGTGAGATGGTGCTATTCTGTGTATGGAAGGCATCAAAGTGAGACAGTTCTTCAAAAACCTACTCAAACAAAGGTGTTAGTTCCAAACCAACAAGTCAAAAAGGTTAGAATGCCTTCCTTCCCTATCAACAACCACCAAGGATCAGATAAAAACTAGATAGTAGGTGTTATGAAGCAAGAATAATTGCATGTTTAGTCTAAAAAGCCATTTCAAACACCCTAAAGAATTTTTTGTATTACGGCTCCCTATGTCTATGTTTTTCTGTTAAAAACAAAGAGAAAGATAGATTAAAAGATGCTAAAACTTGAAGAGAACACCTAACATTTTTCCTAAGCCTAAAACTCTTAGCATGATGTCATTAGTAGATGGCGCCAAAATATAGGGAAATGACACCACAAATAAGACAGATGGCACCAATCTGTAAACAAATAGCACCAAACCAAGGGATTTTGGCGTTGAACTCCTGTAAGTCCTATTTCCTCACAAAAAACTCAAACAAAACAAGTTAAATAGGGACCATGGGGTCCCACTGGGCGTGCCAAATAAAGACAAGATGAATCTTAGAGGTTAAAAACACAACTAAAATGCAATAAAACACCAAGTTATACCTCAATATCTTCCTTCTCCTTGATAAGTTAGAGAGCTTAGCACCCACAACCTCTAGCTTTACCCATGGCTATGTTCTTCTAATGTGAAATCCTCTCAATGCAAATCAATCATAGCCTAGCTAAAATGGAGAGGATGAGATAAATTTGGGCATAATAACACTACTCAAAACTTGGATGATGAAATGGCTTGTGGAGGCTTGTATTTATAGGCAAATTGGAGGGGATTTTGATCCAACAATGGAGATTCATTGTTGAGATCAAGGGATGAGATTGATTATGAGATGGAGGGCTAGGATTTGATCAAAAAATTTAGAGGCTAGAGAATAAAAATAAATATTTTATTCATTTTGAGGAGGACTTAGCATTAAATGTGATTGAGATGAATGAGAAAATTTAAAATGAATTTCCTTGGGATGAATTGGAATTAAAAATTCCATTTTATGTGGAGTTGTGAGAGACATGTGACATGTGCACATTTTTGGTCTCTTACATTTGTAGGTTAAAAAAGAGGAAGATGTTTTTACACAAAAATGGTAAAGGTGAGTTGGAGTGAGTTGGAATATTTTGTAATTTTTAATTTGTGGGTGTGGGAGAAGGTGTTAATCATGCTTTGACAAAGTTAATCAAGGTGATTAACTTAGTTAATATGGCTAGAAAAAATTAGTGGATGAGGTAATTAGGGTCTAGGATTAATTAAATAATGATTTATTTAATTAATCCAGGTCTAGTGGTCATGTAGGCTAGGGTAGCTAATTAAATAATAGGTATTTAATCAACTAGGTTAGGGGTAGGCTAATTAGTAGGCTTGATTAATTAGATAAACATAATTTATCTAATTAATTAGGTTTAGGGAAGTGTAGAATTTAATCAAATAAATATTTTTCATATTTATTTAATTAATCAGAAAATTGTTAGAAGGTGTGACTATTGAATTAATTAAATTAATTCAATTTTAGGGATTGGGCTGATGCAAGAAGTTGGGTCCACAAAAAGTTCAAAAAGCAGAAGTGTTTTTGCTGTTTTTCAGAATTTGTCACACTTGGACTAAAAATTTGAAGCACTTACACAATGAATCTTGGAAAAAGTCAGCAATGTGAAATTTAGTATTTTGAATCTAGTTTCTAAATATGTAATTTTTTCAAAAACCCAGATGACAGAAATTCAATTTTGATAGGTATTTATAAAAACCTCTTTTTAAAAGTCTTTTTTCTACCATACCATGCACATGCACGGACACTACTTTTTGACCTAAATGAAAGTATTTTTCTAATTCCTTTTGGGAAAAGATACCTAACAACATGAAGATTGATGAGGATTTTTTTTGTAATTTTTTTCTAAATATTTTTTTAATTGAATTTTTATTGGCCCTAATTGCTATTTTTAAAAATCAACGTGTATAGACAACATAATTGGACCTAAACTAAATATTTTTTTTAAAAAAAATTTTATTGTGTAGACAATTGTCTGAAGATTGATGTCATATAATTTTTTTTACAAAAAAATCAAACAAAAAAAGTTATTAAAAAATTAAAAAAACCTGATATTTTAAGTTTATGGACCAGTTTGGTTAGAAATTAATTAAAAAATATCAAGCATAAACCAATCTTAACAAAACTTATATATTTGGAAACTAGACATCATGTTTTATAATGGGTTTTAATTTCGTAGATTAATTCGTAAAAAAGGTCCATCAACTATATCGTCAAGGTTTGACATTTCTCTTGAACTTGCCTTAGTTTTTTTAGTTGCAAGTCAAAGACTAAGGGTCAGATTGCTAAGCCTTTCCCAAGCCTAAAAATGAGCCTGCATGTGGATTCAGAATTCAAATTTTTAAAAATGCGTATGCGTTCCTAAAAGAAACACCTACGTGTTCTTAAGAAAAATGCGTACACGTTATCTATTTGGCCATTAGAAAAAAGAAATGTGTATGCATTACATAACATGTACATGTTTATAAAATAGAACATATACATGTTTTATAATGCATATACATTTCTAATAGATCTGTTATTCCCTAATTTGGAAAAAACCAACTGACCACTCTTTCCCTGCAACATTCTCTTTTTGCAGTACAGACCGACAACGCCAGTTTCTACATATTTTATTGCATTCTTGTCTTGTACAATCTCTTAATAGGTCATATTCTATTCAAATTTTTGGAATAGACAATTGCAAATTAAATTTTCTAAAGTGGAATCAAGTACAAGGACTTTTTACAAGAAGATTTGGGAAAAGGGAGATTTTGAATGTATTCATGATGTTTTGTACTTCAAAGTTTATAGAAGAAAGGTTTTTCATATTATATAGTTTTATTTGAATATTTGAAGGAGGTGGCAATTAGAAAATACATGTTAAGATTCATTTGTGTTTTTATCAAGAGGGTTTTCTAATCAGGGGATCAAAGCAAAGATAAAGAAAAACATGTAGAAAGTTAATGACACCCAAAGAAATTGAAGCAAATAGAGAAATAGAGGTAAAAAGACAAAGGGATAGAAGAGAAAGAATCCACCAAATAAAAAATTTGGAAGCATCTAGTTCCATGAATGTTGAAGAGGAAACCATGAAAAGTGAGATGAATGTAGATGATGCAAATGTGGAGATGGTGAATATGGAAGAAAATGCAATTATGGAGACAAACCCAACTATGCCTTCAACTTTAACTTTAAATGATATGGAAATAACACCTATGTAAAAAACTTCATGTATGTCTTCAAATCCACCTCCCAATGATATGGAAAATGCATGTATTGAAACAATTTATGCAGGTATGTCTTCAAACTCAAGTCTTGATAATATATCACTTGGTTATTTAGTTGAAGCTAGATACACCATTGATGGTATCAATAATTCTAATTTTGATACAATGCAAAAACAAAATAATGATGAAAATGAGAATGAAATCCCTTGTATGTTTGAAAATGAAAATGAAACCCCTTACATGTTCAATGAAAATGAAACCTCTTGCATGTTCAATGAAAATGAAACCACTTGTATGAATGAAAATGAAAACACTTTTTTTACAATTGAAAGAGATGTGTTAGATAACCTTCCTAGTAAAGTTTCTTGGAGACAAATGAGAACTCATGGAAATAGATTATATAAAATGATTTTTTATAGAAAGAAATTAGGATTTCAATGTCAACTCATGATGCAATTGATGAATATGTGGAAAATGTGAAAAGTGATGAAAAAATTAGGCATTTTTGTAAAACCAAAAAAGAAAGGTGATTCAGTAGAACAAGTCATATCTAGTGTTGCCAATGCTATTGATTCTATAGGAAAGAAAAGTTGATCTAAAGATAATAATGCAGCTCATCGTGCAATAACAACTGCTCTAGTTAATAAACCAACTTCAAATAAAAGAATGTTAAGTAAGATTAGTAAATATATAAAAGTAAATCCTAAAAATTTGATAAGAGCGGCTAAAAGAAGAGAAAGTATTGAAAAAGATCCAATTAATCAATGTTGGAGTTTTAGTGGTAGACTCCCAAGGTCAGATATGAAATTAACTAATGAAATCAAATCTTTAATCAAAACATTTTGGCATGACAATACAAGAGTATCACCTAATATTAGAGATGTTTTAAAATTAAGGGTGGGATCAAAAATACGTGACCCTCATCCAAAGCATCTATTAGATATGACTCAAACTAAATTATATAATTTTTTTTAGATGATTCAATCTTACCAAATATTAGCATAAGTCAAAGATCATTCAAAAAACGTAAACCTTGGTATGTTAGAATTAATAAACAATGAATCTCCTATTGTTGTAAAACTCATGTACAATTTTGTTATTATTATGATACTTTTTGTTATATACATTGTACTTTGCATGCTAACCAAATTATGCAGGACATTTGTGGTATTAATATGCCACCTGAAACAATCAAAGATTTTATAGCAAGTTTGTTTTGTGAACCCCTTAATGGAAACTTATTTTATTTAAATGCATGTATTTCTGGACAATGGGATAGATGTGGTAATTTTTCATTGTTAGGAGAATGTATGCATGAAAGTAGTTTACATGAATTTGGACAACAATTAGTGGATGTTAAAAAATTTTAAAATGTTGAATATTCTTTAAAAGATGGAAAAATTAGAAAACGTTGTGAGCTAATTGTGGAAAAATTTAGTGTGCATGCATTTATTAAAAAATTTAAAGATAAGATTGTACCTAAATATGTAAAACACTCTCAAAATGATCATTGGCTTGATGGTCAATTTCGTACATGTAAAAACACATTCCTAGTTGGAACTATATTGTCAGTTGTTGAATTTATTGAAAACTATACTTGTAGTCCACAAGAAGAAATTCAATCACAATATTATAATTTAGTGCAAGTATCCATTTTTGTTCATATTGTATATAGACATGTAGATGATAGTAGAGAAGAAAATAGAAATTTTTTGAGAGAGTACCATTTTTATGTGAGTGATAATCGATTACATTCACCTGAGTTTGTTCAATATTGTTTTGATACATTTTATAAAAATTTAAAAGTGAGGGGAATTCAAATGAGAGAACATCTCATATGATCGGATAATTGCACAGGTCAATTGAAGAATGCTAGAATATTTTATTGGATATGTAGAGTCCATAAGGAAATAATATCCAGTACATATGGAGTTTTTTTGAAGCTGGACATGGTAAAGGAGAACATGATGGAGTAGATGCATGTGTGAAAAGAGCTCTTGCTAGAGAGCAACTAAAATTTGAGGATGCAGTGAAATACTGAGATGCATGTGCAATTGTAGATTTGTGCAATGCAAAATTATCTACAAGAACAAGTGACAACTCAATAATTCGATGCTTCTTTTGGTTAGTTGAAGAAAATAATATTCTTACTCGACAAGATTGTGAAATAATTAATGGGTCTGTAAAATGGCATTCATTAAAGAGTTCCAATGCAAACACATGGACAATATGGACAAGGGAGCTTGTATGTTTTTTTCAATTTTGTATTGCAGGTGATTGGGAGGCGTGTGAAAATACAAAATGGGTCGAAGAATGGCAACAAAGAGCCTTAACACCTACATCAACACACGATCAACATGGAATGACAATTGAAGATAATCAACTGTTTGCATCAGATGATTATGATTGTGTTTTAGACCTTGTACAAGAAGGTACATTAAAAATTGAATTCAATTATATATGTATGCATTTTTTTTTGTGAATTAAACATATGTCACTCTTTATTGAATTAATTTTTTTCTGTAGGACATGTGTATGTTGTTGTTGCACTTGAGGGGAATGAAGAGGAGATAGAGTATTGATTGGCTAGATGTGTTGAGAGAAAACATAAGTTGGTAAATCCTAGACTGGATGATGACAACTTTGAGTGTCCAACTGGTTTTGTGGTTGTTGTTGGCACCTGGCTTCAAAAATATCTAATAAGAAAGAATGGCTTGCCTACATTTGAAGACTATGAAAGACACAAGAAGATTATACATTACTCAAATTTGATTTTGGCAACCAATATAAAACTAGTTAGATATAAAGGGAGGCCTACTAATAAAGTGTTATGGACTCTTTCAATGCATGATCATGAGACAATCATAGGTACATTAGAAAAAAGAGAGGATGCAGATGGTACAATGGAGTAAATAAATACAGGTAAGTATATAGTTGTATATATATAGTTAAAAATTATCGCATATACATGTCTATATATATGTTAGTCTTGAGTCATTTACTAATTATAGTTTTAAATCATTTTTTGTTTCAGGTCTCCCAAAACTAGATGCATTACAAAAAAGAGAGGGCCCATGCATATATATTACAATGGAATTCGAATCTAGATACAAGTAACTATATATAGTTCTAGATACATTTAATTCATAGTCATAATATAAAACTAAATAATTCATTGTCATTTTATAAAAGGTTTATAATTGATTTCATATCCCCTTTAATCCATTCTCTCAGGAAACCTTAAGCCATCCTCTTAGGACCCCTTAAGCCATATCCTCCTATCTACCCTTAATCTATCCTCTTGCATCCCCTTAAGTCACTCTCTTAATTTTTCCTTTAATCCATCCTCTTAGGACCCCTTAAGCCATATCCTCCTATCTACCCTTAATCCAACCTCATATCCTAGGCTTTAGGTCCTATGGTTAAGGTTTTAGGATTTCTAGGGTTCATGAGATGATTAGAATAACTTGAATCTATTATAGGTTAAGGGTAAGGGTTCATATCCTAGGCTTTAAGTCCTAGGGTTAAGGGTTAAGGGTTTATAGGGTTCACAAGATGGTTAGAATAGCAAATCTATTATGAGTTAAGGGTTTAGGGTTCATCTCTTAATTCCCCTTAAGCCAACCTCTTAGGACCCCTTAAGCCATATCCTCTTATCTGAACCCCTTAATCCATCATCTTGCATCTCCTAGGCTTTAGGTCGTAGGGTTCATGCGATGCAAAAAATAACAAATCTTTATGGGTTAAGGGTTTAGGGTACATCTTTTAACTCCCCTTAAGCCATCCTCTTAGAATAATTAATCTATATTTAGGATTTCTAGGATTTAGTATGTATTGTTCTTTTCTCATATGAATTATCTAGTTACATGACTCATAAAATATAGTTTCTTTACTTACATTAATTATTTTTGCAAGGTCTCATCAAGTCGATCTACCATGATTGTCATTGTAAAAACAAATCATCATATAAATTATGTAAATATCAATTTATAGTCTTGAGCTAAAAGTGGATAAGATTTAATTGTATTTATATGCACATATGTTTCAACATCAATATAGTTGTATTAAACATCAATATACATTATATATGTTTGTTCGATATATGAACTTCAATGAACTTATAAATCACTTTTTATATCTTGTTCCAATTTTATCTTATACAAATTATCTCTTATAAACCACATTTTATAAAATTGTTCAATTGTATCTTATATATTTTATACATGTCAAGTATAAGTTATGGTCATTACTAGTGTTAGGATAATTTAGCTTAAAGTACTTTTGCAAAGTCATCTAGTCCAGATTATTTGGATACCTAAGGTTTGTAGAACCTTGTTAATGAATGCATCTTTTGGATACATTGAATGATTGTTGCAATTACATAGATTTTTGTTTAGTGATTAATATTTTCTAGAATTGGAAAATAGTTAAAATTACTAGCCCTTAATTGGTGTTAGATTTTGGAGAATATGATTTTCTTAGGAAGTCAACATTATATTGCATTATTAGTATTATACTAAATTTTTCTATCATTCTAAGCTAGATGTTCTTCTACCTAAGTTCTACATGAAATCTTGTGTAAACCTAAGTATGAGACATTAGACCTTAGGTTTTTTCTTCCTCCTAGTAAGGGAGGAATTGTGACTTAAAATAGAGAATGGAAAAATACTTAGAGAATTGGTGATTAGAGACTTTGAAGAAAATCTGATGTCAAACAAGGTGTTAAAATCAATCCCAAGGAGGCTTATTTCACAACAATGGGCTCAACTAAATGCTTCTACAAACTTCACAAGCAATCCTCTCAAGGCAATTTCCTATTTCAAGGACACAAACTATGGGTTTCCAACTTAAAAAAGCCCAACACTACTTCCAATGACTCTCTCTCACCTTAGGGTCTCAAATCAAACTAGACTTTACTATCATGGTGCTCCTGCACCAAAATCATAGGATTTATATTACTTGATAAAGTGTTTAGCTTAACTAGAGAATAGGTTCAATATGATGAAAAATGATCTAGCTATTGACTCATATGATTCATTATTGGTTTGAATGGTTAAATGTTTGTCTTGTTATAAACTCCTTGTTCCTTTTAGGTTCTTTTGCAATTGAAATATATGATGTTATGGTGTCTGCAAGACTAAGAATTTACTTAAGGGCCTATTATATGGTTTCTAGAACCTTGTTAATGAATGCATCTTTTGGATACATTGAATGATTGTTGCAATTTCATAGATTTTTGTTTAGTGATTAATATTTGCTAGAATTGGAACATAGTTAAATTACATGCCCTTAATTGGTGTTAGATTTTGGAGAATATGATCTTCATAGGAAGTCAACATTATATTGCATTATCAATATTATACTAAATTTTTCTATCATTCTAAGCTAGATATTCTTCTACCTAAGTTCTACATGAAATCTTGTGTAAACCTAAGTATGAGACATTCATCCTTAGGTTTTCTCCTCCTCCTAGTATGGGAGGAATTGCGACTTAATCTAAGAATGGAAAAATACTTAAAGAATTGGCGATTAGAGACTTAGAAGAAAATCTGATGTCAAACAAGGTGTCAAAATCAATCCTAAGGAGGCTTATTTCACAACAATGGACTTAATTAAGCGCTTCTACAAACTTCACAAGAAATCCTCTCAAGGCAATTTCCTATTTCAAGGACACAAACTATGGGTTTCCAACTTCTCAAAGCCCAACAATGCTTCTAATGACTCTCTCTCACCTTAGGGTCTCAAATCATACCAGACTTTACTATCATGATGCTCCTGCACCAAAATCATAGGATTTATATTACTTGATAAAGTGTTTATCTTAATTGGATAATAGGCTCAATATGATGAAAAATGATTTAGCTATTGACTCATATGCTTCATTACTGGATTAAATGGATAAAATGTTTGTCCTATTATAAACTCCTTGTTCCTTTTAAGGTTCTTTTGTAATTGAAATATATGATGTTATGGTGTCTGGAAGACTAAGAATTTGCTTAAAGGCCTATTATAGTTTGTAGAACCTTGCTAATGAATGCATCTTTTGGATACATTGAATGATTGTTAAAATTACATAGATTTTTGTTTAGTGATTAATATTTGCTAGAATTGGAATATAGTTAAAATTACTTGCGCTTAATTGGTGTTAGATTTTGGAGAATATGATCTTCTTAAAAAGTTTATAATTTGCTTAAGGGCCTATTATATGGTTTTTACAACCTTGTTAATGAATGCATCTTTTGGATACATTGAATAATTGTTGCAATTTGTAACGCCCGCCTTGAACGCCTTAAAGAATACACACTTATGCAATATGAAACAGGAAATTTTTTTTTTTAAATGATTAAGCAACGTTAACACAACTAATTACAACATATTCTCTAAGGGTCCAAGGCTGCATCACTTAACAAATCGACTAACACAAATTAACATACATCAACAACTGATCCAATCCAATGCATAATTGAACAACTGATTCATATTCATTGCATGTCGACAAATAATGTAATACCATCTACATAATTAAGTACACAACAGATATGCTTTCCTTACACATGAGTACATCATGATATCACCATTTGTAGACTACATCAGAATTACATACACAATAAATGTTCTGTTACACAAATCTGGTACAAGGTTATACACATACATCTTCATCAACTGGTACAAGCACAACTGAAACAAATTCTTTTCTGCATAAGATCCCAACAAGAGAACCAATGGATAAAATAGCTCTTCCACCCGACCATGTGGAACCCAAAGGTCCACCCCCCGAGCTAGGAGTTAACATGAGGTCCCAAACACTGACAGTCAGGTAGACGAAAGACAAACAAGAACAAAGGACGACCAACGCCAATACAACACACAACATAACTTAACTTAACTTTCACTTTACTTCCAGAGGCGACACCAAACAAACAAGGAGAGCCTGAACAAGGAATGCTAGGTTGTAGTAGGGAGAGTGTCATCGCATGGTCCTAACATGGGTTATCCTGACAGCCTCTCACTAGGCGCCGGCCCCCATCTATGGTTATCCTGACAGCCTCTCACTAGGCGCCGGCCCCATAGGGTGACACATGCGGAATCGACCTTCCTTTCATGAGGACAAGGAAGTCAATCATGCCGACCAGGCCTTCTCTACCCATCCTTAGTCTAAACAAGCACTACAGGCCATGGGAGAGGAATCCATTAATCTTATTAGTGTGAAATCTACCCTTAACCCCCTAATTCATTTTTAGGTTATCACTTGATTAATCTACTTCCAACGGGTTATCCTGACTGCCACTCTGGGCGCCGGCCCCACGTTGAAAGCCACTCTCCTTCCTAACCCCTAGTAACCTTAACATCATACAAAACTTTATAACAAAACACGTATATGAACACTGCAAGGCATAAACCCTCTTGCATCAAAATAGAATCATAACATCAATTGTTATCCAACACTTTTAATCATTACAATACTTAATCCTTTAACAGATTTCAGGTCTCTCCATACGACAAAATGGCACAATAAGATCACAAGTGGTTGGATATTCCATCCTGAGATTATTACTTTACAAGACACAACATTCAACCTTGACAGAACCTCATTATACTTCATACTTTGTTTGATACACATAAACGCTATTACATCGTAATTACAACATCAACAATACACAAGCTGCAAATACTCAACATTGACGACTTAGCCTCTGGAATTCGGGTTTGAACAACCTCAAATCGACTCATTACCACACTCAATCAATTCAGTTCAAAATTCAGGAGATAAAATACTATCATTCATTCTCAGTTCAATGCAAACAGCTTCTGAAATAAAATCAACATTATATTACAACAATTAAATTAATACCTTGCAACAAAATCTCTAACTAATCTTTATTTTGTTTCAAAAGATAAATAAATTGATTAACTAAAACATTACAATAATAATAAAGAACCACTTAATTTCTGTTTACCATTCGACACTTTCATAACGATACGATCTTTATATACTTTCCTTCAATCTTGTCCAATTAACTTTATTCTATAAAGGATAATAACGCTAGGAGAGATATCTTACGGCTGAACGATAACTACACGAGGAGAGTTCAATCACGAAATGTTTGTTAACCTTCATACGATCTTGCAGACGTTCTAGCGAGCTCAACCAAATAGATTCTTTTATGATGATTTGAAGTTATCTCCGAAACTGATCTTATCCATAGTGATTTAATTCCTTAGGGAGAATGGTCGTAAAAGTGCCCTATGCGAATAGTTTGAGATACTTTACTACTGAGATGTAAAATTGCTATTGACTATTTTTCCATAGAAATGGATAGCATCAGACCTTAACCAGTCATTTCTGATAGACATTGACCTCACCACACTCTATGGGTTTCAACAGTTGAACGTTGTATGAGCTCCGTCGAATTTCTTCACTGCACTGGCCTTCGGAGGAGCGCCAATCTACATCTTCGAGATATCTTGCTAGGTTTGTATTGGTAGAACCATTTATTAACAGAAGGGACAAGACAAATACCGAGGCTGTGTTATTCATCTCATCGATATAACTGGTAAATCTGTATACCCTAAACTTTAATATTTGAGACCACAGTTAAATCTGCGGTGATTGAAAGGTTGTGATAGCTAATATACACAAGGTGGCGATTGGCTGGTAACAGCGTTCCAGCAAATATAGGACATAACGTGTATCAGACAATATCCTCCAGATTCACTGAGAGGGCAGTAGTGAACGATGCAAGACAAAACAAACAACACTAGTCAATGAATTCGCTCAAAACCAGGGCGATCTTTCCCGGATGATTATAATTCGCTCAAACTGATAGTAATCAGCTGTTTGCAGGCCAGCATGACTTCAATCGCCCTAGCTATGGAGTGGACTGGTCAGATATAACAACTTTTCCAGTTTTGCAATGCAGGAAACCTAATTTACTAATACAAGCAAATTATAAGGAAGACAGTTTGATAAGTTCTCACATGAAATTGTTAAAACAGATTATAATACAGCTAGAACCAATTATTAGATAACAGTTACGGGTGAGAGCAACTTTGACAACTTTTACAGCAGGTTGGTTGAGTGACGCAGATTTAATGATCTTAGTGGTGGTGGTAATTGTATATCTGATGACACATCTTAAGTAGATATTCATTTCGCTCTCCGATCTTTGCGAAATTCAATTCTGCAAATGCAAGTGTGTAAATGCTATGAAGCATTGATTCTATTTAAGTGACAGCTGTTCAGTGGTGGAGAAGAATCCATTTAGGTGTCAAGTAAGCTGTACGTTATAAGTTATTAACAATTTTCTGAAAGAATCTCTGCATTGAATATGTTGACATGGAACATCTAGTGTCCACAATAATCACATGGCACCTATTGTGTTTTTAATACCATTTTCCTGTGGTGCTTGTTTACATTGGCCTTCCTAGTTGTTGCATAACTTTATCCATCGAGTAAGATGTATTCTGGAGAATGGCGTTATGGAAGCATTATCACTATTAGTAGTAGTTGATAGAATACAGTATCATGGATCAGAAGGGTGGACTTAGAGATAGCACTAGAGGACAACCATTCTAAAACCACCGAATATCATATTATTGATGTTTAACTTTATTTATATGGATCATTGTCTGTGTGCTAAGAACAGAGTTCATTCCTTCCTATAGCACATCTCCAAAAGCCATCAGCTGGATACTGCATGACCAATTAATTAAAACATTTGTGATAAGCCCACGATGCTCAAATCAATCTGCAAGGTTTTCTGGGCTAAATCAGAATCTTAGATAATCATTCTACCCAGGCAAATATATTTTGACAATGGCAAATCAAATTAACAGAGCATCGTCATTATATTTCTGTCATCAATATTAAAGCTAAACCCCTCTATCCTACTCACCGAGCATGCTCCAGAGCGATGGACGAAAACAGGTGCAAGTTTCCAGCCTTTTTAATGGCAAACCTTTATTATAAAGCTATAGTTTTGAAAACAGAACATCTAGAATCCGTTGCATATTCTTGGCACGAGTTATCATTGACATGGTCCTTTTGTCTTGTAATAACAGTCTACAGATGTATAACCGTCACCAAGAGTGCTGTTCCAAATGGGGAATCATCGTATTGATCTTATGTAGGAAAGGTGAATGGAACACCACCGATTGCTTCTTACAAGACATTAGTCAGGGAAGCTAGCGGCCACAGGATTTGGTGGACGATTCAAGGGGCAGCATTGTCTGGAGGAATAGGCGAATGAAAAGGATTCAATACTTTCATTTAACACAAATGATAATAAGGCAGCGAGCTAACTACAACATTACCTCCCTTTCACACCCTGGCGTTGCCACTTACAGCGGTACACAAAATCATCCTTCCATCATAAATAATACCAAGGAACAAAAGAATGATTAACATATCAGGCAAAACTCGTTAACCAGATCTTATTAAGCAAAAGGACTTCAAATTGCAG
Source organism: Cunninghamia lanceolata (assembly GCA_027924645.1). Lineage (NCBI taxonomy): Eukaryota > Viridiplantae > Streptophyta > Pinopsida > Cupressales > Cupressaceae > Cunninghamia > Cunninghamia lanceolata. Next base: position 10,483,826 of record BSBN01000421.1, on the reverse strand, counting down.
ACATAAACCTATGGACAGTGGCTGACAGGTTAACCCTAACCTATGCGTTAAATTCGCACTACTTCTCATTAGTCCCATGCCTGACATATGATGGTATCGCCTGTCTATTTCTGTTTTGCACTTGCATCATAGGTGCAACCCTTATACTAACCTCCGGAAAACCAAACAAGATACAGATTTATGATGAGTGGTTTCGAGCCATATAATTTGACAAAGCCATGGCCTCATAGGAGTAAACCATCATGAAGAGAAAATGAGTTTTGTTCTGGCTATTAAAAATGAAATAAAAGCTACAGAGCCACGGTCCAGTGGAGGTTCATGATCTGTAATGAAGTGTACCCAGTACAGTGCCTTTGAAGCCGTGAGAAGTAAAGCATAAGGGTTTTGAGATGCTCAGAAAAGGGATAAAATTGCATGCAAACAACCATGACTCCCAATCAATATACACGCTCAATAATGAGCATATATGCAGTAATAGTCACGGCTAAAGAACAAAGTGTGTAGAGAAAAGAACAGATGAAGGAAATGTAGGAAGTAAAAGAGCTACCTTTCATTTCTGTGGAATCATGGTGTAACTACGAAGTATTCCTTCAATATGACCATGTATGGCACCTCAAGATAGAAGATCGACATAAGGGTACATAAAACAAAAGGAATACGTCAGAGAGAATGCTAAAACCGTGGCTTGAAAGGCTGGTTCCTTCTCAGAAGATGAAAGAAATCAAAGAGTATGAACTATATTTGTATCAGATAAACCTGTATTGCTGTGGTCCAATGGCCTAAAACATCTCATAGAATGAAACAATAGGATCAAAAATGAGATTGCAAGCAATTACCTTCGTTCCCTTGCAAAATGCTTCAAGAAAGTAGAAGATAGTTTCCAGCTAAACACAGAGAAAGAACATTAATAACATTGATCAGATCTTACAGGGACGACTAGCTAAAACCAACAGCGATCTACGGCGACCCTATCGAGGTGTCTTTTACATCTGCAAACCCTACCAAGATTACGCCGGTCTGAGAGTGCATACGGAATGATTCGGCAACCAGTGAAAGGAAGGCAATCGACCAATGGAGTCCTTGAGCAGAAAGGAACGATTTGAAACCCTGGCTACGCAATCCACTTGACGAATCTGTTTCAATCATTGCAGTTCCAAGCTGCTTCTTTCCTTTCACCTGTCATCCCCTCCTTGAAGCCCCTCCCGCTCTTTTATAACTCAGCCTCTCTCCTCTCCAAGGGCTTGGCACGCGATCCCGAGCACCACTCATTTAAAGAATATGTATTTTTTTTTATTTAATTTAAAGATCCCAATTATTAGATATTTTATTTTATTATTATTTTTCTTTATAGCCGACCCAAATTATTGTTATAAATAGAATAGTACTATATCGACAATTATAATTTTGTACTATACTTAATTTATCTTATTAATCAAGTTGTAAATCACAATTTACAACATGATTACATCTATTTATTTATTTAAATATTTATTATAATTAATATTATATTGAATAATACAAACTTCTTACAACTTTATTTATCAACAACACTTCTATTAAAATAGTAATTTATTTATAGCTAAAATCGACAACTAACGGCATTATGCCCATTTAACAACACTTATACTCTTCCGTAGAATAATTCTAATTAAAGCACAACATTGCCACACATACTTAGACACCTGCAGAACTCATTAGACTCCAAGATACGGCATTACCTGACTGTAAGACATGGGCGAATAACCACCACTAACCACAAGGGTAAACTGACGATGAAGGAACACTGACTAGGGACCTCACGTTAACTCCAACCAACTAATCCATTGGCGAAGGCACGCTCAGACCTGTAATCAGGTGGAGTCGATGCCTAGTACCTGCATCTTGCAGCAACGCACAGTTAACCATAACAAGATATACATATACATCACAAGCAGTCCTATCGTGAATGGAAATCGCAGTGGGGTAGGGTACTCGAGAACGAGTAATACAACACTGTTCCATTCACGTTTATAAATAACAATCAACTATATTGAACAGAGTATCAGATTACTAATCTACGACATAAAATGATCAACTAACTTCCAATCCATATAATGAATAACATCAAAGCATCTAAAACATCAGTTCATTTATCAAATTGTAAAGCATAAAATGGCATAATCCAACATCAACATCTGTTATCTTAACAATTAAGTTCACAATGAAGTAACAAGATAACAAGAAATCCATCTTCTACGGTCTAGGACACTATAAAGTTTAAGCAAACATCAATCTGATGGACGATGAGACGAGGGGCACTACATCCTCCCCCCCTAGGATCAGGCTTACTCCTGGAAGCCTGCGAACAAATATGGGTGAAATGTATTGAGTTTGGGCAGTTTTCACAACACTATGCAAACATGGGAGCACACACTGTGCATTAGATCTATTAACAGAAAAGTCTTGATATACTGACTTTACACCTTTAGCAGCATGGTACCAAAATTTATCATTTTATAAGCACTATATACATGATTTAACACACCTACACAAATTCAAATTACCATGAATCACATCTCAAGGCTGCACAAGGATCCATCTGGACACTGGTAACTGACCTACTAAGGCATGTCACAAAATCTATGAGCCAAAAGCCAACATCTATCCCGCACAATCCATACCACACACTCTGAGACTTGATGGTGCTAGGGCACACACACATGGTTAGCCCATCCAAACAAGACAACAATGACCTAACTCCTACAGCAAAATTTAATTAGCCTCCAAGAAATAGTCCTAGCCTCGGATATCCCCATCCTCAAGGTTCCCTGTATCTACTTCCTCGTATATGCTCACCAAGTCTGCCTCATACATCCTTGGAGAGAAATCACAATACGACACATGGCCGACGTCGAAAACAATAAGGAAAAACTAGCTTAGCCACCAAAGTTAGATACAAATATAAAATAAAGATTAGATTTCATCAACAAAACAAGAAATGCGCACATTTCAATAACTAAACCAAATGTAACCACAAGGGTTATGCACAAATGAAGATCACAAGGTGTGGCTAAACCATCACAATCAAATATAAACAAAATGTCGGCCTTTTCAATTAATAGATAATCATCAAAAATTATAAGGAAAATACACAATCTTTGAAATTGCACTGTACAACACTGCGTGACTAGATACTAGCCACCAAACGAGGAAGGAGGGAACAATGTCAGGTTATCCTCAACTTTTTATTCCACACAATAAGGGCTCTACATAAGCACCACGAAAATCCAAGAATACATACTTCACAAGAGGATGTACAAGCATCTAGTCCTCTACCTGACAACTTCTCTAACTACAACCAAAAGCTCCTTAGGAATAGGATGGTTGTCGAGAGACACCTCTCGACTCTCCCCCTAATTCCAAATTGTTCACCCTCATGGCAAACAACTGTCAACCTTGACTCATGCATTTCTTTGACCGTATGGCAGATATCATATGCAGGGGAATGGATCTCTACATGCCAACTACCTCTACCTTAACCTCTAGGCATCTACCTATGTACACACTGCCAAGGGACACCCTCACGCTGTTAGGCAAGGATGACAAAGGAAGAAGAAAATCTACAGAGTTTAAGCAACTAGGACAACATAATGGGACTATGCACACCCAGAGTACCCAGTGTTTAAACCTGGCTCTGATACCAGATGTAACGCCCGCCTTGAACGCCTTAAAGAATACACACTTATGCAATATGAAACAGGAATTTTTTTTTTTTAAATGATTAAGCAACGTTAACACAACTAATTACAACATATTCTCTAAGGGTCCAAGGCTGCATCACTTAACAAATCGACTAACACAAATTAACATACATCAATAACTGATCCAATCCAATGCATAATTGAACAACTGATTCATATTCATTGCATGTCGACAAATAATGTAATACCATCTACATAATTAAGTACACAACAGATATGCTTTCCTTACACATGAGTACATCATGATATCACCATTTGTAGACTACATCAGAATTACATACACAATAAATGTTCTGTTACACAAATCTGGTACAAGGTTATACACATACATCTTCATCAACTGGTACAAGCACAACTGAAACAAATTCTTTTCTGCATAAGATCCCAACAAGAGAACCAATGGATAAAATAGCTCTTCCACCCGACCATGTGGAACCCAAAGGTCCACCCCCCGAGCTAGGAGTTAACATGAGGTCCCAAACACTGACAGTCAGGTAGACGAAAGACAAACAAGAACAAAGGACGACCAACGCCAATACAACACACAACATAACTTAACTTAACTTTCACTTTACTTCCAGAGGCGACACCAAACAAACAAGGAGAGCCCGAACAAGGAATGCTAGGTTGTAGTAGGGAGAGTGTCATCGCATGGTCCTAACATGGGTTACCCTGACAGCCTCTCACTAGGCGCCGGCCCCCATCTATGGTTATCCTGAAAGCCTCTCACTAGGCGCCGGCCCCATAGGGTGACACATGCGGAATCGACCTTCCTTTCATGAGGACAAGGAAGTCAATCATGCCGACCAGGCCTTCTCTACCCATCCTTAGTCTAAACAAGCACTACAGGCCATGGGAGAGGAATCCATTAATCTTATTAGTGTGAAATCTACCCTTAACCCCCTAATTCATTTTTAGGTTATCACTTGATTAATCTACTTCCAACGGGTTATCCTGACTGCCACTCTGGGCGCCGGCCCCACGTTGAAAGCCACTCTCCTTCCTAACCCCTAGTAACCTTAACATCATACAAAACTTTATAACAAAACATGTATATGAACACTGCAAGGCATAAACCCTCTTGCATCAAAATAGAATCATAACATCAATTGTTATCCAATACTTTTAATCATTACAATACTTAATCCTTTAACAGATTTCAGGTCTCTCCATACGACAAAACGGCACAATAAGATCACAAGTGGTTGGATATTCCATCCTGAGATTATTACTTTACAAGACACAACATTCAACCTTGACAGAACCTCATTATACTTCATACTTTGTTTGATACACATAAACGCTATTACATCGTAATTACAACATCAACAATACACAAGCTGCAAATACTCAACATTGACGACTTAGCCTCTGGAATTCGGGTTTGAACAACCTCAAATCGACTCATTACCACACTCAATCAATTCAGTTCAAAATTCAGGAGATAAAATACTATCATTCATTCTTAGTTCAATGCAAACAGCTTCTGAAATAAAATCAACATTATATTACAACAATTAAATTAATACCTTGCAACAAAATCTCTAACTAATCTTTATTTTGTTTCAAAAGATAAATAAATTGATTAACTAAAACATTACAATAATAATAAAGAACCACTTAATTTCTGTTTACCATTCGACACTTTCATAACGATACGATCTTTATATACTTTCCTTCAATCTTGTCCAATTAACTTTATTCTATAAAGGATAATAACGCTAGGAGAGATATCTTACGGCTGAACGATAACTACACGAGGAGAGTTCAATCACGAAATGTTTGTTAACCTTCATACGATCTTGCAGACGTTCTAGCGAGCTCAACCAAATAGATTCTTTTATGATGATTTGAAGTTATCTCCGAAACTGATCTTATCCATAGTGATTTAATTCCTTAGGGAGAATGGTCGTAAAAGTGCCCTATGTGAATAGTTTGAGATACTTTACTACTGAGATGTAAAATTGCTATTGACTGTTTTTCCATAGAAATGGATAGCATCAGACCTTAACCAGTCATTTCTGACAGACATTGACCTCACCACACTCTGTGGGTTTCAACAGTTGAACGCTGTATGAGCTCCGTCGAATTTCTTCACTGCACTGGCCTTCGGAGGAGCGCCAATCTACATCTTCGAGATATCTTGCTAGGTTTGTATTGGTAGAACCATTTATTAACAGAAGGGACAAGACAAATACCGAGGCTGTGTTATTCATCTCATTGATATAACTGGTAAATCTGTATACCCTAAACTTTAATATTTGAGACCACAGTTAAATCTGCGGTGATTGAAAGGTTGTGATAGCTAATATACACAAGGTGGCGATTGGCTGGTAACAGCCTTCCAGCAAATATAGGACATAACGTGTATCAGACAATATCCTCCAGATTCACTGAGAGGGCAGTAGTGAACGATGCAAGACAAAACAAACAACACTAGTCAATGAATTCTCTCAAAACCAGGGCGATCTTTCCCGGATGATTATAATTCGCTCAAACTGATAGTAATCAGCTGTTTGCAGGCCAGCATGACTTCAATCGCCCTAGCTATGGAGTGGACTGGTCAGATATAACAACTTTTCCAGTTTTGCAATGCAGGAAACCTAATTTACTAATACAAGCAAATTATAAGGAAGACAGTTTGATAAGTTCTCACATGAAATTGTTAAAACAGATTATAATACGGCTAGAACCAATTATTAGATAACAGTTACGGGTGAGAGCAACTTTGACAACTTTTACAACAGGTTGGTTGAGTGACGCAGATTTAATGATCTTAGTGGTGGTGGTAATTGTATATCTGATGACACATCTTAAGTAGATATTCATTTCGCTCTCCGATCTTTGCGAAATTCAATTCTGCAAATGCAAGTGTGTAAATGCTATGAAGCATTGATTCTATTTAAGTGACAGCTGTTCAGTGGTGGAGAAGAATCCATTTAGGTGTCAAGTAAGCTGTACGTTATAAGTTATTAACAATTTTCTGAAAGAATCTCTGCATTGAATATGTTGACATGGAACATCTAGTGTCCACAATAATCACATGGCACCTATTGTGTTTTTAATACCATTTTCCTGTGGTGCTTGTTTACATTGGCCTTCCTAGTTGTTGCATAACTTTATCCATCGAGTAAGATGTATTCTGGAGAATGGCGTTATGGAAGCATTATCACTATTAGTAGTAGTTGATAGAATACAGTATCATGGATCAGAAGGGTGGACTTAGAGATAGCACTAGAGGACAACCATTCTAAAACCACCGAATATCATATTATTGATGTTTAACTTTATTTATATGGATCATTGTCTGTGTGCTAAGAACAGAGTTCATTCCTTCCTATAGCACATCTCCAAAAGCCGTCAGCTGGATACTGCATGACCAATTAATTAAAACATTTGTGATAAGCCCACGATGCTCAAATCGATCTACAAGGTTTTCTGGGCTAAATCAGAATCTTAGATAATCATTCTACCCAGGCAAATATATTTTGACAATGGCAAATCAAATTAACAGAGCATCGTCATTATATTTCTGTCATCAATATTAAAGCTAAACCCCTCTATCCTACTCACCGAGCATGCTCCAGAGCGATGGACGAAAACAGGTGCAAGTTTCCAGCCTTTTTAATGGCAAACCTTTATTATAAAGCTATAGTTTTGAAAACAGAACATCTAGAATCCGTTGCATATTCTTGGCACGAGTTATCATTGACATGGTCCTTTTGTCTTGTAATAACAGTCTACAGATGTATAACCGTCACCAAGAGTGCTGTTCCAAATGGGGAATCATCGTATTGATCTTATGTAGGAAAGGTGAATGGAACACCACCGATTGCTTCTTACAAGACATTAGTCAGGGAAGCTAGCGGCCACAGGATTTGGTGGACGATTCAAGGGGCAGCATTGTCTGGAGGAATAGGCGAATGAAAAGGATTCAATACTTTCATTTAACACAAATGATAATAAGGCAGCGAGCTAACTACAACATTACCTCCCTTTCACACCCTGGCGTTGCCACTTACAGCGGTACACAAAATCATCCTTCCATCATAAATAATACCAAGGAACAAAAGAATGATTAACATATCAGGCAAAACTCGTTAACCAGATCTTATTAAGCAAAAGGACTTCAAATTGCAGACATAAACCTATGGACAGTGGCTGACAGGTTAACCCTAACCTATGCGTTAAATTCGCACTACTTCTCATTAGTCCCACGCCTGACATATGATGGTATCGCCTGTCTATTTCTGTTTTGCACTTGCATCATAGGTGCAACCCTTATACTAACCTCCGGAAAACCAAACAAGATACAGATTTATGATGAGTGGTTTCGAGCCATATAATTTGACAAAGCCATGGCCTCATAGGAGTAAACCATCATGAAGAGAAAATGAGTTTTGTTCTGGCTATTAAAAATGAAATAAAAGCTACAGAGCCACGGTCCAGTGGAGGTTCATGATCTGTAATGAAGTGTACCCGGTACAGTGCCTTTGAAGCCGTGAGAAGTAAAGCATAAGGGTTTTGAGATGCTCAGAAAAGGGATAAAATTGCATGCAAACAACCATGACTCCCAATCAATATACACGCTCAATAATGAGCATATATGCAGTAATAGTCACGGCTAAAGAACAAAGTGTGTAGAGAAAAGAACAGATGAAGGAAATGTAGGAAGTAAAAGAGCTACCTTTCATTTCTGTGGAATCATGGTGTAACTACGAAGTATTCCTTCAATATGACCATGTATGGCACCTCAAGATAGAAGATCGACATAAGGGTACATAAAACAAAAGGAATACGTCAGAGAGAATGCTAAAACCGTGGCTTGAAAGGCTGGTTCCTTCTCAGAAGATGAAAGAAATCAAAGAGTATGAACTATATTTGTATCAGATAAACCTGTATTGCTGTGGTCCAATGGCCTAAAACATCTCATAGAATGAAACAATAGGATCAAAAATGAGATTGCAAGCAATTACCTTCGTTCCCTTGCAAAATGCTTCAAGAAAGTAGAAGATAGTTTCCAGCTAAACACAGAGAAAGAACATTAATAACATTGATCAGATCTTACAGGGACGACTAGCTAAAACCAACAGCGATCTACGGCGACCCTATCGAGGTGTCTTTTACATCTGCAAACCCTACCAAGATTACGCCGGTCTGAGAGTGCATACGGAATGATTCGGCAACCAGTGAAAGGAAGGCAATCGACCAATGGAGTCCTTGAGCAGAAAGGAACGATTTGAAACCCTGGCTACGCAATCCACTTGACGAATCTGTTTCAATCGTTGCAGTTCCAAGCTGCTTCTTTCCTTTCACCTGTCATCCCCTCCTTGAAGCCCCTCCCGCTCTTTTATAACTCAGCCTCTCTCCTCTCCAAGGGCTTGGCACGCGATCCCGAGCACCACTCATTTAAAGAATATGTATTTTTTTTTATTTAATTTAAAGATCCCAATTATTAGATATTTTATTTTATTATTATTTTTCTTTATAGCCGACCCAAATTATTGTTATAAATAGAATAGTACTATATCGACAATTATAATTTTGTACTATACTTAATTTATCTTATTAATCAAGTTGTAAATCACAATTTACAACATGATTACATCTATTTATTTATTTAAATATTTATTATAATTAATATTATATTGAATAATACAAACTTCTTACAACTTTATTTATCAACAACACTTCTATTAAAATAGTAATTTATTTATAGCTAAAATCGACAACTAACGGCATTATGCCCATTTAACAACACTTATACTCTTCCGTAGAATAATTCTAATTAAAGCACAACATTGCCACACATACTTAGACACCTGCAGAACTCATTAGACTCCAAGATACGGCATTACCTGACCGTAAGACATGGGCGAATAACCACCACTAACCACAAGGGTAAACTGACGATGAAGGAACACTGACTAGGGACCTCACGTTAACTCCAACCAACTAATCCATTGGCGAAGGCACGCTCAGACCTGTAATCAGGTGGAGTCGATGCCTAGTACCTGCATCCTGCAGCAACGCACAGTTAACCATAACAAGATATACATATACATCACAAGCAGTCCTATCGTGAATGGAAATCGCAGTGGGGTAGGGTACTCGAGAACGAGTAATACAACACTGTTCCATTCACGTTTATAAATAACAATCAACTATATTGAACAGAGTATCAGATTACTAATCTACGACATAAAATGATCAACTAACTTCCAATCCATATAATGAATAACATCAAAGCATCTAAAACATCAGTTCATTTATCAAATTGTAAAGCATAAAATGGCATAATCCAACATCAACATCTATTATCTTAACAATTAAGTTCACAATGAAGTAACAAGATAACAAGAAATCCATCTTCTACGGTCTAGGACACTATAAAGTTTAAGCAAACATCAATCTGATGGACGATGAGACGAGGGGCACTACATCCTCCCCCCCTAGGATCAGGCTTACTCCTGGAAGCCTGCGAACAAATATGGGTGAAATGTATTGAGTTTGGGCAGTTTTCACAACACTATGCAAACATGGGAGCACACACTGTGCATTAGATCTATTAACAGAAAAGTCTTGATATACTGACTTTACACCTTTAGCAGCATGGTACCAAAATTTATCATTTTATAAGCACTATATACATGATTTAACACACCTACACAAATTCAAATTACCATGAATCACATCTCAAGGCTGCACAAGGATCCATCTGGACACTGGTAACTGACCTACTAAGGCATGTCACAAAATCTATGAGCCAAAAGCCAACATCTATCCCGCACAATCCATACCACACACTCTGAGACTTGATGGTGCTAGGGCACACACACATGGTTAGCCCATCCAAACAAGACAACAATGACCTAACTCCTACAGCAAAATTTAATTAGCCTCCAAGAAATAGTCCTAGCCTCGGATATCCCCATCCTCAAGGTTCCCTGTATCTACTTCCTCGTATACGCTCACCAAGTCTGCCTCATACATCCTTGGAGAGAAATCACAATACGACACATGGCCGACGTCGAAAACAATAAGGAAAAACTAGCTTAGCCACCAAAGTCAGATACAAATATAAAATAAAGATTAGATTTCATCAACAAAACAAGAAATGCGCACATTTCAATAACTAAACCAAATGTAACCACAAGGGTTATGCACAAATGAAGATCACAAGGTGTGGCTAAACCATCACAATCAAATATAAACAAAATGTCGGCCTTTTCAATTAATAGATAATCATCAAAAATTATAAGGAAAATACACAATCTTTGAAATTGCACTGTACAACACTGCGTGACTAGATACTAGCCACCAAACGAGGAAGGAGGGAACAATGTCAGGTTATCCTCAACTTTTTATTCCACACAATAAGGGCTCTACATAAGCACCACGAAAATCCAAGAATACATACTTCACAAGAGGATGTACAAGCATCTAGTCCTCTACCTGACAACTTCTCTAACTACAACCAAAAGCTCCTTAGGAATAGGATGGTTGTCGAGAGACACCTCTCGACTCTCCCCCTAATTCCAAATTGTTCACCCTCATGGCAAACAACTGTCAACCTTGACTCATGCATTTCTTTGACCGTATGGCAGATATCATATGCAGGGGAATGGATCTCTACATGCCAACTACCTCTACCTTAACCTCTAGGCATCTACCTATGTACACACTGCCAAGGGACACCCTCACGCTGTTAGGCAAGGATGACAAAGGAAGAAGAAAATCTACAGAGTTTAAGCAACTAGGACAACATAATGGGACTATGCACACCCAGAGTACCCAGTGTTTAAACCTGGCTCTGATACCAGATGTAACGCCCGCCTTGAACGCCTTAAAGAATACACACTTATGCAATATGAAACAGGAATTTTTTTTTTTTAAATGATTAAGCAACGTTAACACAACTAATTACAACATATTCTCTAAGGGTCCAAGGCTGCATCACTTAACAAATCGACTAACACAAATTAACATACATCAATAACTGATCCAATCCAATGCATAATTGAACAACTGATTCATATTCATTGCATGTCGACAAATAATGTAATACCATCTACATAATTAAGTACACAACAGATATGCTTTCCTTACACATGAGTACATCATGATATCACCATTTGTAGACTACATCAGAATTACATACACAATAAATGTTCTGTTACACAAATCTGGTACAAGGTTATACACATACATCTTCATCAACTGGTACAAGCACAACTGAAACAAATTCTTTTCTGCATAAGATCCCAACAAGAGAACCAATGGATAAAATAGCTCTTCCACCCGACCATGTGGAACCCAAAGGTCCACCCCCCAAGCTAGGAGTTAACATGAGGTCCCAAACACTGACAGTCAGGTAGACGAAAGACAAACAAGAACAAAGGACGACCAACGCCAATACAACACACAACATAACTTAACTTAACTTTCACTTTACTTCCAGAGGCGACACCAAACAAACAAGGAGAGCCCGAACAAGGAATGCTAGGTTGTAGTAGGGAGAGTGTCATCGCATGGTCCTAACATGGGTTACCCTGACAGCCTCTCACTAGGCGCCGGCCCCCATCTATGGTTATCCTGACAGCCTCTCACTAGGCACCGGCCCCATAGGGTGACACATGCGGAATCGACCTTCCTTTCATGAGGACAAGGAAGTCAATCATGCCGACCAGGCCTTCTCTACCCATCCTTAGTCTAAACAAGCACTACAGGCCATGGGAGAGGAATCCATTAATCTTATTAGTGTGAAATCTACCCTTAACCCCCTAATTCATTTTTAGGTTATCACTTGATTAATCTACTTCCAACGGGTTATCCTGACTGCCACTCTGGGCGCCGGCCCCACGTTGAAAGCCACTCTCCTTCCTAACCCCTAGTAACCTTAACATCATACAAAACTTTATAACAAAACATGTATATGAACACTGCAAGGCATAAACCCTCTTGCATCAAAATAGAATCATAACATCAATTGTTATCCAATACTTTTAATCATTACAATACTTAATCCTTTAACAGATTTCAGGTCTCTCCATACGACAAAACGGCACAATAAGATCACAAGTGGTTGGATATTCCATCCTGAGATTATTACTTTACAAGACACAACATTCAACCTTGACAGAACCTCATTATACTTCATACTTTGTTTGATACACATAAACGCTATTACATCGTAATTACAACATCAACAATACACAAGCTGCAAATACTCAACATTGACGACTTAGCCTCTGGAATTCGGGTTTGAACAACCTCAAATCGACTCATTACCACACTCAATCAATTCAGTTCAAAATTCAGGAGATAAAATACTATCATTCATTCTCAGTTCAATGCAAACAGCTTCTGAAATAAAATCAACATTATATTACAACAATTAAATTAATACCTTGCAACAAAATCTCTAACTAATCTTTATTTTGTTTCAAAAGATAAATAAATTGATTAACTAAAACATTACAATAATAATAAAGAACCACTTAATTTCTGTTTACCATTCGACACTTTCATAACGATACGATCTTTATATACTTTCCTTCAATCTTGTCCAATTAACTTTATTCTATAAAGGATAATAACGCTAGGAGAGATATCTTACGGCTGAACGATAACTACACGAGGAGAGTTCAATCACGAAATGTTTGTTAACCTTCATACGATCTTGCAGACGTTCTAGCGAGCTCAACCAAATAGATTCTTTTATGATGATTTGAAGTTATCTCCGAAACTGATCTTATCCATAGTGATTTAATTCCTTAGGGAGAATGGTCGTAAAAGTGCCCTATGTGAATAGTTTGAGATACTTTACTACTGAGATGTAAAATTGCTATTGACTGTTTTTCCATAGAAATGGATAGCATCAGACCTTAACCAGTCATTTCTGACAGACATTGACCTCACCACACTCTGTGGGTTTCAACAGTTGAACGCTGTATGAGCTCCGTCGAATTTCTTCACTGCACTGGCCTTCGGAGGAGCGCCAATCTACATCTTCGAGATATCTTGCTAGGTTTGTATTGGTAGAACCATTTATTAACAGAAGGGACAAGACAAATACCGAGGCTGTGTTATTCATCTCATCGATATAACTGGTAAATCTGTATACCCTAAACTTTAATATTTGAGACCACAGTTAAATCTGCGGTGATTGAAAGGTTGTGATAGCTAATATACACAAGGTGGCGATTGGCTGGTAACAGCGTTCCAGCAAATATAGGACATAACGTGTATCAGACAATATCCTCCAGATTCACTAAGAGGGCAGTAGTGAACGATGCAAGACAAAACAAACAACACTAGTCAATGAATTCGCTCAAAACCAGGGCGATCTTTCCCGAATGATTATAATTCGCTCAAACTGATAGTAATCAGCTGTTTGCAGGCCAGCATGACTTCAATCGCCCTAGCTATGGAGTGGACTGGTCAGATATAACAACTTTTCCAGTTTTGCAATGCAGGAAACCTAATTTACTAATACAAGCAAATTATAAGGAAGACAGTTTGATAAGTTCTCACATGAAATTGTTAAAACAGATTATAATACGGCTAGAACCAATTATTAGATAACAGTTACGGGTGAGAGCAACTTTGACAACTTTTACAACAGGTTGGTTGAGTGACGCAGATTTAATGATCTTAGTGGTGGTGGTAATTGTATATCTGATGACACATCTTAAGTAGATATTCATTTCGCTCTCCGATCTTTGCGAAATTCAATTCTGCAAATGCAAGTGTGTAAATGCTATGAAGCATTGATTCTATTTAAGTGACAGCTGTTCAGTGGTAGAGAAGAATCCATTTAGGTGTCAAGTAAGCTGTACGTTATAAGTTATTAACAATTTTCTGAAAGAATCTCTGCATTGAATATGTTGACATGGAACATCTAGTGTCCACAATAATCACATGGCACCTATTGTGTTTTTAATACCATTTTCCTGTGGTGCTTGTTTACATTGGCCTTCCTAGTTGTTGCATAACTTTATCCATCGAGTAAGATGTATTCTGGAGAATGGCGTTATGGAAGCATTATCACTATTAGTAGTAGTTGATAGAATACAGTATCATGGATCAGAAGGGTGGACTTAGAGATAGCACTAGAGGACAACCATTCTAAAACCACCGAATATCATATTATTGATGTTTAACTTTATTTATATGGATCATTGTCTGTTTGCTAAGAACAGAGTTCATTCCTTCCTATAGCACATCTCCAAAAGCCGTCAGCTGGATACTGCATGACCAATTAATTAAAACATTTGTGATAAGCCCACGATGCTCAAATCGATCTACAAGGTTTTCTGGGCTAAATCAGAATCTTAGATAATCATTCTACCCAGGCAAATATATTTTGACAATGGCAAATCAAATTAACAGAGCATCGTCATTATATTTCTGTCATCAATATTAAAGCTAAACCCCTCTATCCTACTCACCGAGCATGCTCCAGAGCGATGGACGAAAACAGGTGCAAGTTTCCAGCCTTTTTAATGGCAAACCTTTATTATAAAGCTATAGTTTTGAAAACAGAACATCTAGAATCCGTTGCATATTCTTGGCACGAGTTATCATTGACATGGTCCTTTTGTCTTGTAATAACAGTCTACAGATGTATAACCGTCACCAAGAGTGCTGTTCCAAATGGGGAATCATCGTATTGATCTTATGTAGGAAAGGTGAATGGAACACCACCGATTGCTTCTTACAAGACATTAGTCAGGGAAGCTAGCGGCCACAGGATTTGGTGGACGATTCAAGGGGCAGCATTGTCTGGAGGAATAGGCGAATGAAAAGGATTCAATACTTTCATTTAACACAAATGATAATAAGGCAGCGAGCTAACTACAACATTACCTCCCTTTCACACCCTGGCGTTGCCACTTACAGCGGTACACAAAATCATCCTTCCATCATAAATAATACCAAGGAACAAAAGAATGATTAACATATCAGGCAAAACTCGTTAACCAGATCTTATTAAGCAAAAGGACTTCAAATTGCAGACATAAACCTATGGACAGTGGCTGACAGGTTAACCCTAACCTATGCGTTAAATTCGCACTACTTCTCATTAGTCCCACGCCTGACATATGATGGTATCGCCTGTCTATTTCTGTTTTGCACTTGCATCATAGGTGCAACCCTTATACTAACCTCCGGAAAACCAAACAAGATACAGATTTATGATGAGTGGTTTCGAGCCATATAATTTGACAAAGCCATGGCCTCATAGGAGTAAACCATCATGAAGAGAAAATGAGTTTTGTTCTGGCTATTAAAAATGAAATAAAAGCTACAGAGCCACGGTCCAGTGGAGGTTCATGATCTGTAATGAAGTGTACCCAGTACAGTGCCTTTGAAGCCGTGAGAAGTAAAGCATAAGGGTTTTGAGATGCTCAGAAAAGGGATAAAATTGCATGCAAACAACCATGACTCCCAATCAATATACACGCTCAATAATGAGCATATATGCAGTAATAGTCACGGCTAAAGAACAAAGTGTGTAGAGAAAAGAACAGATGAAGGAAATGTAGGAAGTAAAAGAGCTACCTTTCATTTCTGTGGAATCATGGTGTAACTACGAAGTATTCCTTCAATATGACCATGTATGGCACCTCAAGATAGAAGATCGACATAAGGGTACATAAAACAAAAGGAATACGTCAGAGAGAATGCTAAAACCGTGGCTTGAAAGGCTGGTTCTTTCTCAGAAGATGAAAGAAATCAAAGAGTATGAACTATATTTGTATCAGATAAACCTGTATTGCTGTGGTCCAATGGCCTAAAACATCTCATAGAATGAAACAATAGGATCAAAAATGAGATTGCAAGCAATTACCTTCGTTCCCTTGCAAAATGCTTCAAGAAAGTAGAAGATAGTTTCCAGCTAAACACAGAGAAAGAACATTAATAACATTGATCAGATCTTACAGGGACGACTAGCTAAAACCAACAGCGATCTACGGCGACCCTATCGAGGTGTCTTTTACATCTGCAAACCCTACCAAGATTACGCCGGTCTGAGAGTGCATACGGAATGATTCGGCAACCAGTGAAAGGAAGGCAATCGACCAATGGAGTCCTTGAGCAGAAAGGAACGATTTGAAACCCTGGCTACGCAATCCACTTGATGAATCTGTTTCAATCGTTGCAGTTCCAAGCTGCTTCTTTCCTTTCACCTGTCATCCCCTCCTTGAAGCCCCTCCCGCTCTTTTATAACTCAGCCTCTCTCCTCTCCAAGGGCTTGGCACGCGATCCCGAGCACCACTCATTTAAAGAATATGTATTTTTTTTTATTTAATTTAAAGATCCCAATTATTAGATATTTTATTTTATTATTATTTTTCTTTATAGCCGACCCAAATTATTGTTATAAATAGAATAGTACTATATCGACAATTATAATTTTGTACTATACTTAATTTATCTTATTAATCAAGTTGTAAATCACAATTTACAACATGATTACATCTATTTATTTATTTAAATATTTATTATAATTAATATTATATTGAATAATACAAACTTCTTACAACTTTATTTATCAACAACACTTCTATTAAAATAGTAATTTATTTATAGCTAAAATCGACAACTAACGGCATTATGCCCATTTAACAACACTTATACTCTTCCGTAGAATAATTCTAATTAAAGCACAACATTGCCACACATACTTAGACACTTGCAGAACTCATTAGACTCCAAGATACGGCATTACCTGACCGTAAGACATGGGCGAATAACCACCACTAACCACAAGGGTAAACTGACGATGAAGGAACACTGACTAGGGACCTCACGTTAACTCCAACCAACTAATCCATTGGCGAAGGCACGCTCAGACCTGTAATCAGGTGGAGTCGATGCCTAGTACCTGCATCCTGCAGCAACGCACAGTTAACCATAACAAGATATACATATACATCACAAGCAGTCCTATCGTGAATGGAAATCGCAGTGGGGTAGGGTACTCGAGAACGAGTAATACAACACTGTTCCATTCACGTTTATAAATAACAATCAACTATATTGAACAGAGTATCAGATTACTAATCTACGACATAAAATGATCAACTAACTTCCAATCCATATAATGAATAACATCAAAGCATCTAAAACATCAGTTCATTTATCAAATTGTAAAGCATAAAATGGCATAATCCAACATCAACATCTGTTATCTTAACAATTAAGTTCACAATGAAGTAACAAGATAACAAGAAATCCATCTTCTACGGTCTAGGACACTATAAAGTTTAAGCAAACATCAATCTGATGGACGATGAGACGAGGGGCACTACACAATTACATAGATTTTTTTTTAGTGATTAAGAGTTAAAATTACCTGCACTTACTTTATTATGAATATGATCTAAACTATAAGGAATGTATTAATTTGTCACCTAACCTTGTGATTTTATTAAAATTTGAAAGTTAATCATTTTAAGACATCTAAACTTCATTCAACAATGGCATGTTTAAAATATATATGCAATTTGATTCTAGATAAGAATTTATAGTGCATATTACTTGAAAATTATATATATATATATTTGTGTGTGTGTGTGTGAGTACATATAATCATCATAATGAACATAACATGTACGTGATCACATACATAAACACAAGTTACACGATTATAATGTATGTAAAATGGTCCATGAAATAACATGCTCAAAATGTATATCTAATGTATTAAATTAAAAATTATCTAAAAAGTTATCTAAAGTATTAAATTAAGACATTTAAACTTCATTCAATAATGACATGTAAATATATATGCAATTTGATTCTAGATAAGAATTTATAGTGCATATTACTTGAAAATGAACATAACATGTATGTATGTGAACACATTCATAAACACAAACATGATGATAATGTATATAATGTATGTGAAATGGTCCATGAAATAACATGTTCAAAATGTATATGTCAAGTGGCACACATATAAATAAAACTATCTATAGTCCATAAAATAAAACTATCTAAAGTCCATCAGGATGATCAGTCAAATCAAGTCTATCAGGATGATTAGTCAAATCAAGTCTATCAGGACCAACTGATTGAGATGCTAATTCCTGGATATTCAAATAAAGAATACAATAGGTTAGAAAATATTAGTGATCAAAAATGATTTTAATTGAAGATAGTCAAATAATGAAAACAATATAGATTAGAATTTATATTAACTTGATAAAAATTTGATTTTAATTAAATATAGTAAATATAGTAAAAATGATTTTAAGTATATATGCATAAATTACCATATGATCATGTGAATTTACTGGCACATTTTGTTCAACATGTGGTATAACTGTCGATTGAGGACCAAATGATTGAGCTTCTAATTCCTAGATATTCAAATAAGGAAAACAATAGGTTAGAAAATATTAGAAATAAAAAATAATTGAATTGAATTTACATATATATTTAAAAAACCTAAAAATCGTATAGGAGATTTAGTATAGTTTAGGACCTCGAATGAGATGGACTCATGGTCATGACCATGATCAGGAACCTACCTACCACCTATAAGGATACTGCTATCATCCTGTATAAAAATAATCATAATACATGTAGTGAGTTTTTAAAACACATGTAAATTTCAAACTTAAATAAATTTTGAAAGCACACACCTGAGATGACCCATGCATAAAAGTTGATGATGACTCAGGAGCTCTCACCACACCTTGTGGTTGGTCAGTCATGGGTATCGCATGACCTCCCTGTATAGATACAATATATCATAATTTCACACATGTGTACAAATTCAAATTAAATTAGATATGGGCATAAATTAAAATATATATTGGTTTACCTAATCGTAAGGTGTGCCCATTTCTACAACTCTTGAAAAACAAACACGATCATATTGAGAAACTGGCCTCCTCTAATCATGCATCTACACCGAACACTTCTTGAAAACTAATACTATATTATATATATAATTTAATTTAATATTCTTTACATGAATTTTGCACATTTCAAACAAATTAAAATACATGCCTTTCAAAAGATGTACATACCTGTGTCAGATGATCGTCATCATATAGTAAGTCCATAAATGATTCTGTCGTAGATACAAATGGACCTGCAGTAGATGGCTGAGTATGCCCATAGGATGAACCTTCATGCTCTCTATCGCCCACTTCATTTTCCACATGGGTAGTTTGATGAATGAGATCTCCTAAGAGAGAACTCAATGCTCCTAATGTGGACAATATCGTTTGTTGTTGATATGTAGTGGGAATACTAGGAGGTAGAGGAGCAGCAATTGGCAGAATAGGAGCACGTCACTGAGGATCGACATGTGCTCCTAATCTATTTTGGGGCATGTCATGACCAACTCCCTAAAATGACCTCATATCCAAATAGTTGGATTTTTCACCCAACTCAAACTTAGCCCATAAATTTCTCAAAAAATAAAGGGGCACCTCACAATTGCCATGTGGTGGAGTATCAAAGACCATCCACCATCTGTCCCAAAAATGTGCAGCTATCTGTGTTGATAACTGAGAGGGGGGTGAATCCGTTATCTTGATTATTTAACTTTCTGTTCTTCTTTAACAACTAGTGCAACATCAAATTAAATAAGCATGCATAACCATGAAAGCAGAAATAAACTCAATACACATAACACAATGGTTTTGACATGGAAAACCCTATTAAGGGAAAAAACCATGGGGTGATTAACCCAAGATTTTATTCTCCATTAAAAGAATAAGATAGTACAAAATGGCACTTGCCAATTAGGGCTCACTGCCTACAAGAGACTCATTGTCTACAAATTATAAAGAGAGTAACAAGATACTTGAACTGATGAGAAGCATCCACATATGCTAAAGTTCAGTTCTGGTTAGGCTCAATACACTGATCTACTGCACTTCATTCTTCCTCTTCTTTGGTTCTGTTGTCCTGTCACATACCAGACCTGTATTACTGCTTCCACTCTTCTCTCTTCTTTTCTTCACACTTCACAATACACAACACACACCTTCATACTAAAATCAATCTGATATATATATCCACATCAATGATTTTAATCATCTTTCTAGTTGGCATCTGAAAAACTCAGGATATTTCCAAACTCTAGTCTGTCAGTTGAATCCTTGCTTACCAAGTGATGTGTATCAAAGAGATGCTCATAGAAGTCATCAATCATGTCAGCCAATCATGAATGATACCTTAATAACCTTGATCACCATCAATATCTCATCCGGATTAAGGTCTGATGCTCTACCGGTTAGTTCTTCCTCAATCTACTCAGTCAAACAGGAACTCAATACTTAGGTGCTCATATCTCTTCACTCTTTCTTCACCGAAGGCTCAATCCATAGAATCTATTAGTCAAGGTACTCTTATTGACTTCCCCAAGTCCACACTTTACTGAGATACTTCTTCTGAGAGATCCGGACCTGATTGTCAGACCTTGTTGCATGCTCTGTTCTTGGTCACCGGACCAAAATACTCTTCAATCTGACTTCCAGTATAGACACACCATGTCCTGTGGATGTGTGGGATGGACTTTTTTTCCATCAATGACAACACTCATGAAGCCACAACATGTCTCTTACCAACAATCTCCTCCTTTGGCATTGATGGTAACACTTAGTGAAAAATGACTAAGTGTCACACTATACTCCCCCTTGGCTAATGCTATATTCTAATGTACAATTTCTAGAGCTCCCCCTTAGCTGGATTCCACATTTTCCACTACTCCTCACTCCCCCTTTGACATCAATGGCAAAGGGTAGATTCTGTACACCAAATTTTTTTCAAAAATTCAACTACACTTAGTCACATAGGTATATATACATATTATACTTACATATACTAAAGTATGTCTGCAAAGGTGGTTTTCAACTGTACCACTTCTGTCGCCAAACTCTACTTCATCCTGTCCAAAATTGAGATGTGACCACTCAATAGGAATGCAAAAGCTTATGACCTCTTTAGATCTGTCAGATCACTGGTCCAAGCTGTGGTCTAAGCATCAGTTAGGGTCTCATGCATGGCCTCTAACTTAGGGATAATTATCCCTCTGAGTTCACTTAACCTGTTTATTCTATTTTTCTTTTCCTTCTCAAGCTTCTTAATTTCATTTATAACTACAATAATCTGACACTCTTGATTTATTATGGAGGAGGTAAGAGGATCAAAATTCTATGATAAACTTGACAGTTTATCTTCTTGTTCTTTCACTTTATTTTCAATATCCATTGTCACTTTAGACCAGGATAAAAAAAAATTATATATATCTCCGCCATCTTTAAGAGTATTTTCTAAGCTCATTATCCCTATATCCATAACTCTCCTATCATTTGTTATTAGACCCTATACCTCAGAGAATCTCTTTCCCAAAAATTCTTTCTAGACTTTATCTTCAGCTAACTTTTCCAAAGAATCAAAATGTGTGCTAATTGAGTTTATTTGAGACTTTAGATTACTGGATATGGAGGCTGAAGAATCCTTTTGAAAGGATGGCATGATTTTCTCTAATGCACCAGATGCAATCTCTATTAGCTCACAGTCTTCTATGTGAGACTTCAAAAGTTTTTCTTTTGCCTTTGCATGGGCAAAGGATGCTATCTTCATAGTCTGAACTAGGGAGAGGAAATCAAAATTGAATGGTCCTTGAAGTAGTTCCGGTTCATCAATTTCCATCATCTCTTTGGTCAAGAAATCTTTGACAGTTTCTGTAGTGTCTCTTGCCAGAGATAGAGTCCTCTTTCCTTCTGCAGCCTTTGCACTATCATCTATGGTCTTCTCAATTTGATCTTCTTCTCTTCCCTTTACTTGTTCTTCTTGACTGATGCTCTCTTCTTTTCTTTCTTCTCCTTCAGTTCTGGAGTTTGCAGGGGGATCTGGAAGAGAGATTTCTACTTCTCCATGAACTTCCTCTTCTGGAATAGAGGAATCTAAATCATTAGCTTTCTCTTTACGTGTCTCCTTTGTCTCTTCTCCCACTGTCTCAGTGGATTCTTCTTTGTCATCCATGGTAGAGGTATCATCACCTAAGTCCTCTATAAAAGGAAGATTGAATCTTTTGTGTGCATTCCAGAGGATGTCTTCTGTTTCTTTTGCCACTTTGTCAGTCTCTCCAAGCATAAGCTAATTCATTCTAGCTTTGCTCTAGAACTCATCTTTGCAATCTTTGAAGATCATATTCATTTGTTTCTGAGTGATTGAAGGATAGAGTTGAATAGCTATCTATTCCTAGATCTCAAGGTCCTTTCCCTTGGCATTGTTCTTCCTTATTTCTAGTTCCTTCTCTAGGCTTTTGGGAATTAGAGATATGATTTCAATAAATTCCTTATTATAGATATTCAGATACCTGACTGTCGCTTCTTGTAAGATCTTCTGGTCAATTTCATTGTATTCATCATAGAATTCAATCATAGGTTTCATGTTCCCATTCACAGTGACTGATTTGATGATATCATCAATGCGAAGAGTAGGCTTTTCAACAAATTCATGTGCCTTCTCTTCTTTGCCTTGACTGGTAGAGGGTTCACCAGATGTTTTCTTCTTCTTCTTCATTTTCTTGACCTCTTCATCAGATTCTATCTCTTCATCGTCCTTCTGACTGATGTAAGACCTTGTGGCCTTTGTCTTAGTTCTCTTCTCTCCCTTTTCAGATGACCTAACTTTTGGTTTTGATGCCTTTTGGCTCTTAGAGGTGGCAAGTACAGAGCTCTTAGAGGATCTAGTCCAGGAGGGGGCTTGCACCGGAGCACTTTCTTTTTCAGTTTCTTACCTTTCTTTCTCTACTCTTTCCATCTTTTCTCTATTTGCACAAAGTGCCTCCTTTGAAATTCTATGCCTCTTAGAAAATTCTTCTTCCCTCACTTTTCTTTTCATTTCTAGTTGTCTTAGCTCCACATGAATCTTCACACTCAACTCTTTAAAGGTTCCAAACCTTTCTGCCTTAGGATCCTTGGGTTGACTAAGCATGTGTTGAATATGTAGTTCTACAATTTTCTTATCTACTTCATACCCCATTGGCATGATCAGACTATCCTTGGCTCTACTGCCTCCATTAGGCATTGATCAATTTCTACCATAAAGCATATTGTATCCTTATACTTTTCAACTAGAGATTGGGGGATTCTCTCTTGCTTGCATCATACTCTGAAAGTTCTTGAAGTAGCCCCATAGTGCTGTATTTTGTGCCTTGGCATCACCTATTCCATGCAAATAATCCCTGATTTGTATGGCTACTAGTCTGTCATTTTGCCACATCCAACCACTAGATCTGGGTAGCTCATTCATGTAATAGAAAAATAGATAGAGTATCAAGCCACCGTATTTGAAAGAGTTCTTGTCCTTCTTTATCTTCTGCAGATTCTCCAAAAGTTGGTTTAGAAGGAGCTCACAAAGATCATAGTCAACATTCTATCTTAACATTTCATAAGTAGTATATATAGCAGTTCCAGATACAGAATTCTCCCTGATGGAGTGATATATCTTATAGCCAATTATCATAGATGCAAACTTGATATCTGGATCAGTGATATCTTATATAGTCATTGCTCTCTTGTCAAATTCTGATCCGGTAGCCTCACTCACAATTTGGTTTTTGACAGATTTGAGAGTAGGAAACCCACTAGATGAGTGCAATCTAGTTACCATCCTAATGGCATCTTTAGTGATCTTAAACGGCCTATTCAACCACATGAAGTTGTCATGCACTCTGCTCAAAACATACCAGACCCATTCATCTTCTGCAAAACAGGGGAAATGGATGCAATGTCCAAAATGTTTGTCTCGGATAGATTTGTATTAAGGTTTGAGTTCAAAAGCATCATCTATTAACTGATTGTGATAGATATCCCTTAACTTGAATTCCCTAAATTCCTCAATGTTTGCATGAATATATGCCCTAACATCTTCTACATGCAAAACCCCATGCGGAATGCTTGAAAAGGCACCTAGGGGATCAACTTCTAAGGATTTGTGGGGATGTTTCTTGAATTTAGGGCATGGCCTATTAGATATCTTTACAACATTCAGAGTGGCCATCTTCCAAAAGATTCAGAGAAAAGTTTTCAAGAACAGAAAATACCTTTTACGATTCTAGGTTTCACGAAATGAGCTAGATCGGATTGCTGGAAGAATTGACTTCTGCGGTTGATCTTTGAGAGGCTTGAGACAATTTGTTTGCAGAGCTCCTTTTCTCTTCTTCTCAAATGCAAATGTACAAATGATGAACAAAAGAACCCTTTTATTTCTGTGCAAACCCTAATTTCATTTGCAATAAATGCATACCTTAAGTTATTCTGATTACTCTGTTCTCCTTGTCCTGAGAGATTTTTTTAGATCACTAAGATGCCCTTAAAGTTATTCTCAGTGGATATTAGCAATCTATCTACCTTTCACAATCATTCCATTTATCCATAGATCAAGATACCTCAAATTCGAATCATACCAGATCTAACTGTGAAAATCATGTTCTTACCAGATGACTATTGAACCAGATCAATCTTGGAAGATTAATCTTTTCAAAACTTCTTGTGGATCTTCCATATCTTTACCATGGCTTATTTAGATATTTCTCTGAGAACCCTTTGATCCACAACCTTTCATGTGCCACTTTCAAGCACCTATTGACTGGCTAGGGGAAAAAGTTTTTCTTTTGTTACTCCCCCTGAGTTAGAGCTCATCTATTTAGTTTCTGGAAGGAATATCAGCACCAAATTCTAGTACAGATCCATCCCCATCATTTTTTGTACTTCTCTTCACCCATATCTTGTTCATCTCCCTTTGAATTTCATCCACATTCTCTTTTCCTTTTCCTTTGTCTTGGTTTTGATTAAGATGCACCAGACCCTTTTTGTCCTGATTCTTACTTATGCAGAATTTGGCAATATGACTGGATCTATTGCAATTGTAACAAATAACATTTCTTTGCATATTTGACTGATATCCTCTTGATCTACACTGATTAGCCATATGTCCCATTCTATTGCATGCAAAACATCTACCATTGAATGAATTGTTCATTTGCATATTTCTGTATTCATGAGTTTTGTGACCACACCTTTTGCAATTAAAGCACTATTCAGAGAAGGATGAATTAGTCTAATTCATTCTTCTTCTGCACTGATTTGCTTTATGACCAAAGTTATTGCAAATGTGGCAGTATCCATTAAAGGAAGGATATCTTTGAGCATTTGGTTGCCTTACTGGAGGTCTTCTGTTCCTTAGATTTCTTGATCCAAAGTTCTTCTGACCGAATCTGGAGCTTTCACCTTTCTCATACCCCAAGCCTTACTTGTCATCTACTCTCTTTTGGCTTTCATTAAGAACTTCAAGCTGAGTAGATCTTATCTAGAATTTATCTTTGTATTCATTTGCTATTTGAAGATCCCTTTTTAGAGTGACAATCTGATTCTCAAGTTGTTCTTCATTATCTCGAGCTTCTTCAAGATCAGATTCCAAATGCCTGATTATTCTATCCATTTTGTGGTAGTCTTCTAACTTCTCCTTGAGAGATTGTTTTAAATTATTTTAGTTCTTCTTTTCTCTTCAATTTCTTGGGTGAATTTTATAACTCCTGATTCCATTTCATGTCTTACCATAATGACCTTTTTTGATAGCTTCTCACATAATTTGCTCTTCTCATTCAGATCTTCATTAGTATCATTGGTTTCATTTTGACTTGCTAATTGCTGAAGAAGTTCCTTTCTCTTTTTCATAGAGATACTCAATTTCTCTTTTAGTTCATTTATGAAATCATCATCTTGTTTGAGTCTTTCTCTCAAGTTATTGACTTCAGAGTGAGATTGCTCAAGATCATCAAGGGCTAACTGAAGTTGTTCCCTCATACCATACACATCCATTTGAATTCCCAGATCTTCCTCAAGTTGTTAGGCTCTATTTGGAGGAACTTAGCTCTGATACCAATTGTTGATAACTGAGAGGGGGGGTGAATTAGTTATCTTGATTATTTAACTTTTTTTTCTTCTTTAACAACTAGTACAACATCAAATTAAATAAGCATGCATAAACATGAAAGCAGAAAAAAACTCAATACACATAACACAATGATTTTGAGGTGGAAAACCCTGTTAAGGGAAAAAAACCACGAGGTGATTAACCCAAGATTTTATTCTCTGTTAAAAGAATAAGATAGTACAAAATGGCACTTGCCAATTAGGGCTCATTGCCCAAGCACACTACTCACAAGAGGCTCACTACCTACAAGAGACTCACTGTCTACAAATTATAAAGAGAGTAACAAGATACTTGAACTGATGAGAAGCATCCAAATATGCTGAAGTTCAGCTCCGGTTAGGCTCAATAGACTGATCTACTGCACTTCATTCTTCCTCTTCTTTAGTGCTGCTGTCCTGTTACATACCAGACCTGTATTACTGCTTCCACTCTTCTCTCTTCTTTTCTTCGTACTTCACAATACACAATACACACCTTCATACTGAAATCAA
This sequence comes from Cunninghamia lanceolata, assembly GCA_027924645.1. Lineage (NCBI taxonomy): Eukaryota > Viridiplantae > Streptophyta > Pinopsida > Cupressales > Cupressaceae > Cunninghamia > Cunninghamia lanceolata. Next base: position 10,456,615 of record BSBN01000421.1, on the reverse strand, counting down.
TTTGGTATATATATCCACATCAATGATTTTAATCATCTTTCTAGTTGGCATCCAGAAAACTCAAGATATTTCCAAACTCTAGTCTGTCGGTTGAATCCTTGCTTACCAAGTTATGCGTATCAAAGAGATGCTCATAGAAGTCATCAATCATGTTAGCCAATCATGAATGATACCTTAATAACCTTGATCACCATCAATATCTCATCTGGATTAAGATCTGATGCTCTGCCGGTGAGTTCTTCCTTAGTCTACTCAGTCAAACAGGAGCCCAATACTTAGGTGCTCATATCTCTTCACTCTTTCTTCACCGGAGGCTCAATCCCTAGAATCTATCAATCAGGGTACTCCTCTTGACTTCCCCAAGTCTGCACTTTACTGAGATACTTCTTCTGAGAGATTTAGACCTGATTGTTAGACCTTGTTCCATTCTCTGTTGGTGCAGGAGCACCTACCTGACAGCTGGCCTCCATGAGGCAGTTAGTTAGTTTTAGGTCTGGTTAATGTTTCCAAGAAGGTCTTATAAGACCAATGCATGTAATAAGGTCATGTTGACCATACTTTACTATTTTTAGATAGTTTGTTAGGACAGCTGTTATGCTGTATGTTCGGTTGGATCCTCCCAGCCGCTTGGAGTCAGGTCGGTAGTACTCGCAAGAGATCCTATTTATGCATTAGGATCGGTTGGTTTTAGGCAGTATTGCAGATCATCGATCAAACTTTGCTGAGAGTGAGACAGAGTACTGTATTTGCATCTTTTGAAATCAATAAAGAGATCCTGTTTGTGTCCATTCTCTATTTTGAATTCCATTGTGTAATCGAGTTGATGTTCTGGTGGTTTCATGGATTCGCTGATCCATTCCACCGGTTGATTCGTCGAATCGGTGGAATGGCTATGTATAATAGCTTAGGCTTTAGTTTGCATTTTCTGTTTGTTCGCATGTATGTTTGCAGGATCGCAGTCGAGAGGTGTTGAGAACCCTAGCGTGGGTATGTGCTAGGTCGTGCTGGTAGTTCGAGTCTAGAAAGTTGTCCAGGAAGCAGATCGGGTCACCTCAGGAGGTTCGACGGATTGAAAATTCGCTAAGGTTGGAAAATCCATCGCAATGGCATCATCAGGATATTTCTGTGTATATCCTGCGGTTACTACGGGCATCATTTGAGTAGATGGAGGTGAGCATGATGCAATCGTTTGCATAAGGTGAATGCGTTTCGGGGTGATCATCATCAGGTGTTGCCGAGGAGGAGCGTATCGGCATAAGGTAGAAGATCGGGTTGATAAAACCATCGCGGGCCGATAATGTTATTTTTGGCCGACAGCAGGATATTGGAGGAGCTGCATGTGACGTCATCGTCATCAGGATAATCGTCATCAGGAAATCAGGGTGACGTAAGCATCGAAGGAAAGGTGCGTGAAGTGTCGTCATCAGGATATATGAAGGGAACCAGATATTTTATATCCTGCTGATGAACATGATGTTGAACATCATGATGCTACAGATAGAGGTTGGCGGTGAGATGAACAGTGAACATCAGGAGGATGTTTGCGCTTGCCAAATGTGATGATGCTGCCGATAGCTGAATATGATGATGCAGAGGGATCCACACTAAAACCTTGACATACAACATGTATGTCCGCAACCCTTCATCATCATCATCATATTTCCCTTAACACTGTCAGCATCATCATATTTTCTCTTGCCGACCGATATCCTCTTGCGGACAAACCTTCGACCTTTCGCCTGTCAGCAGCATCATCATATTCGGCTATCGGCAGCATCATCACATTCGGCAAGCGCAAACATCCTCCTGATGTTCACTGTTCATCTTACCGCCAACCTCTATCTGCAGCATCATGATGTTCAACATCATGTTCATCAGCAGGATATAAAATATCCGGTTCCCTTCATATATCCTGATGACGACACTTCACGCACCTTTCCTTCGATGCTTACGTCACCTTGATCTCCTGATGACGATTATCCTGATGACGATGACGTCACATGCAGCTCCTCCAATATCCTGCTGTCAACCAAACATAACATTATCAGCCCGCAATGGTTTTATCAACCTGATCTTCTACCTTATGCCGATACGCTCCTCCTCGGCAACACCTGTTGATGATCACCCTGAAACGCATTCACCTTATGTAAACGATTGCATCATGCTCACCTCCATCTACTCGGATGATGCCCGAAGTAACTGCAGGATATACATAGAAATATCCTGATGATGCCGTTGGGATGGATTTTCCAACCTTAGCGAATTTTCAATCCGCCGAACCTCCTGAGGTGACCCGATCCGCTTCCTGGACAACTTTCTAGACTCGAACTACCAGCATGACCTAGCACATACCCATGCTAGGGTTCTCAACACCTCTCGACTGCGATCCTGCAAACATACATACGAACAAACAGAAAATGCAAACTAAACCCTAAGCTATTATACATAGCCATTCCACCAATTCGATGAATCAACCGGTGGAATGGATCAGCGAATCCATGAAACCACCAGAACAGCAACTCGATTACACAATGGAATTCAAAACAGAGAATGGACACAAACAGGATCTCTTTATTGATTTCAAAAGATGCAAATATAGTACTCTGTCTCACTCTCAGCAAAGTCTAATTGATGATCTGCAATACTGCCTAAAACCAACTGATCCTAATGCATAAATAGGATCTCTTGCGAGTACTACCGACCCGACTCCAAGCGGCTGGGAAATCTCTCCAGGCGGCTGGGAGGATCCAACCGAACATACAACATAACAGCTGTCCTAACAAACTATCTAAAAATAGTAAAGTATGGTCAACATGACCTTATTACATGCATTGGTCTTATAAGACCTTCTTGGAAACATTAACCAGACCTAAAACAAACTAACTGCCTCATGGAGGCCAGCTGTCAGGTAGGTGCTCCTGTACCATACTCCCCAACAGAAAAGAACTCATGTCCCATGAGTTAGGTTGTGGAAGTCCTCCACCTTTACACTTTGTCATGTCAGTGTTCTGACCTATTCCAGCTTTGTCCTCTGCTGGCTCTCGGCTGCTCCAAGACTTCTAAACTGTAACTTGCTTTCTTGCAAGTAAATCCTCATGCCTGTCAATGTAAGCCCTTCTCTCACATACCTTGTGTTTGTCAAGTTGTCTGACCAGAACCTCTGTCTGAACTGTCTCTTGAACTTCTGTAATGTTCAACTCTGTCTTTCTTTCAACTTTTATAGGACAAACAATAGTCCCGACTATGACAACATCCTTGTCATTCCTCTCAACTGGTTGCTGTTTGCAAACCTGTTGCTAAACCTGCTGCTGACCTCTGTCAGTCAAAACTGAAACTGTCTTCAAACTGTTGTCCTTAACAACTTCTTTCCCTGCAGTGTCCTCAACTGCTTTTATGCCTGCTCCTATAGGCTTCTGCACAAATTCCTTCTTTCCCACTAAAATGATTTTGGCTGCCCCCTGTACTGCAGCATCTTCCTGCAATGGCATCAACATAATAGTCTTCCCATCTTTCTTGATGGTGTAGGTATTAGCATACCCATCATACAGTACCCTCCTATCAAATTGCCATGGTCTACCCAACAGTAGGTGACAACATTCCATGGGCAAAATGTCACACAAAACTCTATCCTGATATGCTCCAATCTGAAAATCAACATATGCCTGTTCATAGACAAAAAGTGATTGACTATCACTCACCCAAGATGCCTTGTAAGGGTGTTGATGTGGAATCCTTTCCAAATTTAGTTTATCCACCATTTCCTGAGATACCATGTTATCTGTTGAACCAGTATCAATGACAACCTTACATACTTTACCTTTGCTCTTACATGTGGTCTTGAAAAGAGCTCTTCTTTGCATCATATCCTTTGATGCCTGCAAACTAATTCTCCTAAGCATCAATGCTTCTCCCTCCTCAGGATATCCATAACCGTCAGGAACTCTATCTCCTTGATAAGTGTTTGGACTTTGCACACATTCCTCTACTTTCTCTTCTTGCACAAGTTGTACGCTCTTGTCATTCATTCTATCATTTCTGGATGATGAACCTTTGCTTTCTGGACATTTGAAAAACAGATGACCAAACTCACCATAGGTGTAACACTTTCTTGAAAATGTAGTAGAACCTGTACCACTTCCAAATCTGCCTCTATTACCTTTCCATCCACCTCTAAAATCAGACTGTCCCTGTCCTTTACCAGTGTCTTCTTGACCCTCATTGGTTTGCCTTGTTGTAGGGGCTAATCCTCTTCCCCTCATATTGCTGCCTCTTCCTCTCATGGACTTATCTTGTCTTCTATTCATCTTTTCTTCAATCCTGATTGCCATTTGGTAACAATCCTCCACACTCTTAGGGTTAGCTAAAACTAACTCATCCTGTATGTTCAATCTCAAACCAGCCAAGTACCTAGCCACCTTTTCTACCTCATTCTCATGATGACCAGATCTCATACTCAACTTATAAAACTCCTCAGTATATGCCTTCACATCCATTTCCTTCTGCCTTAAAAATTGCAGCTTCTTAAACATCTGAATTTCATAATCCTTGGGCAAGAATTTACCTTTCATCCTTGCTACCATTTTATCCCATGAAGTGATCTTTGACTTCCCTTGTTTCCTTCTCTCGGATTGTACATAATCCCACCATACCAAAGCATGACCTCCTAACTTGGTCTTTGCAATCTTTACCTTCTGATCCTCAGCAACATCTTCACATTCAAAGTGATTATCAAGTGCAGCAATCCAATCCAGTAACTCATCTTCATTCAAACTTCCATTATACTTGGAAACATCAACCTTTACCTTAGGTTTATCACTATGTACTGCCTTTAACAGTTTTGCAAATCTCTGGTCTTCAGCATCCAGATCTTCAGCTACCTTGACATACAGCATGTATGTCCGCAACCCTTCATCATCATCATCATATTTCCCTTAACACTGTTAGCATCATCATATTTTCTCTTGCTGACCAATATCCTCCTGCGGACAAACCTTCGACCTTTCGGCTGTCAATAGCATCATCATATTCGGCTATCGGCAGCATCATCACATTCGGCAAGCGCAAACATCCTCCTGATGTTCACTATTCATCTTACCGCCAACCTCTATCTGTAGCATCATGATGTTCAACATCATGTTCATCAGCAAGATATAAAATATCCGGTTCCCTTCATATATCCTGATGACGACACTTCACGCACCTTTCCTTCGATGCTTACGTCACCCTGATCTCCTGATGACGATTATCCTGATGACGATGACGTCACATGCAGCTCCTCCAATATCCTGCTGTCGGCCAAACATAACATTATCAGCCCGCGATGGTTTTATCAACCCGATCTTCTACCTTATGCTGATACGCTCCTCCTCGGCAACACCTGATGATGATCACCCCGAAACGCATTCACCTTATGCAAACGATTGCATCATGCTCACCTCCATCTACTCGGATGATGCCCGAAGTAACCGCAGGATATACACAGAAATATCCTGATGATGCCGTTGCGATGGATTTTCCAACCTTAGCAAATTTTCAATCCGCCGAACCTCCTGAGGTGACCCGATCTGCTTCCTGGACAACTTTCCAGACTCGAACTACCAGCACGACCTAGCACATACCCATGCTAGGGTTCTCAACACCTCTCGACTACGATCCTGCAAACATACATGCGAACAAACAGAAAATGCAAACTAAACCCTAAGCTATTATACATAGCCATTCCACCAATTCGACGAATCAACTGGTGGAATGGATCAGCGAATCCATGAAACCACCAGAATAGCAACTCGATTACACAATGGAATTCAAAACAGAGAATGGACACAAACAGGATCTCTTTATTGATTTCAAAAGATGCAAATACAGTACTCTCTCTCACTCTCAGCAAAGTCTGATCGATGATCTGCAATACTGCCTAAAACCAACCGATCCTAATGCATAAATAGGATCTCTTGCGAGTACTACCGACCCGACTCCAAGTGGCTGGGAAATCTCTCCAGGCGGCTGGGAGGATCCAACCGAACATACAGCATAATAGCTGTCCTAACAAACTATCTAAAAATAGTAAAGTATGGTCAACATGACCTTATTACATGCATTGGTCTTATAAGACCTTCTTGGAAACATTAACCAAACCTAAAACAAACTAACTGCCTCATGGAGGCCAGCTGTCAGGTAGGTGCTCCTGCACCATACTCCCCAACAGAAAAGAACTCATGTCCCATGAGTTAGGTTGTGGAAGTCCTCCACCTTTACACTTTGTCATGTCAGTGTTCTGACCTATTCTAGCTTTGTCCTCTGCTGGCTCTCGGCTGCTCCAAGACTTCTGAACTGTAACTTGCTTTCTTGCAAGTAAATCCTCATGCCTGTCAATGTAGGCCCTTCTCTCACATACCTTGTGTTTGTCAGGTTGTCTGACCAGAACCTCTGTCTGAACTACCTCTTGAACTTCTGTAATGTTCAACTCTGTCTTTCTTTCAACTTTTATAGGACAAACAATAGTCCCAACTATGACAACATCCTTGTCATTCCTCTCAACTGGTTGCTGTTTGCAAACCTGTTGCTGAACCTGCTGCTGACCTCTGTCAGTCAAAACTAAAACTGTCTTCAAACTGTTGTCCTTAACAACTTTTTTCCCTGCAGTGTCCTCAACTGCCTTTATGCATGCTCCTATAGGCTTCTGCACAAATTCCTTCTTTCCCACTAAAATGATTTTGGCTGCCCCCTGTACTGCAGCATCTTCCTGCAATGGCATCAACATAATAATCCTCTCATGGAGGATTGTTACCAAATGGCAATCAAGATTGAAGAAAAGCTGAATAGAAGACAAGATAAGTCCATGATAGGAAGAGGCAGCAATATGAGGGGAAGAGGATCAGCCCCTACAACAAGGCAAACCAATGAGGGTCAAGAAGACACTGGTAAAGGATAGGGACAGTCTGATTTCAGAGGTGGATGGAAAGGTAATAGAGGTAGATTTGGAAGTGGTAGAGGTTCTACTACATTTTCAGGAAAGTGTTACACTTGTGGTGAGTTTGGTCATCCATTTTTCAAATGTCCAGAAAGCAAAGGTTCATCATCCAGAAATGATAGAACGAATGACAAGAGCTTACAACTTGTGCAAGAAGAGAAAGTAGAGGAATGTGTGCAAAGTCCAAACACTTATCAAGGAGATAGAGTTCCTGACGGTTATGGATATCCTGAGGAGGGAGAAGCATTGATGCTTAGGAGAATTAGTTTGCAGGCATCAAAGGATATGATGCAAAGAAGAGCTCTTTTCAAGACCACATGCAAGAGCAAAGGTAAAGTATGTAAGGTTGTCATTGATACTGGTTCAACAGATAACATGGTATCTCAGGAAATGGTGGATAAACTAAATTTGGAAAGGATTCCACATCAACACCCTTACAAGGCATCTTGGGTGAGTGATAGTCAATCACTTTTTGTCTATGAACAGGCATATGTTGATTTTCAGATTGGAGCATATTAGGATAGAGTTTTGTGTGACATTTTGCCCATGGAATGTTGTCACCTACTGTTGGGTAGACCATGGCAATTTGATAGGAGGGTACTGTATGATGGGTATGCTAATACCTACACCATCAAGAAAGATGGGAAGACTATTATGTTGATGCCATTGCAGGAAGATGCTGCAGTACAGGGGGCAGCCAAAATCATTTTAGTGGGAAAGAAGGAATTTGTACAGAAGCCTATAGGAGCAGGCATAAAGGCAGTTGAGGACACTGCAGGGAAAGAAGTTGTTAAGGACAACAGTTTGAAGACAGTTTCAGTTTTGACTGACAGAGGTCAGCAGCAGGTTCAGCAATAGGTTTGCAAACAGCAACCAGTTGAGAGGAATGACAAGGATGTTGTCATAGTTGGGACTATTGTTTGTCCTATAAAAGTTGAAAGAAAGACAGAGTTGAACATTACAGAAGTTCAAGAGGCAGTTCAGACAGAGGTTCTGGTCAGACAACCTAACAAACACAAGGTATGTGAGAGAAGGGCCTACATTGACAGGCATGAGGATTTACTTGCAAGAAAGCAAGTTACAGTTCAGAAGTCTTGGAGCAGCCGAGAGCCAGCAGAGGACAAAGCTGGAACAGGTCAGAACACTGACATGACAAAGTGTAAAGGTGGAGGACTTCCACAACCTAACTCATAGGACATGAGTTCTTTTCTATTGGGGAGTATGGTGCAGGAGCACCTACCTGACAGCTGGCCTCCATGAGGCAGATAGTTTGTTTTAGGTCTGGTTAATGTTTCCAAGAAGGTCTTATAAGACCAATGCATGTAATAAGGTCATGTTGACCATACTTTACTATTTTTAGATAGTTTGTTAGGACAGCTGTTATGCTGTATGTTCGGTTGGATCCTCCCAGCCGCCTGGAGAGATTTCCCAGCCGCTTGGAGTCGGGTCAGTAGTACTCGCAAGAGATCCTATTTATGCATTAGGATCGGTTGGTTTTAGGCAGTATTGCAGATCATTGATCAGACTTTGCTGAGAGTGAGACAGAGTACTGTATTTGCATCTTTTGAAATCAATAAGGAGATCTTGTTTGTGTCCATTCTCTGTTTTGAATTCCATTGTGTAATCGAGTTGCTGTTCTGGTGGTTTCATGGATTCGCTGATCCATTCCACCAGTTGATTCGTTGAATCGGTGGAATGGCTATGTATAATAGCTTAGGGTTTAGTTTGCATTTTCTATTTGTTCGCATGTATGTTTGCAGGATCGCAGTCGAGAGGTGTTGAGAACCCTAGCATGGGTATGTGCTAGGTTGTGCTGGTAGTTCGAGTCTCGAAAGTTGTCCAGGAAGCGGATCGGGTCACCTCAGGAGGTTCGGCGGATTGAAAATTCGCTAAGGTTGGAAAATCCATCGCAACGGCATCATCAGGATATTTCTGTGTATATCCTGCGGTTACTTCGGGCATCATCCGAGTAGATGGAGGTGAGCATGATGTAATCGTTTGCATAAGGTGAATGCGTTTCGGGGTGATCATCATCAGGTGTTGCTGAGGAGGAGCGTATCGGCATAAGGTAGAAGATCGAGTTGATAAAACCATCACGGGCCGATAATGTTATGTTTGGCTGACAGCAGGATATTGGAGGAGCTGCATGTGACGTCATCGTCATCAGGATAATCGTCATCAGGAGATCAGGGTGACGTAAGCATCGAAGGAAAGGTGCGTGAAGTGTCGTCATCAAGATATATGAAGGGAACCGGATATTTTATATCTTGCTGATGAACATGATGTTGAACATCATGATGCTGTAGATAGAGGTTGGCGGTAAGATGAACAGTGAACATCAGGAGGATGTTTGCGCTTGCCGAATGTGATGATGCTGCCGATAGCCGAATATGATGATGCTGCTGACAGGCGAAAGGTCGAAGGTTTGTCCACAAGAGGATATCGGTCGGCAAGAGAAAATATGATGATGCTGACAGTGTTAAGGGAAATATGATGATGATGATGAAGGGTTGCGGACATACATGCTGTATGTCAAGGTTTTAGTGTGGATCCCTCTGCATCATCTGTTCTTGGTCACCAGACCAAAATACTCTTCAATCTAACTTCTAGTATAGACACACCATGTCCTGCGGATGTGTGGGATGGACTTTGTTTCCATCAATGACAACACTCATGAAGCCACAACATGTCTCTTGCCAACAATATGTTGGTGCCTACACCATTTAATTGAAAATCATTTTTTTAGTGGATGGAATTGGTTCATTTGTATTGGGGTTAAAGAAATGTGCACAAATTGCTTCTTTGGTAATATTAAGGTCATGGATTTCTTTATAAGACAACCCATCTATATAAAATTATCCTCTCTCTTCTCTCCATCGATGGATCGAACAGAGTCAACAATAGTTTGCATCGAAGATGCAAATCGTGCTACATGGGGGGAATGTTGGGCTCATTTTTTATCAAATTTATATTTTCTTGAATGACATTTAGGGTTGCATTATGCTCTCTTAACTAATTTTGATCAATTTGAGGATGTGGCAGGTTAGGAGGTGGATGGTTAGGAGGTGGAGAGGGTGGAGGTGTAGGGTTTTGTGGTTGTGATACATTATTTTGAGGTGATGGCTCACGTAAGGGGTTTTTGGGATGGTTAATATGTATGAAATCCTCTATGGAAAACTCATTGGCTACAACTATATTTGGCTCGATATGATGAAAGGGCAATTGCATGTTAAACAATAAAAAAATATATATCAACAAACTAATTAAATAATGTACACAATTTGAACTAAAAATCACATTGAATGTGGACAAATTCAAAATACATTTCATTTGAAGACACATTCAATTTAAAACATTAAAAAATGCATCTAATAAAAATTTAGACTAATTTATGTCGTAGAAAATACAAACAATTTGAGCCTCCCCTTCATCCCATATTATTTGCTAATCACTTTCAAAAGGTCTTGGACAAAAATTAAAACACACATTTTTCTATATCGAGCATTTATATCAATCCAAAGAGTTAGAACTGTAACCTAGATATTGAATGTCAATTAAACATTTTATAAAGTTTAATACATGATTATCACAATACATTCAACCTATTTGTATGATTATCATGTCCATCCATACACTAATTCCTAGGTTATTATTGTCTATTCTGATCTACCTTGTCTTTTATCCTAGTTTGGGTCCATGTTCACAATGTTGACCTCATGAGCGTAACATTGTTCCACCCAACATCAAATTTAGAAATTCAAATTTAGCCAAGTGAACCCCCCTTTACCTAGGACTTATTCATTGTCTTCAATCTCATTTTCTATTAGAGGGTTAGTTAAGGAAAAGTGTCCTCATGGCTTTAATCATACAACAACCTAGTGAATATATTTATAAATATCAGTTGTCCCCTATCTAATAGAAGGAGCATAGTAGAGCAATTTGGATCAGGCAAGTAGAAGGGTAGAAGTTAGTTTGAGCATAGGAATATGCAATAATTAACATGACCATCCTTTCTCTCTCATCTAGGAAAATGAAACAATGGAGGAAAGAGGGTGAATTGGTTCATTTTTTGTCATACATTTATGGTTCCTTTGTATTACATTCCTAATTGTTATCTAGGTAGAATGATAACAAGTGCATTGATTTATTTTGTGATTTGTATTCCATCCTAAACCTATCCTTTGTCTAATTGAGTTCTATGGGCCTACTCCTAAATCTTTGACTAATTCCATTGCTTCTACTTGATATGTTATCTCTATGTTGTCTTAGTTGTATGTTCTAGGGCTTATTTTATCTTGGTTGAATGCCAAAAGTCAAATAATTGTGTTGTCTTCCTTTTATGGTGTTTTTTGATATTGCTTTGTGGTCCTTTCCTCTTGCTCCTATTGTGGGATACCTTATTTGCAACATCATTCCTCCCCATTTTGTGTTGGAACCACTCATCACTTGCTTTTCCTATAAGCTAATTTTATAAGAACTTTACAATGCTTTCCAACCTTGTTTCTCCCTTTGTTGTGATATTTTCTTTCTACAACAAGTAAGTTTGTTTTATCTGTCCAAGGTATTTTCTCATCATATTAGTGTGTTTGGCATATTTATGGCACGCGCGTTGGTTGTTGATTCTCTTATTGTCCATGTGGATGTCTATTATTCAAATAGCTTTTAAATATTTACCTACCCTTAGATATCTAGTACTCATCTCACCTACCATGGTCCTATGTTTCAAGGTCATGGGTTATTTTCAAATGTTTGAACACTTATGGTCAACCTAGTTGGTGGTTGGATTTCTCTTCACCACTTATTGGTTTGTTCTTGGTCTTTCTTGGGAGTTGGCATGTTGATAGTTAGTTCATAGAACTTTGATTCTATAGTTTTGAGCATAGGAATAACTTTGTGAAAGTAGGAAGTTAGTTCATAGTTTGGATTCTATACCTACCTATGAATTTGTTCTCTATTAGAGTATATTTAGTAGACATTTAACAAATAGCCTTCAAATTAGACTAAGAGATCACATTTCCCAAAGATAAACATCAACACATCAAAGACCCTTGTCAATTATATTCATCATTTAGTGATACAACTAAGCATGAATCTTGTGGTTTAGGGTTTTAGTTTTAGGTTTTGCAGTTTAAGTTTTAGGTTTTAGGGTTTATGGTTCAGGGTTTTAGGATTAGGTTTTAGCGTTTAGGGTTTTAGGTTTAGGTTTTAGGGTTTTGATTATAGGGTTAAGGGTTTTAGGTTTAGGTTTTAGGGTTTAGGTCCTAAGGTTAAGTGTTAAGGGTTTTAGTTTTTAGGTCTAAGTTTTTTGGAACCTAGTGTTTAGGGTTTTGATTTGTAACTCTAGGTTTTCTGGATTTCAATTTTGAATTTACTATTTCTCACTTGTGTAATGATTTTGTTTGCAAATACAATTTAAAAACTATAAATTGAACAAGCTAACTACAAAAAAAAATAACAAATAGTAAACTACAATTACAAGTAAAAAATACAACATATAAGACCAAAAAATGCAAAATTTAACCAACCTGGAGGTTGTGGAGGCTACTTGCGTCAATGGGAGGAGGTGGAAAGAAAATTTATGCTAGTAAAGGGCCTAAAAAATGTGTACTCGAATTGCTTTGTTATTGTTCCTCTCCTGCAAGCTCACTGGAAAAAATGAAATGACAGTCGTTTATTTAAAAAATTAAATACCTTTTAAAAACACATACACGTTTCTAAATGCATACACGTTATAACATATATGCATTTAATAATGCATACGTGTTTCTAAACACGGACAAATTTTTTGTTGTGTACCTGAATCATAATGCATACCTATTTTGATTTAGCCTTGGGTACCCGTAGCTAAGCGCGTACATATTTTTTCAATAACGCGTACGTGTTTCTTTCAAATTTTTTTTTGGCCAAAACTTCCCCTCTTCATGGACCCAACTTCTTGCTTTCACCTGATTAAATGATGAAGACAAAAGTGAATAATTTAGATGTTGGGTGAGATAATTAATTAAATAATAATTTAATTAATTAATTGGGTGAAGAATTTGTGTTGTGGATGATGTCAGAGGATAGTTAGACGATTAAGACATTTTTAGGTGTCTACAACCTGAATATTGGTTGAAATGTTATTGAATAAGTGAGGCTACACTTATGGTGAGAGGTTACTTATTATAATGGAAATTTCAAAGTGTTGTGAATGAATTTATTCCACTTTCTTATTCCTATGTGTCAAGTGAGAGAGTGGAGCTTATGTTATGACAAGTGTGGTCCATAGGGTGTAGTGGCTTGAAAATGAATCATTACTTTTGAGGATGTGTGCCATGGGAGTTATTGGTCAAAGATGTCATTATGGAGTTCTATTCTTGTGGGTATTAATTGATTAGGTTATGGAGCATTAAATTTTTTTCATACCATGTTAGGGTTTAGGCAAGTTAGAGCAATAAACATTAACAATTATATGCAGATTAAATAACCTAAATATAACAATGAAAAATAACACAAAAGAGATCAACGTAGAATTTTAACATGGTTCACCCAATATGGGTTACATCCACAGAAACTCGACCATCCAATGATTTTATTATCTAGTGCAAAATAGATTACAAACTCACGAAATACAATTCTGTAACATACATCCTAGCTATTTATAACAAGCTTTTTGGAAGCTTCTAGAATTAGGGTTTTATAAAGTCATTTTTCATTTGTCAGTTAACAAAAATTTAACTACCGACCCTGGAAAGGATACATTACAAGTGTATAGTATTTTCATGATCAGTCACCACATACCAACAATCTCCCACTTGGAGACTAATCTTGGATGACACCGTTGCACTTGCAGCTCCCACTGGATTACATGTCTGACCAGTTTCTTATGTCCACCATTATCAATCATGAAAGCCAACATAAACTGATGAGGAAATCAATTTCTCCCATGTAACTGCCTTTGTGAACATATCTGTAGGATTCTCACTTGTGTGAATTTTCTCTAGCTTCAATTGTCCATCCTCCAAAACTAACCGGATGAAATGGTATCTGAGCTATATGTGCTTAGTTTTTAAATGCAGAGCTAAATTCTTAGCAAGATGAATGGTACTCTGGCTATCCATGTACAAAGGGCTATCTTTTTTGTTGTTGTCCCTAATTCCTCTAGAAAATGTTGTAACCAAATCATCTCCTTGCTAGCTTCCATAGTAGTAGCATACTCAGCTTCAGTGATTGAAAGCACAACTTTTTGCAGCCATAAAATCCAACTGACTGTAGTACCTCCTACAGTAAAAACATACCCTGTAGTATTCCTCTTGCTATCAATATCACTCACTAGATTAGAGTTAACATATCCTTTTAGAGTATAATTTGTTCCTCCAAAACATAGTTTCTTTGAAGTAGTACCTCTAAAATATCGAAGAATCCATTTTACCGCATTCCAATGTTCCATTCTCAAATTGCTCATATACATGCTCACAACTCCCACTGCATGTGCAATATCTAGCCTTGTACATACCATTGAATACATCAAGCTACCAACTACTGATGCATATGGTATCTTAGACATTTTGTCTTCCTCCTCTTGTGTCTTTGGACACATCTCCTTAGTCAACTTAAAATGACTAGGCAAAGGTGTACTAACTGCTTTTACACTCTGCATGTTAAACCCTTTCAACACATTCTCTACATACTCACTTTGAGACAAATAATTTTTTGTTTGTCTTGTCCTGTGTGATCCTCATACCAAGGATTTATTATGTTGCACCCAAATCCTTCATAGCAAATGAATTTGCTAATTTCTATGAAAGTTCATTAATATGCTGCATGTTAGACCTGACAACAAGCATGTCATCAACATAAAGCAACATGATAATATAGCTGCCATCACCCAATTTCTTAAAATAAACACAATAATCAGAATGTCATCTTTTGTAACCTTATTCAGCCATAAAACTATCAAATTTCAAATACCATTGCTGAGATGCTTGCTTCAAACCATACAAACTCTTCTTTAACTTGCACATAAGTTCCTCCTTACCCTTGACCTCATATCCCTATGGTTGCTGCATGTATATTTCCTCTTCCAAATCCCCATGGAGAAATATTTTCACATGATCTAGTTGTTCAAGATGCAAGTATTTCATATCCACAAGACTTAGAATAGTTATAATAGAAGTCATCTTTACAACTAGAGAAAATATTTCATCAAAATCTATACCCTTTTGTTGTACAAAACCTTTTACGAGTCTGACCTTATATCATTTCTTGCCTCCATCTTCTTCCTTCAACCTGTAAACCCATTTATTTGGAAATGTTCTTTTACCTACAGGAAATTGGACTAAGTCCCAAGTCTAATTCTGCAGCAATGAATCCATTTCCTCTTTCATGCCTAGCTCCCACTGCTTTTTGGTATTTACCTGCATTGCTTCTTCATAACCTTCAGGTTCACTAGAATCAATTAATAATATAGAATATAATGATGGAGAAAACATGTTTGGAGGTCTAGTAATCCTCGTAGAATGTCTAACACTTGCAGGAGTCTGTGGGATAACTTGTTGCTGAGCATCAGGTACCACCGACATTTTATTTTCTAGAATCTCATCCAACACCACATATTCCTTTTTCACCTGTTCATGCTTCTTTTCCTGCAACTGATCCTTATACATGACCTTCTCATTGAATATAACATCTCTACTCCTAATAATTTTATAATTTTCATAATCCCATAACCTTACACTTTCCTTCCAAATCAGCTACTTAGCACTAATTTTCCCTCTTTCTGTGGCCAAATTTAATTTAACACCAATTCTCTTCGCTATTGCGCTGATCCTTAGGATGACGCTACCCTTTCCCTAGATGGCACCATTCTGGAGAATGGTGCCGCTCCCTATCAAAAAGGTGCCATTCCAAAGAATGGCACTGATTTCTATTCATTTGGCACCACTACGACACAACCCCCAAACCTACCATGATTTTGGCGCCATTTTATGAAATGGCACCACTATGCCCAATGGCGCTCATTGACATGATGGTGCCATGCCTATGGGTGGCACTAATCAGCATGATGGTGCCACCAGATCCCCTTTTCGTGCCAAAGTGCACCCAAAACCCTATGGCGCGATATAGCACTAATCCATTTGATTGCACCAAAGTTCTTAACTTTGGCGCCAATTCCCCCCATTTTCCTTTATGTGGATGGTGCCATTTCAGACAATGGCACCAATTCGAACCCTTTTCACACCAATTGGTCTCCTAATGGTGCCAAACCCTAATACCCAAATCTTGAAAGCAAAAAAATGCGATAAGAAAAAAAATGACAAAGCTAGGATGGTTGGCCTACCTAGTCGCCAACCTTAGCTAATCTCCCATAAGAGAAGAATCACTCAGATAGGTGCTCAAAGTGCAGGAAGAGTGGGTTAGGGTTCACCATCGTCTCTTTCTCTTTCATCCAAGTGACTCAATGAGTGAAAATGTGGCACCTTAGGGCCCACTTTTTCTATTTATAGAAAGTCATGTCATCCTCCAACACACTTTTTCTTCCCCAGGGTGCAGATCATAACCTTTTTCACCTATTTTTCTTCCTGTCAACCTATTTTTCCATCCCCTATTCATTTTTCACCTTCGTTTCTTCCTTTAGAGAGCTCACCAAAAAAAATTATTTTTTCACTTGACCTCTTTAGAGGGCATCCTTCACCCATTTCATTCCTTCCCAGTAGTTGGGGCATTTTTCTTTGACTTGATGTCATTTCCCTGCTAGGTCACGATGCCACATCAAAGAGGGGCAAATGTAGACACCTAAAAATGTCTTCACCACTTAACCAACCTCTGACATCATTAACATCACCTGTTCCCCTTCTAATTAATTAATTAAATTTTTATTTAATTAATTATTCATCCCAACACCTGATTATTCATCATTTTCCCCTTTAAATTGGATTAATCAAATTAATTCAATAGTTCCCCCTTCACTAACACTAGCCTGATCAATTAAATAAATGCACAAATATTTATTTGATTAATCCACCCCTTCTATTAAACCTAATTAATTGAATAAACCATGTTTATTTAATTGATTCAACCTACTAATTAGACTATCCCTACCCTAGTTGATTAAATGCCTATTATTTAATTACCTAGTTTAACCTACATGACCCTAGACCTAGGATTAATTAAATTAAACATTATTTAGTTAATCCTAACCCTCAATTAGCCCATCCACTAATTTACTATAGCCATTTTAATTAGGCTAATTACCTCAATTAAAATGGTCAAACCCTGATTAACACTCCTTTCCACATCCCACAAATAAAAAAATTGATATCTATGCCACATAAATCATTTTTTTATACACGCATGTCATAAACCTCATTAATAGCCTCTTACACCCCTTACACATGTCATAAACCATTAATTGGAGCTCTTCCAAAAATGAATTTTTAATTCATTTCTAATCCTCCTCTCTTCCCCATTTGAATTTTTAATTCACACCTAATCCATCTCACTCAACATCATTTAATTCACTTCTCTTCCCAAGATAAATTAAAAATCTATCTTTATTCTCATCCCTCCGTTTCTCATGATTGAATCTAAGCCCTCCACATCACATTCATCCTCATACATTGATCTCTCAAATGAATCTCAACCCTTGGATCAAATTCCTCTCCAAAAAGCCTATAAATAGAGCCTCTCCCAAGCCATTGCAACATCCACAATTTGAACAAGCTTACTATGCCAAAATATGTTGCAAGTATGGGCCTAACTACTCTTGTCATTGATCTCAACATACTCATGTTGCATTAATGAGGAGGATTGGATGAGCTGTGTGCTAAGGATATTGAGAAAATTAGTCTCAATCAGTAACAGTGAAGAACAATGATGACAACAAGGTAAAAGTCCAAGATAGGTTGAGGATAAGAGGATACGGTTTAAAGGGTTTGTAGATATAAGTCTTGAGATGCTCCAGTCAAGGTTTCAAAGGTCCACATGAAGATCTAAAGAAGTTATGGTCGCTCAAGTAGAACCGGCTCCGGTAGGTGTCCAGAGGTGACACAATGACACAGATAGGTCTGGTGAGGTCTAATAATGCATTATCCCATTCTGCGGATTGGAGGAAGTGTTGGAGACATCCTTGTGAAATGTCAAGTAGATTGGTTTGTGGCTTGAAGGTTCGGAAGAAGCTATTCCTTTGTGATAGTGATGACAGACTGTGTTCTTGAGGTTCCAGATGAAGGAGAGAAGGATTCCAGTCAGCAGATGAAGTGCGGATGTTGTTGGTGATTTAGGAAATCTTGTGGTGATCTATGGATCGATTCCAGTTCATGTTGGTGGTCCACATTGAAGTTAGAGTTTGTATTTAAGAATAATCACCGGATGTGATGTTCTTCATGAGACTGGCTGACCAGATGGATTACACATCCTGCGGATGCTTTTGTAGGTGGTTGCTAACTTAGATGATTGTTCCTAAGTTGATGTCGTGTATAAATAAGGGATTGTGAAGTCATTTCAAAGTGTGTCTTGGTGTGATGAGTGTGTGGTAGCAAAGAAGAGTGCGAAAGGTAGAGCAGAAGTATTGGGTTTAAATGGAACTGATTCAAGCATGGTAAAGATGCTATTCTCCAGTTCATGAAGGTGATACTTATTTCTTTATAGACAGTGTGTCTCTTATAGGCAGTGAGCCTCTTGTGAGAAGTATGCTTAGGCAGTGAGCCATAATTGGCATGTGCCACATTGTTCTTTCTATTCTTCTAATAGAGAATACAATCTTGGGTTAATCACCCCATGGTTTTTCCCTTAACCGGGTTTTCCACATCAAAATCTTGGTGTCTTATGTGTTGATATGTTTCTGCTTTTGATTTGAATGTATTATGGTTCATGATTAATACTCTGCTAATCACTAAAGAAGATTTAAGTGTTTAATATGAGAAAGTTTCGCACAACTGATTCACCCCCCTCTTAGTTGTGTGCCCTAAGTCTAACAATTGGTATCAGAGCTAAGTTCCTCTAAAAGGAGCTTAACTGCTTGAGGAGATCCAGGATGTCATCTTACAAGAAAGATAGTCTGAAGTTTGATGGAACCAACTTTGCTCTTTGGAAAGGTCGCATGAAATGTCACTTGCAGTGTATGGGATTTGCATACTGGTCCATGGTTACAAAAGCATATGTACCTCCATAGGGTGGTCTGACAACCCTAAATGAAATCACAGATGCTAAAAACAATCTGTGGACTAAAGAGGTTCTTTTAAGCGCATTATGTGACTTAAAACTCTCAAATGTTATTGACCTACCAACTGCCTTTGATATTTGGAATAAACTGGAACTTTTGCATGAAGGAGACCAGTATGTTAAATGTGCAAGATTACAGAGTCTAAAAGGGAAATTTGAAAAACTGAAGATGAGAGATGATGAAAATATTACCACTTTTATGCCAAGAGTGAATGAGCTAGTTTGTGGAATTAGAAATGCTAGTGGTGACTTGGATGAAAATGAGATTGTTGGTAAAATTCTCAAATCCCTCCCTGCTTCTTACAAAATCAAGGCTACTACCATAAAAGAATTTAGAGCTCATACAACTATCACAGGAGATCAATTAGCTCAGAAATTGGCTACATTTGAAATGACAGAGTTTGGAGACGACCCCCAAGACTGAATCTGCATTCAAAGTTAGTGCCTCTGTTAAAGGTAAACAAAGGCTTGATCCGAGAGAGAATTCTTCAAAGAAATTGTCTTGGTATGAAAAAGCAAGAAAAGATTTGGAAGAAGAAGTAGAAACTGCTCAACTTGAAGCCCTTATTGCAAAGAGGCTGCCAAGAGGATCTGGTAAGTATGAAGGAAAATTACCTTTTAAGTGCTTTAACTGCAATAAGATTGGTCATTTTGCCTCAAGGTGTCTGGAAAGATTTTCAAGGCAAAATCTTAACAAGCCGAGGTTCCAAAAGAACTATTACTATGTACATGAAGATGATGATAATGAAGGAGTAACAGATGATGAATTAGAGATAGGAAACAAATCCGGAAATGAATGGGTGTTCATTGCCATCAAGGAAGAAGATCCAATGTCCTTTGTATCTGTCAATCTTAAGACTGTGGAAAGAGCTTTGGCTACCCAAATTAAAGAGAAGGATGATTGGGTCATTGACAGTGGTTGCTCTCACCATATGACAGGTGACAAAAATAAGTTTGTAGATTTGGAAAGGTATGAAGGAGGAGTGGTAAAGTTTGGTGACAATTCTGCTGGTAGAAACAGAGGAAGAGGAACTATTTCTTTTGATGGAAGAAACAAAACTGGTAATGCACTGTATGTTCAAGGTTTGAAGCACAATCTTCTCAGTGTTGGACAGTTGGTAGACAAAGGCTATGATCTCCAATTCAAGGATGGAAAATGCAAAATCTTTGAGAGTTACGGAACAGAGATTGCATCCGGTACTCAAACTAAAGGTAATATCTTCCATTTGGTTGGTACTGGTAAAAGTTGCTTAAAGTTGATCAGAGTTGGTTATGGCATAGAAGGATGTGTCATGTGAATTTTGATAATAGCATCAAGATAAGCAATACTCAAGCTATAAGAGATCTTCCAAAATTGGTGAAACCTACTAACAGCTTGTGCAAGGAATGTCAGTTGGGTAAGATGAGTAGAGTCACTTTCAAAAGCAAGGAACTATCTTCTACCAGATTATTGGACCTAGTTCACACTGATCTTTGTGGTCCAGCAAGAACCAGGAGTATTCAAGGTGATAGATACTTCATGCTGCTAATTGATGACTATTCCTGGATGATGTGGGTAACCTTTCTAAAGGAGCAATCACAAGCTCTTGAAAAATTCAAAATATTCAAGGCTATGGTGGAGAATGAAACAGGACTAAAGTTGAAATGTCTAAGGTCTGATAGGGGTGGAGAATTCACATCCAGTGAGTTTATAGAGTTCTATGAGAAACATGGGATTAGGAGACAGTTGTCTGCTCCTAGGACTCCTCAGCAGAATGGAGTAGTGGAGAGGAAGAACCAGACCATCCAGGAAGCATCTAGGACCATGATGATGGAAGCAAATGTTCCTTAGATCTATTGGAGAGAAGCTGTCAGCACTGCAGTCTATACTCTCAATCGAGTTCAAATCAGAAGCAATACTGGTAAGACCCCTTATGAACTTTGTTTTGGCATCACTCCTAATGTAAGATATTTCAGAGTCTTTGGTAGCAAATGTTACATCAAAAGAGATGAAGATCTAGGCAAGTTTGATGCTAGAAGTGATGAAGGAATATTCTTGGGTTACTCTACTCAAAGCAAAGCATACCGGTGTTATAACAAGAGACTAAGGAATATGATAGAAAGTACAAATGTGAAGGTTGATGAGGGAATAGAGAAACCCTCAAGGTTTTATGAATATGATGAAGATAATCAGAATGGTGTTCTAGTTTAAGGAATTCAATCCTCTTCTGAAAGTCAGATTCAAACTGATCTGCTAAATTAGGAAGGAGAGATAGGTCTGAATGAGCCTGATCAAGAAGAAGAAGTACAAGAAGCTCCCAAAGTTCCAAGGTATGTAAGACTGAACCACTATGAAGATCAGATCATAGGTGACAAAAGCAAAGGTGTGCAAACTAGAAGGAAAATTGCTCAAAATTCAAAGAAATATTGTCTGATTTCAAAGATTGAACCTAAGATAATAAATGAAGCCTACAATGATGAAAACTGGACCAAAGCAATGGAGGAAGAGTTGATGCAAATTGAGAAAAATCACACTTGGGATCTTGTTCCCAGACCTAGAAACAAGAATGTGATTGGAACCAAAAGGGTCTTTTGGAACAAACTAAATGAAGTTGGTGAAGTAATCAAAAATAAAGCCAGATTGGTCTGAAAGGGCTACTCCCAAATAGAAGGAATTGATTTTGAAGAAACTTTTGCTCCAGTGGAAAGAATTGAAGTAGTCAGATTATTTCTTGCATTTGCTTCCTTCAAGGATTTCAAGGTGTATCAGATGGATGTCAAGTCTACTTTCTTGAATGGTGACTTAGAAGAAGAAGTGTACATTGAACAACCAGATGGATTTTAATTATCTGAGCATGGTGATATGGTCTACAAGTTGAAGAAGGCACTATATAGACTAAAGCAAGCCCCAAGAGCATGGTATGAAAGATTGGAAAAACATCTTTTGAAGATTGGTTTCAACAAAGGTACTGCTACTGCTAACAGTAACTTATATTTCAAAATTGATCATGAAAACATCTTGATTGTTGAAGTATTTGTTGATGATATCATCTTTGGAGGAAGAGACAGTATGTGTAGAACTTTTGCAAATCAAATGAAAAGTGAGTTTGAGATGTCAATGCTTGGTGAAATGAATTTCTTCTTAGGTCTGCAAATTACTCAAACAAAGAAAGGAATCTTTATTTCTTAGACCAAATATGTGAAAGAATTGTTAAGAAAATTTGGAATGGAGGATTCAAAGCCAATGGATACTCCCATGGCAACCGGATGTAAGTTGAGCAAAGATGATGAATCTCCTAAGATAGAACAGACAAAGTACAGATCAATGATTGGAGGGTTGTTGTACCTCACTCAAACTAGACCAGATATAATGTAGGTTGTTTGTCTTGTTGCGAGATTTTAGGCTGATCTCAGGGAATCTCATGTCATGGCAATCAAAAGGATCTTTAGATACCTAAAAGAGATGGTTGAGTATGGTCTGTGGTATCCTAGAGATCATGACTTCTCTCTTCATGAATATATACAGATGCTGATTGGGCAGGAGATGTGGATGACCGAAAGAGTACCAGTGGTGGAGCTTTCTTTTTGGGAAAGAGATTGGTTTCTTAGCTGAGCAAGAAATAAGAGGCAATATCCCTATCTACAACTGAAGTAGAATACATTATAGCAGCATGTAGTTGCACTCAAGTTTTGTGGATGAAGCAGATGCTAAGAGATATTAAAGTAGAGTATGAGGAGCCTATCACAATTTTCTGTGATAATTCAAGTGCAATAAATATTTCTAAGAATCCAGTGTTGCATTCTAAGACTAAGAATATATCTATCAAGTTTCACTTTCTAAGAGGGCAAGTGAACAAGGATAAAGTTAGACTGGAGTTTGTACCCTCCAAGGATCAGATTGCAGATATTTTTACTAAACCTCTTCCCAATGACTCTTTTGAGTATCTCAGGGAGAAGTTAGGGGTTATTACCCCTCCAGTGATGAACTAGGATGTACTGATGTGCATCAGTCCGGTTGATATCACAATCATATCTTGTGATCTAGATTGATGATGGGGAGTTGCTACTCAGGGGGAGCAGCAGGTGTGATTCTAAAGTTGCAAGTATGAGCCTTTGCCATTGATGTCAAAGGGGGAGAGAAGACATGTGAAAAACAAGTGGTTGATGATCAAAGGGGGAGAAGAGAAGACATGTGAATAGTTGTTGTTGATAAGGGGAGTTGTGACAGTAAGGAGAAGTTCTTGTCTTGATGGTTTTTCACATCATATGTTGTCATCAATAACAAAGGGGGAGATTGTTGCAAGTATGGGTCTAATTGGTCTTTTCATTGATGTCAACATACTCATGTTGCATTAATGAGGAGGATTGGATGAGCTATGTGCTGAGGATATTGAGAAAATTAGTCTCAATCAGGAACAGTGAAGAACAGTGATGACAACAAGGTAAAAGTCCAAGATAGGTTGAGGATAAGAGGATGCGGTTTAAAAGGTTTGTGGATATAAGTCTTGAGATGCTCCAATCAAGGTTTCAGAGGTCTGCATGAAGATATAAAGAAGTTATGGTCGTTCAAGTGGAACCGGCTCTGGTAGGTGTCCAGAGGTGTCAGAGTGACACAGATAGGTCCGGTGAGGTCTAGTAATGCATTATCCCATTCTACGGATTGGAGGAAGTGTTGGGGATGTCCTTGTGAAGTGTCATGTAGATTGGTTTATGGCTTGAAGGTCCAGAAGAACCTATTCCTTTGTGACAGTGATGACATACTATGTTCTTGAGGTTCTGGATGAAGGAGAGAAGGATTCCAGTAAGCAGATGAAGTGCGGATGTTGTTGGTGATTCAGGAAAGCTTGTGGTGATATGTGGATCAGTTCTAGTTCATGTTGGCAGTCCACATTGAAGTTAAAGTCTGTATTTAAGAATAATCACCAGATGTGATGTTCTTCGTGAGACTGGCCGACTGGATGGATTACATGTCCTACGGATGCTTTTGTAGGTGGTTGCCGACTTATATGATTTTTCCTAAGTCGATGTCGTGTATAAATAAGGGATTGTGAAGTCATTTCAAAGTGTGTCTTGGTGTGATGAGTGTGTGGTAGTGAAGAAGAGTGCGAAAGGTAGAGTAGAAGTATTGGGCTTAAATGGAACTGATTCAAGCATGGTAAAGATGCTATTCTCCAGTTCATGAAGGTGATACTTATTTCTTTGTAGACAATGTGTCTCTTGTAGGCAGTGAGCCTCTTGTGAGCAGTATGCTCAGGCAGTGAGCCCTAATTGGCATGTGCCACTTTGTTCTTTCTATTCTTCTAACAAAGAATACAATCTTGGGTTAATCACCCTGTGGTTTTTCCCTTAACTGGGTTTTTCACATCAAAATCTTGGTGTCTTATGTATTGATATGTTTCTACTTTTGATTTGAATGCATTGTGGTTCATAATTAATATTCTGCTAATCACTAAAGAAGATTTAAGTGTTTAATATGAGAAAGTTTCACACAACTGATTCACCCCCCCTCTTAGTTGTGTGCCCTAAGTCTAACAAAATGTTCATCCATTTCATCTCATTAAGCTAGGATTCTAGTGATTTGTATACTAGTTTGAGAGCATTTCACATAGGAATCATGGGTAAAGCGAGAGCCTAAGGGTGCAAGGCTCTCCACCCTAGCAAGGAGTTGGGATCCATTTTGAAGGTATCAATAGTGTTTTATGCATTTCTTTAGTGTTTTTTAATACTCATTTTGCTTTTCCTAATCTTCATTGGCACACCCGGTGGGACCCACAAGGTCCAAACTAATATTTTTTGTGAGTTTTTGTGTTTGAATGTGTGTTTTTGCAGGTTCAGTGCTAAATACTTGTTGTTTGGCACTATTTCCTCACGCAGTGGTCCCATTTCTTCCTATTGTGGCACCATTTCCGACTGTTCTGGTGCCCTTTCTGCATGCCACCTTGACTGACATTTGTCTCATACTTTAGATTTTTAATGGCTTTTTGAATGTTTTAAGGTCTTTTTAAGATAATCAACTCTTAGTTTTGACAGAAAACACACAGAGAGAGGGGGTTATATTGGCAAAATTTGTTTAGGAACACATATAATATTTTGTCATCTAACCTTTGTTTGTTTTTCTTGCTTATAACTTATTGTCATCTTCTTTCTAGTATTTTGGGTGTTATTTGACGAGGAGAAAAATGCTAACCTTGTTTGAGCTGGGATTTTGAAACTAAAATGTGTTTTTGTAGCCCCTTTTGAAGCACTACATCATTTTGGTGCCATCTGTGCGTAGTTTGATGCTATCCAGTCTAACAAACAAGATAAATTGAGATTAAACAACAACTTGGCACCATTTTGGGCTCCTATAGCACCTTCTACTTGTGTAGCACCATTCTTACTTTTTGTGGCGCAATCATTCTGTAACTATTAGTAGTAATTTTCTAATAGTCTGTGTGGTGCCATATCTATAGTCTGTAGCACCTTTTGTCATTGTAATGCTATTTGGGCATTCTAAAGCACCATATTTTGTAACAATTAGGAAATAGTAGTTTTCTATCTATAGCACCATTTAGGGTTTCCATAATGCCATTTTACTTTTCTGTGGTGCCCTCTCAAACTATTTTGAAACTATTTTCTGTGTTGACATTAGAATCTATGCAGGGTGTTGACTGTGTTCTATAGGTCAAGACATTTATCCAAGACATTAAAATTAGACTACTAACATTTGTTTGTAGGATTTTATTAGTCTAGAAACACTTCATTTTGGTGCACTAAAAAGAACATTGCCTGCTTAGCCTAGGAAACATTTGGATTTGGTGCCTAAAATTAATCTTGTTTGCAAACAATCATAGGCACACTTCATTTTGGTCTTTTAAAAAGAACATTAGCAATTGCTTAACGTGCATTGTGTGCTTGCACATTTGTGAATTAAAGTATCCTCTCCCCTCACCTTCAAAAGGATCTTGGGTGAAGAGAAATGGTTCTAGTCTCTTTTTCTTTTTAGGAGGGGCTTGCCCTTGAGACACATCCGCAAGGAGAACTCATTGGTGACCTCAAGATGTACTTTCATTTTGTCTATTATATAAAATAGGATAAGGTGAAAGCCAAGTCCAAATTGGTATTAGCACTTACCATTCAGTGCTAGCTCGAAAGGAAGTTGTACCTTGTGTATATGAAACTCCTTGTAGAGCTAGTCAAAACCTTAAGTGGTTTATCAGATGCTCGTAATGTGCTGATCCCTCGAATGTTCCTCCACTAAACACCATTTGTTTTAGTAGCCAAAAAACTTCTATTTGTTGGCACAGGGGGTCAGAAGATAGAACTCTGAAGCCATCCCACGTTCTCGTAGTTTAAAGTAGAGATAACAAATTTCTTGAGATCTTCGGGTCTTTAGGAATTCAAAGCTTGGTGTGCCCGAGAAGTGAGTGCCATGTAAGGGGGAGCCATTGCCACCAAGCATCTAAGTTATCTTCTTTGAGTAAGTGTGACTAGAGCAATCCAAGTGGAAATCCAACAAGTATTGTCCTTTGCTCGCCTTAGGTTGTACAAGTGCTTGATAAATTTTCACATTTTCACAACAAAACCTTTGGCCATTGTGTTCTCTTGTTTGAAGTGTTTGCATACTTGCCAATAAAAACATCATTGACATTATCCAAAAATTCCTAAGCCATTGAACCATCATTGAAACATTTGACAATCATTTGACCTCCAAAAAATCCAAAATTTGACATCAAAATCCTATTTTAGCCAAAGTTTTCTATTCACTACCTTGTTTTGGTGCCAAATACCCTACGTTTGGTACCTAAATATTCCTTGTGACAGTCATAGTACCATTTTTCATATCTCCGGCACCATTACTCACTATTGTGGCACCATATCCTTGAGTTTTGGTGCTATTTTCAAAACAACCTACACACATGCCTAGAAAACTATTTTGGGACGTTTAAAATCTGTACATCCATAAGCCATATCCACCTTGCCAAAACCCATCAAAATCATAACCATTTTGACCCAAAATTTTTCATCCATATTTCCATCTGTACCTTAGAGAATAATCATTTTCATTATTGGACCCTTCTTCACACCTCAAGCTATTGTACCCAACCATAATCCATCCCCTTCCATAATATTATCCATTTGATTTTTTCTTTTGGACCTTAATTCATCATCCAACAAATTCCATCCCAATTTCATTCATCTATCCTAAATCCAAAAACATCCAAAAAATCTCATAAATCAAAAACTTAAATCAATCATATCCCAAATCAACCTTTGAGCTAAAAATTGAATCTAGATTTTATCCTTTTACATCCTATTTTATGTGTTGGTCATTAGTCTACCTTCAAGTAGAATAATCATCCCTTTTTTCTTAAGGTCATAAGTCTACCTTAAGTAAGATAAAAACATCCCATTTACAACATCCAAAAAATCTAGACCTATTTGAACTCACTTGTTGGTTTGAGCATCCTTCTAAATATCATCAAAATTTATCTTCCAAAACATCTAAATCACCTAAGGTTTTCCTTAGTTGAGACATCATCCAAACAACCCACCCCAAACTCTTTCTCACTAAATCATCTTTCCAATCCA
The DNA here is from genome assembly GCA_027924645.1 of Cunninghamia lanceolata. Taxonomy (NCBI): domain Eukaryota; kingdom Viridiplantae; phylum Streptophyta; class Pinopsida; order Cupressales; family Cupressaceae; genus Cunninghamia; species Cunninghamia lanceolata. The sequence goes on along the minus strand of BSBN01000421.1, from coordinate 10,428,894 downwards.
TTCCATCTTTCACCCATTTGGTCTAATTTTTTTTGAAGATCAATAGCCTTGACATTTATCACCCTTAGGTTGCCACCTTTTGAGATTTATTCCCTAAAGGTCTAAACCTATAATAAAAATCATACCATAACCTCATCCCTTCTTAGATTTAGATTTTAGGGATTATATTCTCTTTGTTGGTGTCATCCACCTCACAGGAGCACCATCTACAGAAAATAACCTTCACAGAAATGAGAGAGGCAACACAAGGACATTTCACAAAACAAGAGTGAAATAATTGAGATACTTTACATAGTGTACAATAGTGCCTTATAAAGGAAAAAATTCAATTCATTAAAAGAAATAACCGACAACAACTACCAAAACTATATGCACCTAACTATGCACCTAAATAATATTTGCCTAAGTGAAACTTAAGCATAGTAAATGGTAAAACCATTTACTCCAACACCCCCCCTTAAGTGCAACTTAGGGAGAATTATTATGCATAATGAAGATGTAATATGGGTCCTAGCTACACAACCATGTTAGGTACCCATTTACAATGCAAAAAAGAAATCTCTCATAACCAGAGAAAAGGAGAAAAACCCTGTGGGAAAAAACTCCTATCCAAAAGAGAGAAAGAAAATAAAAAGTGATGCATGGTGGATGGAGGACTTAATCACATCCCCCCAAGTACTACATACATCATGTATATATAATCAATGGTCCCCCCATAAGAGGGAAAGAGAGAGACTATGTAGCCCCCCCAAAATGTGTAATCACCTACAAAAATGGTAAGTGCCTAAAGATAGAACATATCCAATGTCAACAAACAACTTGTCTCCCTTTTGGAAGAAACAAAACCAAGTACAAATGCAGGTATGCTTCCCACTCTAGATAGGAATTTAAAGAAAGAAGCGTGAAAATGTATGATGATGTCTGTGAAATCTGCTCATGTGTCACCAAGACCTTAGAAAATGATGCCACAAACCAATCAAGAACATGCCTAATCACAATAGAAGGTGACAAACAAGGTAGCATTGGAAACTAATCTTGAACATTCTCCAAAGACAAAGATGGAGTGACAACAGTTGTACCACAACTATCATCAAATAGGAGGGATATACCCTTAAATGTGTCTTCCAAGTCAGAAATATGAGATTCTATGAACAAGGAACTAATGTCCAACAAATAAGAATCCCAATTAGGAAGACAATGAGATAATAGTTGTGATGAATCACCACCAAAAGATGAATGGTCCTACTAAATAGGAATGATAGGGGCCTCAATCAATGACTCTACACAATGAATCACTGAAGGTGAAGCTACATCAACTGTCCCTGATGAAGAAGAAATAGCTTCTAAAGAACCCTCGTCATCCTCATCTAAAGATTCAAAGTATTCCAAAACTTCAAACTCCTGCATAGTAGATGATCATAGGGTATCCTGTCTAAAAAATGAAGAGGCACAAGATAATCTGAAACAGGATCATCTGGGAATAGCTGAGTATCAGGATCTCCATGTATTTCCCAAATTTTAGTCCAAAGAATACGAGGACACTCAAAATGATCAATAGCATTCAAAGTGGCATCATCAATATGCATTGCAATAACTCCTAGGACATGATCCCTTTTGCAATTCCATGCAAATTTCTTACTATCAGTACCAAGAAGGGGAACTAGATTATACAAATGTGGCAACAAATGAAGCCATCTAAGATGTTTTATGATACCATCTCTCTATTGTTTATAATTTCCCCTTTCCAACATAATCACAATAAGATGAAGTGAAAACCCCATAATGAACTATGACAAATCTCCAAAATTACAAAGACATTAACCTTCAACAACAAAATTAGAAACTCCCAAATACTGCAAATGAAGCCCTCAAATCAGAAAAAATAGGCAGATTTACCTATACCTCTGCAAGCTCGGCAAAGTCATCTTTCCAATGATATGCGGAATGCAAAAAATGGACTCCAATTGCAAACGTTGTGCAAAAATTTAAAAAAATGCCTATTTTAGGCTCTTCCAGACCAAGCACTCAGTCCCACCATGTGACCACATTTGTCCTCGATAGTAAAAAGTTGAGCCCAAGAAATCAGGCCTGGCCAAGCCACCAACAAACCAAGATCAGTCTAGGCACAAAGGACTCCAATTCACCACAATTGGTGTCATCCACCTCCCAGGAGCACCATCTGTAGAAAATAACCTTCACAGAAAATGAGAGAGGCAACACAAGGCCATTTCACCAAACAAGAGTGAATAAATTGAGATACTTTACATAGTGTACAATAGTGCCTTATAAAGGAAAAAATGCAAGTCGGTAAAAGAAATAACTGACAACAACTACCAAAACTATATGCACCTAAATAAGATTTACCTAAGTGAAAAACCATTTACTCCAACACTCTTGAACCTAAATCTTTGTCCCCCTTCATCACCACATATCCTTGGGTCCAATAAATCAAATCAATTCTCTAAGGTCTCAACCTTCATCCACCTCCAATCAAATCCACATCATTGTATGCCCATAACAAGATCCCAATCCAAGAAGAATCAAGAAATGGCCAACCTTGGAAACAACTTTGGCATAGGAATACCACAAACTGACCAAAGCAACATGCCCACAATCCAACAAATACCCTCATTTGATGCCAATGCAATGTTAAATCCCTTCCTTTTCCAACCACCCGCACCCCCATCTAACACCAACAATGTTGACCAAGATGTCTTAGATTTCACACAAGATCCCGATTCCATAGATATACTTGACAGAGTTCTAAGATCAAATCTCAATAGATATCTTGAGTTCCTCCTCAAAAATGGTGCTAATGTACCCCATAATGCATCCACTTCTAACAACCTGACAACCTCATCACAACTCTCTACATCCCATACCACCCCTAATACATCTCAAGCCTCGAACATTACTACATCAACGATTCCCACAAATCCCACAAATACATCCACTACAACAAACGTCTCAACCATAACAAACCCCACCAACATCAACCCTATTATTACATCAAATGTAACCACATCTATCCCACAAATCATTGTCACTATTCCCAACAACCCTGTGCACACAAGTTCTTCCACAAGTGTGCCTCTGCTTAACCCCAACACCAAAGCCTTCATGAACCAACTATTCTCTCAACAACCCCCTAACACCTCTAATATTCCCATCAACAACCCATCGCCCAACTTCACGTATGTGAACACATCAATTTCCCAAACACCCATTACTTCCTCCATCCAAACATCACAACCAAACCCTAATCAAAATCAAATACCACCCCACATTCTACAACAACTTCACGCTTATCAATAATACCTCACTCAACTGAACCAAAACCAAAACATCGTCTCACAAAACCAAAACCTCATTTCACAAAACCAAATTCCACCTCATCTCCAACAACTCCTTCAAAATCAACAAACATACATCCCACAACCACCCCTAACACAAGATCTACGAGAGTTGTGCAAACATTAATCCATTTGACAGGACATTATACATGCTCCCCTTTCCTAAAAATTTTGAAACACCCAAATTTGACAAATACAAAGTAAAGGGAGACCCTAAGGAACACCTTAGGGAGTTCTATATCGCTTTCCTAGAAGTCTCATATGATGATACTTATTTCATGTGACTCTTCCCTCGAAGCCTCAGTGGACAAGCCACTGAATGGTTTGCACACCTCACTCCCAGCTTTAGGACCTTCCCTGAGATTACAGAGAACTTTGTAAACCATTTCTCCTATAATTTTGAACATGAAATATCAAAGACTGATCTTTGCAATACCAAACAAAAGAATAGAGAATCCTTCACTACCTTTTTGCAAAGATGGAGAGGCTTGGCAAGCAAGCTCCCTTGGCCTATCCTCGAAAAACAACTAGTCACCATGTTTGTGGCTAATTGTAGTCAAGAAATGGGATTCCACTTACAAATTCAATGTGCATCTACCTTTCAAGAGGTCATTGACAAAGGTACAACCATTGAGAGAGCCCTTATTGCCAAGGGCTTGATCAAACTCTATGACAAAAACACCTCCAACAACAATAACAACAAAGTCAAAATCAACACCCCAAACACAAATAACAACACACAATCAAACGAGAAACCTCGCTTTTTGGGTAAAAACAAGAACACCCTTAATGACAACATCATCGATGTGAAGGCCATTCAAAATGTACAAAATCCAACACCATCAAACAAGTCCACAAATAACAACATCAACATCCCTAAAGGACTGCCAAAAAATAATAATACCCCTAGGAGGAAATTCACACCCTTAGGAGAATTGATAGAAGATGTTTTGGACAAGATTGTAAAGGGGATTTTGATAACTCTCCCTCCTATTAGGCCTTATGACGAGAAACAATTCAAACCCGCATGGTTTGATGAGAATGCCTACTGCGAATACCATCATATCAAGGGGGGTAAAACAACTGATTGGATGAGATTAGAACATTGCATACAGGATCTCATAGATAAGGGTAGTATCGGCATCGATGAGCCACCAAAATAGTCACCAAATGCAAATCTCAGAGCCTACAAGGATCCACTTCTAGATCACGGCAAAAGAAAAGCCTCCTCATGTAACCAAGCCTACAACATTGTACCACCTCCTGCTTCTTTTGACTCCGTCATGGGTCAAATAGAAGAATCTTCCAACCACACCAACACCATCACCATTCGAGCAAAAGTTACCGATTGTGCCATCACTACCCACCGTGGTCGTGTCTCCATCCATGGGGCACCCACCAAGGACCAACCATCCACATCCACATCTACCAACCCACTATTCACTCACAAATATAGCCTCCTAGATCATCTAGGTTAACCCTTGTACAAATCTCCATCCTCAAATTTCTCTGCACGTCATCCCTTCACAAAGAAATCCTCGACAAAGCTCTAATGGAAACCTAAGCCCCCACTAGCCTAAATGTTGATCAATTCCAAGCCATGGTGGGCCATATCTCTTCACCTCATCATCTCACCTTCTCTGAGAAGGATCTTCCTACCTCCGATGACCCACACAACAATGCATTGCACATTGAAGTCCGCATCCATAAGCATAACATAAAAAGAGTCTTAATAGATGGTGGCTCTGACCTAAACCTATGCACTCTTAAATTATTAAAACATTTTGGATACTCCAATGTGGTTGTGGACACTAGTGAATGTATAACCATTAAGGGGTACAATGATATTGAAAGATTGTCTGAAGGCACCATCAAACTCCCTATTCAAGTGGGGTAGAAAATCTTGGAGACCAAGTGTTAGGTGCTTGATCTTGACCTCCCTTACACCATTCTCCTTAGCTGACCATGGATTCATGCCATTGAAGCCATTCCTTCCACATTTCACCAATGCTTGAAATTCTCGTATAATGGCACAGAAGTTACTATCTATGCCGATCCCCATCATTTCCAATATTATAGCTTTTTGGAAGGACACGATCTCACCTTTTGTCTATATAACAATGCCATTAAGAAAACTACCTCCCAAACCAATCCTACATCATTTGCCTCATATATCAATCCTTCCAACATTGCCAATACATCACAAAATCCCCACTACCCGAGGTCAAGATCAAGCTAAGTGACATGGGGTGTGGCGAATATGACCTGCATGGTACCTTTTATGTAGGATCATTGCCCACTCCTAAGACATTTGATGCTCCTAGGGAAGAAGATGTCTCCATAGTAATCATCAAATACAAACCATCCCCCACCTTTGAGAAGGAGCACGTCCTTGATCAAGATATTCTCGAAGACATATCCTCATGGTTATACAAAGATGAAGCAGAAGAAGAAGCCCCTACCATCCCGACTAAAATCTATGGCAAGGGTCTTGAAATTGTCAAGTATATGGGCTATAAAGGACAATGCGGTATAGGCCTTCATGAGAAAGGGATTGTGGAGCTGATTCAAGCAACAAGGAACCCGTACCTTCATGGATTAGGGTACGGGAAACAAGAGTCCATCCTTACTAATGGCGAATGTATCTTAGCTAAGGTTGCTAAGGTCTCCCCTGTGGTCGATAACATTAATGAAGCAAACCATCAAGATTCCTTTAGTGATTTCACTAAATTCTTTGAAACCTCCATATACACCATCTATACCCTAACCACCACTCCATCTGACTCCTGCAACCTACCTCTTGTATACCCCTAGCTTATAGATTAGGACCAACAAGGACCCCCCGTCCTTGATGTGGTAGAGAATAATGAGGCAATAGCAGAAATGATGGGGGTTAGAGATCACTTCCCCTTTGGAGAACACAAAGCTAGATCTATCATGGAACTCAACACATCTGCCTACTTCAGAGAAACCACCCATGCTCTTAGTCACAAAAACATAAAAATAAAAACAGCACCCCCTAGTCAAAACCACTCTGTGACACTTTCTTGTGAAGAAAAAATCAAAATAAAGGATATATCACCTAGTGAAAACCTCCATGAGGCACTAGGAGATGAGAGCATGGGACTCCCTGAAATAGATGAAGTATATCTAGACAGATCACCCATCCTAGTGGAAGCATCTCAAGAAATGAACCTTGGAACAAAAGAAGCACTGAAAATCACGTTCAAAGCAGAATGCCTTACAATAGTGGAGTAGGAAAACTTCCTAGCCTTCTTTAAGCAAAGAAGTCATAATTTTGGATGGACCTATGTTGATAAGCCTAGACTAGATCCCACCTTGGTTGTTCACCACCTTGAGGTACATCCTAATGTGAAATTGGTCAAACAAAAGACAAGGAAGATGAATCCTCAAATTGTGCTCCTGGTCAAAGCAGAACTTAAGAAACTCATAGATGTGGGGTTTATTTGACCGATAGATTGCCATGAATGGGTGTCTAATATTATACCCATAGCTAAAGTCACTAGGGGCATCGGGTGCTATACAACTTTTAGAGATCTTAATAAAGCTTGCCCTAAAGATGACTTTCCACTACCCAACATTGACATCATAGTGGATCTCACAGTAGGCCATGAGATGTTTTCCTTGATGGATGGTTTCTCAAGGTACAATCAAATCAAGATCACAGAAGAAGACCAACATAAAACATCTTTCATATGTCTGTGGGGGATATATTGTTGGGTAGTAATGTCTTTTGTCCTAAATAATGCAGGTGCAACATATCAATGAGTAATGACAGTCATCTTCCATGATCTTTTCCACAACATAATGGAAGACTATTTAGATGATCTATTGGGAAAATCTAAAACTAGAGAGGAGCACTTGAACAAGTTAGCTAAGATCTTTGATAGGTTTGAACAATACAGGTTTGAATCTGAAGAAATGTGTCTTTGGGATCACTTCCAGGAAACTCTTGGGATACATAGTGTCAAGAAGAGGAACAAAAGTAGATCTTGCCAAAGTCAAAGCTATAATAGAGATTCCTCCTCTGAAGACACTTAAGAAACTATGCAATCTACAAGGAAAGCTTCAATCTATCTGATGGTTCATAGCACAACTTGTAGACAAATGTCAGTCATTTCAGCATCTCCTCCGCAAGAACATAGTCTTTGTGTGGGACAATTAGTGTCAGGGAGGTTTTGAATAGTTGAAGAAGTACCTCGCTAACCCACCTGTCCTTATGCCACCAAAATAAGGAGAACCCTTCCTCTTGTATATTTCAACAACAGAAATAGCTATAGGGGCCTTGTTGGTGCAATATGATGAATAAGGAAAAGAAAGAGCCATATATTATATCAGCCATACCTTAGAGTCCTATGAGCTAAATTATATTCCAATTGAATGAGCATGCCTAGCTTTCATCTTCACCTCACAAAAGTTGAGACACTAAATGCTTAATCACAAGACTAAGCTCATTGCCAAGATCGATTTGCTAAAATATCTGCTAACTAGAGCTGCCCTTACAGGAAGAATGGCTAAGTGGGTAATGATCTTAAGTGAGTTTTATATTGAATACATAGAGAGGAAAGTCATTAAAGGATAGGTCATCACTGATCAATTAGCCGAGGTACCCATCCCAACAGAGCAACCCACTATATTGACAGTAACACCAACAATAGAATCATGGAAGATGTATTTTGATGGGTCTTACACTTAGGGAGGCTTAGGGGCAAGCATTCTATTTTTTACCCCTCAAGGAGATACCATCCCCAAATCATACAAAATTACATTTCCATGTAAAAACAATGTAGTAGAATATGAGGCTCTTATCATAGGACTCTGCATGGTGATTCAATGGAAGATCAAGAAGTTGGTAGTCTATGGAGATTCCCAATTGGTCATTCGACAGGTGAACAATGAATACAAGACTAACTTGAATCATAAGCTCTTGCCCTATAAGAGAATGGTGGATGAATTTAAATATTATTTTGATGACATCCATTTTGAATAGATTCCAAGGTTAAATAATAAAGCAGTAGATGCCATGTCCACGATAGGATCCTTGATGGAGATGAAGAAAGACAACAAGAAGTGTGAGTTCCTGATCAAAGAACTTTCTATACCAGCTTATGATGTTCCACAATCAAAACTAGTGTGTGACATTGTTGGTCCCCTATCCCCCTGGAATCAAGAGATGTACATGTACCTCCATGAAAATATCATCCCACCCAACTTATCATCTTCCCAATGAAAAAGCTTTATCCGCTAAGCCTCTCACTTCACCCTTACAGGAGACACCCTCTACAAAAGGAGTCTTGATGGTATGCTTTTACAATGTCTTGACTCTAGGGAAGCTGAAGTGGCCTTACAAGAGGTACATGAAGGTATTTGTGGGGCACACTTGAGTGGACCTACCCTAGCCAAGAAGATCTTAAGAACATGATACTACTGACTGACCATGGAGTGAGATGCTTATAGGTTCGTGAAGAAATGCTTGCCATCCATGCACCATTGCAAGAACTGCAACCAATAATAACTTCATGGCATTTTTCACAATAGGGACTTGACCTCGTAGGTAATATTCATCCTCCATCATCCAACGGTCATAAGTTTATTATCATTGCCACCGAATACTTTACCAAGTGGGTTGAAGCAATTCTTCTCACTTTCACCACAGGCTTCCAAATAGCCAAATTCATTCTTCACTACATCATATGTCGTTATGGCATTCCCCATTCCATCATTATTGATAATGGGAAACTATTTAAGAACTAGGAAGTCTACACTTTGTGTGAGAAATTCCAAATCCAACACCACTTCTCCACACCTTATTACCCTCAAGGTAATGGTCAAGCTGAAGCTTCTAACAAAACCATCCTACACATTCTAAAGAAGACGGTTAATGAAGCTGGCCATGACTGGAACATCCAACTTAATCCTACCCTATGGGCTACCGCACAAGTATCCGCACACCTACAGGAGCAACCCAATATTCCCTAGTATTCAGTTCTAAAGCCATCTTACCTATTGAGGTCGAGCTCCCATCACTTAGAGTGTCTTTATAGAACATAATCACTGATGAAGGGTATCTGTTACGGGAAAATGTGGAGATAATATCAATAATCAATAATAACCCAATAACTCAATAGAAATTGCAATAATCAAGATTCAAATATTGAGAAAACACCTTGCAAACCTTATTACTTCGTGGCTTCCATTGTTCACCTAATCTCAAATTGATCTTTCATGTGAATGAAGCCATCAGAAAGTACACTTCCTTGCTCTTTTCTTCAAGATGACAATAGAGAAATGAATATGATAGTTCTTGTAATGAAGAGGATCTTCAATACAATAAAATGGTGATCGCAAGCTATGGATGGATTTGGGTGCCAAAGGTGTGCTGTGAATTCTGTAGAGTAAGTTTACTAAAAGCTTGGATTCTTGAAATGGAGGAATAGGGGTTGTACTTATAGACTTGAGAGAAGGAAGACCGATGGTATAGAAGAAATAAGAAGATCAACGGCTGAGAAGATTTGAGAGGATGTGCGCGAATAGGAAGAAGACAAGTGTCACACAAAAAGATGTTTTGTTTGAGTTAACTGCTTTCTTGATAAAGATAAGATTTGATTTCATAAATTAGAATACTTTTTTTTCTAATTTAAGAGTTTTTGATAAAAACAAGATTGATTAAGTCAAATAACTCAACTTGTAATTTGCTTTTTGCATGATTTGAGATAAATTAAATAATAAATTATTTAATTTTGTGTGCATTAAGAACAAGATTTATTTTTAGAAGATTTGGAAGATTTTTGAGGAAATAGAAGATAAGAAAGCAAATTAAATAAATAAATTTATTTAATTGTTTGTGCATGATTAGAAGAATAAATAAAATATTTGATTATATTTTATTTTTTAGAGATTGAGATAATTTAAATAAATTTGATTTATTTATTTAAATTTGGAAGAACAATTTTTTTATTATTATTATAAAAAAGGGGTAAAAACTTTATTGAAATTTAGAAAAGAGCATTACAAAACATAAAAGGGCCAAGGCCCTGGGAATCTATAAGAAGCAGCCATACAAAGCATGAAACAACATCATCCTTCACCAATACCATTCCCATCCTTGAGAAGAATCCTCTCCAAGTCATGTTAGAGCTCATGAGGAACCTGCTCCCACTCATCAATCTTCCAACCATCAAAATGCTCAGAAGCCCACTTAGCCAAACAATCTACTGCCCTATTCCACTCCCTTGGAATATGGACAAAAGACACCATCTCCATCAAAGAACTTATCTGCAGAATCTACTACACCATCATAGCCAACTGCTAACTAACATCAGATACCTTCTATTTATTCAGCAAATTAATCAAAACCCGTGAATCAAACTCACAGATAACCTTGCACCATCCCAAAGTATAAGCCCTCTCCAAAGCGTAGAGGATTGCCAAACCTTCCATAAGGTTGATAGTCTACAATCCTTCATGAATAGAAAAGAAAAAACCACTAATCCTGAAAAATCCCTGCCAGCCCCACCAATCCCAGTAGGCCCAGGATTGCCCCTTGAAGAACCATCGGTATTGAGCTTCAGAATGCCAGCCGGAGGGGGTAGCCAACCCCTCATCCTTTAAACTTTATTTTTCACCTACCTTCCTCTCCTGACATAAACAGAAGCTGAAGACAACCCCTGATTACCCAATCTATCCACCATCTCAACATCCTATTTCTCCAAAGAAAACACCACATCACACTTAGCTACCACCATCTCCCGAATCATACGCATAATTTTGTGCCAAACTTGTTGAATCGACAACTTCTCACCTTGAAATATTCTTCGATTCCGTTCCAACCAAATCTGCCATAGTATGAAGGAAGGCCCAACATATCACACATCCTACAAGAAAGAGGCCATAGAAGGAGGTCTACCTAGACTACTCCAAAAATCCACCAGGGATGAGGCATGAACATATGGGCTTTTCCAAACTCCCCACCAAAAATGCTAAATCTGCAAAGTCAAGGGACAACAGAAAAACAAGTGAGAGGAGTCCTCTCCACATCCACACAAAACACACATAGAAGGACCTTGAAAACCCTGCTTCCAAATATTATCCCATGTCAAGCACCTATTCCAAGCCAAAGTCCAAATAAAGTAGTTACACTTTGGCCAAGAAAGTGTATTGCACACTTTCTTCCACCAGTGAACCTCCACCCCATCCAGGCGGTGAGATAACAACACCTGATATCTAGAAGCAACAGTATAGACACCCTTAGGATTAGGAGACCAAGAAAGAACATCCCCTTCCTAGAGGGAACTACAACGTCTACGAGAAAGGACATTGTGAAGCTTAGCACACTTCTCCTCCATACCAACATCAGGCCACTCATCAAGATTCTTCCATCTCGACACCACCAACTGCCCATGAGAAGATAAGGACTTGAAGTCACTCACCCTTGACCATCCTGCCTCACAGAACCTCTAGCACAAAGTCGCCAAATTAGGAAACTAAGAAAAAATGGGAGGAAAACCATCCCAAGAATTAGACCAAAAATGAGCTTCCATCCCTCTTTTAAAAATCCAAAATAAGTCATCCTTGACAAGAGCAGCCCCTTTCTTGAGCATACTCCAAATGACCGAGCCTTTCCCCACCAAGGGATAATGAGGAATATCAATCTGAGGGATCCCCAGGAAGTATTTATGTGTTAATATCCTGGCCCAGATTTGTTCCTACTCCACACACCACCGCTAATACAATTTAGCAGCCAATGCCATCCGAGACAATGACGACTGCCTTAACCCAAGACCACCAAACTGCTTTGGGCTACAAACAATGTCCCATCTGACAAGGCTCCATTTAGAGGACAACAAGATACCAGCCATAAAAATTGTCTTACTAAGGAATCTAATTCCCTAACAAAACCCAATGGGGCCACCTGAATCATACATCTGTAAATGGGGAGGGCATGCACCACAGACTTGAGCAACTAAACACGACCTGCAAAGGACAACCAACGATGGGTCCAATGATTAACTTTCGCATGAAATTTATCCAGAATATTCTGCCAAGAATCCCTGGGTAGTCTTCCAACAGAGATGGGAATACCAAGATAGGTCAAAGGGAGAACCCCAGTCTGAAATCTCAAGATATGAGCAATTCACCTCTGAATGGAACCTGAAGTATTGAAGAAAAGGATGGAAGACTTATCTTCATTAGTCAATTGGCTTGAAGCAACAAGATAAATATCCAACACCTTGCACAAATTTGAAGCTTCCCTAATTGTAGCCATACCCATCAAAGTAGTGTCATCAACAAACTGCAAGTGAGACTGTGGAGGTAAACCACCTCCCCACCCCCAGCCCTGAATGAAACCTAACTCCACATTCCTTCTTATCAAATGTCCCAGACCTTCAACAAGAAGAAGAAACAAGTAAGGAGAGAGGGGGTCACCCTGTCACAAACCTGAAGAGGCACCAAAAGGCTCAGAGTGCTCACCATTTATTAACACAGAGAAGGAGACCAAAGTAACAAAACTCATAACCCAATAAATCCACTCATCCCCAAAACCAAAAGCACCAAGAACCTTCCAAAGGAAGGACCATCGAATTCTGTCATAAGCCTTAGCCATATAAAGCTTGATGAACATCACCTTATGTTTGGAACTGGCCATAGAGTGAATGGTTTCAGTTGCAATAACAACCCCATCTAGAATCTGCTGTCCTACCACAAAACCACTTTGTTCCTCAAAGATCAGCACTTTAAGCCACTTTTTCAACCTATCAGCAATAAATTTAGAGATAATTTGATAAATCACATTGCAAAGAGAGATAGGATGCAATTGACTTAACCTACCTACCCCATCACACTTTGGGATGAGAGCAAGGAAGGTAGAATTCAAAGCTCGTAACATCTATTTATTCTTACGAGACTCCTGAACAACTGCCAGCAAGTCCAACTTGATAATCTCCCAGAATTCTTGAAAGAACTCAATTGGGAAACCATCAGGGCCAGGATCTTTCCCCCTCTTCATCTAAAACATAGTCCCCTCTAACTCCTCAATTGAAATATCACTCATAAGATGTTCATTCATCTCCCTAGATACCAAAGAAGGGATACAAGAAAGGACATGAGCTTCCTCATCAGAACCTTTGTGCGAGTCCTCCCTAAATAATGAAGCAAAATACTGCATAGCTTCATGTGTGATTTCATGAAAAGAAGAAAGGGTCTCACCCCTGTCATTCACCAGAGCAAAAATAGAATTACCATGTCTCCTGGATTTTATCGAGTTGAAGAAAAAAGCAATATTTTTATCCCCTTCCTAAAGCCACTCAATCTAGGCCTTTTGTTTCCAAAAAACTTCCTCTCTCAACTCACACTCTTCCATTGCTTTCAAAGCCCTAGTCTCTTCCTGTAGTAGGTCTTCAGACACTCCATCCTCCCTGATCAACCTTGTAATACCATCCAACTCAGCCTAGGCATCATTCTTAGCATGGAAAATGTTTCCAAATCATTGTTGATTCCAACGTTTAAGCTAATACTTGACAAATTGAAGTAACTTTGCAAAAGTATACATTGTTGTACCATAAGCAGGTCTACCATACCTCCACCACTCAGCAACATAGTCATGGAGAGAGGAGTCACACAACCACATAAGCTGGAACTTTAAAGAAGGAGACCGAGGCAAATGAGCTGAAGAAATAGCCAGGTTGATAGGCCAATGATCTGAGCCCCTCCAATCCAAAATTTTAGAGCTAGAAGACCACAGCCCACCAACCCAGTAACAAGAAACTAGAAAGTGGTCAAGTCATTCTGCAATGCTATTATCCCTGACCCTCTGATTGTTCCAAGTAAATTGGCCATTAATGGGCTTGATATCAACAAGATTTAAAGCTGAGATGTTATCTTGAAGTGGCAACGCAGAAGGCTCAAGCCTTGCAATACCACCCTGCTTCTCAGCCAACTCAGAAATACATTGAAGTCTCCATCCATAATCCATGGATGGAAAGGAACCATGCTTTGGACAAACTAGATATGGGACCACAAAAGTTGCTTACCCTAAAGTTCAGTAGGTGCATAGATATTGGAGAAGAGAACAGACTCCCCCATCTCAAAACAAGACGTAATCATAGGGCAGATCTTCTGAGGATTCCATAAACACACCACTCCCCAGAAGACCCTTGAGCACCAATACATTGGCACTCTCCACTCCCACACAACTTATGCACTAAACCAAACATACAGTCCACTAATAACTTAGTGTCCTACAGGAAAAGAACATTAGGAGATTGACTTCTAACCAAATCATGAACAACTTTTTATCAGTGGCCACTGTTCAAGCCCCTTACATTCTAGGATAGAACAATCATTTCAAGGGGCTTGAAAAATGAGAATCTAGAGTCTTAATAGACCCTAACTCTACCAAAGTTTCCCTTGTTAATTTAATCTTTTCCAGATCCTTTTTTCTACCAAGTTTGGAAGACTTCTCCCCAGCCCCTTTCTTTGGATCCTTTTGATGAAGACCCAAATGAGAAGAAGAAGACTTATTATTCTTCACCCCCTCAGTACCTACATTTGAAACAAGAGGAGATCCATCCCCACTACCCTTCTTCCCTTCTATAATAGGAACCGACTCCACCCAGCCTTCCATTTGAACATATATGTCCATTTGCAAAGCACTATTATCCTGCAAAACCTAAGTAGCTTCAGAAAGAAGGCCCTCCTATCCTGTACCCAAAGCACCCTGATCCAAATTCACCAAGCTCGGATTCACTTCTTACTGGCTGAGATCATCTAAAACTTCAAATCTGTTAAAAGAAGCTTCATCCTGCCTTTCCCTCAAAGTCCTCTTTTGACCCTGATTCTTGTTACGAGCCTTCACTAGAACAAAACCATTAGCCCCATCCACATCACCGGGAATGGGTTCCTTCCTCTTTTCAACCCTAGGGGGATTGCGAGGAAGTTGAGAAGGCTGGGAATCCATAGGCCTAACCTTTGGGCATCTCCTCTATAAATGTCCATATTCATGATAGAGATGACATCAAAAAGGAAGAGTCTCATAGTCCAACTACTGCACCCAAGAGTAAGGACCCACACACATACCCACTAAATCTGGCAAAGGTTTACTTAAATCAATCTCAACATAGATATGAGCAAAAGTCATCACCTTTTTAACTTGAGTCTACTGTGAAGCACCAACTGATTTTCCTAGCATTGAAGCTAGCAAGTGCAAAACATCATCTCACCAACATTCCACAGGAAACCTCAAAAGCTGAACCCACACCGAAACCCAGTTTGGAAGCTCTTCAGTAGGATTGAAGCCTGCATGCCAAGGTTTAATAAATAATCCAATCTTATTATGAAAATAGGGACCTCCTTCAAAGGCCTTGTTTCAATCCACCAAGCAATTGAATGAAACCATGAAATAGTTATTTGCCAAAAGCATAACCTCCATTTCTCCCTCCAGCATCCAAGTCCATTGGGCCCATGATTGAAGAAATTGTAATGAAACATGCATCCCCATAAACTTGCACAACAATGCATGCTTCGAATAATAGTTAATATCTTCCGCAATCATCTCTAGCGGGATAACCAATTTTGGCCTCTCCTCACAACATTCAAGACATCCATTGATCTTTGTAATCCATGTACCACCAAACAAACCTAAGCTAACCAACCCGGATCTAGTGAGAACAATTTATTATTAAAAACCTTCGAAGCATGCGAAGGAGAATTTGTACCAACCACTGCTGAGTGAAAATCCATCTTGGGAATAGCCCCTGAAGACTCCCCGATCAGCATTGAAACTAAACAAGACCCAAGGAGGGCATTCAGGCCACCAGGAAGAATAAAGAACCACCACTAGGGTTTAAATGATCCACCACCTAGCACTACCTTTGAACTACAGACCCAAACCAACCAGGTACAAAACCCCAACCCGTAGCCTCCAACCAGGCACGAAACCCCCACACGCTCAGGGAGAAAGAGACACCAATGCAGATGGAAAGCTTTGCACTAATAAAAATCACAACCCCAAACCTCCCCAAAATGCATGCACTCCCCACACTTCACATAGTCAAGAAAAAACTGGAGGATCGGGCTAGGGCACAAACACCCTAGCTCGACATGCAGAGCAAAAAATTGACATCCTCCTTTGGAAAAAAATTTACTACTCGAAGAACAATTGACTTTAATTAAATAATTAAAATTATTTAATTGTAGATAAGAGGATTTGGAAGAATTTGATGAAACTGATTAAATAAGTGATTTTATTTAATTTTTGGGAGGAATATGAACCAAATAAATAAATTGATTTATTTATTTATTTATTGATAGAGGAATATTAAGATGAAATAAATATTTAAAATATTTATTTAGATAGAGTCATGTCATTTTTAGGCATACACATTTTGCCCCTCTTTGATGTAATGTGTTTTATCACATTGTTTCAAAGAATAGATTTCCTGATAATGATACATGCCCCAGTTTGCCCTTGCTGCAGGTTTAACAATGGTAGGATGCCCCCTCAGGAGATTGGATGGTAAGAAAATGCAGAAGGACGTGAGATGGACAATCACACGATGAAGAAATTGGAAGAATAGGTTGGGGTGAAGAAATTGGATGAAGAAAGAGCTGAATGATACATGATACAAGATAAAATGATAACACACACAAGCAAGTAAGCAAGTATGGACAAATGATATAAGAACAAACAAGGTATTGCCCCTGTCAAGCGGTAAACCAACGATTAATTTATAATGGTTGACAATAGTGTTGTCATTGTAGGGAATGATAGATCCCTAGATCAACATGATAGGTGTGGGAAAGATATATCCCACTGATAATTATGATTGATTGAGTTGGTTTATGACAAGATTAGGATCAAGACCACTAATTGCACTTGGATGATTTGACAAGATTGATTTACTCGATTGGTATGGATTTAAGGATGGACTTGTATTTGGATCATTGCTTGATTTGATTGGATAAGGATGAAATATACAATGATAGATAGAAATTTGATTGACAGAAGAATGACTTGACTGAAGGACTCACAAGCTTTTGTAAACTCAGACACTGTGAACAAAATCTTTATTGATGGATGGTATATGGAATGCAAATGGATGTATTTATGGATGTATTATGGATGCAGATATTTTTCATCTTGATATTGCAAGTACTTTGAAGTGCTCGTTTCATCGTTGGGCATTTTTTTGTTTCTTTTCTCTTTTGAAATGTTGTAAGAAAATACAAGCATCTAGGTATAATTAAACCATGATGACCTGAGTATTCCTTACATGGATTTTGATATAGCAAGCTAATACAATCATCTAGTCAAAATTGAATCTAGATGACATGAGTATTTCTTGCATTTCAACAGACAAGCATTGCCCTTTTTCATGTTTAGACCTTTGAATTCCTTGATGATCTTTTGCTGATCATGTCATTAGACAAAAGTCCTCACATTAGTAAGTATTAATCCACATCTAGCAAACAAATAAAACAATCATGCTCCCATCATAGCATCTCTAGTTTTTGACATCCTTAAGTAGCGTAGAAAGACATGATAATAAAAATCAAGACTCTGTAACTTTAACCTACTCACAAACACAAAACATTCTTGCATTAGATGTGTTTTCTTGCCATAATTTAGATAAAATCATTTTGGACTATTGAGGCCTTGTTTGTTTTGCTTTGCTTTGGATAGGTTGATGTTTTGCATCAAAATTTATGTTTGGAAGCATGCTTTGTTGCGCATGTGCGTCTAGTGAAAGGTATCACAAATCCTTATTTGTGTCCTCTTAGAACATATGGCATTGTAGGATCCAAGTCTATAACCAGGTCGAGGACTTTCCCCCAGTTTAGATAAAGGGTAGATTTATTATGGATGAAGTAACAAACAGATATGAAGAAACAAGCCCTAAGGGACTGACCTACTGCCTCAGGGGCTCATTACTTAATGGCCTTTCCTACGTGATCATGCAAAGGCAACGTAGTTCAGGGTGAACTTGGTGGACCCAAGACCTAGGCGATGGGAAAGATGCGGATTCAAATGGACAAAAGGATGGGTGGAAAGGGATGAAATGGAAGGGATGCCTCGGGAGCCCATTAATGATGGCCTTGCCTACTTGACAGCTCAAAGGCGACGTAGTTTGACAATGGTACTAATGATGGGGTTGCAGATGACTTGATGTTTTTGGGATTTTCTGGATCTTTCTAATGTTTTGATGTTTTTTGGGATTGTTGGATGGCAATTTGGATAGCCTAAATGCTAGATACTGATGACAAGGGAACACCACAGATAGGTAAATTGATGGGTGATAGTGGATAATGGATGGGTAGGTAGAAGGAAATAAGGATGTGATCTCCAAGGACTATGTCGCATAGAAATAACTCAAGATTTGACATTGCAAAGCCTATGATGAAGGAGAATGAGAGGATTAGATTGTTTTGAAAAAGATAAGGTACATCAAGAGTTTTTCCAAAGCATGTTTTGATATTTTACCCCCATATCTTTATCAAGATCAAAAGAGGAATGGAGGATGAATGGACTCAATATGACAGGTATATGTAGGATAAGGATGATAGGATGGTATGGTAAGATAGGATGGAAAATGATAGGGTTGATGAGACAATGCGCTCCCAAGGGTAAATGATAGAAGATTAACCTACACATGATGCATGCTTGCTAGGTTTTCATCATGGTACTTATCCAAGGCACCTATTTGCCAGGTTTTCACTAGAGGGTGAAGGGATTTCTCTTTTCTTTTTCTTTTTTTTTATTTTTTTCTTTTTGGAATATTTGGATAGGATAGTTAAAATATGGACAAGAGGGACTCAATCGTCTAGTTCCATGAAGGTGATAGTGTCCCGTTAGAGATGCCTTCCATCGCATGGATCATGTCAATTATCTCTATGCTCATAGATGTTGGTATGGAATTGCATGAAAGGAAGATAGAGTAGGTAGATAGCAGATTATGGATGGTGCGATAGTGGACTATTATGTAGATTATGCAGGATGTATGCATGGATGGAGGGAAGGCTTATGCAAAAGCATGGACCATAAGGATAGGATGGGAAATATATGTAGGATAATAGTGGAAGGAGGGGGAGATGGAGGTATATGGAAGTGTCGTGGGATGGAAGGGAACCATGACCAATGGTTGCATGTACCATGATAAACATTGAAACTTATGATGGAAAGGTGGTGTAGGAAGCAATGTAGGTGTTTGCTTAGTGGATGAGTGATTTAGGCATTTAGGGACCCACATAGACTTAGTATTTTTCAGATTTTTTCTTGTCATGTGGGATGGAAGGATTTGATACTGGTGGATGGAATGGGATTTTTGGATGGAAGAGGAAAAAGTGGATGGTTGGGATTCTTGAGAGGTGGATGCCTCATGTAACTTGATGGCTTTTTGCTTAGGTACCCAAACCATTTTGCTTGTAGACATTACCTGTAAAGGTATGGGCTTGGGTATATGCATCTTTTGTGCAACTTCTGAGGTAATTACTTGTTGCTTGGGGACCCACACTTTTTTCAATTTTTCTTTGAGGTGTGTGGGTGTATGCAGCTTTTGAGATGGGTTTTTCTTTGATTCTTGGCTTTTGTATCCTAAGGCATGAGGACCCTTAGGATTTTTGACTGGATAGGTAGAGGAATCCTAATGTTTGTTGTGGAATCCCCTGGGTATGGTGGAAGTGTGGTTGGTGGAAGCTCCTTGTTTAGAGAATGTGTGCATTTGTTGGCCATGATTGAGAATTTAGAGGAATTATGGATGGATGGATAAGGTGTTGGAAGAAGTGATGGTAAAATGTATGGAGGGATGTTAGGAGTTGGGAGTAGTGGAGGTAGATTAGAAGGTGGAAGGTGTATGGTCACATGCTTTTGACATTTCTACGAAGATGGAGGTGGAATGACGACATATTTTTTGGGAATATGATAGGGTTTGTGATGGGGAGTGGTGGATTTAGAAGGTATGGAGGAAGTACCAACATCATGAGATTGCTTTTCTTGGGGAGTATAACCAAGGCCATAAGAGGGTGGAGGGACTTCAACATGGATAGGCTCCAAAATACCTTGTTCATGAAGGCCTAAGCCTTTACCTTGATAGTTCATATGTTGGAGTATGTGGTGGACAATGGGATTATGGGTGCCTTGGATACTAGTAGCGAGCTCATTATTTGATGGGGAAGGTGAAGTGGTAGATAATGGTTGTTGCTCTCCTAAGGAAGAACATTCATGGATGAAGGTAGTGAAACCAATGGGAGAGGATAATAGATTTGCAACATGGTCGATAATGGATGGTGGAGAGTCATTAGGATCTTGATTATCATTATGCTCACTAGGACCCAAGTTATTGGTCTAATCATCTATGTACACTTGGGAGGTAAGTGTCTCATCAATGAAAGTGTGTGTTATTGGATCATGGATAGGACTATGTGGGGGATGGATAGGAGTAATGGAGATTTCTTGCTCATGGAGGGTTATGGGGTTATGGATAGATGGTGTAATAAGCTCGTGACCATGGAATGCATAAAGTTGGCTAAGAGGATCATCATGGTTCGCTTGATCATAGCTAGGCTCTAGATCATAGATGGGATCAATGTGCTCATGTATAGGTTCTTCATCAATGATAATACCTTGATCATAGAAAAGATATAGGTTATGGATGGGCTAGATTTGGATTTCTTTCTCATGTATATGTATAGGATCAAGTTTCTCAGGGATATCTTCTTCATAGGTAATATCTTGACTGCAGAAAAGATAAATGTTATTGATGGGTGGAGTGAAGGTGATTTGATCTTGACTTAGATAAGGGGTTGATGTTTCCACATGCTTAGGATTAAACTCTTGACATAGAGCTTGATTTTCTTGAATGGGAGTGGAAGTGTGAGACTCTTGGATAAGCTTGATAGGTTCTAGGTGGTTAACCACATGAGGGTAGAATGGATCTTGACATGGACACATCGTAGAAGACTCTTCAATAGCCTTGATTGGTTGTAGATTACATGAAGGGGTTGTAGGATTTGACATGGTGTTGGAAGAATCTTTTGTGAGTTGAAGGATAGGAATTTGGGGACACGGTTGACTCCCTACTAATAGCCCTTGGATCACATCATTTGTAGGTGTATGGGTACATGAATGAGGTAATGGATGAGTGGATTTGGAGTTCTCCATAGATTGTCTTTTTCTTTTAGATTTGGCAAAGAGTATTTCAAGAAAATCATTTAAGGATTCTTTGGTTGATGGATTAGAGCTTGGGGAACTTGATGGTGGTGTTGGTGTAGAACTAGTATGCTTTGGGATAGATATGTATTCTAGGGGATGATGAAGGAGGACTAGTAGATGGTGTGGTATATGATTTCAAACTTAAGGTGGTATTTCCCTTGCCAATAGTATCATTAAGACAAGTTAAGGATGTACGATCTTGGTGCAAGGCGTGGCTAGTACTAGCATGCTCATGTTGGGAGGGATTTGGTTCACGTGGATCATTTGTTTCCCTATATTTGTCAAACTTGGGCACATCAAAACTAGAAGAGAGAGGTATCTTAGCCAAGCTTTTATCAAATGGATAAGGAGATATGCCCTTTAGCAAATATCATTTCATGGAAGATCCAATTTGTAAGATCGCCACTTGTTGTTATATGGCTTGGATTTGTTGGGTAAGTGCTTCTAATTGATTTGTCATATCCTCCGAAACTAATACGAGATTGAAAAGGGTGTTCAAAAAGGTAGATTCCTTTTCTCAACAAATGTATGGAATAGCTCACTGTGACGGATGCTTAGGGTAAATGTGCAGCAGAAAAGAGTAAATGCATAGATCTGGTAAAAAGTAAAAGCATGGGAACATAGTTTAAATACATCGTTCTGGTAAAATATGTATGCATTGTAGAACTGATCAAAAGTGCAGCAGAAATGAATGGATGTGTAGTAAAGGACAGATGTGCAATAGGAATGAATAGATGTGCAGCAGGAATGAATAGATGCATAGCTCTATGTTTTTGGTAGCCTAACTAATTTTTTGGCATGTTTTTTGATGTTTTTGGTTTTTCCTTTGGCTAAAAGTTGGTCTCTTTGATTTGATTTTTTTTAATTGTGGCAAGAAAGACACATCACACACAAATAATTTTTCATGATTGTTGCTTTTTTTCTAGATTTTGACTTTTTTGACTAAAAACAAGTACAAATCCTAGGATGGTAGGGGTAATATAAACCAAATTCTCACTTGGTTTTTACACCAGCTATGCTATTCAAAGCAGATAACTTAGGAACTTGGGACACAGGCTCCCCTTTACAAGTGCACAAACTTCTCTGGTACACCAATTTCTAGGTTCCTAAGGCTCACAAACCTTAGGATTTCCATGTTATCTCTACTATTGAATCGTAAGTACGTGAGTTATCTTAGAAAGATGATAATCGCTCTTTTCAGCACTGGTTCATAGGGGATTTTGGCTTCTAAAACAATGGATAAATAGTAAGGGCAACCGTTCGAGTGGTTATACGTGCGACAACGCTACTCTTCGTTATGGAGTCTCCAAGTCCTCAAGGGTTGCGCCTTGGAGGGTTTTGGGGGAGGTTGGCTATCGGTATAACTAATCAGCACTCATTGCATGAATCTTTCACCTCAAGCACAATTTTTTTATAGTGGCTAGGTAGAGCTTGGCTTTATCTTGTTACCACTTAAGGTCATTCCCACTTGGATAGAAGGATATCCAAGGGCAGGCCTCTCTACATGAAATACATACGAAATGATAGGTTTGGCATTCTGGTCACCCAAGAAAGGGGAGAGCATAGGCCTACTATCATTCCAAATACATGAAAAACAATGGTTCTTTTCTCCTATTTAAAATAAAACAAACTAAATGGGTTATGGTATTTGGGCACACATCAGTTTTGTTAACTTTGAAAGCAAGAAGTACTTGTTCAATTTCAACCTTCCTAACATTGGGACTATGTTCAAGTTGTTAATGCAACAAGTTCAAGTTACAGCCTTCCTATTTAGATCTAGATAAGATTTGCATGAACAATCCAATTACTTTCCTTGCTAATTAGATCTATGACATGAGTTAACAATGCATCTATATGACTAACCATCTCCTAACATGCAAATCAGATCTAAGAATGTGCCTACAGATTGTGTTACCATTACAGAGGATATATACGTAGCTACAAAGCACAGATGCACAAATCTGGTATATGCGTAGTTACAGAGAGTAAATGCATTGAAAAAAAGAACAGATGCACAGTTTTGATAAATGCGTAATTACAGAGATTAAATGGATCGAAATAGGAAATAAAAGTGCAGGTCAAATATATGCATTGATTCAGAGAATAGATGCGCCGATTCAGTGAGCAGATGTGCAGATCTTCTAGATGCGTTGTAATAGAGATCAGATGCATGGTTTTAATGAGTAGATGCGTAGAACCTTCCTGTGTATAGAACCTAATGCACAAAACTCAATTTTTGAGGTTAAATTTGGGGCAATGCCCCACGGTGGGCACTAGAAATGTTACGGGAAAATGTGGAGATAATATCAATAATCAATAATAACCCAATAACTCAATAGAAATTACAATAATCGAGATTCAAACACAAAGAAAACACATTGCAAACCTGATTACTTCGCGGCTTCCATTGTTCGCCTAATCTCAAATTAATCTTTCGTGTGAATGAAGCCCTTAGAAAGCACACTTCCTTTCTCTTTCTTCAAGATGACAATAGAGAAATGACTATGATAGTTCTTGTAATGAAGAGGATCTTCAATACAATAAAATGGTGATCACAAGCTATGGATAGATTTGGGTGCCAAAGGCGCACTGTGAATTCTGCAGAGTAAGTTTACTAAAAGCTTGAATTCTTGAAATGGAGGAATAGGGGTTGTATTTATAGACATGAGAGAAGGAAGATCGATGGTATAGAAGAAATAAGAAGATCAACAATTGAGAAGATTTTAGAGGATGTGCGCGAATAGGAAGAAGACAAGTGTCACACAAAAAACTATTTTGTTTGAGTTAACTGCTTTCTTGATAAAAATAAGATTTGATTTCATAAATTAGAATGTTTTTTTTTTCTAATTTAAGAGTTGTTGATAAAAACAAGATTGATTCAGTCAAATAAAGTAGAAGTTTGGGTCATCCCACAATAATGGGTTACACTTTTTGGCCAAACTTGACATTGAAATCAATATTTTGAACTAAATCTTCATGTTCTGACACCTATAGCCACTAAACCATTAGGAATTTGAAGATGATGCGAACTAGCGATTTGTGCGATTTTGTTTGTAGATTCTAAATATATTTTTTTAAAAAAATTAGAGT
This sequence comes from Cunninghamia lanceolata, assembly GCA_027924645.1. Taxonomy (NCBI): domain Eukaryota; kingdom Viridiplantae; phylum Streptophyta; class Pinopsida; order Cupressales; family Cupressaceae; genus Cunninghamia; species Cunninghamia lanceolata. Next base: position 10,404,225 of record BSBN01000421.1, on the reverse strand, counting down.
TAAATTGTAATTTTTTTTGCATCTCCTTTGATAATTGGTTTTTAATAGTAAACAATATTTTTTTAAAGTGATGTGTATTCCGTAGCACATAACTTTTTTTCTACAAAGGATAAAATTTTGATTCTTTTTAATTTAGATTGGTAACACCGATATATAGTGTATGCATTTGGTTTCATAATGTTTTGCTGAATATATATATTTTAATTAATTTTTTAAGTCAAACCAATTATAATTTAGACATAGGCGTATTCTGTAAGACAACTTTTTCTATATGTATCGAAATTCAATTTTTTTTCTTTTGTTGAAACAATGACATCAATACCTAGTGCATATATATTTTTTAGAATTTTTTTTCAGTTATTTACTAATTTTCCATGTGTGTAGAATAGAGAACTTGATGTTCGGTGAAAAACATACATTCACAAGAAATAAAAAATAAATATAATAATCAAATTAAATATATTTAAAATTATATTTTTTGGGAAGCTTATAATAAGGACTACATACTTACAAAGCATAAATTTTAAATGAATTCATTTGATCCCTCAAAAAATAAATCAAAATTAGGTTTTTATCAGTATTTTGATAGGTGTAGAGGAGATTCCATTATAGGTATGGTTTAAAACTAGCAAGGTTCTATCCAAGGGGGTTTGAATCTAAGGGGGTTTGATCAAACCCTCTTCAATTAAAATCATTTAAATGGAACCTTTCAAGGCTTAAATTATTATATTTTCTAAAAATATGTGATTTCAACAAAAATTAGGATGTCCCAGAAAGTGTAACCCATTACTATGGCAGCATTTAACTCAACTTGTAATTTGCTTTTTGCATGATTTGAGATAAATTAAATAATAAATTATTTAATTTTGTGTGCATGAAGAACAAGATTTATTTTTAGAAGATTTGGAAGATTTTTGAGGAAATAGAAGATAAGAAAGCAAATTAAATAAATAAATTTATTTAATTGCTTGTGCATGATTAGAAGAATAAATAAAATATTTGATTATATTTTATTTTTTAGAGATTGAGATAATTTAAATAAATTTGATTGATTTATTTAAATTTGGAAGAACAATTGACTTTAATTAAGTAATTAAGATTATTTAATTGTAGATAAGAAGATTTGGAAGAATTTGATGAAACTAATTAAATAAGTGATTTTATTTAATTTTTGGGAGGAATATGAACTAAATAAATAAATAAATTTATTTATTTATTGATAGAGGAGTATTAAGATGAAATAAATATTTAAAATATTTATTTAGATAGAGTTGTGTCATTTTTAGGCGTATATAGTATCGAGTCGCAAGGCTACATGAGTTAGAATTGTTGGATGAGAAACGCCTGGATGCACTCAACCATATGCATGCATACCAAAATTGCCTATGAAGAAGCTATAATAAAAAGATCAAGAACTACAAGTTTAAAGTAGGCGACCTTGTCCTCATGGAAAATCAGAAAAATTTGCAGGAGCGCACCAAAAAGGAAAAACTTGAGCCCAATTGGTTGGGACCTTATGTTATCACAACTAGCTATGGATCAGGGGCATATCAGCGTGCAACACCTAAGGGGTAGCCTCTAGATGAACCTATGAACATACTGCATCTAAAGAAGTTCTACGGCTAACTCATCAAGTATCCCAAAGCAAAAATTAAAAAAAATAAAAAAAATAGAAAAACATCAAAAAAATTGAAAAATCAAGAAAAATCTGAGTGTAATAAAGTCATCCAATGGTGAAAATCACTTTGGTGATGCCTTGGATAAGTACCATGGTGAAAACCTATTTCAAGCACTATGTGTAGTGGCTGGTTCCACCATCTAATAATTCCTCTCTCCATCACGACATTCCACATTGCACACATCCCATGGCTTGGAATTCTAAAACAACAATCACCCACCCCGCATCATCCCACCCAAGGCTAATCCATAAGAATAAGGATCCTTGTAAGCTTCTTCTGTACAGCTAAAATCTAAAAAATCCAAAAATCCAAAAACAATATAAAATCCAAAAAATCCAAAAACATTATAAAATCTAAAAATCCAAAAAAAAATATAAAATCCAAAAATGCCAAAAATAATAGAAAATCCAAAAGTCCCAAAAACATTAGAAAATCCACATGTTGAATCCATAAAGCATACAAGGACAACATCCAAATGGTATGAAATAATTGAAGCACCTCACCTGATTTGAACTAGAAATCCCTCAAACATCTCATTGTTGCTTGGATATGTTAAATGACTTCCGTGGAGTCTTTTATTGAACCCCGTCAGAAGTGATGTTGGACATGTGGAAATGGGGCAAACACAAATCAATAAAATCATTAAATGTCATCTTGACACTGCCAGACTCCTCAAATAGTTGAATCTATGATATCAACACTAGCGACCATATTCTTGTCTTAATGTAGTCATCCGATATGTAGAGTGTCAAATACTCTACATTTTGTTTTAGTCATAGCTTAGTCTGCGAGTTTTGAATGTTGCTGCGTGGGTCTCATTTCAGTTTAATGTAAGTTTCTAATGCTTCATGTGAAAGCTGCCAAGTGTCAAAGCCACAGTTAAAGCCACAATATTATTTCAAATATTAGGTTTTACGCAGAGTGTGCCATGTAGCAGATAGTCTCAATGTGTCAAGTTTCAGCAGTGTTGCAGGTGTCACCATGTGTAGTGTGCGGAGGCAATCCCTAAAGTTTCTATGTTTTTCTACGGGTGATGCCACTTGTCTCTTTTTTTTTGTCGCGGGTGATACCGCGTGTTTCTGGATTCATGTTGATGCTAGCTTAGGTAATGGTGGGCCACAATTATGTTTCAAGTTTCATGCATGCGGAGGGCACCATGTGGTGGTCAAGGAGATAGAGTTGTTTTGTTTATGACTTTTTCGGTGAGAAACTTAATGCTTCTAATGTTTTGTGCGGAAGCTGCCAAGCGTCAGCTTCCGCGAGGACCTTTCAAAGTTTCTTTTGTTGTAGCGGAGTTGTGGAAGTCACCACGTATTATCTGGCGTGCGTGCGAAGGCTACCATCTGTCCCAGTTTTATCCCTTTAAGGGTAGTGAATGCCAAGTTTGTGGGTCCCATCATTTATTTTGTCTCATATTATAGATGATGCGAGTTGTTACAGATGTCTTTTAAGGAGGCCACCTGAGCATAAAGATACAGTTTTAAAGGACTATGTGGGAGAAGACACGTATCAAGTTTTGAAGGCTACGGAATGCGACAAGTGTCATTTTCCTGCTAATTTCTAAAAAGACAAAGGAGTTTCTGGTTTGATGCAGACACTGCCATCTATCATATGTTGTTTCAGTTATAAGCGCAGGTGTCGACATGTGTCTATGTCTCAGTGAAGGAGTTGTACCACATATATTTTTCCCCAACCAATGAGCCGTTGCAGATTTGGAGGATCATAACCATCTGGAACTTCCAGTTATCTTCAGTTCCATTGGGCCGTTGGGATTTAGTTGTTATAGGTGATCTTGGATCCAATCTATGATTTATAAATATGCAATATTTGTAATAGATAGATTCAAACATAGATATATAGAGATATAGATTTAAGCATCTTTGATAGTTTTTGTCAAAAATTTGAAAGAGAAGTTAGAGACTTTGCTGTGACCATTTTATATCATTATGCCTTTATTTTGTTGTTCTTGATAAGAAAGTTAATGTATCTGTACCTTTTATGTTGCTGGAAGATTAATGAGAAAAACTCTGTTCTGTGCCTTGGTTGATATTATTTGTGTCATTGCAAAGTGTCTGGTTGTGAGCCTTTGATTATATTCATTCTATCTATTTATGTTAATCATGCAGTATCTACTCTTTAATATAACTGTATCTTGAGAATAGTTTCACTGTGCTTAAATAGAAGGGGATACTTTCACTCAGGTGCATCGCCATAGTTAGATTTGCTTAAATGAATCTGTAATTCTATTAATTTCTTACCCTTTTTCTCAAACCCCATTGAAAGAATGGAAGAGCCAGCTTCTCTAAAATCTAGAGGTTGTTTCTGAGAAGCATTCCCACATCTTAGAAACTTCCCATGTTGCTACTGGATTACACCCACAGATTTATGCATCAATAGTTTTTGGCAACCATGGTGGGACATTTCTTGAAGTTTCTGTCAAGATCGTATGAGCCAGAGAGTAACAAGGAGTCAAATCTATGGACCTACAACAAGAGCTCAATCTACTACTAATCTAGGCATTCTTTTACCACCATTATTAGCTACTCCAAGGAGAAGAGTGAATCAGGTTGCAGTTCTACAAAGAATAAATATGGGAGCACCTATACCTCCAAGGAACTATGAAAATTAGAATACTGGTAGCCCTCTCATCCTCCCAGTACTACCAGCAACTTGGGATGCGATTCCAGCCAATGCTCTAAAGGCTCTACCTAAGTTTAGTGGAGAAGATTTCAAGATACCTGAGGAGCATTTGGAAGATGTATCTGATGTGTGTGCAATACATTTTATTACTCAACAGAATGTGGCCATTAGATTCCTAACAGCTTCTTTCAAAGGAAAGGCTCTGGATTGGTATAGATCTCTCACTCCAAACACAATATCTACATAGGATCAGCTTGGTGATGCTTTCTTTGCAAGATTTAAAGAGAAAGGTGATAAATCTTCCTTGCTGCAATAATTGATCACTATCAAAAGGGCACCACAAGAAGCCATGACAGATTTCAACTCAATATTTCAAAGGACCTGGGATAGAATTCCTGCTACAACAAGACCATTATCAGGTATGGCTATTGTGTTTTACCTCAAAGATTTAAACTCTGATATATCAGTAATGATTCAGTCTCTTGGAGGTTAGACACTACCAGAAGCATATGAGTTGGCAGTCAAGGCTGAAAATAACTTGATAGATGCTAGAAAATTGACCCCAAGGCCTCCTATGCCCATGTTCCCAGAAATTACCCTACCTTTGCCACAAGAATCTCCTAATCTTACAACTCCACATGTGCCCATGTATTCATTTCCAATGCCCGAACAAACTACTAAGGCAACCACCTCTGCTCAACCATCTGAAATGGATGATGTCAAGAACATTCTAAGGACCTTCTCAAATTAGATAATTAATCTAAAGAGACAACAAAATCCCTATCCAAAACTCCCTTATCAAGGTTTTCAAGGAAATAGACCTCCCTTTTAGCCAAATCAATACCAAGGCCATCAAAGGTAAACTAATCCTCAGCCTTCAAACTAGTTGGTTCTGTCCATACACCTCTACAATTGGTTCCTCATAATCCCAACAGGGAAATAGTTCCAAGACAAAATAACTTAGCAGATGACTCAAATGCTTGGTGCTTCCCTTGTAACATTGTTCATATGCCCAGAGATTGTCCCAAAGGTCATTTGTAGCAAAAGATAGTAGAATAGAGAGGGTTAGAAGGACAATTCTCAACTTCTAGTACCCCACCATATCAATCTCCTGGTGTTCAAAATGTAGTAATGGTGGCCCAGATGCAAGGGATGCCCATACAACAAGAAGAGGAAATAGCCCCTGCACATGCCTTATTTTCATGGATTGAAGAGGAAGATTTAGTGTTCTTGAATGACGCATCTACTTCAAAGAAACCATTGGTACAATCAGACTATTATACCAGATCAAAGAGAAGAATGATGGAACAACCTGAAGTCACTAATAATGAGATCATGGGAACTTCTCCATTTCAAAATCATCACAACACAGTCTCTAGGCAAGATATGCCTTAGCCTGTGTAGAATCAAGTAGCCTTGGGACATGTTCTAGAAAAGACAAGGTACCCTTATTATTCAAAAACCCAAGCATCAGGACCTGTGAATGTGGTGGACTAGCTGAAAAGAACTCCAGTACATGTATCAATCTAGGATATGTTAGCTATTCTCGAGCAGAAGGCACTGTTATAGGAAGCTCTGCAAGGTCAAGAAGCCTCTAAACACACTGGTGCCAAGGGAGGAGCTATGGATAAAGAGAAACTTCAGCACAAAGATATTGTACCTCCACAGACTACAGCTCTGTTGAACAATGCACCTGAGGTAGGTAAATCTCAACCAGATCCCTTTTATTTGACTCTAATAGTTGGGAAAAAATTGTTGCATAATGCAATGATAGATTCTAGGGTCAGTACTACAGTAATGCCAAAGTAGATAGCAGATGCTATAAAGATAAAATATGAACCACTTACAAGAGGGGTCATGCATTGGATGGAAATCTATTCAAACAATAGGAAAAATCAAACAACTTCCATTACAACTATATACTTGCCCCAATATAATTGTCAATCAGGATGTGGTAATCATAGATATTCCCCCTATATTTGGTTTATGCTTATCCAGAGATTTCATAGCCAAAATAGGAGGTTACATGTCACTAGATTGGTCACACCTGATCCTAAGAACCAAATATGGGACAAAGATGAAAATATTGTCTGAGCCATTATCCAAAGATCATATCACAAATGAACCAACCTCAAAATTAGAAGAATCCCATTCCATGCTAAATAAAGAAGAAAGAAGCTTAGTTGAAGAGTTAGGTGACTGGACTAAACATGACCAACAGGAAGAAGAAAATAATCAGTTATTAACTATGATGTAGAGTGATCCCTATGGAAACTATGACTCTACTAGTCTAGGTACTTATGTCATTTTTTAAGAAGACCAAGAAATCCCTTATATTATAAGGAAAGAAATATCAGAAAGTGGGGAAGCTGAAAGAAAATAAAAAATTTGGACCTTGAATTTTGATGGGGCTAGGAGTAAAAATGGTGTTGGAGCAGGAATTTGCCTTACTACCCCAAATGGAGAGAAAATTCTAAGAGCCATTCACTTTTAGTTTGCCTGTACCAATAATGATGCTAAATATGAATCTTTGGTGCATGGACTCATGTTGGTAAAGAAAAAGAAAATAAAGAACTTGATAGTAAGAGGAGACTCAGAACTGGTGGTTAAATAAATCAGAGAGAAAGCAATAGCCAAAAATGTAAGGATGAGATCCTATAGGCACAGGATTTGGGACCTGATAGATGATTTAGAGGCTTTCAATATTGAGGTAGTTCCCAGAGCCCAAAATTCTGAGGCAGATAGAATGGCACAGATTGGTTCATAGTTTGACCCAGCAAGTGATCTATTAGTTAATAATGAGTCAGTCAAGGTTATAGTAAGACCAACAATTCTAGACAATGATCAAAACTGGCAAGTTTTTGGCAATGACCTTCAAGTACTTTCATTCTTACAACAATCAGGTGAATTTGCTGATCAATTACATCCTAAAATTGAGGAAGCATATGGTGACCAAATTATCTAGCTAAAATCAAATAAACTCCCTAAAGGGCTGATTACTCTAGAAAATTTGTTTGATCTTGAAGATGCAAGCCTAGAGAAGAGGAGGTTTCAGGCAAATAAGGAAGATTATTCTGAGATTCAAGTCAGTGAAGGAAGAAAGTTGAAAATTGGAAATTCTACAACCCAAGAAGAAAAGAAAAGGCTGATTGCTTTATGTGATAAATATGATAGGGTGATTGCTTGGACTTATGAGGACTTCCATGGCTATAATAGAGATATCATCCAACACACCATAGAGCTTACTAAAGGATCTAAACCAGTCCAACAAAAATAAAGACCAGTGAATCCTAGAATTGAACCTTTAATGGTAGATGAACTGTAAAAGCTCCTGGAATCAAAGATTATTTTTCCAATTAAGCATTCAACCTAGGTGTCAAACCTAGTGCTTGTAAGAAAGAAGAATGGTGACATAAGACTTTGTGTAGATTTCAAGGATTTGAATAGAGCATCTTTGAAAGATCATTATCCCTTGCCTTCTATGGAACAAATTTTACAGACTGTGGCAGGGTCAGAAAGGTTTTCCTTGTTGGATCGTTTCTCAGGATACAATTAGATTTGGTTAGCAGATTAAGATCAGCATAAGACTATATTCACTACAAAGTGGGGAACATTTGCATATGCTAAAATGCCTTTTGGCCTTTCAAATATTGGGGCTACTTTTTAGCGTGCAATGGATGTAGCATTTGGGGAACTTATAAATAAGATTATTCTGATTTATCTAAATGACCTCACTATCTTTTCTAAGAATTCCAGAGATCACTTTGACCATTTAGAAGCTATTTTTAAGAAATGCCAAGAGTTTGGAATATCTTTGAATCCTAAGAAATGCATCTTTTCTGTACCTCAAGGTAAACTTCTAGGGCATATAGTGTCAAAGGAAGGGGTCTCCATTGATCCAAAAAGGATCACAGCCATAATGAATCTATCTCTACTAGTCAATAAGAAAGCAGTTCAATCCTTTCTAGGAAAAATAAACTTTGTTAGCTGATTCATATCTAATTTTGCAGGTCTAATAAGACTGATGACATTATTTCTTAAAAAGGATCTATTTTTCAAATGGACCATAGAAGGAAGATAGGATTTTGAAGAAGTCAAGAGAGTCATTTCAACAGCCCCAGTACTCAGAAACCCAGATTTTTCTAAGGCTTTTTTAATGTATGTGTATGGAGGAGAATTCAGCGTTGCTGCTATTCTAACTCAGAAAGATGATCAACAGGAAGGAGAGCATCCAATAGCTTTTTTTTCCAGAATTCTCAGGGAATATGAGTCTAGATATAATTTTGTGGAGAAGCAGGCATATGCCATGGTAAAAGCCCTTAAAAAGTTTAGACATTTGGTAATAGGAAATAAGATTCTGATATTAGTGGCCCACCCCAATGTAAGAGAATATATTATGGAGGGTGAGATCACTGAGAAAAGAGCCAATTGGATAACAAAGATTCTAGAATATGATGTAGAAGTAAGACCCACCAAATTAGTCAAAGGCAAAGGGTTGTGCCAATATATGGCCCAAGACATGGACAAAATAGTGACTAAAGAAACATAAAGTGAAAATGTATTGAAACTCCAAGAGGTTGACCAAGACTCTTGGGTCAAAAATAGGATACAATCTATAAAGTATGGTATTTTCCCAAATGAGCTATCCCATGACAAGAAAAGGTACTATAGACAGCAAGGGGGCCATTTTGTACTAATTGGTCATATTCTATTTAGAAGGAATGTTGATGGTATACTCTTGAGATGTATAGAAAAGGATGAAGCTCAAAGAATACTACGTGAATTACATCATGGAGTTTTAGGTGGGCACTTTTCAGTAAGGACCACTATAATCAAAGTAACATAAGTAGGATATTTTTGGCCCACTCTATTTACAAATTGCCATCAGTTGGTTAAAGAATACTAGGCTTGTCATTTTTATACAGGTAAAAGGAGAAATGCAACAATGCCTCTAAGTCCCATAGTTATTGATGAACCCTTTGCTCAATGGGGATTGGATTTTATTGGTATGATAAATCCAGTGTCAAGTATGGGACACAAATGGATTCTCACAGTAGTTGATTACTTTGCCAGGTGGAGTGAAGCAGTACCACTCAAAGAGGCAATGGAAAAGGTCATATTAGAGTTTCTAGAAGGCATAACTGTTCAGTTTGGTCCCCCTTGTACCATTATATCAGATAATGCTAAAACATTTTTGGGAGAAAAATTATCTAAGTTTGCATTAAGGAATGGGATTTATTTGAAGACCTCTTCAAATAATTATCCTCAAGGTAATGGTCTAGCAGAGTCCACTAACAAGAACCTTATCAGACTCATAAAAAGGGTAGGGACCAATTATCACAAGAAGTGGCATAAGTTACTTAATACAACACTGTGGGCTGATAGGATCACACCAAAGCAAGTGACTAAAATGTCTCCCTATGAATTGGTTTATGGTAAACCAGCAATAATGCCACTAAGCTTAGAGATCCCTACTTTGCAATTGTTGAAACAAATAGAAATTGAAGAGAATGGCCCCATGCAAGTTAGACTTGCTAAACTATTGGAAGTTTAAGAGAAAAGAGAAAAGGCAAATGAGTCACTAATGAAACATCACAAAATGGTTAAGGAATGGTTTGATAAGAAGACTTCAAATCCCATTTTTGAGGTGGCCTCTTTGGTACTCAAATGGGATGAAAGAACTGCTAAGCCAGGTTGACACAGTAAATTTGAATCATTGTGGATGGGTCCTTATAAAATTTATTCCTATAAGCAACATAATTCATTTGAGCTAGAGACCATGGATGGAGAACCTAAAGAGATTCTGGTAAATGGGATCTTTCTGAAACACTTCAATTAGCAAGGGGCTCATCATGTATCATAGTTAGTTAGTTTTGTTTCCTTTTCTCGCTTTCCTTTTAAATAAGTGTTCCATGAACACGTGCCAGTAGTGCAAAGCCCCTTCACTTTTGGTCTAGCATTTATCAAGGTTGTTCAGAAATCCCTAAAATTCCCTCGAAGTACACTCTTTTTTAGAAAGATAGCCACTCCAACAACATATCTAACACTCCTTTCCATGTGGATTTCAAAAGGATACACTGTTTGTTTCTCAGCATTAATGCCATTAATAAGATTGGATGTGTCATTTATTATCTCCATAACCCCCCATAAGCTCCGTGTTAAGTCCTAAGTGTAGCCATCATTTGCTTCTATCCTTCTACTCTCAATAACTGTTGCATCTAATTTCCATCCATAGCGAGTGCTTTTCAGCTAAGTATCGCTCTGGTTAAACAGTTTCATTCTCTTCTGTGTCAAAGCTTCCCGCAATTCTCCTCATAAAGATACAGATATGTCTGAGACATAGTCACCGCATGAGGGACTTGGAATTTATGAGTCAATAGATAGACTATTGAATAGGAAATCATATGCTTCGGCACCTACACAACCAAGGATAACTTATCCAAGAACAAGGCTTCCTGAAGTAGGGTTTTTTGTTGACCCAGAATAGGTGAAAGATTATGCAGATGGCATTTACGACACATCCCTCCAAAAGAACACCAAGAATCTCAGGGAAGGGGTACATCAAAGGTGCATTCTCAGAGAAAACAATGGGCAATCCAAGACTTTTGGTATGAGGATATGGGCCTCATGTTTGGCATAGTTCCTGGTCCCAAATGTCCACTTGTGCCTCGAGCTAATTGAGTTATGCACAGAGCTATTTCAGGCACCATCAAACACCATCCAACAGGGCCCTTTCATAGTGCATATTACACCCAAGGCCATAAGAGACATGCTGGCCTTGTAGCATGATAGAATAGCCACATCTCCAACTATTACCAAAATGCAAAACACATTGGCAAATATAATTAAAAAAGTGAAGTTCCTAAATTTAGAGATGCAATTGGGGCAAGATAATACTCATATGCCTACACTACCCATTGGATGGGCACAATTTAGTCAAAATATTCAGGAGGCACTCTCAATGATAGCTTTCATTTTGGAATGAGGGAGGATAACACAATCCATGACTGGCAGTTGGCAATCATTTTCAGGTTGAAAACTATGGATAAATCCCAAGAGTACCGGCTAGATTTCTCAGAACAAATTGCTAACTCCATGATTGATCAGCTCACAAATTTCAACACTAAGCAAGTTTTCAGGTACTTTGCCTTCCTGTTTCATCTCATGTTGTATCAGAACTATAGTCTTTTCGCACAGCATATGCATTTAAATATGTATGACCTAGATTTTGGTCATAATAAAACCATCCCTGTGTCTGCATGGACACATGTGTTATCTAAGGTCTCTGACCCTTATGAGTTTTGGGAACATTTTGCCTCCCCTTCTTTTTTCCATTTAAGCCCTAAGCCTGTAGAACATAGAATGACACAGGGTATAAGGGGTTTTATAACCAATTACCCAATTCCCTATGACTACTTCTTTGGGGCACATAATACAATAATCAGAGTCCAAGGTTTCAATGGGGAACTCATGCTATTACCTAAAGTATTGACCCGTAGGGTTCTATTCTTAGAGGTGACCCGGCAGGTATCTGTGGTTGATAATGACTTTGGCCACAAGAAAAGAAAGAAGAAGATGTATGATATCCCATGGGTCAGGAAAAACATGACACTTGAGGTTAGAGGTGAAGAGAACCTCTTGTTGAGAAAGTTAGCTGCCCTGGGTTTCATCATCATAGAGGATAAATGGAAATATGAACTAGATATTTTTCTAGCCTCCTAGATCATAAACAATAAGGTCCATGCTAAAATGGTGCATGAGGGTCATCCTTTCTGGGAGGACAGGAGGAATCCGAAAGAAGATAACCTAGACCTCTATGTTGAATTAACTAATTTGCCCTATGAGGGGCCTAAGCCATGGGAAAACTTTTATGTCAAAGAGAAGGAATATGACCCTAAGATGAAAATGACTGTTGGTTTGAGGAAAACATTAAAAGCCCAAGATTGGAGGCCAGAAAAGATTGAAGCCTATTGGAAGTATAGGCAAGAAATTTTAGAGATTACACATTCATTTGGGAATGTCAAAAGTGATGAAAGATGGGAATCAATATGGGATGAGTGGCATCCCTCCCTAGTCTTAAGTCCAGACACAAGCAGAGTTCAGAAGAAGGGTGAGGAGTTAGAGGAAGAAACTAAGTCAGCCTAAGTTATGCAAGAAACAAGACAGTCATCATCTGTTGCTCCTACATCTTCATGGCCCCAATCCCTCAGCACCTTAGAGAAACAAAAGGGTGTGGTGTCATCACCAACTCTAGGGACTGAAATAGCTTCAGCATCTGGGGGTTCTAGAATTGTTCCTTTGCAACCACCAGTGGTGGTAAATGTTGAAGAGAAAGATATAGAGGAAACAGATGAGAGGCCTAGGAAACATAGGAGATTGTACCTGCAATAAGAGGAGGAAGAAACATAGATACAACAACAACAACTGTCAATCACCTCTTTTGTCACTCAGGTAAGTGCTTTTTCTCCCTTTTCTCCTGTATCTCTTTCTTCTGCTATAGGAGTGGCAATCCCAATTAGCCAGGCATTCATATCCCCTGCCACTTTAGCTATGCTTTCATCAATCCTTGCCACAACTGCCACTTCACAGGCCATGTCTTCACAAGCCATTTCATTACCATTATTTTCTCCATCTGTGCCCAAAAGGACCCCTCCTCAGGTTTCTCCTAGCCAGCAATTATTGGCTATTCGCTATGTCCTGCCTTAGGGTCACCCCTTCGCTGGAGGTTACATTGCATCCCCTTCTACATTCCAAGCTCAAGTAGACATAGCAAAAAGGGCTAGAGAGGCTAGGATGGAAAAGAAGAGGAAAAAGGAAAACAAGAGCCCTGCTATGGCACACATAAGGTCACTGTTTGACCCCATTCAACAATCATTGACAGTTACACATTTGTCCCCAAATGTTGTGAAACCTAATGAACAAATGTAACCACAAGATTATGCTATGAATGTTGTGGCTATGGATATGTCTCTTTTTAGGCCACAGGATAGGGTTGAGCTACTAAATGAAACTGCATCTGCTGTAGCAATTGACTATTTGTAAGTGTCCAGGAAGTTGCAGAAAGTAGAAAATGATTTGGCTCAAGAGAAAGTGAATAGTAGTAGCCTTGCTAGGGAGATTCAATCTAGGAAGAATGAGATTGATAATCTGAACAAACAATTGCAAAATACTGTTTCTTTTCAAATACATCAGGTTGTATAGGCCCATAATGCTTCTCTTAAGTCTAAGCTAGCAAAAGAAAAAGCTGCAGTGACTGTTTTGAGAAAGGAGAAAGCCACTTTGGAGAAGAAATATCAAGATAAGTTGCAATAGGCCACACACTTACAGCAGAAGTTATTAAATGAGCAAAATGCCAATAGTACAGTTCAGGCACAACTCCTAGCTAAGCAACAAAGAACAAAGCAGCTGGTAATTGAGTTGGCTAATAGGCCGCAAAATGCTAGAGTTCTTAATTTGGTAAAAGAGCTATATGTTTCAGTATGGAAGAGAATCTCTGAGGAGATTATCCAGCTAATGCCATCTTTAACTTTTCTGCTAAATGTACAACAGATGTGTGAGAAGGTTGAAACTTTAGTGTAAACCACCTTGTCTACTATTTCATTGAGGGTTTCTGACTCTCAACTTTTATTGAAGAAATTGTATGATACAACAAATGAGACATTATGAGCAACAGGTATCAATGATAGAATGATTGTTGCTAAGAAGGTCAATGAAGTTTTGAGTTGTAACTCTGCAGCCACAAATTGTTAGGAGCTCTTAGATACAGTGAAAGGAGTGAAAAATATGAAGAAACATATAGAAGATTTGGTGCAACTGGGGCTTCCTTCACCATTCCCAAATAGTAACACAATATTGATGATTGATGACATTAAGGCCCTACTTCTGACTAAACAAAATGATTAGACAATTTTCTAGGAGTTAAGTGATTCATCATCAGTCAAAGAAGTTGAAATTGTGTTGATACCTATGGCCCAGCTAGAGTTTCAATTAAAAGATGTGGTGCAAATTTTGCAAAATTTTTCTCATAAGGATATAATTAATCTTGATTTTTCTTTTCAAGATTTACAGAGTAGACAGAGGCTCTCCAATTTAGAATGGTCTATTTATTAGACAACATTGCAAAATTTGTGACTCTGTGTTGTATTTTCAATACATATCATTTTTCCAATTTTCGGTTCTTTCAAAGCAGGCTCAGAACTTCTGATGGTCACCAAGAACTGTAGAGTGTCAAATACTCTACATTTTGTTTTAGTCACAGCTTAGTCCACAAGTTTTGAATGTTGCTGCACAGGTCTCATTTTGGTTGCTGTGTAAGTTTCTAATGCTTCGTGCAGAAGCCACCAAGTGTCAAAGCCATAGTTAAAGCTGCAATATTGTTTCAAATATTAAGTTTTACATGGAGCACGCCATGTAGCAGATAGTTTTAATGTTTCAAGTTTCAGTAGTGCTGCGGGTGTCACGTGTAGCATGTAGAGGTAGTCTCTAAAGTTTCTATATTTTGCTACGGGTGATACCGCATGTCTTTTTTTTACTGCGAGTGATGCCGCGTGTTTCTAGATTCATGTTGATGCTAGCTTAAGTAATGGTGGGCCACAGTTATGTTTCAAGTTTCATGCATGTGGAGGGCACCACGTGGTGGTGAAGGAGATAGAGTTGTTTTGTTTATGACTTTTTTGGCAAAAAACTTAATGCTTCTAATGTTTTGTGCAGAAGCTGCCAAGTGTCAACTTTCGTGAGGACCTTTCAAAGTTTCTTTTGTTTCAGTAGAGTTGCGGAAGTCACTACGTATCGTGCGAAGGCTGCCATCTGTCCCAGTTTTATCCCTTTAAGGGTAGTGAGCGCTGAGTTTGTGGGTCCCATCATTTATTTTGTCTCATATTATAGATGATGTGGGTTGTGACAGATGTCATTTAAGGAGGCCACCCAAGCATAAAGATACATTTTTAAAGGGCTATGTGGGAGAACACACTATCAAGTTTTGAAGGCTACAGAATGCGACAAGTGTCATTTTCCTGTTGATTTCTGAAAAGATAAAGAAGTTTCTGGTTTGATGCGGACGCTACCATCTATCATATTTTATTTCAGTTGTAAGCGTGGGTGTCAACATGTGTCTATGTCTCATTGAAGGAGTTGTACCACATATATTTTACCCCAGCCAATGGGCCATTGCCAATTCAGAGGATCGTAACCGTCTGGAACTTCTAGTTATCTTCAGTTCCGTTGGGTAGTTGGGATTTAGTTGTTACAGGCGATCTTGGATCGAATCTATGATTATAAATATGCAATATTTGTAATAGATAGATTCAGACATAGATATACAGAGATATAGATTTAAGCATTTTTGATAGTTTTTGTCAGAAATTTGAAAGAGAAGTTAGAGACTTTGTTGTGACCATTTTATATCATTTTGCCTTTATTTTGTTGTTCTTGATAAGAAAGTTAATGTATCTGTGCATGTATCTGTGTCTTTTATGTTGCTAGAAGATTAATGAGAAAAACTCTGTTCTGTGCCTTGGTTGATATTATTTGTGTCATTGCAAATTGTCTGGTTGTGAGCCTTTGATTATATTCATTCTATCTATTTATGTTAATCATGTAGTATTTGCTCTTTAATATAACTGTATCTTGAGAATAGTTTCACTATGCTTAAATAGAAGGAGATACTTTCACTCAGGTGCATTGCCATAGTTAGATTTGCTTAAATGAATCTGTAATTCTTTTAATTTCTTACCCTTTTTCTCAAACCCCATTGAAAGAATGGAAGAGCCAGCTTCCCTAAAATCTGGAGGTTGTTTCTGAGAAGCATTCCAACATCTCAAAAACTTCCAATGTTGCTACTACATTACACCCATAGATTTATGCATCAACATGATATTCATACAATTTGTAATTATCATCCTACAATAAGTAGTAATGCTAGTCAGTGAGCGACGATAGTTGGTGGATTTAATAAAGAAGACACTCATTAATACCATTTGTAATAAAAACATGCACCATTTTTGTTACTTCAATCTCATCTATTTTTCTATGATGCAACTTACCCAATTCAACATTAATTCATCACACATTAGGTGTTATGAATGGAAAGCTAGTCATATGCATCTCTCTAGGCAATTGCAAAATTTGAAAAAATCCAAGAACATTAGAAAATTCAAAGAAATACAAAAACATTGGAAAATGTAGAGAAATACAAAAACACTCACATCATCATCGTACACAACATCTTCACATCCATCCTGAACCATTCCCACATCATCAAGTCTTACCAGAACTACATATTCATCTCACCCGCATCTTGAAAGTACCTTGATCTTGTGGACACATGGTATGTTGGCAGTCTGGAATACAAAAGATGTATCAAGTACTTAGGTACATAAGATACACCCATCCAACCCGTTTGGACGGTCCTTATTTATTAAGCATGTTAGATTTACCCAACAATACACATGCTAAGCATAGCCCTGAAACATCCCACCTCATGCAAAAATCATCAATCAACATACCAACTATAATCATCACACATGGCCTGACTATCCTTTTGCCTACCTTTCAAATTTATCCAACAAAACCCAACCAATTCTTGTCCTAGGATATATCGCTCCTACAATGGACAAAATCCATCATCCTATCAACACTTATCTTGGCAAG
Source organism: Cunninghamia lanceolata (assembly GCA_027924645.1). NCBI lineage: Eukaryota > Viridiplantae > Streptophyta > Pinopsida > Cupressales > Cupressaceae > Cunninghamia > Cunninghamia lanceolata. The sequence goes on along the minus strand of BSBN01000421.1, from coordinate 10,387,258 downwards.
AGAATACAATGGCTATTTGTAATTTTTCAGTTGGGCTTTTTTTATTCTTGATTTTTATCTTCTTTTCTTGTTCTAGGTCATTTCTAAAGCTACCTTGATCTCATTATATCAGGGTAAGTGGTGGACAACACCTGGAATAGACATGGTCAACATTTTTGTATGATATGCTTGTGGGTCGATTTCATTACTCCAAGAATAGTATTCATATAATTAAGCTAGGGTTAGTTCTAGCATAATGCATCCAATTGGCATATACAGGTATTCATACCTTCTATGTACTATGAGAACTTATGTTATGAGTCTCGTTCCCTCAGCTAGGCAAGGTTATACTACCTTGAGCATGCATGAAATCAACCTATTGTTTGTGAAAGGAAGCTAGGTGTGCAGAAATTGATTCCTACACTAATCTAATGAGGAGAGACATGTACAAATTCTTTTTAAACTTTACAATTACAGTGTTATTAACCCAACAACAAAGATATGCAGCAATACTCATACACACAGATTGTACACAGAAGAGAGAGAGAGACAAGATATACGTGGGGAAAACCCTTACAGGTGAAAAACCCCACACTCCAAAACATAGCTCAAATGTATTCTAGTAAACAAACAAGGTTACAATACCGTTTCAGAGCCAATGCTCTTGTAGGAGTCTTTGACACTCGTATCTGGAGATATTTTGGCAGCATAATAGTACCTATCAATCTATAATACATCTCCTCTCTAAGAATCTGTTTAAATAGAAGTTACAAGGCAAAAATGGACCTTTCTTGGAATGGGTGTCCAACCTGGCCTCATGGCCCAAAACACATGCCTAGGGACACTTGTCCAACACTGCAGCATGGTCATGACACTTGTCACATCACCCCATCCCAAAATGGGCACCTAATCCTAAGATAGGCAATGACAGATGCTCTTACGCATCTTGCATTTTTCATAAAATCCATCATACTGATAGTACTTACCGTTGTAAGAGAATCCATCATACACTGACTAAAAATAGCATATTCCTCTTACAACATCTCATAACCCACCTTGGGCACCCAAAAATTCCTTCCTCAAAGATACCCTTTGACACTTGTCTTCACCTATCATAGGATCTTCTATTTCTGACTCTTACGCGTCATAGATTCTGTCATAGGAATCTATCATAACCATTTCAGTCAAGATTCACTTCCACACTAGTCAAAATGCCGACACATGGTAGAAAACCTCTACCACATAAAGGGGATGCCTATCTCCACATGGAGTGAGTTGACCATCCTAGTCATCTTACAAGTGGAGTGATAACTCATCGTGCCACTTCACACTAAATGACAAAATAGGATGTGCAACAAAATTACAACATAGGGTAAATAAATAAATACATTACAATAAATAAATGCAAGGAATTACCAAGGTTGAGACACCTTAATTCCCAACATTCTCCCAATTGTTGAACACTTTATAAGAGCTAATAGAAATAATAGGATTTAACTGCTATAGGCCGAGAGACCAATAGACTCCAAACACCATTGAACTTCTCTGTGCCCACTGGTTCCATCAATGCATCCGCAACATTCTTCAAAGTGTCTACCTTTTCTAAATTCACCTTCCTATCCTCTACCATGTCTTTTATGAAGTGAAACTATACATCAATATGCTTTGTTTTGGCATGGAAAGTTGGATTCTTTGCTAGGGAAATCGCACTCTGACTATCACAATAGATAGTAATCTGTCCTGCATCAACACCAATATCTGAACATAATCTCTTAAGCCAAATGGCTTCCTTGCAAGCATGAGTTGCTACCATATACTTTGCTTCTGTTGTGGACAAAGTGACCACAGGTTGCCACCTACTCATCCAACTAATTGCACCACCAAACATAGTAAACACGTAAGCATTGGTGGATCTCCTGCTGTCAATGTCACCCGCCCAATCAGAATCCACGAATACAAACAAAATGCGAAGGTCCTGTAGGATTACCATGATAGCATATGGAATACTTGGAAGTACCCCTCAAATATCTAAACACTCTCTTTACTACATCCCAATGTGCCCATCCAAGATTAGCCATAAATCGACTAAGGACTCCCACTGCTTGGGCAATGTCTAGTCTTGTGCAGACCATGGCATACATCAAACTACCAACAATACTAGCATAAGGTACTCTTCTCATGTCCTCCACCTTAGAAGGATATTTTTGATAATCATTAATAGATAACTTTGTCTCCAAAGAAACACGAACACACAATGGTCTACAATCTGCCATGCTGAACCTATCCAACATGGTCTTCACATACTTACTATGGCCTAACCAAAGTTTTCTGTTAGCTCTGTCTCTTCTTATTTCCATTTCTAGAATGTACCTGGCTGCCCCTGGGTTTTTCATCTCAAACTGTGCTAACAACTGAGACTTCAAACTAGAAATCATATTCTTACCATTCCCAATTAACAACATATCATCAACATACAATGCAATAATGAGAATGCAATCATCATCAAACTTGTAATATACACAATGATCTAATTTCAATCTCAGAAATCCAATTGACAACACAAAGGAATCAAATTTCATATACCACATCCTAGGAGACTGCTTCAAACCATACAAAGAATTCTTCAATTTGCAAACCAAATTTTCTTTACCTTTCTCTATGTAATGCTTTGGCTGTGACATGTAAATCTCTTCCTCCAAATCACCATGAAGGAAAGTTGTTTTCACATCCATCTACTCCACCTCTAAGCCATAAGCTGCTACAAGAGATAACAAGAACCAAATAGATGTCATCTTTGTAACAGGAGAGAAAATTTCACCATAATCAATTCCCTCCACTTGTGAGTACCCCTTCCTAACCAATCTGGCCTTGTACTTTTCAACACTGCCATCTACACCGAATTTCTTCTTGAACACCCATTTACATACAAGAAGTTTCCATCCTTCATGCAAAGGCACCAAGTCCCAAGTTTTATTCTTCTCCAAAGAAACCATCTCATCTTCCATGGCCTCCTTCTAGGAACTTGCATCTTTCATGCCCATAGCCTCTATCACAGTTCTAGGCTCATCAGTGTTAGTAAGCAAGGCAAAAGAACAACTAGAATCAAGCAATGAATAACCAAACCTATCAGGTTGCTTCCTTGTTCATGTAGACCTCCTCAAGGGCTGAGGTTGAGGTTCTTCTTCTTCTTCTGAGCTTTCAGAGCTACTAGAGCTCTCCTCATCATCAGGTCTCACAGGGTCTATCAATTTACTCTACTCAGGGGTAGTGGGAAACTGAACCACATCCTCTTTCTTTTCTTTTTCTTTTGGTTGTAGAACAATGGAAGAAGGTGTTAGCTCTCTGAAGATAACACTTCTTGTATACAACATTGTTTTAGTCACATGATCTCAAAGCTTGTATCCTTTCACACTAACACCATAGCCAATGAAAATACACTTAACAACCTTGTTCTCCAATTTTGGCCTTTTCTCCCTAGGCACATGTGCATATGCCTCACAACCAAAAACACAAAGATGTCTTACTAAAGGCTTCTTACCAGACCACACCTCCATAGGTGTCTTACCAACAAGAGCTGATGTAGGAGACCTATTTACTAGGTAGCAAGCAGTGCCTACAGCTTCAGCCCAAAACTTTTGTTCGAGGCTTTCTCCACTAAGCATACTCCTACCCTTCTCCATCAGTGTCATGTTCATCCTCTCTGCAACTCCATTTTGCTGCAGGGTGTATGGAGTTGTCTTATGTCTCTCAATCCCTTGCTCTTTATAGAACTTATCAAACTTTGTCAAACAAAAGTCACCACCGTTGTTAGTCCTCAAACACTTAATCTTTTTTACTAGTCTGATTCTCAACAAAAGCTTTAAACTCTTTGAACTAAATAAAGACTTCATACTTGCTTCTGAGAAAACAAATCCATGTTCTTATACTGTAATCATCTATAAACGATACAAAATATATATATTTGGAAATCAAAGGAACACTAACTAGACCAAACACGTTAGAATGAATAAGGTCCAACACACCAAAAGACTTGTGAGAACTAGAGTAAAATTAAACACAATTTTTCTTTCCATAAATACAATGTTTACAAAAGTCAAGCTTGAGATTACAATCATTTAACCCCTCAACAAGGTTTTTATTTTTCAGGGTTCTAAGACCCTTCTCACCAATGTGGCCAAATCTCATATGCCATAACATTGTCTTTTCAGTAGGAAGCTTAACTTCCAAAGCATGAGCACCCTTGGGTACCCAAAATGCACTACCATAAAGAATTTGTTACAATAGACTTTTTCACTGCTAGTTCCAATGGTGGGGATGAAGTGACTACAACTCTTTTCTTCAAGTCAAAAGAACTATTGCACTGTGAAGTGCATGCCTCTAGCTGAAACAGAGTACCTCTTTGAATACCCTTCGCAAGCACCATATATCCTCTAGTCATCTTGCATCTGTCCTTTGAAAAGACAACCTACACACTTGCATCATTCATCTTACTTACAGAAAGTAGGTTCCATGCCAAGCCTAGGATGTGCATGACCCCAGTGATCCCATTCACTCGTCCATCAATTAATCAGATTGAGACTCTTCCACAACCAAGAATCTTTAGATGAGAATCATCACCTAGGTACACTCTTCCACCATCAAACTCTTCATACTTCATAAACCAGCTTTGATGCAAGGTCATGTGGAATGATGCACCAGAATCAATCAACCACACATCATCAGATGCATGGGTGGCCATGGCTATGATGAAGGCATCACCATCATCTTGTGACTTGTCAGAATCTGATTCTGGGACATTCTTCTTCTTCTTTTTCTTTTCCTCTTTGCATTCCTTTTGAAAATGACCAATTTTAACACAATTCCAACAAAGAGCCTTAGACTTCCTAGGAGATTTGGATCTCCCATGGGATTTGGATCTACCCTTCTTAGCTTTCTTGTCCTTCTTTTTCCCTTTCTTCTTGGGTCTTCCATGAACTGCAAGAGCTTCTTTGGCTGCTTTAGAGGACTTTCTCTGCATCTCTTTAGATAACAGTGAAGATACCACTTCATCTATTTTGAAAGTGGATGTGGTGCTCCCAATATCCATAATAAGATGATCCCATGAGTCCAGCAAAGAACAAAGCAAGGTCATACAATGATCCTCCTCCATCTTCACACCAACAAAAGTCAACTCTACAACTAACATGTTGAAGGCATTCAGGTGATCTACGACATATCCTCCATCCTCCATCCTCAGAGAATACAACTTCTTTCTCAAGAAAAGCTTGTTCACCAGGGATTTGGCTTGATAAACATCTCCCAGCTTCTTCCAAAGATCTTTTGTGGTCTTCTCCTCATGGACATTTAACATGACATAATCAACTAGACTAAGTCTTACGAGACCCTTAACTTTCCAATCTTTTAAGATCCCAACCAGCTTGTGCCATTGCAGTTGGTTTTACACTAGAAATGGTTTACCATAGGTCTTGATCAACAAGCATGTCTTCCATCTTAAGTTTCCATAACTCAAAATTTTTGTTGTTAAACTTCTCCACCTCTAATCTTCCAGATGTACCTACCATCTCCTTCACGTAATAAGATTATAGAATATTCTACATAGACTCCCACTCAATCTAAGATCAGCTCAAAAAACCCCTACCCAACAACTAGGACCAAAGGTGATCAATCTCTGATACCAACTGAAAGGAAGCTAGGTGTGTGAAAATTGCTTCCTACACTAATCTAATGAGGAGAGATGTGTGCAAATTCTTTTTAAACTTTACAATTACAGTGTTATTAACCCAACAATAGAGATATACAGCAATACTCATATACACAGAATGTAGACAGAAGAGAGAGAGACAAGATATATGTGGGGAAAACCCTTACGGGTGAAAATCCCCACACTCCAAAACACAACGTAAATGTATTCTAGTAAACAAACAAGGTTACAATATAGTTTCAGAGCCAATGCTCTTGTAGGAGTCTTTGATATTCATATCTGGGGATATTCTGGTAGCATAATAGTACCTGTCAATCACATAATACATCTCCTCTCCAGCAACTATTTAAATAGAAGTTACAAGGCAAAAATGGACCTTTCTTGGAATGGGCGTCCAACTTGGCCTCATGGCCCAAAACCCACACATAAGGACACTTGTCCAACACTGCAGCATGGTTATGACACTTGTCACATCATCCCATCCCAAAATGGGTGCCTAATCCCAAGATAGGAAATGATAGATGCTCTTAGGCATCTTGCAGATGTCATAGACTCTGTCATACTAACAGTACTTACAGTTGTAAAAGAATCTATCATACACTGACTAAAAATAGCATATTCCTCTTACATCTCATAACCCACCTTGGACACCCAAAGATGCTTTCCTCAAAGATGCCCTTCGACATTTGTCTTCACCTGTCATAGGATCTTCTATTTTAGACTCTTACGTGTCATAGATTCTGTCATAGGAATCTGTCATAACCATTTTGGTCAAGATTCACTTACACACTAGTTAAGATGCCAACACATGGCAGAAAACCTCTACCACACAAAGGGGACACCTATCTCCACATGGAGTGAGTTGACCATCCTAGTCATCTTACAAGTGGAGTGACAACTTATCATGCCACTTCACACTAAATGACAAAATAGGATGTACAACAAAATTACAACATAGGCTAAATAAATAAATACATTACAATAAATAAATGCAAGGAATTACCAAGGTTGAGACACCTTAATTCCCAACAATTTGTGAGTCTAGTCCATGCAATTGTGGGATAAATATCATCACCTAGGTCTTCTCATACCTTCATGAAACATATCCTACTTTGCTATAATAAATATAGAAATGCTCTCAATAGTCTAATGCAAGTACTATATGTTGCAAGTATGTGCCTAAACAATGTTGTCTTAATGTCAACATATCTGTGTTGTCATTGGTGTCAACTGTGCTCCTATCTTGTTGTCAGTTTGTAATGAGTAAGATGTTTTGTGTTTACTTATCTAAGCAATCTTGATGTTAAGGATATTGATAAAATTAGCCTCTCTGGTAGATACAGTGAGTTGCAGTAGAAACAGTGTATTGCATATAGAAAAATAGTCTAGAAGAATGCTTTGCATTTTCTGTAGAATGAATATCTTTGCCTACATATTGGAAGTTATTTAGAAGTCCATCTGAAGATTCTATGTTCTGAGTTTGAGCCTCCGGTATGAAGATTTGAGTGAGTTATGTTCACCAGAGTGAAAACAACTTTTTATGTATATTTGGCAATGACAGGGAACAAAGTGTTATGCACTGCATTCCTCCACATTGAAGTATTTTGGTCTGTGGTTCTGGAATCAAGTTTGTGATGATGTTAAGTTCCTTCAACTGCAATGGTTCTTGATTTGGTGGTCCACTGATGTAGAGGCAAATTGGATGGGAAAGGATAGACAAACAAGACAAGGTTCTCTTACACCTACGAGCCCAGAAATGAAGATCGTTACACAAAAGTGGGAACAGCGGTTAAGGGATTTAAATTCTTTATGGAAATGGTGTTTGGACATGTATTAGAACCCATCACATCCATTGGTAAAGGTGGATCAAACTTTGAACTATTAGTTCCTTCACAAACCTCAAGAAAGGCTAGTAGCCCTACAAACAGAGAACAGTCCCAATAACTTTTTGCACAGACACCCAAATGCAACTCTTAGATATGAAATAGATACCCATTATTCCTCCCCACAACATACTCTAAAATGGGTTTGGGTTGTTTTGGAAAGTATGCCTTAACCAATAACCCTCCTAGTGCTTTTAAGCCCTAATTAGGCCTAGTTTGTGAAGGAAGTACCCTTGGATGGAACCACCAAACTCTCTAGACCCCTTGGACACTTTAAATGGATGTAAAAACAATGTATTTCAAGGGTTTTGTGGTCAGGATTCAAGACAATTTCATTATATGCTTCTTTTCCCACTTCAAATGCAAAAATAACAAGGAAAATGCTGCTACAGTCACCTAGGGCATCAATTTAAACACACCAAAACAAATTTTTCAGTCCTGAGCCTTGGTCAACATGTCAATCACTCCCTCTACTTCCATTCCACTGAGTTTTAGAGGATTCCCACAGTGGAATGAGGTTTTATGACTTTTTTCCTACCAAAACCCTAGTTAACCTAGTTAACAGAGCAATTTTAGAAAAAAACGTGATATCATCCTCTAGGTATCAAGTTAAGACCTCACACTAGATGCATTTGAAAGGTAACTCAATCCTCTTTCCAACCATATATGGATTTCCCCTGTATATGTCCATACAGAACTGTACCAAATGCTGCAACGGGACTGTTGTAGGAAAATCAAAAAATTACAGTCCATAAAACACTCATATCTTTCACAAAACTAAATCATTTTTCATGAGACAAAAATAATATTAAAGAAGATTCATAGGGATAACACCTTCAACAAAGGAGGAGAGGTTAAAGGATAGTACTTGTCCGTACAATGGCCTGAAAATAATAAAAATGCAAGAAATTACAAAAAAACAGAGTATTCTATTGATTTCTTCACTTATACATCATCCCTCAACCTGCCTCAAAGTTTGTGAAGATTCAATATGACTTAAATAACTAAAACCACCCCCTAAAACTAATCTTTCTAACTACTTTGTCCCTTCACCTTCCACCTTCTTACAATTTGTTGCTTATGACAACTTTTGTCAATTTGTCCAACTTTTACATTAGGTATCAAATGACATCAAAATGACTAAATAGGACCTTTTACAAGTTAAATGTAGCCATTTAGGCATTATTAAAACATAAGAATACCTATACAAAATCAAAATCCTAAGTCTACCTCATGGAGGCATATTCATGTTAGGGTGCACCTGCACCATCCACAAGCTATCTTTTCTTTATGACAATGGCTGACAGTGTTTTTCTTGTGCTCTAGTTTGGAGAATCTAATGGGTAAAGTGTTTGGGTATTGTGTGGATGTCTCCTGATAGTATTCCCACCTTCAAATTTGTCTGCAGAGAGAAATTTGGATTGTGGTTGAAGAATGCTCTTAGCAGACCTAGTGCTCTCATTAGTCTTGGCCGACCTGGTTGAATACATTATTTGCAGAGATGCATCAAAGATTGTAGAAGCATGTTGTGGCATGGAGGATTGTGTTTGAGACCCAGCTAAGGCATGTTGTCATCTGCATACATCTTTACATCTTTTCCTTAGCTTAATTTGTATTAGGTCCAAACCTATTTTATGTATGATTGTAATGTTGACCTTGGAGATTGATCCAATGGTTGATGAATGTAATGCCGACCTTGATGCACATTCCAAGGTTGATGAATTGTATAAAAGCATGTAATGAAGTTGTGAAAAATGGTGTGCATTGCAAAGATGAAAAGATAAGTGTGAAGGTGTGAAAGAGCAGAGAAGAGAAATAATATTGTACTTCAATGGAACTAAACCCTGGCATGGAGTAGATGCTACTAAATCAGTTCACCCTTTTTGGTAGTGAGCCACCCATAGGCAGTGAGCCATTCTTTGTAGTGAGCAATTTGGGTAGTGAGCCCTGTAGGTAGTGAGCCTCTATTTTTAGGTATTGATATAACTTATATATTTCTGTGGGCTAACACCCACCATGGTTTTTCTCTTTTAGGGTTTTCCACATAAAAATTTGGTGTCTCTGGTGTTGATTATGTTATTGTGTTGAACTTCTCATTTCATGCTTTCATGGTTATGTCAGAATATAAGTAATTGATAAGTTAATGTTCATAAATGATTAAAAGTTTTAGTACAACTGATTCATCCCCCCTCTTAGTTGTCTGGTATAGTTTAACAATTGGTATTAGAGCAAGGTTCCTTAGAAGAAAGCCTAACAGCTTGAGGAAGTTCTAGGATATCTTATAGGAAGGAAGCTCCATAGTTTGATGGGACAAATTATGCTCTTTGGAAGGTACGAATGAAAAGCTATCTCCTCTATCTTGGTTATAAAGTATGGTTAGCTACACAGTCACAATTTGTCATGCCTGAAGATGGTTTGATAACTGAAGGTGCTATTAAAGAATATGAATTGGATTTCAAAGCAAAGGATGCCCTATTAATCTCCTTAAGTGACTCAGTGTTGACAAAATTTGTGGACCTTGAATCTACAAATGAGGTATGGGAGAAGCTAAAAAATCTATATGAAGGAGATGATTCTATAAGAGAAGCCAAGATATAGAGCTTGAAAGTGAAATATGAGGGTTTGAAGATGAATGAAGATGAAAACATAACAACCTTTATGCAAAGAGTTGATGAACTTGTCACTGGAATAAAAGGTATGGGAGGAACTCTCAGTGATAAGGAAATTGTAATGAAAATTCTCAGATCACTACCAAAGTCCTAGAGTCACAAGGTAGCTACTATTGAAGAATTTATGACTGTGAAAACTATTGACAAAGATCAGTTACATCAAAAGCTTACAGCCTTTAAGATGAGAGAATTTGGTGATGCCCTGCCAAAAGTTGAATCAACTTTTAATGCTAGTACTTTTGAAAAGATCTCCAGAAATGATATATATAAAGTGGATGACAACTTTGAGGAAATTGAAGATAACTTTGTTGACAGGTTGCAAAGAGGTTCCAGTAAGTTCAAAGGTAAATTACCTTTCAAATGTTTCTCTTGTTTTAAAGTAGGTCATTATGCTTCCAGATATCCTGAAAGAATTGAAAGAAATAAGAAAAGATATGAGAGCAGGCCTAGAGTTCCAAATAAATGTTACTATGTTAGAGATTTTGATGATGAAGGAGTGACTAATGATGCTAGTACTAGTGCAAATGAATGCCTGTTCATTGCTATTAAAGAAGATCCTATGTCTACTAATTCTGATAGCAGTATGAAGGAAGAAAAACCAATGGAAGAAAGTGCTTTGGCTATTTAGGTTGAGAAAGATAAGTATGAATGGATTATTGATAGTGGATGCTTAGATCACATGACCAGTGACAAAAGTAAGTTTGTAAGTTTGGAAAAGTATGATGGAGGACTGGTTAGGTTTGGAGATAATGCAGGTGGTAAGATTTGTGAAAAAGGATTTATTTCATTTGATGGAAAGCATAATATTGACAATGTCCTATATGTGAAGGGTTTGAAGCATAATATTTTGAGTATTGGTCAAATGTGTGATAGAGGATATGATCTAAGATTCAAAGACAATGGGTGCAAGATCATGGAAAACTCCAGAACTATGATTGGTACCGATAAGAAGACCAGAGGTAACATTTATCAATTAAGAGGAACTAGTGATTACTATTTATTAGCCCAAGCAGATGAAAGTTGGTTGTGGCATAGAATGATGTGTCATATAAACTTTGATAATATTGTAAAGATAAGTTCAAGTTAGATTGTGAGAGATTTACGAAAACTTGTGAAACCATCCAATACAATTTTCAAGGAATGTCAGTTAGGGAAGAAGACAAGAACAAGTTTCAAGAGAAAAGAGCAATTTTCTGCCAGTTTGCTGGATCTAGTGCATATAGATCTCTGTGGTCCTACAAGGGTGAGAAGTGTACAAGGTGATAGGTACTTCATGTTTCTTATTGATGATTATTCTAGAATGACTGGGGTTACTTTTCTAAGAGAAGTCAGACACCCTAGAGAAGTTCAAATCTTTCAAGGTAATGGTTGAGAATGAAATAGAATTGAAAATTAAATGCATGAGGTCTGATAGAGGAGGTAAATTCACATCAAATGTATTCAACATTTTATGTGAAGAGCATTGGATAAAATGACAACTATCTGCACCTAGGAATCCTTAGCAAAATGGAGTTGTGGAAAGGAAAAATAGGATAGTTCAAGAGGCTGCTAAGACAATGATGAAGGAAGCAGATTTGTTGGAAGTCTTTTGGAAAGAGGCTATTCATACTATTGTCTACATTCAAAATAGAGTTCAAGTGAAAGGTAATGGTACTCAAACTCCTTATGAATTATGGTATGGAAGAATTCATAAAGTAAAATATTTCAAAATCTTTCGAAGCAAAAGCTATATTAGGAGAGATGAAGATCTAGGAAAGTTTTATGTGAAGTGTGATGAAGGAATTTTCCTTGGATACTCTACCAAGAGTAAGGCCTATCGGTGCTACAATAAAAGGCTCAAAAAGATTGTTGAGAGTACAAATGTGAAGGTGGATGAAGGCAAGGAAAGAATATCAGACCTGAATTGCTATGAACTAGATGAAGCTATGACTTTAATGAATGAAGAAAATAATGAACAAGAGAATAGTCAAGATGAAGAAGAGGTTCTGGAAAGTGTTGTCAAGACTCCCAGGTATGTAAGGATCAATCATTCTGAAGATCATATTATAGGTGACAAAAACAAAGGTGTGCTGACAATTTTTTTTTTTTAAAAGAACAATTGAATTACTATTTGCTTTCAAAGGTTGAACCAAAGACTGTCCATGAAGCATGCAATGATGAAAGTTGGGTAGAATGCATGGAGGAAGAGCTAATGTAGATAGAAAAGAATGATACTTGGGAATTAGTTCCCAGACCTGCTGACAAAAATATTGTTGGAACCAAATGAGTTTTTAGGAATAAGATGAATGAGAATGGAGTTGTAAGGAATAAGGCAAGACTTATGTGCAAAGGATATTTACATATTGAAGGAATAGATTTTGAAGAGACTTTTGTTCCAGTAGCCCAAACTCAGGCAATCAAAATATTTATGGCACTTGCAGCCCACAAAGTATTCAAAGTGTATCAGATGGATGTAAAGTCTACATTTATGATGCAGGGGGTAAATCACAAAACACACAATAACAGATATTAAACATAGCAAATAGAACTTTCTTTTATTGAACTGGGCAACTCATTACATCACAGAAGCTCAATTACAATCAGAGGATGAATCCTCTACTGGTTGCAACACATTACAGCTTTCCCAACCTCAAGACTCTAGAATCTTCAGCCTTCTGTAACCCCAAATCAGCTAGGGTTTCTATTTTTCCACCTATTCTTGACTCTACACTGGCCCCCTTAACTCTACTACTGCCCAGGGTTCCTAAAATAGTCATAAATAGCACTTTTTGGCGCCCTCCAGCCAAATTTCAAAATTTGCAACTCCCTCCAAAAGTAGGTCAACTTCCGGGAAGCATAACTTTTGATCCGGGTGTCTGATTGACGAACCGTTTTAAGCGCCGAAAAGCTCGCGATGTGAACTATCACACTAGAAATTCATAAATGGATTTTTGTCAACTTTTTGGGATGTTATGGGAAATTTTAGTGCCTCATATCTCGTTCCAAAAATTTTCAGGGGCTTTTCAGAAAACAAAAACTTTAATATCTTTCAGCTCACAAATGATCTTTGCCTAATTCCTTTGCCAAAGGTCTTATATTTCCATTATGTAACTTTCTGGAAGTTTTTGCTTCATTACGTGCCCAAATGTAAACTTTCTAAAAATAGCAGGTACACTTTCCTAAATAGGCAGGTCGCTATTTTTAGCAGTTTTAGAAAACTGAAAGTCCTACATTATTATTCTGGATATTATGGAACCAAAAACACTAATTATGGGAAGAAATGAGAACAACTACAATGGTTTTGAATTAACTTCTTTTTGGGTGATGCAAGATTGCCCTTACACCTCTAGATGCTCCTACATTAGACACCCAGGGTAATTTGAGAAGTGACCTTGTCACGTCTCATGTGTTTGTGTGAGGAAAACCCAAATGGTCAACCTTGGCCTTAGACAACCAAGAAGAATCTTCAACAAGCCTTCCTTTCCATTTTACAATATATTCTTCATATTGCTTGTTCTGAGTACTTCTTCCCACATGGCTATCCAAGATCTCTTCTATCTCCTCTGTTGAAGTAGATGCCAGAATACTCAACTGTTCTTCTGTTGGTCCATCCTCTGTTCCACCATCATGATATTCTAATAAATCAACAATGTTAAAAATAGGGGAAATATTGATCCCACTCAGCAGCTCTACCTCATATGCATTTCCTGAATCATGTTTCTTCAAAATTTTGCATGGTCCAAATTTCTTCATTTTCAACTTATTGTATGTTCCAATTGGGAACCTTTCTTTTCTCAAGTGAACCATGACGTCATCTCCTACCTGGAATTCCTTATATCTCCTCTTCTGATCTGCCTTAGCCTTGTACTAAATATTCATTTTATTAATGTGCTTTCTCACCTCTTCATGCAAATTCTTCAGATGTTCTGCAAAGTCTTCAGCTTCAGCACTTGTCTTTTCTCTGTTGTCCAGCTTCCTTAACTCAGAAGCATTTCTTGGGCTATTGCCATATACAATCTGGAATGGTGATTTACTAGTACTCCTATTGATAGAATTGTTGTAAGCAAATTTTGCCTGTGGTAAAATCAAATCCCATCCCTTGGGCTTATCTCCTACTAAGCATCGTAGCAGGTTACCCAAACTCCTATTCACCACTTAAGTTTGTCCATTAGTCTGTGGATGGTGTGCAGAACTAAACTTCAAATCTGTCTTCAACTTCTTCCACAATGTCCTCTAAAAATAACCAACAAACTTGGTATCTCAATCTGAAACTATGCTCTTTGGTAGACCATGTAGTCTCACCACTTCCTTGAAAAATAACTCTACAATATGAACAGCATCATTAGTCTTCTTACAAGGAATAAAATGTGCCATCTTTGAGAATCTGTCCACCACCACAAAAATAGAATCATGCCCTCTCTATGTCCTTGGTAAACCAAGAACAAAATCCATACTAATATCATCCCATGGCTTCTCTGGTACAGGTAATGGTTGATACAATCCTATATTTTGACTTGTTCCTTTTGCCATCTGACATACTCTATAACTCTGTACAAACTTCCTCACATCCTACTGCAGCTATGGCCAATAATAATTTTCACCAACAATAGAATTGGTCTTATCTCGACCAAAGTGTCCAGCCAGTCCTCCACTATGCTTCTCTTTCATCAAGTTCTCTCTCATGGAACTCCTCGGAATGCACAACTGGCTTCCTCTAAACAACATGCCATCTTGGATTATGAAATCCAACCATTTTGTCCTATCCAAAGTAACAGGCTCTAGACAAGCTTTCCAAGCCTTTGCAAAATTTGGATCTTCAGGGTACAAACTTTTGAGCTCATCGAACCCAACAACCTCTATCTTCATTTCTGTCAACAAATTTTGCCTTCTGCTCAAGGCATTTGCAACTCTATTGGACTTCCCACTCCTGTGCTTCAAAACAAAGGTATAACTCTGTAAAAACTCAACCCATTTTAAGTGCCTTTGGTTCAACTTCCCTTGACTATTAATATACTACAAAGCCTGATGATCAGTATATAAAACAAACTCTTTTGGCAACAAATAATGTCTCCATTTCTTCAAAGCCTGAACTATTGCATAAAATCCCTTATCATAAACATAATACTTTTTCTTGGCATCATTACGCTTCTCACTAAAATAGGCAATGGGCTTACCTTCTTGGCTCAAAACAGCTCCTATACCACTACCACTAGCATCACAATCTACCTGAAATACCTTATTGAAATCTAGAAGTGCCAAAATAGGTTGTTCTACAACCTTCTACTTCAATGTATCAAAGCTCTTGTTGGCTCCTTTAGTCCATCTAAACTCTTTTCTATCCCCTCTCATTGTTTCAGTTAGGGGTGAACAAATGCTATTGAAATTCCTGATAAACTTTCTATAAAAACTTGCCAAACCATGAAAAGATCTTACCTCCGTTGCACTCCTTGGTGTAGGCCACTCAATGATAGCCCTTACTTTTTCTAGGTCCATCTTAAGACCTTCCTCCAAGATAACAAATCCCAGGTATACCAACTCCTTCTTTGCAAAACCGCATTTCTTTAGATTAATCAGCAACTTCTCCTCCTTCACCTTCTCTAGAACTCTTCTGATATGCATCAAATGCTCATCCCAAGTCTTACTAAAAATCAAAATATCATCCAAATAAATAATAACAAAACTTCCTAAAAATTCTTTTAGTACCTTGTTCATGAGCTGCATGAATGTGCTCGGTGCATTGGTTAGCCCAAATGGCATGACTAACCACTCATACAAACCTTCCTTTGTCTTGAAGGCTATCTTCCATTCATCCCCTTCTCTGATATGGATTTGGTGATACCCACTCTTTAGGTCAATTTTCATGAAGTACTTGGCTTCACTCAAACAATCCATGATGTCATCCATTCTTGGAAATGGAAATCTATACTTGATCGTTATCTTATTGATGGCTCAAGAGTCTATACACATCCTCCATTCTCCATCCTTCTTTGGTGCTAATACTGCAGGTACCGCACATGGAATTAGGCTCTCCCTTATCAATCCCTTCCTCAACAACTCCTAAATTTGTCTGTTTAGCTCTTCATTCTCTGTAGGGGTCATTCTATGGGCTGCCTTGTTTGGTAAGCTGGCTCCTGGTATCAAATCCATTTGATGACTTATCTTCCTTACTGGTGGTAAACCTTCTGGTACATTATCAAAGATAATGTCCTGGAACTCTTCCAACATATCTGAAACTTCTACAGGTACATCTTCACATTTCTCTTGACTAATCTTAGGAATCAATGCAAAGCAATGATGCTCATGCTTTATACCCTCCAAAAATTTCCTACCATCTACCAAACAAATTCTGGTAGTACTACATACCTTTTCTTCCACCTCCTTCAAGGGCTTCAACTTATGACAAACTCCATCCTTTGTTAGGGAATATGTGTTTGCATGGCCATCATGGACAGTGCTCCTATCATACTACCATGGCCTCCCCAACAGCATATGACATGCATCCATTGGTATGATATCACACAGCACCTCATCATGGTAGTCACCAATCTTGAACTTCACTAAACACTGTTCATTGACCAAAGCTCTATGGTCCTTCTGCAACCATGCAATCTGATATGGATGCGGATGCTTTCTTCTTGTCAACTTCAACTTGTCAACCATCTCCTCTAAAACAAGATTATCAGTGCTTCCACTGTCAATAATAATATCACAACACTTACCCTCACATTTGCACCTTGTGTGGAATAAACTCTTCCTCTAATTGGGTTCTTTCTCCTCATTTAGCAAGGTTCTTCTGACAACTAGGGTTTCTCCCCTTTCAGCATCTTCAGAATGCTTAGAATGTGCATCTTCATCTACATGTGCAACTCATGCATTACCTTCAGGTCTTCTATTTGTCCTTCCTTGATGTTGCAGACACTCATATGCTCGATGCCCTTCTTCTTGACATTGGAAACAGGTTCCTCTGAAACCTCCTCTTCCGGGTCCTTGCCTAGGTCTGCCTCTTCCTCTTCCTCTTTGCTCACCATTGTTCTGGTCACGAGGGCAGTAGGTATTATCCCCTCTTTGATTTCAACTGGTGCCTACTTCTTCACTTTTCTTTTGATCTTCATTACGGCCTCCATAGGGTCTTCCACCAGTCCTTCCACCTTGACCTCTTCCCCTTTGCTTGCTATCAAATCTTTTGTTTAGCTTCTCTTCCACCTTCAGGGAAAACTAGTACACATCTTCTATGGTGGTCATTCTGACCAGGCTCAACTCCTCTTGAATACTCGGCCTCAACCCATTAATGTAACGAGCTACCTTCTCTTTGTTGGGCTCTGCGTGGCTTGTCCTGATAGTAATTTTATAAAACTCTTCTGTATACTCCTTAACAGACTTGTTACCTTGCTTTAGTCCTTGCAGCTTCTTCAGCAACTCCATCTCATAGTCCACAGGAATGAACTGCTTCTTCAGTTTCTCCACCATCCGATCCCATCTGGTAATCTTTGCTTTTCCTCTTCTGTTCATCTCTAATTGGACCTCCTTCCACCAAATATTGGTGTGGCCCTTCAACTTTGTTTTTGCAAACTTAACATGATTTGGGTCTAAAACTCTCTTCTATCAAAGCATTCCTCCCAACATGATTTCTTCATGGAGGCATCTTGGTCTCCGCAGCAAACCCACAACCTCAGGTCCTGGTGCAAACTGCCTCACGGTCAGTGATCTGTCTACACACTCAGGAACCCTCACTCTGATACCACTTGATGCACGCGCTAAATCACAAAACACACAATAACAGATATTGAACATAGCAAATAGAATTTTCTTTTATTGAACGGGGCAACTCATTACATCACAGAAGCTCAATTACAATCAGAGGATGAATCCTCTACTAGCTGCAACACATTACAGCTTTCCCAACCTCAAGACTCTAGAATCTTCAGCCTTCTGTAACCCTAAATCAGCTAGAGTTTCTATTTTCCCACCTATTCTTGACTCTACACTGGCCCCCTTAACTCTACTACTGCCCAGGGTTCCTAAAATAGTCATAAATAGCACTTTTTGGCGGCCTCCAGCCAAATTTCAAAATTTGCAACTCCCTCCAAAAGTAGGTCAACTTCCGGGAAGCATAACTTTTGATCCGGGTGTCTGATTGACGAACTGTTTTAAGTGCCAGAAAGCTCACGATGTGAACTATCACGCCAAAAATTTGTAAATGGATTTATGTCAACTTTTCAAGATGTTATGGGAAGTTTTAGCGCCTCATATCGCGTTCCAGAAATTTTCAGGGGCTTTTCAGAAAACAAAACCTTGAATATCTTTCAGCTCACAAATAATCTTTGCCTGATTCCTTTGCCAAAGGTCTTATATTTCTGTTATGTAACTTTCTAGAAGTTTTTGCTTCATTACGTGCTCAAATGGAAACTTTCTAGAAATAGCAAGTACACTTTCCTAAATAGGTAGGTCACTATTTTTAGCAGTTTTGGAAAAACTGAAAGTCCTACATTATTATTCTGGATATTATGGAACCAAAAACACTAATTATGGGAAGAAATGAGAACAACTACAATGGTTTTGAATTAACTTCTTTCCGGGTGATGCAAGATTGCCCTTACACCTCTAGATACTCCTACATCAATTTTTGAATGGTGAGTTGGAAGAGGAAGTTTACACTGAGCAACCAGAAGGATTTAAGTTATCAAATCAAGGTCATTTTGTGTGTAAGTTGAAGAAAGCTTTGTATGGACTCACGCAAACTCCTAGAGCCTGGTATGAAAGGTTGGAAAAGTACTTATTGTAGTTAGGGTTCAATAAAGGTACTGTTGACAATAATATTTATTTCAAGATTAATGGTGATCAAATTCTGATTGTTGAAGTCTTTGTAGATGATATCATATTTGGAGGCAATGAAAGTATGTATGAAATTTGCTGGTGAAATGCAAAAAATGTTTGAGATGTCCATGTTTGGTGAGATGAATTTCTTTCTTGGTCTGTAAATAAATCAATCAGATAAAGGAATCTTCATATCTCAGTCTAAGTATGTAAAAGAGTTGTTGAAGAAGTTTCGGATGGAAGACTCTAAAACATTATGTACTCCCATGGTGACTAGCTACAAGTTGAGAAAAACTGATGAATCACCCAAGGCTGATCAAAAAAAATATAGATCCATGATTGGAGGATTGCTTTATCTAACTCAAACCAGACCTGATATTATGCATGTAGTTTGTCTTGTTGTAAGGTTTCAAACTGATCCAAGAGAATCACACGTTGGTGCAGGAGCACCCGCACATGATCAGGATATAGGTCCGCATGATGACATACATGATCAGGATGTAGGATAGTTATCATCATGCTGACGGGATAATCTATTTTTAGTATGTTTGACTTATCATGTAATAAGGTCCACTGTGACCGATGCTATGTAATATTTCAACATAGGAGTATGTGTAGACAGTGAGAGGCAGTTAGAGATCGGGATAAGATTATCTGAGCTGTCCTCTCTCCCAGCCGCTTGGAAGCTCCCAGCCGCTGGGAAGTGATGTTAGTAGTACTCGAAGGATTTGTTATATATACCTTCGATCTGTAGGGTTTAGATAGATAGTTTTGATATAGTTTTTGATATTGATGTTGCTAGATGTACTGGTGTTGTGATATTCAGGAGAGCAGTTCAGACATTGTGAAGCTGTATTCAGGACATTGAATTTCAATTGAATAAGATCTCATCTTTTGCATTATCTGTCTGCATCTGTGTTGATTTCCTTTCCGTTTTGCAAGTTAATGGGCACTTTCAATCCTTCCACCGGTTGATCCTGCAAATCGGTGGAATGATCCTGTATCATAGCTTAGATTGCATTGTTCAGGAGGTCTGTTAGAAGCATGCTGTAAATCAGCCTAGCATCCTCATGTGCTAGGTCTAGAAGATAAGTTTGCTTAGATTTTGGTTTGAAGGTGATCCGGCCCGGTCGTCACATGATCTTTGTGAAATTATGCGGTTGTGAGTGTTTTCATGCAGTGGAAGGATACACAGGAGTCTGCATGTGCGTTTCCAGTCGGAACGAGCCGCATCATCATCTGCGAATCCGTCGCCATCAGGATCGGGTCATGAAGTCGTTGAAGTTTGCATGTTGCAGGTGCATCATGATGTTTTGAGTTGGATATATACTCAGTGTATATACATCGCAGTCAGGATCATCTCTCGGGGAAGGTCATCATCCGCATATCGCTAACGGATGCGGGCGTGAAAGTTGAGTTTTTTTGGCTAAGTGTTGAAGAGTTCATCAGGATGATGTGTGACGTCATCGTCATCAGGATATGACGTCATCGTCATCAGGATATTCAGAAATCCCTCTATGCGAGTTTATCCTGTTGTCGCTAAGGGTTTCGACATCAGCGTAGGCAGGAAGTTGTATTAGCATCATCAGGAGGTTTTGAAGAACCGGATGTTTAATATCATGATGCTGTTGCTTGTATCGTCGGGTAGTGGAGCATCGAAGGCAAGTTGTTGAAGTGCAACGTCATCAGGATATTTGGAGCAACCGGATATTAGGATATCCTGCTGACGAAGGTGATATTGAATATCATGATGATGCCGCTTGTGTTTGGCACCCGATGAACAGTGCAACCGGAGGAGGTTCGCGCCCGTTGTTTATCATGATGATGATAGGCGACAGTCGAAGGAGATGAATAGTAGTCGACAGGAGGATATTTGCGGTCATCAGAAATATGATGATGCTGTTGAAATATGATGATGCTGTGGGTGTCTTTAGGAAATATGATGATGATGTTCAGCCGATAGACATTTTTATCATGCTGTTTGTATTGTTGGCTCCTCCTTCCTGTTAGGTTGCCTCCGTTGCGTCCCACTCTGCATCATAGTGGTATCAGAGCAAAGGTTAGGATCTTTTGGAAAAGATAAGCAGGATGTCAGACGAAGAAGGAACATCTGAGTTTCCCACAAAGATGACCAACGCTGAGTTGGCAGTTCTGGTGAAGAAACAGATTGCAGAAAGCAAGGCCGTGAAGGCTCAGAATCAGGAGTTGAAAGATGAGTTAGCAAAGTTGAGGAGCAGAGTAGGTTCTGGTAGAGAAGATGATAGGGAAGAAGAAGATATCCCTAATTGGAGCGAGGAGGTCGTTCCTGCAGACCAGAGACCGCTGTTGAACGCCCTCAAGGCCATGGAGAGGAGAACCATGGATGTGAAGTTGGACTTGCCAGTGTTTACAGGTAAGATGGACCCTGATTCAGTAATGGAATGGATAGACTGTCTGAACAATTTCTTTGTGACAGAGGAGATACCAGAACAGCAGAGAGTGAAGATAGCACAGTCAAAGATGAAGGAAGCTGCCTTGACATGGTGGAACTTTGTTCAGGATGATAGAGTGCAGGAGGGAAAACGTAGAGTTGCCACATGGAAGAAGATGATGGAATTGGTAAAGGAGGCTTATATTCCTTTGGACTACAGTATCCAGCTACACAAGAGGAAGCAGAACCTGAAGCAGAAGGAGCTAGATGTCAGCTCATATACAGAAGAGTTCATGAAACTCTGTATGAAGACAAAGGTGAAAGAAAGTGAAGAAGAAAAGGTAGCCAGATACCTGAATGGACTGAGGTTTAATATTCAGGAAGATCTGAGTCTGCATAACCCAGATACAGTGCAGAAAAGTTTTCAGTTGGCACTGAAGGTGGAAGAAAAGCTGAAGAGAAAACAAGATCAGAACAACAGAGGAAGAGGAAGACAACAAAGAGGTGGAAGAAGCCCTTTCAGAGGCAGAGGACAAGGACAGGGATATCAAGGAGAGTCTAGTCAAGACAATAGCAAGGGCAACAATAGCCAGAGTCAGAGAGAGAATTTCAGTCAGCAAGGAAACTTCAGAGGTAGAAGACCTTACAGAGGAAGATCCCAGGGCAGAGGATCCATCAGATGCTACAACTGTAACAAAGAAGGCCATATAGCCAGCAGATGTCCAGACAAGGCCACTAGCTCAGCAGGAGAAAGAAGGACAAATCTGGTCAATGAACCTGATAATCAAAGCAGGACAAGCTCTAATGATTTTCAGAGTGTGAATGGTCCTGAGAATTATGGATATCTAGAAAGTGGAGAGTCCCTGATGATGAGAAGAACAGTAACTACCATGAAGGTACCTGATAAAGAAGCCCCTCAGAGGAAGTCCCTTTTCAGAACCACTTGCAAAGCAGGAGGTAAGGCTTGTAAAGTTTTGATTGATTCTGGTTCTACTGAGAACTTTGTGTCTGAAGAAATGGTGGTGAAGCTGAAGCTTAGGAGATTGCCTCACCCATCTCCATATAAAGTCTCATGGCTTACTCAAGGTCAGCAGACAACTGTAGAAGAGCAGGCTTGGGTAGAATTCCAGATTGGTGGATATAAAGATAAGTTGTTGTTTGATATCACCAAGATGGATGCTTGCAACCTTTTGTTTGGTAGACCATGGCAATATGATCTGAAGGCACAGCATGATGGTGTCAAAAACACCTATAAGATCACTAAAGATGGTAAAGATGTAACCCTACTCCCATTGAAGGAGAAAGAGGAGAAGTCTAAAGGCAAAGAAGTGAAGGTCATGCTGATGGAAGGCAAACAGTTTATGGAAGAAGTAGCAGCAGAAGGTGCAGTTGCATATGCCCTAATCCCCTGTATGAGTGTGAATAAGAAACAACAGCAAGAAGCCAAGAAGGAGAAGAAGCCAAGGTTGATAGACCCAGCTGTCCAAGAGTTATTGGATAAGTACAAAGGTGTTATCTCAGAGGGAATGCTGAGATCCCTACCACCTGTCCGAGATATCAGTCATTGCATAGACTTGATTCCAGGGTCTACACTCCCAAATAAAGCAGCTTATAAGCTTACCCCAGAGCAGAATGCAGAAGTAGCCAGGCAGATTGAAGAATTGATGAATTCAGGTCTGATTGGGAAGAGTCTGAGCCCATGTGCAGTACTAGCTGTACTAGCACCTAAGAAGGAAGGCACTTGGAGACTTTGCACCGATTCCAGAGCCATCAACAAGATCACAATCAGGTATAGGTTTCCAATCCCCAGAATTGAGGATTTACTTGATTGTTTGGGAAATGCCAAGTACTTTACTAAAATAGACTTGAAGAGTGGATACCATCAGATAAGGATTAGACCAGGTGATGAGTGGAAGACAGCATTCAAAACAAATGAAGGATTGTATGAATGGAAGGTTATTCCTTTTGGTTTGTCTAATGCCCCTAGTACTTTCATGAGGCTGATGAATGAGGTTCTGAAGGAATTTATTGGTAAGTTTGTCATAGTCTATTTAGATGACATTCTGATTTTCAGTAACACCAGAGAAGAACATCTCAGGCATATAGAGCTGGTTCTCAAGAGGTTACATGAAGAGAAGCTGATGATAAACTTGGACAAGTGTTTGTTCATGAAACAGGAGATCACCTATTTAGGTTTTGTCATCTCACAAGGCAAGCTGCAGATGGATAAGGAGAAGGTGAGTGCCATTTTGAATTGGCCAACTCCACAGACCATGAATGAAGTCAGAAGTTTCCATGGGTTAGCAACCTTCTACAGAAAGTTCATCAGAGGGTTCAGTCATATTTGTGCACCCATGTTGGATACCATCAAAGGAGGACAAAAGTGCAGGTTTGTTTGGACTCAAGGAGCAGATGATTCCTTTGAGGCATTGAAGAGGAAGGTGGCACAGCAGCCAGTCCTTGCACTTCCAGATTTCAACAAGATCTTTCAGGTAGAGTGTGATGCCAGTCACATGGCCATTGGAGCAGTACTCAGTCAAGAGGGTAGACCAATTGCATTTTTCAGTGAAAAGCTCAATGATGCTAAGAAAAGGTATTCATCATATGATCTGGAAATGTATGCTTTAGTTCAGTCCCTAAAGAAATGGAGGCATTACCTGATGCCAAAGGAGTTCATAGTCTTCACAGATAATCAAGCTTTGAGTTTCATCAACAGTCAGGAGAAGCTGAACCACAGACATATGAAGTGGGTAGAAACACTGCAGGCTTTCACTTTTACCTTGAAGCATAAGAAAGGGGTTAAGAACAAAGTCACAGATGCTTTGAGCAGAAGAGTTCTCATAGTCAATCAGATTCAGCTAGAGAGTGTTGGTATTGATTCACTCAAGACCATGTATGAGTCTGATGCTGATTTTGGAGAAATATATCAGGTCTGTACTTCTTTTGGGGAGAAATACCATGCTGAGTTCTCTGAATACCTGATCCAAGATGGATTGCTGTTCAAGGGTGGACAGTTGTGTATTCCCAGATGTTCTATGAGGTTGAATATAGTCAAGGAGAAACATTGTGGAGCAATGGCAGGTCATTTTGGTCTAGACAAGACTCTTGATCTGGTCAGGAGGCATTATTTTCTGGCCTAAGTTGCAGTCAGATGTCCGGAAATTTGTAGAAACCTGTGTAATTTGTCAGAAGGCTAAAGGCAGGTCAACTAATGCAGGGTTATATCAGCCCTTACCCATTCCTTCCAGACCATGGGAAAGTATCAGTATGGATTTTGTTTTAGGTTTACCAAGGACCAGGAGAGGATTTGACAGTGTCTTTGTTGTAGTGGACAGGTTCAATAAAATGGCACATTTCTTGCCATGCAAAACCACTGCAGATGCCTCATATATTGCAGATTTATTCTTCAGGGAAATTGTCAGAATTCATGGGTTGCCTTTGAGCATAGTTTCAGACAGAGATGTGAAGTTTGTGGGTCACTTCTGGAGAACCCTATGGAGGAAGTTGGGAACCAATTTATCTTTTTCCTCTGCATATCATCCTCAAACGGATGGACAAACTGAGGTTGTGAACCGTTCCTTGGGGAATCTACTTAGATGCTTGACAAAACAGCATGGAGAGAAGTGGGACAATATTCTGTCTCAAGCGGAGTTTTCATATAATGATACTGTCAACAGGAGCACAGGAAAATCGTCTTTTCAGGTAGTGTATGGAATGCATCCCAGAGGTATTTTAGAGTTGCGAGAACTACCTACAGCAGATCCTGTTAGTGCAGATGGAGAAGCTTTTGCTGAAGCAATCAAAGAAGTTCATGATCAGGTTAAGACCCAACTCCAGCAAACCACCTTAAAGTATAAGGAGTATGCTGACAAGAAGAAGAAGGATGTTCAATTTGCTGTTGGAGATTTGGTTTGGGTTCACTTGAAGAAAGACAGGCTCCCTAAGGGGAAGTATACTAAGCTCATGCAAAAGAAAGTTGGACCATGTCAGATTTTGCAAAAGCATGGACAGAATGCTTATAAGATCCAACTACCACCTGATCTTGGTTTATCTCCTATCTTCAATGTATGTGACTTAACTCCATACAAGGCTAATCCAGATGCAGATCAGGATATCCTACAGGATACAGTTGCTGAAGACATTCCTCCACATGATCCTCCACAGATACAGCAGATTTTGGACACTAGAGTGGTCAAACAGACCAGGAACAGGAAGTACTTGGAGTACCTCGTCTCTTGGAAGGGACAGCCGACTTCTGAAGCAGTATGGATGACTGCAGAACAGATACAGAAACATGGTGCCGACCTGGATACTCTCATCTCAAGTGGACTTGAGATTTCTTCTTTTGGGGAGTATGGTGCAGGAGCACCCGCACATGATCAGGATATAGGTCCGCATGATGACATACATGATCAGGATGTAGGATAGTTATCATCATGCTGACGGGATAATCTATTTTTAGTATGTTTGACTTATCATGTAATAAGGTCCACTGTGACCGATGCTATGTAATATTTCAACATAGGAGTATGTGTAGACAGTGAGAGGCAGTTAGAGATCGGGATAAGATTATCTGAGCTGTCCTCTCTCCCAGCCGCTTGGAAGCTCCCAGCCGCTGGGAAGTGATGTTAGTAGTACTCGAAGGATTTGTTATATATACCTTCGATCTGTAGGGTTTAGATAGATAGTTTTGATATAGTTTTTGATATTGATGTTGCTAGATGTACTGGTGTTGTGATATTCAGGAGAGCAGTTCAGACATTGTGAAGCTGTATTCAGGACATTGAATTTCAATTGAATAAGATCTCATCTTTTGCATTATCTGTCTGCATCTGTGTTGATTTCCTTTCCGTTTTGCAAGTTAATGGGCACTTTCAATCCTTCCACCGGTTGATCCTGCAAATCGGTGGAATGATCCTGTATCATAGCTTAGATTGCATTGTTCAGGAGGTCTGTTAGAAGCATGCTGTAAATCAGCCTAGCATCCTCATGTGCTAGGTCTAGAAGATAAGTTTGCTTAGATTTTGGTTTGAAGGTGATCCGGCCCGGTCGTCACATGATCTTTGTGAAATTATGCGGTTGTGAGTGTTTTCATGCAGTGGAAGGATACACAGGAGTCTGCATGTGCGTTTCCAGTCGGAACGAGCCGCATCATCATCTGCGAATCCGTCGCCATCAGGATCAGGTCATGAAGTCGTTGAAGTTTGCATGTTGCAGGTGCATCATGATGTTTTGAGTTGGATATATACTCAGTGTATATACATCGCAGTCAGGATCATCTCTCGGGGAAGGTCATCATCCGCATATCGCTAACGGATGTGGGCATGAAAGTTGAGTTTTTTTGGCTAAGTGTTGAAGAGTTCATCAGGATGATGTGTGACGTCATCGTCATCAGGATATGACGTCATCGTCATCAGGATATTCAGAAATCCCTCTATGCGAGTTTATCCTGTTGTCGCTAAGGGTTTCGACATCGGCGTAGGCAGGAAGTTGTATTAGCATCATCAGGAGGTTTCGAAGAACCGGATGTTTAATATCATGATGCTGTTGCTTGTATCGTCGGGTAGTGGAGCATCGAAGGCAAGTTGTTGAAGTGCAACGTCATCAGGATATTTGGAGCAACCGGATATTAGGATATCCTGCTGACGAAGGTGATATTGAATATCATGATGATGCCACTTGTGTTTGGCACCCGATGAACAGTGCAACCGGAGGAGGTTCGCGCCCGTTGTTTATCATGATGATGATAGGCGACAGTCGAAGGAGATGAATAGTAGTCGACAGGAGGATATTTGCGGTCATCAGAAATATGATGATGCTGTTGAAATATGATGATGCTGTGGGTGTCTTTAGGAAATATGATGATGATGTTCAGCTGATAGACATTTTTATCATGCTGTTTGTATTGTTGGCTCCTCCTTCCTGTTAGGTTGCCTCCGTTGCGTCCCACTCTGCATCACACGTGATGGCAATTAAGAGAATCTTGAGGTATTTAAAAGGTATTCTAGATCATGGATTATGGTATTCAAAGGACAATGATTTCACTCTCAATGCTTATATAGATGCAGATTGGTCTAGAGATGTTGATGAAAGAAAGAGTACAATTTGAGGTGCTTTCTTCTTGGGTAATAGATTGGTCTCATGGATGAGCAATAAACAAGATTCAATCTCTTTGTCTATTGTAGAAGCAGAGTATTTTGCATCAACATGTTGTTGCACTCAAGTATTATGGATGAAGTAGACTTTGAAAGATATAAGAGTTGTGTATGAAGATCCAATGCAATCTTTTGTGATAATACAAGTGCCATAAAAATTTCAAAGAATCCAGTGATGCACTCAAGAACAAAGCACATATCAATAAGGTATCATTTTTTGAGAGAGAAGGTGACAGAGAATGAAGTGAAGTTGGAATATGTGTGCACAAAGGATCAGATTGCAAACATTTCACTAAGTCTTTGCCTAAAGATACCTTTGAGTATCTCAAAGAAAAGTTAGGGGTCATTACCCCTCTTGCCCTAACCTAAGATGCATAAGAATGCATCAATCCAGTGGAGCTCAAAGTGTCATTCTTTGATCTAGATTAATGTTTTAAGGGCTATCTCTTAGGGGGAGTAGCTAGTGTTGGGAATTAAGGTGTCTCAACCTTGGTAATTTCTTGTATTATTACATTTTATTTATTTATTTATTGTCTATTGTATAAATTGGATGTAAATCCTATGTTGTCATATTGTGGGAGTTGGCACGGTGGTGTGTCATCCTACATGGCATATGACCACATGTATTTTTGTCCTCACATGAGGAGATAGGTGTCCCACTTAGTGGTAGGAATATTTTTCCATGTGTCAGCATCTTGGATGTTGTGTAAGGGAATATTAACTGAAATGGTCATGACAGATTCTTATGACAAAGTTATGACATGTAAGAGTCAGAAATAGAAGATTCTATGACACGTAAGGACAAGTGTCGAGAAGCATCTTTAAAGAAGGCATCTTTAGGCACCCCAAGGTGGGTTATGACATGTTGTAAGAGAATATGCTACTTATAGCATGTGTATGACAAATTCTCTTACATCTGTAAGTTATGACAACTATGATAGATTCTATGATGGTTGTAAGAGTCGTAGAAGCAACTATCATTACCCATTTTGGGAATAGGCAACCTCTTTGGGATGGGTTTACTTAACAAGTGTCAGGAGCATCCTATAGTGTTGGACAAGTGTCCATAGGTGTGGGTTTTGGGCCATGAGGCCATGTTGGATGCCCATCGCAAGATAGAGCTATTTTTGCCTTGTATATTCTATATAAATAGGTGCTTTGGAGAGGAGAAGTATTATAGGTTTGACAGGTACTGTTATGTTGTCAGATCATCTCTAGATATGAGTGTCAAAGACTCTTGCAAGAGCATTAGCTCTATGTTGTATTGTAATCTTCATTGTTTAAGGAATACATTTGAGCTATGTTTTGGAGTATGGGGGTTTTCACCCATAAGGGTTTCCCCACGTATATCATGTGTCTCTCTTCTTCTGTCTTACATTCTTGTGTATGTGTTTGCTACAATATCTCTGTTAGTGGGTTAACATAGCTATAATTGTAAAGATAAAATTGAATTTGCACTCACCTCTCCTCAATAGATTAGTGTAGGAATCAATTTCCACACACCTAGCTTCCTTTCAGTTGGTTTCAGAGCCTAGCCAATTTTTGGTTCTAGCTACTGGGTAGGGGTTTTTTGAGCTAATCTTAGGTTGAGTGGGAGTTTTGTGTAGAGAATTCTATATCTTGTTGCAACAAGGAGATGGCAACCACATCTAGAAGGTTAGAGGTGGAGAAATTTAATGGCACTAATTTTGAGTTGTGGAAACTCAAGATGGAGGACCTACTTGTTGATCGTGACCTATGGGAAACTGTATCTAGTGTAGAACCTACAGAAATGTCACAAGCTAATTAGGACCTCAAAGATCAGAAGACTAAGGGTCTCATTAGACTTTGTCTAGCTGACTCTGTCCTATTGAATGTCCATGAGGAGAAGAGCACAAAAGACCTTTGGAAAGTTGGGTGATGTTTATCAGGCCAAGTCCTTGGTAAACAAGCTTTTCTTGAAAAAGAAGTTGTTCTCTCTGAAGATGGAAGATGAAGGATCTGTTGC
This sequence comes from Cunninghamia lanceolata, assembly GCA_027924645.1. Classification (NCBI taxonomy): domain Eukaryota; kingdom Viridiplantae; phylum Streptophyta; class Pinopsida; order Cupressales; family Cupressaceae; genus Cunninghamia; species Cunninghamia lanceolata. The sequence continues at coordinate 10,357,681 of BSBN01000421.1, read as the reverse complement.
AGACCACATGAATGCTTTTAACATGATTGTTGTATAGTTGACATTTGTGGGTGTGAAAATGGAGGATCGATGTATGACCCTACTTTGTTCTTTGCCAGATTTGTGGGATCATTTTGTCATGGCTATCAGAAGAACCACTACCATAGGTTCAAGATGGAAGATGTGGTGTCCTTGCTGTTATCTAAAGAAATGTGGAGGAAGACATCTGAGTTGGCCAAAGAATCTCTTGTGGTTCGTGGAAGAGCCAAAGAGAAAGGGAAGAAGAAGGACAAGAAAGGTGAAAAGGGTAGATCCAAATCCCGTGGGAGATCTAAATCTCCTGTAAAGTCCAAAGCTCTCTGTTGGAACTATGGTAAATCTAGGGATTTCTAAAAGGAATGCAAAGAAGAGAAGAAAAAGAAAAAGAAGACTACCCTAGATTCAGATTTTGACTAGTCACAAGATGATGGTGATGCCTTCATCGCAACCTTAGCCACCCATGCATCTGATGATGTGTGGTTGATAGATTCTGGTGCATCATTCCACATGACCTTGTATCAAATCTGGTTCATGAAGTATGAAGAGTTCAATGGTGGAAGAGTGTACATGGGTGACGACTCTCATCTAAAGATTGTTGGTCATGGAAGAGTCTCAATCCAATTCCCTGATGGATGAGTGAAGGGGATCACTAGGGTTATGCACATCCAAGGCCTAGCATGGAACATGTTTTTTGTAAGTATGTTGAATGATGCAGGTGTGTAGGTTGTCTTTCCAAAGGATGGATGCAAGATGACTAGAGGATCTATGGTGCTTGCGAAGGGTACTCAAAGGGGTACTTTATTTTAGCTAGAGGCATGCACTTCATGGTGCAATAGTTCTTCTGACTCAGAGAAAAGAGTTGTAGTCACTTCATCCCCACCATCTAAATGAACAGTGAAGATATCTATTCTAACTAGTTCTAATGGTAGTGCACATGCTATGGAAGCTAAGCTTCCTACTGAAAAGACTATGTTATGGCTTTTGAGATATGGCCACATTAGTGAGAAGGGTCTTAGAACCCTAAAAAATAAAAACCCTGTTGAGGGATTAAATGATTGTAATCTTGAGTTTGACTTATGCAAACATTGTGTATATGGAAAGTAAAACAGTGTTTAGTTTTACTCTAGTTCTCACGAGTCTTCTTGTGTATTGGATCTTATTCATTCTGATGTGTTTGGTCCTGTTAATGTTTCTTCGATTTCAAAATCTATATATTTTCTATCTTTCATAGATGATTATAGTAGAAGGACATGGGTTTATTTTATCAGAAGAAAGACTGAAGTCTTTAGTCAGTATAAGGAATTTAAAGCCTTTGCTAAAAATCAAACTAGTAAAAAGATTAAGTGTTTGAGAACTGACAATGGTGGTGAGTTTTGTTCGGCAGAGTTTGATAAGTTCTGTAAAGAGCAAGGGATTGAAAGGCATTAGACAACTCCATACACCCCATAGCAAAATGGAGTTGCAGAGAGGATGAACAGGACACTAATGGAGAAGGCTAGGGGTATGCTTAGTGGAGCAAGCCTCGAACAAAAGTTTTGGGCTAAAGCTATTGCCACTACTTGCTACCTGGTAAACAGGTCTCCTACATTAGCTCTTATTGGTAAGACACCTATGGAGGTGTGGTCTCGTAAGAAGCCTTCAGTTAGGTATCTTTATGATTTTGGTTGAGGCATATGCACATGTGCCTAGGGAGAAATGGTCTAAATTGGAGAACAAGGCTATTAAATTTATTTTCATTGGCTATGGTGTCAGTGTGAAAGGATACAAGCTTTGGGATCCTGTGGCTGAAAAAGTGTTGTATAGAAAAAGTGTTATCTTTAGAGAGCTAACACCTTCTTCCATTGTTTTAAAACTAGAATAGACAAAAAAGAAAGAAGATGTGGTTCAGTTTCCTTCTACCCATGAGAAGACTGAACCGATAGACCCTATGAGACCTGATGATGAGGAGAGCTCTAGCAGCTCTGAAAGCGTAGAAGAAGAAGCGGAACCTCAACCTCAACCATTAAGGAGGTCTACATGAACAAGAAAGCAACCTAATAGGTTTGGTTATACATTACTTGATTCTAGTTGTGCTTTTTCTTTACTTACTAACACTGATGAGCCTAGAACTGTGAAAGAGGCTATGGGCATGAAAGATGCAAGTTCCTAGAAGGAGGCCATGGATGATGAGATGGCTTCTTTGGAAAAGAATAAAACATGGGACTTGGTGCCTTTTCTTGATGCATGAAAACTCGTTGGATGCAAATGGGTGTTCAGGAAGAAATTCGGTGCAGATGGTAGTGTTGAAAAGTACAAGGCTAGATTGGTTGCGAAGGGGTACTCGCAAGTGGAGGGAATTGATTATGGTGAAATTTTCTCTCATTGCAAAGCTGACATCCATTCGATTCCTATTATCTCTTGCGGTTGCTTATGACTTAGAGATAGAATAGATGGATGTGAAGACATCTTTCCTTCATGGTGATTTGGAGGAAGAGATTTACATGTCACAGCCAGAGCATTACATAGAGAAAGGTAAAGAAAATTTGGTTTGCAAGTTAAAGAAGTCTTTGTATGGTTTCAAGCAGTCTCCTAGGATGTGGTATATGAAATTTGATGCCTTTGTGTTGTCTGTTGGATTTCTGAGATCAAAATCTGATCATTGTGTGTATTACAAGTTTGACAATGGTCGCATTCTCAATATTGCACTATATGTTGATGATATGTTGTTGATTGGGAATGGTAAGAATATGATTTCTGATTTGAAGTCTTAGTTGTCAGCATAGTTTGAGATGAAAAATATTAGGGTAGCTAGGTACAATCTAGGACTAGAAATCAGAAGAGACAAAGCTAACAAAAAACTTTGGTTAAGCCAGAGTATGTGAAGATTGTGTTGGATAGGTTCAGCATGGAAGATTGTAGACCATTGTGTGTTCCTATTTCAATGGGGAAAAAGTTGTCTATTAGTGATTTTCCAAAATCTCCTTTTGAGGTGGAGAACATGAGCAGAGTACCTTATGCTAGTGTTGTTGATAGTTTAATGTATGCTATGGTCTGTACAAGACCAGACATTGCCCAAGCAGTGGGAGTCCTTAGTCAATTTATGGCTAATCCTAGATGGGTACATTGGAATGTAGTTAAGCAAGTGTTCTGATATTTGAGGGGTACTTCTGAGTATTCCATATGCTATCATAGTAATGCTACAGGACCTCCACATTCAATTTGTATTCATGGATTTGTGGATTCTGATTGGGCAGGTGACATTGATAGCAGGAGATCCACTAGCGCCTATGTGTTCACTATGTTTGGTGGTGCAATTAGTTGGATGAGTAAGAGACAACCTATGGTTACTTTGTCAACTACAAAAGCTAAGTACATGGCAAAAACTCATGCTTGCAAGGAAGCCATTTAGCTTAAGAGATTGTGTTCATATATTGGTGTTGATGCAGGACAGATTACAATTTGTTGTGACAGTTAGAGTGCGATTTGCCTTGCGAAGAATCTAACTTTCCATGCTAGAACAAAGCATATTGATGTACAGTTTCACTTCATACGAGACATGGTAGAGGATGGGAAGGTAAATTTGGAGAAGGTAGATACTTTGAAGAATGTTGTAGATGCATTGACAAAACTAATGGGCATAGAGAAGTTCAGATGGTGTTCAGAGTCTATGGTCCTCTTGGCCTATAACAGTTAAATCCTGTTAATTCTATTGGCTCTTACAAGGTGTCTGACAAGTGGGAGAATGTTGTGAATTAAGGTGTCTCAACCTTGGTAATTTCTTGTATTATTACATTGTATTTATTTATTTATTACCTATTGTATAAATTGGATGTAAATCCTACGTTGTCATATTTTGGGAGTTGGCAAGATGATGTGTCATCCTACATGACATATGACCACATGTATTTTTGTCCTCACATGAGGAGATAGGTGTCCCACTTAGTGGTAGGAATATTTTGCCATGTGTCAGCATCTTGGATGTTGTGTAAGGGAATATTGATTGAAATGGTCATGAGAGATTCTTATGACAAAGTTATGACATGTAAGAGTCATAAATAAAAGATTCTATGATAGGTAAGGACAAGTGTCGAGAAGCATCTTTAAGGAAGGCATATTTAGGTTCTACAAGGTGGGTTATGACATGTAAGAGAATATGTTATTTATATCATGTGTATAACAGATTCTCTTACAACTGTAAGTTATGACAGCTATGACAGATTTTATGATGGTTGTAAGAGTCATAGAAGCATCTGTCATTACCCATTTCGGGAATAGGCAACCTCTTTGGGATGGGGTGAATTGACAAGTGTCAAGAGCATCCTACAGTGTTGAACAAGTGTCCATAGGCATGGTTTTTGGGCCATGAGGCCATGTTGGACGCCCATCCCAAGATAGAGCCATTTTTGCCTTGTATATTCTATATAAACTGGTCCTTTGGAGAGGAGAAGTATTATAGGTTTGACATGAACTGTTATGCTACTGGATCATCTCCAGATACGAGTGTCGAAGACTCCTACAAGAGCATTGGCTCTGTATTGTATTGTAACCTTCATTGTTTGTGGAATACATTTGAGTTGTGTTTTAGAGTGTGGGGTTTTTCACTTGTAAGGGTTTTCCCCACATATATCTTGTGTCTCTCTTCTTCTGTCTTACATTCTTGTGTATGTGTTTGCTACAATATCTCTATTAGTGGGTTAACATAGCTATAATTGTAAATATAAAATTGAATTTGTACTCACCTCTCCTCAATAGATTAGTGTAAGAAGTGATTTCCGCACACCTAGCTTCCTTTCAGCTAAAGGTTTTTGACAAAGTAGGTGTTGATGAACAAAGAAAGTTTAGCGGATCAGAGTTGCAACATACAAGTATGCGCCCTTTGCCATTGATGTCAAAGGGGGAGAGAAATCATGTAAAAAACTTAGAGGAAGAGATAATGCATATGTGTAAAGAGAAAGGGGGAGAATCTTGTAATGATGGTCTTTTCAAATTTTCACATCATATGTTGACATCAATGACAAAGGGGGAGATTGTTGCAAGTGTAGACACTTAAAAATGTCTTGGGCCTGCGAATGACATTTTCACACACATTCCATCTTAATTCCACATTCTACTATTAATTAAATAATTTCTAAAATTATTTAATTAATTCACTCTCCCTTACATTTTCTTTATTAAATAAATTTCATTTATTTAATTATTTAAGCCCCCCTCTTCCAAATTCCTCTATAATTAAATAATGTAATTATTATTTAATTATTCACTCATCAAATGTCAATATCCCCTTTAATTTAAATAAATATCTATTTATTTAAATTATTAGCCTAGCCCTAGGTTAAATAAGTCCCCACTTATTTAATCTAATACTAACACATCCCCCCTTTCCTCACCAAAAAAAAAATCAATCCCCACAATTTATTTAATTTTAAACATTGACCTCCTCACCAATTTCCTCCAATTTAAAAATCAAATTTATCCTCTTGTGAGAGGAAACCCTAAATCATTGTGAGCCGTTGATCTTTGCCCTAAGTCAACTATCAATCACAACCCTCCATTCATTTCTCACTTTCTATAAAACCCCTTTTACCTCTCCATTTTCAACCACCACTTGAGCATTTGAATTGTGCCATTGTCAACATTTGAGCTTCCATCTAATTTGCAAACCTGTAAGACTAAGTACACTATCATAGCTAGGTTAGATTTTAGCAATGGAGGAAATGCATTAGATATCCTAGGGTTTTTGTGCTTCCATGTTTGCATTCTAGGTTGTTTAAGGGCTCTATTGCTTAGGTAGGGTGTCTATCTGTTGTTTTAGGACTGTAACAGAGTTTTTTACCTAGCCACATTGATGAACCCGACATGAAATGACCATACAAATCACAAATTTAGGTTTTTTTAAAAAAATTTGTAGGTTTGTACGACGCATCTTCTGATTAGTGCTATGCATAAGCTCCTTTGTGCGACGCTTCGGCCATACGGCGTGACATCTACACCAATTTTGCACCACCTAAGAAGAGTTTTGCAACACATATGCCTCTATTTAGGGTTTAAATCTTTTGTTTTATTTTTAAACAACCCTAACCCAGTCTATTTTACAGGGTTTTAACTTGTCTTGCAGACTCTATTTGCTTAGATTACTCTCTAGTTTTATCAGTCACTAGGGTTTTAAAAGAATTAGGGGTTTGAATCTTACTAAGCTTTTTTAACTAAGGTTTATACTTGGTTGTTTTACAATTTGGGTAAATCTTGTTAATGCTTGAGAGTTCTCCATCTTTCTGGAATTCAGGAACTAAACTTACAACCCTAAGGTTAGATATTAGTTTGTGTAAAAGTATTTTTGACTTGCTGGTTAGACTTTTCCTATTAAAATTTGGTTACAGGTATTGTGTGATGCCTATGCAGGTTTCTGCTATGCATAAGTTGCTCAGTGCACTGCCTGCGCTTGACTGCACCGCATACGCATAGCAGTGCATTGCTTGCACTAGTTTAGGAAATGCATACACCTGGCAGTGCACCACCTGCACTATCTATGTGACGCATACGACTGGTATAAAAATAGAAAGTTTTCAAAAATTCTTGCATTCAGGTTTCTCTGTTTCAAAGAGTAGGGTTAGGGTTTTCTATTACTAATTCTTGGGTTTGCAGCCTATGAAATGGGAGAAACATTTTGACTTGCATAATTTATACTTAGAGTTTTATTTTTCCATGAATGTGTATATGGTTTAACTTAAGAACACTTCTCAATTTGGGTTTAAAAGAATACAATTTTCTATTTGCAAACCTACACTCATTTTGGGATTAAAATGAACCTCATTCATATTGGTTAAGAAGAACCACAACCCTTACATTATTCACATTCATGAGTTAAAAAGAACACAACTTTGCATTATCACGCATTGGGTTAAAAATGAACCACAAATCTTGCATTCTCTCACTCATTGGGGCTTAAAATCAACTTGCATACTCACTCATTTAACAAGATAAAAAGAATAATATCTTTGTTTGCCATGTTTGGTGGTTTGTGTTAGAGTCGTGGAAAGGTATATGCTCTTCCCTCACACCAATTGGTGATCTTGGGAATAAAAAACCCTCCACTTCACTTACATAAAACTGTTGGCAAGAGACACTATGTGGCTTCATTGGTGTTGTCATTGATGGTAACAAAGACCATTCCACACATCCGCAGGACATGGTGTATCATTACCAGAAGTCAGATTAAAGAATACTTTGGTCCGGTAAGCAAGAACAGAGCATGCAACAAGGTCTGACAGTCAGGTCCGGATCTCTTAGAGGAAATATCTTTGTAAAGTGTGGACTTGGGGAAGTCAAGAGGAATACCTTGACTAATTGATTCTAGGGATTGAGCCTCCGGTGATGAAAGACTAAAGAGATATGAGCATCTAAGTATTGAGGTCCTGTTTGGTAGAGTAGACAGAGGAAGAACTGACCGACAGAGCTTTAGAATTATTACAAATGAGATATTGATGGTGATCAAGGTTCTTAAGGTATCATTCATGATTGGCCAACATGTTAGATGACTTGTATAAGAATCTCCTTGATTCGCATCCATTGGTAAGCAAGGATTCAGCTGACAGACTAGAGTTTGGGAAAATATTGACTATTCTGGATGCTGACTAGAAAGAGGATGAAATCCTTTGTGCGGATATATATACCAGATAGATTTGGATGTGAAGGTGTGTGTCGTGAATTGTGTTGTGTGAATAAAAGCAGAAGAGCAGTGCAAAGACAATAAGAAAAGTCTGGAATGTAACAAGACAACAGCACCTAAGAGAGTAAGAATGAAGTGCAGTAGATCAGTCTATTGAGCTTAACCGGAACTAAACCTTAGCATATGCGGATGCTTCTCATCAGTTCAAGTAACTAGTTTTCTTGTATAAACTATTGTAGGTAGTGAGCCTCTTGTGAGCAATGTGCTCGGGTAGTGAACCCTAATTGACAAGTGCCATTTTGTACTATCTTATTCTTCTAACAGAGAATACATTCTTGGGTTAATCACCCTGTGGTTTTTTCCCCTAATAGGGTTTTCCATGTCAAAATCATTGTGTCATGTGTATTGATGTTATTTCCTTTTTAAGGTTATGTTTGCTTATTTGATTTGATACTGCACTAATTAATAAAGAATTTCAGAAAGCTGAAATAATTAAGATAACTGATTCACCCCCCTCTCAGTTATCAACAATTGGTATTAGAGCTAAGTTCCTCCAAACAAAGCCTAATAGCTTGAGGAAGATCTGGGAACTCAAATAGATGTGTATGGTATGAGGCAACAACTTCAGTCTGCCCTAGATGATCTTGAGCAATCAAACTCTGAAGTCAATGAATTGAAGGAAAGACTCAAATAGGCTAATGATTTCATAAATGAACTAAAAGGGAAACTGAGTATCACTATGAAAAAGAGAAAAGATCTACTTCAGCAATTGGCAAGTCAAAGTGAAGACAATGGTACAAATGAAGATCTGAAGGAGAAAACCAAGTTATGTGAAAAGTTATCAAAAGAGGTCATTATGGTAAGACATGAAATTGAATCAAGAGTTATGAAATTCACCCAAGAAATTGAAGAGAAAAGAAAAACTGAAGATGATCTAAGACAATCTCTCAAGGAAAAGTCAGAAGACTGCCACAAAATGGATAGAATAATCAGACATCTAGAATCTGATCTTGAAGATGTTAGAGATAATAAAAAAAACTTGAGGATCAAATTAACACTCTTGAAAAGGATCTTCAAACAACAAATGAATACAAAGAGAAATTCAAGATAAGTTATGCTCAACTTGAAGTTCTTCTTGAAAGCCAAAAGAGGGTAGATGACAAGAGTGGCTTGGGATATGAGAAAGGTGAAAGCTCCAAATCCAGTTAGAAGAATTTTGGATCAGGAAATCCAAGGAATGGGCCTAGAAGACCTCCAGTAAGGCAGCCTAATGCTCAAAGATATCCATCCTTTAATGGATACTGCCACAACTGCAATAACTTTGGTCATAAAGCTGATTGGTGTAGAAAGAGAATGAACTAGACAAATACATCCTTCTTCAAATAGTGTTTCAACTGCAAAAGGTATGGTCACAAATCTCATGAATGCAGAAATATGCAGATGAACAATTCATTCAATGGTAGATGCTTTGCATGCAATAGAATGGGACATATGGCTAATCAATGCAGATCAAGAGGATATCATTCAAATATGCAAAGAAATGTTGCTTTCCACAATTGCAATAGATCCAGTCATATTGCTAAATTCTATAGAAGCAAGAATTAGGACAAAAGGGGTCCAGTGCATTATAATTAGAATCAAGACAAAGGAAAAGGAATAGTGAATGTGGATGAAGTTAAAAGTGAGATGAACAAGATTTGGGTGAAGAGAAGTATAGAGAACGTAGGGGATGGATCCACACTAGAATCTGGTGCTGATATTCCTTCTAAAAATTAAAAAGTGAGCTCTAGCTCAGGGGGAGACACAAGGAAAAACATTTTCCCCCAGCTAGTTAATTGGTGCCTGAAATTGGCACATAGGAAGTTGCAGAATAAAAGGTTTCTTAGAGAAACATCTAAAGAAAGCTTGGTAAAGATATGGGAGATCCGTAGACAGATTTGAAGATTCTAATCTTCCAGGCTGGATCCAATTTAATAGTCATCCGGTAAAATAGGATTATCACAGTTAAATCTGGTAATCTCAAATCTCTAGTAAATAGTGTTAGCACTCATTTTGAGTCTTTAGAGAAAGCAGCTGAGGAGAAGGTCCGAAAAGAGTTTTTAGGTAAGAGATTCTTTGAAGTACAAGGTCTAATTTCAATTGATAGGAGAGTTATGGACATTGGGATAAAGAGCTTAGACAATGCTCTTAAAGATGGTGGAGATATATATAAATTTTGTTTATCCTGGACTAAAGTAACCAAGGAAATTGAGAAGAAAGTAAAAGAGCAAGAGGATAAACTGACATGTTTATCTCAAAGTTTTGACCCTCTCTCCTCTTCCATAATAAATCAAGAGTGCCAGACTCTTGTAACTATAAATAAAATAAAGAAGCTTGAGAAGGAGAAGAAAATAAAAATAGGTAGGCTAAGTGAACTAAGAGGGATTATTATCCCTAAGTTAGAAGCCATGCATGAGGCCCTAAGTGATGCTCAGACTACAGCCCGGACCAATGATCCGACAGATCTAAAAAGAGCAGAAGCTTTTGCATTCTTGTTGAGTGGTCACATCTCAATTTTGGATAGGATGAAGAATAGTTGGGCGACAGAAGTGGTACAGCTAAAGACCACTTTTTCAGATATATTTCAGTATATGTAGGGAAAACATGTATATATATGCGGCTAAGTATAGATTGTTTTTGGAAATTTTCGTGTGTGGATCCCACCCTTTGCCATTGATGTCAAAGGGGGAGTGAGGAGTAGTGAAAAATATGGAATCCAGCTAAGGGGGAGCTCTAGTAAAGTGTACAATAGAACAAAGCATCAACCAAGGGGGAGTGTAGTATAACACTTAGTCATTTTTCACTAAGTGTTGCCATCAATGCCAAAGGGGGAGATTGTTGGCAAGAGACATTGTGTGGCTTCATTGGTGTTGTCATTGATGGCAACAAAGACCATTCCACACATCTGCAAGACATGGTGTATCGTTACCGGAAGTTATATTGAAGAATACTTTGGTCCGGTAAGCAAGAACATAGCATGCAGCAAGGTCCGACAATCAGGTTCGGATCTCTTAGAGGAAATATCTTTGTAAAGTGTGGACTTGGGGAAGTCAAGAGGAATACCTTGAGTAATTGATTCCAGGGATTGAGCCTTCGGTGATGAAAGACTGAAGAGATATGAGCATCTAAGTATTAAGGTCCGGCTTGGCAGAGTAGACAGAGGAAGAACTAACCGACAGAGCTTCAGAATTATTCCAGATGAGATATTGATGGTGATCAAGGTTCTTAAGGCATCATTCATGATTGGCCAACATGTTAGATGACTTGTATAAGAATCTCCTTGATTCGCATCAATTGGTAAGCAAGGATTCAGCTGACAGACTAGAGTTTGGGAAAATATTGACTATTCTGGATGCCGACTAGAAAGAGGATGAAATCCTTTGTGCGGATATATATACCAGATAGATTTGGATGTGAAGGTGTGTGTCGTGAATTGTGTTGTACAAATAAAAGCAGAAGAGCAGTGCGAAGACAGTAAGATAGGTCTGGAATGTAACAGGACAACAGCACTTAAGAGAGTAAGAATGAAGTGTAGCAAATCAGCATATTGAGCTTAACCGAAACTAAACCTTAGCATATGTGGATGCTTCTCATCAGTTCAAGTAACTAGTTTTCTTGTATAAACTATTGTAGGCAGTGAGCCTCTTGTGAGTAGTGTGCTCGGGCAATGAGCCCTAATTAGCAAGTGGCATTTTGTACTATCTTATTCTTCTAATAGAGAATATATTATTGGGTTAATCACCCCGTAGATTTTTCCCCTAATAGGGTTTTCCACATCAAAATCATTATGTCATGTGTATTGATGTTATTTGCTTTTCAAGATTATGTTTGCTTATTTGATTTGATACTGCACTAATTAATAAAGAATTTTAGAAAGCTAAAATAATTAAGATAACTGATTCACCCCCCCTCTCAGTTATCAACAAAAACCACACCACACTTAAGAAAAGATAAATCCAAAAGAACCCCCATGCGAGTGTGAGCAAGTTCACATGTGCATTCTCTTCTGTTGCGACTTAGTACGAGCTTGGGGATCAAAAACAATTTAGCTTGTCTTGCTTTTGTCACCCTTTAGAGTGGGTCTACTTTTGAGATACATCTGCAAGGAGAACTCATTTATGACCCCAAATTGTACTTTCATCCAGTCCACTATACAAATTAGGATAAGGCAAAGCCAAGTCCAAACCAGCATGAGCGCTCACCATACAGTGCTAGCTCGAAAGGAGGCATACCTTCATGTATATTAAAACTCCTAGTAGGGTTAGTTAGAGCCTTTAGTGGCTTGTTGGATGCTTGTGGGTTGCTGGCCCCCTGGATATTCACTACGAACCATTGTTTAGTGACCAAAAACCCTCCACTTGTTGATATAGGAGGTCAGATGATAGATCTTTGATAGTCGTCCCACATTTTCATAGTTTAAAGCAGATGTAGCAAAATACCTTAAGATCTGTGCATCTTGAGGACTTGGAACTTGGTGTGCCTGAGAAGTGAGTGCACTGTAAGGGGGAGTTCGTACCACTAAGTTTCTAAAGCTATCCCCTTTGAATAGGCGTGGCTAGGGAAACCCAAATGGGGACTCAACAAGTATAGTCCTTGCCTAGCCATAGGGTCGTGCTTGTTTTCTAAGTGTTTTCAAAACATCTTGTCACCAAAAACATCAAACAAACAAGAGACACAGCAACAAGACTGGTTGCTGAGTATTTTCATAACTGATGTGCTTTTTGATTTGTCACAAAATCATCAAACAAACTTAGGAAAAACTAATTTTAGAGCTTGCTAAAACTGTAAAACACATGTGCTGAATAGTGAAATGCATAAGTAACCTTCTACAATGCATAAGACTAAGTAAAACACATCTGCTACATAGTACACCGTATCCACCAAATAGTAAAATACCTCTGTTGAACAGAGAGACACATAAGCTCAATAGTGCAATGCATAAGTTACAGTGAAATGCACCTGCCTAATTCTGAAATGCATAAGTAGAACAGTACAACACATATGCAGAATAGTGTCACACATCCTCCTAAGAACAATTTTTGAGCCTTAGGGGAACCTTTGAAATCTTTTTCTCCTAATTAGATTCAATTGCAACCATACTAAACACATTTCAGACCTGTAGGTTTTCATTCCTTAGGATTCACTTGCATACCATCCTTAATTTTCTTAAGTTTTAGGTCTCATATTTTCCACAACATTTAGGAAACCTTAGAAATCTTAGAATTCCAACCTTAGACATCAATAGAGATAGAGGTTCAACATATTAATCTTCCTAAGTCAAAACATAAGGAGAAACCATCGAAGTGTGACTACCTCATAAGTGCAAAATTGGACTAAGAGACCTTAGCATTATTCTCATTTGATCCATCCTAACATGGGCCTAATACTCATTTGGCTAGTATAAGTCCACTTTCTAAACTTGTTTCAATCAATCATCCCTCTCTCATTAAAAATCCAAGGTCTCAATAAACCTGATTTGTACTTTGAGAGTCATTAGTAGAAAATAGTATCCTATTGGAGCTAGACTTTGTGAAGATTAAAATCATTAACCTTTACTAGTCTTGGGCATAACTCCCTTAGATCATTGCATCAACATAGTTGCATCCTCGCAACACATCCCAAGAAAATACCAAAAACATATCTCCATTCCCACCTTACATAAACCATTTAGACCACATCCATAAACTCATTTTTAACCTTAGAAAAAACCAAAAGTATATCCCCATTTCTATTTGCATAAAGCACATAGGTCATCTCCATTACCATATCTTTGCATTTCCATTCTTAAAAAAACCTTTAGGTACCTATTGATGGTGATGTTACTCACAAACAAACCTGAAATAAAAGTTACACAACAACCTTTATTTATCTTGAAAGCTACAATGAATTCAAAGAATTCATGATCCCAAGTCTCTGTTGATTAGTTCATAATCTACTGACGTTACTCAATGGTTGATGTGTGTTGTTGTTTACCATTTCAAGGGGCCTTACGTTGATCAGTAGATTATGTTTTCTGCAACTATGCTACATAGAAAGGCTACTCTACACAGTATATTTCTTCAAATAATGTGTCTATAGGTTGATATTTGCATGATATTTTCAACAATACATGTATTTAGCTCAAATATGCTAATGATATTCAGTTATCTATGGGATGTCAACATACTTCTCTGTTCTACTTATTATTTATCATGATTTGCAGTTATGGAAGTGATTTCAATGAAATTAAAATGAGAAAAAGGGATTAGAAAATGAGATTCCTAAAATTACTTGACTGAGATCACTAATCCACATACATGTTTAGATACAGCAATGAAGAGAAGAAAACTAGAATTATACTTCACCAGGACATTCCACAAATCCGCATGATTGAGCACAAATCTTCAAAGGAAAAGTTGACAACAACATGCAATAAAATGAAAGTGCTTCTATTGAACACAACATTCACCATTACATATCGAGAAAATCAACTTGAAGATTACGTAAAGTTTACAATCAAGATGTAATCTGCAAGTTCATCTCCATTCAGTATGCTTTTAGAACAAGTACATTTATAATGATTTGAAGAAAGAACCTTGACATTTCAACAACTTAGTCCTCATTAGTCTCAGTAATCTGAAATCCTATATGAAATTGGCTCAGTCAGATTTTTTATTAATTGACCTCCTTTTCACAAAGTAAAAGGGCTCAATATATAGCTCTGATTATCTGTAATATAATTCCAAAAAAATCCTAGTTAATCAACAGTCCACCCTTCAAGTGCAGCATCCACCGATGGAAAACAAATCCTACCAAAAATCTCTGAGTAGCATACCCATACTAGGTGTAAGGATGCCCTTCGAAAACCCTAATAGTCACCAAAATAAATGTTGCTCCTTTTAATAATGTTTCTTTCCACCTGCATTTTCCTCTACATTGAAAGCCTTTACTTCTCTTGCTCTGTTTGCTATCTTTTGTGATCCGATCCACCTCCTTGTGATGTCATCGCCATTAAAGCTCCGTCTTCATATCTACCTACACGCCTGCAAACAGACATAAAAAAATAGGTTTAAAATTCATGTTTGTTGTAGTCAATTTATACCTGGTCAGAATGTTTGATGGGCCTTAATTACAGCAATGTCGACGCTTTTAAACCCCCCTTTATTATCGGTTATGCATATCTTCATCATCGGCATGACTCTCGCAATCGAGATAAGCTAATAATTTCTCACCGATCTTACATTTCTGGCCGATGTCTTTATTTCTTTTGTATCCAGATATACATCGTAAACATACAAGCACCCCTTAACATACAAAGAATATTCTATTTTTAACTCTCATTTGACATCTGAAACTTTGTATCTATTGCATTGTATGTATCGTATTGCACATCGCATATACAAACCCTCAAATATACAAAGAGTTTCTTGTATTTAATTCCTTCTTCACATCCAGCTTGTATATCAGCTTGTGTCTCTTAAACATACATTGTAATCTATACAACCCGATATACAAATAGTGGGGTCCACCTCACCTTTCTCTTCTTTTTAATCTCTGGGATACATGCAACATCCTTTGCATCTTCCTACCAGACTTCAACCTTTCATTACCCGCAACTTAATTACCTGTCAAATCCGTGATGTATACAACACAATGCATCTTTTGATATACATTTGGGTGTGATGCATCCTTTATATCAGGCCTTAATTTCCTTTGAATTCTGGCTTGTATGTATCAAGCAATGTATGTTTTGAAACATATATATAAAGTGCAGAATATACAACAATAAAACCATCCTTAATACTTTTTCAAATCCGGGCCATGTATAAGTGCAATGTATATTCACTTTGTATGTAAGATACATACAAAGCACAAAACATACAATGACTTAACCAACTTTAATAACCTTTCAGTTCCGCGACTTGCATGTAGCCTTGTATATTTTGCCTTGTATGTTTCCTCTTTGCCAAACATGCAAGCCTAAAATGCATTCAACAGACTTGACCAATTATGCATTTCAACTCTGAGCTGTGTCAGGTCCACCTTGCATGTACCGAAATGAAACGTTAGCCAAATGCATACAAGTATAAAAGTATACAAACAACTTTGTATATGCAACCCGATATACAAAGGACCTTGCATATACAATGACCCGACATACAAAGGACCTTGTATATGCAACATACAAACCCGATTGTACATTTTACCAAAATACTCATAACTTGCAAAATACAGGGAATTTTAAGATGGTTCAAAAAGCAACCCTTACTCATTTTTGACAAGAAATCCACCCATATTCTACCCTGGTACTTAATGCAAATTTTTCTTTATTTTCAACAAGGTTTGTAACTTTTCACTTCCTTTTCCCTTTACCACCAAGCAACACAACACACACACAAACAAAAGCAACAGCCACAGCAGGGGTCCTCATTTTGCTAAGGAGTAAAACGGGACGTGCTGTGAACATCACAACAACTAGCAACCAAACAAAACAATCAAATTAAAAACATTAAAGAAAACTAAATGAAATAAATTCATAACTACCAACTATCTTTTCTGCAAATCATCATTTAACTTGAGACTCAATGTATTCAATAAGGTGCATGAGTTTTCCAATTCAGTTTAAGTGGGTACACGTGATTAATAATCCTCATCTTGAAAATTAGTTGAACAAACTAGTGACTAACATTAGACTACATAGTTGATGCAATTCCCTCATAGCCAATCAGATAGAGCCTTACTGCTAGCAGGTGTCCATAGCCCCGACAAGGTTATCGTTACAATTGTCCTAAGTAGAGCCCCACTGCTAGCAAGAGTCTATAGCCCTGATAGAGTTACTTAGATGTCTTAATCTAGATTTTTAGTAAAAACTATTTTATTATTTTATTTATTTTATATTTTGATAGAGATTTCACAAGATATTGCAGTTGTAACTTCATGATGCAAGGAATTGACACTTGTTGAAATTAAGCTGAGAATTGTAATGGTAGCAAGGGTGACCTCTAATTTTTCACCTAATATCTACACTGGTATGTTCAACAAACCCAAGGATTTTAGGTGTGTCATTGTTAGAAACATTCCTTGAATACTCAACCCACAGTTATTGAATACAAAATTTCACAAGTCAAACAACTTTCTACATTCATGACAGTCACAACAAGTTATGCATAAATTTCAAATAATTAACCTGAATGATCTAAATTTTTTATTATTTTCAGTGCTTGTTAGTCTACTCCTTCATACTCTAAATCAAAATAAACATCCCTACTGAGGAAACACAACAAAGAAAACAAAACAAACAGACTATACAAACAACTATACAAAGATGTACACTATGATACACATGGCTGTCATGGCACTACTTCAGGCTTGAAAATAGTGTTTGAGAAACTGTCCATTAATTGGTAATGCAACATCCTCACTGGTTAAGGTCTTAAACCTGTAGGTGTTGTCTCCTAAAATTTCAAAAATTTGAAAGGGACCTATCCAGAGCTTATCAAACTTACCATGATCACCTTTCCTTTCATGCACTTTGTCCCAGATCAGGACTAGATCTGAGATTCTGAAAGCCTTAATTCTAGCTCTTTTGTCAAACCAACACTTGACAACAGCCTGATGTTTAGCAAATTGGTCAATTGCTTCACTTATTTTTTCTTCTAGGTGCATCAACTGAAGCAACCTAACTTCTTGTTTATTATCTATGCCCAATTATTCTTGTGCGAACTGCAATGTAGTGATCCTTAGGTTAACAGGGAGGTTAGGATCAACCCCATACACTAGATGAAAAGGAGAATTTCCTAATGCAGCCTTATTCCTAGTTCTATCTAACCACAAGGCATATTTCAATAAAGTGTTCCACTCCCTTGGGTTCTTTTCTATCAATTTTTTTATGATGTTCAATAGGTTCTTGTTTGTGGATTCTGCTAACCCATTCCCTTGGGGATAGTAGTTTGAGGAGAATTTCAAGATGATCCCATAGTCGAAAGCCCAACTTGATAGTTTGATTGAAGCAAAAGAAGATCCATTATCACATACCAAAGCATAAGGAACTCCATACCTGGTTACTATATTGCTTTCCAGAAACTTGATGACATCCTCAACGTTACATGTCTTACTGCTGACAGCTTCAGTCCACCAGGTATAGTAATCAGTAATAGTTAAAACATATATGTGGCCTGAAGACGATGGAGGATTGATAGGTCCTATGAAGTCCATTCCCTATTGAGCAAATGGGCACATCTCCATCACTGGCTGCAAAGGTTGAGTAGCATATCTTTCTCTGTTTGTAGCAACCTGACACATTTGACAACATTTGATGTGTTCAGCAGTATCTTTAAAAATAGTGGGCCAGTAATACCCTGCCCTGAGGATAGCATGAGTGGTAGCTAAAGATGATCCATGTGCGGTCCCAAACTTATCATGTAACTTTGCTAACACCTTGTCTGCTTCTTGTCTTTCCAGGCATCTAAGGTATATACCCTCGTAGTTTTTCTTGAAAAGGACTCCTGCTTTTATCATGTATTTTTGTGACCTTATCTTTAAGGCTCTCCTTTGTGAGGCCTACAATCTTAAGGGACATCTTCCTGTAATCAAGATGTGTCTGATGTCTGAGTACCATTCTCCATCATCCTTTGCATTTATAACATACTGCTGGCTCATGATATTAGGATCAATTTCTGATATCATTTGGCTCAATGCCTATCCTCTTACTAACCTCATGGGTGTTATGTCCATATCATACTCTTGAAGGACAGTGATCCATTTAGTTCTTTTCTCACCTGGTTCACTTTGCATTAAAAGCATCTTCACTATCAGATCAGGTACTACAACAATCACTTTACTTCTTAGAATGTAATACCTAAATTTCTTAACTGCTCAAACGAGAACAAGCACCTGTCTTTCAATGTCCATGTATTTGAGTTTCACATCTCTGAAAGGGCAGCTCATGAAGGCTATAGGCTTTTCTTCTTTTTCCTCATTTCTTTGTGTCAACACTTCTGAAGATGTATGCTCTGAAGCAAAGGAGTAAATGTAAAAATCCTTGGTATAATCAGGACTGATCAGAACTGAAGCATTAGATATGGCTTTTTTAATATCTTCAAAAGTTGCTCTAGCTTCAAGTGTCCACTCAATTTTAGCATCCTTCTTGAGCATGGCATTCAAGGGTCTGACAATCTCTTCAAAGCCAGTAATAAATTTCCTAACAAAATTAATCTTATCAAAGTAAGATTTGAGCTCCTTCTTGCTTCCAGGAAGCTGTATCTTCATGATTGATTCCACCCTGTCAGGATCAATGATGATAGCATTTTTTGATATCAGGTGGCTTGATAGTTTCCTTGTGGTTATCCCAAATATGCACTTCTTAGGGTTCAAGGATATCCCGTATTACTCACACTTCTTCAGCACCTTTCTTATGTCCTCTACATGGTTTCCTCTATCTTTGGAGAAAATTGTTAAGTAATTCATATCTATGACTATGCATTTACCAATCAAGCCTCTGAAGGCTATGTCCATTGCTCACTGAAATGTTGCCCCAGTATTTATTATCCCAAAAGGCATATGCCTGTAGGAAAATATTCCCCACTTCGTGGTGAATACAGTTTTCAATCTGTCAATTTTGTCCACCATCACCTGGTTATAACCAGAGAAACCATCCAAGAATGACATCATCTTGGCACCATTCACAATTTGTAGGACTTCATCCAGAGAAGGCAAAGGATAATTATCCTTTTCAAAAGCTCTGTTTAAGTTCCTGAAGTCCACACACAATCTGATGTCACCATTCTTTTTCCTTATTGGAACCAGGTTTGCCACCCATGTGGAATGTCCCATAGGAAATATGATCCTAGCATTAAGTAGCCTTTTAACTTCTTCAAAAATGATGGGCTCCAATAAAGCATTGACAGGTCTATGCTTTTGCCTAAAAGGCTTGGCATCTGGCTTCAAAGGTATAGTGTGAGTGATGACTGATGTGTCGTAAGTTTTCAGCTCATCATATGTCTAGGCAATGACATGGATATAATCTTTGAGAGCTTGGGTTATTCCTTCCAACTCCTCTTCTGTACAAACTTTCCCAACCAGAACATTTATTTTCTCATCATCCTTTCCAATGTTGACCTAAGATTATTGTCCTCCATATGCTTTTGGGAGATCTTTTTGTTTTAGCATGTTGTCTAGATCAAATGCTCTTTCTACCTCTATCATTCCCTTAGGAATCTTGTTACTAGGAAGCTCTAGGATTTCTTCCTCTTCCTAGATGTGGTCTTCCATATTCGTTTCATCTATGATCTATGCATCAAAAATATCCCTGTTGGAAATAAAGTCCAATATATGCTAATCATCATCAAATAATTGAAGATTAGTTACATTATCAGGCACAGAAGGCACTGATACTAATTCAACTAAGAATCTTTTTAAACCAAATATGGACAGAGGTTCCAGAGTACTTGCAGCCTGGGCTAAGGCATCTGCCTTGTGATTTTGTTCAATGGGTACATATTTGATGTTGAATGCATCAAAATCTTCTATCAAGTCCCATACCCTATGTTTGTAATTGGATAGCCTTTTGTAATTGCAAGAGTATATACCTCTTACCTATCTCACAAGTAATTATGAGTCTCCATAGAAATGTAGAATTTTCACTTTCTTTTTAAGTGCAAACAATATCCCATGAATTAGAGCTTCATACTCTATCACATTGTTTGTACATGGGAACTGCAATCTGAATACTGCTAAGTAGGATTTTCCAAATGGATTGATAAGATCTACTCCTACTCTAGCTCCTTGTTTTGACTTGGATCCATCAAACCTGAGGATCCAAGGCCTATCTTAAGCTAAAGGCCTGTCTAGGCCTTCCTTCTTCCTCTTAGCTTTGGAAGCTGCACCACTTGATATCCATTTCAACTTTGGTATCTCAACTCTCTCACACTTCACCTTATCTGCCTTATGTGAAGCTGATATTTCTCTTTTTTCTTACCATCAAAAGGAAAATCCTTTGGACTGGGCAACATCTGCCTTTTCAAATTATGCAGACGCAATGAACAAGTATATTCTGAATGTGGTGCTTCATGTAACTTGCACCATCCCTCAATCAAAACATCCTGTGGGGGTCTTTGTTGTTGTGTCATCTCTTGGATCTCCTTTGATAAAAACTCTTCAAACTTGGATAGATTACTGCCCCTATCTTCATCAGATGACTCATAATCTGATTCTACTAAACAAATCACTCCCTGGGGTGATTTTCTTATTGCTTTTAGCATTACTCTTGTCGCATACCAGTATCTCTTCTATCATCTGAATAGAACTTTCATCTTGATATGTGCATTCTCCTATTCTATATGCTTGTTCCAGCTCCAACATGTCTAAACAGGCATCACAAGTCCTTTCAGAATGCGCATCATCATGCATCGTGCACCATCCATCAATTAGAATATCATGAATAGGCAGTTTTAACAACTGACACCGTTGCACCTCTTTAAACAAATACATCTCAAATTTTTTGAAATAATCTACCTCTACTTCATTTTTAGGGTTACAGTCAGATTCTAAAGTTATTTTATCAGCTTGAGGGTCATCATCATGATTGTGAATGTCAAAAATCAAGATCTCCTCTATGTTGACGATCTAGGGTTTGATGGAGTAAACTTTGGGTTCTACATCCACATACATGATTTCATTAGTTTTGTTATATTCAGTGATCATGTGTTTCATGCGAGGTTCAACATCTATCCTTATTTCATTTGGTATCCATCTCCAGGGCAACCACATATGACTAAAATCAGTTGACATGTATCCATTAAGGGTTTTTGACCAGTCTCTGCTGAGTAACATCCCATATGTATCAGGTATATCAACTACCTAAATATCAATATAATGCTAATTTCTGGGATCTGATGCTAACTGCATGTGAATGTGAGTTAATTCTCCTACCACACTCACCTCTGTTTTGTCCAATTGTGTTACTTTATTTAATGATTTAGCAAGATGTAACCCTAAAGCATTGCATATGGATAGGGGCATTACATTGGTAGATGCTCCTGAGTCTACTAAGCAGTTGTGCAAATTTTTACCAAACATCCTTATGGTAAGGAGGAAAGGAGGTGACTCACTCTTGTCTTTGTATAGGGTCATGTGGGTAGTCTCTGCAGCTTGAACAGTAGCTAAGTCTTTGTGTTTAACATTAACATCTCTAGCAGCATGATCTTTATTTCTAAACTGACCTGGGGTATGACTATCTTCTTTTTGAGCAGGATCATCTAATGATTTCATGAATGCTCTCTTGGTAGCAGGAGTTTTAAGCAACACTAACAATGACAGGCTGATTTTAATCTTTTTCATTTCATCTGCCAGATATGTAACCAATTTGTCAGATTCAGGAGGTAGATTAGAAGCCTTTGGTGCTGTATTTGGTGATGCTAAGTATTGAGCATTAACCTTGGGAAATCCAGGGTTATTGCTGGCCTTGGGATCAGGTGGCGTGTTGAAATTGTTTGGAGGCAAGGATGTGGTCAAAGGATCAGCAGATCTGTTTGAGTTATTCCTCAAGTTGTAATTCTTCCTACCCTAAGGTTGCTATTGATAAGCATTGAATTCCTCATGCTCAATTGACGGCTCATTCTCATCCTCAAATGGAAAAACATAGTTGGATTCAAAAGCCATGGCTGATTCCTCACATGTTGAGGTGTAATCTTGATGAGATGAAATTGTCTATTGATAAGGATGATGCATCAAGCTTTCTAGTACTAAGGCAGAATCATATCCACAAGGGACAATTTCATTTCCTTCTGCATGAGGTAGATTTCTTGAAGTATTGGACACTTCAGCTTGGAAAATACTGGCAGCAATCCTGAATTGAGGACAGTCTATCTCTGCATGAGCATTGGTGTTATGTATCCTGCACCAGTTTGTAAGTGCTGCCTCTGCAAGGTTTACTCTAGTGGTCTGCCTAGGTTCACTAGGAGACTGATTGTCTAGGGGTGATGGCAAGGAACCATTGTTCGGCCTAGTGTTCCACACTCTAGGCTGTCTAGGGAGATTATTTTTGCCATTACTATTATTGTAGTTATTGTTGTACCCCCTATCAGGATAATTAGGTCTATCATTGGCATAACCTCTATTCTAATTAGGCTGAGAATAGAAGTTCTGACTCCTCAAATGAGTGACCTCAGTGGTAAGTTTTCTTAACTGTGTTGATATCTCCTTAATTTCTTCTATCTCTTCCTTAACCTTGGCTACTACATTCTTTGTTTGGGGCTTAAAAAGGAAGACCCATTGTTATTGTTGGATTATTCCACAACCTGAGGTACTTGTGTTTGTCTTGAATATTGTAACATTTGGCCATTTCCATTTGGTGGTGGCATGATACTGAGTGGAGGTATCTGCAAAGGGGTTGGCATCACAGCTGGAGGTATCATGGCTCCACTGGTCTATTGGTGAACAAGATATGTAGGATAATCAGGAAGTGTAGGGAAGGCAATATTTGGTGTGGGAACAGGAGCCAATTGCTAACTGACTTTGATAGCTTCTTCAAAAGCTCCTGCCAAAGTTGTGACCATAGGATGTGCTCTCCTAATGAACATAGAAATCAAGGGATCCAAAGTTGAGTAATAAACGCTCCTAGCAGCTTCATCTATTACAACATAGGGAGTGACTAGCTTAGATAGCATCTTTTGGAACCTTGCATTGAAGTTGGCAATAGGTTCTCCTTCAAATATGTTGATTGTGGCAAACAAATGATAATTCATTGAAGGATCTATAGGTACCTTGAACCTATCCTTGAAAACTTTTTCCAAGGCATCCCATGAACTGACTGAACCTTGACCAAGACTGGTATACCAGTTATATGCCTCTTCCCCTAAGGAAAATAGAAATAACCTGCATACCACATCTTCATGCTCATATCTAGCCCTACAACAAGCTTCCTTGAAAGTTCTAATGTGATCATCAGCATCCTGATATCGATGATACTTAGGACAAATTTTATCAAGATTCTTAGGCAAAGCATGATATGCATTGAAAGTCATTTGTGATTCTGCAGTAAAGAATGACATTACAACTGGTGGAGGTTGGGCCTGAGGTATGACTGGTTGAGGTTAGACCTGAGGTGTGACTGGTGGTCCTATAGGTGTTTGTAACCTGAGAGGAGTTATAGGAGCACGTTTTGGTGAAGCTCCTAACGCACTAGAACCAGGAGAGTGATGAATGTCTATAGTTCTAGGTCTAAATCCCCTGATAGGTAATTCTTCAAAGAGTCCACTGGATCTGGACCTGTTATTAGGCTTGGGAGCCAGGATTTCTTAAATTCAAGGAAAATTAGTTGGTTTACTATAAAGATCAGTTGAAACTCCCTAGCCAAGGCAATATTTATGGTTAATTTTGAAAACTTCACAAATGATTAGTGTGCACAAACTTAAAATAGCAAATCTTTGCATATAAATTAAAATACAGAGATACTCTAGTGTTACCTTTCTATCTGCATCATCAAATAAGACAAAACTTACTGATGATGAGAGGCCCTCCTTCTAGTGCCAATTTTAGTGTTGATGGTGATGTTACTCACAAACAAACCTAAAATAAAAGTTACACAACAACCTTTATTTATCTTGAAAGATACGATGAATTTAAAGAATTCATGATCCCAAGTCTTTGTTGATTAGTTCATAATCTACTGACGTTACTGAGTGGTTGATGTGTGTTGCTGTTTTCAATTTCAAGGGGCCTCACATTGATCAGTAGATTCTATTTTCTGCACCTATGCTACACAGAAAGGTTGCTCTAAATAGTATATTTCTTCAAATAATGTGTCTACAGGTTGATATTTGCATGATATTTTCAACACTACATGCATTTAGCTCAAATATGCTAATGATATTCAGTTATCTGTAGGATGTCAACATACTTCTCTATTCTGCTTAATATTTATCATGATTTGCAGTTATGGAAGTGATTTTGATGAAATTAAAATGAGAAAAAGGGGTTAGAGAATGAGATTCCTCAAATTACTTGACTGAGATCACTGATCCACATACATGTTCTGATACATCAATAAAGAGAAGAAAACTAGAATCATAGTTCACTAGGACATTCCACAAATCTACATGATCCAGTGCAAATCTTCAAAGGAAAAGTTGACAACAACATGCAATAAAATGAAAGTGCTTCTATTGAACACAACATTCAACATTACATATCTAGAAAATCAACTTGAAGATTACATAAAGTTTACAATCAAGATGTAATCTGCAAGTTCATCTCCATTCAGTATGCTTTTAGAACAAGTACATTTACAATGATATCAAGAAAGAACCTTGACATTTCAACAATTCAATCCTCATTAGTCTCAATAATCTGATCTCCTATATGAAATTGGCTCAATCAGATTTTTTATTTATTGACCTCCTTTTTCGCAAAGTAAAGGGGCTCAATATATAGCTCTGATTATCCCTAATACTGTTCCAAAAAAATCCTAGTTAATCAATGGTCCACCCTTCAAGTGCAGCATCCACCGATGGAAAACAAATCCCACCAAAAATCTCTGAGCAATATACCCATACTAGGTGTAAGGATGCCCTTTGAAAACCCTAACAGTCACCAAAATAACTGTTGCACCTTCTAATAATGTTTTTTTCCACCTGCATTTTCCTCTGCATTGAAATCCTTTACTTCTCCTACTCCATTTGCGATCTTTTGTCATCCAATCCGCCTCCTTGTGATTTCATCGCCATTAAAGCTCCATCTTCATATCTACCTGCACGCCTGCAAACAAACATAAAAAAAATAGGTTTAAAATTCATGTTTGTCGTCGTCAATTTATACCTGGTTAGAATGTTTGATGGGCCTTAATTATAGCAATGTCGGTGCTTTTAAACCCCCCCTTTTTATCGGTTATACATATCTTCATCATTAGCATGACTCTCGCAGTTGGGGCGAGCTAATAATTTCCTATCTATCTTACATTTCTGGCCGATGTCTTTATTTCTTTTGTATCTGGATATACATCGTAAACATACAAGTGCCCCTTAACATATAAAGAATATTCTATTTTTAACTCTCATTTGACATCTGGCACTTTGTATCTATCGCGTTGTATGTATCATATTGCACATCACATATACAAACCCTCAAATATACAAAAAGTTTCTTGTATTTAATTCCTTCTTCACATCTGGCTTGTATATCAGCTTGTGTCTCTTAAACATACATTGTAATCTATACAACCCGATATACAAATGGTGGGGTCCACCTCACCTTTCTCTTTTTTTGCATCTCCAAGATACATACAACATCCTTTGTATCTTCCTACCAGACTTCAACCTTTCATTACCCGCAGCATACTTACCTATCAGATCTACGATGTATATAGCGCAATGCATCTTCTGATATACATTTGGGTGTGATGCATCCTTTATATCTGACCTTAATTTCCTTTGAATTCTAGCTTTTATGTATCAAGCAATGTATGTTTCGAAACATACATACAAAGTGCGGAATATACAACGATAAAACCATCCTTAATACTTTTTCAAATTCGGGCCATGTATAAGTGCAATGTATATTCACTTTTTATGTAAGATACATACAAAGCACAAAACATACAATGACTTAACCAACTTTAATAACCTTTTGGTTCTGTGACTTGCATGTAGCCTTGTATATTTTGCCTTGTATGTTTCCGCTTTGCCAAACATACAAGCCTAAAATGCATTCAACGGACATGACCAATTATGCATTTCAACTCCAAGCTGTGTCAGGTCCACCTTGCATGTGCCGAAATGAAACGTTATCCAAATGCATACAAGTATAAAAGTATACAAACAACTTTGTATATGCAACCCGATATACAAAGGACCTTGCTTATACAATGACCCAACATACAAAGGACCTTATATATGCAACATACAAACCCAATTGTACATTTTACCAAAATACTCATAACTTGCAAAATATAGGGAATTTTAAGATGGTTCAAAAAGCAACCCTTACTCATTTTTGATAAGGAATCCACCCATATTCTACCCTGATACTTAATGCAATTTTTTCTTTATTTTCAACAAGGTTTGTAACTTTTCAGATCATTTTCCCTTTACCACCAAGCAACACAACACGCACATAAGTAAAAGCAATAGTCATAGCAGGGGTCCTCATTTTGCTAAGGAGTAAAATGGGGTGTGTTGTGAACATCACAACAACTACCAACTAAACAAAACAATCAAATTAAAACCATCAAAGAAAACTAAATGAAATAAATTCATAACTTCCAACTATCTTTTCTAGAAATCATCATTTAACTTGAGACTCAATGTATTCAATAAGGTGCATGAATTTTCCAATTCAGTTTAAGTGGGTGCATGTGATTAATAATCATCATCTTGAAAATTAGTTGAACAAACCAGTGACTGACATTAGACTACATAGTTGATGTCATTCCCTCATAGCCAACTGGATAGAGCCTTGCTGCCAGTAGCCCTGACAAGGTTATCGTTACAATTCTCCTAAGTAGAGCCCCACTGCTAGCAAGTGTCTATAGCCCCAGTAGAGTTACTTAGATGGCTTAATCTAGATTTTTAGTAAAATCCATTTTATTATTTTATTTGTTTTATATTTTGATAGAGATTTCACAAGATATTACAGTTGTAACTTCATGATGCAAGGAATGGTCACTTGCTGAAATTAAGCTGAGAATTGTAATGGTAGCAGGGGTGACCTCTAATTTTTCACCTAATACCTACACTGGTATGTTCAACAAACCCAAGGATTTTAGGTGTGTCATTGTGAGAAACATTCCTTGAATACTCAACCCACAGTTATTGAATACAAAATTTCACAAGTCAAACAACTTTCTACGTTCATGACAGTCACAACAAGTTATGCATAAATTTCAAATAATTAACCTGAATGATCTAAATTTTTTATTATTTTCAGTGGTTTTTAGTCTTCTCCTTCATACTCTAAATCAAAATAAACATCCCTGTTGAGGAAACACAACAAAGCAAACAAAACAAACAGACTATACAAACAACTATACAAAGATGTACACTATGATACACATGGCTATCATGGCACTACTTTAGGCTTGAAAACAGTGTTTGAGAAATTGTCCATTAACTGGTAATGGAACATCCTCATCGATTAAGGTCTTAAGCCTGTAGGTGTTGTCTCCTAAAATTTTAAAAATTTGAAAGGGACCTATCCAGAGCTTATCAAACTTACCATGATCACCTTTCCTTTCATGCACTTTGTCCCACATCAGGATTAGATCTGAGATTTTGAAAGCCTTAATTCTAGCTCTTTTGTTAAACCAATGCTTGACAATAGCCTAATGTTTAGCAAATTGGTCAATTGCTTCACTTGTTTTTTCTCCTAGGTGCATCAATTGAAGCAACATAACTTCTTGTTTATTATCTATGCCCAGGTATTCTTGTGCAAACTACAATGTAGGGATCCTTAGGCTAACAGGGAGGATAGGATCCACCCCATACACTAGATGAAAAGGAGAATTTCCTAACGCAGCCTTATTCCTGGTTCTATCTACCCACAAGGCATATTTCAATAAAGTGTTCCACTCCCTTGGGTTCTTTTCTATCAATTTCTTTATGATGTTCAATAGGTTCTTGTTTGTGGATTTTGTTAACCCATTACCTTGGGGATAGTAGTTTGATTGAAGAAAAAGTAGATCCATTATCACATACCAAAGCATAAGGAACTCCATACCTGGTTACTATATTGCTTTCCAAAAACTTTGACATCCTCAGCATTACATGTCTTACTGCTGACAACTTTAGTCCACCTGGTATAGTAATCAGTAATAGTTAAAACATACCTATGGCCTGAAGACGAAGGAGGATTGATAGGTCCTATGAAGTCCATTCCCCATTGAGAAAATGGGTGCATCTCCATCACTGGTTGCAAAGGTTGAGTAGCATATCTTTCTCTGTTTGCAGCAACCTGACACATATGACAACATTTGATGTGTTCAACAGTATCTTTAAAAATAGTGGGCCAGTAATACCCTACCCTGAGGATAGCATGAGTGGTAGCTAAAGATGATCCATGTGCGGTTCCAAACTTATCATGTCACTCTTCTAACACCTTGTCTATTTCTTGTCTTTCCAGGCATCTAAGGTATATCCCCTCATAGTTTTTCTTGAAAAGGACTCCTCCTTTTATCTTGTATTTCTGTGACCTTATCTTTAAGGCTCTCCTTTGTGAGGCCTGCAATCTTAAGGGACATCTTCCAGTAATCAGGATGTGTCTGATATCTGAGTACCATTCTCAATTGTCCTTTGCATTTATAACATAATGCTGGCTTATGATATTAGGATCAATTTATGATATCATCTGGCTCAATGCCTGTCCTCTTACTAGCCTCATGGGTGTTATGTCCATATCATACTCTTGGAGGATAGTGATCCATTTAGTTCTTTTCTCACCTAGTTCACTTTGCATTAAAAGCATCTTCACTGCTGCATCAAGTACTACAACAATCACTTTACTTCTCAGATTGCAATGCCTAAATTTCTTAACTGCTTGAACTAGAGCAAGTGCCTATCTTTCAATGTCCATGTATTTGAGTTCTGCATCTCTAAAAGGGAAGCTCATGAAGGCTATAGGCTTTTCTTCTTTTTCCTCATTTCTCTGTGTCAACACTACTGTAGATGTATGCTCTAAAGCAAAGGAGTAAATGTAAAAATCATTGGTATAATCTAGACTGATCAAAACTGGAGCATTCGATATGGCTTTTTTAATATCTTCAAAAGCTGCTCTAGCTTCCGGTGTCCACTCAATTTTAGTATCCTTCTTGAGCATGGCATTTAAGGGTCTGACAATCTCCGCAAAGCCAGTAATAAATTTCCTAACAAAATTAATCTTATCAAAGTAAGATTTGAGCTCCTTCTTGCTTCCAAAAAGTTGTATCTTCATGATTGATTCCACCCTGTCAGGATCAATGATGATCCCATTTTATGTTATTAGGTGGCCTAATAGTAAATCCTAACATTTCATTTCAAAACCTCAACACCACAAGCATGCCATACCATTATCGATACATCAACCCTAACATATCCTTCATAACTAACAACCAAAATCAAAACATGATACCATTACAAACTCATTACAACACAAACACCAACACCATCCCACTTGTTGGCAACATGGGAATTTATAACATGACGAATCCCTACTTAGACACGGTCGTAAACATTGCCAACACACCCATCGAATCCCTCACTCAAGAGTTGGATAAACTAAAGCAGCAATTCTCGAGCCTACAAATTACAAGATCAAAAAAATCATACTCTATGGAGGACTTATTCCCATATCCATTTGACAAAAGCATTTACATGCCTCCTTTTCCCCCGAATTTCACCGCACCAAACTTTAACAAATATAGGGGAAAGGGAAGCCCCATTGAACATATAAACAAGTTCCATACTACTTCTCTCAAGCTCACCCATGATCATATCTACTTGATGAGACTCTTCCCAAGGAGCCTCATAGTCCAATCTCTTGAGTGGTTCTCACACCTCCCCACGGGGATATGAACATGGACCAAACTCGTAGACAAGTTCATATCGCACTTTTCCTATAACATAGAGATAGACGTAAACATCACCACCTTGTGCCAAACAAGACAAGAAGATGGAGAGACCTTTATCTCTTTCTTTGAAAGGTGGAAGAGCCTAGCAAGTAAATGCCCTTGTCACATTATCGAGAATCATCTTGTGCCCATCTTCATAGAAAATCTTAACAAAGAGCTTATGCATCAATTGCAAATCCATTGCTACACCTCTTTCAGAGAAGTGGACAAGAAGGGGATAGCCATCGAAAAAGCTCTTATCGCCAAAGGCACAATAAATATCTTTAATAAGAACCAAAATATACAAAACATGCCCTATGAAAAAAAATAAGACTTGGGCTCAGAATAAGAAAGTCACCAATGATGGGGTAGTGGATGCCAAGGCATTTAGGGCTGGTCTTGTCATCACACTCCAACCACCCCCCATGACAAATAACCAACCACATGTGCAACAACAACAACAACAACCTCAACTACAACAGCAGACAACAAATGCAATTCAAAACAATCAAAGGAGACCGTCTCCTAGGAATAACACACCCTGATGCAATTATACGCCTTTGACAGAGCCAATTGAAATAGGCTTACAGAAGTTATTGCAAAACAACCTTATCCAATTGTTAGAAATTTGACAATATGACCTTGCTTTTAAACCTCTATCATGGAATGACAATGACTTCTGTGATTACCATAGGATCAAAGGTCATAAGATGTTAAACTATTACAAATTGAAAAACACCATTCAAGAATTCATTGATAGGGGTATTGTAGGCGTAGATAATTCAACCGGTTCATCCAACACTGATCATACCATCTTTACTGACCCTTTGCAAAATAATGGATCAGGAAAGGCCTCCATGTCCATAACCAAACCACATGAGACTATTAACTACAACAATGTTGCTTATGACTATACCATTAATAGCATCCGCGCATATGATAGCAACATTTCCATGATCACTATCAAAGCCCGTCCAAAGTGCATTGTGACCACCTAAAAAGCTAAGATAATGTTACAAAGTGCTCTTGCCAACCCTACCAATACATCCATTCCACAACCTAAAAGCCAATATAACCTTTTGGACCATCTAAAGAAGACCCCCGCTCAAATATCAATCTTTGAATTGCTCTACCTTTCACCCGAACATAAGGCCATTCTGGACAAAGCACTCCTAGAATCTTCCATTCCCACTGATCTAAATGTTAATCAATTCCAGGCTATGATGGGACATTTAGCCACTATGAACAACATGTCCTTCACAGAACATGAAGTACCTTCACATTGCCCAAATCACACTGACCCTCTTCACCTAGAAATCTTTATCAACAAACATAAAATCTGACGAGTCCTGGTAGATGGTGGAGCATGATTGAACATTTGTCCTTTAAAATTGGTAATAACACTAGGCTACTCAAAGGCTGGCATCAATCCAACCAAAATAATCATTATCAAGGCATATGACAATGTTGAACGCTCTTCCAAGGGAGTCATCACCCTAACTATAAGGGTTGGACTTGCCACACAGGACACTGTATTCCATGTCTTGGATACCGAGCTACCATATAATCTTATCCTTGGCTGACCGTGGATCCATGCCATGAAGGTCGTCCATTCCACCTACCACTAGTGCATCAAATTCCCCTATGATGGCATGGAAGTCACCATCCATAGTGATCCCGATGCCTTCCAATACTGCAGCCACCTGAGAGAGGTACCCCAACATCAGGTGCCTATAAATAGGGGAATCTCACCATTCACTTCATCTAATTATGTCGACCAATCCACATTATCCAAATCCCCTGTCACTTTCAGTCCACCTATCAACCCTAAAATTCAAATCCAAGATAAAGGATATGGTGAGTACAAAATAGAAAGGTCATACTACATTGGAAAACTACCTACGTCACCTAAGTCTCAAGGAAGGCCCAGCCCTATTGTACCAAAGTAAACTCTCTCAGCTAGTCCCACCACATTCACAAAGTGGGGTGAAATCAATAAAGAAGACATCAGTGATGACATATCCACATGGCTCTATAAAGAAGAAGAAGAAGAAGAAGAAGAAGAAGAGGTCAAGCATATCAAATTGCCTATAGAACAGTACAATAAAGGGTACAAATTTGTCAAAAAATAAGGATATGATGGGCATAGTGCACTTGTACTCAATGGAAATGGACGTACTGAGCCTCTTTAGCCAACGATGTGGCCACACAACAAAGGGTTCAGATATACCTCACAAAGAGATAGGGTTCCACATACTATGTTACTTTTGAGAGGGCAAATGAGTACTTCCAGAGAAGTTGAGAAATCAAGGGACCCGCCTGAACCTGAACCTGAACCATCCACACCTGATTTGCCCACACTATCCATAGTCGACGCACCTGAATCATCCACACCTAACCTCCCCAAGGGTTCTACTTGGATCAGTATCTTTTGCCCGATCCTGATAACATGTCCATTTGCACCCTAACACACATGACCATAAGTTACCTAAACATCAATGATGGCTTACCCTTAGTCCATCTCAAGCTAAACAACTAGAACCAACAAGATCCACCTAGCTTAGATTTATTTGAGAATGATGAAGCAATAGCCAAGTTCATGGGACTTCGTGAAGGCCTACCTCTTGGGGATCACAAAGTTGGTTACATCATGGACTTGGACAACTCTGCATACTTTGAAGAATCCACTCTGCCCTCTAGTCGCAAAAGTGAAAATAAAAAAAGAAAAAAATAGGTTTCTGGGTGAAAACTGAAAGGTGTTCCTAGATCATTCAAAAGTAAAAATAAATGACATATCTAAGGGTGAAAACCTCCCTGAGGCACCCAAGGATGGATGGATGGAAGTGTTTCCTATCAAACATAAAAAAATCACCCTTGTTAGTAGAAGCAACTGTGGAAACCAACCTCGGCATCGAAGAAGTGCCCAAGATTATTCACTTTGCCGAGTCACTCATAGAATAGGAACAACCTAAATTTAAAGATTTCTTCCGGGCATGAAAAGTCAACTTCACTTGGTCATATGCTGATATGCCTAGGATTGACCCATAATTTGTCCTACATCACTTGCCACTACTGCCAAATGCTAAACCCATCAAGAAAAATCTACGAAAGATGCATCCACAGATTGCATCACTAGTGAAGGCAGAATTGAAAAAGCTCCTTGATGTCAGTTTCATTAGGCCAATTGATTATCCAAAGTGGGCATCTAACCTTGTACCAATCATGAAACCCAATGGCCAGATCAAAATATGTGAAGACTTTCATGACTTGAACAAGGCATGTCTAAAAGATGATTTTCCATTACCAAACATAGACATCATAGTCGAGTTGACAACCGGATTCGAAATGCTCTCCTTCATGGATGACTTTTCTGGATATAATCAGATATGAATAGCACTAGAAGATCAGCATAAAATAGCTTTCACATGTCCTTGGGGCACATACTGCTAGATCATCATGCCCTTCGGTCTCAAAAATGTAAGCGCTACATACCAAAGGGCAATGACAACTATATTTCATGACTATATGCATACATGTATGGAAGATTATCTTGACGACCTGTTGGCCAAATCAATCACCAGAAGCTCTCATCTCAATGGGTTAGATAAAATATTCAAACACCTAGAAGAATACAAAGTTTGATTAAATCCTAAGAAATGTGTGTTTAGCATTACATCAGGCAAATTGTTGGGCTACATTGTTTCACACCGAGGAATAGAAGTCGACCTTGCCAAGGTGAAAGTAATAATGGAAATGCCTCCACCCACTACCCTAAAATAATTGCGCAGCTTACAAGAGAAGTTGCAATCCATCTGGAGGTTTATTACACAACTTGCAGACAAATGTCAACCTTTCCAACACTTACTCTGCAAGAGGGTATCATTTGTATGGACAGAACAGTGCCACGATGCCTTTCAAAAGATCAGAGACTATTTGTTGTCACCGCCAGTCCTCAGACCACTGATCCCAGGAAAACCCCTTTTATTGTACATATCAATTACCAATTCAGCATTGGGGGCATTATTGGCACAAAATGTCGAGGAAGGAAAAGAAAGGGCAATTTATTACATTAGTCGAACCTTAGTGGGATATGAGCTAAACTATAGTCCTATTGAACACACCTGTCTATCCGTAGTTTTTGCTACCCAAAAGATGTGACATTACATGTTGAATCATAAGACAAAGTTGGTTGCTAAGATTGACCCACTAAAGTACTTACTCAACAAAGCAGCTCTAACAGGATGACTGGCCAAATGGGTTATGGTATTGAGTGAATTTGATATAGAATATGTTGATAGAAAGGCAATCCAAGGACAAGTGATCGTAGACCAACTTGTTGAAGCACCTACACCAATAGATCATCCAATGGTCATTGACTTCCCTGATGAGTTAATATTCATAGTAGATGGACCCAAAATCTAGACACTATTATTTGATGGCTCATGTACAAATCACGGGTCAAGTGCTGGTATTCTATTTATTACTCCTCAAGGTGATGCTATCCCCAAGGCATTCTGAATTGCCTTCCCTTGCACAAATAATATAGAGGAGTATGAAGCATTGCTCACCGGACTCCGAATGGCTATCAACTGGAAAATCAAAACATTGCAAGTGTTTGGTGATTCCCAATTAGTCATCAAGCAAGTCAACAATGAGTATGACACCAAAGATGAAAAGCTCATACCTTATAAGAGAATGGGGGATAGTCTCAGGCTATACTTTGACATGGTTCTCTTTGACCAGATTCACAGAGTTTAGAATTGGGCAGCAGACGCAATGGAAACTATTGGATCTCTCCTAGATATCCCAAGTAATCTCACTCAGTTCAAGTTCTTGGTGGAACAACTGTTGGTCCCTACCTTTGATACCCCAGAATCTGATTTAGTCTATGAAATTGTTGGTCCCACGTCACCCTGGTACCATGACATATACACCTATTTACATGATCAAACTCTACCCATAGACTTGTCATCCAACCAACGTAAATCCTTCATACGCCAAGTTGCGAGATATGTCATCATCGGTGACACCCTATACCGCCGTGGATTTGATAATATCCTCCTAAGATGTCTCGATTCTAAAGAAGTACAAACAACCCTACGAGAGGTACATGAAGGTATATGTGGATTCCACTTGAGTGGTCCTACCCTTGCTAAGAAAATCATCAGAGTAGGTTATTACTGCCCAACAATGGAAAAAGATGCATACCATTTCACAAAAAAGTGTAGACAGTTCCAGATACATGGGGATCTTATGCATGCACTAGCTCAGGACCTGCAACCACTTACATCTTCATGGCCATTTTCTCAATGGGGACTTGACTTCATGGACAAAATCCACCCCACCTCTTCAAATGGACATAAATTCATCCGCACCACCACTGAATATTTCACAAAATGGATTGAAGCCACTCCCATGACATACATTACTGGCAAACAAATCACCACGTTTATCCTCAACTATATCATATGCTGGTATGGTGTCCCACAATCTATCATAACAGATAATGGCTACCCATTCAAAAGCTAGGATGTCCATGAACTTTGTGAAAGATTCCATATCCAGCACCACTTCGCCACCCCATACTATCCACAAGGGAATAGTCAATCTGAGGCATCTAATAAAACCATCATAAAAATACTTAAAAAGACTTTCAATGACACTGTCCATGACTAGCATATCTAGCTAAACCCTACCCTTTGGGCCTATTGCACCAACATCTGCATGCCCACTGGAGCCACTCCTTATTCCATGGTCTATGGCTCTGAAGCTATCCTACCCATAGAGGTCAATTTGCCCTTCTTGAGAGTGTTATTACAATAGTTGGTCGATGATGAAGCATATAGGACATCTGGGCTATAGGAACTAGAGTTGCTAGATGAAAGGAGACAAAACACCTTAACTCATTTACAGGCATATCAGAATCATCTCCATCACAACTACAATAAAAGGGTATGAGTTCAACACTTCAACATTGGAGACTTGGTTTTAAAAGAAAACCCTAAAAATTAGATGGAATGAGAAAAGCCAGGAAAGTTTGAGCTAAATTGGCTAGGGCCTTATGTCATTACTATAGCCTATGGGTCTGGTGCATACTAGCTAGCCACTCCTGAATGTGAGCTATTACCAGAACCCATCAACAACATGCACCTTCAGTGGTACCATACATAAAAAAATAATAATCCATCCAAAAGTGAAAAGCACTTCAGTGATGCTTTGGATAAGTACCATGGTGAAAACCTGGAAAATAGGTGCCATTTGTAGTTGGTCTATGCTCCATCGTCTACCATCACTTGGCTTCCATATTCCATCTTTCATGATGAACCATACTCACTCCGTATCACACTCCACATCCCACGTCTGCCTTGAATCATGATGTTCCTCCTATGGCCTGGAAATAAATTAACATTGCATGTCTTCACATCCCTCTCACCTCAACTTCATCCTAACATTATCATGTAGCTAACTGGGGGTAGCTCATTATCTTGAAATTGATGTTGGAGGACACCTATTCCCAAAAATTAAAAAAACATTCAAATATCTTCAAAAATTGAAAAACATCCAAATATTCCCAAAAACACACAAAAAATCAAAATAGTCAATCAAAAATGCCCAAAAAAATAGCCACACAATGTCAGCCAATAAACTGAAGTACGACGCCTCTGAGCTTTCACCTAGGCAAGGTCATCTTCAATGCACCCCCGAGGCATTCCCCCTAGGTCCTAGGTCAACCCAAGTCCACCCTTGTCAAACTACGTTGCCTCTAAACTTTAACATAGGCAAGGCCATCATTGATGTGCCCCCGAGGCACTAGGTTCGCCTCTTAGGGCATGTCCTGTGACATCGTCATAATAAGTTGTCCTTTAACGGGAAAGACACTACAAGCAGACAGAACAAGCATCTAAAAATACTCACACAAGACAACTCCATAGCACAACTAGGACATTACCTCTCGTCATCCCCACTATGATAATAAAATGTCACTATGACCAATCAACACTCCCAACCACGTGTCCTACAACAAGCATGGGATGCAGTTGAAACCAGGCTCCACGCCTTAGATGACAACACTCATCTTTTGGACACTATCACTCATCACAAATCAACCATTTTACAAACTTGCAACAATCTTGAAACTAGACTACATGTCTTACACAAGATGTCCTGCAACTTTCATCTGCCTTATACAAGAGGTCACATTGTCGAAAGCAAACTTGATGTCTTATATGACATGCTTCCTATCCTGAAACTAGGCATCATTCAACCTATCGTAATCATTCAGGCAAGCACATCTACACTCAACACATGACTTGATGGTTGTTGGCTTTGTCTCACACTTGACTTTGGTCTATTTTTTGCGATCTTGTTCCTAAGTTTCTTAAGGTAGTCTCTAAGAGATGAAGAGAGGCAAGGATGGGGCAAGATCTATTTTCTCTAATTATTGTTTACAGTTTGTTTAGGCAAAATGACTAGGGCAACTAAGTTCCTTGTGTGTGACTGGGACACTACTGGCTGAATCAAATACATCCTCTACATTGGAATGGCTAGATACTTCCATGTATTAGGACTTATACACCTAGATTTGTTCTCATCACATGATCTGACAAGGTGCCTTAGTGACTCAGGATAAGCCTAGCAATCCTTGTATGTTTTGTGTGTTTGTTTCCCAAGGGACCGCACTTTCTACCTTGGTTGCAATATATCATGGTATACGTCATCCTTTGGTACAATAAGTACTATGATGATATGTAGTAACTACACTAAAGAAGCTCAACATCTATTATGGCAAA
The DNA here is from genome assembly GCA_027924645.1 of Cunninghamia lanceolata. Lineage (NCBI taxonomy): Eukaryota > Viridiplantae > Streptophyta > Pinopsida > Cupressales > Cupressaceae > Cunninghamia > Cunninghamia lanceolata. The sequence continues at coordinate 10,319,637 of BSBN01000421.1, read as the reverse complement.
GTCTGATTCCACTCCCCTTCACCAATTCTTCATCCCTCATCCAGTTCCCCCTTTCTTCATTGCTACTTCTTCTGCTCTTCTTCCATCCTACTATGACACACCAAAAACAACATTAGATCATTTAGCCTGCATACACACACATTTTAGTCCACCATAAATCATCATTATCATAATCATCATAATAAATCATCATTATCATAATCATCATAATAAATCATCATCATCATAATCATCATACTAAATCATCATCATCATAATCACCATAATAATAAATGACCATTGTCATAATCATCATAATAAATTGCCATCATCATAAGCATAAGCATTGCAGTAAATCATATATCTGGGACTTATGCATTCATCAGATTCCCATTTACATCCATACATAAACATCACATAGCAATCAAATACCATCCATCGCATCAACATATGCATCTAGGGATAATATCATGCATCACATCATAAAAACCATATAAACATCACATCATATCATAAGCATCATAAGCATCATGCCATCTAGTACTACATCATTAGAAATCATAAACCATAATGCATAACAACATATCATAACATCCATCCATCATGACCATGTAAAATAATAACAAGATCAATCATAATAGGTCCAATCACACACACACACACATATATCATCAAAAATGTGTGTCACAGTGTCATCCCAATGCATATATGTGTGTCAAAAATGGAACTCACAAGCTCAATCATAATCAAGAGCATGTAGGCTCAATCAAGATAAGTACATCAAAAAAACTATCAAAATGGCCCTGCGAGAAGACCCCTGTGCTCTCAACCTGCTCTCGATCCAGAAGGCCTATCATAAGGTGATGACAACCTCACACTACTATGAGATCTATGAGAGTAGGATCGACTAGCACTCCTACTATGGAAACTAGGTGCCCTCTGCTCTACCGGCACTAAACTCTCATAGAAGCCCCTATAATACTGAGTCTCCTATGCTGACCTAACCAAAGCTTATGTAAAATATATTGATGGTCCACTAAGCATAGCGGCAAGCTAAATGCTCCACTGCTCTACCTTCTGCACCCTGATCACGGCCATGTCCCTCTCGGCTGTCCTCTAAAGCAGCTTCCCCTCCACCTCTTGCACATGCTACCACATGGCATCTAGTTGTGCCTATAAGTCAGCTATCTACCCATCATCATCTCCATCACAGGCTCAGACATCCCCCTCTACCTCATCATCACCTATCTCCACATGAGGTGCATCCCGCAGAGCCTCATCCCTAATCCTCTCCTCCTCCTCCTCATCCTCCTCCTCCATCTCCTCCATCTCCTCTCCCTCACTGACATCCTCTATAGGCACATCCTCCTCTAGATCTCCAACCTGCATCTCCCCCATGGCTATGGCCACACAGCCCACTACTCCCTCTCCCTCCTCCTGTATAGGGGCAAGTACCGCACCCCTACCCTGTCCATCCCGACCTCGATCTCCTTGGCCCCTGCCTCCACCACCCCCACCTAGCCCACCATCATCTCTACCTCTATCATCTCCACCTCCTCTACCCCAGCCTCATCCTCTGAATCAACCTCTCAACCCCTGTCCCAACCGCTCCATTGATGCTAGTGCATTAGGATGCAAATACAGAACCAGCCTATGAGTGGCCCACCATGGATCACAAGGAGTCATCCCTAGATCTGTAACATCCCTATAATCCCACTAAAGTGGCTGCAATCCTATGATCTCAGCAAGAGTTATCTGCACTAGAATCATAGGTCCCCACACTGGAATCTCCTATGTGAACCCAGGCAAACTCTGCAATACCTGCTGGCTCATCTTGTTGCTCCCCAAATTGCCTGAGCACTCAAGATGGTAAATGCCACTCTATAACATGATGTGCCTGTACAGTCCATCCAATAAGATATTGTGTATGCCTGCAGTAAGGCAGTTGCTCATCATCCTCTATCCATCTAGGGCAATCTCTATATGGCATCCAAGTAAATGAATCCATGTGGTCAATAGCATGTCACCAATACCCAACATCACACATCTGAACCTATGGCACTACTCTAGTATAACAAAACACATATGGTACCTCCTCCAGAATGTCCTAATCCATGGCCTACACATTTCAATGTGCTCCCATGACCATATCATGACTAAAGTCACCCCGCAACTGATCGACTGCTCCCTTTGATATACAACACTGTGCAGGTGGTGATACAACTGAGCTAAGAGGAAGGGTCCCCATGGATATGAAATTGCATCCACCATCATCCCCTCCAACATCTGTCCCCAGTCAACCAGAAATCCATGGCCGCATCAATCGGGGCATACCAAACCAGAAATATAAGTGCAAGTAACCACAATCAATCGACCATAACAATCTGTCAAAGTGTCCCATGGTATCTCATGCTCCTTGACACCTAATGGAGCATCATTTGCCATCTCGAATAATCAATGCAGTTCTAGAAACACAGTCTCCAAACTATAGACTACTCGCTCCCCATGAATGCGAAGCCAAAGAATCCACCACACATCAAGCAGGGTCATAGTAGCCTCTCCCATCAAAAAATGAAACGAGCTGGTCTATAAGTGGTACCTCTCCACAACTCTTGTCAGTAGCCCTCGGTTAGCCTAGATCTCAGGCATAAACGCAACACCATATAATCCCAGTGTAGCCAGAGTGTCTTGCTCATCCATTGACAAAGAGTCCCGCAATCAATATCTAGTGGGATGACTCTCTCACGTATAAATAGGTGGCAGCCTTACTTGTATTCATGTAGCCAAGATAACACATTACTATAACAAACCCTAATTGTGACATTGATGGCCAAACATAGAAAAGAATTAGGGCAACATTCATAATTTTTTGCTCAAAACTGCTCATGCGTCACACTGCTAAACCTATGCGGGGAGGCTAAGCTCATGTGTCACACTACTCAATGCATACGACACACGATGGCTCATGCAAAAAACTATCCTACCTATGCGTTCCAACCAGTAGATGCACACCGCCTAAGCGAAGGCGTCACAACCACTAGCACATGCGGCTTCAAAAATTGCATGCATCACACCTTTGCTTAGGTGGTGTACCACCAAACATAAGCGGCACATGTGACAACACATGCAGTGCACAAATGTGCACCACATGCGTGGCCTATTTTTAGGCCCTAAAATCTACACAAAAATGCAAAATTGATAAAGAAGGATTAGATATGTACTAGGGTGCCTGACCCAAAAAGCCGACCATAGGTCCATACTCGTGATCCGAGGTGCTAGTGAACTAGTATAGGTGATATCTCGACGGCAGCTTCGCACAAACTCTCTATAGGCTCACTCTCTGCTCTCTAAGATTGCTAAGGCTCAAGTGCACAAATGAGGAGTTTAGACCCTCTAGGGGCTATTTATAGAGCCTTTTTGACCTAAGTGGCCCCAATTTTCAATATTTTGACCAAGGAGAGACCTTTTTCATATCTCGAGAACCTTTTATTACCATTTATGCACACCCATCTCAATCTGGCCATCCCGCACAATCTTTTAGAAAATTTTCCAAATTTTTTAAATTTTTTAGGAAAAATTGAAAAAAATTCCCGAAGGGGCATAAGACCATCACGCTTCACATAAAAAATATTCGGGCACGTTCAGAGGACATCTTTCAAATTTTTTCTTTGATATAACACCGGATTCGACATTATATCAAAGAGGGGCAAAATGTAGACACTTTAAAATGTTTTGGGCCTGCGAGTGACATTTTCACACACATTCCATCTTAATTCCACATTCTGCTATTAATTGGATGATTTCTAAAATTATTAAATTAATTCACTCTCCCTTATGCTTTCTTAATTAAATAAATTTCATTTATTTAATGATTTAAGCCCCCCTCTTCCAAATTCCTCTATAATTAAATAATGTAATTATTATTTAAATATTCGCTCATCAAACGTCAATATCCCCTTTAATTTAAATAAATATCCATTTAATTTATTAGCCTAGCCCTAGGTTAAATAAGTCCCCACTTATTTAATCTAATACTAACACATCCCCCCTTTCCTCACAAAAAATTAAATAAATCCCTAAAATTTATTTAATTTTAAACATTGACCTCCTCACCAATTTCCTCCAATTTAAAAATCAAATTTGTCCTCTTGTGAGAGGAAACCCTAAATCATTGTGATCCATTGATCTTTGCCCTAAGTCAACTATCAATCACAACCCTCCATTCATTTCTCACTTTCTATATAACCCCTTTTATCTCTCCATTTTCAACCACCACTTGAGCATTTGACTTGTGCCATTGTCAACATTTGAGCTTCCATTTAATTTGCAGACCTACAAGTCTGAGTACACTACCATAGCTAGGTTAGATTTTAGCAATGGAGGAAATGCATTAGATACCCTAGGGTTTTTATGCTTCCATGTTTACATTCTAGGTTATTTAAGGGCTCTATTGCTTAGGTAGGGTGTCTATTTGTTGTTTTAGGACTATAACAGAGTTTTTTACGTGGCCACAACAAGTATGTGCCTAAATGGTGTTGTCATTGATGTCAACATATCTATGTTGTCATTGATGTCAATTGTGCTCCTATCTTGTTGTCTTTTGTAATGAGTAATATGCTTTGTGTTTACTTATCTAAGCAATCTTGATGTTGAGGATATTGAGAAAATTAGCCTCTCCAGTAGAAATAGTGAGTTGCAATAGAAATAATGTATTGCATATAGAAAAATAGTCTAGAATAATGCTCCACATTTTCTGTAGAATTAGTATCTTTTCCTACGGATCTGAAATTATTTAGAAGTCCATCTAAAGATGCTATGTTCCAAGTTTGAGCCTTCGGTATAAATAATTGAGTGAGTTATGTTCACTAGAGTGAAAACAACTTTTTATATATATTTGGCAATCACAGGGAGAAAGTGTTATGCTCCTCATTCCTCCGCATTGAAATATTTTTGTCTGTGGTTCTAGAATCAAGTCTATGATGATGTTAAGTGCCTTCAACTACAATGGTTCGTGATTTGGTGGTCTACAAGCTATATTTTCTTTATGACAGTGGCTAATAGTGTTGTTCTTGTGCTTTGGTTTGGAGAATCTGATGGGTAAAGTGTTTGGGTATTATGTGGATGTTTCTGATGATTATAATGTACTTGTGGATGTCTCCTGATCATGTTCCTACCTTCAGATTGGTCCTCGAAGAGAAATTTGGATCATGGTTGAAGAATGCTCTTAGAAAACCTAGTACTTTCATCAGTCTTGGCCGACCTGGTTCAATTCATTATTTGCGAAGATGCATCAAAGATTGTAGAAGTGTGTTGTGGTGTGGAGGATTGTGATTGAGACAGAGGTAAGGTGTGGTATGATCTACATACATCTTTACATCTTTTCCTTAGCTTAATTTGTATTAGGTCTAGACCTATTTTATGTATGATTGTAATGCCGATCTTAGAGATTGATGCAATGGTTGATGAATGTAATGCCGACCTTGATGCATATTCTAAGGTTGATGAATTGTATAAAAGCATGTAATGAAGTTGTGAAAAATGGTGTGCATTACAAAGATGAAAAGATAAGTGCAGATGTGTGAAAGAGCAGAGCAGAGAAATAATATTGTGCTTCAATCGAACTGAACCGTGGCATGGAGTAGATGTTGCTGAATCAGTTCACCCTTGTTAGCAGTGAGCCACCCTTTGGCAGTGAGCCATCCATAGGTAGTGAGCCATTCTTTACAGTGAGCAATTTGGGCAGTGAGCCTTATAGGCAGTGAGTCTCTTTTTTCGGTATTGATATAACTTATATATTTCTGTGGGCTAACACCCACCATGGTTTTTCTCTTTTAGGGTTTTCAATGTAAAAATCTAGTGTCTCTAGTGTTGATTATGTTATTGTGTTGAACTTCTCATTTCATGCTTTGATGGTTATATTAGAATATAAGTAATTGATAAGTTAATGTTCATAATTGGTTAAAACTTTTAGGACAACTGATTCACCCCCCTCTCAGTTGTCCAGTGTAGTTCAACACTATATACCTAGCTAATTTCATCTTCTTCATCCAACCATATTATTTGGGCTTAGAATTTTAATCCTTACCCCCCTTTTTTTCCATCCATTCTAATCCCCCCCAACTAAAATCCCTCCTCTCACTTACCCCTTAACCCATCCAGCCAACCTAACACACTTAAATCCAAACCCCCCCTCTAATGATGTGGTGTCCAATGATCTAGCATTCCCTAAACCACCCTCACAATCTCCCTTTTCCTCCCAACCCCATAACCATACCCCCCTAACCTATTCACCACCACATAGCCCCATCACCCAAGGTTTAAAAAGAACATAACATGTATCATGACTTGTTCATTTCATTAACCATTGCACTCATTACATAAACTCATTACATCATCATTTCATAATCACCATGGAGACTCTCCTAAAAAACAAAACAAATAAAGCAATGCACATTACGTAGCTATTATATTACATGCATGTCAGACATCTTCAAAAGTTAACCATGATGATTTCACATAAATCAAACTACAACACAAGTGAAATTTGTGCTTCCATTACATTACCATTTCATATCATTTTGCATACACAATATATGTTTATTAATTTAAGCATATATTTCCATTTCATTTTATTTTGCATTCATACTAGGTGATCATTAATTTGAGTATTTATCCACATCATAATCCATAATCATAACATGCATCAACATTTCATAATGCATAGGAATAGCATAAGCAAAACATAAATCATCACATCACAATACATGATCCATCATAAGCATAACATATATCATCATGATCCATAAACATGACATGAAAACATCCATAAATATCCATATAGTCCATAGCATTAACATCATATCATCACATAGTGCATAGGAACCACCTGCATCAATCATGATATCATAAACAAGACATCCATCCATAAGCTAAAAGAAGCATAACAGATATTAGAAACATCAAAAAATCCTTACAACCATTAATATCTGAATTACACAACTATGTGGATGACATGAGGTAGCCATCTCGACAAGTACCATCAGTGTAATCATTGATCATTCCATCACATAATGCATCCTGACAAGTATGATCAGTGTAATCATTGATCATTTCATCACATAATGCAACATAAAATCATCCATCACATGAGCATATAATACATAAAATCATCACATACAAACATCACATCATAATCTACATCATCACCAAATACATAAACCATCAAAACACATCATAAATGCATCCATCACATGAACCATAATATACAAGTCATAAACATCAACATGATTCATCATATACAATCAAATAACATCATCATACATCACTGCAAAATAATGTACATCACTCAAAATCTTACAAGTCATGATACAAAAAGCTTCTAAGGGCTCAAAATACATCAATACACATCAACCTTGGGCTGATGATCCCCTACCTGACTCGATGGGTGACCCTAGCTATGGCTATTGCTACTGCTATACAAGTGGTTGCTATGGCTGCTGGGGTACCACTGATGGAGGTGCCATGGGCTAATGAACAGACTGAATAGACCTAGATCTACGTCACCCAAACATCCTAGACCCACTTTTCTGGCTATAACTAGGAATCCACTAACCCTCAATAATGGTTGTAGAATAAGCAACGTGATAGTACTCAGCTCACTGACTCTACTCCAGAAGCTGTCCTTGTAGTTGTGAGATATGAGTCTGCATCTATGATAATACCTACCCCATACCAGAGCCTGACATCATCCCCTGTAGGCTCGCTACCTGTGTCTATGCCTGTTGGGCCCAACCCACTACTGCATCCCGCTCTCCTATCAACATATTCACTTGAGCCTAGACCTATGCCAACTGCACCGGCAACACGCTCACCTACCCATCTGATCCATCCAAAAGTGTAGCTGCTCCTCGAAGCTATACTAGCTCCTGCTGCTGTCTCTACATGGTATCCTCAAGGCTCACCAATTGGCCATGAAGATTCCCCACCTCCTCCTCATAATCCACATGGGTGTGCCAACATGATGAACACTCTCTAGGGGCTGGCTCTGATCCTGCCGCTGAGCTACCCGCCTCTACTCTATCAATCCCAAGGAATGTCATGGCAGTCTCTTGGATATCCTGCTGGTAGGTCCTCTCCCTCACATGTAAATCAACTAAGGTGGCCCTCTGTCCTTGCTACTATAGGGGTGCTCATAGGAGTGGCATCAGTCCTTTATCCCCTCCCTATGCCCACTATGTGAGTGATCTTTGCCTGGGAACCTGCTATCAGGGTGCTTACTGCACTCTAACACTTGTCCTACCTGTACCTACTGTGCTACTGTGGCTACTGTGCCTACTGTAGTTTCTACTACTGTGAGGCCCACTATCTATGCCTCACCACCTCCTACCCCCCTGTCCCTGCTGTGCAGCAACCTGTGCCTGAGGCACTACCTACTGCTATACCTGTTATTGTCCCTGTTGCGGTACCTATAGAGGTGGTATCACCTACCATCTACCTCTCCCTCTGCCCCATCCTCTTGTAGCCTCTACCTACTCATATGCCGCTGTTGCTAGCACCCCAATGGGATCATCATCATCCACCTTCATCTCCTCCACCACTATCTCCTCCTCAACTATGTCCCCCTCCTCCCCTGCCTCCACAGTCATGTCTAGATCCTCGGTCGGATCCACCATCCCTGCGTCTATCATCATGCTCCTCCAATCCCACTGCTGGGGCTATAATGCTATAAATTTGGCTATCACCACTTGCGGTGCTATGGCCGGTGGCCATCTCTCATCTCATGATGTCTATGCAAATACCGCCATACCCTAAGGAATATCCTGCCACAAGCCAAACTGATGCATGACCTGCGAGGGAAGATACATGTCAATGGTGTGATCACCCTGACCCATCAAATACCATGGTTGAAAGGTATAAGGCATATGAACATCATCATCTAGCCACAACTCTACTCCAATAAATGGTCACCATGTAACCTGAATTAGATTATCTAGCACATGTCACCAATAACACAACTGCCCAACATGAGAATACTCGACGGGCTACTGGTACAAAAACACATAGGCCTCAAACTATCGTCGATAATATCATCCCCATGGCCTCATGATCACAATGTGCTCAAAGGCCCAAACAAGCAGCAATGTGACCTCAGCTGATAGTGTTGAATCATAGTGATACACTATGGTGTGTATCTCATGATACAATTGTGCCAGCATGCATGGCCCCCATGCATAGATGGTCCCATCCCTCACCATCCCCTCTATCATCTCCCCCCACCCCACTGCAAAGCCTTAAACCTACTAATCTGTCATCACCATGCCTCCAATCAATGTACACAGAAACAAGGTAAAGTGATATGCACCCGCTGCCAAAGTCTCCTCATAACTCATCTTTCATCTGTCCCCTGACAACTCTGGCTGGCCTAGGGAAAATGTAATGCCTAAGGCTATCCGTCCCCTCCTTGTATGGTATACCACTCAATCCCCATGAATAGGTAGCTTGAGGATACGATAAACATCCTCAAGGGTGATGGTGATCTCCCCTATCGGTAGGAGAAAGGAGCACGTCTCATGTCGATAACACTCTATAATGGCCATCATCAATACTCTATGTGCTCAAAAAACTAGCATATCCACTACAGTCAATATCCTTAACCACGCCAACCGACCTCGTGTCGGTCCATCAAAACCATCTAATAGCTACATCATGGTAGGGATGCATCACTCTCATGATCCCATGATGATGATACAGTCACCTGTATCCACTAGATGTGAGTCAAAAACATACATTTTCCTTCCAAATTAGCTACTCAGCACTGATTTTCCCTCTTTCTGTGGCCAAATTTAATTTAGCGCCAATTCTCTTCACTATTGCGCTGATCCTTAGGATAGCGCTACCCTTTCCCTAGATGGCACCATTTCAAAGAATGGCACCACTCCCTATCAAAAAGGTGCCATTCCAAAGAATGGTGTTGATTTCTATTCATTTAGTGCCACTATGGCATAGCCCCCAAACCTACCATGATTTTGGCACCATTTTATAGAATGGTGCCACTATGCCCAATGGCACTCATTGGCATGATGGCACCACATCCATGGGTGGTGCCAATTGGCATGATGGTGCCACCAGATTCCCTTTTCATGCCAAAGCGCACCTGAAACCCTATGGTAGGATATAGCACCAATCTGCTTGATTGCACCAAATTTCTAAACTTTGGCGCCAGTTCCCCCCATTTTCCTCTATGCCAATGGCGCCATTTCAGACAATGGTCCCAATTAGAGCCCTTTTCGCACCAATCGGTCTCCCAATGGCACCAAACCCTAATACCCAAATCTTGAAAGCAAAAAAATGCGATAATCAAAAAAATTACAAAGCTAGGATGGTTGGCCTACCTGGTCACTAGCCTCAGCTGATCTCCCATAAGAGCAGAGTAGCTCAGATAGGTGCTCAAAGCGTGGGAAGAGTGGGTTAGGGTTCACCATCATCTCCTTCTCTTTCATCCAATTGGCTCAATGAGTGCAAATGTGGCACCTTAGGGACCACTTTTTCTATTTATAGAAATCCATGTCATCCTCCAACACACTTTTTCTTCCCCAGGGTGCAGATCATAACCTTTTCCACCCATTTTTCTTCCTGTCAACCTATTTTGCCATCCCCTATCCATTTGTCACCTTTGTTTCTTCCTTTCGAGAGCTCACCCAAAAAAAATTTATTTTTTCACCCGACCTCTCAAGGGGGCATCCCTCACCCATTTCATTCATTCCCGGTAGCTGGAGCATTTTTCTTTGACTTGATGCCATTTCCCTACTAGGTCACGACACCACATCAAAGAGGGGCAAATGTAGACACCTACAAATGTCTTCACCACTTAACCAACCTTCGACATCACTAACATCACCTGTTACCCTTCCAATTAATTAATTAAGTTTTTATTTAATTAATTATTCATCCCAACAACTGATTATTCGTCATTTTTGCCTTTAAATTGGATTAACCAAATTAATTCAATAATTACCCCTTCACTAACATTATCTTGATTAATTAAATAAATGTGGAAATATTTATTTGATTAATCCACCCCTTCCATTAAACCTAATTAATTGAATAAACCATGTTTATTTAATTGATTCAACCTACTAATCAGCCTATCCCTACCCTAGTTGATTAAATACCTATTGTTTAATCAGCTAGTTTAACCTACATGACCCTAGACCTAGGATTAATTAAATTAAACATTATTTAGTTAATCCTAACCCTTAATTAGCCCATCCACTAATTTACTACAGCCATTTTAATTAGGCTAATTACCTCAATTAAAATGGTCAAACCCTGATTAACACTCCTCACATCCCACAAATAAAAAATTGATATATATGCCACATAAATCAATTTTTTATACACGTGTCACAAACCTCATTAATAGCCTCTTACACCCCTTACACATGTCATAAACCATTAATTGGAGCTCCTCCCAAAATGAATTTTTAATTCATTTCTAATCCTCCTCTCTTCACCATGTGAATTTTTAATTCACATATAATCCATCTCACCCAACCTCATTTAATTCACTTCTCTTCCCAAGATGAATTAAAAATTCATCTTTATTCTCATCCCTCCATTTCCCATGATTGAATCTAAGCCCTCCACCTCACATTCATCCTCATCCATTGATCTCTCAAATGAATCTCAACCCTTGGCTCAAATTCCTATCCAAAAAGCCTATAAATAGAGCCTCTCCCAAGCCATTTCAACATCCCCAATTTGAGCAAACTTACTATGCCAAAATCTTCATCCATTTCATCTCATTAAGCTAGGATTCTAGTGATTTGCATACTAGTTTGAGAGCATTTCACATAGGAATCATGGGTAAAGCAAGAGACTAAGGGTGCAAGGCTCTCCACCTTAGCAAGGAGTTGGGATCCATTTTGAAGGTATAAATAGTTTTTTATGCATTTCTTTAGTGTTTTTTATACTCATTTTGGTTTTCCTAATCTTCAAGTATTTTAGATTTACATTACTATTTATAATTGCTTTTACTGTAGTAGTTTACCTAGTTTTATCAACATTTAAGGTAGATGAATCTATGGAGATAGGGGTATCATGAAATATAAGAGATTTATCATCAAAAGGTGTAACCATGTCATGCATATGTAAATTTTAGGTAAAACTAAATCATCTGTGTCCAACATACAAGGTTTGGCATAAGGTATATCCTTATTAGGTATTGACTCATCACTATCACTGTCCATATCATCATAATTAAGCTCATGGATAAATGACATAAGTGTATCTAATAGGAATGGATGAGCACTAATCAAATCCATGAAGGAAAGAAAATAAAATATGAAACATGATAATAAAACCTCTATAGAAAGTGCATCCTTATCCTTATAAAAATGTGTCATGAGAATATCAAGGATAGAGGGATGATGTATAATAAAAGCTAAGATCATATCAAAATTTTAAATGTATGCATGAATATTAGCTAAGGAGAAAGAGTTAATAGGAGCCATGAGGTAGAATATTCAAGGTTTGGAAGGTGGGACAAAGGATGTATACCATTATGCAAATGCAAACCCTAGGAAACCTAAAAATGAATAATAAAATCAAAATAATATCATCTTAAATACTATAGAATTTAGGAGAAAAACCTAGGGGGAAGCTAGGTCGTGTAGGATAAGACAAGTTCATTAGAATATAGAGAAAAATAAACTTTCCCTAAATATGTTATACAGGGAAACTAATTAATGCAAGAAACAAATACACAAATCAATCTAAATAGGAAAGTTGTGAGTAACAAATATTAGGAAAATGGAAATAATAAATGATAAGATATAGGAAATTAGATGAGGTGGATAAGGGTACTTGTCTCTAGGATGATGGATAAGGAATAACTCTGATGTCAAACTAAACTCCATTTGTCTCAAGACTAAAATTGATTCCTCTACATGTATTCTACCTTGAGATCAAAATAGTCGATTAACTAAATGTGTAGGTCAAACTCATGAGTGTGGATCTAAACTATGGCCTACAAGTTTGATCTAGTACATCTTTTCATTTGTGGTTCACTTGATTCTCTATACTTCATTGATTATTTAGGAGTAGCGATATTGAAAAATATCTTGGGGAGGGTACCAAATCACTAGGATCAATTTCTCCTCGGTCAATGCTCTAGAAAGACTAGCTTTACAATTGTGGAGATGATCAAGAACAATAAATTTTAGACATACAAATGCTCTAAAATGATTGTGTAAGCTTAAATTTATTTTGTATACTCCAATTGAATTGGTCATAGCATGCCTTTTGTGAATAATTCTTGGAATGATTGGGTGATAAATGAATAGAGTTAAATTCATTTAAATACAAGGACAACAATAAATCACCCAAGAATGTGTTTATTTGGCTTATAATGGCTAGTGAAATAGGTGGGAGTTAGCCAACATTACATATAAATTTTAGAATTTTGGGGGTTAGATTTATAGGTGTGGGATTGATCCCATGCCAATAGTTATATCTAGAGATGAAAAGGTGGTAAAATCAAGGTGGAGATAGAATATTTGAGAATAAAGTTAATGAATAGGCATAATAAATGGTTAATCAAGATGAATTTATTGAAATATATGTGTATATGGATAAAGTGGGCATAAATGTATGAGGAAGTGTAAGAATTGGAATGATAAATAGTATGGGAGAATGAGCCCAACTTCACACAAACTTGTGCCATTTGTTGATATGAAATTGTATTGTGCCATTCTCTCCAAATGAATACAAAACTAAATAAGAATTGGCACAATTATACAAATTTCACTAACACACACTCAAGATAAATAATAATATCTTTATAATACTCCATCTTCCTCTTTTGACTAATTTTATTATTCTATAATTTTTTAAAAATTCATAAATATATAAAATTTAATTTTATTAACATTATTAATTACAAATTATTGTCTTCAATATTCTAATTTCTATACCAAACTTTTGTAATTTGTATTTAACATTACAATTCCAATGTTGAAATAGTTTTTAGAAAAAATAGAGATGATTTTTTAAAAAAAAATTCTTAATCATACAAGTTCATTAAAATGTAGAGAAAAATAAACTTTCCCTAAATATGTTATCCAAATCAATTAATTAATACAATAAACAAATACACAAATAATCTAAATAATAAAGTTGAGGGTAATGATGTTAGGAAAATGGAAATAATAAGTGCTAAGATCTAAGAAATTAGATGAGGTAGATAAGAGTACTTAGTTCTAGGATGATGGAGAAGGAATAAATCCAATATTAAACTAAACTCCACTTGTTTTGGGACTTAGATCAATTCTTGCATATGTATTCTACCTTAGGATTAGAATAGTCTATCAACACTATGTAGCGTCAAATCCATGAATCTAGGTCAATTTTTAATGAGTGTGGATCTAAATCGTGGCTTGCAAGTTTGATCTAGTAGAATGCACACTCTTGATTTGAGATTTGTTTGATTCTCCATTATTCATTGAATGCCGAGGATAAGCAGTATTAAAAATATCTTAGCAAGGCTACAAAAGTGCTAGGATCAATTTCTCCTAGGTCAATTCCCTAGAAAGACTAGCTTTATGATTGTGGAGATAATCAAGGACAACACACTTCAAACATGTAGATGCTATAAAATGATTGTATAGACTTAGATTCTTTTTAGGTGCTCCAACTGAAGTGTTCTAGCATGTCTTTTATGAGTAATATATGAACAATTAATGCTTGGAATGATTAGATGATAAAGAAATACAATTAAATGCCTTTAAATACAAAGACATAGCAATAAATCACCCTAATGTGTTTATTTGACTTATAATGAATAGTGAAATGGGCAAGAGTTAGCCAAATTTGAATTTAAAATTTGGAATTTTGGGGGTTAGATCTACAAGTGCATAATCAATCCTATGCTAATGGGAATGTCTAGAGATGAAAAGGTGCTAGAATCAAGGTTGAGATGGAAAATTTGAGAATCAAAGACATGGATATGCATAACAAATGGATAATCAAGATGAATGTATGGAAATATGTGTGTATATGGATAAAATGGGCATAAATGTATGAGACTGTACACAAAATTGTACCATTTGTCATATGTAATTGTATTAAGCCATTCTCTCAAAATGAACACAAAACTAAAAAAGTGCCACGTAGTGGCTAGTACTTGCCCTTTGATTGGGTTTGTATATGTATTGTAGTAAAAGTGAGAGATATGAATGCATTGGAACTAGACATTGTAATAGAATATGGTTTAGAAACATTAAGCAATGATTTGTTTTAAAACATAATTTTTTGAAATATCATGAATTTGTGCTTCCAAGAAACATGCCTGACATATTTCTTGAGTTGTAGTTCTACCTATTGAGGGATGAACTTCTAGATTACCTGATCCAACATGATTGATTCTATATCACCATCGATGTTGTTGTGAAGTGGACAGTGAACAAGAGAGATGGAGGAGGTCTTTGAACATGAAAATGACCATTCAGGATTATTAATACAAATAGTTGACGTATCTTGTTCGAAAGGCTTGTCAATGACCATGTTCATGCTAGTGTTGGCAATGCCTATAGGAAGAGAGACATATAGTTGGAAATTTCTTGAAGAACCTCCATGAAGTTGATCATTGTCCTATACCATTGTTGTTGTAGAGAGCATGGAATTATATGTGAGTAGGTCACCAGAGTTGTACATTTTAGCATCTAGTGCAGAATGTTGAATTTTCAAATTCTTGCATGTATAATCAGAGCAATCATCTTGCAAGATATTGATAGGGTTAGCATATTTTATATTGAATTTGTAGTGAAAGATGAAATTAGGGAAATAATGAATTGATTAGAAATGAACTTACTTGGATTTGAAGTCATGAGAACAAAATTTATAATTACTTTGATGCCTCTCATAGAAATGTTTGCACTATCATAAGAATATGAAATCTCTTCTTTTGTATCAAATGTTCCATTCCATTGATGTTTCTTGGAGTTTGGGTCCAAGATTTATGCATCGTAATGACCCCATGGGCATTGTCTAACACCTCTATATTTACATACATTGATGGAATTTTTGGATATGGAGGTCGAATGAAAAGGGGATCCAGAAACAATAGATTGGTTGGATATGTGCTTGCATGGCTCTAAATTTTTTTATGTAAAATTGGTTGTGGTGTTAATGGGCCCCTAATGGATATAGTCACCTTGTCATAAGCATAGGCAACATCTTCTATTGTATCAAAGGTACCAAGACATTTTACATTAGTTATAGTTGTAGCCATAGATTTCTATCCCATAATGACCATTTGTACGTTTTATCATGCCTTTATATCTTCCTTCCTTTCTTGAATTTTTCAAGTTCATCTAGGACTAATAGTGTAATCTACAGTAACTTGATTATTTCCCCCATAGTCTTGATAGTTTTGTTTCTCTAGCAATTCCTTTGTCATCTTATAACCCAAATTTGTTGTTATTGTCAGTTATAATCAATCTACACAACCACTACCACATATGTAATTACTTCATTCTTTTGATATCCTACAAAAGATATCTGGCAACAAAATAAGCCTTCTTAGAACTTTTTCAAAAGCTATAGAGACATGAAAATATTATTATAATATAATAAAAAAATTTACAATCTAGAGGAAGAAAAAATGGAGTGGATCAAATATACATTCTACCCATTTACAAAATAGGGAGTATCATGACCCAAAACAATAGATGACTTCAATTACATGTATATTGTGAATAACATATATAGAAATAAGAAGATTATATAGTAATTGTAGCAAAATGCTGGAAGTCTTTTAAAAAAGGCTATAACATTTTAGGAAAGCTAGTTTGTAGAGGCAACATCATGATTCACATTAGCATCATGAACAAAAGAAATAGGTTTATTGACATCTTCTCCCTCATAATTTACAGGTGGTTGAGTTGCTGCATCATTTGTATGGTCCAACAAACATGGAACATGATTGAGCAGAAGATAGAGTGCATGGTAAGCATCATCAATTTTATCAACAAGCTCATGACCAAGCTCATAGTAGGGACAACAGAGGGAATTTTTCACTGTGATTGAATATTTATTTTGGAGGCTAAGTTTTATGGAATTAAACATACAAACAATAGCAGGATATTTCTAAATATCCCTATGGTTTAATAACCCTCCAATAAGGGTTGTCCCATTCCACATATCATAATTAGTCAGAGCAGTATTTAGGCTTTCTTCATATATTAGATGGTCTTGTATGTAATCGAAAGAAAGATTTATTAAGAGAGCATATTATTGCAAGAGATCTATGGAATTAGATAAAAAGAGAGTAACTACCTCAAAGAAGTACAACACTCTAGGGGAGTGTTGAAGAATTTCACATCCAGTCAACACTTGAGGAGCATCCTCCACTTCCTGGCAATACATTTTAACCACCTTTCCCAATTTAGCATAGAGTCAAATTTTTCTTGCTCTGGGTAATCCCATTTCTTAATAGGGAAATAAAGTTGTTTATTCTTTTGTGTATACTCCATGCATTTGAGAGCTAACAACTTAATTATTTGACTATGCCAAACTAGAAATCTCTTTTCAATTCTTCCTTGACTTGTAGAATGATCTCTTCTTAATGTTTAGTGCAATGAAAGAAGGAAGGGAGGACATGTGATATGCAATGCAATGCTAATGAAATGTGGAGCATTATGACAAGATGAGCAAGATGCAGATGGTAAATATGATAAAATGGCTAGTATAATCAATACAATAGATAGCTATAAGTAATATGAGTAGGTCAATTAGTAAAATGACAAAGCTCCACAGCAAAGTGTCATCGTAAAGAGGGTGAGCCATCATATCATTTGTTCCAAATGTTAATTACAAATGCATAAGTATAATGAATAAGATAAAGAGAAAATATCAACGTTACTATGAAGATACTACAAAGAACATATAAATGAACTTTGAATTGCAATTAGCATAGAAATAAATATAACTATTTGAGATAAGGAAATTAGTAGTTTTTAGCATTAATAATGTATGATAGTAGATATAAAGATATAAAATTGTTGTAATGGTTTAGAGTCAAACATATTTCTTATTTTATATTTTTTTTACACATAAAAATAAATATTTTTAAAATTTTTTTTTCTAGTCTATATTTGATGACTAACTATAAAGTAATTTGAAAAAACGGTAAGTAGAATAAGAATCCCAGTCTTTGACTTACCCACTTTTTTTGGGATAAAAATTTCATTCAATTTTATAAGATTTTGGGCTTGTTGGTTTTGGTATAGATGTGTTTATTGGAAATAATGTGGAGTGATAGATCTCACATATCTAAGAGCTAGAACACACAAAAAATGTCATTTTGAGATTTGATTGAAGTTAGAGCCTAAATTTGATTGTCGACCCTAGCTATTAAGTAATTTTTTTATGATGGTTATCCATTCAAAAGTGTCCTTAAATTACTATCACATACCTTAGTCTAAGTAAAATTATATATAAACAATATATATATATATATATATATATATAATCACAATTCTATATAACTTTTGAGAGTCTATTCAAAATCTCTCCTTTCACATTGTAATCGAGAAAACTTAGTCAAATGAAATGTAAAACAACTAAATGCAAATACCTTTTGAAAAAAAAGCCTTCTCGAATACCTTAGAAGATGCAAGATGCTAGTTGACCGATGTTGATCAAATGTTGGTTTCTCACAGATGCAGCATAATAGTGAGATAGAGATTGATAGAAGAAGATGGGTAGATGAGGATGGATGAGAGGATTGGAAGAAGATTTTGACAGAGTAAGGATATCAAACTCAATGCTTGATCTCAAATGGATTGTGAGAGGCCATATTTATAGACATAGGATTGAAGATAAGATGAGGATTGGATTTAATTTTTTAGATAAGGTAGGGAAAAAGATAAAAAGATTTGTTTTTTTTGTTTTAAATCCTCATAAATCTTTGAAAAGAATGGGATAAAAGAAAGTAGAATCTTTTTAGGATATTATTAATTAAATAAATATTTACTTTATTTAATTAATTTTTGTGGAAAGATAATTAAATAAATATTTAATTATAAAAAAAGGATAAATGACTAATTAAATAATTAAAAATAATAATTTAACTTGAGAGGATTAATGATCATGAATAATTAAATAAATAATTAAGATTTATTTAACTATAGAAGATAGGATAAATGGATAGAAAGGGAATAAATGAAAATTAGTTAAATAAATAAGATTTATTTAACTAATTAGGTGAATGATATGGGTACCTAGGGCAAAACATGCTAGTGACAAGGTGTTGGACATTTTTAGGTGTCTACATTTTGCCTCTCTTTGAGATGATGTTCGAGATGATGAAATTTGTGTCAAGTAATATCATTTCAAAGAAGCTAAGGTATGGATAGATAAAAAAGATGGTAATGGAAAGATAGGATGAGGATGCCCCCTCGAGAGGATAGGCGGGTTGGACAAACACGGGTAGGCTCTCAACATGAAAGGGATTGGTCAAGGAAGAAATGAATAGAAGAAATGAATGAGGTGTTATGCTGCAATGAAAGTGAGCAATCATGATGTTTGATATAGCACTAGACGTTATGCACCAGGGTATAAGGACCAAGGTGATGATGAGTCTCATGCCCGAGCATAATACAACCTTGTCTAGATATAAGATATGAATATTAGCTAGGTTGGATTTGGATGCGATACAAATGTAAGATAAAAAGATAACACACACAAGAAAGCAAGAAAGAATGAACAAATGTAACAAAAACAAACAAGGTATTGCCCCTATCAAGATGTAAACCAATGGTTGATTGTTGATCGATTGATGATGATGAAAAGTGTTGTCATTGCGGGGAATGATATATCCCTAGATCAACACAAGGATGATGATGATAGTGTTGTCATGGCGGGGAACAATGTATCCCTAGATCAACACAAGGATGTGGAAACAATATATCCCATTGATGATGATGATGATTGATTGATTGATTTGGTTTACTACAAGATTAGGATCAAGACCAAGGATGTGATTGGATAGTTTGACAAGATTGATTAACTTGATTGGTATGGATAAAGGATGACTTGCATTTGGATCACTACTTGGATTGGATTGAATGATATGATATGATTCAATGAATGGATTTGAGTTGGAAGAAGTGACTGAAGAAACATTGAAGAATGAGATTGATTAAAAGAAATGTTTTGAAAGATTGATGAATTGATGAAGATAGATGATAGAAGAATGATGAAAGAAGAAAGAGGAAAATCATCTGTGCCTGAATCTAGGCAATTCCTGTGTATCCCAGATTGCCTACATACCCTATATCCATGGGATCAAGGTACTTAACGATAAAGATGAGATGTAGTTATGATTTGTGATGATGATGGTGGATAGATTGATCGAGTTATGGATTTATTGAGATTGATTTGCTTTGATTTGATAAGTTTGATTGGATTTGTTTTGTGATTTGGTTTGATGATGATTGATTTTATGGCTTGGATTTTTGTTCGATATTTTATAATTTTTTGGATTTTTTTAGGACAGTTTATGATGTTTTGGATTTTTTCAGGACATTTTATGATGATTTTGGATTTTTTCAGGATGTTTTATGATGTTTTTGAAAATTTTCAGGTCTTTTTATGATGTTTTTGGATTTTTTTGGATGTTTTGGGATGTCAATGGATTCACAATTTGTGTAGCCTTTTGCGCTAGATACCAATGACAAGGGAAAACCAAGTCTAGGTGCAAAGGATTGGATGAATGGATAGATGTATAGAAGATGGGTGATAGAAGGGAAAGGATGTATGCGTAAGAGAGCAAGGATGTGATCTCCAAAGACTATGTCGCATAGGAATAAAATGCCCCATTCTTGGTAGGATTTGACATGACAAAGCTTATGGCAAAGGATGATGATAGGATTGTTTTGAAAGGGTGAGGTAAACCAAGAGTTTATCCGAGGCATGTTTCAACATTTTTGCCCCCAATCTTTATCAAGATCAAGATGAGGAAGGGAGGATGAATGGATGCAATGGGTAGGTGTATGTATGTGGATGGATAAGGATGGCAAGATGGAAATGGTATGATAGTTTGGAAAATGATGAGATAATGTTCCCCCAAGTGTAGGTGACATAGAAGATCAACTTACACATGACGCATGTTTGCAAGGTTTTCATCATGGTACTTATCCAAGGTGCCTGTTTGCCAAGTTTTCACCATTAGACGAAGGGATTTCTCTTTACTTTTTTTCAATTTTTTTTTGAATTTTGAATTTTTGGATGAGAGAAGGTGGATATTAATGGGAGGGAATCAAGTGTCTAGTTCCATGAAAGTGATAGTCCCGCTAGATGGATGTCGTCGCATGGACCATGTCAAGTGTGCTCATAGATGTTGGTAGGGGATTGCATGAAAGTGAGATGAATTAGGTAGATGGTGGATTATGATATGGATTATGGATGGAAGGATAGTGGATTATGAAAGGTGTGATAGTGGATTATGATATGGGCTATATATGGAAGGATGGTGGAAAGCTTATGCAAGGATATGGAAAATGATGGATGAGAGGCTTATGTAAAAGAATGGACTATAGGGAAGTGATGAAGAAGATATGTAGGATAATAATTGAAGGATGTGGTGATGGAGGTATGTGGAAGTGTTGCAGGATGGAAGGGAACCATGACCAATGGTTGCACACACCGTGATAAACGTTGAATCTTTTGATAGGAAGGTGGTGTAGGAAGTAATGGTGTTGTTCGCTTAGGAGATGGGTGACAAAGTGCTTTAGGTACCCACATAGACTTAGTATTTTTATGATTTTTTTTTCATGTGGCATGGAGGAATTTGAGACTTTTGGATGGAAGTGGAGGATTGGGATTCTTGAGAGGTGGATGCCTCATTTGACTTGATGGCTTGTTCTTTAGGGACCCATACCATCTTTGCTTGTGGAGGTATGGGTTTGGATATATGTAGCTTTTGTGTAACTTATGAGGCAATTACTTGTTGCTTGGGGACCCACAGCTTTTTCATTTTTACTTTGAGGTGTGTGGGTGTATACAGCTTTTGAGATGGATATTTCTTTGATTCTTGGCTTTTTTGTCCTAAGGCATTAGGACCCTTAGGATTTTTGACTTTATAGGTAGAGGCATCCAAATTTTTATTTTGGAATCCCATGGGATGGGTGGAATGAGCGGAAGCTTTATGTTTAGACAATGTGTGCATTTGTTGGCCATGATTGGGATTTTTAGAGGATTTATGGATGGAAGGATAAGGTGTTGGAAGTAGTGGAGGCAAATTCAATGAAAGGATATTAGGAGTGGGAAGAAGCGGAGGTAAATTTGATGGTGGAAGATGAACAGTCACATGCTTTTGACATTTGTAAGATGATGGAGGTGGAATGGAAACATATGATTTAGGTATATGATAGGGTTTACGATGGAAGGTGGCAGACTTAGGAGGCATGGATAAAGTACCAAAATCATTAGATTGTTGACCTTGGGGTGTGTATCGAAGGCCAAATGAGTGAGGACGGACCTTGACATGGATAGGCTCCAAAATACCTTGTTCATGAAGGCCTAAGCCTTTACCTTGGTAGTTCATGTTTTGGAGTATGAGATCAACAATGGGACTATGTGTAATTTGGGAACTAGACTTGAGCTTGTTATTGTATGGAGAAGGTGAAGTGGAGGACAAAGGTTGTTGGTGTTCTAAGGATGAACACTCATGGATAAAGGTGGATAGACCCACAAGATATGATGATGGATTTAGAATAGGGTTGATAGTGGGTGATGGGGGATCATTAAGATCTTGCTTGTACTCATTATGATCCAAGATATTTATTTGATCTTCAATGGGTTCTTGGGAGGCACATGTCTCATCATGACAAGTGGATGTTTGCATATTAGGGCTAGATGGAGGATGGAGGGATGGAGTGATAAGCTCTTGATCATGAATTGTGTAAAGTTTGGCTAGGAGGCTCATCATAGTTTTCATGATCTTAGCTAAGATGGTCACCATGTTTTTCATGATCATATATAGAATCTTGATCATAAATGTAAGCATAAAAAAGATTAATTTGGCTATGAATGGGATAAACTTGCTCACAAATAGGGTCATGATCATAAATAACATCTTGATCATAGAAAACATGAAAGTCATGGATTGGTTGATGTTGGAGATGCTTTGATCTTGACTTAGTTGAGCAGTTGAAGTTTCCACATACTTAGGAGTATACTCTTAACATACCTCTTGATTTTCTTCTAAGAAAAGGGATGACTCTTGGATGGGCTCTTGGTCAACAATGTTAGGACATGATGCCTCTTGATATGGACTTATGAAATGAGACTCTTCAATAAGCTTAATAGGCTCATGGATAGGCTTGACATGTTCTTGAGAGTCATTGACATGAGGGCATGATGGTTCCTGACTTGGACTTGGAGTTGAAGATTCCTTAATAAGCTTGATGGCTTGTAGATCACATGATGGATTTAGATGACTAGACAAGGTGTTGGGAGATTCATTGATAGGGTCATGAGTAGATGTTGGATCACATGGTGGGGTTAAGATAGGACAAGTAGGCTCATGAAGTGGTACTTGAGTGGATGATGATGGAGAATTCTCATAAGATGCTTGCTCTAGATTGGTGTTTCCCTTGTCAAAGGTTATTAGGTCTTTCATAGGTGGATTTAGGTCTATCAAGGGTGCTTCTTGTGAGGACACTTGGTTTTCTTGTAGATGGGTTTGATGATAAGGTGGCATCATAGGATTTGTAGGTGAAAGGTTTTGTGAGGTGGATTGTTGTGGACATTGGTTGATGTTGGAATTTTGTTGAGAAAGTAATTGCGATATGAGAGCAATGGAGTTAGGATCATTGGATGGTATGCTTATGGAAGCACTTTTGTTTTTGGTTTTGTTAGGAATAGTGAGGGTGATTTGTGGAATGGATGTGGAGGCATTAGTGTTTGTGGGATTGGTGGAAGGTGGAGTGGCCCCAAGTCGAATGAGATGATCCATAAACCTCGTAGGATCTGATCCAAGGACTCTATACGCTAGATCCATACAGTCAGTATCTTGCATGAAATCAATAACCTCTTGGTTAAGTGTGGGTATTTCATTGGGTGATGGTGGATTTTGAAGTGAGTTTGATGTGGCATGGATTTGATATGTTGGTGTATTAGATTGATAGGATGATGTGGGATAGGTTGATGTGAAATTGATTTGATGTGTGGGAGAGGCTCCTTTGATTGTGACCTTGGGCTTTGGTTTTATTTCATTGTTTGAATTAGAGGGGCAGCCTCCTTGAATTGTGATTATAGGCTTAGGTCTTATCTCATGATTATAAGGATAACCCCCTTGAATTGTCACCTTGGCCTTGGGATTTGTCTCATGATTAGAGGGATAACCCCCTTGAATGATTACGACCATCTTGACAAGTGTTGACTAGGACTCAGATGATGATGATGTGGAGATGATTTGGAATGAGGATTTGATGATTGGATGATGTGTAATGCTTAGGATGATGTTGATGTGAAGGGATTAAGATATGATTTGGATATGAAAGTATGAAGTTGATTGAGAAGTGATTAGGATGAACTTGTCTCACAACAAGGAGTTTGTTTTTGACAGCTTTGTGGCAATTTTATGGCAAGAAAAACAAGATAGCAAACACTCATGCACAAGCCATTCACAAATAGTTACCACCTAGGCTAGCTGAGATGATACCTGTTGGGTTCCCACTTGGTTTTACCTAGTTGTGCCTACTTATGGTGTATAGCTCCAGGAACTTGGGGCATGGGATCCCCCTTACAGTGCACTCACTTCTCAGGCACACCAAGTTCCAAGTCCTTAAGATGTGCAGATCTTAAGGTACCTTGCTATCTCTGCCATAAGTCATGAAAATGTGGGACGACTATCAGAGTTTCCTCCTATACCAACAAATAGGGGTTTTTCGCTACTAAGAAAAGGTTTTTTAGTTAGGGTTTTTGTTCAGGTGGCTATACGTACAGCAATGCTACTCTTCATTATGGAGTCTCCCAACCTTCAAGGGTTGCACCTTGGAGGGTTTTGGGGGAGGTTGGATGTCGGTATAGCAGAACAACACCCGTCGTTTGTGACTTTCGTCACAAACGCATTATTTATATAGCGAATCGGAATGGTTTGGCTTTGACGTGTTTCTACTTAGGTCATATCCCTTCTCACAATGGGAAGGCAAGCCCTCTAGAATTGACAGTGATTTCTCATGCACCCCAGATCTGTTGGTTAGGCAGGGGGAGAGGATACTCTCATTGCCAAATCAGATAATAATCAAACTCAGATAAGCAAGCGAAGAAAATAAAATCAAGAACAGAGTAGATAGAGTTAATTTTAAGCACGAAACTAAAGTGTGCCTACTCTAGTGATAAAAGATTATTCTTTGACTGCTCAAACCTACAGAAGATAGATCAGTAGTTTGTTTTCTCCATTCTTTGACAAGTGATTATGACAAGTTGTGCAGATAGATTATTAGATGTCAAAGATATGATCAGATAAAAAGCTACAAATGATGATCTGATATAGCCAAATAGATGGTAAAAATAGAAAGTTCAAATGATTTTGTGCAATTTTTAAAAAAATTCATCAAAATTGGAATGTTTTGTAAAAGTTATGCTCAGTGGAAGTTTTAAGAATATCTGATGTTCAACTATGAAAATAACTAATAGAATGATGATATTACCTATCCAAACCTTCACAACTGTGAAGTTTGTTGAATTACCTTTCTGACGAGTCCAAATTCAAACGATTTTGCCTCTGTATGCTCCTGTTATGGCCAAAAGAAAAAATGACCCCCCTTTGGCAAGTGGAAGAAAACAGGGTTTGACTTGGTTGACCTTTTGTTTGAAGTCTGACTTTTTGATTTTTTTGGTAGTTTGGCAAAAATTGTTCTTTTGATCACACATGCATTGTGGTTACTATTTCTGTGATTATAGTTGTGTGTTGATAGTGTGAAATAGATTTCACCTACCCCCTTAGATAAAAAGTTAAGATAAAACCCCCAAGCTTAAATTTTAAATCACAATGATAAAAGTCTCAAAAGATAAGGTCTAAATCACAAGATAAGACATCGACTATATAAAGGACCTTGACATGACTTTGACCTTAAGCTATAAATTATGACCAAAGACTGAGACTAGCGGTATTAACTTCGACTGCTATTTTTCTTTAGCTCCAACCGGTGGTTTTTTCAAAGTTTGGGATGGTAATTTATATGTGATGGTAGGTAGTTAAAGTTTAGTGGCAACGATGCAAAAGCAAACTGCAACCAGAATAAGATGTCAAAGCCCAATAATTAACATCAATGGAAAATTTAAATGTCAATAGTAAGCTCAACCATTGAAGACGTACCATAGATGCAAGTCGTAGGGCTAACAAACCTCAACTGTTAACCATATTTCCATCAGCAGTCTACAGAACCACGACCAATACCTAGACAATGGTAACAATGAAGTCTGTAAAAGTCTGCAACCAACTTTTTAATATATACGACTAGTATTTAAGGATATGCGATCGGAGGCTTTACAAACTACAATCAGATCTTATACAGGAGTAGGGGCAATTAGGAGTTTACGGGGAGGTGACCAAAGTTAAAAGATGGTGACTATGCTTTAAATGGTGGCGGCAAAGGCTTAGACATTTGAACCAGCTGATGACTACTGAGGAGGCTTACAGTGAATGTCAACATGAATCCATATGAGATAAATATACTGGTGATCGGGGCATCAACTAGGCTCTAAGCAATGCTGAATTAGTGTCAACTCGGGTGTTTGGGAACCACGACCATAAGCAGACAAGGGTTTAAAAATTGAGATTTTTGGTCGACGATTGAAATTGGGATGAGTGAGAGATTGTCAAGTGTTTATAGGTCAAGGGTGATGAGGGCGATGAGGAGGTGGTGACGGGCTTCTAGTCCTGATTAACTGGCCCAACTCCTCCCATTTTTCTTGATGAAGGGGGTAAATCACAAAACACACAATAACCAATATTAAACACAGCAAATAGAACTTTCTTTTATTAATCTGGGCAACTCATTACATTACAGAAGCTTAATTACAATCAGAGGAATAAGTCCTCTATAGGTTGCAACACACTACAGCTACCATCACCAGGCTCTGGAATCTTCTGCCTTCTGTAACCCCCAAATCAGCTAAGGTTTCTGTTTTCCTGCCTATTCTTGACTCTACACTTGCCCCCTTAACTCTCCTACCACCCAGGGTTCCCAAAAATGGTTATTAATAGCCTTTTTGGCAGCCAACAACCTAATTTCAAATTTTGCATCTCCCTCCAAAAATAGGTCAACTTCCGGGACCCATAACTTTTGATCCAAGACTCCGATTAACGAACCGTTTTATGCGTCGGAAAGCTCGCAGAGTGCTCTATGTGCTAAGAGATTGCTCTACCAGTTCTGGCCATTTTTGGGCCCATACAGGGCTGTTTAGTGCCTCAAACCTGAGTTTGAATAATTTTTAGGCATTTTTCAGGAAACAGAAACTTTAATATCTTTCAGCTCGCAAATGATCTTCATGTGATTCCTTTTCCAAAGGTCTTATATTTCTGTTATGTAACTTCCTGTAAATTTTGACTTCATTCCGTGCCCAAATGCAAACTTTCTAAAAATAGTAGTTTACTATTTTTAGCAGTTTGGGAAAACTGAAAGTTCTACATTATTATTTAGGTGATTATGGGACTAGAACCACAGATTTTGAGAAGAAATGGGTAAAACATCAACAATTTTGAAACACATTTTTTTTGGGTGATGCAAGATTGCCCTTACACCACTGGATGCTCCTACATCAGACACCCAGGGTAATTTGAGAAGTGACCTTGTCACGTCTCAGGTGTTTGTGTGAGGAAAACCTAAATGGTCAACCTATGCCTTAGATAACCAAGAAGAATCTTGAATAGGCCTTCCTTTCCATTTCACTAGATATTCTTCATATTGCCTGTTTTGAGTACTCCTTCCCACACGGCTATCCAAGATCTCTTCTATCTCCTTTATTGAAGTAGATGCCAGAATACTCCACTGCACTTCTGTTGGTCCATCCTCTGTTCCACCTTCATGATATTCTATTAAATCAGCGATGTTGAAAATAGGGGAAATGTTGATCCCACTCGGCAGCTCTACCTCATATGCATTTCCGGAATCATGCTTCTTCAGGATTCTACATGGTCCAAATTTCTTCATTTTCAATTTATGGTATGTTCCAACAGGGAACCTTTCTTTTCTCAAGTGAACCATGACTTCATCTCCCACCTGGAACTCCTTATACCTCCTCTTTTGATCTGCCTTAGCCTTGTACTGAGTAGTCATCTTATTAATGTGCTTTCTCACCTCTTCATGCAAATTCTTCATATGTTCTGCAAAGTCTTCAGCCTCGGCACTTGTCTTTTCTCCCTTATCCAAATTCCTTAACTCTGAAGCATTTCTTGGACTATTGCCATATACAATCTAGAATGGTGATTTACCAGTACTCCTATTGACAGAATTGTTGTAAGCAAATTCTGTCTGTGGTAAAATCAAATCCCATCCCTTGGGCTTATCTCCTACCCAGCATCGTAGTAGGTTACCCAAACTCCTATTCACCACTTCAATTTGTCCATCAGTCTGTGGATGGTGTGCAAAACTGAACTTCAAGTCTATCTTCAACTTCTTCCACAATGTCCTCCAGAAATAACCAACAAACTTGGTATCTCGGTCTGAAACTATGCTTTTTGGTAGACCATGTAGTCTCACCACTTCCCTGAAAAATAACTCTGTAATATGAACAGCATCATTAGTCTTCTTACAAGGAATAAAATGTGCCATTTTTGAGAATCTGTCCACCACCACAAAAATAGAATCATGTCCTCTCTGTGTCCTTGGTAAACCAAGAACAAAATCCATACTGATATCGTCCCAGGGCTTCTCTGGTATAGGTAATGGTTGATACAACCCTGTATTCTGACTTGTTCCTTTTGCCATTTGACATACTCTGCAACTTTACACCAACTTCCTGACATCCTGCTGCAACTGTGGCTAATAATAATTTTCACCAACAAATTGAAATGGTCTTATCTCGACCAAAGTGTCCAGCCAATCCTCCACTATGCTTCTCTTTAATCAGGTTCTCTCTCATGGAACTCCTCGGAATGCACAACTAGCTTCCTCTAAACAACATGCCATCTTGGATTATGAAATCCAACCATCTTGTCTTGTCTAAAGTAATAGGCTCCAGACAAGCTTTCCAAGCCTCTGCAAAATCTAGATCTATAGGATACAAACTTTTGAGCTCATCGAACCCAACAACCTCTATCTTCATTTCTGTCAACAAATTTTGCCTTATGCTCAAGGCATCTATAACTCTGTTGGACTTCCCACTCCTGTGCTTCAAAACAAATGTATAACTTTGCAAAAACTCAACCCATTTTAAGTGCCTTTGGTTCAACTTTCCTTGACTATTGAGATACTACAAAGCTTGATGATCAGTGTATAAAACAAACTCCTTTGGCAACAAATAATGTCTCCATTTCTTCAAAGCCTGAACTATTGCATAAAACTCCTGATCATAAACAGAATACTTTTTCTTGGCATCATTAAGCTTCTCACTAAAATAGGCAACGGGCTTACCTTCTTGGCTCAAAACAGCTCCTATACCACTACCACTAGCATCACAATCTACCTGAAATACTTTATTAAAATCTGGAAGTGCCAAAATAGGTTGTTCTACCACTTTCTATTTCAATGTATCAAAGCTCTTGTCTACTCCTTTAGTCCATCTAAACTCTTTGCTATCCCCTCTCATTGTCTTAGTTAGGGGTGCACAAATGCTACTGAACTCCTGATAAACTTTTTGTAAAAACTTGCCAAACCATGAAAAGATCTTACCTCTGTGACACTCCTTGGCATAGGCCATTCAATGATAGCCCTTACTTTTTCTAGGTCCATCTTAAGACCTTCTTCTAAGACAACAAATCCTAGGTACATCGACTTCTTCTTTGCAAAACTACATTTCTTCAGATTAATCAACAACTTCTCCTCCCTTAGCTTCTCTAGAACTCTTCTGATATGCATCAGATGCTCATCCCAAGTCTTACTGAAAATCAAAATATCATCCAAATAAACAATAACAAAACTTCCCAAAAATTCCTTCAGTACCTCGTTCATGAGCCGCATGAATGTGCTCGGTGCATTGGTTAGCCCAAATGGCATGACTAAACACTCATACAAACCTTCCTTTGTCTTGAAGGCTATCTTCCATTCATCTCCTTCTCTGATACGGATTTGGTGATACCCACTCTTCAGGTCAATTTTTGTGAAGTACTTGGCTCCACTCAAACAGTCCATGATGTCATCCATTCTTGGCAATGGAAATCTATACTTGATCATTATCTTATTGATGGCTCGAGAGTCTATACACATCCTTCATTTTCCATCTTTCTTTGGTGCTAGTACTGCAGGTACCGCACATGGACTTAGGCTCTCCCTTATCAGTCCCTTCCTCAACAACTCCTAAACTTGTTTGTTCAGCTCTTCATTCTCTGCAGGGGTCATTCTATGGGCTGCCTTGTTTGGTAAACTGGCTCCTGGTATCAAATCCATTTGATGACTTATCTTCCTTACTGGTGGTAAACCTTCTAGTACATTATCAAAGATAATGTCCTGGAACTCTTCCAACATATCTGAAACTTCTGCTGGTACATCTTCACATTTCTCTTGACTAATCTTAGAAATCAATGCAAAGCAATGATGCTCATGCTTCATACCCTCCAAAAGTTTCCTACCATCTACCAAGCAAATTTTGGCAGTACTACTTACCTTTTCTTCCACCTCCTTCAAGGGCTTCAATTTATGACGAACTCCATCTTTTGTTAGGGAATATGTGTTTGCACGGCCATCATGGACAGTGCTCCTATCATACTACCACGGCCTTCCCAACAGCATATGACATGCATCCATCGGTATGATATCACACAGTACCTCATCATGGTAGTCCCCAATCTTGAACTTCACTAAACACTACTCATTGACCAAAGCTCTATGGTCTTTCTGCAACCATGCAATCTGATATGGATGTGGATGCTTTCTTCTTGTCAACTTCAACTTGTCAACCATCTCTTCTGAAACCAAATTATCAGTGCTTCCACTATCAATAATAATATCACAACACTTACCTTCACATTTGTACCTTGTGCGGAATAAACTCTTCCTCTGATTTGGTTCTTTCTCCTCATTCAACAAGGTTCTTCTGACAACTAGGGTTTCTCCCCTTTCAGCATCTTCAGAATGCTCAGACTGTGCATCTTCATCTACATGTGCAACTCGTGCATTACCTTCAGGTCTCCTATTCATCCTTCTTTGATGTTGTGGACACTCATATGCTCGATGCCCTTCTTCTCCACATTGGAAATAGGTTCCTCTGAAACCTCCTCTTCCAGGTCCTTGCCCAGGTCTACCTCTTCCTCTTCCTCTTTGCTCACCATTGTTTTGGTCACGAGGACGGTAGGTGTTATCTCCTCTCTGATTTCGACTAGTGCCAGCTTCTTCATTTTTCTTTGCATCTTCATTTTGGCCCCCATAGGGTCTTCCACCAGTCCTTCCGCCTTGACCTCTTCCCCTTTGCTTGCTATCAAATCTTTTATTCAGCTTCTCTTCCACCTTCAAGGAAAACTAGTATGCATCTTCTATGGTAGTCATTCTGACCAGGCTCAGCTCCTCCTGAATACTCAGCCTCAACCCATTAATGTAACAGGCTACCTTTTCCTTGTTGGGCTCTACATGGCCTGTCCTAATAGTAATCTTATAAAACTCTTCTGTATACTCCTTAACAGACTTGTTACCTTGCTTTAGTCCTTGTAGCTTCTTCAACAACTCCATCTCATAGTCCACAGGAATGAACTGCTTCTTCAATTTCCCCACCATCTGATCCCATCTGGTGATCTTTCCTTTTCCTCTTCTATTCCTCTCTAATTGGACCTCCTTCCACCAAATACTAGTATGGCCCTTCAACTTTGTTTTTGCAAACTTGACCCGATCTGGGTCCTCCACATCTTCATACTCAAAAAACTCCTCCATGTCATTAATCCAATCAATGAGCTATTCCGGATTCAAATCTCCAAAATATGTAGAAACTTTGATTCTGGGCTTCTTTCCAATCTTTGAAATGGCCCTCAACATCCTAACCTCTGCAGGATCTCCTACAGCTTCTTGTTCTTTGTCAAATAGCTCCTCTTTGGCTTCATCTTCGCTTTCTTCTCTTGTTCTCGGATCAAACCCTCTTCGCAGCTCCTCTTGTAATGCATCGATTTGCCTTTGTAGGGCTCTAAAACCATCTTATGTCAAAGCATTCCTCCCAACATGATTTCTTCATGGAGGCATCTTATTCTCTGCAGAAAACTCACAACCTTAGGTCCTGGTGCAAAACTGCCTCATAGTCGGCGATCTGTCTACACACTCAGGAACCCTTGCTCTGATACCACTTGATGAAGGGGGTAAATCACAAAACACATAATAACCAATATTAAACATAGCAAATAGAACTTTCTTTTATTGATCTGGGCAACTCATTACATTACAGAAGCTTAATTACAATCAGAGGAATCAGTCCTCTATAGGCTGCAACACACTACAGCTACCATCACTAGGCTCTAGAATCTTTCACCTTCTGTAACCCCCAAATCAGCTAGGGTTTCTATTTTCCCACCTATTCTTGAGTCTACACTTGCTCCCTTAACTCTCCTACTGCCCAAGGTTCCCAAAAATAGTTATTAATAGCCTT
The DNA here is from genome assembly GCA_027924645.1 of Cunninghamia lanceolata. Classification (NCBI taxonomy): domain Eukaryota; kingdom Viridiplantae; phylum Streptophyta; class Pinopsida; order Cupressales; family Cupressaceae; genus Cunninghamia; species Cunninghamia lanceolata. The sequence continues at coordinate 10,286,865 of BSBN01000421.1, read as the reverse complement.
TTTGGCGGCCAACAACCTAATTTCAAATTTTGCATCTCCCTCCAAAAATAGGTCAACTTCCGGGAGCCATAACTTTTGATCTGGGACTCCGATTGATGAACCGTTTTATGCGTCGAAAAGCTCGCGGAGTGCTCTACGTGCTAGGAACCCGCTCTACTAGTTCTAGCCTTTTTTAGCTCGTACGGGGCCATTTAGTGCCTCAAACCTGAGTTTGAATAATTTTCAGGCATTTTTCAGGAAACGAAAACTTTAATATCTTTTAGCTCGCAAATGATCTTTGTGTGATTCCTTCGCCAAAGGTCTTATATTTCTATTATGTAACTTCTTATAAATTTTGACTTCATTCCGTGCCCAAATGCAAACTTTCTAAAAATAACAGTTTACTATTTTTAGCAGTTTGGGAAAACTGAAAGTTCTACATTATTATTCAGGCGATTATGGGACCAGAACCACAGATTTTGAGAAGAAATGGGTAAAACATCAACAATTTTGAAACACATTTTTTTGGGGGTGATGCAAGATTGCCCTTACACCACTGGATGCTCCTGCATCATTTCTTCTATAGCTACTGCTTCGTCTCACACCCTCCTTTGTAACAGTGATAATTAATGATACTATTTTTGCTGATAAGATTGATACAGAATTTATTTTTACTTATACAGAGTATGGGAAATCTACCAAATGGTAATCTATAAAGGCAGTCGTAACTCAATAAAGGAATCACAAATTTGACTTGGGTTCAAATGAGGCACGATTCATATTGTCTTAGGTCAGGTTTCAAATGTTTGGCTAAAAGGGTGGTCAGTATAAGATCAAGCAATAGATCAATCAATAGAGATCAATGAGGAGATAAAGTAGTTGACAGAATGTGTTTGGGGTTTCAGATGATCATCAGCTCTGGACCTTTGCACAGGTTGACAGGGGGTGTTTTGACAAGTCAAACGAGGAAACCCTTGAAACTAGTAACTTTTTCCCTGAAAATAAAGATTATGATGCAAACAAAATCAAACCCTAATAAAAAAATACAATAGGGAAATATGCCAATCAGACCCAAATGGTAGTCCGTACTGTACGGATCTGTACAGTATGGCTATTGAACTAAAAAAATTCAAATTTTTACAAGAAATTCTACAGTCACCAAATATAAGAAAATTTATAGTCAAAAACTCATAATCAGCCTTCTGGATGCAATGGCGCAGTTGATTCAAGCCCTGGAGGTCACCTGCAGAAGATGCTTATACAAAACTTGACAATGGTGATTAGAAATAACACAAATTTTTATAGTGAAAATTTGTAGAAATGACAGATCTAATCGGACGAAGGGGTCCCACCAGGCGTGCCAGAATTTAATCGAGAAAACTTGGTCAAATGAAATGTAAAACAACTAAATGCAAATACCTTTTGAAAAAAAGCCTTCTCGAATACCTCAGAAGATGCAAGATGCTAGTTGACTGATGTTGATCGAATGTTGGTTGCTCACAGATGTAGCAAACAGTGAGATAGAGATTGATAGAAGAAGATGGGTAGATGAGGATGGATGAGAGGATTGGAAGAAGATTTTGATAGAGTAAGGATATCAAACTCAATGCATGATCTCAAATGGCTTGTGAGAGGCCATATTTATAGACACAGGATTGAAGATAAGATAAGGATTAGATTTGATTTTTTAGATAAGGTAGGGAAAAAGATAAAAAGATTTATTTTTCTATTTTAAATCCTCACAAATCTTCAAAAAGAATGGGATAAAAGAAAGCAAAATCTTTTTAGTATATTATTAATTAAATAAATATTTAATTTATTTAATTAATTTTTGCGGAAAGATAATTAAATAAATATTTAATTATAGGAAAAGGATAAATGACTAATGAAATAATTAAAAATAATTATTTAACTAGAGATGATTAATGGTCATGAATAATTAAATAAATAATTAAGATTTATTTAATTATAGAAGAAAGGATAAATGGATAGAAAGGGAATAAATGAAAATTAGTTAAATAAATAAGATTTATTTAACTAATTAGGTGAATGATACGGGTACCTAGGACAAAATGTGCTAGTGACAAGGTGTTGGACATTTTTAGGTGTCTACACACATGATAATTTTTTTTAAAAAATATTGATTGTATTTTACCACAAAAATGCCTCAATACAGTCATATGGCCATGAAATTTTGGCCTTGGTTGAAGTAGTAGTGGTAATAGTATTTTGATTGGTAGAAATTTCAGCCATGCCAACAATGGAGGCCAACACTAGCATGGTTATAGGATCTCTAATCTGGGTTTTTGTATTTGGACCTATTAATCCCTTGGTAGCTAGATCTGTTGATGGCATTACATTTAACAACATATTTCAAAAATCAAAGACTATATTCTTGTTACCAATGATTCCACATGGCAACTTCCCTTATTTTTATAATAGATTTGCTCTAGATACCATGAATTGAGGGCAAGATTGGTGGGGAAGGGGATAGGGTAGCATAGTGTTAGCTTTCCTAGCTCGGAAGATCAAATTAGCCTATTAATAAAACTAGTGGTTGTACAGAGTTTTCGCGCAATGGATTCATCGATAGGCTATTAGTAATGGAAGCAATTAATTGTGGAATAAAATATAGAAATAAAAATTCACACTTATATTGCAAGATGAGACAATGACAATGGTGTTTTCTTTTTTTGCAATGTATAATAAGCATTTTTAATTTACATTTAAAATATATAGTATTTACAGTAAATGTTCCTTATATGAATTGGAGTAATACAAGGTTTATAGAATGTGGGTTTTCATCACTAACATAGGTGTTCTCTTGTACTATAGTATTTAGGGTAGTATCAAATGCATGTGTATTGAAGGATAAAACATTAGTATGATGTTGTAGATGATTACATAAGTTATAGATATTTTCATATTTTTAATGTTGTAAAAGCCATTTGAAGTTGTATTGAGTTCTTGGTGTTGGTGTGACAAAGTATGTAGGTTATATTAGTAAAATAAACATAATGCTTGGTGTTAGTAACCACATCAAGCATAGAAGGATGCAAAGAATATGGATCATTTAATTTTTTTCCTCAAAAATACATTTTTAATATTAGCAATTGCTTAATTGCCAACATTACATATTGACCATCTTACAATACTAAATGCTATAGCTAATACAATCTCCTAGAGCTCATCTTAAGCCAAGAAATTGTAATTGCACAAATAATAATAAATTAGAGATCAACACTTAAAAATATACTATACAAGAAAAAATACAATTATATTAGAGACTATATATTATATATATAATAAATATAATTAAGTTATAAATACTAAATATTATATTAGAACATTTATGCAAACAATATTGGCTCATTTTTATTCTAATATTTGGAGATTTAATACTATAGAGCTAATTCACCTTTGAAGAGACCAGTTTAACAACGAGAAAGCTTAAGAAATAAACAAATGCAAGTACAAATGGGAATCAACAACAACTGGTTCCCAACTATCGCTGCTCTTAAAAAACAATAAGAAAATCATGCCTTTATAGTCAATTAAAGAAGAATGTCTTCTACATAAAGTGTGTTCATATGTGAAAATAATATTCACTTTGCCAGAGAATCAAGTATTCTCCACATAATTTGTAAGGAAAGTAGGTGTTTGAGTTTGTACTTTAAAATCTAAGGAAAATAAATTTTAAAAAACTCTAAAACAAAAAATTAGAACATTTTGATTGACTACACAACTGAAATAAATTATACACTTCCAATAGAGCATTCTTGTCAACAAAATATTTGGAGACTTAATACTATAGAGCTAATTCAACTTTGAAGAGACCAGTTTAACAAGGAGAAAGCTTAAACAAAAAAAAATGCAAGTACAAATGGGAAGCCATGGCAGCTGGTTCCTAGCTGTCACTGCTCTTAAAAAAACAATAAGAAAACCATGCCTTTATAGTCAATTAAAGAAGAATGACTTCTATAGAAAGTGTGTTCATCTGTGAAAATAATATTCACTTGGCTAGAGAATCAAGTATTATCTACATAATTTGTAAGAAAAGTAGGTGTTTGGGTTTGTATTTTAAAATCTAAGAGAAATAAAATTTAAAAAACTCAAACAAAAAAATTAGAGCATTTTGATTGACTATACAACTGAAATAAATTATACACTTCCAATAGCTTTCCATTTAATTAAGAAAACATAAAGGTGTAAATGAATGGGGAAAAACAAAAAGAAATAATGTGAAAAAATTAAAAAAATAAATTAAAAAATAAAGAAATAAAGAAATAATGTGCTTGCCCCAAAATGATGTATGTCAAGCTAACAACATATCCCTTTGTGATCTGATATATATGATTGCCTACTAAGAACCTATTCCCTTGATGATTGGAAATAAATAAAAACTATGAACATAACAAAAAAAATTGATTAATTACATTTAAGGAGTTATGTTGTCCTTGCGAGCACCCCTGGCCACCGTGAATAGGGTTTTTGGTGGTAGGAAGGCACAAGATTTTTCCACCTATGCTCATCCTGCAAATCGTGAGACCTTGCATTATGCTACTGCTGTGAAGAGAAATGTGCTATGGGGAGGCGAGTTTGCTATGGGGGGCAGCATGGGGAGTTTGGGAGAGTTAATAACCAGTTGCAGGGGGTGTCGATAGAGCAATATTGTCATGCCAACATTTCCCATGCTACCATGAAATGCATTGCAAGTGTCATGTCCACATCTGTCATGTGGTCATGACACGAAATAGCAAAAAAATTTCTTCGCATGCCTAGAAACCCCCTCGCACACGTAAGCATGCTCGGTGGCAATACACATAAGGCGTAACAAGTCATTCGAAGGCAGGGTAATGTGATCACATGCACATTTCCCTTAAGCAATGAAGGTCAACTAAGTGGGTAGACGCGACATGTATAACGTCTCTGATAGGGTTAGGATCAAGGATCAAAACCCTAGGTTTACCCAAGTGAATGAGGGGATCATGACATAAGTCCAAGTCAAAAGTCTAATTTTAACACAAGCGAGTAATTTTAAAATCCAATAACAATGTCGCCAAGCTAGTAAAAGCAATATCTTAACACTACGCAATGTTAAATTTACTAACCTAGCTAAACCCTAAATTCCAGAAAAATCTGGCAGCATAACGCCTCACGGGCGTGAATAGGGTTTATTTTAATAAAACTAATTTTGGTCGATAGTTTACTAGGTTTCTAATGTTGGATTAAAATGGCTAATTTAATTTACAATTTAATTCTCTCTAGAAAAATTAAAAAGAAAATATTAAACTAATAACAATCTAAATTTATATTAACCTCATCGATTTAGGTTTGTAAGCAAAGGATTAATCCCACTGGTATTAAATTAAATATATTTTAATAAATAAAAGGAGGGAGATTAAATGAAGCCTTTAAACACCCCTACAATAAAATTAATTACAAATAAAATATAATGTGCTCTAACACAAAAAATTTAAAAATAAAAAACTATAAAAGATCTAAAGTTTTAAAAGGCAAAATTAAATTTCCCAAGTTCACTATCTTGGAACAAAACCTATAAATTAAATCATATACAAATAATTAATTAATTCTCACACCCCATGACTTAGTTCAAATAAAAGAACTCTTAAAACAAAAACAAGAAAAAGGAGGGATGGAATAACAAATAATAAATTTATTAAAACTAATTTTAAAACCTACTCTTGCCCTAAAAAGTCTCCAATAAACAAATAATATTCTTAAGAGCAAAGAAGCCCTAACCCTACTTTGCCTTCACATTCTCTTCTTTCTCCCTCTCACACTTTCTTTCTTTGCTTTGGCATGGAGTTGCAAGTTTGAAGGAGTGAGGCAGCCATTAACATCACTCAAGGAAGGGATACACATTAGGTTTCCATGCTTATATATATAGGGGACCGAGGGAAGAATAGCAGAAGGCATGGGAGGTAGCGGTTGATAGGGCATCGGCGGTAGCGGTGAGGAAGATGACCTGTGGGGGTTTTGGGAGTGTGGGGAGGGGCCGAGCCCCACCCACACTCCAATGAATATAGCCGACGGTGGGGGGTGGAACCCCCCCCCCCCCCCAAACCTCATTTTTTTTTGCTTTAAAAATGTAACTCAAAAAAGAATACAGTTCGCTCACTCAGTGCTTCAATCGTTGCTATTTTTTTTGCATTTTTCATTATATATATATATATATATACTCAGTATGAATACAACTCAGCTCTACTTCATTTCATTTACATAGTTTCAGGTTATAACATGTCACAGCAAATAAAAATAAAAGGAGTATATATATATATATATATATATATATATATATATATATATATATATATATATATATATATATATATATATATATATTTCCATAGGTGTAACACAGATTGCCATTTTTGTTTAACAGTAAAAATATGTCTTATATTAAAACATATATATATATATATATTCAATATATATATATATAGATATATATATTGATATATATATATATATATTTCATTTTACTCACATATTTTTTTGAATGCATAAAAGCAAAAGAATTATTTATCTAAAACATAATTACATTGAGCAAATGAGCACATTTAAAAAATATATATATATTCTAATAAATATGGAATAAATATTTCTTCTACTAAAAATGCTGATATTTACATAATACAACCAACATGAAACAACTCTTCTTAAGATTTATTTATTTTTCTTCTAAATAAAATCATTTAGTTCATTCCTTGAAAATGACAAGATTTTTCGTCTACTAAGAGATAGGTAAATTTTCATTTTGTCTTACAAAACAAAACAACAACTATCCATTTTTTGTTGAAGCAAACATACAAGTGAAACATCAACTAGAACTTACTCTTCTTTCAATATATTTTTTTTTTCTTCTTTAAATCATATAGCATTTAAAATTAGAAAACTAAATTTTCTATTTTCAAATGTAAATAGTTTATTACAACACAAGTAACAATATAAACTCATACAACTTTGAGAGAGAGAACAAGCGTCTCCTCCTTTGAAATCTAAAAGATGATACACAAGGCCTCTCATGGCCATACTCTCTCAAGAGCACAAAAATAACAACTCTTAAAGACAATAATATTTTCCTCCACATCACATTGCTCCAAATATCCTACATAAACACATAGAAGGGAAAAGGATGCCACTCAAACTGCTCTCCTCCCTACCATTGACTCACTCATGAGTCACCCCCGAGCTAGGAGGTCATCCTCACACAAGGTAAGCACATACCACTTAACAACAAATTCACTCAACACAAAACAAGAATACTCCCATGGCTTTCACATGACAAAAACTCACTCAAGATGAGTTTAATGGGGTAGGGTAGTCAACATCACTCAACTCAACAGTGCCACTCCAAAAACTTCCCAAATACATAAATCTCTCAACGCCTCAAGCCCACACTTATAAACATGATTTCATAAACTTTCTCTTGGCTCTCAAGCCATATCACAAATTTCTCATATACACATATTGTTCAAATTCACAATTTGCCCTCAAGGATAAAACTCCATAAAACCAAGACCCTGAGGAGGTTCACTCCTCCCCCACCCCACACATGTTGAGAGTTTTCTCCCAAAAAGGAGAGGCTCTCACAACTCTCATACCCAATTTTCCCACAACAACAAAGTAAAAACAACAAAATGAAACTCACACACACAACATGCAAGTAAAAAAAATGCATAGGGAAAGGCATTTGCCTTGAATCGTACCTTATAAATCCCGAATGGAAGATAGTTGAGAAGAGCTCCTCTAACTCCTTCTCCAAGTTGAGACACCAATTTCTCCTCTAACTTTGTCCCCAAAATAACTAAAATTCAAAAATTGGAAAAGATTCAATAACCCCCTCCCTCTCTTCAAGAGGGATTAAAATAGGCTCTTCTCATGAGCCTTGAGGAATGGGGAGGTGACACATATCACCTCCTCACTCCTCCACCCAACTACTTGCAAGACTCTTGGAATGGGATGGTGACACATGTCATTCACCCATTTCACCAGGTCTTTCTCCCATCCACTTGCTCTCTCTCACATATGTGGGAGAGAAAGATGGAGCCAAAAGAGGAGTGGGTACCACATGAGCCCCAATGATCTCCTCCTAGGAAAGCCCACACAATCCCAAGGTACCCTCACCAATTGTGGGAGATGCTTGGAGTTGAGTCCTCCACAATTAGGGGGTCTTGAAGACTCCCCCAACCTAGGAAAGAGGAAATGAAGAGGTTGAGTGTTTGATCCACTCATCCTCTCCCTCCCAAACTTCTATTTTCGTCACTTTACTTCAGGGTGAAGTTAAAGTGACCAAATGGGAGTTTACCTAAGGTTACACAAGCCCAAATGACCCGTAGACCCTAGGGGTACAACCCAGGGTCAATTTTAACCCATTTTGAGCACCATAGGTTGAGTAAAAACACATAGAAAGGGGTTTTAAAAATTAAAACTCAAAAATGAAATTCAAATGACATTACAACTTACAACACCAATTAGAAATCAAATAAAAGAATGGTAGATCTAACCCAACTAACACCATAAAACAACATTACAAAAATTCATCATGCAAACATAGTTGATCTTGGTTCCTCTTGGAACTAGATCGGCTTCACATGGGAAAACAACACAATGTGTGGGATGATCTCCGAGTATCCATGGCTTCGTTAGAAACACCTACGCACTCAAATGAAATGTTAATCCCACATGTATATAATAGCTAAAGAAAAGTGAAACATGCACTCACATCATCACAAAATCATATAAACATCAACAAATCACATCATAATCAAATTCTAAATTTGCATTTCAAAAATCCATCCCAAGATAGAATCACATAATAAATTTCTAACTAAAATCACATGAATAATATCCCAATAACATCACAATGTAAATCATATGTCTAACATCATCAGTGAATCAATATCAAGGTCTAATCACATCATAAACATGCTAACATAATAAATCCACATAAGCATAAAGTATAAAAGTCCTGCAAATCGGGATCAACAATCCCATAAGTCTAATATTTATCACCAACAGTAAAATAAGGTAGTCAAATAAAAGGGAATGAAATGGTAGGCCTCACATCCTGCCCCCCTAAGACTATACTTCCTCCTGGAAGTCATCAAAGAGGTGAGGATAAAGGGCCCTCAATCTTGCTGCATCCTCCCATGTCATCGTGACCTCATCATACATGTCCCACTGGACCCTAACTTGGTCTAGCTCTCGACCTCAAAATCCTAGCATCTAACGAGCCAATATGTGAATTGGCTCCAAATCCAACTGACCATCCGCCTCTACCTAAAGAGCACTCCAATCCAATACATGAGATAAATCAAATATGTAATGCCGTAAAATGGAAACATGAAAAACATCGTGGATATGTGACAAGCTAGGTTTCAAGGCTAGATGATAGGATAGGATCCTATCCACTCCAAGATCTCAAAAGGTTCAACAAAATGAGGTGCAAGCTTAGAGCCCTTTCCATAACGGATTGGACTCTTGTGCGGTCGCACTCTCAAGAATACTCTATCCCCAACTGAGAAGCTTCGATCTACCCTCTTAGCATCGGCATACTTCTTATGTCGATCCTGTGCCTCCTGAAGTCTCTGCCTAATCAAAGTCACCTGCTGCTCCATATCCTGAACCAATTCTATCCCTATCGCAACCCTATCCTCAATACGGTCCCAACTCAAAGGTATCTTATAAGGTATGCCGTACAAGGCCTAAAAAGGAGGCATACCCAACGAGCTGTGATGCCCATTGTTGTAGGCAAACTCAACTAGATACAGATACTCTTCCCATATACTCTGGTGATCCATGACATACATACAGAGCATATCCTCAAGAACCTGATTAACTCTCTCTCTATCCATCAATCTCAGGATGATAAGAAGAATTGAAGTTGAGTTGTGTGCCCAACGCCTGCTGCAAGGCTCCCCAAAAGGCTGAAGTGAACACTGAATCCTTGTCAGAAATGATACGGTGAGGTACCCCATGTAGTCTAACAATCTAATCCAAGAATACTCTTGCCATAGATGGTGCATTGTATTTCATGCATACAGGTGAGAAATGCACCACCTTGGTCAACTTGTCAACCGTCACCATGATGGCATCATGGCGGCATGATGACATAAGAAGACCAACAATGAATTCCATGGAAATGGTGTCCCATTTCCACTCAGGTATCTCATGAGGGTATAAAAGACCCACTAGATGTTTATGTTTAGCTTTGACCCTCTTGCACTCAAGGCAATGAGCAACATACTTTGCAATATCCTATCTCATACCTGCCCAATGGTATAACTGTTGCAAGTTGGCATGCATCTTCTTCACCCCTAGGTGTGCTGCATAAGGTGCTTTATGAGCCTCTGAAAGAACTATTACATGAAGGTCACCCACATGGGGTACATAGATGCACTGTCGATGTCTAAGCAATCCATCTGACTCAAAGGAATATCCTACAAATTTGCCCTTAAGGGCCCTCTATGACTGGATCTCCTGCTGCACCTCAAGAAACCACTCATCCTTAGGCAAATGGAGAATGATGTGCTCTCTCAAGTCCACACTCAAGGTCAAGGTCAAGATCTCATGGTACCTTCAACTCAAAGTGTCAGTGACCACGTTCTCCTTCCCTTTGATGTAGTGGACATCAAAGTCGTACTAGTATAGAAACTCCATCCAACGCCGCTAACAGGTGTTCAAATTTGGCTGTGTGAAAATATACTAGAAACTGTGGTGATCCAAATGAAGCTCAAAGTGAAGACCCAAAATAAAGTGTCTCTAATGAACAAGAGCATGTACCATCGTTGCAAACTCTAGATCATGAGTAAGGTAGTTCAGCTCATTTGTCTTGATCTTACGTGACTCATATGCAATCTCTCTACTACCCTGCATAAGCACGGCTCTGAAACCCTCAAGTGATGCATCTGTACAAACTACAAAATCCTCTGCAGGATCAGGAACAACTAAGATGGGAGCACTGATAAGACACTCCTTAAGGACCCCAAAGGCCCTTTCACACTGCTCAGTCCAAGTGAAACTCTTCCCTTTCTATTGAAGGGAAGTAATGGGGTACGCTATCCTAGAAAAGCCCTCTACAAACCTATGGTAGTAACCGACTAATCCCATGAAACTCCTGACCTCTGTCACACTAATGGGTGCTGGCCAATCCTTAATAGCTCTGATCTTCGATGGATCTACGGAGATGCCATCGCCTGATAGGATGTGTCCCAAGTACTATACCTCTGTCCTAAAAAGGCACACTTCACCAAGTTGCCATAAAGCTGCTGCTCTCTCAAGCACTGCAAAACCTGATGTAGGTGCTCCTTGTGTTCCTCCTCATTTTGTGAATAGATCAATATGTCATCAAAAAATAATCACAAACTGATCCAAGTAGGTACAGAACACCCCATTCATGAGACTCATGAACATTGCAGTAGTGTTCGTCAAACCAAAGGGGACCACAGTGAACTCATAGTGGTTGTATCTAGTCTGGAAAGTGGTCTTATGAATATCTGCCTCTATGATACGCAACTGATGGTAACCAGACTTCAAGTCAATCTTAGAGAACACCTTGGCTCCTTGCATATGGTCGAAGAGATCATCAATCCTAGGCAGAGGGTAGCGGTTCTTCACCGTCACCTTATTCAACTGCCTATAATCCATGCATAAGCGAAGAGACCCATCCTTTTTCTTCACGAAGATAACTGGAGCGCCCCAAGGTGAAACACTAGGTTGGATGTGCCCCTTCTCAATCAAGTCCTCAAGCTACAACTTGAGCTCTATCAGCTCATGAGTGGTCATCCTGTAGGGTGCATGAGACACTGGCTCAGCACCTGGCACTAAATCAATATGAAAGTCTACCTCACGACGGGGTGGCATCCCTAGTAACTCTGATGGGAACACATCAGCAAACTCTCTCAAGATGGGAGGGTTATCTAATGATGCCTCAAGCTTATCCTCTGATCTATCACTAACTATGATAGCTAACATCTGACATCCCTTCTGCATGTAGTGCTTAAGCTATTGAGTGGATATCATATGAACTATCATGGGCTTCTGAATGCCCACTATCTCAACCAATATACCATGATCATCTAAGTAGCTAATCACCTTTTAGTGACAATCTAGCTTGGCCCTATGAGCCACAAGCCAGTCCATACCCAAAACCACATCGTAGGATCCTAATAGCATAACTCTAAGGTCACAAGATGTAGTAAAGGACCCCAAAGGATCTTATAATCCCGAACAAAGGCATCAACTGACATCCTAGCCCCAGTGGCCAACTCAACCTCCCACCTAACGTCTTGTCTAGAAGCCACTAGCCTGCAACGCTCCACTAACGATGTAGATAGAAAGGAATCAGTAGCTTCAGAGTAAAAAAAATAGAAATGGGGGCAACCCCGATCGTACCTAATGTCTCAATCACTGATGCCTAAAAATCTGCCTAGCGGTTATCAACCGCTACGAACATATGGTGGGACTTGCCCACATCTCCTACTGTCTATTCTAACCCTCCTGAATGGGGTTGTCCCCTTGTCGTAAAGCCCTATGGTTACTCTCTGGATAGATGACCTACTCCACCACACACATAGCATGGGCCCCAAGCCTGTATCTATCCCGTCTGAGTCCTACCTGACTGCTACTATCCAGATCTACCTATGGACCCCTGTGAACCCTTGTATGACTGTTGTGACCTCGTGGGTCCCGCAAGTGGTCCCTACTGCCTCTAATCTCTATGTGGGTCCTATTTCTACCAAACTTGATTCTGCCCTCCCTGTGCCCTCTGCTAGGGTCTAGACCTCTGCTAATTCTGTTGTTGCTGCTGTGGAGGTCTAGGAGGTAATGATGGAGAACTAAATCCTCCTCTCTATGGTGGTAGTGGTGGTCTACGATAACTATGCTAGTGCTGATGTTGCCCACGATCCTGAAACTAGGGGCATGAACCCTACCCTCGTCCCTGTATCTCCTCAGCTATGTATGCCTTCTCAGTAGCATCACTCAATGTTTGGGGGTCTGCCATGCGTACAGGCCTTGCTATGGTAAGGTTCAATCCTCTGATAAACTTATGGACTAGGAGTTTCTCATCGTGGAGATACTCTGCATATCAAGACAACTCAATGAATCTGCCCTCATACTAAGCAACAGTAAGCCCTCTCTACTGAAGGTCATGAAACTCATCTATGCAATGCTATATGTAGTGATCTAATAAAAACCGCGCATTGAAGTGCTCAATGAAATTCTCCCAAGTGAGTGTGTCCAATGAAATATGGCGCTTGCACTCCTCAGTGCGCCACCAAGTAGCTGCTACATCTCACAACAGGTGGACTGCTACACGAGCCTTCACGTTGCCCTCATAAGGATGCAACGCGAAGCATCTATCTAGACTGATGAGCTAAGCCTCAACTTCGGCTCCCTCTGTAGTCCCGGTGAAAGTAGGAGGATTCAATCTCAACAAATCCCTGATGGGGTCTCCTCAATCTCTATGTCCTCTAATGGGTTCATCTGCATAATAATCATATGGCCTATGAATGATCTGCTCCACTCGCACTGTCTCCTCATGCCAATCATGATGTGGAGGGCTCCTGCTATGGACCCTATAAGATGATCCAACCTCCTCTGTCGTCGTATCTAGTATCTCAACAAAGGGCTCCACACGTGGTGCCTCTTGTGGCTCGACACGGGGTTCCACACGTGACTCTGCTCATGGCTCCACGCATGGCTCCTCTTGTGCGTCAACGCAGGACTCAACATGTGGCTCTATGTGTAGCGCATCTACAGCCAGTGGTAGCCTATCTAACACTACCTATAGTGCCTAAATTATCTATGGTCTAATGTCTGGTATAGGTAGGACCTGTGGTGCCAGTGGTGCCTGACCCTTAGCTAAAGAATCACTATGCACCTCAACAGACGCAGTGTGGCATGAATGCGCTCACCGAACTTGTTGGGGAGGCATCCTACAAAATAAGGTAATCACTAATTAATCAAAATTGCAGAATAAGTAACATGCCTAAACAAGCCCAGTGTTTAAACTTAGGCTCTGATACCAAATGTCATGCCCACATTTCCCATGCGGCCACGACACGCATCACACGTGTCATGTCCACATCTATCATGTGGTCATGACACGAAATACCAAAAAAATCTCCACACATGCCTAGAAACCCCCACACGTAAGCATGCTCGGTGGCAATATGCATAAGGCGTAACAAGTCATCCGAAGGTGGGGTAATGTGATCATATGCGCATTTCCCTTAAGCGATGAAGGACAACTAGGTGGGTAGATGCGATGTGTATAACGTCGCTGATAGGGTTAGGATCAAGAATCGAAATCCTAAGTTTACCTAAGTGAATGAGGGGATCATGACATAAGTCCAAATCAAAAGTCTAATTTTAATACAAGCGAGTAATTTTAAAATCTAATAACAATGTCGCCAAGCTAGTAAAAGCAATATCTTAACACTATGCACGGTTAAATTTACTAACCTAGCTAAACCCTAAATTCCAGAAAAATCTCGCAGCATAATACCTCACGGGCGTGAATATGGTTTATTTTAATAAAACTAATTTTGGTCGACAATTTACTAGGTTTCTAATGTTGGATTAAAATGGCTAATTTAATTTACAATTTAATTCACTCTAGAAAAATTAAAAAGAAAATATTAAACTAATAATAATCTAAATTTATATTAACCTCATTGATTTAGGTTTGTAAGCAAAGGATTAACCCCACTGGTATTAAATTAAATATATTTTAATAAATAAAAGGAGGGAGATTAAATGAAGCCTTTAAACCCCTCTACAATAAAATTAATTACAAATAAAATATAATGTGCTCTAACACAAAAAAAAAACTAAACTATAAAAGATCTAAAGTTTTAAAAGGCAAAATTAAATTTCCCAAATTCACTATCTTGGAACAAAACCTATATATTAAATCATATACAAATAATTAATTAATTCTCACATCCCATGACTTAGTTCAAATAAAAAAACTCTTAAAACAAAAACAAGAAAAAGGAGGGATGGAATAACAAATAATAAATTTATTAAAATCAATTTTAAAACCTACTCTTGCTCTAAAAAGTCTCCAATAAACAAATAATATCCTTAAGAGAAAAGAAGCCCGAACCCTACTTTGCCTTCACATTCTCTTCTTTCTCCCTCTCACACTTTCTTTCTTTGCTTTGGCATGGAGTTACAAGTTTGAAGGAGTGAGGCATCCATTAACGTCACTCAAGGAAGGATACACATTAGGTTTCTATGCTTATATATATATAATGGCAATATTCGAACAAATATCTAGCAGGTTCAAGGGGCCGTGAGGCTGAATCTGACATTACTCACAGGGGTTGCAGTGGCCATGGTGTGGGAGATCTCTACCCACAGAGGGGGTCGAGGGAAGAACGGTGGAAGGCATGGGAGGTAGTGGTTCATAGGGCAGCGGCGACAGCGGCGGGGAAGATGGCCTGAGGGGATTTGGGGAGTGTGGGGAGGGGCTGAGCCCCACCCACACTCCACTATGGTGGAGTGTGGGTGGGGCTCAGCCCCTCCCCACACTCCAATGAATATAGCTGACAGTGGGGAGTCGAACCCCCCCAAACCACATTTTATTTTTTGCTTTAAAACTGTAACTCAAAAAAGAATACAGTAAGCTCACTCAGCATTTCAATCGTTGCTATTTTTTTTACATTTTTAATTTTTTATATATATATATATATTTCCATAGGTGTAACACAGACTGCCATTTTTGTTTAACAGTAAAAAAATGTCTTATATTAAAACATATATATATATATATATTTCATTTTAAAACTCAGATTTTTTTGAATGCATAAAAGAAAAAGAATTATTTATCTAAAACATAATTACATTGAGCAAATGAACACATTTTTTTTTGTAAAACATATATTCTAATAAATATGGAATAAACATTTCTTCCACTAAAAATGCTGATATTGACATAATACAGCTAACATGAAATAATTCTTCTTAAGATTTATTTATTTGTCTTCTAAATAAAAGCATTTAGTTCATTCCTTCAAAATGACAACAACATTTAATTTTCTTCTCTTAAGAGATAGGTATATTTTCATTTTGTCTTACAAAACAAAACAACAACTATCCATTTTTTGTTGAAGCAAACATACAAGTGAAACATCAACTAGAACTTACTCTTCTTTCAATACTCTATTTTTTTTTTTCTTCTTTAAATCATATGGCATTTAAAATTAGAAAAGTAAATCTTCTATTTTCAAATGTAAATAGTTTATTACAACACAAGTAATAATATAAACTCATGTAACTTTGAGAGAGAGAACAAGGGTCTCCTCTTTTGAAATCTAAAAGCTTATATACACAAGGCCTCTCATGGCCATGCTCTCTCAAGAGCACAAAAATAACAACTCTTAAAGACAATAATATTTTCCTCCACATCACATATCTCCAAATATCTTGCATAAACACATAGAAGGGAAAAGGAAGCCACTCAAACTGCTCTCCTCCCTACCATTGACTCACTCATGAGTCAACCCCGAGCTAGGAGGTCATCCTCACACAAGGTAAGCACACACCACTTAACAACAAATTCACTCAACACAAAACAAGAATACTCCCATTTCTTTCACATGACAAAAACACACTCAAGATGAGTTTAATGGGGTAGGGGAGTGGACATCACTCAACTAAAGAGTGCCACTCCAAAAACTTCCCAAATACATAAATCTCTCAAGGCCTCAAGCCCACACTTATAAACATGATTTCACAAACTTTCTCTTGACTCTCAAGCCATATCACAAATTTCTCATATACACATATTGTTCAAATTCACAAGTTTCCCTCAAGGCTAAAACTCCATAAAATCAAGGATGTGACCCCGAGGAGGTTCACTCCTCCCCCACCCCACACATGTTGAGAGTTTTCTCCCAAAAAGGAGAGACTCTCACAACTCCCATACCCAATTTTCCCACAACAACAAAGTAAAAACAACAAAATGAAACTCACACACACACAACATGCAAGTAAAAAAAATGCATAAGGAAAGGCATTTGCCTTGAATCCTACCTTATAAAGCCCAAATGGAAGATAGTTGAGAAGAGCTCCTCTAACTCCTTCTCCAAGTTGAGACACCAATTTCTCCTCTAACTTTGTCCCCAAAACAACTAAAATTTAAAAATTGGAAAAGATTCAATAACCCCCTCCCTCTCTTCAAGAGGGATTAAAATAGGCTCTTCTCATGAGCCTTGAGGAATGGGGAGGTGACACATGTCATCTCCTCACTCCTCCACCCAACTACTTGCAAGACTCTTGGAATGGGGTGGTGACACATGTCATTCACTGATTCAACCAAGTCTTTCTCCCATCCACTTGCTCTCTCTCACATATGTGGGAGAGAAAGGTGGAGCCAAAAGAGGAGTGGGTACCACCTGAGCCCCAATGATCTCCTCCTATGAAAGCCCACACAATCCCAAGGTACCCTCACCAATTGTGGGAGAGGTTTGGAGTTGATTCCTCCACAATTAGGGGGTCTTGAAGACTCCCCCAACCTAGGAAAGAGGAAATGAAGAGGTTGAGTGTTTGACCCACTCATCCTCTCCCTCCCAAACTTCTATTTTCGTCACTTTACTTTAGGGTGAAGTTAAAGTGACCAAATGGGAGTTTACCTAAGGTTACACAAGCCCAAATGACCCCTAGACCCTAGGAGTACAACCCAGGTTCAATTTTAACCCATTTTGAGCACCATAGGTTGAGTAAAAACACATAAAAAGGGGTCTCAAAAACTAAAACTCAAAAATGAAATTCAAATGACATTACAACTTACAACACCAATTAGAAATCAAATAAAAGAAGGGTAGACCAAACCCAACTAACACCATGCAACAACATTACAAAAATTCATCATGCAAACATAGTTGATCTTGGTTCCTCTTGGAACTAGATCGGCTTCACATGGGAAAATAACACAATGTGTGGGATTGTCTCTGAGTATCCGTGGCTTCGTTAGAAACACCTACGCACTTAAATGAAATGTTAATCCCACATGTATATAATAGCCAAAGAAAAGTGAAACATGCACTCACATCATCACAAAATCATATAAACATCAACGAATCACATCATAATCAAATTCTAAATTTGCATTTCAAAAATCCATCCCAAGGTAGAATCACATAATAAATTTCTAACTAAAATCACATGAATAATATCCCAATAACATCATAATGTAAATCATATGTCTAACATCATCAGTGAATCAATATCAAGGTCTAATCACATCATAAACATGCTAACATAATAAATCCACATAAGCATAAAGTCAAAAAGTCCTTCAAATTGGGATCAACAGTCCCATAAGTCTAATATGTGTCACCAATAGTAAAATAAGGTAGTCAAATAAAAGGGAATGAAATGGTAGGCCTCACAGATATTCTGGTCCAAGGGAGGCTCGACTTAGGGAGGGGGATCTTGTAAGGAGGAGGGGAGAAAGCAATAGGGATGCGGGAGGAGAGAAAGTCTTTAGTTTAATGCATTGTGTAGTTTCATCTCGCTCAGTTACCCTAGCTGGTGAAATAGTAGATGAGATCTCTAAAAATGCTAAATACTTTATTTAACTGGGGCTGATTGGGAGATTATGAGTGTGATGGGTAAAATAGGATAATCAAATGAATAATAAAAACCTAAAAACATCAATGGAATGTGCAAGTAAATAAGATTTAAAAATAGGAAGTGATACTCACAACCTTTTTACCTTGCGATTTCCATTGTTCGCCTATTCCCGTTTGATCTTTTGGTGATGAAGATGGCCCTCAGGAATCTTGCTTCCTTACTTCGATTCCTCAAGATGAGAAGGAGAAATGGCTCAGATACTTGTTGTGTTGAAGATGAGCTTCAACACGATATGAAATGGATGATAAATGGTGGATGTGATTGTGGGGGTGCCAATAGTGCGCTATGGATTCTGCAGTATAAGTTTACTTGAAAGCTCGATGGTGTGAAATAGAAGAAGAGGGTTGTATTTATAGACTCACGAGAGAGAGGATCAACGGTGTAGAAGAAATAAGAAGATCAATGGTAGAGGATGTTCGAGAGAATGTGTGCGAATAGAAGAAAGACATGTGTCATTCAAAAAGATGCTTTGTTGAGTTAACTACTTTCTTGATGAGGATGAGTTTTTATTTCTTAAATTAGAACATATTTTTCTAATTTAAGAGTTTTATTGATAGCTTTAAATCAGTTAACTTAGCTTTTACTTTTGCATGACAAGAAGAATTTATTTTTAGAAGATATTGAAGATTTTTTAGAAGATAAGAAAGCGTAATTAAGTAAATAAATTTATTTAATTACTTGCACATGATTTGGAAGAATAAATAAAATATTTAATTATATTTTATTTTTAGAGATTAAGATTTAATTTAAATAAATTTACATTTTATTTAAATTTGGAAGAATGAAAGATTTAATTAAATAATTAAAATTATTTAATTATTTAGAAGAATAAAGTTGATATAGATGGAATTAATTAAATAAATGTAATTTATTCAATTAATGGGAGAAAATGAATCAAATAAATAAATAAATTTATTTATTTATTGATAGAGGAATATTAAGATGAAATAAATATTTAAAATATTTATTTAGGTAGAGTCATGTCATTTTTAGGTGTATACATTTTGCCCCTCTTTGATGCAATGTGTTTTATCACATTATTTCAAAGAATAAGAATTTTTGACAATGATACATGCCCCAGTTTACCCTTGGTACAAGTTTAATGATAGGATGCCCCCTCGGGAGATTGGATGAGAAGATGACAGAAAGCGTCAGATGGACAATATCATGAAGAAGAAGGTGAAAAATAGGTTAAGATAGAGAAAAATAGGACATGGTTCGGAGGAACAGATATGGGAAGTAGTCACATTTGTCACACAGTCAGCTATGTTTCACTTGCTATATATAGGAGCTGGGTCCACAAGTCCTATTCATTTGTACACTTGTCCTTAGTTGATTGGTCTCTTAGAGCTTAGTGGAGTAGAGGAGCTAGAGCAGTTGATAGAGATATGGATATTCTGTGTGAGGAGCACTGGTTTGAGCGAGTTTGATGGTTCAATCGGCCACCTGAGGTAGGACCACCAGTATGTAGTTTGACAAAACTCGCTAAAAGTCATTTATTAGGTCAATAAATGCTTAGGAAAAAAAGCTAGGACAGATGCACCGAACTGCAGTTCGGCGCATATGCGCTCTAAAATGGCACATATGTTGTGAAGTTGGGCATCTAAGTGATCTTATGGCGCATATGATAGATGTGCACATATAGGTTATGAATTGGCGCATCCATTGTGGAACTACACATGTGACACTAGAAGCGGCACATGTGCCAGAACGGTGCATACATGTCAAGGATTGGCGCATTCATGGTGAAGCGGCGCATCTGATATGAATCAGCGCATTTTCCACTTGGATCAGTGCATTTACACTAGGATACTCAGTTGACTTAACAAAATTAACCTAATTGGCACCTTGATCGATGTGTTAATTGATAAGTGATCTCTGAGATTGTGGAGAATCTAGTCAAGAGATGATATGTTGTTTTGATTAATTTGATATGTTAAGTCAATGATAGGATAGTTTGATTGCTTTGAGTAGGTTTGCTTGGATAAGGATTTTCTTGATGCTATGCTTTGGCTGGTTGTAGGAGGATATCCTTGATACTCTGATGTCACGAGAGTAGTTCCCTTTGTCGTTGTTGCAACAGTATATGTTGACAAAGATGGACCGTGAGGCTTTTGGTGCTATGGGTCTTTATTACATTTGCTTCATGCCCGAGGTTCGTGTGAACTACGGTTTGTTGACTACAGTGGTGGAGTGATTCCCCAGCGAGGATGGTACATTTCATCTACCAACCGGGGAGATGATGATCACTCTAGAGGACGCGTATAGGATTCTGCACCTCCCTATTCAAGGAGAGTTGGTAGAGTATGATCCACAACATGATGCTAGATTAGCTGAGTGCAGATGAGTGTTTGATGACCCAGAGTTGGTTGGGTAGGTGATTTCGTGGCAGGACATTCATGACTGTTATGACTACTTCTTGGGGATAGTGGTGGGATTGATCAGTGGCGTAGTATGCCCCGATAGGAGGTCACACAGGTTTCCAATTAGCTGGGGAAGGGTGTTGGAGAGCATGATTACCGATGGGACTCAGTATGCATGGGGTGTGTGCATGCTAGCACATTTATACAGGGATATGCACCAGGTTGTGTATCATAGAGGGGCCAGCTTGTTAGCAGGTGTGTCTCTTTTGTAGTTTTGGTTATGAGAGCACATAGCTATCACATGGCCTATATGTCTTTTTCATAGGCAGAGAGGTGAGCCCTACAACTATGGATATGCAGGTGTGATTTCCTAGCACAAGCTGGAAAAGCTCAAGTATTGGAGACATGCGCTAGATAATGTGGATTTAGTTATCTGGCACCCATACCTAGACTACAAGGTATGGGAGGATGAGGCTGACGAGTTACCTTACTATTTCTAGACTCAGTGGCTTATTAGCAGGATGAGGTACATATTGGAGCGGAAAATTGTTAGCAGAGTATAGAGGCAGTTTGGCAGAGTGCAGGGCAAGCCATAGGGGTAGGCACGATTCGCGAGGACCCATGTAGGCAGATTTAGGTGGGGTCCTGTGGCATCATATGAGGAGGCTTTGGCAGACTTTCATCAAATCCCCTATGCAGCTTGGCCTATGAGGAGGGACATAGTGGATGCGGGCATGACACCATATATTGAGGAGTGGTTCACTGCTCATCCTTTTTCTAGATATTCAGGACCTAGAGAGTTGGCTCCTCGTATAGACGAGGAGGATTCAGATGATGAGGGTGGAGCTGGCAGGAGGAGGAGATGGAGGAGGAGGAGAGGAGGTCAGGGAGATGATGGTGGAGATGGAGGAGATGGAGGAGATGGAGGAGGAGGAGGCAGACTGAGATAGAGGAGGAGGTCTGGGGAGGGACCTTTGGGTCAGCAGGAGGTTGTGCAGCCACAGGCTGTAGGTGCCAATACAGCAGGTGGTACCGTAGAGACAGATGTCACCACCACAGTAGGTGGCACAATAGTAGGTGCAGGGATAGGGATAGGGACAACAGGCTCCATAGCCTGACTTATAGTAGCAGGCCATGGTTGCATTACAGGGTCAGGTTAGGTAGTTGAGGGCCCACCTGAGAGCAGCAGAGTCTCAGAGAGATGTAGACGCAAGACGGATAGTAGAGATCTCCAGAGAGTGAGACGTAGCCCTGGTGAGTGTGCGGGCAAACAGAGCGGAGAGAGATGCAGCAGTGGAAGCCCTGGGTACATATAGTACTTCGATCTTTTTAGTTGTACAGTTGCAACAGGCACAGACAGAGCTAGCCCAGGTACAGGGTGAGCTTGCCAGAGCGCAGGCTCAGACTCAGTATTACAGAGGATTCTATCACGAGGCAGTGTCAGCGGACCAGCTTGCGCTTAGCTACATGAGTCAGTCTGGGGCATCACAGAGGATAGGTGGATCCCAATCTATGGCATCAGTGAGAGGCCCCCAGCAGTCAGGGGTGATAGAGGAGAGGGCAGTGCTGGGAGCAGCGCTCTGCATCAATAGGGTTAGCCAGTTTTTGACACTTGTACCAATTTTTAGTAGGATGTACACATTTTTGATGGCTCAGATAGCCAGATATGTATTATTTTGCCCTGAAACATGTATCACTATCTTTTGTGCTTTGTATTCATTTCATGACATGACTCTGAGAGATGGACAAATATTTTGATATGTTGTACATTTGGACATGTTTTATGCTTATATGATAATGCTGTTTATTGATGTTCTACATGCATGTGTTACATGTTTATATATTATGGATGCAATCTATCTTATGATTCTTTGTATATGTGATGTATACTAGATGGATTTGGGATGATTTGATATGCCATGTAGATGTGAAATGTTATTGATATGATTATGCAGCTCTATATGTATTTGTCTATGTTTTTGATTTTTTGATAAGATATATGGATGCAAATGTATGTGGATGACCTATTGCACTTATTATGTCTGCAGATGATTTAATCATGTAAATGACTATCTCATGTGATATGATATGTTATCTATGCTATGTTTTTGATATGTCCAAATGTACTCAATCAACATAGAGATGATATAGATAGGTGGAAGAAAAGGAATGAAAGAAGTATAGGCTTTCATTTGATATTTTTGCAAGATTTTCTTTATTGCATGGTTGATATGGATTTCTAGATATGGGATGGATGTGGATACTTTGCCTTCATTAGAGCGCAAGTACTTTGCTTTCATCATTGGGCACTTTTTGTTTCTTTTCTCTTTTTGAAATGTTGTAAGAAAATACAAGAATCTAGATATAATTAAACTGAGATGACCTGAGTATTCCTTACATGGATTTTGATATAACAAGTTGATACAAGCATCTAGTCAAACTTGAATCTAGATGACCTGAGCACTTCTTGCATTTCAACAGACAAGGATTGCCCTTTTTCATGTTTAGACCTATGAAGTCATCGATGATCTTTTGCTGATCATGTCGTTAGACACAAGTCGTCACATTACTAAAGATTGATCCACAAGCAGCAGACAAAGAAAGAGATTATGCCTCCATCATAGCATCTCTAGCTTTTGGCATCCTTGAGTGGCATAGGAAGACATAATGGCAAAAATATAACACCTTGTAAGTTAATCTATTCACAAAACATTCTTGTAATAGATGTGTCTTTTTACCATAATTGATATAGAATTAGTCTGAGTGTTTTAGTATATGTTGTTATTTTGCCTTGGACAGGTTAATGTTTTGTGCCAAGATTTTTGTTTTGGGAAGCTTGCTTTACTGCATATGCTTGTCTAGTGAAAGGTATCACAATCCTTTATTGGTATCCTCTTAGAAAATGTGGCATTCAAGAATCTAAATCTACAACCAGGTCAGGGAGTTGCCCCTAGTTTAGACAAGGATCAACTTATTGTGGGCAAGATGACAAACAAACATGGAGAGATGGACCCTAAGGGACTGACCTAGTGCCTTGGGGGCACATTGCTAAATGGACTTGCCTACGTGAAGACACAGAGGCAACGTAGTTCAGGGTGAACCTAATGGACCTAAGACTTAGGCGATGGCATAGATGCAGAATGATACAAACAACAAGATAGACAGCACTCAAAGGGATGGAGATGAAAGGAGCAGAGTGGAGCAAAGCAGAGCCTTAGGGGCGCATTGAGAATGGCCTTGCCTACGTGATAGCTAAGAGGCGATGTAGTTTGACAATGGTTCAAAGGACTGGTTCAAGATGAATGATATGATGGACACAGAGACATGAGGTCATAACAGATGGAGGAAGTGGTTTGTCATAGATAGCGTTTGTTTACCAGGTTTTCACCACTTGCTTTTATTTGCACGGAAGCTAAAAGTACACATGACACCTATTTTCTAGGTTTTCATCATGGTACCTATCCTAGGCACTTGTTTGCCAGGTTTTCATTGAAGGACAATTTTTTTTGTTATTTTTCCATTTTTTGATTTTTTTGCTTTGTTTTTATCACTTTTTCAATTTTTTTATTATTTTTTAAGGACTCCCTTGTACTGGGGTTTAGGTATAGAACTTGCAAAGATGCATGCTAGTCATAGGGTCATTAAATAGTTCACCTTCAAATGTAGCCAATTGATATGCTTCTAACCCATAGGCTGCAAGGATGACATAGGGACCTAGCCAGTTGGGTTCGAACTTGCCTTTCTTTTCTTGATCTTGCTGATTTCTAGGATTTTCTCTAAGGACTAGATCACCACCTTGGAATACTCAGGGCTTTACCCTATGGTTGTAACTTCTAGACATCCATTTTTTATAAGCTTTTAGGTGGTTAAAGGGCTGTTGCCTTCTCTCTTCGAGTAGCTCTAATTCTTGGAGTTAGGACACTCTATATTCTTCATCAGATATGAGACCTTTTAACGAAACTCATAAGGATGGGATCTCAACTTCAATGGGCAAGATGGATTCAGATCCGTAGACCAGGGAGTATGGTGTTACACCTATGGGTGTGTGGATGCTAGTACGATAGGCCCACAGAGCAGGATTTAATTAGATATGCCAATCATGACTGGCATCATTGATAGTCTTCTTTAGGATTTTCAAGATGGTTTTATTTGATGCCTCCGCCTGGCCATTGCCTTGGGGGTAATAGGGGGTTGAAAAGCGGTGCTGGATATTGTATTTGTCACATAGTTCCCTAACATCTTGATTTTTGAAGGGTCGTCCATTATCTGTGACAATGGACAAAGAGATACCATAGTGACAAATGATGTAGTTCAAGATAAAAGAGGCAATCTGCTTTCCTATGTTATTGGCTAAGGGCATGGCTTCAATCCACTTTATAAAGTACTCAATGGCAGTGATTATGAATTTATGGCTATTGGATGAAGGAGGGTGAATCTTGCCCACTAAGTCGAGTCTCCAATGATAGAAAGGCCAAGGAGTCGTTAATGGTTGCAGCTCCTATGCTGGTGCATGTATCAGGTTCCCATGGATTTGGCACTTCTTGTACTTCTTTACAAAATGATAGGAATCTTGTTCCATGGTTGGTCAATAGTATCCCATGCATATGAGTTTCTTGGCTAGGGTAGGGCCACTAGAGTGGGTCCCGCATATACAGTCGTGTACTTTGTTCAAGGCAGTTTGATATTCCTCACTATCGAGACATCTAAGGAGAGTACCATCGAGACCTCTGTGATATAGGGTATAGGCGACAATGGCATACCGGGATGCCTGATGGATGAAGGTTCATTTTTGGTTACTGGAGAGATCAGGTGGGAGGGTATTCTCTTTAAGATAGGCAAATATTTTTCCATAGAGGTGGGAATCAGTTCCAACAATGTGACAAATGATATGGGATTTAGGGGTGTCATATGCAGGACGGGATGCTGGCTCTACCAAGAACTCATAACGTGATTGTTTATTTAGAATATCAAGGAGAGATGCAATCATTGCCATGGCATCTATAGCTTTGTTCTCAATCCTTGGTATCTTCTCAAAAGAGATCTTGACAAAGTATTATTTGAAATCATCTACCATTCATTTGTAAGGGATTAATTTCTCATCCTTTGTTTGGTATTCGTCATTTACTTGATTTATGACTAGCTGTGAGTCACCATACACCTGAAGTTCTTGAATATTCCATTCAACTGCTAGCTTGATGCCAATGACTAGGGCTTCATACTCTACCACATTGTTAGTGTAGGGAAAGAGTAATCTATATGATTTAGGAATGGTGTCATCGCTAGGGGTGATCAACAAGATACCTGCCCTCGATCCATGTTGAGTGTATGAGCCATCGAAATACATTTTCTAGGTTGCTGTGGTTATGTGAAAGATAGATTCATCTAGAAATTCAAAGCTCAAAGGGCTATCATCTGTTAGAGGTGTACCTGCCAGTTGATTTGCAAGTACTTGGCCTTTTATTGCTTTCCTGTCTACATATTCGATGTCAAACTCACTGAGAAGCATGACACATTTGGACAATCTACCTATTAGGGCTGCTTTGTTGAGTAAGTACTTGAGTGGATCAATTTTTTCTACTAGTTTGACAGAATGTGACAACATGTAATGTCTCCACTTTTGTGAGGCGAAGACCACAGCGAGACATGCTCTTTTAATTGGCATGTATTGCAGTTCATACCCAACAAGTGTTTGACTGATATAGTAGATTGCTTGTTCTTTCCCTTCATAATTTTGTTGTACAAGGAGAGCTCCCAGAGCTGTTGGTGTGGCCGAGATATATAGCAGCAGAGGTTTACCCTAAATCAGTGGCATTAGTATAGGTGGTTTCATTAGATATTATTTAATTACTGAAATACCTACTCACATGAATCATTCCATTTGAAAGGGACATTCTTATGTAGGAGGTGGGAAAATGGGTGGCACTTGTCTGCCAATTGAGAAATGAACCTTCTAATAGATTGTAGTTTTCCCTGTAGAGACCTTAGTTGAGTGAGATTCTTAGGAGGTGGCATTTCGATGATGGCCTTTACTTTAGTTGGATCGACTTTGATTCCATTGGTAGACATTATGTATCCCAGTAGTTTACCTGAGGTAACTCCAAACATGCACTTCTTTGGATTGAGGTTCACATTAAATTGTTCCAGTCTTTTGAAGATTTTGTCCATTACTGCCAGGTGTCCTTCTCTTGTGAATGATTTTGCTAGGATGTCATCAACATAATCTTCCATTATAGTGTACATCATTCATGCAAGATTGTGGTCATAGCTCTTTGATATGTTGCGCCGGTATTTTTCAACCCAAAAGGTATGACACACCAACAATAGGTGCCCCATGGACAGGTGAATGCAGTCTTGTTTTGGTCTTTAGGTGTAATTTTTATCTGGTTGTATCTGGAAAAACCATCCATTAGTGATAGCATGGTGTGCCTTGTCGTAAGATCTACAATAATTTCAATGTTTGGTAGGGGGAAATCATCTTTCAGACAAGCTTTGTTTAGGTCCCTGAAGTCATTACATATTTGGACTCTGCCATCTGGTTTGGCAACTGGTACTATGTTTGAAATCCACTCAGGATAGTCTATTGGTCTGATGAATCCGACATCTAATAGTTTCTTTAGCTCTTCTTTCACCATAATGGACACATGTGGGTGCATCATTCTGAGTTTTTGCTTTACTGGCTTAGCTCCTAGAGCTAAGGATAAGTGATGCATTATGAGATTTAGATCTAGCCCTGGCATATCCGCATATGTCCACACAAAGTTGATTTATTTTCTTTTGAAGAATTCAGTGAATGCAGGTTTTTCTTGTGCGGTTAAAGACTGTGCCATATGAATCATTCTGGGATTATCACCTATGCTGACATTGATCAGCTCTACTGGTTCTATCAAGATTGAAGATCTCTCCTGATGTGTGAGATTGGGTATAAGGTCAAGCCTTCCATTCTTCAGTGCCTTAGAGAGGTTTTCACTGTTGGATACGTCTATATTTACTTTTTTCATGATCTAACACTACCGCAGAGTGGTTTTCACCATTAGATATTTCTTTCATTTTGACATTTTTGAGACTGAAAGGCTTGGCACTCTCTCCAAAATAGGCCTTGTCATTGAGTTCTATAGCATAGCCATCTCTGTGGTCCCCTACGGGTGTATGATCTCTAAGCTCAAGATAGTCTATGATGGCTTCATTGTTCTGAAAGGTATCGAGCTCAAGGGTAGTGTCTTGTAAGTCCCAATCTATGAGTTCAGGGTGCAACAATGGTAAGGGGTTATTGGGTTGGTCTAGTTCGATGGTATTGATGGTTATGATAGAGTTGTTGTGGAGGACATTATAGGCACAAACAAAGTCTGCGATGGTACTCTCTATTAGCGGATCCGTCAAGGGGGGTATCATTCTTTCCTCACAACTTTCACTATCGTTATTATGTGGGTTGGACTCTAGTGGTCTAGCCCTTGGACCTTGTCTCTCATTTGCATGGGTTGGGTCATACTCGTGGACAACATCAATGCCTTTTTCATCACAAGATAGCTTCAAGAGACTATCCCACTCATACTCATCAGAATCAGTCTCACTCCCCATTTGCAGTTGTTGAATTTGATCAACCAGATTACTAGTAGATGTTTCTGGTTGTTTGCCTTTATTCCTCTTTGCTCTATTGGTTCTTGATGTGCCAGTGTAACCTATCCCTATAGTGTCTCAAGTTGTCAAGGTATGAGGTTGAATGGGTTTAGTGATACCATCTTTTCGTGAACCTAGTGGACCATGTCCTTCATACTCCATTCTTTGTAGCATTTGGAATCCTTGACCATATTGTTCAGTTGGTAACTACATAGTGGTGTGATACTCTTGTTGTGTTGATGAACTACCTTCATCCTTATATAACCATTGCAGGATATCCTTTTCATCACTCTCATCTTCGAGGGTTCTCCATTTGATAAACAAACCTTTGGTAGTTTTATCTGATTTGGATTTGCTCATGGTAGGTCTTCCATATGATCTGGGAGATAAGGAGATTTGTGCCAAACAGAGGGATTGGGAGATTGTGTACTCACCCAAGTCCTTATCTTTGAGTCTAAGGTCAAGTTGGGAAGCTTTTGAAGTGGAAGCAAGTGAAGCTGGGTCAACACGAGAGGAAGATGAAGCAGAAGCATGGTTATTAGGAATCACAACTTTAGGTTTAGATTAAATGGAGTTGCAATACTAAAATGGATTGGGATCACCTTGGATGGTGATCTCTTGGCCTTCATAGGGGAATTTGATACACTGGTGGTATGTTAATGGCACTACTTTCAGAGCATGCATCCATGGTTTCCCAAGAAGAATGTTATATGCTAGCTCCATATCAAGGACTTGGCAAGCCACATCTTTTACTATAGGTCCCACTCTGATTGGTAAGGTAACAGTTCCCTTGGAAGTTCTCTCCTCATCGTAGGCTTTGATAGTGATTTTCTTTTTTGGATCTATAGATTTCTCCACAAACCCCAATGCAAGGATTAGCTTCAAGGTGCAAACATTCAAATCAGCTCCTCCATTGATTAGGACCCTTTTTATCTTGTGTTTGTGGATGAAGGCTTTGATATGAAGAGAGGCATTATGAGGTTGGGTGATTGACATATCATCCTTTTCAGTGAATGATAGGGAGTGAGATGAGGTAATGTGACCTACAATGGTTTGAAACTGTTCTTCAACAAGGTTCATTGGAATGGAGGCTTCGGAAAGAGCTTTGTCAAGTATGGCCCTATGGGACGGGGACAGATGCAGAAGTTTTAGAATGGAGATATGTGCTGGTGTCTTATGAAGTTGATCCAGGATATTGTACTGATTAACCAGAGAGGCAGGGGCTCCTCTAAGAGTGACTCTATTACTACAGGTGGTAACATTACAATCTGAATCTTTGTTTATAGTGATCACATTGATGCGTGAATCACTTTCTAAGATGTGGTTAACAACATAGTCAAAGGAGATGTTTGTGTAATTCACATTTTTAGCTCCACTGTTGTTTTGGTTGGAAGGCCCTCTCTGCTCATAGTTGGGAAGAGGATCCTTGAATGCCCGGTGATCATTGTTAGAGGTATGTCCGTCAAGTGACACTTTGTTTTGCTCGATCAAATCTTGGATGGTGTGCTTGAGCACAATGCAGTCGTTGGTTTTGTGCCTCCTGTTTCAGTGGTACTC
The DNA here is from genome assembly GCA_027924645.1 of Cunninghamia lanceolata. Classification (NCBI taxonomy): domain Eukaryota; kingdom Viridiplantae; phylum Streptophyta; class Pinopsida; order Cupressales; family Cupressaceae; genus Cunninghamia; species Cunninghamia lanceolata. The sequence goes on along the minus strand of BSBN01000421.1, from coordinate 10,256,680 downwards.
ACATAAATCATTGTCATTCCACCAAGGATGTTTGACTTTTGGTTCATATTCTTGCACCGTTGGAAGGGTTATGATCTTACTTGTGATTAACTTCCGTAGGGCAGTTTCCAATTATTCTCCCAAAGGTGTGAATTTTCTCCTAGGTTGAAAATTTGTAAATCGTGATTCAGTGTTTTTTGGTTTGTTTTGTGGGGGGTTGTTTTGAGGATTTGATAAGTTGAAGATTGGTTGTTTTGGTGCCGCATTTTTAGCATCTACCACCCCATTGTTCACAATGTTTTTGTTCTTTGTCTAGAATCTTGGTTTATCTACGTTGGTGTTGGTACTAGGAGTGTCCTTATATAGCTTTATTTGGCCCTTTGTGATTAAAGCCTTTTCAATGATTAGACCCATTTCAATGACCTTACTAAAGGAAGTAGGACATTGGATTTATATCTGATAGCTTAGGAAGGTTTGTAAATTATGGACAAACATTTCAAGCATTTGTTTTTCAAGCATTTGATGTGGGCACTTACTTGCCAATTGTCTCCATCTTTGTAGGAAGGTGGTGAAAGATTCTCCACGTTTTTACTTGGTGTTACAAAGATCTAAGATTGAGGTGTCATGCTCAATATTATAGGAGAATTGTGTGACAAATTTGTCCACAAGTTCGTTAAAGGTTCTAATGCCAGATGGTAGTCTAGAAAACCACTCCATGGCTTGTCCTCCTAAGCTTCTTGGAAAAAGTCGCATAAGATAAGTATCATTGTGGGTGACTTCAAGACACGCAGCGTTGAATTCCCTTATGTGGTCCCTTGGATCACCCTTTCCTCAATATTTATCAAATTTTGGCACCTCAAATTTAGAGGGGAAAGGTATCATGATCAAGGTTCTATCAAAAGGATATGGTGAAATATCCTCTAGGGAATAATGTTTAGTTGATGCTCCTATTTGCATGTCTATAAATTGTTGTTGTAAAGCTTGAATTTGTTGGGTCATTAAGCTTAAGGCATCCATGGAATCAATGGTTGCTTTGCTTTTGTCTGCGGGTATTTCCTCGTGTGTGCTTGCCTCAGGGTTTCTTTCTTCCTCAAGTTCTTTTAGAGCTTCTACTTCAAAATATTTAGGGATCTTGACTCCTAGTTGTGCTAAGTGAAGAAAGAATTTAGTAGGGTCTTGGGCAAGTACCTTATCCATTATGCGTTGAAACCTTCGGTCTTGCTTTGTTTGGAGGACCTCTTCCATGGAAATTTCCTCATCACTGTCGTGAGAGGTCGGAATAGTTTTCTCAGCCATTTCAATTTATTTTTGTTTTTAGGACCTTGTTAAGACCATGCAAGGTGACTAGAGATGGAGTGAGTTTGAAAGTTTTGAACAAGGGGTGCTAGAATGTGCCAAGATTTGAACAAGGTTCTCCTTAGATCTAATTGGTGTCAAACAAGATTGGTGAACAAAGTGATACTCAAAGTAAGGATAATAGAAATCCATTTACTTGATGTAGACTAGTCTTGCACAAGCCACTAGTGGAGTTCCGAGAGAAAAGGATGATTGATCCTTGATAGTGGAGACTCACTAGGTTTATTTGAGGTTTTTGATGCGATCAAGAATAGCTTGGTTCTCACCTTATTGGGTTTTGGAAGAATTTTGTGAAGTTTTGGATGATGCAGTGTGGGAAAAGTAGCTATGATGTGGAAGAAGAGTGAAATGGTTGACTTGCACGATTCTAATCAAATCTTGGGAAAACTGAGACAACTTTGAAATGGTGTCTTGAAAAGTTGAAAATTTTTCTCCTAGGAAGTATAGAATATCTCTCTGGTATGGATGCACAACAATAAATGTGTCAGAACAGGAGGTAAAAGCATCGTAGGTCAAAGCAAATGCGCAAATCTAGTAATTTTTTAAATACGCAGCAACATTGATTAAATGCGCTATAAGTCTAAGTGTATGCACCGCAAGTCACAGTAGATGCACCGTTCTGGTTTTTAATTTAGTTTTGTAGAGTTTTTGGCATGTTTTTTCAAAAAAAATTATTTTTAGTTGAAAACTTGGTCTTTTGTTGAATTTTGATTTTTAATTATGGCAAAAGACACAGCAAGCACATAGAAGTTTTCATGATTTTTTATCTTTTGTTATTTTTTTGTATTTTTGGACTTTTTGACAAAGAACAATTACAACCTAGGCTAGAAAAGACAGCATTTGTTGAGTCCCCTAGCTGTGTATATTCAAAGCATGTAGCTCTAGGATCTGGTAGCACCGACTCCCCTCCATGACACTCACTTCTCACGCATACCATATCAGGGTTTCCTTAGGCTCATACCCCCACCAAACCATAGGATTGTCCCTGCTACCTCTACTAAGAATCACATGAATCGGGGCTGCTTCAAAGGTTCCACCTTTTGCGCCAACAAATAGGGGTTTTTGGTATACCAAACAATGGCTAAATAGTCAAGGCAACCATTCGAGTGGTTACACATGCGGCAGAGCTACTCTTCGTTATGGAGTCTCCTAGCCTCCAAGGGTTACGCCTTGGAGGGTTTTGGGGGAGGTTAGCTATCGGTGTAACATAGTGGCACTTGTTGTAGGAAGCTTTCACCTCAAGCACAATTTATTTAAAGTGGATCAGTAGGACTTGGCTTTAGCCTGTTACAACTCAGGGTCATTCCCACTTGGACATGTGGGCATCCAAGGGCAGGCCCCTCTAAAGTTTATACACAAGGAATAACAAGTCTGGCATTCTGGTCACCTAGTAAAGTGGAGAGCATAAGCCTATTGTCATTCAACAGACATAGAGAACAGTGGTTAATCCAATCCTATTTAAAAGGAGAAAAAACTAAATGTGTTATCTACTTGGGCACTCACACATTTGTTAACTTTGAAGTGTTTAAAGATAGCAATGGTTCATTTCTCTTTGTGAGATAGTAATGTTCTAACTAAGAAAGATAGCAATAATGCAAAGATAGAAGTAATGCAAAGATAGCAGTGATTGTTCGATACTATCCTCCTAGTTAAGGACTACGGGGGATTTGCATGCATGTATTTTTTTTAACTTTTTCCCCTAATTAATCTAAGATGAGTTAATTAGTGCAGCTAAATGATCTATCCAACTCCTAATTCTGCAAGACAAAAGTTAGTGTTAATCTGAAAACTACGAGAAATCCTAAAATCACAGTGAAAAATTAGATGCGCTGCTTAACAGTCTGTATGCACAGAAACAGAGATTGTAAGCACAACTTTACAAATGCGCTAAGATAGGTGTCAAAAGTGCAAGAAAAAGAGACAAAAGCGTCGTTTCTATAGATGCGCCATAAAAAAGAATGTAAGCATCGTGTATGAGGGTGTATGCTCCAGAATACCGCAGGTGCTGAAACAGGTAGTGTATACGCTGGCTCAGGTGATGTATGCACCGGAATCTTGCATGCACCGGAACAAGTTGTAGATGTGCTGGTTTGAAGGGTATATGCACCAAAAGTTTGTATGCTTCAGAATAGGTTGTAGATGCGCCTTGAGATCGGTTAGATGCGCTGCCTAAACCTATTTGAAGCCTATATGGAATCTGTACGGAACCTGTCACTCAAAAACTCATTTTTTTGGTTAGATTAGGGGCAAAGGCCCCATGGTGGGTGCCAGAAATGTGATGGGTAAAATGGGATAATCAAATGAATAATAAAAACCCAAAAACATCAATGGAATGTGCAAGTAAAGAAGATTTAAAAATAGGAAGAAAGTGATACTCACAACCTTTTTACCTTGCGATTTCCATTGTTCGCCTATTCCCATATGATCTTTTGGTGATGAAGATGGCCCTCAGGAAGCTTGCTTCCTTGCTTCGATTCCTCAAGATGACAAGGAGAAATGGCTCGGATACTTGTTGTGTTGAAGATGAGCTTCAACACAATATGAAATGGATGATAAATGGTGGATGTGATAGTGGGGGTGCCAATGGCATGCTATGGATTCTGCAGCATAAGTTTGCTTGAAAGCTTGATGATGTGAAATAGAAGAAGAGGGTTGTATTTATAGACTCACGAGAGAGAGGATCAATGGTGTAGAAGAAATAAGAAGATCAATGGTAGAGGATGTGTTAGCACTCATTTTGACCTGGGGTTGATTTGTCATGATCAGGAGGTTTCTTCATTTGAAGCCTTTATCTTCTTGCCCATTTTTTCTAAGTGTTGGACCTCCTCAGCATTTTTCAACTGCAGCATCATATTTTCCTGAGGAGGAGGTCGTCATCATCATCTTGTCTTCGATGATGATCTTCATCAGCATGTTCTTTGTCGACTTGTTTTTCTCATCGTCATCATCATATTTCAACTGTCGGGTGATGTTTGCTTATTATCCTGATGATACTGGTGAGCTACAGTGCGCCCTCAGTTGCTTGCGGGGGTGATCTTTTCAAGTATCCGGTGATCTTCCAAATATCACCTTGCTCAAACATGATGATGACGTTGCCCCGTTATCTTGAAGGGGTTATTCTCTAAGTTGTCGACCTGACTTGTTTTTTCCTAAGGGTCGTCATCATCATGATATTTCCAGTTATCATCCTGCTGCTTGCGGAGGTCATCATATTTTCTGCCTTCATGATATTTCGCCGGGGTGATATTTTATCATCGGGTGATCTTGGTTAATATCATCCTGATGATGTTGTCGAAGAGTTCTAAGTGCGACCCGATATTCACTAGGGTCATCATATTTTGAACGTCAGGATGATCTTAGTCAATATCATCCTGATGATGTTGTATCACTTCTTGTTCGTTGTTTTGACATCCTGATGATGCTGACGTCATTCTTATATCAGGGTGATATCTTTTTATCTGCCTATCTGCATCATGATATTCCGAAGGAGGGGGTGATATTTTCATATCACCCGGATATATGTTTGCTCGAGCATCATGATGATGCTGATATCAAATAGATATCCGCCTGCTGGCTTCGCGCATTATCTCCGGGGGGTGATCTTTTCAAGCAGCATCATCATATTCAGTTATCGCCCTGATCTTATAGTGGACCTACAGTGCAACCTGATATTTGTGCATCAGGAGGATATTTCCAAATATCCGGTTGTCTTCCGAATATCATGATGATGTTAATATGATGATGACGTCATCAAGATCCGGGGGGTCATATTTCTAACACTGATCATCTTAAAGAGACCTCCTGATATTTGCAAACATGATGATGACGTCATCCGGATATGAGGAGGTGCGCAGTAGGCAGATATGATGATGACGTCAGCAGGTTATGATGATGACATCATCAGGATGTTCATCGGCCAGACTTTTGGAATAAGCTCAGCAGGAGGATGTTCCTCCGATGGATCAGGTTGTGCCGATTATCATGAAGGTTATATTTCAAATATCATGATGACGTCAGGGTGATATTTCGAACAACGGGATATCATGCTGCTGGAGGATGATGTTGATGAAGTCTATACTAGTGTCGTCAGGAGCAAAAGCACCGACATGATATATGCTCATGACCTAGTATATAAAGTGTTATTGAGGTCATCGCGGGGTGCATGTGGGATAATGTTATCCTGCATATTCAAAACATCATGATGATGAATCTCGGCGGGAAATGCTTGCGATAGTCTGTTTGATGATCTTCCCAAGGCCGCGGGTTGGTGCGCCATTAATGGCGATTGTTGCAGAGGTATGGGCGATGGCGTGGATGGATCCTGTACCCGACTGAGGGTGTACATCAGCGGACAGGGGCGCAGGGCTCGAGAAATCTTCCTGTCTCCTCCCCTACCTGCTGCATTCAAGTTTGGGCGCCAATCTGGTTGTGTTTGAGCGCCATTTTCCTGATGCTGTGTATCTGGCGAAATTTTGGTCAACCATGTAATTAATTGCTGAGCACCTACCTGGCTGTTATAAGCAGGTGGTCTTGCTCATTTGAAAGGTTGTTGAAAGTTGATGATTTTGGCTCTGTAATGCATAACAAGCTGATCTGGTTGCTCTGTACAGCTTACCTGTGAGTTTATGTATCTCTTGTTGTTTGTTTTTGGCATGAACCCACTGATTTCATGATTAAACTTATATGAGAAATGTTGTTTAGCATGTGTTGTGTTAATTCTGTCTCCAATATTGCATGTATTCTTCTTCTGAATCTGGATGTTTGGTAATATTTAGATTCTAGAGCATAGAATTCCTATGTTGAATGTCTGATCTTTTAACTTCTGCTCAAGGGGTAGATTAAACTATTTTCAGGTTGAACATTGGGAGGGATATACTGCAGTAGGGATACCATAAGTAGAGATAACCTAACACTTTGTATTGGGAGATACCTGTAAGGCAGGTATCACATATATCCCCTTGAAATCCAGTTTTAGTTGTTTATGCTGATCATTCACAGGTGTATGTCTACTGACTCCAGGCCCTGGATAGGCACCAATCATGCTTTGTTCTTGTGTTATAACCATGTCCAGCTTTGCATCCACACTTAAACTTCAAATCAAAATCTAAAACAACCATTAGGACTTTAGAATTAGTTTAGGATCCTCAGTCCTCTGTCTACAACTGCTAATAGGCCCAAAGCTAGCCCCTTTGCTCTTATCATTCAGTTTTGGTCTACTTACAGGAGGACTCATCTGCTTTCTGTCAACATCCCAGCCTAGCATGCATATCCCCATGGATGTTGAGTAGGGAATACCCCCTAGGTCTTGCAGAGCCTGAAGAAGAAGAGGAGATAAAATATAGAGTCTATCTCCTACACTGTTGACCCCCTGGCCCAGAGATCCTGTTGATCACTGATGGCTACCTTGTAGGGATATCTGGGAATAAGCATCCAGTCTGGGAAAAAGTCAACAGAAATTGGCGACTCCGCTGGGGAATGAGAAGTAAAAGTGCTATCTAATCATCTCCAGTGATATATATGTGACCCATCTGAGTCAGCAACAGTAATCTACTCCGCTGGGGAACCTTGTGAAAGAACCCTGGTTTTCAGAAGAAAACAGTTCCTAGTAATAGGTGGCGACTCCGAAGTAATCTCCCAACCGGTCAAAGTAAAATTTATATGCAGGGGAGAAGATCCCAACAAAATCCTCTATTTGAAGAGTTACCATTAACAAAAAGAATGATGTATAGAAGAAAGGGAACTATCTCAGCTAGTCATGAGAGCTCCCCCAGAAAAAGTGATGATGTACAAGATAACCCTAGGCCATCAGGACAGCATGCGCCTTATTTTTCAAGTGCAGAAGCTGATATTCAAGGTGCATATGAGAGGCAACAGGGTGGTAGCATGAGAATGAGGTCAGAGGTGTTCCAAGAACGCCCTTTTCTAGACCCAAGTGAAAGGTTTGAAGAGGCAGAGTCTCTAAGGGATGATGAAGATGATGACCCAAATGGTATGAGACCATCTACCTCCAGACCTAAGGATGAACAATTGGCTGAAGAAATCAAAAGTCTAAGAGCAGAACTAGAATACCTGCAAGCCATGAAAATCAGAGATGATATAAGGCAGAAAGTGCAAGCCTTGAGAACTGCCCAAAATGATTCAGTTCCTACCCTAGAGAATGCAAATATGCAAAGACATCAGCAAAGATATGAAATGCAACATCAGCATCATGATGAGAGACAAAATGTGAATGATGCTAGGATACCACTGAACCATGCAGGAAACCAAAATGCAAACAGAAATGTTAATGTCAATCAGCCAAACAGACAGCCCATGCAGCTAGATAGATTCAGGTAGCTGGTGTTTGATGGTATTCCTGGGTATCCTAACCCCATTGACAAGCATCTGAGGCTGCAAGTGCCTAAATTTTCAAGAAACAACACAGTGTCAGGAGAAGATCATCTAAAGGCCTTTCAAAATGTCATGGATAATTTTGAGGTTGAGCATGAGGATGTTTTCATGAAGTCATTCATGCAATCCTTAATAGATGAGGCAAGAGAATGGTACAGGAATCTGCCTGACCGGAGCATATCATCATGGGATGATTTTAAGAGGATGTTCAAGGAGCAATATGGTGATAAAACTGACCCTAGCTTCTTTGTAAATGAGTTCACCAGCATCACCAAAGGGTCAAATGAGCAGGTTGCAGACTTTAATGCAAGATTTACTAAAGTGTTGAACAAATTGCCACATCATATGAGGCCAAATGAACCAATGTGCATAATTTTGTACATCAATGCCTTTGATGCAAAGACTGCATATGGACTGAGAGATAAAGGTCCTGCCACTCTCAGGGATGCTTTCAGAATTGCAGTAAATATTGAAAACAATAGGAAAGCATCAGGTAAGACAAATAGAAGGGATGATGTAAAAATTCTGCAGAATCCAAATAAGCCTCAGAACACTCAAGGTAGTACATCTGCTCCTGAAGATAAGATAGACAAACTGGCAAATGTTGTTAAGGACCTGAGCTATAGATTAGCTAGAAGTGAAAAAGGGATGGGTCCTGATAGGCAAGTCTATCAAAGGCAGGAAAAGAGGCCATCATTACATGATATGCCTTATAACACCAATTGGCATGATGGTAAGCCTGTATTTTCACGTAACAACACAAATCAGAGGGCTCAACATGTCAAGGAAACTCCTGATCCTCTAAAGAAAACTATAAATATTGCTGATGATGCTCCGTGGTGTATAATTTGTCAGATGCCACATTCACAGTCACAGTGCATGATTGCCCAATCTTTGTATGATAATGCTACATCTTGTAATGAGTGCAATGAGCCACATCATGTGCAGGATGATGATGTTAACATGATTCCGTAGGCAATGGATATACTCTGTATGATGCTGACGAGAAGACAGATCATCAACTTCAGGCCTGCCAACAGTCCCCAAATGATGAAGATAATGAAGATAACTATGTGTATGCTCAGAACTCACACAATTTTCTGAGTAGCTTACAACAACCTTCTGATGAGGAAATTAGAGCCTTCACAGCTGCAGCAGTTGCTCAAGTCAAAAGCAACTACAATCTCAGAGGTAAAAATCAGGTTGGCAGCCCACATCAGCCAGAGGATATTTCTGCAGGTCAGCTGGTGCATGGTCATAAAGGAACTGAACCACAAAAGAGGCAGTGGGTAAATAATAAACAGAACTTTAGATACAGAGCAGGTCCTGAATCTCAAGGACCAGAAAACAAAATCCCTCAGGCTGAAGATCAAAGTAGAGGTTCCCAAGACAAGAATGATGATCAGGGAACTATGAAAATGAAAACTAAATCAGCTTAGGATAAAAGCAAGATTGTGGAGCAAGCTACAACTGTTGTACAAAACTGTGCTCCATTTGATATAGCCCAGATCCTCTCTCAGGTAAAGGTCTCTGTTCCACTTATGGAACTCATGAAAGTGGAAGAGATCAAGAATAGGACAATATCCCTAATCTCAGGGGTACCTTTTCAAGCTAAGCAAAATGATCAGACCCAGGGTGAGAAACATGTCATGTGTAATGAAGAAGATGAGAATCCTGAAGTCTATTTAGGAATGACCATGACAAAATGTCCTTCACAGGTGGAACCATTTTATGTTTCCCTGGTTATAAATGGTAAAATAATTAGAAATTGTATGCTTGACTCTGGAGCATCTACAAATGTCATGCCTTTGGCCATCATGCAACAAACTGGATTAAAAATTGACAAGGCATGTGGAAAATGTTATGCAATGGATGCCAGAGAGGTACCAGTCATTGGAATCATGAAGGATGTGGATTTCAAACTGGCAGCATTTCCTGAAAAGAAATATAAGATGAATATAACAGTGGTTGACATCAAGCCACAGTATGGTATGCTGTTGTCAAGAAGATGGGCAGCACTAATAGGTGGAAGTATGCAGCTGGACCTGTCATATGCCATGATTCCAATGAATGGCAGGGATGTCAAGCTAATTAGAGAGCAAAGATCATCAGAGACAGTGGAAGACCAAGAAGCAAATGAACAGGTATGCTTTGTAGACACTGACTGTGATAACTTCAAGGTTGTCTCAGATGATGCAGAAGATAAAAAGAAAAATGGCTGTATTGAAGAGCTGGATCAGCAGGGCTTATGGACCATGTTTTTTGATGGAGCTTGTGCAAAAGAAGGCTCTGGAGCTGGAGTTGTTTTCCTGTCTCCAACTGGTAAGCTCCTCAAATTCTCTTTCTTGCTGAGGTTTGATTGCACAAACAATATTGCAGAATATGAGGCTTTACTCTTAGGCCTGAATATTGCTCTCAAACATGGGATTAAGATGTTAAGAGTATTTGGAGATTCTGAGCTGATTGTATCCCAAATTAGAAATAAGTATGCTGCAAAAAATAAAAGACTGAAACAATACAAGCATGCTGTTTGGGATACCATTGAACTTTTTGATGCATTTTCAATTGGCTGGGTAGAAAGGTCAAAAAAAAAATGTTATGGCTGATTTCTTAGCTAATATTGCAATAAGGCCAGATGACATCACTCTGTCAGGTGTCACAGATGTAGAAGTTAAAATTAGGCCTGCCATACCAGAAAACATATGCAGTTGGCAAGTTTTTAATGATGATAGGGATTTGCTGAAATTTTTGCACTGCATAGATGAGTATGAGAACCAACAGATTGATTTCCAAGCTTTTGTAGAGACTGTAAATGGAAAAGAAACTCTTGTGGGAAAAGAGATCATTCAGTTGAAGACTAACAAGATCCCTAGAGGGTTAGTGGCTTTGGAAAGAGCCTTTGACAGTAGAGACAAAATGGTCACAAGGACATCCCCCACTAATAAGGAGGATTTAGAAGAAATAAATTTGGGGACATCTCAGACCCCTCAGAAGGTATATATTGGCAAACAGCTCAAACCACACATAAGAAGTATGCTGATTACATTGCTAAAAAAGTATAAACATGTTTTTGCTTGGTCATATGAGGACCTAAAAGCTTATAGGGAGGACTTATTCCAGCATGAGATCCCATTGAAGCCTGAAGCTAAGCCATTTAGACAAAGGCAAAGGCCTATAAATCCTACCTTAGCTCCCAAGATGCAGGAAGAACTCAAAAGGCTCAGGGAGGCTGGAATAATTGTGCCAATCAGACATTCAACTTGGGTGTCTAACCTTGTCCCAGTCAGAAAAAAGAATGGTGATATTAGGCTTTGTGTGGATTTCAGGAACTTGAATGTATCCTCTTTGAAGGATAACTATCCATTGCCTAATATGGAAGCTATGTTGCAGAGAGTGACTGGTTGTGAACTCCTATCCATGATGGATGGATTTTCAGGATATAATCAGGTAAAGGTAAAGGAATCAGAACAGTATAAGACTGCCTTTACCACTCCATGGGGAACGTATGTGTATGTTAGAATGCCATTTGGACTAACAAATGCAGGTGCTACATTTCAAAGAGCAATGGATGTTGCTTTTGCAGGGTTGATTGATTCAATCTTGGTTGTATATCAGGATGACATGACTGCCTACTCAAAGAAAGAAGAGCAGCATTGTTTGCATCTGGAGCAGATCTTCATAAGAGCACTAGAATATGGTATTTATTTAAACCCAAAGAAGTGTGCCTTTGGAGTAGTTGAAGGAAAGCTTCTGGGACATATTGTTTCCAAGGATGGGGTCAGGATAGATCCAGAGAGAGTGGCAGCTATTGACAGGATTCAAATGCCAAAAACTGTGAAAGGAGTTCAGTCCTTCTTTGGACAAATAAATTTTGTTAGAAGATTTGTTCCCAACTTTGCAGAAACTACAAGGAACATTTCCAAGATGATGAAGAAGGATGCAACTGTCAACTGGGAAAGGGAAGCAACAGAATCATTCCAGAATATCAAAGAAGCAATTAAGATGGCCCCTGTTCTTAAATCTCCTGATTTTTCTAGGCCATTCCAAGTGTTCTCATTTGCTTCCTTTCATACTGTAGCTGCATGTTTGTTACAGAAAAATGAAGATGGTTTTGAACAGCCCATCGCTTTCTTCAGTATGTCCCTGCAGGCCTCTGAGTTGAAATATGACATTATGGAAAAACAGGCATATGCACTTGTTAGAGCCATCAAAAGTTTCAGACCTTACTTGGTAGGGTCATATATAATTGCATATGTGCCTCATGCTGCAGTCAAAGACATATTCACTCAGCAGGAGGTGACTGGAAGAAGGTGCAGATGGATAAACAAACTGCAGGAATTCAACATAGACATACAAGTTACTAAGTTGATAAGAGGACAAGGATTAGCCAAGATGATGGCACAGTCAAACTTGGAAGCATGCCAAGTTAATGCAGTCCAAGATGAGAGTGTAAATGTATCAGGATCTGAATGGTACAAGGATATTGTCTATTATTTGCAAAATCTGAATTGTCCTTCCCATTTCAGTGACAATCAAAAGAGGACTCTGAAGCTACATGCAATCAGGTATGTTGTTGTTCAAGGTGAGCTGTACTGGAAAAATCCTGATGGTGTGCTGCTGAGATGTGTGGATAAGAACATGGCTAACAATATTTTGATTGACATGCATAAAGGATTGTGTGGTGGCCATTATACTGCCCAAACAACAGCTCATAAAATTCTCAGGGTAGGATATTGGTGGCCCACTCTCTTTTCAGATGCACAAAAGTTAGTAAGGAAGTGTGACCCTTGCCAGAGATTCTCAGGAAAGCTGAAATATAATGGTGCTTTGCCCCTCAGAACTGTACCTGTGGATGCTCCATTCCAGCAGTGGGGAATTGACTTTATAGGGGAAATTGCAGACAAATCAAGTGGGGGACACAGTTGGATTTTGGTGGCAACTGACTACTTTACCAAATGGATTGAGGCCATACCAACTAAGAGAGCTACAAGTAAGGTGGTGACAGACTTCATACTAGAGAACATCATCATCAGGTTTGGAGTACCATTTAAGATTATCACTGATAATGCTATGTGCTTCAGATCAGGTGAGTTTGTTGATTTTTGCAACAGGTATGGGATAAACCTGTCATATACATCACCATATCACCCACAAGGAAATGGTCAAGCAGAATCAAGCAATAAGAGCATCATGAAAATTGTCAAGAGGATACTGGACAAGAACAAGAGAACTTGGGACTCAAAGTTGAACTTAGCAGTATGGGCTGACAGAGTGACAGTGAAAAGGGCTATTGGGAAGTCACCTTTTGAGCTAGTGTATGGTGCATCAGCTAGACTGCCCATAAATAATCTCCTACCAGTTTACAGATTCATTCAGGAAAATGATGAGGAGATTGAAGATCCCATGACAGAAAGAGTGAATCAGCTGGTTGCATTGGATGAAGACAGAAGGAAAGCCCACCAGATCAATCTCAAAAGACAACAGGATATGAAATATCAGTTTGACAGGAGAGCTACAAAAAGGAAGTTTGAAGTCAATGATCTGGTGCTTATTTGGAATGCTAAAGATCAGGAAAAGGGTAAACATGGTAAATTTCAGCCCTTATGGATGGGCCCATATCAGGTTTGCAATACTCATGGGGAGGATTCTTATTTCCTCCAGGCCCTAGATGGTGAAATTCTGGGATTGCCTGTGCATGGCCAATTCCTTAAGTTCTATTTTGCATGAATATCTGGTTGCTGTGCACATTTGTAAAATATGTATGTAGTGTAAATGCCTTGTACAGCTCGCGTTTTTTGGCTTTTTGTCTATGGTCTGCCCGGAGATCTGGTTCTCGCTGCAGGTTTTCACCTGCACGTCCCCATTCGGAGCCACTGTTAGCACTCATTTTGACCTGGGGTTGATTTGTCATGATCAGGAGGTTTCTTCATTTGAAGCCTTTATCTTCTTGCCCATTTTTTCTAAGTGTTGGACCTCCTCAGCATTTTTCAACTGCAGCATCATATTTTCCTGAGGAGGAGGTCGTCATCATCATCTTGTCTTCGATGATGATCTTCATCAGCATGTTCTTCGTCGACTTGTTTTTCTCATCGTCATCATCATATTTCAACTGTCGGGTGATGTTTGCTTATTATCCTGATGATACTGGTGAGCTACAGTGCGCCCTCAGTTGCTTGCGGGGGTGATCTTTTCAAGTATCCGGTGATCTTCCGAATATCACCTTGCTCAAACATGATGATGACGTTGCCCCGTTATCTTGAAGGGGTTATTCTCTAAGTTGTCGACCTGACTTGTTTTTTCCTAAGGGTCGTCATCATCATGATATTTCCAGTTATCATCCTGCTGCTTGCGGAGGTCATCATATTTTCTGCCTTCATGATATTTCGCCGGGGTGATATTTTATCATCGGGTGATCTTGGTTAATATCATCCTGATGATGTTGTCGAAGAGTTCTAAGTGCGACCCGATATTCACTAGGGTCATCATATTTTGAACGTCAGGATGATCTTAGTCAATATCATCCTGATGATGTTGTATCACTTCTTGTTCGTTGTTTTGACATCCTGATGATGCTGACGTCATTCTTATATCAGGGTGATATCTTTTTATCTGCCTATCTGCATCATGATATTCCGAAGGAGGGGGTGATATTTTCATATCACCCGGATATATGTTTGCTCGAGCATCATGATGATGCTGATATCAAGGAGATATCCGCCTGCTGGCTTCGCGCATTATCTCCGGGGGGTGATCTTTTCAAGCAGCATCATCATATTCAGTTATCGCCCCGATCTTATAGTGGAGCTACAGTGCAACCTGATATTTGTGCATCAGGAGGATATTTCCAAATATCTGGTTGTCTTCCGAATATCATGATGATGTTAATATGATGATGACGTCATCAAGATCCGGGGGGTCATATTTCTAACACTGATCATCTTAAAGAGACCTCCTGATATTTGCAAACATGATGATGACGTCATCCGGATATGAGGAGGTGCGCAGTAGGCAGATATGATGATGACGTCAGCAGGTTATGATGATGACATCATCAGGATGTTCATCGGCCAGACTTTTGGAATAAGCTCAGCAGGAGGATGTTCCTCTGATGGATCAGGTTGTGCCGATTATCATGAAGGTTATATTTCAAATATCATGATGACGTCAGGGTGATATTTCGAACAACGGGATATCATGCTGCTGGAGGATGATGATGATGAAGTCTATACTAGTGTCGTCAGGAGCAAAAGCACCGACATGATATATGCTCATGACCTAGTATATAAAGTGTTATTGAGGTCATCGCGGGGTGCATGTGGGATAATGTTATCCTGCATATTCGAAACATCATGATGATGAATCTCGGCGGGAAATGCTTGCGATAGTCTGTTTGATGATCTTCCCAAGGCCGCGGGTTGGTGCGCCATTAATGGCGATTGTTGCAGAGGTATGGGCGATGGCGTGGATGGATCCTGTACCCGACTGAGGGTGTACATCAGCGGACAGGGGCGCAGGGCTCGAGAAATCTTCCTGTCTCCTCCCCTACCTGCTGCATTCAAGTTTGGGCGCCAATCTGGTTGTGTTTGAGCGCCATTTTCCTGATGCTGTGTATCTGGCGAAATTTTGGTCAACCATGTAATTAATTGCTGAGCACCTACCTGGCTGTTATAAGCAGGTGGTCTTGCTCGTTTGAAAGGTTGTTGAAAGTTGATGATTTTGGCTCTGTAATGCATAACAAGCTGATCTGGTTGCTCTGTACAGCTTACCTGTGAGTTTATGTATCTCTTGTTGTTTGTTTTTGGCATGAACCCACTGATTTCATGATTAAACTTATATGAGAAATGCTGTTTAGCATGTGTTGTGTTAATTCTGTCTCCAGTATTGCATGTATTCTTCTTCTGAATCTGGATGTTTGGTAATATTTAGATTCTAGAGCATAGAATTCCTATGTTGAATGTCTGATCTTTTAACTTCTGCTCAAGGGGTAGATTAAACTGTTTTCAGGTTGAACATTGGGAGGGATATACTGCAGTAGGGATACCATAAGTAGAGATAACCTAACACTTTGTATTGGGAGATACCTGTAAGGCAGGTATCACATATATCCCCTTGAAATCCAGTTTTAGTTGTTTATGCTGATCATTCATAGGTGTATGTCTACTGACTCCAGGCCCTGGATAGGCACCAATCATGCTTTGTTCTTGTGTTATAACCATGTCCAGCTTTGCATCCACACTTAAACTTCAAATCAAAATCTAAAACAACCATTAGGACTTTAGAATTAGTTTAGGATCCTCAGTCCTCTGTCTACAACTGCTAATAGGCCCAAAGCTAGCCCCTTTGCTCTTATCATTCAGTTTTGGTCTACTTACAGGAGGACTCATCTGCTTTCTGTCAACATCCCAGCCTAGCATGCATATCCCCATGGATGTTGAGTAGGGAATACCCCCTAGGTCTTGCAGAGCCTGAAGAAGAAGAGGAGATAAAATATAGAGTCTATCTCCTACACTGTTGACCCCCTGGCCCAGAGATCCTGTTGATCACTGATGGCTACCTTGTAGGGATATCTGGGAATAAGCATCCAGTCTGGGAAAAGTCAACAGGATGTTCAAGAGAACATGCACGAATAGAAGAAGGATATGTGTCATTCAAAAAGATGCTTTGTTGAGTTAACTGCTTTCTTGATGAGGATGAGTTTTTATTTCTTAAATTAGAACATATTTTTCTAATTTAAGAGTTTTATTGATAGCTTTAAATTAGTTAACTCAACTTTTGCTTTTGCATGACAAGAAGAATTTATTTTTAGAAGATATTGAAGATTTTTTAGAAGATAAGAAAGTGTAATTAATTACTTGCACATGATTTGGAAGAATAAATAAAATATTTTATTATATTTTATTTTTGGAGATTAAGATTTAATTTAAATAAATTTGCATTTTATTTAAATTTGGAAGAATGAAAGATTTAATTAAATAATTAAAATTATTTAATTATTTAGAAGAATAAAGTTGATATAGGTGGAATTAATTAAATAAATGTAATTTATTCAATTAATGGGAGAAAATGAATCAAATAAATAAAAAAATTTATTTATTTATTGATAGAGGAATATTAAGATGAAATAAATATTTAAAATATTTATTTAGGTAGATTCATGTCATTTTTAGGTGTATACAATGAGGGTTTTGGCCAGGCCTTGTTGATTTACACCAATGAATTTCTGAAACCTGGTGCCCCAATTTAGAGGGTGAAGTGCAAATTTATCCCAATGCAAGGGGGTTTTTTGTTGTGGTGTTTGAGAATGTGGAGGACAGAAACAAGGTTCTTTGTGAATATCAATGGAGTTGGGAAGCAAACATCTGCTAATGTTGAAGCCGTGGCACCCTGCTTTCAATCCAACTACTGAATCTTTCAAGTTGGCTCCTCTTCGGGTAAGACTGCCAAATCTTCCTTTACACTTTTGGTTTGAATCGTGCTTTGAAGCAATTGGAAACTTGCTAGGGAAATTTCTAGGGGTTGATGAGGGTTCCTTAAATTTTCTCCATAGTACTTATGCACAAATTTTGGTAGAAATAGATTTGTCAAAAGACCTCCCTGCAGATGTAAATTTGAAAGTTTCAGGAGCAGAATGGAAATAGAATTGAGTATGAAGGAGTGTCGTTTCATTGTCATAGATGCTTCAACACTGGTCACATTGCTGAGAAATGTTCTAAACACAAGAGGGGTAACCAGGCAACGTGGTGGAATGAAGTCACCCCTCAACACTATTCGGTAGAGCATGAGGGTGTGGGAGGGAAGGTTTCGGCTGATACATGTAATGCAACAATCAACAATGCAACCCCATAGGTGCAAGCAAGGGATAAAGGTGAGGAAAATTGTGTCCCACAAGAAGAGGTGGGAGGATGATCAGAGTGCTTGAACATAGCCTCTTTTAAAGATGAGAGTGTCCACGAGGTGGATGCAAGGGAGAATATTTGGATAGACAATTAGGAAGAGCTTTGGCATAAAGTTCAAAAGAAGAAGAAGTGGCAGGAAGTTGCCTTCAATATGCATCTACGTTCTCATGGCAAAGGGAAAAAGAAGTGAAAGGCTATGTTGCAGTTTTTATTGTGACAATCTTTGATTGTTTATGTTAGGAGGAGTGTGAGATGGGTAGTTTTGGGATAGGGGTTGAGGATGTATGGGTTTTTTTGCTTGTTAAGGATTTTAAGAGGAATCTAATGCTTTTTCAAGATTAATAAAAAATTTGCAGGGACTCCTTGCTTTTACCAATAAAAAAAAACTAAAAAACAAATTCAGCTTAAATAATATTTCTACATATGTTTAGCCCATTGAAAGTCCATTTGGAATCAATTATAGCTGAATCCACAAATCTAGACCTAGCATCAATGGACACTTTTCTGGGTTTGCCCTATACAGATCTATGCAATCATTTGGCATCAAGTTTACTTCCCTAATTAAAAACTACAAAACATGAAATGTGGTAATGCAAGTTATGAGGAATATTAAAATTTTACCTTTTCCAATTGCTCTTGAAGTCAATTATATTTAAAACTAATTTCTAGAATAAAGTAGTCAACTAAACAAGGATCTTCAGAGTGGGGTCACTTCCTATGGGATAGCTTAATATTTTAGCCTTCGTATAGTTAGTTAAATATTTTATATAAAATATTTTTATATATTTGCTTTTTTATTTAATATAATATTTAATTTTGGTATTATATTTTTAATAACGTATATTTCATTTTTAATTTTTATTTATAAAATCCAACAATTTTTTTCCCTCTCGAGGGTGAGATTGTTATTATTTTAATTTCTTGGAAACTAAAGATAGGTGTAAATATTCCACCGACTCTACTTTTTAACTCTATATTTTCTCCGCTTACACGAACGATTTGAGTGAACTCGATATGGATATTTTTATTTTAACTTTATATTTTCTCCGCTTAGGTGACTGATTTGAGTGAATTGAATGCTGGCACACTACTCCAAATTTACGCGATACTCAGATGATGTAATGGAAAAAAAAGGCAATGGGAAAAAAATGGATCCAGCATCTGACACTTTCACAGGAGAAATCTCCCACTAATCATCCTATCAGCTAGCAAGGATTGCACATGATGTTATAACAGTATCATTTGATTTATGTTGACATGAAACTAAAACAAAATTCTCAACTACAACATTGCACCTACCCAAATAAGCTGACAAGGCTCAAAAAGGAAAATCATCGTTGGGAGAAACCAAAACTATAAACTGTTGTAAGTATGGGCTGAACCGGTGTTGTCATTGATGTCAACATACTCATGTTGCATTAATGAGAAGGATTGGATGAGCTGTGTGCTGAGGATATTGAGAAAATTAGTCTCAATCAGGAACAATGAAGAACAGTGATGATAACAAGGTAAAAGTCCAAGATAGGTTGAGGATTAGAGGATGTAGTTTAAAGGGTTTGTAGATATAAGTCTTGAGATGCTCCAGTCAAGTTTGTAGGGATCCGCATGAAGATTTGAAGAAGTTATGGTCACTCAAGTAGAACCGGTTCCAACAGGTGCTCAGTGGTGACAGAGTGAGACAAATAGGTCCAGTAATGCATTATCCCACTCTGTGGATTTGAGGAAGTGTTGAGGACATCCTTGTGAAGTGTCAATTAGATTAGTTTATGGTTTGAAGGTCCGGAAGAACCTATTCCTTTGTGACAGTGATGATAGGCTATGTTCTTGAGGTTCCGGATGTAGGAGAGAAGGATTTCAGTAAGTAGAGGAAGTGCAGATGTTCCTGGTGATTCAGGAAAGCTTGTGAAGGTCCATGGATTATGTTCAGTTCATGTTGATGGTTCACATTAGAATTGGAGCCTGGAATTGAAGAAATACTTCTGGATGAAGGTGTTCTTTCTGTGACTAGCTGAATGGATGAATTATACACCTTGCGAATGTTCTTGTGGTTGTTTGCTGACTTAGATGTTTGTTCCTAAGTTGATGTCATGTATAAATAAAGGTTTGCAAAGTCATTTCAATGATGTATTCATGGAGATGAGTGTGTGGTAGCGAAGAGAAGAATGAAAGGAAGAGCAGAAGATTTGAGCTTAAATGGAACTGACTCAAGCATAGTGAAGATGCTATTTACCAGTTCAAGTATGTGATACTTATTCCTTTGTAGACAATGTGTCTCCTATAGGCAGTAAGCCTCTTGTGAGCAGTGTGCTCGAGCAGTGAGCCCTAATTGGCATGTGCCATTTGTTCTTTCTATTCTACTAATAGAGAATATTATTTTAGGTTAATCACCCGGTGGTTTTTCCCTTAACCGGGTTTTTCACGTCAAAATCTTGGTGTTTCATGTGTTGATGTGTTTGTGCTATTGATTTGTTATATTGTGCTTTCATGATTGATCTTCTATTATGCTGCTAATTAACAATGTGGAGTTAAGTACGTAAAAGAGGGAAAGTTTTATACAACTGATTCACCCCCCCTCTCAGTTGTGTGTCCTAAATCCAACAATTGGTATCAGAGCTAAGTTCCTCTAAAAGGAGCTTAATCGCTTAAGGAGATCCAGGATGTTGTCATACAAGAAGGATAGTCTGAAGTTTGATGGAACCAATTTTACTCTTTGGAAAGGTCGCATGAAATGTCACTTATAGTGTATGGGTTTTGCATATTGGTCCATGGTTACAAAAGCTTATATACCTCCACAAGGTGGTCCGACAACCCTAAATGAAATCATAGATGCTGAAAACAATATGCGGACCAAAGAGGCTCTTCTAAGCACATTATCTAACTCAGAGCTCTCAAATGTTATTGATCTACCAACTGCCTTTGAGAGTTGGGGGAAACTGAAACTTTTGCATGAAGGAGATTAATTTGTTAAATGTGCAAAGTTACAAAGTCTAAAAGGAAAATTTGAAAAACTAAAGATGAGAGATGATGAAAATATTACCTCTTTTATGCCAAGAGTGAATGAGCTAGTTTGTGGATTTAGAAATACAAGTGAAATCCTAATTGAAGAAGAGATTGTTGGCAAAGTTCTCAGATCCCTTCCTACTTCTTATAAAATCAAGGCTTTTGCAATCAAAGAATTCAGAGCTCACACAACAATCACAAGAGATCAATTGGTTGGCAAGTTAGCTGCTTTTGAAATGGCTGAGTTTGGAGATGATCCTCCAAAGACTAAATTTGCATTCAAAGCCAGTGCCTTTGTAAAAGGGAAACAAAGGTTTGATCTGGGAGAAAACTCTTCAAGGAACCTATCATGGTATGACAAAGCAAGAAAAGACTTGGAAGAAGAAGAAGCTGAAACTGCTCATCTTGAAGCTCTTATTGCAAAAAGACTACCAAGAGGATCCGGTAAGTATGAAGGAAAATTACCTTTCAAGTGCTTTAACTACAATAAAATTGGTCATTTTGCCTCAAAATGTCTAGAGAGATTTTCAAGACCAAATCCTAACAAATCAAGATTTCAAAAAAACTGTTACTATGTTCATGAAGAAGATGATAATGAAGGAGTAACAGATGACGAATCAGAGACAGGAAACAAATCCGGTAATTAATGGGTGTTTATTGCCATCATAGAAGAGGAACCAATATCCTCTGTATCTATCAATCATGAAGTTGAAGAAAAAGCTCTATTTGCTCAAGTTGAAGCAAAGGATGATTGGGTCATTGATAGTGGATGCTCTCAACATATGACAGGTGACAATAGTAAGTTCTTAAATTTGGAAAAGTATGAAGGAGGAATTGTAAAGTTTAGAGATAATTCTGCTGGCAGAATCAGAGGTAGAGGAACTATTTCTCTTGATGGAAAGAACAAAACTTGTAATGTACTATATGTTGAAGGATTAAAGCACAATCTTCTCAGTGTTGGACAGATGGTGGACAAAGGCTATGATCTCAGATTCAGGAATAGAAAATGCAAGATCTTTGAAAGTTTCGAAACAGAGATTGCATCCGGTACCCAAAGAAAAGGTAACATCTTTCACTTGGCTGGTACTGGTAAAAGTTGTTTATTTGTTCAAGTTGATCAGAGTTGGTTATGGCATAGAAGAATGTGTCATGTGAACTTTTATAATATCATCAAGATAAGCAATACTCAGGCTATAAGAGACCTTCCAAAATTGGTAAAACCTACAAATAGCTTGTGCAAAGAATGTCAGTTGGGAAAACAAAGCAGAATCTCATTCAAAAGTAAGGAACAATCTTCTACTAGATTATTAGACTTGGTTCATACTGACTTATGTGCTCCGACAAGAATTAGGAGTGTACAAGGTGATAGATACTTCATGTTTCTAATTGATGACTATTCCCGGATGATGTGGGTAACCTTTCTGAAAGAGAAATCAGAAGCTCTTGAGAAATTCAAAATATTCAAGGCTATGGTGGAAAATGAGACCGGATTAAAATTGAAATGTCTAAGGTCTGATAGAGGTGGAGAGTTCACATCCGGTGAGTTCATAAACTTCTGTGAGAAACATGGAATAAAAAGACAATTGTCTGCCCCTAGAACTCCACAGTAGAATGGAGTTGTTGAGAGAAAGAACTGGACCATCCAGGAAGTATCCAGGACCATGATGATGGAAGCAAATGTTCCTCAGATCTATTAGAGAGAAGTTGTCAGCACTGTAGTCTACACTCTCAATCAAGTTCAAATTAGAAACTATACCAGTAAGACTCCTTATGAACTTTGGTTTGGCATTACTCCCACTGTGAGATACTTCAGAGTTTTTGGTAGCAGATGTTACATTAAAAGGGATGAAGATCTAGGAAAGTTTGATGCTAGAAGTGATGAAGGAGTATTCTTGGGTTATTCTACTCAAAGCAAAGCATACTGGTGTTACAACAAGAGACTGAGAAAGATTGTAGAAAGTGTAAATGTGAAGGTCGATGAAGAAATTGAAAGACCCTCAAGAATTCATGAGTATGATGAAGATGATCAGAATGGTATTCAGATTCAAAGTATCCAAGCCTCTTCTGAGGAACAAAGACAAGTTGATCCGGTAAGACAGGAAGAAGAGACAAGTCTCAATGAGACTGATCAAGAGTTAGAGGTGCAAGAAACTCCCAAAGTTCTAAGGTACGTAACTCTAAACCACTCTGAAGATCAAATCATAGGTGACAAAAGCAAAGGGGTGCAAACAAGGAGGAGAATTGCTCAAAATTTAGATGAGTATTGTCTAATTTCAAAGATTGAACCTAAGGCAGTAAATGAAGCCTGCAATGATGAAAACTAGACTAAGGCAATGGAGGAAGAACTAATGCAAATTGAGAAGAATCATACTTGGGATCTTGTTCCCAGACCAAGAAATAAAAATGTGATTGAAACCAAATGGGTCTTCCAGAACAAATTGAATGAAGCCGGTGAAGTAATCAGAAATAAGGCTAGATTAGTTTTCAAAGGTTACTCTCAAATAGAAGGAGTTGATTTTGAAGAAACTTTTGCTCCGGTGGCAAGAATTGAAGTAGTCAGATTATTTCTTGCATTTTCTGCCTTCAAGGACTTCAAGGTGTATTAGATGGATGTCAAATCTGCCTTCCTAAATGGTAATTTGGAAGAAGTGTATATTGAGCAACCAGATGGATTTCAATTGTCTGATCATAATGACATGGTCTGTAAATTAAAAAAGGCATTGTATGGACTGAAGCAAGCCCCAAGAGCCTGGTATGAAAGATTGGATAAGCATCTCTTGAAGATTAGTTTTAATAAAGGTACTGCTGACAGTAATTTGTATTTCAAATTGATCATGAAAATATCTTAATTGTTGAAGTATTTGTTCATGATATCATTTTTGGACGAAGAGATAGTATGTGTAAAACTTTTGCAAGTTAAATGAAAAGTGAGTTTAAGATGTCAATGCTTGGAGAAATGAATTTCTTTTTGGGTCTACAAATTACTCAAACAAAGAAAGGAATCTTCATTTCTCAGTCAAAATATGTGAAAGAATTGTTGAGGAAATTTGGGATGGAAGACTCAAAGCCAATGAACACTCCAATGGCAACCGGATGTAAGTTGAGCAAAGATGATGACTCTCCCAAGGTTGATCAGACAAAATATAGGTCAATGATTGGAGGACTGCTGTATCTCACTCAAACTAGACCAAATATTATGCAGGTTGTTGGTCTTGTTGCTAGATTCCAAGCTGATCCTAGAGAATATCATGTTATGGCAATCAAGAGGATTTTTAGATATCTAAAGGGGATAGTTGAGTATGGTCTATGGTATCCTAGAGATCATGATTTCTCTCTTCATGCATATACAGATGCAGATTGGGTAGGAGATGTGGATGACCGGAAGAGTACCAGTGGTGGAGCATTCTTTTTAGGAAAAAGATTGGTTTCTTGGCTAAGTAAGAAACAAGAGGCAATATCTCTATCTACAACTGAAGCAGAATACATTGCAGTAGCAGGTAGTTGCACTCAAATCTTATGGATGAAGTAGATGCTAAGAGACATTAAAGTAGAATATGAGGAGCCTATCACAATTTTCTGTGATAATTCAAGTGCAATAAATATTTCTAAGAATCCGGTGTTGCATTCTAAGACCAAGCACATATCTATCAAGTTTCACTTTCTAAGAGAGCAAGTGAACAAGAATGAAGTCAGATTGAAGTATGTGCCCTCTAAGGATCAGATTGCAAATATCTTTACTAAACCTCTTCCCAAGGACTCTTTTGAGTATCTCAGGGAGAAGTTAGGGGTTATTGCCCCTCCGATGATGAACTAGGATGCACTAATGTGCATCAGTTCGGTGGATATCATAGTCATATCTTGTGATCCAGATTGATGAAGGGGAGTTGCTACTCAGGGGGAGCAGCAGGTGTGATTATAAAGTTGCAAGTATGAGCCCTTTGCCATTAATGTCAAAGGGGGAGAGAAGACATGTGAAAAACAAGTGATTAATGATCAAAGGGGGAGCGGTATAGGAAGAGAAGACATGTGAATAGTTGTTGTTGATAGGGGGAGTTGTGATAGTAAGGAGAAGTTCTTGTCTTGATGGTTTTTCACATAATATGTTGCCATCAATGACAAAGGGGGAGATTGTTGCAAGTATGGGTTGAACCGGTGTTGTTATTGATGTCAACATACTCATGTTGCATTAATGAGAAGGATTGGATGAGCTGTGTGCTAAGGATATTGAGAAAATTAGTCTCAATCAGGAATAGTGAAGAACAATGATGATAACAAGGTAAAAGTCCAAGATAGGTTGAGGATCAGAGGATGCAGTTTAAAGGGTTTGTAGATATAAGTCTTGAGATGCTCCAGTCAAGTTTTTAGGGATCCGCATGAAGATCTAAAGAAGTTATGGTCACTCAAGTAGAATCGGTTCCGACAGGTGCTCAGTGGTGACAGAGTGAGACAAATAGGTCCGGTAAGGTCTGGTAATGCATTATCCCACTTTGCAGATTTGAGGAAGTGTTGAGGATGTCCTTGTGAAGTGTCAAGTAGATCAGTTTGTGGTTTGAAAGTCCAGAAGAACCTATTCCTTTGTGACAGTGATGACAGACTGTGTTCTTGAGGTTTCGGATGTAGGAGAGAAGGATTTTAGTAAGTAGAGGAAGTGCGGATGTTCCTGGTGATTCAGGAAATCTTGTGAAGGTCCTTGGATTATGTTTAGTTCATGTTGATGGTCCGCATTAGAATTGGAGCCTGGAATTGAAGAAATACTTTTGGATGAAGGTGTTCTTTCTGTGACTGGCTGACCAGATGAATTATACACCTTACGAATGTTCTTGTGGTTATTTTTTGACTTAGATGTTTGTTCCTAAGTTGATGTCGTGTATAAATAAAGGTTTGCGAAGTCATTTCAATGATTTTTTCATGGAGATGAGTGTGTGGTAGTGAAGAGAAAAGCGAAAGGTAGAGCAGAAGATTTGAGCTTAAATGGAACTGACTCAAGCATAGTGAAGATGCTATTTACCAGTTCAAGTATGTGATACTTATTCCTTTGTAGACAGTGTGTCTCCTATAGGCAGTAAGCCTCTTGTGAGTAGTGTGCTCGGGTAGTGAGCCCTAATTGGCATGTGCCATTTGTTCTTTCTATTCTTCTAATAGAGAATATTATTTTGGGTTAATCACCCCATGGTTTTTCCCTTAACTAGGTTTTCCACATCAAAATCTTGGTGTTTCATGTGTTGATGTGTTTTTGCTATTGATTTGTTACATTGTGCTTTCATGATTGATCTTCTATTATACTACTAATTAACAATGTGGAGTTAAGTACATAAAAGAGGGAAAGTTTTATACAACTGATTCACCCCCCCTCCTTAGTTGTGTGTCTTAAATCCAACATAAAGATGATTTCATTATGAATTGTAATCTTTAAATCCTAAACTACAACATCCTACCTACCCACAAAGCTGATTCTGCTACAAATTACAATCGTTCAACCCTAAACTACAACATCCTACCTACCCACGTAACTTTACTAGGCTCAAAAAGAAAATTAGGATTGGAAAACTATTTAATGGTGTCAGGCACATTAGACAAGCATTTATAGGTACATGAAATCTTAAATCAAGAAATCAAGAAATCAAGAAAAACAAGGTGAATGAAACCTCCAAGAAAACAAGAACCAGTTCTAGAAATCCTTCAACAGATCCTGCCCATCCGTAGGGGATAGTTATTGAAAAGAAGTCTATAGATCAGTTATGTTAAATCAATCACAACTTCACATCTAAAGGTGAACTACCTACAGTAGAAAAAGTTTCAATGAAATCAAAGTAAAGGAGACAAAATCTAAATCTTGCAATTGTATTTTTATATTTTATTAACTCATAAATCTATAAACTCACATAAGCTTTTTTTCCATTATGAGATTCTAATGTTCGGGGGTTCATGAGTTAATCCAAACGTAAATTCTCATCCCAATTCTCATAATTGAATGATTTAATTGATTAGTTTTTATGAATAAAGATCTCAAGACCTGAAGACGCAACGGTATTTGAATTTGGAACAATTGCAACATCCTTAGAGAAGGTAACGCTAGCTAGGTACAGTTGGAGAAGGACCAGTTCTAGCAACCACCAAAGCAAGAGACTATTGAAAAGAGGAAGCAAATCAATGTAAATCTAATTTTCTGAACGCAGACTGTTTGTGATAAGGTTTCTACTATTTGCCATAAATATTTTTTTGACTATATATTTCATTTCATTCCATGTATCATGGTACTGATATTTATCTTTTCATTATTCACTATGAGCATTCAATCTTTTAGAGATCGTTTGGATCACTTTTTAATAATTTGATTGGACATATATATAATTGATGTCTTATCTATATGGTCGTTGTCCATGCTTGAAATTAATAGAATTTGACTTTTATAAGTTAAAATTCATTTTATTTGATTTTGGCTACCAAATATCAAATTGATTTGATCTTTACCTGTAGAGACATTGAATTGATTAGATCTTAGGTATGGCCTAAAGTCATCATGCATTCATTGCTTGCATCGATTAACGTGAAACTGACAATAAGAGGTAAAATCTCATAAGCCAATTAGAATTTTTTGCCAACACATTGAATTGATTGGATCTTAGGTATGGCCTAAAGTCATCATGCATTCATTGCTTGCATCAATTAACGTGAAGCCGGCAATAAGAGGTAAAATCTCATAGCTAATTAGAATTTTTTACCAACATTACAAACTATAATCATAACAAAAAGAAAAGAAAATGATTGATTGAAACTTAAATAGATCACTAATGCAAAATTTTACATATCGAATGCAAGAGTACCTTGCCATGGCAGGTACTAATATGAATTGCACGGTATACAAATTTTACTATTGCACAATCAAACTAAATAATAACGATGTGATGCCCCATCTTCCTCTTACAACTAAATTTATTATTGTTAAATACAAATTATTGTCTTCAATATTCTCATATCTGTGCCAAACTTCACTATTTTGTACTTATCATTACAATTCCGATGGTAAAACAGTTCATAGAAACGATAGAGATGAAAATTCTTTGTATTCTCAATCATACAAATAGTATACGACTCACTGTTCAAAAATATCTCTCCCCTCAAATCAGATTCACATCTTGAATTTCAAAAAGTTAAAGAAAAGAAAAGAAATATCGCGACTCTCCACAGTGAGAAGTAAGCCTAATGAGACTGTACAGGCAAAAGCAATTGCAGTAGGTAGGTAGCTATACAAAGATGAGAAGCAATGATAATCACCTGTTGACAGAAGAAAAAAGAAACAGATTCCCAAATTCCATCAACACAGAGCCCACAAAACCATCAAGAACATAAACAGCTCCATGGATAGGTAAGGCCAAACAATTCCGGATGAGGGACTTGAAGGAGCCCATGTCTGGTGGGCCCATCCAGAAGAGGATGTGTTACGGCAGTTCTACGTACGCAGAGGAATGATTCGAACAAACATGGTCTCCGAGCTTTACGGCGTGGAAAGGACGTTGCTGAAACTGCATTGATTTGGATTCCATTGGCCGTTGGCCTGTTTCTTTCTGTCAGCGGCCAGTGAGCTACTTTGGTACTAGTTTTGCAGTGAGCAATCAGGACACTCACATGGTGTTTAAATAATGCGGTTCTCTCTCTCTCTATATATATATACTAGCAATTGCATGTTGGTGTGCAATGGGTACGCCGAAAAGTTGGGGGAAGTTGAATAGCCATGTCTTTAAGTGAATGATGATTGTCTTGTATCTCTATGGCCTAGTCATTTTTTGTTTTCTCGAGTGTTGTGAATTAATTTGCATAATCTTAATGGATGTTATCTATTTCAAATGTGAGCTTTCATGTTTGGTGTGTAGACTCAATTTGTATGCATAAGCTTTCTAGATTCTTGTTCATGCAGTAGACCTGGGCTCGCTTGGTAGCCATAAAGTGGAACAAAGAGAGACAGAGAGAGCAGGAGAGAGAGGGGAAATGAGAGAGAGAGAGGGGGGGGCAAGGAGATCACGTCAGTTCTTAACTACTTATTATCATGGAAGAAGAGAGAAAGAGAGAGAGGAGGTAGACTATCTCTAGAGGCTTTTTAATGTGCATAAGATTAGTGCTAGAAGTTAGTTTAAAACGATCATGAACCTATAATTTATCAATTATTGCATCCTATTTTAGTGAATTTTTTATTTGAAAGGGAAATCCCACTTTTGTATGAAGTGTTATGAACTGAAATCATATTTTTAATTTTGTGTGTTTCATCTCATTTCCGTTACAAATAGTTATTTCGGCGTTTCACTTAAAGTCTGCGTTAAAATTGAATTTATTATTGACGCCCCATATCAAAACGCACTCAATCTTAATTTTTTTAAAAAGTACTAGTGATATTAATAAACATGGTACAACCAATATTTTTAAGCATAATGGTTTTTAAAATATCTTTTTGTACATTAAAATCTAATTTTTATTCTTAAAAGTCTGACAAAAAGTTAATAAAAATATTTAGATGATTTGTGAAGTCACGTAAAACTTGGCGAGAATGTTTATATAGTCAGAACAAAATGTGAGAATACTTGCCAATGTTTATTTATTTATTTATACTATAGATATTTTTCATTAAAATAATAATTATTAATTTATTATATGTAATTTATTGTATACAATATTATTAAATTTTAATTAATATTTAGTTTGATTTTAAAAAATTATTTAGAATGTAAGATAAACAAATTATTATGGACTAAATATTAATATAATTTTTGACACTAACTAGTTAACTAACTACCAAAAAAGAGAGGTAGAAAGACAAAGAGGACGAGAGAAAGAGAGCAAAAGAGAGAACCTGTACAGAGAAGAGAGAGAAAAAGAGAGTGAGAGTGAGAGTGAGAGTGAGAGAGAGAGAGAGGAAGAAAGAAGGGGAGATATAGACAGAGGGATAGAGAGATAAGCATAGAAGTGAAGAGAGATAAAGAGAAATGGACAGACAGAGAGGGAGATATAGAGAGATAAAGATGGTAAGAAAGAAGTTGGGATATAGATAGAGGGATAGAAAGAGATGAGGATAGAAGTGAAGAGAGATAGAGAGAAACAGACAGATAGAGAGGGAGACAAAGAGATAGAGAGACAGAGATATATATATAGAGAGAGAGAGAGATAAAGAGGGAGAGAAAGAGGGAGAGGACAAGGACGACTACGAGGAGAGAGAGATAGAGAGATACAAAGAGAGAGAGGGATAGGAAGAGAGAGAGGAAGAGAAAGAGAGATTGAGAGAAAGAGAGAGTTAGATACAGAGGGAGAAAGGTAGGGAGAGAAGCAAGAAAGATAGAAAAAGAAAGATAGAAGGGGAAAGAGATAAAGATAGAGGGATATGAAGAGAGAAATATAAAGCAATAGATAGAGGGAGAGAGGGAGATATAAAGAAATAAAGAGATAGATAGAGATAATAGAATAGAGATAAAGTTAGAAAGAGATAGTGACAAGCAAAGATAAAGAGGGAGGGACAAAGAGTTAGAGAGAGGAACAAAGAAGTGGAGAGAGAAATGGGAGAGATATAAGAAAAGATATATATATATATATATATATATATATATATATATATATATAGAGAGAGAGAGAGAGAGAGAGAGATGAGGATAGAAGTGAAAAGAGATAAAGAGAATAGATAGATAAAGAGGGAGACAAAGAGATAGAGAGACAGAGATAGATATATAAAGAGATCAAGAGGGAGAGAGAGAGAGAGAAAGAGACATGGTAAGAGTAGAGATAGAGAATGGAAGAGAGAAAGGGAGAAGGGGAGATAGAGAAACATATATAGAGATAGGGAGAGAAAGAGAGATAGATATATAGAAAGATAAAGAGGGAGAGAGAAAGAGGAAGAGACATGGTAAGAGAGAGAGAGACTGTGTGTGTATTAAACAAAGAGATATGAGTAGAATGAGGAGAGAAATGCGGAGAGGGAGAGAGTATTGCATTTAATATTGATTTCATGGGGTTGCTTCAGTGTCTCACCCATTCTAGTCCTTGTAGAGAAGTGCCTCTTACCAAAAACATGCTTTTCTAGACACTAGAATGGCTTCAATGATTGAAGGTCTAGCCATGGTCTTGTTGAATGCTTCTTTCTTCATGTCCTCCAAAAGAAAGTTAGTCGTCAATGGGTACGTCGATCTATAGCATGTAGAAAAAAGTAATAAGTATTTTTTTGAGATGAGAGCATACAATTTTGATGATGGTGAATGGTTGTTGTTCATCCATCGGTAGAATTGAAAGAATGTAGTGATATGTGTTCTTGAGTGTTGTTGAAGAACAACTCAAATTTGCATGAAATCATCTAGGACACTTGCATGCTTGAGCTTGTTGTCTTTAATATTCTTTGACAATTATGAATTCAATCTATCAAGTCGTGAAGGTACATGTAACATCCACATTTCTATAAACATAGTAAAAACCAGAAATTTACCATAAAGTAATTTAAAAAGGTAAAAATGAGATAGAGAAAAAATTTCTTTTATTCAATTAATTATAAAGTAACTACAATTACAAGATTTCTCATTACAAAATACAATAAACCATATTGTCTTTCTCAAGTACAATGTTTACAAAAGTAAATCAATTACAAATATCTGCATTAGATAATGTTTTACAGTCTCAATTAACACAAGTCTCAAAGATATACTGCATCCAGAAATCTGACATCTTTATCGCAAGCCTCGGCATGTCTTCTGCTAGAGAGAGAGTATCTTTCTAGTGATTTACCTCCAACCACAGACTGGCGGTCTCCCACACATCTTCCACATAGGAAGTGGCCCTACCCTTCATGAGGGATATAGACCAAAGGTGACCAGTAGTAATTTGCCTTTCCGAGTACATAGTGTTGTACCCTACACAACTCTATCAATCATACAACCCTAGATACCCTCTAGCTAAGTATGATCTCTGATAGGTTGTGCAATCTAGATAGAGTGAACGGACAATGCATGTAGAGACATATGCATTGCTATGGCCATAGTTTCAATATAAATTGACGTTCGCAATGAACGTTGTCATTATGTTCACCCACCCCAACTCGACTTGGATACTATCATATTCCTATAGTTCGACTTGGTCAACTATGTTTAACTTATGAAGTCATGACAATTTCAATAATTTAGTCTTCCCGACCCATACATGTTTTGTTTCACTGTCTATAAACCATAGACCTAATCAACTACCTTTCTTTATGAGGATTCTCATTGCATCATCACAATACCTGAGGTCCATGACTTATTGACTCATAAGAGTTTTAAATCGATAAATAACGACCAAGATGATTACCTTACCCAGGTTAAGCATCATAGTCTAGGAAGCTAATTCCCTTCTTACAAATAGGAATAATTATACATAGTTAGGGCACTTGACCCTTCAATCATGATCTATATAATGATCTTAATAGTTTAATATAATAATTACCATATCTAGGTTGAGTTAAGGTTTAACTAAAGAGTTTTATCTAACTCAAGCCTAGTCTTTCTGACTTAGGTGGATTCACAAGACACTGTCGTTGCTTCATAGACCTTATGGAATGACTATCCATTCTTAGGTATCTCTTTGCATCTTGCAACATTTGAGATCCAACACTTATCAACAAGTAATAGTTAAGATAAGATGTGACTATAAAGGTATAATAAACTTTATGTTTGACTAACCATTTTAATAGTACCTCTTGCATGCTTGCAATACCCAAGGCTTATGACTTATCTCTCAAGTTGACTTGTAAATAATCTACTACAAAGGATAAACTCTATTGATAAGGACACATCATCCTTTCGACAAGTACATGAAATGAACATTATTATATTGGGTACTCGACCTTCTTTGTTGACCCATATAGAAATAGCTAAACAAGTTGCAACTTGTAAAGGTTCCTTTAATACTTAACCATACTGGGTCAATCTAAGGATTATTTTTCCCTTTTTCATGATAAAGGAATATCGGACAATCAATTCTAGAATAAAAGTATTCAAGTAAATGATTTTCCTTTAGTCTTCTTTCGACTTAAAGGTTATTTCGACTTCCATACAAGTCCTACTTTAAATTATATGAGAATACCTCGATAGTAATATTGCCAAACAATTCAACTCCAAGTCTAAGCTTCTCCTAAGTTTAGTTGGACCCTAATTAGTTGGTAGTCTAATCCCAATTGATATTGATTTGAATTCATGTTTAAAGTTCTTCTCCTTTTGCACACTGACAATATAGAGTTAAATAAATGAGTGTTTTCATCCAAATTGAAGTGGGAAAATCCTCACTTTGGACATCCCTAGAGTAAGGTACTCCCTTATTTGATATTAATAATTGTTTAAAATTAAAGTGTTCTAAAGAGCACAAGGGTCCTATCTTCGAAGTATCTAAAACTTGCAAAACTATATTGCCATAATAACTAGTTTATACTGAACCTACGGTTTGCCAAAACAAAAGACATGTATACAAGTTGATTACACAACAATCTTCAATAGTTATACATTCTTAACTTTCTATCCTCGAATATTAAATACATAAGACTAATCTTCATTTTAATGGCCAAATGTATAGTAATATTTTTCTGATCAAGTTGGCTTTCTATCTTAAAAGTATTAGCCATAATGAGCATTATGATGTTCACAAAGTCAACTTAGAAAATTGTTCCAAGACAAGATTATAATCATCAATCCTGGAGCAGTAAATCATCTAGCTTCGACTAAGAGTTTTAAGAGTTCTTTGATAGGTAGATATAAATATTTGATATCACTCTCTAGATTCTTTCTTCATTCTCAAGGGACAGATACATAACATAAATGGAATTAATGATCAAGCATATTATATACAATAGAGGTATTCTTAACTAAAATAGTACTGTATATATCATTGGCTACGTTATTCAATGATATTGATAAGATATTAGATTAAGATACTTTGAAATAACTAGAACATAGGTTCCTATCAAATCATGACTCTTATCACAATAAAAATCAAGAGCTAACAAAACTTGCAAGGCATTTAAACTTCATCTGCTCAGAAGTCTAAAGAAGCAACTTATGAATTGAATGGAAACATGAACATAAGCAACTATCAAAACTATTCAAAGACAACAACTAAGGAGTAAGAACCTGGTTTTAATCAATTTCAAATGATTCGATGATCATTTGAGCTTGTCCACTGTGAGCTCTATTCCTTGCTAATGACCAGATACCTTCTTCTCAACCGGTTTCCAATTCTTTCCTTTGATGCTTACCGCAAACTCTCTACCTTTCTCTTTTTTTCCTTAAAGCATAAATAACATTCTTTTCAATGATGTTTTCTTCCCCCAACGACTTATCTGAGTCATAGTTTTTTTAAGGGCTCAACAAGATTTATAATGTGTCATCCCTATTTTTGTTCCTCTACACTTTACAATTGGAAACATAATAAATGCAGGGCAGTACGTTGATGATTTAGTTTCAACAAATAGCTAACAAAATGCAAAACTCTACACATGTCGATGATGAGAACATCTTTTTTGGAAGCTCAACGAATGTGGTTGGCATCACCACCACTCCACTTTCAAAGAGGCCGACAAGGCATTAACCAACGTTTGCTCATTTAATAAACACTTAAAGTGGTTCGATCCACCACTCAATAAAATGAAGGCTCTCCTATTAGTATGCCTTTGGCTACTCTAGCATAACATTAATAACTTACCATGAGGTATTATCCTCATTCGACACGTAAGTATATTCTTATTTGATTATATCAAATATGATTCACATAACATCACCTCAACTAGATAGTTATGGTTTAATTAATAAAAAGATAATATTATGACAAAGGAATACAGATAATGTGATTGGGTTGAGCTTGTCTCCCCATCACAATCTATCAATAATAATCGTATATCAATGACTTCGACAAAAATATCTTATCATTTACGAATCGTTTATAACATGTCAAATATCTTAATAGTTGTAATAAGACTATTATTTGACGACAATTTAAACATCATGATATTTACGTTAAACATAAATAGTTATAAATCAATCTCAAATGATGTAGTTAACGTTATTAACGACTAAGATGACTTAGAAAGATTTGAAACAATATCGACTACATGTTGATTAAGTTCGGAAGTAAACTGACAAGACAAAGCTTACCTCTCATGACACCATAGTTCACATTTTCGTTAAACACTTTATACTCAGTTTGGCAAATAAATCACTCATAACCTGAGGTCTATATCTCTCTCCTCGAAAGATACTCTCTCTCTCTCTCTCTCTTTTCTCCGAGTGTCATCTGAAAGCCTACAATCCTGTATCAAACTTGTAACCAACAAATTATGATCAGTGCATTGTTATTCAAATAATAAACCAAATCTCATAATGCAATATTAAATTGATAACAACATAATCATTTTCATAACTTGGTAAATGACATTCAATATAATTCCATGTCTTTCCTTGTCATAAATCTATAACATCACAATAAATTTACTTACATCCAAGTAAAAAGTAAAAGTATAGCAAGTCAGAAATTAGGGATGTAATAGTACATAGTTTGGTAGACCAATCTAGTAGATAGTAGAATGGTTCAACACGTTGGAGTGTTTTTGCAATGTGGGGTCAATCATGAAAAATGTATATCTAACATGCATGAAATTCTTTGACTATTACATTAGATGGTATACCCAAATCATGCAAAGTAACTTCGGCATGTTAAGAAAAGCGTCTCAACCTTGCAACCTCAAAAGGTTACTATTCTTCCCAGTTTTGGTTTTTTTGAGTACCCTTTATCTTGGAGAATGGTCTAGAACTTTCAAAGTTTCCAAAAGTTTCCAAAGGAGCTAAAAATAGTGAGACTTACAATTTTTAATAAGTCCTTCATTTGAGCTTGGATTGACCTAAAATGTTTCCCAGAAGGTGTGGAACAACTAAGTGAACATCACAAGTGAGTTTCGTCTCAAGATCATATCTGGATCGCGAGATATTAAAGTTTCTATTTTTTTAAACTGCCAAAAAAAATCTTTGAACTCAATTACAAGAATTGAAACTTCTCTTAATGCCCCAAAAATTGTCATAACCAGTGTAACGGGTTACGGGGTGATAGATCTCTTCACGAGCTTTCCGACGCATCAAATGGTTCGTCAATCAGACACCTGAATCAAAAGTTATGCCTCTGGAAGTTGGACCTTCTATTTTTAGGAAATGTAAAAATGTGTTGTACACATAAAATAGTTGTAAAGGGGAGAGTTACACATGTTGGTGTGTGCTTTGACATATCACAAGGTACCTTTGATTGGAGATAATTTGGGTGCCACTTTATGGGTGGTTTTGGCTCATTGTTTTGTAATTATCGTTGGCGGTGTACTGTATTATATCTCCTATATATCAGGAGCTTGAGATGGAGGTTGTGTGTAATAATCTTATAGATGTCGAATTACTTCCTGGATCTATGGTTGGATATACTCCTGTTGATGCAGGAGCATCTAGGGTGTAAGAGCAATCTTGCATCAACCAAAAAAAAAATGTTGTTTCTTCTCAATAAGGGCTAAATTTGGCAAGGTTACTATTTTTAGTAAGTTTGCATTTGTGCACGATTGGATACAAAATCTTACACAGACCTCTAGAATGGTGAATTGAAGCTAATGGTGAAGAAATCACTTCAATATCATTTGTCATTTGTGAGATATTAAAATTTCAAATTCCAAAAATCCTATTGAAATATTCAAAGTCAAATTTGAGGCACTTAGAGGCCCCGGATGGGCCCGAAATTTGGTGGGAAACCCAAGTAGTTTGCCTATTGGTACTACTTGGCGCACCATCATCTTTTCAAGAGCTTTCCAAAAAGGTATTATAATTGAAAATCCAACAGTCGGATCGAAAGTTATGGCCCCGTGAAGTTGACCTATTTTTGGAGGGAGATGCAAATTTCAAAATTAAGCCGGTGGTCACCAAAAAGGGCTATATATAACCACTTTTGGGAACCCTTAGGGCAGTAGAGTTAAGGGGGAAGGTGTAGAGTCTGTTGGTTTTTCTTCTGAATCAGCATTAGGGTTTGCCAGTTCTAATGCACAGGCAGATTCAGCCAACTGAATACAGGAGGTTGCGTGAGCTCCTCCCCTTCACTTCTGGTTCTGCCGCACCAAGGGGGGTTTCCCTACTTGATAAAAGTATAACCTTGACTAGCTCAATGACAGAAAGATTTAACTTGACAGCAACAGGCAGAATACCCTCATGTAAGGACCAAGATTTGTATAACAAATCACAAGGTTGGCAACATTCTTCGACATAATGTCTGCTTGGGTATGAGAGCATGCAGGGATCCTAATCCTACTCCTACAACTAACAGGTGGAAGGATGAAATGGTTTGAGATGGTGCTTGGAGGGATGGGACTTTCCTAGACCCATTGAACAGACAGATTCCCAAACCAGTGCCTTATCTGGGCAGCAGAGTCATATCTAAGACTGTAAATGTCTCCCCATGACAACATAAATTCATATCCAGAGGACCTAAGAATAATGCTACTGCCTAACAGCAACATGTCCAAGAAAGAGTATCATTAATGATCATACTTAACAGATCCTATGATGCAATCTATTTTCCTTTGTATCTGATCAAAAGCCTATTTAACCACTCCTTGAGCAGACGCAATAAATCAAACACACAGTATACATATACTGAAAAACTTGGAAGCCTTTGACAACCTTGTTTGAAAGGAAAACAAATGACATACAGGAGACAATCAGAAACAATACACACACAGGTGTTTTTCATTTAGAATCAATCTGCATAGAAGGTCATCACAGAGAAAATCATCATTTACAATCCAAGATAGATTAGTACACCAGACTAAGGACCGAGTCTGTAGCAAAAAATGCCTTTCAAAATGTGAACACCTTATGTTCAGAGTCAGAGCAAAAAGCCCAAAAACATCCCCCCCCCAAAATGTAACACAACCAGACCATTTATACAGAATCGTGTACATTCAGCAATTAATTACATGGCCAGAAGTCAAAAATTTGCCAGATACATTCACTCTGAGGAAAATGGCCTGCAAAGAATAAGCGCAGCAGGGGATAAAACATGGAGAAGCAAGAAAAGGACAAGGGGCAGATGAGCTCGAGCCTTGTGCCACTGTCAGAGAATTTTCTTGCCATAAATTAGTTACATGGCCGTTCAACCATTCACCCATGCCTCTGCAAATCACCATTGATGGCTCAACCACCCATATCTTCTCCTGGAAACAGTCGCACAACTTAAATGGAAATTTCCCGCTCAAAACGTGCCTGAAGCCACAAAGGAAACTCATACTCCATCTTTAAAACATGGCCGTCGACCCTTCCATCGCTTGAAAATCGATGGCACCAAATCCACGTTGAAAAGTCACTATCCTACGAAAATGTGCCACGTAGGCACCCTGAAAATGCATGTTTTGCCTTGCATATCATGCCATCGGCGTGACCAAGACCATCGGGAAGACCTTCACATCTGCATAAATCAATATCCCACATTCGTCCTGCAGAGACCATTTTATCATTTTAAAAACATGGCCGCATGGATACTAAGTGTCAAGCGTTTTGCCGCGCTCGACACACGACCCTTCGCCCACATCCCATCGCCATGACATATACCATCGGCCTTCCTCAAAAATCTCCTGCCGATCACAGCGGTCTCGTCGATGCCTATCGTAATCCCCTGTCGGCCAGACTCCTCGCTCCCATCGGCGAGATCAACACTATCGGAGCAACTGAACACTTCTTTGCCGACCTCAAGAGTCTTACTGATAACACCCAGGCCTCCCACCTCCGTCGGTGTGACTTACACCATCGGAGCAACACCTCAAACCTACGCCGACTCCAAAAGTCACGCCGACGCCCATAGGCTAATTACCGCCTATCGGCCAGACCCATGCCATCGGCTCAATCAAAAACTCCCTTGTCAACATCACATGTTACGCTGATACAGCTCCATCGGCCAGAGTACCCCTGTCGGCCCAACTCTCCACACTCGCCGATGGCAACTCCATCGGCCAGACCTGCGCCATCGGCCAACAATCTGCCCGTTCACCCGATAGCCAAAGTCTTGGCGATAGCACCCCAAAACCCTCGTCGGCGAGACCCAGTCCATTGGCAAGCCACAAAACACCTTTGCCGATAGGTAAAGTCTCAGCGATAGAAGATAACATGCCATTGGTACCAAAAAGATCGCCAAGACACATGCAAACTCATGCCGATGGAGAAAACAAGAAGACCACCTCCTTCAAGAAAGATGATGTGGATGTTACAAAACACTGAAGGGGTGCCAAAACTGGAAATTTTTTTGGATTTTTTGGGATGGTGCCTACATAAAAATTGCTCAAAAACTGACAGTCAATTCAGGCACCAACAGTGGCTCTGATTGGGGACGTGTAGGTGCAAGACTGCAGTGAGAACCCCAGATCTCTGGGATGCAGACCAGTGCCTTATCCATTGGGCACAGAGTCATGAAGTTACAATGATCTGCATCACCAATCAAACTTGATGGCCTAAGGCCACCAAGAAAAGGAGAACCAATATTTCCCCTTATCAAACACCTTATTCTCATCTGCATACACTGGGTCAAGCCTGAGAGTGCTACCATGATCTGACCATAAACAAACCTGGTCATCTGCACATTCAACCTTCTGATTTAGCTTGTCACTGTCATCCCTGTGCAGATAACCTTTAGCATCCGGCAACAAGTGGATGCAGAATGTATCAGGCAATGCATACTCACATGGCATAGAACACAGGTTATCATTTGTATCAACATTATGCATTGCAAAATGATCTCCTAGCTAGACTGAAAACTGAAAACACTCAAAGTCCACCATGCAGCTAGGAAGATCAGAGCTCATCTCATATGCTGGCCTCTCAAAAGAAAAGCTTTCAAATTCACAATTGTATACATTATGCACACAACCAACAACAGCCTCAAACTGGAAAAGATCAGGCTCTAGCACCTCTTTCAAATCAGGCACATTTTCATAGTCAATTACCTGATGTATGTTGTTTCCTCTTTCATCAGGATGAGAAACAAAATCCAAACCAAAAACAATGTCTAGATCCTCACCATACTCAAATAGATCCTCATCACCATATGTGTCAAAGATGGGTGACCCAGGTACATAAGCTTGATCATAATATGCCATTTGTTCATGGGCAGCAGAGCACACATCTTCATCACCAATGGATTTACTCTGTGGAGGAGTATCAGCCTGTGTGTCATAAGCAAAACAGCCATCAAATGAAAAACAATCATGCTCTGAACTAGCACTTGTTTCAATCCCTGACTGCTCTTCATGATCTCCATGTGTTTGAAAGATAGGCAATGGGTCACACATAGGACTGCTTCTCTGTTTGCTTATATCTTCTCTGTCTTGAGTACAATACTCACAACTGTCTCCACAGGTCCATTCCAAAAATTGCTCATTGCTGTCCACAACCTCGTTATTGTTTTCATGGTCATATGCCTCATCATTGCAATGGGAATCCTCACTAGTCCTTTCACTGGCATCCTCAACTGGTGAACAATCCAGTTGAGCAGTATTGTTAGCATTATGTTCAAATACAGCAGTCTCAACCTCTATGCTTTCATTTTCATTTTTATCTGCACATGATGCCATAATCATTTGGTCATTTGCAGCTTCACAACCCGTTCTCACACCAAGGCCTGGGGACAGGGATATCAACAGGCGCCCATTTCTAAAATTTTCTATATTTTCAGCAAATTTGTATGCCATCTGCATACCTGTTACCTTGAAATCCCTCAGTATTGCACTAGAGCCCTCCTCAAAAGCCTCAAAGAATATGCCAACACAGGCTGAAATATCAGGTCTGAAGACTTCTGGAATCTGTGAAAGGGCTACTGCAAACCTATGAATAAAATTAACACATGGCTCTTCATCTTGTTTTCTGATGTTCATCAATTCTGCAACAAGATCAGCAGGTTCTCTTGCAAATTCTTCTTTGAAACAGTAAGCAAGCTCATCCCAACAGGCAAAAAATCTCTTTGGAAGGCTCAAATACCAGTCTTTTGCTTTTGCATCAAAGGACCTAACAAAAAACCT
This sequence comes from Cunninghamia lanceolata, assembly GCA_027924645.1. Classification (NCBI taxonomy): domain Eukaryota; kingdom Viridiplantae; phylum Streptophyta; class Pinopsida; order Cupressales; family Cupressaceae; genus Cunninghamia; species Cunninghamia lanceolata. The sequence goes on along the minus strand of BSBN01000421.1, from coordinate 10,215,988 downwards.
CATCCACATATCCTCATCTCTGAATGAATGTTTTCCCATAAAACTGTGAAAATTTTGGATATGTGCATTCCCATCACATACATTGTGACCACTAAATCTAGGCATCTGACAGTATATCCTAGCAGGCATAGTTTCTACTTTATAATCCACCCATGACAAATCCAGTTGGTCATACAAAGGATCAAAAGGGCTGAGAAGAGGTTTAGCCTTCTGACTGGCAGACACAACAGGGTTACTGCTTTTTAACTGGGCCTGCTCAGCCTCTAAGAATATCAACCTATTTCTTATCTCTTCTATTCTTTTATCCAACATTTCACCGCTGAGTATGGGATAATTCATACTTGGATTCATGAAATTTCTATTTTCAGACATCCCTTGCATTCCTAAGACCTGTAACCTCCCCTGGCATCTAACCTATGCAGCAAAATAGCAAATATAAAGGGGAAGGAACAAGGTACCTTTCTTATACAGATGCTGAAGTCTAAACAGCACATTTTCTGTCACAACACACACATCAACTTTTCATGTGCACTTGAATTTTTTGCAGAGTCGCCACCTCTCCAAAGAGGACAAAATTTACAGCAGCTGAAAGCTCATCAAATATGTTTCTGAGTTCATTCCACCAGTAGAGCAAAACTTCACCAGAGACTGCAGGATATCACTTTACATCAACATCCCCAGCAGAGTCGCCATTTTGTTGGTTTTTCTTCTGAATCAGCATTAGGGTTTGCCAGTTCTAATGCACAGGCAGATTCAGCCAACTGAATACAGGAGGTTGCGTGAGCTCCTCCCCTTCACTTCTGGTTCTGCCGCACCAAGGGGGGTTTCGCTACTTGATAAAAGTATAACCTTGACTAGCTCAATGACAAAAAGATTTAACTTGACAGCAACAGGCAGAATACCCTCATGTAAGGACCAAGATTTGTATAACAAATCACAAGGTTGGCAACATTCTTCGACATAATGTCTGCTTGGGTATGAGAGCATGCAGGGATCCTAATCCTACTCCTACAACTAACAGGTGGAAGGATGAAATGGTTTGAGATGGTGCTTGGAGGGATGGGACTTTCCTAGACCCATTGAACAGACAGATTCCCAAACCAATGCCTTATCTGGGCAGCAGAGTCATATCTAAGACTGTAAATGTCTCCCCATGACAACATAAATTCATATCCAGAGGACCTAAGAATAATGCTACTGCCTAACAGCAACATGTCCAAGAAAGAGTATCATTAATGATCATACTTAACAGATCCTATGATGCAATCTATTTTCCTTTGTATCTGATCAAAAGCCTATTTAACCACTCCTTGAGAAGACGCAATAAATCAAACACACAGTATACATATACTGAAAAACTTGCAAGCCTTTGACAACCTTGTTTGAAAGGAAAACAAATGACATACAGGAGACAATCAGAAACAATACACACACAGGTGTTTTTCATTTAGAATCAATCTGCATAGAAGGTCATCACAGAGAAAATCATCATTTACAATCCAAGATAGATTAGTACACCAGACTAAGGACCGAGTTTGTAGCAAAAAATGCCTTTCAAAATGTGAACACCTTATGTTCAAAGTCAGAGCAAAAAGCCCAAAAACATCCCCCCCCAAAATGTAACACAGCCAGACCATTTATACAGAATCATGTACATTCAGCAATTAATTACATGGCCAGAAGTCAAAAATTTGCTAGATACATTCACTCTGAGGAAAATGGCCTGCAAAGAATAAGCGCAGCAGGGGACAAAACATGGAGAAGCAGGAAAAGGACAAGGGGCAGATGAGCTCGAGCCTTGTGCCACTGTTGGAGAATTTTCTTGCCATAAATTAGATACATGGCCGTTCAACCATTCGCCCATGCCTCTGCAAATCACCATTGATGGCTCAACCACCCATATCTTCTCCTGGAAACAGTCGCACAACTTAAATGGAAATTTCCCGCTCAAAACGTGCCTGAAGCCACAAAGGAAACTCATACTCCATCTTTAAAACATGGCCGTCGACCCTTCCATCGCTTGAAAATCGATGGCACCAAATCCAAGTTGAAAAGTCACTATCCTACGAAAATGTGCCACGTAGGCACCCTAAAAATGCATGTTTTGCCTTGCATATCATGCCATCGGCGTGACCAAGACCATCGGGAAGACCTTCACATCTGCATAAATCAATATCCCACATTCGTCCTACAGAGACCATTTTATCATTTTAAAAACATGGCCGCATGGATACTAAGTGTCGAGCGTTTTGCCGCGCTCAACACACGACCCTTCGCCCACAGCCCATCACCATGACATATACCATTGGCCTTCCTCAAAAATCTCCTGCTGATCACAGCGGTCTCGCCGATGCCTATCGTAATCCCCTGTCGGCCAGACTCCTCGCTCCCATTGGCGAGATCAACACTATTGGAGCAACTGAACACTTCTTTGCCGACCTCAAGAGTCTTACCGATAACACCCAGGCCTCCCACCTCCGTCGGTGTGACTTACACCGTCGGAGCAACACCTCAAACCTACGCCGACTCCAAAAGTCACGCTGACGCCCATAGGCTAATTACCGCCTATCGGCCAGACCCATGCCATCGGCTCAATCAAAAACTCCCTCGCCGACATCACATGTTACGCCGATACAGCTCCATCAGCCAGAGTACCCTGTCGGCCCAACTCTCCACACTCGCCGATGGCAACTCCATCGGCTAGACTTGCACCATCGGCCAACAATCTGCCCGTTCACCCGATAGCCAAAGTCTTGGCGATAGCACCCCAAAACCCTCGTCGGCGAGACCCAGTCCGTCGGCAAGCCACAAAACACCTTCGCCGATAGGTAAAGTCTCAGCGATAGAAGATAACACGCCATTGGTACCAAAAAGATCGCCAAGACACATGCAAACTCATGCCGATGGAGAAAACAAGAAGACCACCTCCTTCAAGAAAGATGATGTGGATGTTACAAAACACTGAAGGGGTGCCAAAACTGGAAAATTTTTTGGATTTTTTGGGATGGTGCCTGCATAAAAATTGCTCAAGAACTGACAGTCAATTCAGGCACCAACAGAGTCAAAAAAGGTAGGAAATTAGAAACCCTAGCTAATTTGGGAATTATAGAAGGCTGAAGATTCTAGAGTTTTGAGAGAGGGAGCTGTAATGTGTTGCAGCCTGTAGGGGATTCATCCTCTGATTGTATTTGAGCTTTTGTAATGTAATGTTTTTCCGATATTAATAAAATATCATTCTATTCTCTGTGTGCAATTTCTGTTATTGTGTGTTTTATGATTTACCCCCTTGATCACCTATAAAAGATTGCTCTGCAAGTATATTGTAATCTTTGTGATTCCTGAATAATATATTAGGTGGCTTTGTAGTGTGGGGTTTTTTACCTGAAAGGGTTTTCCCCATGTATATCTTGTATTGTGAGTTTTGTGTTTGCATTTGGAAGTTGTTATTATCTTTCCGTTAATGTGCATCTTAATCTGTAACTATAAAAGTAAAAATTTGCATAAGTCTTTCCTTAGTAGATCAGTGTAGGAAGCATTTCCGTAGACCTTGCTTCCTTCCAGTTGGTATCAGAGCTTGATCACCTTTGGTTCTAGTTGTTGGGTAGAGGGTTTTTTGAGCTGATCTTCGTTTGAGTAGGAGCTCGTGTAGAGGATTTTGAAATCTTTGTTGTAGGTAAGAGATGACGAGCACATCTAGGAGGTTTGAGATAGAGAAGTTTAATGGCAATAATTTTGAGTTGTGGAAATTCAAAATGGAGGACATGATTGTAGATCAGGATTTATGGGAAGCCGTATCTCGTACAAAACCAACAATAATGTCTCAAGTAGACTGGGATCTCAAAGATCAAAAAGATAAGGGTTTGATAAGACTCTGTTTGGCTAATTCAGTGCTCCTGAATATCCATGAAGAGAAGACTGCAAAGGAACTTTTGAAGAACCTTGGAGATGTTTATCTTGCTAAATCCCTGGTGAACAAGTTATTCCTGTGAAAGAAATTATATTCTTTGAGGATGGAAGATGGAGGATCTGTTGCTGATCACCTAAATACATTCAATATGCTTGTTGCCTAGTTGACTTCTGTTGGTGTGAAGATGGAGGAGGAGGATCAATGTATGACATTACTGTGTTCTTTACCAAATTCATGGGACCACCTTGTTATGGCCATTGGGAGTACTACTACCACCTTCAAGATGGATGAAGTGGTTTCTTCGCTGTTGTCTGAAGAGATGCGGATAAAGTCTTCCGAATTGGCTAAGGAGGCTCTTGCGGCTCATGGTAGATCTAAAGAGAAGGGAAAGAAAAAGGATAAGAAGAAAGAAAAAGGAAGATATAAATCCCGTGGGAGATCTAAGTCTCCCGGAAAGTCCAAGGCCCTATGTTGGAACTGCAGCAAACCTGGTCACTTCCACAAGGAGTACAAGGAGGAGAAAAAGAAAAAGAAGAAGAATTATGATTCAGATTCTAACAAGTCCTCTCAGGATGAAGGAGAAGCATTTGTCGCTACCTTGGAAACGTATGCATCTAAGGATGTGTGGCTTATTGACTCTAGTGCATCTTTTCACATGACCTCGCATGGGGGCTGGTTTTCAAAGTATGAAGAATACGATGGTGGAAAGGTTTACTTGGGTGATGATTCGCACCTATATATTGTTGGTTCTGGAAGCGTCTTGATTCGATTCCTTGATGGACGAGTAAAGGGAATCAATGGTGTTCTGCATATCCCTGGTTTGACACGGAACCCTTTTTCTGTAAGTAAATTGAATGATTTGGGTGTGCAAGTTGTTTTCTCGAATGGAGGATGCAAGATGACTAGAGGATCTATGGTGTTGGCTAAGGGTGTTCGGATTGGCACTCTGTTTTAGCTAATGCATGTGCAATTTAGTACAATAGTGCCTCTATTTCGAAGAAGAGAGCTTTAGAGTCCTCATCCTCATCATTGGAACCAACAACCAAGAAGATTGTTGCATCTACTTTCGATGGTCGTGCTTTTTGGGTACCTAAGGGTGCTCATTCTATGGAGATGAAATTTCCAGCTGAGAAGACAATGTTATGGCACCAAAGGCTTGGTCACATTGGTGAAAAAGGTTTGAGGACCCTAAAGAATAAAAATCTTATTAAGGGTATGAATGATTGTAACCTTGAGTTTGATTTCTGTGAACATTGCATTTATGGAAAACAAAACTGTGTTAAGTTTTATTCTAGTTCTCACAAATCTTCTGTGGTGTTGGACTTGATTCATTCTATTGTGTTTGGTCATGTTAATGTTCCTTAGATTTCAAAATTTGTTTACTTTGTTTCATTCATTGACAATTACAGTAGAAGGACATGGGTGTATTTCCTTAGAAGTAAATCTAAAGTCTTTAATAGATTCAAAGAGTTCAAAGCTCTTATAGAAAATCAAAAGGACAAAAAGATTAAGTGTTTGAGGATTGACAATGGTGGTGAGTTCTGTTCAGTAGATTTTGACAAGTTTTGTAAAGAACATGGGATTGCGAGGCACAAGACAACTACGTATACCCTTTAGTAGAATGGAGTTGTAGAGAGGATGAATAGAATGTTGATGGAGAGGGCAAGGAGTATGCTAAGTAGAGCTGGTCTTGAACAAAAGTTCTGGGCTAAAGCTATTGCTACCACTTATTACCTAGTTAACAGGTCTCCTACATCAATGCTCATTGATAAAGACACCTATGGAGGTATGGTCTGGTAAAAAGCCTTCATTAAGACACATTCAAGTATTTGGTTGTGAGGCATATGTAAATGAAGAGGTTTCAATTGGAGAACAAGGCTATAAACTATATCTTCATCAGTTATGGCATGGGTGTGAAATGGCACAAGCTTTGGGATCCAGTAGCTAAGAGAGTTCTATATAGCAGAAGCCTGATCTTCAGAGAGCTCAATCCTTCTTCTATTGTCTTGCAGCTAGAGAAAGAAGAGAAGAAAGATGATGTGGTTCAGCTTCCTTCCACCCCTGAGAAAGTTGAACTAAAAACATCCATTGGACCTGATAATGAGGAGAGCTCTAGTAGCTCTGAAAGTTCAGAAGAAGATGAAGAACCTCAACCTTAACCTTTGGTGGTGCTATTAGTTGGATGAGTAAGTGGCAACCTGTGGTCACTTTGTCCACTACTAAAGCTGAGTACATGGTAGAAAATCATGCTTATAAAGAAGCCATTTGGCTTAAGAGATTGTGTTCTGATGTTGGGTTTGATGCAAGGAAGATTACTATTTGTTGTGATAGTCAGAATGCCATATGTTTGGCGAACAATCCTACTTTCCATGCCAAGACTAAGCATATTGATGTCCAGTACCATTTTGTTTGTGACATGATAGAGGATGGGAAGGTAAACTTGGATAAAGTTGATACTTTGATGAATATTGTAGATTCCTTGACAAAACCTGTGAGCACAAAGAAGTTCAGATGGTGTTCAGAGTCTATGGGACTCTCAGCCCCTAGAAATTAAATCATGGTGTCAATACTCCCTTTTCTCTTGCAAGGTGTTCAACAAGTGGGAGAATGTTAAGAAAAGTGTCTCAACCTTGCAACCTCGAAAGGTTACTATTCTTCCAAGTTTTGGTCTTTTTAAATACCCTTTATCTTGGAGAATGGTCTAGAACTTTCAAAGTTTCTGAAAGTTTTCAAACAAGCTAAAAATAGTGAGACTTACTATTTTAAGTAAGTCCTTCGTTTAAGCTCAAATTGACCTAAAATTTTTCCCAGAAAGTGTGGATTAACTAAGTGAACATCTCGGGTGAATTTCATCTCAAGATCATATCTAGATCGTGAGATATTAAAGTTTTTGTTTATTGAAATTGCCCAAAAAAGTCTTTGAACTCAATTACTAGAATTGAAACTTCTCTAAATGTCCCAAAAATTGTCATAACTAGTGTAGCAGGTTATAGGGTGATAGAACTCTTCACGAGCTTTCCGACGCATCAAATGGTTCGTCAATCGAACACCCAGATCAAAAGTTGTGGCCTCTTGAAGTTGGACCTTCTGTTTTTGGGAAAAGTAAAAACATGTTGGACACATAAAATAGCTGTAAAGGGAAGAGTTACATGTGTTGGTGTGTGGTTTGACACATCACAAGGCACTTTTGATTAGAGATAATTTGGGTGCCACTTTATGGGTGGTTTTGGCTCATTGTTTTGTAATTATCGTTGGTGGTGTACTGTATTGTATCTCCTATATATCAGGAGCTTGAGATGGAGGTTGTGTGTAAGAATCTTATAGATGTTGAATTACCTCCTAGATCTCTGGTTGGATATACTCCTGTAAAAGCTTCCGCTGCAAGTATATTGTAATCTTTGTGATTCCTGAATAATATATTGGGCGGCTTTGGAGTGTGGGGCTTTTTACCTGAAAGGGTTTTCCCCATGTATATCTTGTGTTGTGAGTTTTGTGTTTGCATTTGGAAGTTGTTATTATCTTTCTATTAATGTGCATCTTAATCTATAACTGTAAAATTAAAAATTTGCATAAGTCTTTCCTCAGTTGATTAGTGTAGGAAGCGTTTCCGCATACCTTGCTTCTTTTTACTACATCCCCAATTCTAGAGAACAAAGAAAGGATATTGGTCCCCTTTAGATAAATAGGCTTCAAAATGAATAAATATTATTTTTAGAGCGAGTCATATTTAAAAGATTACTAATATTTTTTAATTTCAAGAAATTACAAACATATTCAAGTTCATAAATTCATTTGTTAATTTCATTTCTATGATTTTTTTAATATTATTGCATTGTGAAATTTGCATATCTATAAATATAGGGATCCTGTAATCCATTAAGATCATGCAAATTAATGAATGACACTCCAGAAAGAAAAAATGACATGGGTCATAGGGATAAAAGACAATCATCATTCACTTAAAGACATAGCAATTGAACTTCCACAACTCTTCAACAATCCCATTGCACACCAAGGTTCCCTTGTTAGTTTTACAAGCAAGTGAAGTCTAGGTTAGCTAAATGCTTTGAATTTGGTAAGGGTGGAAGGTTCAAACCATATGTGGGGTCCTTGATTTGTCATATAGAAAAAAATTATCCTAAGCATGCCCATAGATACAAATAGAAACTATTAGGCATGTCCAATCCATCTAGTGATAACAAACTTATATATACAGACTAAGATCTAATTTAGGGAAATATTAAAAATCAATTATATATTGTACATTATATTTATTAAATATAATATAAGTGTGTTATAAGTAATTTAAATATTTAATATGTATACACATTTTTTATATTTATTAATATTTATATTCATTTTAATATATAGTATTATATATTCAATTATAATAACTTATATATTTAGAATAAGATGTAATTTAGGGGAATATTAAAAATCAATTATATAATGTACATTATATTTTATATATAATGTACATTATATTTTATATATAATAAATATATGTGTTATATTTAATTTAAATATTTAATATATATATGTGCTATTAGTTGGATGAGTAAGTGGCAACCTGTGGTCACTTTGTCCACTACTAAAGCTGAGTACATGGTAGAAAATCATGATTATAAAGAAGCCATTTGGCTTAAGAGATGGTGTTCTGATATTGGGTTTGATGCAGGGAAGATTATTATTTGTTGTGACAGTCAGAGTGCCATATGTTTGGCGAATAATCCTACTTTCCATGCCAAGACTAAGCATATTGATGTCCAGTACCATTTTGTTTGTGACATGATAGAGGATGGGAAGGTAAACTTGGAGAAAGTTGATACTTTGACGAATATTGTAGATTCCTTGACAAAACCTGTGAGCACAAAGAAGTTCAGATGGTGTTTAGAGTCTATGGGCCTCTTAACCCCTAGCAATTAAATCATGTTGTCAATACTCCCTTTTCTCTTGCAAGGTGTTCAACAAGTGGGAGAATGTTAAGAAAAGTGTCTTAACCTTGCAACCTTGAAAGGTTACCATTCTTCCAAGTTTTGGTCTTTCTAAATACCCTTTATCTTGGAGAATGGTCTGGAACTTTCAAAATTTCTGAAAGTTTTCAAACGAGCTAAAAATAGCGAGACTTACTACTTTAAGTAAGTCCTTCATTTAAGCTTAGATTGACCTAAAATTTTTCCTAGAAGGTGTGGATTAACTAAGTGAACATCTCAGGTGAATTTCATCTCAAGATCATATCTGGATCGCGAGATATTAAAGTTTTTGTTTATTGAAACTGCCCAAAAAAGTCTTTGAACTCAATTACTAGAATTGAAACTTCTCTAAATGTCCCAAAAATTGTCATAACTAGTGTAGCATGTTATAGGGTGATAGAACTCTTCATGAGCTTTCCGACACATCAAATGGTTCGTCAATCGAACACCCGGATCAAAAGTTGTGGCCTCTTGAAGTTGGACCTTCTATTTTTGGGAAATGTAAAAATGTGTTGGACACATAAAATAGCTGTAAAGGGAAGAGTTACACATGTTGGCGTGTGGTTTGACACATCACAAGGCACTTTTGATTGGAGATAATTTGGGTGCCACTTTATGGGTGGTTTTGGCTCATTGTTTTGTAATTATCGTTGGTGGTGTATTGTATAGTATCTCCTATATATCAGGAGCTTGAGATGGAGGTTGTGTGTAAGAATCTTATAGATGTTGAATTACATCCTGGATCTCTGGTTGGATATACTCCTGTAAAAGCTTCCTCTGCAAGTATATTGTAATCTTTGTGATTCCTGAATAATATATTGGGCAGCTTTGGAGTGTGGGGTTTTTTACTTGAAAGGGTTTTCCCCATGTATATCTTGTGTTGTGAGTTTTGTGTTTGCATTTGGAAGTTTTTATTATCTTTCTATTAATGTGCATCTTAATCAGTAACTATAAAATTAAAAATTTGCATAAGTCTTTCCTCAATTGATTAGTGTAGGAAGCGTTTCCACATACCTTGCTTCCTTTCACTGCATCCCCAATTCTAGAGAACAAAGAAAGGATATTGATCCCCTTTAGATAAATAGGCTTCAAAATGAATAAATGTTGTTTTTAGAGTGAGTCATATTTAAAAGATTACCAATATTTTTTAATTTCAATAAATTACAAACATGTTCAAGTTCATAAATTCATTTGTTAATTTCATTTCTTTGATTTTTTTAATATTATTGCATTGTGAAATTTGCATATCTATAAATATAGGGATCTTGAAATCCATTAAGATCATGCAAATTAATGAATGACACTCCAGAAAGAAAAAATGACATGGGTCATAGGGATAAAAGACAATCATCATTCACTTAAAGACATAGCAATTGAACTTCCACAACTCTTCAACAATCCCATTGCACACCAAGGTTCCCTTGTTAGTTTTACAAGCAATTGAAGTCTAGGTTAGCTAAATGCTTTGAATTTGGTAAGGGTGGAAGGTTCAAACCATATGTGGGGTCCTTGATTTGTCATATAGAAAAAAATTATCCTAAGCATGCCCATAGATACAAATAGAAACTATTGGGCATGTCCAGTCCATCTAGTGATAACAAACTTATATATACAGATTAAGATCTAATTTAGGGAAATATTAAAAATCAATTATATATTGTACATTATATTTATTAAATATAATATAAGTGTGTTATAAGTAATTTAAATATTTAATATGTATACACATTTTTTATATTTATTAATATTTATATTCATTTTAATATATAGTATTATATATTTAATTATAATAACTTATATATTTAGAATAAGATGTAATTTAGGGGAATATTAAAAATCAATTATATAATGTACATTATATTTTATATATAATATATATATGTGTTATATTTAATTTAAATATTTAATATGTATATACCTTTTTAATATTTATTAATATTTATTTCTATTTTAATATTATAATATATTAGAAATCTATTTATATATTTTTTGACTAAATAAAATATATTTATTTAGAAAAATAAATATTAAAAAATTATTAAAACTTAAATAGATATAAAGTATACCATAAAAAACCTACCGTTGGAAGTTATAGGAAATGAAATGAATTTTTTTTAACATCATGTTATAAAATTCAAGATATTTACTATAGTGTTGTGTTCACATCTACTCTTCTTGTGTCCTTGTTGTTTTCTAGGGTTTTGTGTTTAATAAGGAAGATTTATTTTTTAATAGTTAATAATTATAGAAAGATGTAAGTTTTAAAAAATAGAGAAGTATAAGATATTTGTTGGTCAACAAGTAAATGTTGTTTTTAGAGTGAGTCATATTTAAAAGATTACTAATATTTTTTAGTTTCAAGAAATTACAAACATATTCAAGTTCATAAATTATTTTGTTAATTTCATTTCTATGAATTTTTTAATATTATTATTGTATGGTAAAGTTTGCATATCTATGGTATTTCTTATTTAATTTAGTGTTTATTATGAGGAGAGTGGCTTGATGAGGACCCTCCCTTGGACACTGGCTTATATCTTTAGTTGCTTAGTTTAATTTTATTGTATAATATTTTGATGGTTGTTTCTTTTTTGAAACCATATGATATAATTTTCTATTATTTCTTTTTTTAAACCACATAAACTCAATGTTTTAATAACTAAACATTATCAATTTATGGAACCTAAAACATAATTCCATTATATCAAACTTATTTTAATAAACTATAATTATTTTTCTTAAAAGAATACATAAATCTATTTCATTACAAAATCAATTTTGGAGACTTTAAAACATATAAATTGTGGTTAAAATATTATCTAAAATATTAAAGTTGTATGATTATTAATAATACTTATCTTCCTTTGTCATGTGGTCATAAAGAAAAACTAACAAATGAAGAAAAAGGAACAACTGATTTAAAAAATAAAATATAAAACCAGTCTAAATTAAGCATCTATCATAATCAAATGATAAAGGGAAGAGGTTGGGCAAATCAGTTGTTTGACCAAGCCATGGGGGTAGTGGATGTCACGTGATCAATTAATCATTTTGGCAGATTCATTTTTCTTTACAACCGGTGAGTGAAAATGAATTATTACTGCTCTGTAAATATGAACGTAAATTTGGTTTTATCAAGGTGGGAAAAAGTAATAAACGTGAAGGATCTGTGCAGGAAGTAAAATGACATGGCATGTGCAAATATCACAAATAACAACCAATGGAAAATACAACAGAAAGAAATAAACCTGAATGGCGATGGAAAAGAGAAGACAAAATTTTGAAAAATAGGCAAGAAAACTGCGGACGAACAACAGAAAATGGCAATCAGTGAAATCCAATGGTTGAAGACACTACAATTTTCTTGCACACCTCTTCATCAATAGAGGTCATTGATCCGCAAAGTCAGTCCACTCTTCTCACAAAGGGAACGCCTTCGGCATAATAAATAGGAATAATTTTCCTTTGAAATTGGGAAAAATATATAGAAGGAAAAATGGGAGCTTTCTATATGTAGTTGTAGAGAAAAAACCTATATGGTTTATTTTTAAAGTTTTGCAGTCACTTTAATTATGTTTTGAGATGTTGATTTATGATGTAGGACCATTTTAGGCTTACAAATAATCTTGTATGAACCAAAAATATTTTCTTTTAGTTTATTTTGTTGGAATTATTAATCTTCAGTTAGCAATTAATACACCTGCCCCCATGTCAGATTTGGGGTTCTCCTCAATATGTATCCAAGCATTTGGCCTACCAACAGTTAATATCGGTAGGTAGTTTTGAAATCATATTTGAGAGCCTATTTTCATGGGCATGCATATAAGACAAATATAGAATGATACAAAAAGAAAAAATAGAGGGAATGTAAGTCTATAGAAGTAAAAGAAAATAGGGGAATAGAACAGAGAGAAGAAAAAGACAGCAGAAGGAATGTTTCAACAAAGAATAGAGTGCAACAACATAATGTAGCAGAACAGTGAACTCTAGGGTCAGTAGACAACTTTGGATTGGTTTGGACAATAGCTTTGGAGTAGGGGCATATCAGAAATAGAGCAGCAACTTTGCATTAAGTTTGTATGAAGTTTTTTGGATGTAGTATTTTGAAGTGAAAATATAATATATATTGTTGTGTTTTGATTTTGAAACCTAGGTTCTCTCTCTCTCTTTCTCTCTCGCTATTTAGTTTTATTGTTTTATCCTTCATTCTATCATAGCAGTGATTTTAGGGCTGGCCCCTACCAACAAGTGGTATTAGAGCCCTATTTTTCTTGGCAACTTGGAATAGAGGCAATATTTGGTGGGTATTGAGAAAATCCCTAGTTTTCTAAGCATTAAAAAAATTCTCTAGGCTTGACAATCTTGTCCAAATTTAGTGAAATGGTAGGAGGGGACAACAAAGGTTGGTAGGATCCACTGAACTTTGATGGGCAAAACTATGATATCTGGGCTAAGAAAATCAAAACTATATTGGTTGCAAATGACCTATGAGAGTAGGTCATCAATGGTTTCACAGATACTATAGATCATTTAACAACCTATGCATCCCTATCAAATGCCCAAAGGAACCAGATGAAAGAAACCTGAATGAAGGATGCAAAAACCCTCAGTTTCATTGAGGCATCCTTGACAGAGGCTATTTTCCCCCGCATTGTTATAGTAAACTACTCAAAATAGGCATGGGAAATACTCCAAAATAGTTATAAGGGGACAAATAAGATGAGAATGGTTAAGCTCTAGCTACTAAGGAGAGATTTTGAGACCTTACAAATGAAGGATAGCGAGTCCATTTATGATTTCCACACTAGGGTTTCTACCTTGATCAATCAACTTAGAATTAATGGAGAAACAATGGAAGACCAAAGGATGATTGAAAAAATCCTAAGGAGTTCACCTTCTAGATTTGACCCTATTGTCATAGCCATTGAAGAGGCTAAGGATCTTTCAAAAATGACGATGGATGAGTTGATGGGTTCACTACAAACCCATGAGTAGTGGTTGAATTGATCCACTCCTCCCTAGAGCAAGCCTTCAAGGCTCAAGCCAATGTAAGAGGTAGGGGAAGAGAGAAACAACAAAAGTAGAGATCAAAGAGGTAGAGGAAGAAGCATCTCTGGAATGGAAGGTTCAAATAGCTAAGAGGATGCAAGCACCTCATAGCCAACCTACCAAGACAAGAAGAAGAACAATAGTTCTAATTAGAGGTATAACAAAAACAATGTTCAATGCTATTACTGTCATAAGTTTGGTCATTATGCTACTAAGTGTAGGAAGAAACAACGTGATCATGGAAGTCAAAATGCTAATGTAGAAAATGAGAACAAGGCTGAAAATGAAAAATAGTCAAATGTATTTATTGTTTGCAATCTTGGTGAGCAGAGTAGTGATGAAGTATGGTATTTAGACAATGCTTGTAGTAACCACATGAGTGGTAAGAAAAACTTCTTTGCCTCCATAGATAGCAGCATAAAAACTAAAATCAAAATGGAAAACAATGATAAAGTTCCTGTAATGGGAAAATGCATAGTTAACATCCAAACCAGGCATGGTGAAAGGAGGAAGACCTGGGATGTCTATTATGCCCTTGGCATCAAACATAACCACATCAGACTGATGATGGGATGGCTACAAGGGGTCAGCAGCTTAGTTGGTAGAGCACTCTAGAAACAAATGGAAGGTGTTAGGTTCAAGCCCTAGCTAGTCCATATGAGCAACAACTCAACAATTGGTATTAGAGATAGGCTAGGACCTCCAAGCACCTATAGTGTGGCTTAATGGGGGTGTTGGAAATAATCCATACCTAGACCAATGATGGGTTGGCCACAAAAGGGCTAGTAGCTCAGTTGGTAGAGCATTCCAACAACAAATGGAAGGTCCTAGGTGTTGATGTTGATTGTTAGTCAAAACAAAATGAAATAAAAGTTACACAACAACCTTTATTTATTGTAAAAGATTTGATAAATTTAGAAATAATTTATGATCCCAAGTCTCCATGCATTAGTTCATAATGATCTAACGTTACTCAGAGGTTGATGTGTGTTGCTATTTTTCATTCAGGGGCCTTACATTTTTATTTTGGATTTGTAACCTGATGTCCAGATGTTACTTTATTTCACCTCCTTTTTGTAAATTCTCAATAGATGATATCAAATCTTACAATATTTAACCAATTCATGTAAATATTTATGCAAGTTTGATCAATTCTTTTGTCTATCATATCAATTAAGATCTTTCATGGTTATCTTTGATTAGTTATTCTAAAACTATCTTCAATTCACTTAAATTGAATCAATCTTTGCTTAATTTCCACTTCTGCACTATAAATTTATTCAAATGATGTGCCTATAAACATGTATTTCTATGATTCTTATCATTATTTGTGTTCATTTGCATGATATTTGCTATTCTATATGCACTTTGTCTAAATATGCCTAAGATTTTCATGTATTTATGGATATCAACATATTATATGATGATCTGCTTGTTATTTTCTGTGTATTTGTGGTTATGATGATGATTCAAATGAAATTTAAAGAAATTGAACGAAAGCTTTCTAAATTAACTGAAATTAAATGAATCTTCAGTCATTGATCAACATATATCCTTGATATTGTCATGAAGAGAAGAAAATCAAACCATATTTTCACCAGGTCATTCCACAGCTAGATATGATTGATGCTAACTTCAAAGGAAAGGAATGAAGACAACTTGCATGAACTGAGATGCACTCTAAGGGACACAACAAATCAAAGAGACATATCAGAATTCATTCATAGATTACTCAAGGTTTACAATTGTTTGTAATCATGGGTCTTCATCTTCATTAAGTATGCAAAAGGAGTATATATTTACAATTGACTTTGAGAATTGGTCATGACATTCAACAATCCAATCCCAATTAAGCTTCTGAATAATCTACAACTGAGATTCTACATCCTTTTATAGAACAAGGATGAGAATCAGTTAAAAAAGATCCTATGATCAGGATTTATCTATTACAATCAATGGTTTCTATTGCATTGACCAAGTCAACATATAAAATACGTGGCACAAGTTGCCAGTTAGCAACCATCTGGTAAAGATACAACTGACACTCTACAATATTCTAAGATGATTGACCTATTCAACCAAACTGCAAGTAGAAAAATGATGAAAATACCCTGGATGATACCTGTTGCAACATCTTCTTCATTCAAACGTACCTTCTTCATGTACTAACTTCCCTGTGTCTACTTTCTTGTGATTATCGTATGCTTGTATAGAAGTATCTAATTGGAATTTTTTGATTGTCTGAGCTCTCAACTTAGCATATTCTAGTGCTTTTATCTGCTCATTCAAAGGTTCCAGCATGGATGTCCTATTATCTTCTTCTTTATCATGTCTTTACCTTCACATCCAGCGCTGACATCTCATCCATCACATCTGTTATAAAGAGCCCTATTGGATCTTCTGCCACCTCTTGAAATTTATCCTTGAATATCTGGATGGCTTCATCTATCTCTGGTACTACTTCCTTTGTTAGAGCATCTTCTAATAGTTCTTCCAATACTTTCATCTCATCAGCCAACAAATCATGGATCTTAGTTTGAGTGTCTCTCACTTTAATCGTGCTAGCCTTTGATATTTCCAATTCATACTTCATCTCAATCATCCAAGTATCCATGAGCTGCAAAGTTACATGGGTGACAATTTTATTTTTCAATAACTCTTCATCTATCATCTCCTTGGCTCTTTTGAGTCTTATCATTGCATAATTACTTTTCTGTATCCTCTAAGTGAATTCACTCTTCAAAGAATCAATTTCATTCTTCAGTTTGGACAATGTGTCCCAATTAGACCTGGAAGTCCTTATTAGCTTCTCTCAAGATATCATGAATCTTATGAACCATTTGTCCATAATATGAGCTTGGTGCTTCTATATATCTAAACTAGCTATTTCTTCTTCACTTATTAATGTCAATGTAGCGAGCCTTTCTATAGCCTGTAGGGTGGGTGCCAAGCTATTTGGCTTCACTAATCCTTGTATAAATTGCTCTAGTTGAGGATTTTGCTCTTTCAACTCTTTCTTTCTAGCCTTAAGCTTCCTTATTTTGGCCAATAGTGCTTCGGTACTTTCAATATGTTCCTAAATTTCTTGTTCGGTCGTGACATGACCTAAGTCAATGCGTGTCACTTGGAACTCTTCTGGCCTAATTTATCGTTTAGCCTTGTCTACTGTGGGGACAACAACTTGGGTTGTTCTCTTTCCTATTTTTGGATCCCTGTTGATAGTGGAGATTGTCCGAGCTCTCTGTTTAGCTTTAGTTGGATCAAGGGTAAATAAAGAATTGAAATCAAAAGGTACCTGTTGTTCTTGTGATTGACCTACCTCTGATGAAATCAAGTCTAGTGTAGCTGATTGTGATCCTCCTTGATCTAGTTGCTCAATTTGAGCATCTTTTATTACTTTGTCTTTATTGACTTCCTCATCTCCATCAAGATCTTGCACATTTTATTGTTGTCTTTGATCTTGAACTTGCTCTTGATCTTGTTGTTGTTCTACCCCAACATCCAACTTATCTTTCTCAGGCATATGCTCTTCCCGCCTTTGCTTTGGAGGAGGGTAATCATCTGGTGCCTTATCACCCTGTTCCTCTGGAACTTTGTCATCTTTAGGCTCTTGCCCTTTATTTGCCTAATCATCATGATGATGTTCTTGTGTATTTTTACCTTCCTTATCTCCTATATTAGCAATTGATTTAGACACATTCTCTTGTTCAAGCTTATCCATCAGGATATCCTTTCTTGTGCACTTTTACCTTCAAAGATATTCGAGTGTCCTTCATCTGCTTGAGTATCTTTAATTCCAACATCTATTTCCATCTGGATATTTTATTCTTGATTTTGGCTGTCTTTAATAACCTCTTCTTCAGTGTTTCCCTTGTTAGGAACATAGGTCAAATCAACCACTACCAGGCTAGTCACATTCTCAATTAAAGTACTAAGAGGCCCCATGTGTACCTCTACATTAGGGGATTCTTCTCTTTCTTTTTATTCATCATGGGACTCCACTGCTGCATCACCCTTATCTATAGATTTTGTATGTTGCAGCATGGTCTCAATAGGATGGTTGGTACTATCTTTTACCACCTCATCTTTAGTAAGATCAATGGTTTGACTTAGTGGTAAGTGGTGCAGGAGCACCTAGATGTCTAGGTTTTGGTTAATTTGCAAGTAGTTTGTTTGGTTAAATAAGGTCTATGAGACCATCTTAATGTTGTTATGAGGCTTGAAAGCCACATTTGTAATGGACTATGTCCAAATAGCTAGAATCTAATATGGTTATGTTATAAGTCCTAGTTAGGACAGTCATGTTGTCTTAGGAAGTTTGCAAGAGTCATTTAAGTCTTAATGTTTATATAGGTTAGTCATTTAAGTTTTAAAGTTTGTAGCCTTTAAAGGCATGTCTAAGTTTAGGAGGTATGTTAGGAACCTTACCAAAGGTTAACCAAGTGTCAAAAAAAGCATTTAAACCATAAAAACTGGAGATACAGTCCAAGAGAAGTCAGTTTCTAAAACAATTTAAAAGATTGCAGTTAAAAACAAGAAAAGCTCGATGGTTTTGGGTAGTTTTGATCGACCCATTTCCCTCTATGCTTGGTATGAGGCTTGTTTTTAAGCCAAGAAAGGTTTCCTTTTGTAGAGACATTGGATTGAGTGGAAAGAAATAAAGAAAAGATCACTGTTTCTTGCCTTTTTTCTATTTTTTCTTCTCTGCTTTTCTTGAGGAATCTGTACCTGTACGGAACTATTAAGGTACATGGGCATATTGGTTGGAAAGTTGATTGTATTAGCTTTGATTTGAGTCCTATTTGGAACCTTGACAATGCTCTAGGTGAAAGATACCACTATTTTCCTCAAAACTATTTTTTTAAAATTGTTGTCACAGTTAGAAATTTGTTGTTTTTTCTGCATTATTCTGTACATGTACGACACTGTCATGGCACAAGGACATAATGGATGGATGGTAGATTGAATTAGCTCTATGTTGATTCTTGTTTGGGCTTTTGACACTACAATATAATAGAGAAATCACTGTTTAGCTCCATACTATTTTTTAACTATTGTCTTTTCCAATAAATTGATGTTTTCTACATTGATCCGTACTGGTACAGCTGAGGAGTGGTTGGTATTTGTGATGGTTGTTTAGGTGGTTGAATTACCTGTCACTTGCAACTTGTTTGGGCTCTTGACACCCTTGCATACCTCTGCATCTCTCCTTTGTTTAAAACTGGTTTGAAACCCTAGTGTAGGGCTTCTTTTAATAGTTTGATGGATTTTTGCCCATTCCATTGACATTTTTCTGTTTTTGCTCAATGGAATGGGTAGTATACTAGGCAATACAATGGCTTGTGAAGGTTGCAGGGGCAGGAGAACAGTGTAGGTAGAGTTTGTCTTGAAAATGATCCACCAAGATCTTTTGCATTGGTAAATGGAGAAGGGCAGCAGTCACTACAAAGAAGACATAGGTAAGTTTGGTGAGGTATTGCTCTGTCAATGATGACAATAGGCATGTTAGGCATGTGACTTAACTAGATTGAGTTTGTGTTAAGGGGAGATCACTCCAAGCTTCACTGTTTTCTCACTGAGATCAGACTTCTCTTAATGACGGCTTAACACAATTACTACCTTGTTCTTGACAAACATAAATGAGGGACTTCAGGATACCAATTATTACTCTATCAATGATGACAATAGGCATGTTAGGCATGCGACTTGCTTAACTAGATTGAGTTTGTGTTAAGGGGAGATCACCCCAAGATGATATTGTACAGAACTATCAAGGTACATGGACATATTGGTTGGAAAGTGGATTGTATTAGCTTTGATTTGAGTCCTATTTGGAACCTTGACAATGCTCTAGGTGAAAGATACCACTAGTTTTCTCAAAACTATTTTTTTTAAATTGCTGTCACAATTAGAAATTTGCTATTTTTTCTGCATTATTCCGTACATGTATAGCACTGTCATGGCACAAGGACATAGTGGATGGATGGTAGATTGAATTAGCTCTGTGTTGATTCTTGTTTGGGTTTTTGACACTGCAATAGAGGAGAGAAATCACTGTTTATCTCTAGACTATTTTTTAACTGTTGTCTTTTCAAATAAATTACTATTTTCTGCATTGATCCGTACTGGTACGACTGAGGAGTGGTTGGTATTTGTGATGGTTGTTTAGGTGGTTGAATTACCTATCACTTGCAACTTGTTTGGGCTCTTGACACCCTTGCAACTTGTTTGAGTGTCCTATAAGGAGCCAGAAGAAGGAAGACAAACAGCAGATAGTCCATGAAGGAATGAATCAGAACCTCCAGTTGGAAAGAGCTAAATCAATGCAATAGCAGGGTCCTAGGCAAGGACATCACAACAGGTTTTATGGTTCTAACACTGTTTACCGGAGCCATGCAGGTTGGAGAAGGAGGAAGATAACTCTTGGAGAGTTCATGTTCCCTGTCACCAGTCAGAGGAACATCCCAACAGGATTGAACAATGTTTGGAGCAGATCCCCTAACTCTTGGGACAAGAGTTTTCATCATGTCGGGGAGTATGGTGCAGGAGCACCTAGATGTCTAGGTTTTGGTTAATTTACAAGTAGTTTGTTTGGTTAAATAAGGTCTATGAGACCATCTTAATGTTGTTATGAGGCTTGAAAGCCATATTTGTAATGGACTATGTCCAAATAGCTAGAATCTACTATGGTTATGTTATAAGTCCTAGTTAGGATAGTCATGTGGTCTTAGGAAGTTTGCAAGAGTCATTTAAGTTTTAAAGTTTGTAGCCTTTAAAGGCATGTCTAAGTTTAGGAGGTATGTTAGGAACCTTACCAAAGGTTAACCAAGTGTCAAAAAAAGCATTTAAACCATAAAAACTAGAGATACAGTCCAAGAGAAGTCAGTTTCTAAAATAATTTAAAAGACTGCAGTTAAAAACAAGAAAAGCTCGATGGTTTTAGGTAGTTTTGATCGACCCACTTCCCTCTATGTTTGGTATGAGGCTTGTTTTCAAGCCAAGAAAGGTTTCCTTTTGTAGAGACATTGGATTGAGTGGAAAGAAATAAAGAAAAGATCACTGTTTCCTTCCTTTTTTCTATTTTTCTATTTTTTCTTCGCTACTTTTCTTGAGGAATCTATACCTGTACGGAACTGTCAAGGTACATGGGCATATTGGTTGGAAAGTGGATTGTATTAGCTTTGATTTTAGCCCTATTTGGAACCTTGACAATGCTCTAGGTGAAAGATACCACTAGTTTCCTCAAAACTATTTTTTTAAATTGCTGTCATAGTTAGAAATTTGCTAATTTTTTTTGCGTTATTTCGTACATGTACGACACTGTCATGGCAAAAGGACATAGTGGATGGATGGTAGATTGAATTAGCTCTATGTTGATTCTTGTTTGGGCTTTTGACATTGCAATAGAGGAGAGAAATCACTGTTTAGCTCCATACTATTTTTTAATTGTTTTCTTTTCCAATAAATTGTTGTTTTCTACATTGATCTGTATTGGTACGGCTAAGGAGTGGTTGGTATTTGTGATGGTTGTTTAGGTGGTTGAATTACCTGTCACTTGCAACTTGTTTGGGCTCTTGACACCCTTGCATACCTCTGCATCTCTCCTTTGTTTAAAAGTGGTTTGAAACCCTAGTGTAGGGCTTCTTTTGACAGTCCAATGGATTTTTGCCCATTCCATTGACATTTTTCTATTTTTGCTCAATGGAACGGGTAGTATACTAAGAAATACAATGGCTTTTGAAGGTTGCAGGGGTAGGAGAATAGTGTAGGTGGAGTTTGTCTTGAAAATGATCCACCAAGATCTTTTGCATTGGTAAATGGAGAAGGGCAGCAGTCACTACAAAGAAGACATAGGTAAGTTTGGTGAGGTATTGCTCTATCAATGATGACAATAAGCATGTTAGGCATGCAACTTGCTTAACTAGATTGATTTTGTGTTAAGGGGAGATCACCCCAAGATGATATTGTGACTATCCTTCTCTTGGAGCAGTGAGGTGTTATGATGGTCCTTGAAAGGTATGGTAGATGTTGCTGTCCTGCAGGGTCTACATAGTGAAGGTGGTGAATGGAGTCAGACATCATATGATTGGTATCCTGAAGTCCCTCATTTATGTTTTTCAATAACAAGGTAGTAATTGTGTTAAGCCTTCATTAAGAGAAGTTTGATCTCAGTTAGAAAATAGTGAAGCTTGAGAGCCTTTGCATGTGGTGTTATGAACCATGATACTGCTGTCCTAGATGCTCTACATCAGTAAGGCCCTTGTAGCTTCTTCTTCTTGAGCTTGGATCTTGACCTCATGTGCGATCTTAGTTTTCACCTTGACAATTATTTCTACTGGCACTTCATGTTGTAGTTCCTTGACTACATTCAATGCTAGATCAACTGATCTTGATGCTAGTGGTGGTGGTGGTGAACTAGTGCCTCTCATGTGAGGGCTTTGATATCTACTTTGCTTGGTCACCTTGACACCCTGCAACACATGACTTGTTCTCTTCCTCTTACGTGTTCCAAGGGGCATCTTACCTTCACCATCATCATCATCCTTCTCCCTTGCAATATTCCGTAATGGATTTTTCTCCATATCCTCTAGCATTTTCCCCTGTGGTTGGTATTTTGGGTGCAAGCACAAGGATAACCTTAAGCACCAGTCTTGTAGGAGGTGACAATGGTTTATATACTAGGGATACTCCTTCAAAGGTAATATCTTCTGCTGCTTCAGATGAACTAGGTTCAAGTAAATTTGTCCCTAGGATTTGTCTCTTTTGTACAAGGAAATCATCAAATCCATTTTCTTCTCTTTTCCTTCTCTTTCCTTTTCTGTCATTTGTGATTGCCAAACCTTTTGATTTAATCTCATTCATCTTTTTGGTAACCCACTTCTTTGTCCTAGCCATAACTTTGGCAGTGAGGACATCTATTGAAGTCTCTTCATTCTATGTTAGATCCTTGGAAAAAATGGTGTCATTGTATATCTTTTGTTCCTCATACTTAGGATCCATGAGGTTATCATCATCCTTTTTTATTTGTGGGGGCACTTAAGGCTGCCCTATAGTCCTCATCTAATCTAGTGTTAACCTTTGATATTCTCTTCTTCTCATCTCATGTTCATCATTGAAATCTACCCAATAATCCTTGAGGTGTACAATATGTTTATACTTCTTGTTGAATCTCTTCTCGATCCTATGGTAAGGATCATAATCTCTAGTGAGTGGAAACAATTTTAGATTCATACTTTTCAACTCCACTTCAACTTTCCTTGCATTTTGTATGGCTCCCACAAGGAACCAGTTTATGTCAATGGGGAACTTCCTGTAGAGCTTCCCTTCCTCACTCTTGAACATTTCAAATGTAGGCAGTTGTTGCCTCATCATTTCCATTAGTACCACCTTGTCTGAAGGGTACTATTGTGATGCTCGCAACACGCTCCATTTTACTTCTTAGCAAAATGAGGACCCCTGCTATAGCTGGCTTTTGTTGCTTTTGTGTGTGTTTTTGCTTGGTGTTAAAGGGAAAAGGGTAACTAAAAGTACAAACCTAAGTGAAAATAATGAAAAAATCACATTGAGTACTAATGCAAAGTATAAGTGAATTCCTTTTCAGAAATGAACAGGGGTTGTTTTTTGAACCATCTCAAAATTTCTTGTATTTTGCAAGTTATAAGCAATTTTGGTAAATGTACAATCCAAGGGTTTGTGTGTTGCATATACAAAGTTGTTTGTATATACAAAGTCATTTCATATGCAAATGCATTTGTATATCATGCTTTTGTGTTAGTCACAAAAAAGGAAGTTATCAGGTTTTGGTATGTTGTGATACTTGTATACATTTGTTGCTAATTGTTTTATCTTTATATACAAATCGGGCTTGAAAATAGTCAAAATTGGAATGAATAAACGTTGAAATGTGCTATGTATATTTTGGCATGTATATTTGGTAGATGGTAGGTATAAAAAGTAAATATACAATGAGTTATACATAGCGCGGATCTGAAAGGGTATGAAATATGGAGTAAAGGTTGTATATTTGGGGATTTGTATGTATGTATCGAGAAGTATGCATTGCATTACATACAAAGTGGAATTGAGAGAAAATTAAAATATGGTATAATTAATGCATCGAGATTTAGTGTATATTGCAGGATGCATTGATTTATACAAGCCACGGAACCAAAGAGTTATCAAAGGTAGTTAAGTTGACGTATATTGCGCTTTGTATATTTCCTATATACAACACTGATATACATTACACTTTATACAAACCAGAACTAAAATCATTATGGAATAAAGTTAAATTGTTATATGTTTTGGTTCTTGTATGTTTTGGAATGTACAAGGCGAAATATACAATGTTTTATATACAGTGCGGATGCGAAGGTAAATACAATACGATTTATAACCGTTTGAAGTCCAAAAGTTCAATAAGAAATCAAAGCTGAAGGCAAAGAAGTCACTTACCCAAAGAAGGGGAGGAAAAGAAAGGTGGAACCTACTGAGGACTTGCAATGTTTTTATAAGAAGAAGAGAAAAATTGTTGAAGCCAAAAATATAGAAAAGGATAAAAATACTAAATTGATGGATCCATATGCTTTGGGGATAACGATAGTAGTAGCATCAGACACTTTTGTTGATGCAAAATCAATGAGTCACGAAATAAGTGCAGAAGAGGCACAGACTGCTAAGCAGACTATAGGACAACCAGTCAAAAGGGTAATTCCAATAAGTCTGTCAAAAGGTGAAGCGTCTGAACCAAGTGGTGTGATTGGAGTATAAAAGGCAGGTGCAAAACTGACCAATGTACTTGGTGCCTCCACATCTTTAGAACCAGGACAAGCATTTAGGAAAGTGCAAGCAGAATTGGCCGAAGAAATACAAAAGGAATAAGATATTCACAAGGCTCAACAAATAGTGGAAACCGTCAATATTGAGAGCAGTGATAGTGAAGAAAGAGTAATGTACAAAGGCAAAGAAATTGACATAGAAGAATATTCCAGTGATTTTCTGAGCAAAGAAGAAGGCCCAAGTGATCAAGATGAAATAAGAATTGAACATGGCATGGAACAGGAAGAAAAAGTACAAGAGGAAGCAGGATCAGTAGATCCCTTTGGTACTTTGGTGCCACCTAAAATTATTAAAGATGTGTAGGAGAAAGCACACAAAATTGATGAGGCTGAAAAGGAGAAGATACTGGAAGAAATGACTACAGAAACACCTGCTTCAGTAGAAGAGGAAACAAAAGAAGATACCTCAGGTGTTAATGCTTTAAACATGCTGAATATGTATGGAGATCCAGGTGAAGAGGAGAAAAATATAGAAAACATGCAAGCCCAAGAAGAAGAAGTAAAACAGGATGAGGTAAAGACCAGTTCACCAATACATATAGTACAACCACAGATAGGAAGTATAGATAAGGTGGAAGAAGAAA
Source organism: Cunninghamia lanceolata (assembly GCA_027924645.1). NCBI lineage: Eukaryota > Viridiplantae > Streptophyta > Pinopsida > Cupressales > Cupressaceae > Cunninghamia > Cunninghamia lanceolata. Next base: position 10,190,637 of record BSBN01000421.1, on the reverse strand, counting down.
TTAAGAGTCCTGAAGATACAGAAATAGAAGAAAAAATGGATGAGAATGAACCTGATAAACAGGCAGAAGATGATCAAGAGAAAGGATCATCAGAAGGAGAAGATCATGAAAAGGAGAGTGATGCTGGAGGGGATACTGAAAAAGAAGAAGAACAAGAAGAGGTGGAATGAAAAGAACAGATGAATAAACCCACAGAACAAGAAGAACCAATTTGGCAACAATGACAACAACAAGAACAACAAGAACAACAAGAAGAAGAACAACATGAGAATAGCACAAACAACAACAACAGGAAGAAGTTAAAACAGAGAAACCTCATGAAGAGGTAATTGATGAGGATAAAGTTGCAGAAGGAAAAAAAGAGGTTCCTGCATGGTTAGAAAAGGAAATAAGAAAGTAGGGTGAAGAGGTACAATTAGTACCAATAGACATTAAGAGCTTGATAGGTGATAATACTCCAAGAAAAGAGAAGAGGAGAGCTAGGACAATGTCAGCCATAAAGAGAGGTCTAGATAGATCCGGAATGCTGAACCTAGCAATCCCATAGAAAGAAAAGCCAAAAGGAGAAATAACTTTAGAAGAATATAAAATATTGAATTTGGACCTGGGGCATAGCACAAGAGAACAACATATTCAAGAATGGGAAGACATGCATCAGGTGATAGCAGAGATGCTAAAGAAAGATAAAGAAAAATAGGATTACTTGAAGGGACACATTGTCCAACTTCAACAACTTATTAAAGGGATATTTAATCCCAGTGCCACAGTACCAGAATTGCTTGATAACATAGTAGTGGTGTCAAAGGAAGAAATACAAGACATGAAGAATAAAAGGCTAAAGGCTAATATCGTTGATGAATGGTTTAATGATTTCATGCAAGAAGGGGAACAAACAATAAGGCAAGCTATAAGAAGTTGGAAAGAAAGTGTAGAAGAAAAGAATAAATGTATGATGCTTACACATAAATGCCAAAATAGAAAAGAAGAATGCAGGTCTGAAATTGAATAGTTGATAGAAGTGGAAGAAAGAGCACAAGAAATGATTAATGAAGGAGCACTTACTGTCACATTGGTAAATCAAGTGCCACAAATAATATTAGAGCTAAGGTTTGAGGAAGATAACCTCAAGAAATGTGCAGCAGTTATACAGAATTTAGAAGAAAAGGCAGATGAAATGATCAAGATACATAAGAGGATAACAGAGAGATTACTGCAGCATGAATGTATGGAAGTGCTAGTGTATAACTTAGAAAGGGTATTGACAGAGTTCAATACCATATTTGCACCCTGCATAGAAAATCTTGATGCCAATCTTAGAAAGCAAATGATTGATACATTGATGGAAGAGCAAGGTAAAATGAAGAAATACCAGAAGAAAAGAGAGGGCTCAGAGGACAAGGAAAAGGGGTTGAAGGAGGGAGTTGTGATGCAAAAGTATATTTTGAAAAGAGTCCAGGAGGGGACCGTACCTTTGTGGAAGGAGTAATTGGCAATTTCAGAAAATATTTGAAAAAGTGAAAAGCAAGCAAATGTAAAGGCTTTTGAAAAGAAGTCAAATAAAGAGCCTTGGCAGGAAAAGTCAATAAGGAAAGGTGGAAATCTTATGTTGTAAAAGATTCCAAAGGCATCCTTTGAGGGAAAGGAAAGATGCCAAATAGATATTTTGTCAGACAGTTAGAAATAAGGATACACCGTTGATCAGAAATAAAAGGATTTCAGCCGTAGATGAAAGTTATAGCCGTGGCAATTTGAAAGTTCAAATTCTATATAAGAGACCTTGCTACATGTATATTATTTACACAGGGATTTGTAGAAAATAGTATAGCAATTGTAATTTGTTCTGAAACTTTGAATAGAAGAAGTATTTTAGTTTAGAGGAGGTCTTGTGTGTCTGCATTAAGGAATGCGTGGAAATGTCCAACTTTCTTACTGTATCTGTAAAGCATTGTAAGTTTTGTGAATTTGATTAATGAAGCTAAGAGTCATTCCTACATTGTAAACCATATATGGCTATGTGTTTTGAATACAAGTGAATCTAGAAGTCTGCATCTATTTTTTGAGTGTCTTCTAGCTCTTCATTATATTTGAAACAATTTCTTTTAAATCTCGCAATCTTGGATGCATGTTTGTGAAAATATTCAAGACATCTACATTTAACGATTTAGTGTGCTGATTTAATTGAATTTGCTATAATCTTTACCATGTGCATAATAGAGCATTTAGATCCTGTAGCAAGTGATGTTGAATTTGAGTTTTCTCTAACTTTTCCCAAACTTTGAAATAATTAGCTGAAACATAGAAATCTAAAGGAGATTGTCTAACATTTGAAAGAATTGAGATCAATTGAGTTGATATTTGGCAATCTTTATACATATTTGAAAAGAAAAGCATGTTTTAACATAAATCATTCAAAGCTTTGATATACAGTAATAGATTTGTGCAAAGAGATAGATAATTTTTTGATATTTGTAACAATTTGCATAAATAGAGTCCAGTAAGTAAGTCAAATCACCTTAAATCATGTAAGGCCCCTTGCATATTACAGCTTCATAGTAACCTACTGAACTATCCAACAAGTCAAGACCCAACCATACGGAAACTTGGGATTGAGTAATCTTAATTGATTTCTCCATATTTTTCAAGATAGTTAGGTTCATTTTATGAATTTTAACTCTTGTTATGAATGTGTAAAAATAATCATCAATAGTCTTTGGTGCTAGAAGGAGGGCTGATTAGAGTTAATGTTGAATTTAAGTAAAGCTGGCTCATAACAGTAGTAGAGTGACCAGGTCTAGATCCAATTCAGAGGACATATTTGTGAAATTACCTGACAGGAGACTGAGTAAACGTCCCTTAGTGTGGAATCCTAAAATATCAAATATAGGAAGTTCTACTGGAACGCCTCCTAGATCACCTTTTAACATCCATAATATTGTAAGTCCTGACAATTATTCATACATTTTCTTAAATCTTCGTTCAGGTCCTCCCAGAAGTCCCAATCCTCCTAGAGGTCCCAGTCCTCCCAGAAATACAAGTCCACCTATAAATCCAAGTATTCCTGCAGGTCTGGGTCAAGCACAGGTACCTGCAATGGCTTATTTCAATGTCAACTCTCCCATATATTTTGTGGATTATCATGATATGCCAAAGAACCCTGAGAAAATATGTCCTAACTACCAGTTACATCAGGATCTAGAGGATCATATTAGGATATTTAAGGAGGCATGCTTTAGAGACAGACTGGAACATGAAGATGTGGTGTGCAGATTATTCCCTTACACTTTCAATGATCAAACATCTAACTGGTATGTGAATTTACCTAATGGCTATGTTTCTTCTTGGACATTTATGGAAGAAGCATTTCTGTCTATATTTAGGGGACCAGTAGATCCTTCTATCCCATATCATAAATTGGCTACAATCAAAAGAGGTGAGGGGAAACTAATTGATAACTTCAATGATAGGTTTCAAAATGCATATTCTAGGTTGGTATCACCATACATAGTAGTTCTAGATACATTGTTAGCTATGTATTATTTTGCTTTAGATCCATTAACTGCCATGTTTATCAAGAGAAAGCCTAACATAGATAATATATCCAAAGCCTATAAAGAGGTAGCCTCTGTAAATTAGGAAATGAGGCAGACAACCTATAATCCATTTCTCAATGGAGGAAATCCTGGAATGCAAAATCAAGTACAACCTTGGAATGGAGTTCCTGCACAGAATGCTCCAATGCTAAATCCAGTCCCTATGTACACAGTTGTGTATAATCCTGCCCCAATTCAGGCTATAGTACTTCAAGATACATTTATAGCCAAAGCTCAAGATGAAAGGGAGGATATCAAAGAAATCATTGCACATCTAAGAAGATTGACCATTGAGATGACACAATTGGGAAATGAGAATTTCTACGGTAGAAATAACCAGGGATATAATCAGAACTATAATCAGAGTCAAAACTAGGATTACAACCCCAACCATAACCAAAATCAGAATCAGAGTTATAACCAGGGTCAGGGTTCTAATCAGGGTCAAAATCACAGTCAACATCAGAGTCATCATCAAGGGCAACGGATGCGAAATAGAGGACCAACTATAGATAACAAAGCTTGGAATAACAATAGCAGGAATCAAAATCAGCCTACGCCACCCAAAACATGGAACACAGGGCCTAATAATGGCACTTTAGCTTCTCCATTTGAGAATGTGGATAACCAAGATAGGAAGCAAAAAAATAGGATTCAAATGGCCAATGTAGCATTGAAGAATTGGTGTCGGATCCATAATACTAGTGCCCATGTTGAATTAGACTGCCCTCAGTTTCATCTGGAAGAAAGTATTTTTAATGTGGATGTACAGGCTCCTACTTCTAAGTTCTTAGTTCCCAAAGGTAATTAGATAGTACCCTCAGGGTACGATACTACTTTAGTCCTAGAAACTTTTACCTTCAGAGAAGAGGAAGATGACCAATTGTTAGAGGATGAACCATATTTTTGTGAAAATTTATATCTTGAGACTACCTTAGTACTGAATGCTTTTCAGTTTCCATTTGAAACTAAAAATGAGGTGTTGTATGAGACAGAGGAGGTGCAAGCCTTCCAACAGTCAAGTAAGAATCATACTTACAACCTAAGAAATAACCCTAGGCCAGGAGGACCTTTCACCACTTCCACTCCTAATAATTTAAATACACCTCCAGACCAGAATGCTAGCAATAACCCTGCTATAGTGAAAGCCAATCATAATGCAAATAATGGAGTAGTAACACACAATGTTCAAACAAGTAAAACAGAGAGTGTAGAGACAATGAAACTGATGAGTTATCTATCAGAGGAAATAAAGAAAATTAAGGTCAGTATACCCTTGTGTGAATTGTTGAAAACTCCAGGGGTTAGAAATGCTTTTATTAAATCCTTGGAAGCATCTATTACAGGTGAGGTTTCTACCAAGGTAAATGTTCCTAGTAAGGATACACAATCCAAAGAAAAAGGTAAGAAAGCTGAGCAGCCATCCAACACCAATGTTGTAATGTACACAGATAAAAAAGATGCTCCTGCTTTCTTGTGAACCGTTAGGTTGTGTGGAAAGAACATACACAATTGTATGGTAGATTCAGGTGCCTCAACCAATGTAATGCCCTTAGGGATATGTAAAACTTTAGGGCTGACCCCTGCTAAATCTACAAAAGTGGTTACACAGTTGGACAAAACTGAAGTTAATGTGATTGGAGAATTAATGCATATGCAGATGCAGTTCGCTTCGGACCCTAGGGTAAGTCAGTTAATTAACATCCAAGTAGTGGATATACCTGTAAATTATGGGATGCTATTGAGTAGAGACTAGTCAAAGACTTTGAATGGATATATGGCCACTAACTTCTCACATCTGTGGCTACCTTGCAAAGGTGTGCCAAATCAGATTAGAATAGAAGCTGAACCCAGGATCAAACATATGATCACAGAGTACAATAGGACTAACAAAATATTGTATACTTCTGTTAAACTCGGTGTTTACAAGGTTACTAATAAAGGGGTACAAATTGAGGAAGTCTTAATGCTGAATTTTGGAGAAAATCATGTCAATAAGGAGACAAAATTATTTATAGACTTTGATGGAAATTCTTTTGATGAAGACAATAATGCATTGAATAATTTTATTCAGGTCATCGGACAAGAAATGGAAAAGTGCATAGAACAAAACATTCCAGTTCAATGCAAGTTATACAAAAGTAAGTGTAGAGTTCATGATAAGCCACATTCTAAAGAGAATTGTAGAATGCGCAGAGATATTGTTGAATATTAGTACATCAAATATACAAATGGGAGGGAATCCCAAGAAGGAAAGGTTAATCAACCAGAGAGTTATTTTTAGAACAACATAAATGGATCAACTACAGATTTAAGAAAAGAGGCAAAAGGTAAAGGTGTCGCTCATTCTGAGCTACAAAATGAAAAGATCAGTGTACAAGTAAGTCAAAATGAATTGCCATTGAATAAACAAGATAGCACTGCATAGGTGATAGAAAAGGTAAAATATGCTAAAGAAAAATGTCAAAAGAATAGGGATGGCATGTGGACATTAAAGTGTGATGGTTCCAAATCTAAACAAGGTGCAGGTGCTGGGGTAAAACTCATAGATCCTCATGGCAAATCATACTTAGCAGCATATAGGTTATAGTTTGCTTGTACTAACAATGTTGCAGAGTACGAAGCTTTAATCTATGGATTGGTCATGGATATAAAGAAGAAGGTAAAAATGATCAGTGTTTTCAGACTCTGAACTAGTAGTCAGATAAGTAAGGAAAGTATATGCTTGCAATTATAATAGGATGGTTTGTTACAAGCATAGGGTATGGGATTTAATAGAGTCATTTGATGCTTTCAATATAGAGCATATCCGTAGAGAACTAAACCATAGGCCAGATGCACTAGCAGTTGCTGCTAGCACTCTAGAACCTTTAACACTGTCAGGGTTGAAAAGATTTAATGTAGAATTAGTGAATGTGCCCAGTGTACCAGATAATCTAACTCATTTTCAGGTATTCAACAGGGAACAGTAAATTATGGATTTCCTAACTTGCAATGAAGTATTTGAGGCCCAAATTATTGATGAACAAGAGAGACCTGAGATGTCTTGGGACGAAGAAGACATAATCAATCTAAAAAGTAATTTTCTGTCCAAAGGGGTGATTGAGTTAGAACAAATATTTGATTTTGATGGAGTAGTAAAACAGAAAGACTTGCGTAAAATAGAGGGGGGTAAGTGTGATCCATATAACTTAGGAATAGAGCAAAACCCTCAAAATGTACAAATTGGAAAGGCCTGTTCTGAGAAGATTAGAAAAGAGGTTATTGATGTGCTAAAAGATTATAAACACATTATAGCATGTACATATGAGGATTTAAAGACATATGATACATCCATTATCACCCATGTGATACCTTTAAAGCCAGATTTCAAACCATTCAGGCAAAAGCAAAGGCCTGTGAATGCAATTTTAGAACCTTTGATATTTGAGGAAGTGAAAAAACTACTGTCTGCTAGAATAATTTTCCCTGTTAGACATTCAACCTGGGTAGCTAACTTAGTACCTGTTTGAAAGAAAAGTGGAGATATCAGGTTATGCGTAGATTTTAGGAACTTGAAAAAGGCATCTAAGAAAGATAATTATCCTCTGCCTCCCATGGATGAAGTACTGCAAGAAGTGAATGGGGCCAAGATGATGCCTTTTCTGGATGGATTTTCGGGGTATAACCAGGTCCTAGTTGATAAGGAAGACAGGTTGAAAACTATTTTTACATGTAAATGGGGTAATTATGCTTACAGGAGAATGTCGTTTGGACTAATCAATGTAGGTACCACTTTTCAGAGAGCCATGGATATTGCATTTTGTGGATTGACAGGTAAGTGCATTGTAATTTATATGGACGATTTAACTGTTTATTCTAAAGATGCGTACACCCATTCAAAGGATTTGAGAACAGTCCTCAAGAGATGCGAGAGGTATGGAATTTTGCTTAACCCTAAGAAATGTGTATTTGGAGTAACAGAAGGAAAACTATTAGGACATGTCATTTCTGACAATGGGATATCAATTGATCTTGATAGAATAGAAGGAATCAAGAAATTGCAATTACCAAACACTAAAAAGGAATTAAAATCATTTTTTTGGGAAAACTAACTTTGTCAGGAAGTTCATTACAGGGTTTGCAGAGATTGTGCAACCATTAAACGCCATGTTGAAGAAAGATACGGATATAGAATGGACACCAGTAGCAAAAGCTGCATTTGAAGATATTAAGGAGGCAATTTCTGAAGCTCATGTATTGGCAAGCCTAGATTACACGAAGCCATTCTATATTTATTCTTTTGCATCCACACATTCTATTGCAGCTGCTTTGACACAGAAAGGAGAAATTGATGAAGAGAAGCCAATAGCATTTATGAGTGCACCTCAGAAAGATGCACAGTTGAAGTATCTTGATACAAAAAAGCAAGCATTTGCATTCATAAGAGTAGTAAAAAAGTTTAGACATTACATCTTATGCAGTCAGGTTAAGGCTATAGTACCAGATGCAACAGTGAAGATGTTGCTGATGCAAAATGAACCTGGAGAGAAAAGAGCTAAGGGGATCACAGCTTTACAAGAATTTGGCATGGAAATTATTCCTATGAAGTTAGTCAGAGGATAAGCTCTAGTGCAAACCATAGCCAATACAGACCCAAATTTGGTAAAACAGCAATATGTACTGAATACTAATGAGACATCAGGGTGGTATGATGATTTAAACATGTTTCTGATATCAGGAAAGTACCCAAGCAAGATGAAATCTTCACAAAGAAGGGCTTTAAAGATCAAAGCACAGAAATACATGGTGCAAGGAGGTCTTCTATTCAAGAAGAACCATGAAGGAATATATTTAAGATGTCTGAATAGAGACGAAGCAGATAAGGTGTTGCTAGATTTGCATGATAAGTATGGAACTACTCATGGTTCCCATTTAGGTACAACACATAAGATACTGAGAGCAGGTTACTATTGGCCTACTATGTTTAAAGAGATAGAGAGTCACATTAGAAGTTGCCACATCTATCAGACTACATCAGATAAGGGAAGAAATCAAGCCAATCCATTACATCTACTGATTGACTCTAGGCCATTTGCACAGTGGGGCTTAGATTTCATTGGAGTCATAAATCCTCATCATCTGCAAGACACAAATTTATGCTGACAGTGACTAATTACTGTACAAGGTGGACTGCAGCCACATGTTGTAAATTCTCTACTACTGAGGTAGTCATCAAATTCCTCAAAGAGAACATCATCACCAGGTTTGGGGGCACCTTATTCACTGGTATGTGACAATGGCCCTGCATTTTCTTCTTTAAAATTTTCTAAATGGGCATTTGAACATTTAATTTTTTTAAAGTTTTCTTCAAACTATTATCCTCAGGGTAATGGGTTAGCTGAGTCTACAAATAATATTTTATTAGATATCATCAAGAAGTTAATTGAAAAGAACCCAAGAGAATGGAACACCTTACTAAAATATGCGCTGTGGGTAGATAGGACCAGGGTTAAATCAGCTTTGGGCAATGCACCCTATCACTTAGTTTATGGGACTGATCCCATACTTCCAGTTAATTTGAGAATACTAGTTTGGAAGTTTGCTAATGAATATTTAGGCTTTGATGATCATAGAGAAGCCAGAATAATCCAACTGTTGGAATTGGATGAGAAAAGAGATCAAGCCATTGAGAAATTTGCTAAACATCAGGCAGTGGTAAAGAGATGGTTTGACAAAAGGGCAAGAGTCAAAACATTTAGAATTTTAGACTTAGTGTTATGCTAGGACAAAGCACATGAGAAAAAGGAAAATCATGGAAAATTCAACAAGTTATGGTTAGGTCCATTACAAGTGTTAGAAATAATTGGAGATAACACTTTCAAGCTTAAGACCTTGACTGGAGAAGATGCACCATTACCAGTTAATGGCCAACACTTGAAACATTACTTTCAGGATTAAGGTGAGAGTTGTTGGTTTGTTGTATAATAATGTGAATAATGTATAGTTTGTTTTGTGCGTTTGTTTTGGTTTTGTTTTGTTTTAGTTTGTGTGTTGTGTTGCTATAGCAGGGATGTTTGTTTTGTTTTAGAGTATACCGGAGTAGACTAACAACCACTGAAAATAATATAAAATTTAGAACATTTAGGTGAATTATTTGAAATCTGTGCATAATTTGTTGTGACTGTCATGAATGTAGAAAGTTAGTTAACTTGTGAAATTTTGTATTCAATAAGAATGGGTTGAGTATTCAAGGAAAGTTCTCACAATGACACACCTAAAATCCTTGGGTTTGTTGAACCTACCAGTGTAAATATTAGGTGAAAAAGAAGAGGTCACCCTTGCTACCGTTACAATTCTCAGCTTAATTCTAGCAACTGACTATTCCTTGCATCATGAAGTTACAACTGAAATGTCTTATGAAATATCTGTCAAGTATAAAATATAAAATATAAATAAATAAATAAAATGGATTTTACTGAAATCTAGGTTATGTCATCTAAGTAACTCTACTGGGGCTATACATGCTTGCTGGCAGTGGGGCTCTATTTAGGAGAATTGTAATGATAACCTTATCAGGGCTATAGATGCCTACTGGCAGCAATGCTCTATCCAGTCAGCTATGAGGGAATGACATCAACTAGGTAGTCTAATGTCAGTCACTGGTTTGTTCAACTTATTTTCAAGATAAGGATAATTAATCACGAGCACCCACTTAAACTGAAAAGGAAAATTCATGCACCTTATTGAATACATTAGGTTTCAAGTTAGATAATGATCTGCATAAAAGATAGTTAGAAATTATAAATTTATTTCATTTCAATTTTCTTTAATGGTTTTAATTTAATTATTTTATTTGGTTGCTAGTTGTTGTGATGCTCGCAACACGCCCCATTTTACTTCTTAGCAAAATGAGGACCCCTGCTGTAGCTGGCTTTTGTTGCTTTTGTGTGTGTTTTTTCTTGGTGGTAAAGGGAAAAGGGTAACTGAAAGTACAAACCTGAGTGAAAATAATGAAAAAATCACATTGAGTACCAGTGCACAATACAGGTGAATTCTTTGTCAGAAATGAATAGGGATTGTTTTTTGAACCATCTCAAAATTTCCTGTATTTTGTAAGTTATAAGCATTTTTGGTAAATGTACAATCCAAGGGTTTGTGTGTTGTATATACAAAGTCATTTCATATGCAAATGCATTTGTATATTGTGCTTTTGTGTTAATCGCAAAAAAGGAAGTTATCGGGTTTTGGTATGTTGTGATACTTGTATACATTTGTTGCTAATCATTTTATCTTTATATACAAATTGGGCTCGAAAACAGTCAAAATTGGCATGAATAAATGTTGAAATCTGATATGTATATTTTGGCTTGTATGTTTGGCAGATGGCAGATATACAAAGTAAATATACAACGAGTTATACATAGCGCGGATCTGAAAGGGTATGAAATATGGAGTAAAGGTTGTATATCTGGGGCTTTGTATGTATGTATCAGGAAGTATGCATTACATTACATACAAAGCGAAATTGGGAGAAAATTAAAATACAGTATATTTAATGCATCAAGATTTAGTGTATATTGCAAGATGCATTGATTTATACAAGCCACGGAACCGAAGAGTTATCAAAGGTAGTTAAGTTGATGTATATTGCGCTTTGTATATTTCCTATATACAACGCTGATATACATTGCACTTTATATAAACTGGAACCAAAATCATTATGGAATAAAGTTAAACTGTTGTATGTTTTGGAACTTGTATGTTTCAGAATGTACAAGGTGAAATATACAATGTTTTATATACACTGTGGATGCGAAGGTAAATACACTACCATTTATAACAGTTTGAAGTCTGAAAGTTCAATAAGAAATCAAAGTTGAAGGCAAAGAAGTCACTTACCCAAAGAAGGGGAGGAAAAGAAAGGTGGAACCTACTGAGGACTTGCAATGTTTTTATAAGAAGAAGATAAAATTTGTTGAAGCCAAAATTATAGAAAAGGATAAAAATGCTACATTGATGGATCCATATGCTTTGGGGATAATGATAGCAGTAGCATTAGATACTTTTGTTGATGCAAAATCAATGAGTCACAAAATAAGTGCAAAAGAGACACAGACTGCTAAGGAGACTGTAGGACAGCTAGTCAGAAGGGCACTTCCAATAAGTCTGTCACAAGGTGAAGCGTCTGAACCAAGTGGTGTGATTGGAGCACAAAAGGTAGGTACAAAACTGACCAATGTACTTGGTGCCTCCACATCTTTAGAACTAGAACAAGGATTTAGGAAAGTGAAAGCAGAATTGGCCGAAGAAATACAAAAGGAATCAGATATTCACAAGGCTCAACAAATATTGGAAACCGTGAATATTGAGAGCAGTGATAGTGAAGAAAGAGTAATGTACAAAGGCAAAGAAATTGACATAGAAGAAGATTCCAGTGATTTTCTAAGTGAAGAAGAAGGCCCAGGTGATCAAGATGAAATAAGAATTGAACATGACATGGAACAAGAAGAAAAAGTACAAGAGGAAGCTGAATCAGTAGATCCCTTTGGTACTTTGGTGCTGTTGGGTTTTTCTTCTGAATCAGCATTAGGGTTTGCCACTTCTAATGCACAGGCAGATTCAGCCAACTAAATATAGGAGGTTGCGTGAGCTGCCTCCCCTTCACTTTTGGTTCTGCCGCACCAAGGGGGGTATCCCTATAACTCAAGATGTAACCTTGACTAGCTCAAAGATAGAAAGATTTAACTTGACAACAACAGGCAGAATACTCTCATGTATGGACCAAGATCTGTATGATAGATCACAAGGCTGGCAACATTCTTGGACATGATGTCTGGTTGGGTATGAGAGCATGCAGGGGGTTCCTAATCCTACTCCTACAACTAACAGGTGGAAGTATGAAATGGTTTAGTTTGAATTTTGGATGCAAAGCTGGACATGGTGTATAATCTCAACACAGAGCTAGATTGGTGCCTATCCAGGGCTTGGAGTCGGTAGACATACACCTGTGAATGATCAGCATGAATAGCTAAAACTGGATTTCAAGGGGATATATGTGATATCTGCCTTACAGATATCTCCCAAAATAGAGTGTTAAGTTATCTCTACTTATGGCATCCCTATTGCAGTATACCCTTCCCAATGTTCAACCTGAAAACAGTTTAATCTACCCCTTGAGCAGAAGTTAAAAGATCAGACATTCAACATAGGAATTCTACGCTCTAGAATCTAAACATTACCCAAATATCCAGATTCAGAAGAAGAATACATGCAATACTGGAGACAGAATTAACATAACACATGCTAAGATAGCATTTCTCATATAAGATTAATCATGAAATCAGTGGATTCATGCCAAATCGTACAACAGGAGATACATAAACTCACAAGTTAAGCTGTACAGAGCAACCAGATCAGCTTGTTTTGAATTACAGAGCCAAAAATCATCAACTTTCAACAACCACAAATGAGTAACACTTCCTGCTTATAACAGCCAGGTAGTGTACCACAACAATTAATTACATGGTTGACCAAAAATCCCGCCAGATACACAGTACCAGCAAAATGGCGCTCAACGCATTACCAGATTGGCACCCAAACATGAATGCAGCAGGTAGGGGAGGAGACAGGAAGAAATCTCGAGCCCTGCGCCACTGTCCGTCGATGTACACCTTCAATCGGGTACCAGATCCGCCCATACCTCTGCAACCTTCGCCATTAATGGCGCACCAACCCGCGGCCTTGGGAAAAACATCTAACAGTCGATCGCAACCACTTCCCGCCAAGATTCATCATCATGATATTTGAAAATATGCAGGATATCAATTATCCCACATGCACCCCGCGGCAACCTCTCAACACTTTATATACTAGGCCACGAGCATATATAATGTCGGTGCTTTTGCTCCTGACGACACTAGTATAAGACTTCATCATCATCATCCTCCAGCAGCATGATATCCTGTCGCTTGAAATATCACCCTGACGTCAGCATCATATCGCAATATAGCCTGCATGATAATCGTCTTCATCGGCACAACCTGATCCATCGGAGGAACATCCTCCTGCTGAGCCTATACCAAAAGTCTGGCCGATGAACATCCTGATGACATCATCATCACATCTGCCTACTGCGCACCTCCTCATATCTGGATGATGTCATCATCATGTTTGCAAATATCGGGGGATCTCCACAAGATGATCAGTGTTAGAAATATGACCCCCCCGGACCTTGATGACGTCATCATCATATCGACATCAGGATGATATTCGGAAGATAACCGGATATTTGGAAATATCATCCTGATGCACAAATATCATGTTGCACTGTAGCTCCACTATAAGATCGGGGCGATAGATGAATATGATGATGCTTGAAATGATCACCCCCCACTAGATAATGCACGAAGCCGGCAGGAGGATATCTCCTTGATATCAGCATCATCATGATGCTGGAACAAACGTACATCCGGGTGATATTTAAAAATGAAAATATCTCCCCCTCCTTCAGAAATATCATGATGCAGATAGGCAGAGAAATAGATATCACCCTGACATAAGAATGACGTCAGCATCATCAGGATGATAAAACAACGAACATGAAGTGATACAACATCATCAGGATGATATTGACTAAGATCATCCTGACGTTCAAAATATGATGACCCCAGTGAATATCAAGTCACACCTAGAACTCTTCAACAACATCATCAGGATGATCATAACCAAGATCACCCGATGATAGAAATATCACCCCGGCGAAATATCATGCATGCAGAAAATATGATGACCCTCGCAAGCAACATGGTGATAACTGGAAATATGATGATGATGACGACCCTTAAGAAAAAACAAGTCAGGTCGAACAACTCAGAATAATCCCTTCAGAAAATTAGGGTGACATCATCATCATAAAAGGGCAAGGTGATAATTGGAAGATCACCGGAAACTTGAAAAATCACCCCCGCAAGCAAATCAAGGCACACTGTAGCTCATCAGCAGGATCAAGATGATATCCAAACATCACCCGATATTGAAATATGATGATCCTGATGAAAAACAAGTCGACAGAGAACATGATGATGCTGACCACCATCGAAGAAAAGATGATGATGATGACCTCCTCCTCAGGAAAATATGATGCTGCAGCTGAAAAATGCTGAGGAGGTCCAACACTTAGAACATTTTTAAGGAAGGTACCTGCATGAAAATTGCTCAAAAATTGCCAGTCAATTCAGGCACTAACTGGTGCCACTTAAAATTATTAAAGATGTGCAGGAGAAAGCACACAAAATTGAGGAGGCTGAAAAGGAGAAGATACTAGAAGAAATGACTACAGAAACACCTGCTTCAACAGAAGAGGAAACAAAAGAAGATACCTCATGTGTTGATACTTTAAACATGCTGAATATGTATGGCGAGCTAGGTGAAGAGGAGAAAAATACATAAAACATGCAAGCCCAAGAAGAAGAAGTAAAAGAGGATGAGGTAAAGGCTAGTTCACCAATACATACAGAACAACCACAGATAGGAAGTATAGATAAGGTGGAAGAAGAAATTAAGAAGCCTGAAGATACAGAAGCAGAAGAAAAAATGGATTAGAATGAACCTAATAAACAGGTAGAAGTTGATCAAGAGAAAGGATCATCTGAAGGAGAAGATCATGAAAAGGAGAGTGATACTGGAGGGGATACTGAAAAAGAAGAAGAAGAAGAGGTGGAATCAAAAGAACAGTTGAATAATCACATAGAACAAGAAGAGCCAATTTGGCAACAGCGACAAAGAGAAGAACAAGAAGAAGAACAACAAGAGCAACAACAAGAACAACAACAATAGGAAGAAGTTGAAATAGAGAAACCTCATGAAGAGGTAATTGATGAGGATAAAGTTGCAGAAGGAAAAAAAAAAGAGGTTCCTGAATGGTTAGAAAAGGAAATACGAAAGAAGGATAAAGAGGCACAATTAGTACAAATAGACATTAAGAGCTTGATAGGTGATAATACTCCAAGAAAAGAAAAGAGGAGAACTAGGACAATGTCAGCCATAAGGAGAGGTCCAGATGGATCCAGAACGCTAAACCTAGCAATTCCACAGAAAGAAAAGCCAAAAGGAGAAATAACTTTAGAAGAATATAAAATATTGAATTTGGACCTAGGGCATAGTACAAGAGAACAACATATTCATGAATGGGAAGACATGCATCAGGTGACAATAGAGATGCTGAAGAAAGACAAAGAAAAACAAGATTACTTGAAGGGACACATTGTCCAGCTTCAACAACTTATTAAAGGGATATTTGATCCCAGTGCCATAGTACCAGAATTGCCTGATAACATAGCAGTGGTTTCAAAGGAAGAAATATAAGACATGAAGAATAAAAGGCTAAAGGCTAATATCTTTGATGAATGGTTTAATGATTTCATGCAAGAAGGGGAACAAACAATAAGGCAAGCTATAAGAAGTTGGAAAGTAAGTGCAGAAGAAAAGAATAAATGTATGATGTTTACAAATAAATGCCAAAACAGAAAAGAAGAATGCAGGTCTGAAATTGAACAGTTGAAAGAAGTGGAAGAAAGAGTAGAAGAACTAATTAATGAAGGAGCACTTACTGTCACATTGGCAAACCAAGTGCCACAAATAATACTAGAGCTAAGGTTTGAGGATGATAACCTAAGGAAATGTGCAACAGTCATATAGAATTTAGAAGAAAAGGCAGATGAAATGATCAAGATACATAAGAGGATAACAAAGAGATTATTGCAGCATGAATGTATGGAAGTGCCAGTGTATAACTTAGAAAGGGTATTGATAGAGTTCAATGCCATATTTGCACCCTGCATAGAAAATCCTGATGCCAATCTTAGCAAGCAAATGATTGATACATTGATGGAAGAGCGAGGTAAAATGAAGAAATACCAGAAGAAAAGAGAAGGCTCAGAGAACAAGGAAAAGGGGTTGAAGGAGGGAGTTGTGATTCAAAAGTATATTTTGACAAAGAGTCGAGGAGGGGACCGCACCTTTGTGGAAGGAGTAATTGGCAATTTCAGAAAATATTTGAAAAAGTGAAAAACAAGCAAATGTAAAGGCTTTTGAAAAGAAGTCAAATAAAGAGCCTTGGTGAGAAAAGTCAATAAGGAAAGGGGGAAATCTTATGTTGTAAAAGATTCGAAAGGCATCCTTTGAGGCAAAGGAAAGATGCCAAATAGATATTTTGGTAGACGGTTAGAAATAAGGATACACCGTTGATTAGAAATAAAAGGATCTCAGTCATAGATGAAAGTTATAGCTGTAGCAATTTGAAAGTTCAAATTCTATATAAGAGACCTTGCTACATGTATATTATTTACACAGGGGTTTGTAGAAAATAGTATAGCAATTGTAATTTGTTCTGAAACTTTGAATAGAAGAAGTATTTTAGTTTAGAGGAGGTCGCCTATGTCTGCATTAAGGAACGCGTGGAAATGTCCAGCTTTCTTACTGTATCTGTAAAGCATTATAAGTTTTGTGAATTTGATTAATGAAGCTAAGAGTCATTCCTACATTGTAAACCATATATGGCTATGTGTTTTGAATACAAGTGAATCTGGAAGTCTGTGTCTATTTTTTGAGTGTCTTCTAGCTCTTCATTATATTTGAAACAATTTCTCTTAAAGCTTGCAATCTTGGATGCATGTTTGTGAAAATATTCAAGACATCTACATTTAACAATTTAGTTTGCTCATTTAATTGAATTTTCTATAATCTTTACCATGTGCATAATAGAGTATTTAGATCCTGTAGCAAGTGATGTTGAATTTGAGTTTTCTCTAACTTTTCCCAAACTTTGAAATAATTAGCTGAAACGTAGAAATCTAAAGGAGATTGTCTAACATTTGAAAGAATTGAGATCAATTGAGTTGATATTTGGCAATCTTTATACATATTTGAAAAGAAACACATGTTTTAACATAAATCATTCAAAGCTTTGATATACGGTAACAAATTTGTGCAAAGAGATAGATAATTTTTTGATATTTGTAACAATTTGCATAAATAGAGTCCAGTAAGTAAGTCAAATCACCTTAAATCACGTAAGGCGGCCCCTTGCATATTACAGCTTCATAGTAACCTACTAAACTGTCCAACAGGTCAAGACCTGACCATATTTTAACTTGGGATTGAGTAGTCTTAATTGATTTCTCCATATCTTTCAAGATAGTTAGGTTCATTTTATGAATTTTAACTTTTGTTATGAATGTGTAAAAATAATCATCAACAATTTTTGGTGCTAGAAGGAGGTCCGATTGGAGTTAAGGTTCAATTTAAGTAAAGCTAGCTCATAACAGCAGTAGAGTGACTAGGTCTAGATCTAATTTGTGCAATTACCTGATAGGAGATCGAGTAAAAGTCCTTTATTGTGGAATCCTAAAATATCAAATATAGGAAGTTCATTTGGAATGCCTCCTAGATCACCTTTTAACATCCACAATATTGTAAGTCCTGACAGTTCTTCATACATATTCTTAAATCTTGGTTCAGGTCCTCCCAGAGGTCCTAGTCCTCCTAGAGGTCGCAGTCCTCCCAGAAATCCAAGTCCACCTATAAATCCAAGTATTCCTGCAAGTTCGAGTCAAGCACAAGTACCTGCAATGGCTTATTTCAATGTCAACTCTCCCATATATTTTGTGGATTATCATGATATGCCAAAGAACCCTAAGAAAATATGTCCTAAATACCAGTTACATCAGGATCCAGAGGATCATATTAGGATATTTAAGGAGGTATGCTTTAGAGCCAAACGGGAACATGAAGATGTGGTGTGCAGATTATTCCCTTACACTTTTAATGAACAAGCATCTAACTGGTATGTGAATTTACCTAACGGCTATGTTTCTTCTTGGACACATATGGAAGAAGCATTTCTGTCTAGATTTAGGGGAGCAGTAGATCCTTCTATCCTATATCATAAATCAGCTACAATCAAAAGAGGTGAGGGGAAACAAATTGATAACTTCAATGATAGGTTTCAAAAGGCATATTCTAGGTTGGTAGCACCATACATAGTAGTTCCAGATACATTGTTAGCTATGTATTATGTTGCCTTAGATCCATTAATTGCCATGCTTGTCAAGGGAAAGGCTAACATAGATAATATATCCAAAGCCTATAAAGAGGCAGCCTCTATAAATCAGGAAATGAGGCAGACAACCTATAATCCATTTCTCAATGGAGGAAATCATGGAATGCAAAATCAAGTACAACCTTGGAATGGAGTTCTGCACAGAATGCTCCAATGCTAAATCCAGTCCCTACATACTCAACTGTGTATAATCCTACCCCAATTTAGGCTATAGTACCTTACACTGGTAATACTGCCAATCTGAATCAAAATAATGGCCAATCCTTCTTCCAACCACCTCAAGATACATTTATAGAAAAATGTCAAGATGAAAGGGAGGATATCAAAGAAATCACTGTACATCTGAGAAGATTGACCACTGAGATGACACAATTGAGAAATGAGAATTTCTACGGTAGAAATAACTAGGGATATAATCAGAACTATAATTAGAGTCTGAACTAGAATTACAACCCCAACCATAACCAAAATCATAATCAGAGTTATAACCAAGGTCAGGGTTCTAATCAAGGTCAAAATCACAGTCAACATCAGAGTCATCATCAAGGGCAACAGATGCAAAATAGAGGACCAACTATACATAACAAAGCCTGGAATAACAATAATAGGAATCAAAATCAGCCTAGGCCACCCAAAACATGGAACACAGGGCCTAATAATGGCACTTTATCTTCTCCATTTGAGAATGTGGATAACCAATATACGAAGCAAACAGCTAGGATTCAAATGGCCAATGTAGCATTGAAGAATTGATGTAGGATCCATAAAACTAGTGCCCATGCTAAATTAGATTGTCCTCAGTTTCATCTGGAAGAAAGTATTTTTAATGTGGATGTACAGGTTCCTACTTCTAAGTTCTTAGTTCCCAAAGGTAATGAGATAGTACCCTCAAGGTATGATACTACTTTAGTCCTAGAAACTTTTACCTTCAGAGAAGAGGAAGATGACCAATTTTTAGAGGATGAACCATATTTTTGTGAAAATTTATATCTTGAGATAGCCTTAGTACTAAATCCTTTTTAGTTTCCATTTGAAACTGAAAATGAGGTGTTGTATGAGATGGAGGAGGTGCAAGCCTTCCAATAGTCAAGTAAGAATCATACTTACAACCTAAGAAATAACCCTAGGCTAGGAGGACCTTTCACCACTTCCACTCCTCCTAATAATTTAAATACACCTCCAAACCAGAATGCTAGAAATAACCCTGATATACTGAAAGCCAATCATAATGCAAATAATGGAGTAGTAACACATAAGTTCAAACGAGTAAAACAGAGAGTGTAGAGACAATGAAACTGATGAGTTATCTATCAGAGGAAATAAAGAAAATTAAGGTCAGTATACCTTTGTGTGAATTGTTGAAAACTCCAGGGGTTAGAAATGCTTTTATTAAATCCTTGGATGCATCTATTACAGGTGAGGTTTCTACTGGGGTAAATGTTCCTAGTAAGGATACACAGTCCAAATAAAAAGGGAAGAAAGCTAAGCAGCCATCCAACACCAATGTTGTAATCTACGCAGATAAAAAAGATGCTCCTCCTTTCTTGTGAACCGTTAGGTTGTGTGGAAAGAACATACTCAATTGTATGGTAGATTCAGGTGCCTCAGCCAATGTAATGCCCTTAGGGATATGTAAAACTTTAGGGCTGATCCTTGCTAAATCTACCAAAGTTGTTACACAGTTGGACAAAACTGAAGTTAATGTGATTGGAGAATTAATGCATATGCAGATGCAGTTAACTTCGGACCCCAGGGTAAGTCAGTTCATTGACATCCAAGTAGTGGATATACCTGTAAATTATGGGATGGTATTGAGTAGAGACTAGTCAAAGACTTTGAATGGATATATGGCCACTAACTTCTCACATATGTGGCTACCGTGCAGAGGTGTGCCAAATCAGATTAGAATAGAAGCTGAACCCAGGATGAAACATATGATCACAGAGTACAATAGGACTAATGAAATATTGTATGCTTCTGTTGAACCTGGTGTTTACAAGGTTACTAATAAAGGGGTACAGATTGAGGAAGTCTTAATGCTGAATTTTGGAGAAAAGCCTGTCAATAAGGAGACAAAATTATTTATAGAGTCTGATGGAAATTCTTCTGATGAGGACAATAATACATTGAATAATTTTAGTCAGGTCATCAAAAAAGAAATGGAAAAGTGCATAGAACAAAACATTCCAGTTCAATGCAAGTTATACAAAAGTAAGTGTAGAGTTCATGATAAGCCACATTCTGAAGAGAATTGTGGAATGTGTAGAGATATTTGTTGAATATCAGTACATAAAATGCACAAAGGAGAGGGAATCCCAAGAAGGAAAGGTTAATCAACTAGAGAGTTATTTTTAGAACAACATAAATGGATCAACTACAGATTTAAGAAAAGAGGCAAAAGTTAAAGGTGTCCGTCATTTCAGCTACAAAATGAAAAGATCAGTGTACAAGTAAGTCAAAATGAATTGCCATTGAATACCTTTGTGTGAATTATTGAAAACTCCAGGGGTTAGAAATGCTTTTATTAAATCCTTGGATGCATCTATTACAAGTGAGGTTTCTACTGGGGTAAATGTTCCTAGTAAGGATACACAGTCCAAATAAAAAGGGAAGAAAGCTGAGCAGCCATCCAACACCAATGTTGTAATCTACGTAGATAAAAAAGATGCTCCTCCTTTCTTGTGAACCGTTAGGTTGTGTGGAAAGAACATACTCAATTGTATGGTAGATTCAGGTGCCTCAGCCAATGTAATGCCCTTAGGGATATGTAAAACTTTAGGGCTAACCCTTGCTAAATCTACCAAAGTTATTACACAGTTGGACAAAACTGAAGTTAATGTGATTGGAGAATTAATGCATATGCAGATGCAGTTAACTTCGGACCCCAGGGTAAGTCAGTTCATTGACATCCAAGTAGTGGATATACCTGTAAATTATGGGATGGTATTGAGTAGAGACTAGTCAAAGACTTTGAATGGATATATGGCCACTAACTTCTCACATATGTGGCTACCTTGCAGAGGTGTGCCAAATCAGATTAGAATAGAAGCTGAACCCAGGATGAAACATATGATCACAGAGTACAATAGGACTAACAAAATATTGTATGGTTCTGTTGAACCTGGTGTTTACAAGGTTACTAATAAAGGGGTACAGATTGAGGAAGTCTTAATGCTGAATTTTGGAGAAAAGCCTATCAATAAGGAGACAAAATTATTTATAGAGTTTGATGGAAATTCTTCTGATGAGGACAATAATACATTGAATAATTTTAGTCAAGTCATCAAACAAGAAATGGAAAAGTGCATAGAACAAAACATTCCAGTTCAATGCAAGTTATACAAAAGTAAGTGTAGAGTTCATGATAAGCCACATTCTGAAGAGAATTGTGGAATGTGTAGAGATATTTGTTGAATATCAGTACATAAAATACACAAAGGAGAGGGAATCCCAAGAAGGAAAGGTTAATCAACTAGAGAGTTATTTTCAGAACAACATAAATGGATCAACTACAGATTTAAGAAAAGAGGCAAAAGGTAAAGGTGTCTGTCATTTCAGCTACAAAATGAAAAGATCAGTGTCCAAGTAAGTCAAAATGAATTCCCATTGAATAAACAAGATAGCACTGCATAGGTGATAGAAAAGGTAAAATATGCTAAAGAAAAACATCAAAAGAATAGGGATGGCATGTGGACATTAAAGTGTGATGGTTCCAAATCTAAACAAGGTGCAGGTGCTGGGGTAGAACTCATAGATCCTCATGGAAAACCATACTTAGCAGCATATAGGTTACAGTTTGCTTGTACTAACAATGTTGCAGAGTACGAAGCTTTAATCTATGGACTGGTCATGGCTATAAAGAAGAAGGTAAAAATGATCAGAGTGTTTTTCAGACTTTGAACTAGTAGTTAGACAAGTAAGGAAAGTATATGCTTGCAATTATAACAGGATGGTTTGTTACAGGCATAGGGTATGGGATTTAATAGAGTCATTTGATGCTTTCAATATAGAGCATATCTCTAGAGAACTAAACCATAGGCCAGATGCACTAGCAGTTGCTGCTAGCACTCTAGAACCTTTGACACTGTCAGGGTTGAAAAGATTTGCTGTAGAATTAGTGAATGTGCCCAGTGTACCAGATAATGTAACTCATTTTTACGTATTCGACGGGGATCAGCAAATTGTGGATTTCCTAACTTGCAATGAAGTATTTGAGGCCCAAATTATTGATGAACAAGAGAGACCTGAGATGTCTTGGGATGAAGAAGACATAATCAATCTAAAAAGTAATTTTCTGCCCAAAGGGGTGATTGAGTTATAACAAATCTTTGATTTTGACAGAGTAGTAAAACAGAAAGATTTGCCTAAAATAGAGGGGGGTAAGTGTGATCCATATAACTTAGGAACATAGCAGAACCCTCAGAATGTACAAATTGGAAAGACCTGTTCTGAGAAGATTAGAAAAGAGGCTATTGATGTGCTGAAAGATTATAAACACGTTATAGCATGGACATATGAGGATTTAAAGACATATGATACGTCCATCATCATCCATGTGATACCTTTAAAGCCAGATATCAAACCATCCAGGCAAAAGCAAAGGCCTGTGAATGCAATTTTAGAACCTTTGATATTTGAGGAAGTGAAAAAACTGTTGTCTGCTAGAATAATTTTCCCTGTTAGACATTCAACCTGGGTAGCTAACTTAGTACCTGTTCAAAAGAAAAGTGGAGATATCAGGTTATGCGTAGATTTTAGGAACTTGAACAAGGCATCTGAGAAAGATAATTATCCTCTGCCTCCCATGGATGAAGTGCTGCAAGCAGTGAATGGGGCCAAGATGATGTCTTTTCTGGATGGATTTTTGGGGTATAACCAGGCCCTAGTTGATAAGGAAGACAGGTTGAAAACTACTTTTACATGTAAATGGGGTAATTATGCTTACAGGAGAATGCTGTTTGGACTAATCAATATAGGTACCACTTTTCAGAGAGCCATGGATATTGCATTCTATGGATTGATAGGTAAGTATATTGTAATTTATATGGATGATTTAACTATTTATTCTAAAGATGCATAAACCCATGCGAAGGATCTGAGAAGAGTCCTCAAGAGATGGAAGAGGTATCACTTAACCCTAAGAAATGTGTATTTGGAGTAACAGAAGGAAAACTATTAGGACATGTCATTTCTAAGAATGGGATATCAATTGATCCTGATAGAATAGAAGGAATCAAGAAATTGCAATTACCAAACCTTAAAAAGGAATTAAAATCATTTTTTGGTAAAATTAACTTTGTCAGGAAGTTCATTATAGGGTTTGCAGAGATTGTGCGACCATTAAACGCCATATTGAGTAAAGATACGGATATAGAATGGACACCACTAGCAAAAGCTGCATTTCAAGATATTAAGGAGGCAATTTCTGAAGGTCATGTATTGGCAAGCCTAGATTATGCGAAGCCATTCTATATTTATTCGTTTGCATCCACACATTCAATTGTAGCTGCTTTGACACAGAAAGGAGAAAATGATGAAGAGAAGCCAATAGAATTTATGAGTGCACCTCTCAAAGATGCACAATTGAAGTATCTTGATATAGAAAGGCAAGCATTTGCTCTGGTAAGAGCAGTAAAAAAGTTCAAACATTACAACTTACGCAGTCAGGTTAAGGCTATAGTACCAGATGCAGCAGTGAAGATGCTGCTGATGCAAAATGAACCTGGAGAGAAAAGAGCTAAGTGGATCACAACTTTACAAGAATTTGACATGGAAATCATTCCTATGAAGTTAGTCAGAGGACAAGCTCTAGTGCAAACCATAGCCAATACAGATCCAAATTTGGTAAAACAACAATATGTACTGAATACTAATGAGACATTAGGGTAGTATGATGATTTAAACACATTTTTGATATCAGGAAAGTACCCAAGCAAGATGAAATCTTCACAAAGAAGGGCTTTAAAGATCAAAGCATAGAAATACATGGTGCAAGGAGGTCTTCTATTCAAGAAGAAACAAAAAGGAATATATTTAAGATGTCTGAATAGAGAAGAAGTAGATAAGGTGTTGCTAGACTTGCATGATAAGTATGGAACTACTCATGGTTCCCATTTAGCCACAACACATAAGATACTGAGAGCAGGTTACTACTGGCCTACTATGTTTAAAGATACAAAGAGTCACATTAGAAGTTGCCACATCTATCAGACTACAGCAAATAAGGGAAGAAATCAAGCCAATCCATTACATCCAATGATTGAGTCTAGGTCATTTGCACAGTGGGGCTTAGATTTCATTAGATTCACAAATCCTACATCATCTGTAAGACACAAATTTATACTGATAGTGACTGATTACTGTATAAGGTGGACTATAGCAACATGTTGCAAATTCTCTACTACTGAGGTAGTCATCAAATTCCTCGAAGAGAACATCATCACCAGGTTTGGGGTTGCTTATTCACTGGTATGTGACAATGGCCCTGCATTTTCTTCTTTAAAATTTTCTAAATGGGCATTTGAACATGGAATTTTTTTAAAGTTTTCTTCAAACTATTATCCTTAGGGTTATGGGTTAGCTAAGTCTACAAATAAGATTTTATTAGATATCATCAAGAAGCTAACTGAAAAGAACCCAAGAGAATGGAACACCTTACTGAAATATGCACTGTGGGTAGATAGGACCAGGGTTAAATCAGCTTTGGGCAATGCACCCTATCGCTTAGTTTATGGGACTGATCCCATACTTCTAGTTAATTTGAGGATACCAGTTTGGAAGTTTGCTAATGAATATTTAGGCTTTGATGATCACAGAGAAGCCAAAATAATCCAACTGTTGGAATTGGATGAGAAAAGAGATCAAGCCATTGAGAAATTTTAAACATCAGGCAGTGGTAAAGAGATGGTTTGACAAAAGGGCAAGAGTCAAAACATTTAGAATTTCAGACTTAGTGCTATGCTAGGACAAAGCACATGAGAAAAAGGGAAATCATGGAAAATTTGACAAGTTATGGTTAGGTCCATTACAAGTGTCAGAAATAATTGGAGATAACACTTTCAAGCATAAGACCTTGACTGGAGAAGATGTGTCATTACTAGTTAATGGCCAACACTTGAAATATTATTTTCAGGCTTAAGGTGAGAGTTGTTGGTCTATTGTATCATAATGTGAATAATGTACAGTTTGTTTTGGTTTTGTTTTGTTTTCTGTTGTTTGGTTTTGTTTGTTTTGTTTTGGTTTGTGTGTTGTGTTGCTGTAGCAGGGATGTTTGTTTTGTTTTAGAGTATACCAGAGCAGACTAACAACCACTGAAAACGATATAAAATTTAGAACATTTAGGTGAATTATTTGAAATCTGTGCATAATTTGTTGTGACTGTCATGAATGTAGAAAGTTAGTTAACTTGTGAAATTTTATATTCAATAAGAATGGGTTGAGTATTCAAGGAAAGTTCTCACAATGACACACCTAAAATCCTTGGGTTTGTTGAACCTACCAGTGTAGATATTAGGTGAAAAATAAGAGGTCACCCTTGCTACCATTACAATTCTTAGCTTAATTTTAGCAAGTGACTGTTCCTTGCATCATGAAGTTACAACTGAAATATCTTATGAAATATCTATCAAGTACAAAATATAAAATATAAATAAATAAATAAAATGGATTTTACTGAAATCCAGGTTAAGTCATCTAAGTAACTCTACCGGGGCTATAGATGCTTGCTGGCAGTGGAGCTCTACTTTGGAGAATTGTAACGATAACCTTGTCGGGCCTATAGGCACCTATTGGTAGCAAGGCTCTATCTGGTCGGCTATGAGGGAATGACATCAACTAGGTAGTCTAATTATAGTCACTAGTTTGTTCAACTAATTTTCAAGATGAGGATAATTAATCATGAGCACCCACTTAAACTGAAAAGGAAAATTCATGCACCTTATTGAATACATTATAAAAGATAGTTGGAAATTATAAATTTATTTCATTTCAATTTTCTTTAATGGTTTTAATTTAATTATTTTATTTGGTTTCTAGTTGTTGTGATGCTCACAACACGCCCCATTTTACTTCTTAGCAAAATGAGGACCCCTGTTGTAGCTGGCTTTTGTTGCTTTTGTGTGTGTTTTGCTTGGTGGTAAAGGGAAAAGGGTAACTAAAAGTACAAACCTGAGTGAAAATAATAAAAAATCACATTGAGTACCAGTGCACATATAGTTGAATTCCTTGTCAGAAATGAACAGGGGTTGTTTTTTGAACTATCTCAAAATTCCCTGTACTTTGCAAGTTCTAAGCATTTTTGGTAAATGTACAATCCAAGGGTTTGTGTTTTGCATATACAAAGTTGTTTGTATATACAAAGTCATTTCATATGCAAATGCGTTTGTATATCGTGCTTTTGTGTTAGTCGCAAAAAAGGAAGTTATCAGGTTTTGGTATGTTGTGATACTTGTATACATTTGTTGCTAATCGTTTTATCTTTATATACAAATTGGGCTCGAAAACAGTCAAAATTGGAATGAATAAATGTTGAAATCCGTTCTGTATATTTTGGCTTGTATATTTGGCAGATGGTAGGTATACAAAGTAAATATACAACGAGTTATACATATCGCAGATTTGAAAGGGTATGAAATATGGAGTAAAGGTTGTATATTTGGGGTGTTGTATGTATGTATCGGGAAGTATGCATTGCGTTACATACAAAGTGGAATTGAGAGAAAATTAAAATACGGTATAATTAATGCATCAAGATTTAGTGTATATTACAAGATGCATTGATTTATACAAGCCACGGAACCAAAGAGTTATCAAAGGTAGTTAAGTTGATGTATATTGCGCTTTGTATATTTCCTATATACAACGCCGATATACATTGCACTTTATACAAACCAGAACCAAAATCATTATGGAATAAAGTTAAACTGTTGTGTGTTTTGGTTCTTGTATGTTTCAGAATGTACAAGGTGAATTATACAATGTTTTATATACATTGCGGATGCGAAGGTTATACACTATGATTTATAACAGTTTGAAGTCCGAAAGTTCAATAAGAAATCAAAGCTGAAGGCAAAGAAGTCACTTCCCCAAAGAAGGGGAGGAAAAGAAAGGTGGAACCTATTGAGGACTTGCAATGTTTTTATAAGAAGAAGAGAAAAATTGTTGAAGCCAAAATTATAGAAAAGGATAAAAATGCTACATTGATGGATCCATATGCTTTGGGGATAATGATAGCAGTAGCATTAGACACTTTTGTTGATGCAAAATCAATGAGTCACGAAATAAGTGCAGAAGAGGCACATATTGCTAAGGAGACTACAGGACTACCAGTTAGAAGGGTAATTCCAATAAGTCTGTCAAAAGGTGAAGAGTTTGAACCAAGTGGTGTGATTGAGCACAAAAGGTAGGTGCAAAACTGACCAATGTACTTTGTGCCTCCACATCTTTAGAACCAGGACAAACATTTAGGAAAGTGAAAGAAGAATTGGCCGAAGCAATACAAAAGGAATTAGATATTCACAAGGCTCAAAAAATAGTGGAAACTGTGAATATTGAGAGCAGTGATAGTAAAGAAAGAGTAATGTACAAAGGCAAAGAAATTGACATAGAAGAAGATTCCAGTGATTTTCTGAGCGAAGAAGAAGGCCCAAGTGATCAAGATGAAATAAGAATTGAACATGACATGGAACAAGAAGAAAAAGTACAAGAGGAAGTAGGATCAATAGATCCCTTTGGTACTTTGGTGCCACCTGAAATTATTGAAGACGTGCAGGAGAAAGTACACAAAATTGATGAGGCTAAAAAGGAGAAGATACTGGAAGAAATGACTATAGAAACACCTGCTTTAGTAGAAGAGGAAACAAAAGAAGATACCTCAGGTGTTGATGCTTTAAACATGCTGAATATGTATGGGGAGCCAGGTGAAGAGGAGAAAAATACAGAAAACATGCAAGCCCAAGAAGAAGAAATAAAAGAGGATGAGGTAAAGGCCAGTTCACCAATACATACAGAACAACCACAGATAGGAAGTATAGATAAGGTGGAAGAAGAAACTAAGAAGCCTAAAGATGCAGAAGTAGAAGAAAAAATGGATGAGAATGAACCTGATAAACAGGTAGAAGATGATCAAAAGAAAGGATCATCAGAAGGAGAAGATCATGAAAAGGAGAGTGATGCTGGAGGGGATATTGAAAAAGAAGAAGAAGAAGAAGAAGAAGAAGAAGAAGAGGTGGAATCAAAAGAATAGCTGAATAATCCCATAGAACAAGAAGAGCCAATTTAGTAACAATGACAACAAGAAGAACAACAAGAACAACAAGAAGAAGAACAACAAGAGCAACATCAGGAACAACAATAACAGGAAGAAGTTGAAACAGAGAAATCTCATGAAGAGGTAATTGATGAGGATAAAGTTGCAAAGGAAAAAAAGAGGTTCTTGCATGGTTAGAAAAGGAAATAAGAAAGAAGGATAAAGAGGTACAATTAGTACCAATAGATATTAAGAGCTTGATAGGTGATAATACTCCAAGAAAAGAAAAGAGGAGAGCTAGGACAATGTCAGCCATAAAGAGAGGTCCAGATGGATATAGAATGCTGAACCTAGCAATTCCACAAAAAGAAAAGCCAAAAGGAGAAATAACTTTAGAAGAATATAAAATATTGAATTTGGACCTAGGGCATAGCACAAGAGAACAACATATTCATGAATGGGAAGACATGCATCAGGTGATAGCAGAGATGCTGAAGAAAGACAAAGAAAAATAGGATTACTTGAAGGGACACATTGTCCAGCTTCAACAACTTATTAAAGGGATATTTGATCCCAGTACCACAGTACCAAAATTGCCTGATAACATAGTAGTGGTGTCAAAGGAAGAAATACAAGACATGAAGAATAAAAGGCTAAAGTCTAATATCTTTGATGAATGGTTTAATTATTTCATGCAAGAAGATGAACAAACAATAAGGCAAGCTATAAGAAGTTGGAAAGTAAGTGTAGAAGAAAAGAATAAATGTATGATGCTTACACATAAATACCAAAACAGAAAAGAAGAATGCAGATCTAAAATTGAACAGTTGACAGAAGTGGAAGAAAGAGCACAAGAACTGATTAATGAAGGAGCACTTACTGTCACATTGGCAAATGAAGTTCCACAAATAATATTAGAGCTAAGGTTTGAGGAAGATTACCTCAGGAAATGTGCAACAGTCATACAAAATTTAGAAGAAAAGGCAGATGAAATGATCAAGATACATAAGAGGATAACAGAGAGATTACTATAGCATGAATGTATGGAAGTGCTAGTGTATAACTTAGAAAGGGCATTGGCAGAGTTTAATGCCATATTTGCACCCTGCATAGAAAATCCTGATGTCAATCTTAGCAAGCAAATGATTGATACATTGATGGAAGAATGAGGTAAAATGAAGAAATACCAGAAGAAAAGAGAGGGCTCAAAGAACAAGGAAAATGGGTTGAAGGAGGGAGTTGTGATGCAAAAGTATATTTTGACAAAGAGTCCAGGAGGGGACCGTACCTTTGTGGAAGGAGTAATTGGCAATTTCAAAAAATATTTGAAAAAGTGAACAGAAAGCAAATGTAAAGGCTTTTGAAAAGAAGTCAAATAAAAAGCCTTGGTGGGAAACGTCAATAAGGAAAGGGGGAAATCTTATGTTGTAAAAGATTCCAAAGGCATCCTTTGAGGGAAAGGAAAGATGCCAACTAGATATTTTGGCAGATGGTTAGAAATAAGGATACACCGTTGATTAGAAATAAAAGGATCTCAGCCGTAGATGAAAGTTATAGCTGTAGCAATTTGAAAGTTCAAATTCTATATAAGAGACCTTGCTACATGTATATTATTTACATAGGGATTTGTAGAAAATAGTATAGCAATTGTAATTTGTTCTGAAACTTTGAATAGAAGAAGTATTTTAGTTTAGAGGAGGTCACCTGTGTCTGCATTAAGGAACGCGTGGAAATGTCCAGCTTTCTTACTGTATCTGTAAAGCATTGTAAGTTTTGTGAATTTGATTAATGAAGCTAAGAGTCATTCCTCCATTGTAAACCATTTATGGCTATGTGTTTTGAATACAAGTGAATCTGGAAGTCTGTGTCTATTTTCTGAGTGTCTTCTAGGTCTTCACTATATTTGAAATAGTTTCTCTTAAAGCTCGCAATCTTGGATGCATGTTTGTGAAAATATTCAAGACATCTGCATTTAATGATTTAGTCTGCTAATTTAATTGAATTTGTTGTAATCTTTACCATGTGCATAACAAAGCATTTAGATCCTATAGCAAGTGATGTTGAATTTGAGTTTTCTCTAACTTTTCCCAAACTTTGAAATAATTGGCTGAAACGCAGAAATCTAAAGGAGATTGTCTAACATTTTTAAGAATTGAGATCAATTGAGTTGATATTTGCCAATCTTTATACATATTTGAAAAGAAAAGCATGTTTTAACATAAATCATTCAAAGCTTTGATATACAGTAATAGATTTGTGCAAAGTGATAGATAATTTGTTGATATTTGTAACAATTTGCATAAATGGAGTCAAGTAAGTAAGTGAAATCACCTTAAATCACGTAAGGCCCCTTGCTTATTATAGCTTCATAGTAACCTACTGAACTGTCCAATAGGTCAAGACCTAACCATAAGGAAACTTGGGATTGAGTAATCTTAATTGATTTCTCCATATCTTTCAAGACAGTTAGGTTCATTTTATGACTTTTAACTTTTGTTATGAATGTGTAAAAATAATCATCAATAGGTACCTTGGTAACATCTATGGTTTCCCACTAAAACCCTCCATCTGGATGTAGGAATAAGTTTTAGCTTGGATGAACCAAGAGCCATATCCATTGATCGACTTTGTAGCACCCACTAAATTGTTTTGTTCTGTCTCCCTCCATGAGCCGGACTAGGTGCATCAAGAAACAATCATTAACCATTTTGTAATATTAAACTGAAAGCCTTCTCTCTAGCTAGGGATAGTGCTCCTAGGGACTCTTTTCACTAGGTAATCTACCCATCCTTCCTATAGTTTGTAGGCCATCAAATTTGCCTTTCGGTGCACAAGCATTTACTAAATAGGATGTCATTCTAAAAATCATCCCCTTACCTTCCTTCCATTTGACCATTTGGTCATGTATTCTATCATTGATAATCTTGCCCTGTTGGACATTTGCTTGATCTTCCTCAAATTCAATAACCATCCTCATTAGTCTGAACATCCATAACTCAAAGGTTCCACAATTTACCAGCCCCCTCAGTCTGTAGAGCATGAACATTATATACTGCACTTCTTCATTGAAATCAAACTTATATAATTGTTGTGCCATTTTGGTAACTTCCCTAGCTATATTATCTGAACTCCTCCATCCCTAGTGTATCACCTTCCTACAGACCTTATTGTTGTCATCAAATTCCTTCACCAATGCATCCAGGTCAGTCACATATATAGGTTGAGATACCATCAAATGGAACACCTCTGCTATACCTTCCATAGATAAATTTGTGTAAAGCCTCTCCTATTTCTCTACTTTCCTTCTAGTAACATCATAATTTAGTGCACACTCGGCCATAAGGTCGAAGGTTTCTGTGGAATAAGAAAAACCAGCCTCATGATATAAGCCTGATGCCACTATGTTCTGTAAGATGGGGCTATCTTCTCTATCATCAATTCTTTCTCTGAATTCCTCTATATCTATATTACCTGAATGAGTATCCTCTGTGAATCCCAACTTGTTGTACATGCTACATGTTCTAGGGAACATAACCAGTTTGAATTATGTATCCCATTTATCCATACGTGGCTGCGACATTTTTTCCTGCAATTCAAACGTTCTAGTCTCAAATAATAGCATATATTTGTTTATCTAGGGTTAGCATAGTATTGATTTTTTATTCTCTCAAATTGTAACATGCCTAAATCCTATGGATTGAATTAGATAATGCATGATCACTATCAATGTTCACCATTTACCCTCTCTTTAATTAATCATGATACGATTTTGTAAAATAACTAGAGGGGTGTTAGAATAATAAAATATTTATGTATTTAGTTTAATAAACATACAAAAATAATAGACAGTTATATCCATCTGATCCGGGGCATGGCTATTGGGTTAAGGTTTAGACATTATAAGAGGAAAATATGCATCCTGTCAGAATATTTGGATGACGTCGGTAAGAGGAAAATCTTTCGTCGTGGCATAATACGGTGACATCATCAAGATAAAGATATTGGAATAAGATCTGGATAATGGGAATGTGAAATATCCCTATGGCCTAAGGTCATGATGATGCCAGTATATGGTGTCTTTTGTATTGTGTCGGGATAGGATGATGTCATCAAGATATGGATGTTTAAAAGATGTTTGGATACTAAGTTAAGATCTAGATGATAGTTAATATCCAGATGATGACAACAAGTTTAGCATTCTTCATTAGGATGAGATGACATGATGTCATATGGATCGAGATGTTAAAATAAGGTTAGGATATTACAAAGTTAATAGCCCAATGCTCTAATGTCTGGGTGATGTCAGCATGGTCGAAGCTCTTCGTAATGACAAGATGACGTGACATTATCGGGATGTGGATACTATCAAAGGTCAAAATACTAAGTTAAGATCTGAGATGTTAACTAATATCCCTACTTTTGATGTTTAATCTCCTAAGCTCTTTAAATTTGATGTCTAGATACTAATATGTGCTAGGATACTAAGTTATTATCTAGATGACTTACAATGTGAATATCTAGATTACCTATTGACCGAACATTAACCAACTATAACTTCTTTAATTTAACAGATTTCAAGGAGCTTCAAAAAGCAAACCTACTTAAATTTTCATGCTCTTTCGCTTGGCAGGATCTATAATATGGAATTCAAAGTTTGAAAACCTAGCCTATATCCTAAGGTCAAGATATGCATGGGATGACATCCTCTCATGCATTTGACATTGATTACTTATACCATACCACCTAAAAGCAAAGAACAAGCAAGCCAAGCAAAATGTTGGGTTCCTATTTTGCTGGGGCAAAATGGGGCATGTTGTGTAACCACGGAATGACTTGCCACCAAAGAAAACAACTAAAATTCAAACAATTCAAGAGATTGGTGTAGGAGCACCTTCATAAATTGATGCTTCTATAGGAATTTGATTGAACTATGATGATTCAACAATGAAATGAGATAAATTAAGTTATTTTACTTTTATTAAAGTCACTAGGAGATTAGGAGGTTCAAATATGCAAAATATTGCATACAATGTAAAGGTTGTCATGTAAAATTGAAAAGAAGATGCAAACTTGGAAGTTGAAGGGTCATTTAGCTCTTAGTTCATTCCAAGGAAGTTAGGAACTGAAGAGTCATGATGTAATGCCTTTAAAAGGACTTGTATCCATTTGTGAAGGTAGGAGGGAGAAGGTTTGAGAATGTGGGTTGTTACATTTTGATGTGATATCAATAAAAGATACCCTTGTTTCTGCATTTCTGAATGTTAAACTGCTGTTTCAGAGATTGGTATGGATTTGTACAGATTTTATATCACCAAAATTTGGTATTTATGGAAAGAGTATTGAGTCTACTTTCCATTTCTTTTTGTTGCATCAAATTTTATTAAGATTTGAATAAGTTATGGCATTTTTATTGAGGGTAGGTCTGCAAAGTTTAATTTTCTGAAAATGCAGTTTGAAAATATGCATGGTACAGCTTGGTACAGCCTCACATTGATGCATATAATAGATGGATGGAAATATATGTGTTTCTAGTTTACAATTATTTTTGTTTGGTATAATTGCATTAAGTTTTGTGAGAGATATTGCAATTTGGGTGAGGGCAGGTCTGAACATTGCCTAGGGTTTGCAGTTTTGGAAAAAAAATCATAACCTTCTCCCCTACCATTGGATCTTCATGAAAATTGGAGTAAAAATATGTATTAATGTTCTCTTGAACCTGACCAAAGCAATTGGATTAGTTCTTTGATTTGTTAATTTTATTGAGGATAGTTTTGGTCCTCCTACCTTTGCATCAGATTGGTATTAGAGCTGGCGAAAGATTTGGGTGTTGTATTTGTTCCTGTCACTGAGAAGGCAGGTGAAGAACTGAAGGAAAGAATGTGTTGGTGACCGTTATTTTGTTTTCTAAGTTGTTTGGTTGCAGGTGCTTGGTCCATCTAGCTACAGCAGGATGTTTTCTGAGGTTGTGTGTGTGGGCAGACAAGATGAGGTCTGTCATGACCATTCTCCAATGGAGATTAGGCTAGATAAGGGTGCAGAGAGAAACCACTGAGGAGAGAGTGGTAGGTGCATCACCAGGATCTGTTATTAGGTGAGATGAATGGTTTGGTGAGTTGGTGTTGTGAAGCAGTAGAGAGATGGATACCTGACTGAAGAAGCACTTGAGGTTGCAGCCTGAAGAGTACTCCACTGATGGGAGTAGAAGGAGCCTGAGGATGCTCTGTGAAGATGGTAGTTTGATTTGTTGATTGGTTGGTCACAATTCCTATTAGTCTGAAGATTGGAAGATAAAGCTAGAGGAGATGCAGAAAAAGATTTTTGTTACATTTCCAAGGGACTTGGAAATCTTTGTTGGTTGGTTGTATGGTGCAGGAGCACCTTCATAAATTGATGCTTCTATAGGAATTTGATTGAACTATGATGAATTAATAATAAAATGAGACAAATTAAGTCATTTTCCTTTTATTAAAGTCTCTAAGAGATTAGGAGGTTCAAATATGCAAAATATTGCATACAATGTAAAGGTTGTCATGTAAAATTGAAAAGAAGATGAAAACTTGGAAGTTGAAGGGTCATTTAGCTCTTAGTTCGTTCCAAGGAAGTTAGGAACTGAAGAGTCATGATGTAATGCCTTTAAAAGGCCTTGTATCCATTTGTGAAGGTAGGAGGGAGAAGGTTTGAGAATGTGGGTTGTTACATTTTGATGTTATATCAATAAAAGATACCCTTGTTTCTGCATTTCTGAATGTTAAACTGCTGTTTCAGAGATTGGTATGGATTTGTATGGATTTTATGTGACCAAAATTTGGTATGTATGGAAAGAGTATTGAGTCTACTTTCCATTTCTTTTTTTTGCATCAAATTTCATTAAGATTTGAATAAGTTATGGCATTTTTATTGAGGGTAGGTCTGCAGAGTTTAATTTTCTGAAAATGCAGTCTGAAAATATGCATGGTATGGCTTGGTACAGCCTCACATTGATGCATATAATAGATGGATGGAAATATATGTGTTTCTAGTTTACAAGTATTTTTGTTTCGTATAATTTCATTAAGTTTTGTGAGAGATATTGCAATTTGGGTGAGGGCAGGTTTGAACGTTGCCTAGGGTTTGCAGTTTTGGAAAAAAAATCATAACCTTCTCCCCTACCATTGGATCTTCATGAAAATTGGAGTAAAAATATGTATTAATGTTCTCTTGAACCTGACCAAAGCAATTGGATTAGTTCTTTGATTTGATAATTTTATTGAGGATAGTTTTGGTCCTCCTACCTCTGCATCAGAGATGGAGACAAATTAACACATAAAATTCTAACTCTTATCAAATATGAACATACTAACCTTTATGAAAAATTTCATGTTAATCAATGTAACAATGCTGAGAAGGAATCAGGTGTGTGCATGTGATTCATATCCTTCATCTTGAAGATAAGTTGAAAGCACTAGTGACAGTTGTTAAGCTACATAGTTTTGTTTAACTCTCATAGCCAACCTGGATAGAGCCTTGCTACCAACAGGCGTCCATAGCCCCAAAAAGGTTAGCGTTGTAATTCTCTAAAGTAGAGCTCCACTGCTAGACATGCGTCCATAGCCCTGGTAGAGTTACTTGGATAGCCTAATTACATCTTTTGGATAAATTCAATATACAATTTTTCTATTTCAGTATTCATAAGATATGATCATGTAAATACATTTTACAAGTTGTGGACACTTGCTGTTTAGGTTGAGAATTGCAATGGTAGCAAGAGAAAACCTTTAGATTTTTCACTTAACACTACACTAGCATGTTCAACAAATCCAAGGTTGTTAGGTGTATTCTATGAAGATCTCCTTAAACAAGAAATGTTATCACTGATGAATAAGATATCACAGACCTGATCAAAGATACTTATACTTACAAGATTTACAACCTATGTAAGAATTTGTATTCATTTCTTGAATTATGACAATTTCAATAGTTTTCTAAAGTTGAAAGGTGCACTATCTTGCCTGACCAGAACAAGGACTCAACAACACATAAAGAAAATTGGTGCAGTCACAGTAGGATGGTTCACAAAATGAAATATCCAGACCGTGTAGCTAGAGTAAACACAACGGAAACAACTCAAACATATAGAACAAATGTAGATTCAGTCATTCGGTATATCATAGAATTCAAATACAGATTGGCTAGCAATATGTGGGCTTACAATTGGGTCTCAAAAGGTCTTATTATAGAATATCAGAAGATATAGCTTTGAATCTCCTTCACACAAATCCAATTATGAACTTATGAATCTATTCCTAACTATCAAAACTCTGCTTTCCTAAGGATCTATATTACATCAATATATATCATCTCTGGTACAAAAGATTCCTCCGCGGCCAAGGAAGGTCACAAACTCCAATGAAGAGCTATAACATGTGTACATGGGTAGGTCAGACCTAAACATGAAGAACCTATTGTGTGGTTACACAACATGCCCCATTTTGCCTTAGCAAAACAAGGACCCAACTTTTCTGCCTTGCTTCCCTGCTTGTTCTCCTTGGGCGGTAATGGTAAAAGTAGCATTCAGTCAGTATGCATATGCCTAATGTCAGGTATATACATGATTTTGAAGTCTGAACTCAATTTTCAAAGTCCAAATCTGCCATCATGAATCCTACCATGTGAAGGAGTGCAAAATTCTAAGCAGGTTTGCCTTTTGAATCACCTCAAAATTTGCTAAAATAAAGGAGTTATGTGTGGTCAAAGTTTGGTCAAACTTGTCCTCAGGGTCATATTTCCTAATATCCCTAATATTCATGAATATCACCCTCATGTGTTTTAACAAATGAAAATTCCATATCTGCATATTTGATAAAATGTGTGAACGTCAAATTTAAATGTGAGGGGTCATCTACCCATCAAATACCCCTGCGCATATTTGATGTGGGTGATATTTCTTGAGATCCCTCATATTCCTTAATATGACCCTGATGTCATCTTATCCCAATAGAAGGAGCACCTGATATGCATGTGATGTCATCCTCTTCCGAGGGTTATATTTCTCAATATGAGTCATATTTACTAATATGCCTAATCTTTCCCATTATGACTGTGACATCATCATATTACATTCTAAGAGAAACCCAATATGATGATGACATCATCATCATCCCTCATATGAATTGATAAGTCATTCATGGTTAATATCCGTGATATTAACTAATGTACATGTCTGGACCTGGCATCTTTTTAGGGTGCATTTCATAAAAGTTAAAAATCCAAAATTGTATATACGTTATACAATTTCAAAATGCATGCTCAGACTCAAAGGATTTATTCATTCCAATTTAGAAAGCATAAGCATATGTATATTTGTATGCATAATGGCTTGTATTTGACATGCAGATGCATTTTCGGATGCAAACAAAAGGTTAAACGTTGTGAACTTCAAGTTGAGATCCGTAGTTGCATGTTAGGGTATCTGCATAAGATATACAATATGGAAATGTACAATCCTAGATGCTAAATAAAATCAAATCGAACCCAATGTACAGTGATGCATAAACAAAAAAAATAGAGTCAAAGTCAAACATTTGTTTTATGTATCAGGATTTGTATGTATACGAGATACAATAGAAT
Organism: Cunninghamia lanceolata; assembly: GCA_027924645.1. Lineage (NCBI taxonomy): Eukaryota > Viridiplantae > Streptophyta > Pinopsida > Cupressales > Cupressaceae > Cunninghamia > Cunninghamia lanceolata. Next base: position 10,152,095 of record BSBN01000421.1, on the reverse strand, counting down.
ATACAAGGTTTATATACAAAGGTGGAATCGGTGGCAATTTCAATATAATTCCTAAACTTTTTGGGATCCAAATTTGTATGTATGAGATATGCCAAAAGGTTATACAAAGAGGAATGTGCAAACCTGGAATCAAAGGTAAGTTTGTTATGGTTTATAAGCTTGTTGAGTCCAGATTTGTATATATTTTATGATTGTATGTGAGATGCATAGAGGTAAGGCAAAAGTGAAGATGTAAGGCCAGATATAAAAAGTAATTCCAATCTGTTTTATGCACCTTTTAAAGTTTGAATCTGCATAACATATACAAAGGTGATACATATGATACATATACAAACCAGACGTGATAGAAGGTTAAACAATTATGGATTTTTGTTTGAGGTTCATGTTTGTCTGTTTGACACTTGTTTATGATATACACAAACGTATGCAAAGAATTGAATATGGAAAAAGGCAAAGAAGTAAATAATTGCATAAGTGCATAAAAGTGAGCGTAACTATGAGGAGGTCATTAAGTCGAAATATGATGATGATGTCATCATTTCTTATTTGCATAATAGTGTGAAATGTGCATGTATCACATATGCAAGATCATATACATGTGATATGAAAAAAAAAGATGGAGGGATATTGGACCAATTTGGGGACCCAATAATGTGCTTATCGGTCAACAATGGTTGACCAGATCATCTTAAACATCATATACGCATCCAAATATGTGGATGTTCACTTTCAGACTGATATTCATAACCCAATATTCATGTTTGCACATTTAGGGCCAGATATATGTTCAATGTTATGTTTAATTTTGCTGCTAGTTTATTAAATGATTATTCTTAATTCTTGTGTGTTTGTCGCAGGATAATGGAACTACTTATGGATTTGGTTGGATGTTATAGAAGGAAGCTGAAGTGACAAAAATTGCAAAGTTACAGGCCCAACTATGACATGAACTAGAGCCAAAGAAGAAGAAATCACCAAATGCGTCGTGTGCCAATTGGAAGGTGGACCAAGTCAAGGAGTCTAGAATATTCTTTGCCAGCTGTGTGATTGCCAACTGGCAAGCACATGCTACCAATCTGAACCGTTGATTATTCGGAGAGGATCTTGATCGTTGAATCAATGTAACTATTTTCTGGCCTTTGTTCTATAAAAAGGCCATGACCTGTCATTTGTAAAAGGGGGGAAGGTTGACCATTTCATATCTAACCAAGCCAATTTTCATAAGGAGATCAGATCACTGAGACTAATGAGGATTGAATTGTTGAAATATTCAAGGTTCTTTCTTCAGATCATTGTAAGGGTACTTGTTCTAAAGCATACTGGATGGAGATGAAGCTACTGATTACATCCTGATTGTAAACTTTACGTAATCTTCAAGTTGATTTCTAAATATGTAATGGTGAAATGTTGCATTCAATAGAATTGCTTTTATTTTATTGCATATTGTTGTTAACTTTTCCTTTGAAGATTAGTACTGGATCATGTGGATTTGTGGAATGTCCTGGTGAAGTATGATTTTAGTTTTCTTCTCTTCACTACCATATCAGAATATGTATGTGGATCAGTGATCTTAGTTCAGTAATTTTGGGAATCTCATTCTCTAAACTCTATTTTCTCATTTTTCAAATTTCATTGAACCACCATCACAACTGTAAATAATAGAAAATGACAAGCAGAACATAAAATATGCAGATATCCCATAGGTAATCGAAAATCACTAGCATATTTGAGCTAAGTTCATGTAGAAATGATAAATATCATGCAAAGAATTACAATTAATGATAAGAATCATGGAAATATCAGCTTATAGGCATAATATTCATATAAATTCATAGTACGGAAGTAAGATTAAGTAAAGATTAGTTCAGTTTCAAGCAAATCGATATAGTTGCAGAAGAATTAATCAAAAATCATCAAGGTCATTACAAATAATACTAATCAAATTGGAAATATATATAAATATTTGCATGTTCAGGTTAAATATTGTAAGATTTGACATCGTTTGTTGAACATTTACAGAGAACATGTGAAAACAAAGCATATCTAGATAGGATAACTAGACTAACATGTAAGGCCCCTGAATGGAAAACAACAACACACATCAACCTTTGAGTAATGTCAGATAATCATGACTTGATCAACGGAGACTTGGAGTCATCAATTTATCCTAAATTGATTGTACTTTTCAATATAATAAAGGTTTGTTGTGTAAAACTTTTATTCATGTTGTTATGACTAATAATCATCACCAACAGTTTTGGCACTAGGAGGGCCGAACAAAGAATTTGAAGTTTTCTATAAATTTTGCATAAATATCTCATCATTTGAGTCTAATGATTACAAATAGCTCTTGTCTAAGAGGATTTGACTATATCTTTGTAGAGATCCAGCTCAAAGATTCAAAGATTAGTCTAATTTTATGAGCTCCAAGTTTTATTATGAGATATGATAGATCTCATTAAAATTTCAAAATTTTAAAAAATAAAAACAGAGTCTCATTTCTAATGGATGCATATGTAGAAAATTTCCAAGTTGAAATTCATTTCTTTCAGGAAACTTTAAATCAACTACTTTATCCTCAAAGTTTATCTAACTTTGGTTTATCTGGTAGGTGCAGGATACACAATTCTATAGACCATGGTGAAGTTAGTTGTCTGACTTTCCTCACAAGGTTGGATTTATAATTGAAAGGACTAATTCTTTTCTTAGATGTATACAAGTCTGAAGTCTAGTAGGAAAATGAAGGAGTTCTGAAGCAACAAGAAAATACATCTTTAAAGACTAGGAGAAATACCAAAAAAAGTACTAGTTGAATTAGTTCGGGAGGATGAAGATAATGAAGAACCTTTTGATGAATCAATATATGGTGAGATTGATAGTTCTTTACTTCTCTATAGAAGTACTAATATGGATGATGCAGATTACAGGTATGAATCTTTTGAAAATTATACAGAAGAAAGTGCTTCCTATTTTTAGTCATCAGAGAATAAATATAGAAGATTAGAGTATCCTGATACACTTGATAAATATGTTGAACTATTAAGAAGTGCTTGTCAGGATAATGTCTTTGATTTTGATCTTAATAATTTTGATGAGAATGAGTGGACAAAGAAGTGTAAACAAGTGGCAAAGGAATTTAAATGCACTGTTGCTAAAGAAGTTCCTACTATAGGAACTAAAGGAGTCATGAAGAAGGGACTAAATCTTCATTTATTAGTTGATTTCTTTAAATTGAATGATCAAATGCAAGATTGTTGCAGGTCAATGGAACTAGACACTCTACTAGATGGTAGAGGTGAGCTATTTGATGAGCAATTCATGAAAATTGAAGACACAGAAAGCTCTATTGTTGTTGTGCATGATCAGTTGTCAATCCAGTGCTATTTTGAAAATGAAATAGGGGAATATTCTTATTAACTAAAAGATGTTTCACCTTTGCAGTTAAATGATTTAGAAATGATAAATTTCTATTTATCAGGTCATGATGATTAAGATACTCATTTAGATGCTGATGTACAAGGAATTAAAGAAAACATTCAGGTGTTTCCCGAAGTCAAAAATTAGATAAGCTTGCAAAACAAAGAGATGAAATTGGATAATGATGAAGGAGATTACTTCAAGGATTTTGAATTGTACTTGTCTAGAAATATACAGTGTTGCCAAATATTAGGTTTACCCACTGATGATATCTTGATTGAAAGATGGTGCAGATTACATGACGAAGCACATTCAGAAAGGGATTGTGATGCCTACTTAGACATGATGGAATTGAAAATTGAAGAAAACATTGAGGTGTTTCCCGAAGTCAAGAATCAGATGTACATGCAGAATGGAGGAACAAAGCTGGATAAAGATGATGGAGTAATACATCAAGAGTCATACATCCTTCATGATGAAGTGAGACCTGATGTTTAGCCAAGCAATGAAAATGCAAAGTCAAATGGAAGACCAGCTGGCAGTGAACAAACATCTCCAGTAGAACAAGAAATGCACCAGGTTGTATTTCTCCTTTCCCCAATGAATGATGTTGATTATTATTTTGATTATGGGAATTTAGTGTATAAAACATGTCAATGGATTAGGCATGAACATGATGAACTTCCTCAATTGTTAATCGTTAAGAGTTATTATGTTAAATACAGTGAATTTAGAATACAAGAATATTTCTCAGAATACAAAGATGAATTTGCTAGGATTAGAACCATAACTAGTGCCCTGATGCTCCTGCACAATCTAAGGAAGTATGCAAATATAGGTGTCTTTGGGTCTTACCATGAGTTTTATTTTCCTTGTAGTGTCTTGTGTATAGTTTGGTAGAATAGTTATTTTGTTTCTTTTCTTTGCTTTCCTATTTTGTTTTTTGTTGTTTCCCTTTGGTAGTTAGTTGTTTGTATAGTTTCCTTTGTGTGCTTGCTTTTGCTTTGCAATATTGAGTCCTTGTTTTAGTTAGGCAAAATTGATGCACCTTGTTACATAAGAACACTACTGAAATTGTTAGAATTCAAGAGTTGGATATAAGTTCATACATAGGTTGTGATTCATGTTAGCAAGTGTTCTTGATCAAGTATGTGGTATCCTGATCATCAGCATTACTTTTTCTTGAGTCAAGGAGATGCTCACAATAACATACCCAATAGACTTGGGTTTGTTGAACATACTAGTGTAGGTGTTAAGTGAAAAATCTAAAGGTTGCCCTTGCTACCATTGCAATTCCCAACCCAAAGCTGCAAGTGACCACACCTTGCAAAATGTGCTTACATATGACATCTTATAAAAAAAAGAGAAATATATTGAATATCTAAAGAGAAAATTAGGCCATCTAAGTAACTCTATCAGGGCTATGGATGCCTGCTAGAAATGGGGCTCTACTTAGGGGAATTGCAATGATAACCTTGTTAGGGCTATGGATGCCTACTAGCAGCATGACTCTATCCAAGTTGGCTATGAGGGATGAACCAAACTATGTAGCCTAACACCAATTACTAGTTTATTCAACTCGTCTTCAAGATGAGGGATATTAATCACGTGCACATACTTGATCCCTTATCAATACATTGTTATATTGATGAACATGATACCAATTAGAAAGGTTAGGATGCTCATGCTTAACAAGAGTTGGAACATTATGTTTTATCTTATCCTCACCTCTTGAATTATTTGAATTTTGTTGTTTTCTTTAGTGGCAAGTTGTTGTGTGGTTACACAACACACCCCATTTTGCCTTAGAAAAATAGGGACCCAACTTTTCTGGCTTGTTTCCCTTCTTGTTCTCCCTGGGCGGTAATGGTAAAAGTAGCATTCAGTTAGTATGCATATGCCTAATGTTAAGTATATCCACGATTTTGAAGTCTAAACTCAATTTTCAAAGTCCAAATCTGCCATCATGAATCCTACCATGTGAAGGAGTGCAAAATTCTAAGTTGGTTTGCCTTTTGGATCACCTCAAAATTTGCTAAAATAAAGGAGTTATGCACGGTCAAAGTTTGGTCAAACTTGTCCTTAGGGCCATATTTCCTAATATCCCTGATATCTGTGAATATCAACCTGCATGTGTTTTAACAAAGGAAAATATTGTATCCGCATATTTGATAATATGTGTGAATGTCAAATTTAAATGTGAGGGTTCATCTACCCATCAAATACCCCTACTCACATTCAATGAGGGTGATATTTCCTGAGATCCCTCATATTCCTTAGTATGACCCTAATGTCATCTTAGCCTGATAGAAGGAGCACCTGATATGCATGTGACATCATCCTCTTTTGAGGGTGATATTTCTTAATATGAGTCATATTTACTAATATGCCTGATCTTTCCCAATATGATCGTGATGTCATCATATTACATTCTAAGCGAAACCCAATATGATGATGACATCATCATCAATCCCTCATATGAATTGAGAAGTCATTCATGGTTAATATCCATGATATTAACTAATGTGCATGTCTAGACCTGGCACCTTTCTAGGGTGCATTTCATAAAAGTTAAAATCCAAAATTGTATGCATAAGGGTCGGCATACGTTATAGAATTTCAAAATGCATGCCCGGATCCGAAGGATTTATTCATTCCAATTTAGAAAGCATAAGCATATGTATATTTGTATGCATAATAGCTTGTATTTGACATGCAGATGCATTTTTGGATGTAAACTGTAAAGTCAAAAAATGTCCCCTTACGGGCTTTTCCCTCATAAGGTTTAGCTCCTGGGTCTTTAGTATGCATTTAGGACATCTTAGTTCATATTTTGGCATCCCGATGGAATGAACCCTCGGTAACATGACAAATGGGACCTAGGATGACCCCTTGAGCTATACCCTTCCCAAAATAGGGGGGAGGACTTGGGCGCCTGTGCCCTAGTCCTGCCCTAATTTCTGGGTGTCGATTTATGACCGTTATTTGGTCCTTTTGCCGACACGGTAAGTTTTGATTTTTAAAATCTTGGCGGGAGTGCTTGTAGTTGCATATATAAGCATGCTTAGGCATTCATTTAGAAATTAGATGATCATTGTGAACTTTAGGCATTCTCAAGGTGATTCAAGGCTTTCTATTGTGTTGCAAGAGCAGACTTGTGTGTTTTGTGTATTGATATTTGCAGATTTGAGCATCAATTTCCACATGGAATGAAGAGCATCTTCCTCCCATGAGAGCTTCACTACAATGTGACATTATATTGTGATTTCATCATTGATTCCTTTGGTTTTTGTCTGTGCCTCACAAGGGCATACACTCTTTATCTAACAATGGTGTTCAGAGACTTAAGTGTCCTCCGAGGCTTGACTGAGGCAAGCCTCTGAACACCACAACCCCCAAACTAAGTCTTGTGATTGCAGGTTATAGGTGTCGCATTTGGGAAAAGTGGAGTTGTAGGAAGAATTGGTAGGCATCAAAGATTTAAGATCTAAAGAAAAGGACATAGGAGCACTTCCAGGACCTGGGTGCTCGCTCTAGTATCCTCTGCATCTGAGTTTCAGGAAACAAAAGTTATAGGGCTGATCAGTATTGGAAGGAGGTTCAGATTCCGTGAAGAAACTGGTACCTTGGACTTGGGTGCCCACTCCAGTGTCCCTGACTATTCCTCTTTGGAACCCTAAAAATAGGTATTCTGTAATTTGGTATTTTATTCCTGTCTGCAAGAGCTTTTCCCGTTATTCATCAATTTGTTGTTGTATTTGCATAATTAGGGTTTTAATGGTTAAATGGGCATAAGAGAAGAAAAATTAATAAGTAAATTCCCTAATCCAAGTTTTCCTATATCTATAAGCAACCTAGGGTATGATAGTGCCGACCCTAGATCCTTGAATGTATAGTGGAGAGGCGGATTTAAACATCTAAACATTAGAACATTAACAAATCCAATTTTCCCCTAAACATTTTGGTGAACCTATGTTTTTGGACTTAAATTGAAACTTGTTGAGTGTATGTCTTCAGATTTGGATTGATTTCATTCATTCATATAGTCATTCATTTTATTGCATTGAGAAAAATTCAAAAAAATTGAAAAATTGGAAAAATTCAAAAAAATTGCATTGTTTGGCTTACTAAATTGCATCAATCCTTTCGAAATTTTCCTAATTCATGATTTTTACATTATATCTGATATAAACTACAGAAAAATCCAAAAATTCAGAAATTTGCATTGCATTTTCATTATCAATTTGCTAGGTTTTTGTGGAAATTTTGACAATTTTGATATAACCTAGTAATTCCAAAATCTAGGGTTAGTAGGAAAAATCTTTTCTCAGATTTTTCTACTAATTTTAGAGGCTCATTCAAATTAACATTTGGCTGTAGTCTTTCATTTTAGTGTAAATTTGCATTTAGATTTAAAATATTTGCATTTTTGCATAGAAAATTTCAACAAAAAACTAGCAATTTTCATGCATTTTCATTAGATTTGCATTTGTATTTTGCATAAAAGGCTTGAAAATAATTTTCAGATCTAAGAGTATTTAATTTCCATCATAAATCAGACTTCAAAACATTCGCATAGCATTTTTCCCCAAGATCTCAAACCTAGGGCTTCAAAAACAATGATTTTCACTAAATTTAGCCTTATCGACTCTCCAAACTTGCACTATAGGCGTGTTGTGAAAGGTATTTTGGAATTATTTTTCTTTTATCATGGTAATAATTTTCTATTCCTCATAAAAAGCTTCACAACACCCTTTTATCAGGCTCTTGTAGTGAAATTTTTACAAAAAACTACACATTTTGGTTCTTTTTGCCCTAGGGTTTGACCTAGTTTGCACTCCAACTGTGTTGTGATCAATTTTATGGATTGAGGTGACTAATATTATTGATATTATTTTCTATACCTCCTAAAATTCATTACAACACCCTTCTTGCTAGGTCTTGGAGTTGAAAAACCGTGAAAAATAACCTATTTTTGCTATATTTTCACTAGGGTTTTACCTTAAGTGGCACTAAAAGCATGTTATGTTGGGTATTTTTGCATCAAGTTGCTGTTATTACTGATATTATTCACTTTACATCATCATTTTCCTCACAACACCCTTTGTTATGCTCTGTTGCATGGAGTTTTGGTGAAAAAAGTGCCTATTTTGACATATTTTCACTATATTTTGACTTGGCATTATCTTGGATTTGCATCAAGAGTGTGTTGGGAAGGATCTTATTGCTGTTATGGAATGATATCAGACATATAACTTTCTTCCCCTAATCAAAATCCTTACAACACCTTTTGTTTCATTCATTTGCATTGAAAAAAGTACAAAAAATCAAGTATTTGAGGCTATTTTGGGGTATATAGTTTTGCACTTGTCTTTTGCGTAAAATTTGAAAAAATTTTAAAAATATAAGTTTACATTGAAAATAATGCAATGGCACCTTCATGTCATTTTTCTATGGTATCTCTGCATGCATTTATCAAAGATCTTGATTTTGACAAATTCCTAATCCTCATAAGTGAACATCCTTTGATATTAGAAGATTTAACCAAATTAGTCTCTAGGAACACTCATGAGAAAGATAAGAGTAAAAACCCTTTTCTGCCATAGAGTAAGATGATGATGATGTACCTTCCTCTTATCCCATTGCTCTCCCTAGTCAAGATGTAGCATTAGTGGATGAGAAAAGGTCTCTCACATGAAATACTTTAGGGATGGATGTTGGATGCAACCAAGAAGGAAACAATGTTAATTCAATTGTCATTAATAGACCTTGCAGAAATATTCCTAAGATGATTGTTTGAGGGGCACCTAGTACACCCTCTTGCTTAAAGCCAGTGATTACTATTCAAGGTAGACCCTTGGATTACATCTACGACTATGCAAAGCAAATTGCTCAAGGAAATTAGGGTGTACAAAATGTGATTTCTCATACATATAACACCTGTAATAACAAGCAAAGTAAGCAAGCACTGCATGTGCCTATCTTCCTTCCATGTTCTCAACCTATGCTCCCTCCAACACCTCGCCTTACTCATAAAAGTGGTCAAGAGTATGATCTTGTCAAACAACTTCGCGCTACTCTGACTAAGATCTCTCTTTGGGATTTAATACAAACATCACCTGCATACCATGGAATGCTCCAAGAAGCTTTACAAAAGGTGATTGTACCACCTGCTGTTAAGCCAAATGATGTAGCAGCTGTATTGGATAGTATGTATGCGACAAAAATAAATATTCTCTTTCAACCATAGGAATTATTGACAATTAAAGTTCAAAACCAGTATGATCCTCTTATAATCTTTGTCACAATAAACAAAACATTGGTTAAGAGAGTTATGATTGAAAATGAATCAGCTCTTAATGTTTGTGGTATAGACTTATTACATAAGATTAAAGTTGATACATCTACCATTAAGCTGGAACCACTAAGTATCCGTTGTTTTGACAATGTTGGACGACAATCTATAGGTATTATAACTTTACCTATACAAGTGGTGTTGGCAAGAGACACATTGGAGCTTCATGATTTTTGTCATTGATGGCAACAAAGTTCTTTCCACACATCCGCAAGACATGGTGGGTCTATACCGGAAGTCAGATTGAAGAGTGGTGTGGTCCGGTAAGCAAGAACAGAGTATGTGGAAAGGTTCGACAATCAGGTCCGGATCTCTTAGAGGAAGTATTTTAGTGAAGTATGGATTTGGTAAAGTCAAGAGGAGTACCTTGACTGATAGATTCTAGGAATTGAGCCTCCGGTGATAAAAGAATAAAGAGATATAAGCATTCAAGTATTGGGGTCTGGTTTGGTAGAACAGACAGAGGAAGAACTGACAGGCAGAGCATCAGAAGTTATTTCAGATGAGATGTTGATAGTGATAAAGGTTCCTAAGGTGTCATTCATGATTGGCTAACATGATTGAAGACTTCTACAAGCATATCCTTGATCTGCATTACTTGGTATGCAAGGATTCAGTCGACAGACCAAAGTTTGAGATAATATTGACTATTCTAGGTGTCGACTAGAAAAGTGTTGAAATCACTTGTGTAGATATATATATAAGATGGATTTAGATGTGAAGTGTGTGTTGTGAGTGTGGAAATATGAATAAAAGCAGAAGAATAAATAAAAGGTAGAAAACTAGGTTTAGAATGTAAGAGGACAGCAGCACTCAAGAAGAGTCAGAATGAAGTTCTACAGATCAGTCTATTGAGCTTAAACCGGAACTAAACTTCAGCATGTGTGGATGCTTTTCATCAGTTCAAGTTTTCTTCTTGTAAACAATAAGTCTTTTGTAGGCAGTGAGCCTCTTGTGAGCAGTGTGCTCAGGGAGTGAGCCCTAATTGGCAAGTGCCATTTTGTATCTTCTATTCTTCTAACAGAGAATAATATCTTGGGTTAATCACCCCGTGGTTTTTTCCCTTAACAGGGTTTCCACGTCAAAATCATTGTGTCATGTGTATTGGTGTTATTTACATTTCATAGTTATGCTTGCTTATAGAATCTGATGTTGCATTAACTGTTAAGAAAGCACAGAAAGTTGAATGATTAGGATAACTAATTCACCCCCCCTCTCAGTTATCAACAATTGGTATTAGAGCCAAGTTCCTTCAAACAGAGCCTAACAGCTTGACGAAGATCTGGGAATTCAAATGGATGCATATGGTATGAAGGAGCAACTTAAGTCTGCCCTAGATGATCTTGAGTAGTCAAATTCTGAAATCAATGAATTGAAGGAAAGACTCAAATAGGCTGATGATTTCATAAATGAATTAAAAGAGAAACTGAGTCTCTCTATGAAAAAGAGAAAGGAGCTACTTCAGCAACTGGCAAGACAAGGTGAAGCCAATGATACAAATGGAGATCTAAAGGAGAAAACCAAGTTATGTGAAAAGTTATCAAAAGAAATCATTATGGTAAGACATGAAATGGAATCAAGAGTTATAAAGTTTACCCAAGAGATTGAAGAGAAAAGAAAAATTGAAGATGATCTAAAACAATCTCTCAAGGAAAAATCAGAAGATTGGCACAAGATGGATAGAATTATCAAACATCTTGAATCTAATCTTGAAAATGCTAAAGATAATGAAGAAAAACTTGAGGATCAAATTGTCTCTCTTAAAAGGGATCTTCAAACAACAAATGAATATAAAGAGAAATTCAAGATAAGTTCTGCTCAACTTGAAGTTCTTCTTGAAAGTCAAAAGAGGGTAGATGACAAGTATGGGTTGGGATATGAGAAAGGAGAAAGCTCCAGATCCGGTCAGAAGATTTTTGGATTAGAAAATCCAAGGAACAGGCCTAGAAAACCTCCGGTAAGGCAGCCTAATGCTTAAAGATATCCATCCTTCAATGGATACTGCCACAACTGCAATAACTTTGGTCATAGAGCTGATCAATGTAGAAAGAGAATGAATCAAACTAATACATCCTTCTCCGGACAGTGTTTCAACTATAAAAGGTATGGCCACAAATCTCATGAATGCAAAAATATGCAAATGAACAATTCATTCAATGATAGATGCTTTACATGCAATAGAATGGGTCACATGGCTAATCAATGCAGATCAAAAGGATATCAATCAAACATGCAAAGAAACATTATTTGCCAAATTTACAATAGATACGGTCATACTACCAAATTTTGTAGAAGCAAGAATCGGGACAAAAGAGTTTCGACACATAATCAAAATCAAGACAAGGGAAAACAAAAAGTGAATGTGGATGAAGTTCAAAGTGAAATGAACAAGATTTGGGTGAAGAAAAGTACAGAGAATATAGGGGATGGATCCGCACCAGACTCTGGTGCTGATATTCCTTCTAGAAACTAAAAAGTGAGTTCTGGCTTAGGGGGAGACACAAAGAAAACCATTTCCCCCAGCCAGTCAATTGGTGCCAGAACTGGCACAAGGAGAGTTTTGGATTAAAAGGTTCATAAGAGAAATGTCTAAATAAACTATGGTTAAGCTTTGGAAGATCTGCAAGATGTTTAGATCAAGATTGATCCAGTTCTTCAAGTCATCCGAATAAGGCAAACTGAAATGACTTAGGTCGAGCATTTATTGCAACTTGGTTTTAGGGTTTGCGGAACAATATAAGGGTTCCTCTTATTAAACATTTGCTCATTCTGCATTCAAGAAGAAGAATAAAGGTGTTCTACAACAAATTTCCTTAAGCCCATCAAAGATCATTTGCAGAAGTTAATTCTTCCAGAAATCGATCTAGCTCACTCCATGAAACCTAAAGGCGCAAAAGGTATTTTCTGTTCTCAAATATCTCTCTGCAAATCTTTTGAAAAGATGTCTACTCTGAATATTGTGAAGATCACTAATAGGCCTCGTCCCAAATTCAAGAAACATCCTTATAAATCCTTGGAAGTAGATACCCTAGGAGCATTTTCCAGTGTTCTGCATGATGTGTTGCATACAAAAGATATTAGGGTGTACATACACGTGAATATTGAAGAGTTCAGGGAATTCAAACTAAGAGACAACTATCATAAACAATTGATAGATGATGCTTTTGAACTTAAACCTCAATATAAGGGCATCCAAGAGAAACATTTTGATTAATTCATTCATTTCCCCTACTTTGAAGAAGATGAATGGGTCCGGTATGTATTGAGTAGGATGCATGATAACTTCCTATGGCTGAACAGACCTTGCAAAATCACTAAGGAGGCAATTAGTGCAGTAACCGGCTTATACTCCTCCAGAGGGATATCTGTCCTCAAATCTGTCAAAAACCAAATAGTAATTGAGGCCACCAGATCAAAATTTGATAAGAGGGCAATGACCATTGAAGATATCATGGACCCAGACATCAAGTTTGCATCTATGATAATAGGATATAAGATATATCATTCCAGTAGGGAGAATTCAGTGTCCGGAACTGCAGTGTATACTGCCTATGAGATGCTGAGAAAGAATGCAAAGTATGATCTCTCTGAACTTCTTCTAAGTCAATTGATGGAGAAAATGCAAAAGATCAAAAAGGACATCAAAACCAGAAGCAAAATCATTTGATAGAGGAGAGCAAAGAACTAAAACAAAGGCCACAGGGTCTTATGTTAGTCAAAAGGATGATGAAGAATAGACAAAATCTGATGAAGAAATCAAGAAGATGAAGAAGAAAAAGAAAGTATCCAGTACAGAGGTAGAAGAATTTGTTGAAAAGCCCACTCTGTCCCCAGATGATGTAGTCAAAGATGTTACTATGGATGGAAACCTACAACCAATAATAGAATTCTATGATGCCTATAATGATGCAGATAGAAAAATCTTGGAGGAAGCCACAGTTTAGTACTTGAACATATACAATAAAGCCTTGATTGAAATGATTTCTCTAATTCCTAAAAGTTTGGAAAAGGAACTTGAAATGAGAAAAGAAAATGCTAAGGCAAAGGACTTAGAAATCAGAGAATAGATAGCTATTTAGCTCTACCCTTTAGTTACTCCAAAACAAATGGATATGATCTTCAAATATTGCAAGGATGAGTTCTAGAGTAAGACTAGAATGAATCAGCTCATGCTTGGAGAGACTGATAAAGTGGCAAAAGAAATAGAAGAAATCCTGCAGAAGGCATAGTCAAGATTCAACATTCCTATTATAGAGGACTTGGGTATTGATCCCTCGGCTTTAAGTGTTGAAAAAGAATCTACTGAGGCAATGACAGAAGAAGTAATGGACTCTGGTGAAGGTAAAGACAAGGGCTTAAAATCCTCTACTCTAGAAGAGGTGGCTCATGCACAAACAAATATCTCTCCTCCGGTTTCCCCTATAGTCTCTAGATCTAAAGGAGAAAAAAGAATAGAGGAGAAAGAAGAAGAAGCAAAAGGAAGAGAAGAAAGTCAAGCTGAGAAGAACATAAGTTACCATGCAGAAGAAAAGAAATCTCTGTCTCCAGCAAGACACATTGCAGAAACTGTCAAGGACTTCTTGACAAAAGAAATGTTGGAGATTGATGAACTGGAGTTACTTCAAGGTCCAGTTAACTTTGACTCTCTCTCCCCGGTTCAAACAATGAAGATAGCTTCATTTGCCAATGCAAAGGCAAAAGAAAAACTTCTGAAGTCTCACATGGAAGACTATGAGCTAATAGAAGCTGCATCTGGTGTTTTAGAAAAGATCATGCCATCTTTTCAGAAGGATCCCTCAGCCTCCTCATCAGGTAATCTTAAATCTCTTGTTAGTTCGGTCAACACTCATTTTGAGTCCTTAGAGAAATCAGCTGAGGAAAAGGTCTGGAAAGAGTTTTTGGATAAAAGATTCTCTGAAGTACTAAGTTTAATATCAAATGATAGAAGAAATATGAGTATAGGGATAAAGAGCTTAGAAAATGCTCTTAAAGATGGCGGAGAGATGTACAAATTTTGTTTATCATGGTCCAAAATAACATTGGACATTGAGAAGAAAGTAAAAGAACAGGAGGACAAACTGACAAATCTATCAAAGAATTTTGATCCTCTCTCATCTTCCATAATAAATCAAGAATGTCAGACTATTGCAGTCTTCAATGAAATCAAGAAGCTGGAGAAAGAAAAGAAAAATAGAATAAGCAGGTTGGGTGAATTCAGAGGGATAATTATCCCCAAGTTAGAGGCCATGCATGAGGCCATAAAAGAAGCTCAGACCACAGCCCAGACCAGTGATCCGATAGATCTAAAAAGGGTAGATGCATTTGCATTCCTGTTGAGTGGTCACATCTCAATTTTGGACAGGATGAAACAAAGTGGGCAATAGAATTCGTCCAATTGAAGACAACTTTTGTAAACATACTTCAGTATATGTAAGTATGCTATATGTATATACTTATGCGGCCAAGTATAGTTGAAATTTTGAAAATTTTGATGTGCGGACCCTACCCTTTTCCATTGATGTCAAAGGGGGAGTGATGAGTAGTGAAAAATGAGGAATCCAGCTAAGGGGGAGCTCCAAAAAATGTACATAGAGACAGAGCATCAGCCAAGGGGGAGTATAGTATAACACTTAGTCATTTTTCACTAAGTGTTTCCATCAATGCCAAAGGGGGAGATTATTGGCAAGAGACACATTAGAGCTTCATGATTGTTGTCATTGATTGCAACAAAGTTCTTCCCACACATCCGCAGGACATGGTGGGTCTATACCAGAAGTTAGATTGAAGAGTGGTGTGGTTCGGTAAGCGAGAACGGAGTATGTGGAAAGGTTCGACAGTCAGGTTTGGATCTCTCAGATGAAGTATTTCAGTGAAGTACAGATTTGGTAAAGTCAAGAGGAGTACCTTGACTGATAGATTCTAGGAATTGAGCCTCCAGTGATAAAAGAATAAAGAGATATAAGCATTCAAGTATTGGGGTCCGGTTTGGTAGAACAGACAAAGGAAGAACTAACAGGTAGAGCATTAAAAGTTATTCTGGATGAGATGTTGATGGTGATAAAGGTTCCTAAGGTATCATTCATGATTGGCCAACATGATTGAAGACTGCTACAAGCATATCCTTGATCCACATTACTTGGTATGCAAGGATTCAGCCGACAGACTAGAGTTTGAGATAATATTGACTATTCTGGGTGCCGACTAGAAAAGTGTTGAAATCACTTGTGTATATATATATATATACAAGATGGATTTAGATGTAAAGTGTGTGTTGTGAGTGTGAAAATATGAATAAAAGTAGAAGAATAAATAAAAGGCAGAAAAATAGGTTCGAAATGTAAGAGGACAATAGCACTCAAGAAGAATCAGAATGAAGTGCTACAGATCAGTCTATTGAGCTTAAACCGGAACTGAACTTCAGCATGTGTGGATGCTTTTCATTAGTTCAAGTTTTCTTCTTGTAAGGTAGTAAGCCTCTTGTGAGCAGTGTGCTCGGGGAGTGAGTCCTAATTGGCAAGTGCCATTTTGTATCTTCTATTCTTCTAACAGAGAATAATATCTTGGGTTAATCACCCTGTGGTTTTTTCCCTTAATAGGGTTTCCACGTCAAAATCATTGTGTCATGTGTATTGGTATTATTTACATTTCATAGTTATGCTTACTTATAGAATATGATGTTGCATTAACTATTAAGAAAGCACAGAAAGTTGAATTATTAGGATAATTGATTCACCCCCCCTCTCAGTTATCAACAAGTGGGACCTGTGATTGTGCCTACTCTGATTCATGTCATGCCTAGTTCTTTATCTTACACCATGATTCTTGGTAGACTTTGGATTCATGCATTGGGGGCAGTCCCTTCCACTCTACATTGTTCAATCAAATTTATATTCAAAGGTAAAATTCATACTATTCATGCTGATCCTGAACTAGACAACTGTTTACACATTAAAATACAACAACCAGTTTACAATCATATGAGATTAAACAATTTGCAATGTGATCCATCAATGACTAATGTTGTGCAAAACTCTCAACCATTGAATGCACTTGTTGGTGGTGATTAGGGTGCATTAGATTTTAACCCTTGCAGTACAGGGGAATACAAATATAATAAACTTGATACATCAAAAATTGCATCAATCTCGTCTAAACAATCTTTTGAAACATCTCAGAAAAACAAAGTTTCCTTGGTTGAAAATAAAGACAATACCCTCACTTATACTACAAATTATGATACCTATGCAGCTTCACCTTCTTCTAAATAAATGGACTCTCTACATTGTCATGGATTTCAAATCTTGTACAAAAATAATGACTATGTTGGCAATGGTTGCAGTGTAAATAAACAAGGAATTAGAGTACCTTTACAAGTTGCTAGAATTAACTACACAACCGGTATAGGATACCACTCTTTAAAACCCACCAAAGCCTCTTGTCATCCTAAACTTAACATTAATACAAATTTAAAACAACATGAGAGATATCCTAAGTGTGTATGTTCTTAATGATGGTGCTAACATGTAAGTATTTCTAACCCTTTATCTCTCTCATGATGTGCTTCCCCCATGATGTGTTATGTGTTGTTTAGGCCTCCTAGGATGACCCCTGATTCTCTCGTAAGGTCCAGGATACCAGGAGACCACTTCTGTTGTAACCTTCTTCTATTTGTATCATCATTCTTCTAAAATTACCTCTCTCTAATTTCATTATTGTGTGTTGTGTCTTACAGACATAGCGTCACGGTTGGTGACCTGGGGGCACTCTCCTACGTGATTGTACCTAAGACACTTATTTATCCTCTCTTATTTATTGTTTCCCTTCCTCTAGGGTTTCCATCTAGCGGGCAGATGACGACAAACATTTATACTAATGCAGACCTAGTATCCCTTTCGAGAGAAATAAAAAATTGGACTTAGTTCCTAATATGACGATGGGGTTGTATATCTTATCCGATGCTTGGCTAGTGGAAGTACTCGTGCTTTCTGTGTAGTGAATTTCATGATGTTTCTATCACATTTACAAACCTTAACAATATTGCTGCTCTACGCACCTTTGTTTGTCTTTGAATCTAGCCTTGGTGGTACTCGATTCGGAGAGCTTTGTGATATAGCTTCACGGTTATCCTCAAACTCTAAATTCGTTGTATAACCTTGACTCTTTATGTGGTTAATCATATGCATTGATGTTGTTGTTTATCATGATCTTGTAGACACTAACATGTTTCTTGTAGGGATGTGTTTGTGGGAACATTTGGCGATCGTAAAGTACATGCCACCTCTGGGGGGCATGGGCTTTACGAAAGTTGGTGTTTCCTTGTGTGTTTTCTTCCTACCTTAACGTGCTTGATATCGATAACTGATATCAACCACCTTAAGGTGGGGGCATATATAAGGTAAGCTATCTATTGTAGATGTTAGTTATATGCTTGTCCTCAGGTGCAGTCTAAAGACTTGCTCGATGAGTGCATCCTGCATCCAGAGTTTGTTTGCAATCAATCATGTAAGCCCTTTGCAGAGGTGGGATATTGCATATATCCTTTTTATCCTAAGCCCTCTGTGGAGGCGGGGATGGTGTATTTCTTGGAGCAGATTGCATCATCTTGTCATTTTCAAAAGTCCTTTGCAGAGGCAGGGAGCGGTTCTATAACTAACTCAACCCTTAAGCTTGTTTTCGGTGATTGTTGTGGTGAAGCGCAATTGTCAGTGTGTGCCTGTAATGTGCCTGAGATGGTGTTGGACCTAGAAATAGGTACACTCTATCGCTTGTCTGTAGTGTTTTCTCCATGTCTCCAAGTGTGTGTGTTTTGGTGTGCTTATTTTGAGTGGCATGTTTGTTGCCCCATATGTAGTCTAAAGACTTGCTCGATGAGTGCATCCTGCATTTTGGGAGGTTTTACGTGTCTTGCGTGTATGTTGCCCCATATATATAGTCTAAAGACTTCCTCGATGAGTGCATCCTGTATTACAGGAGGTTTGTTTACTTTCTAGTACTTGCATCTGCATTTCATATATATGAGAAAAAGAAAAGAAAAGATATCATTTCTGTCTTCCATGCATTAATGTGTCTTCTATGCATTGATTGTCTTCTCTGTGTTCTACGTGATTATAACTATCTTCTCCATGTTTTACATGCCTATTATTGTCTCCCATGTGATTGGTGTGTCTTCTCCGTGCTTGGCGTGTTTACTGTGTTTGTGACCTTACTTTAATGCATGTATTGGCCTTGCATTTATATATACATTAAAGTGGGGGCTAAATGTAACATTGAAAAATGTTCCCTTGGGGGCTTTTCCCTCATAAGGTTTAGCTCCTAGGTCTTTAGTATGCATTTAGGACATCTTAGTTCATATTTTGGCATCGCGATGGAATGAGCCCTAGGTAACATGACAAATGGGACCTAGGAGGACCCCTTGAGCTGTACCCTACCCAAAATAGGGGGGGAGGACTTGGGTGTCCACACCCTAGTCCTACCCTGTTTTAGGGTAGCCCTAATTTCTGGGTGTTAGTTTATGACCTTTATTTGGTCCTTTTGCTGACACGGTAAGTTTTGACTTTTAAAATCTTCATGGGAGTGTTTGTAGTTGCATATATAAGCAGGCTTAGGCATTAATTTAGAAACTAGATGATCATTATGAACTTTAGGTATTCTCAAGGTGATTCAAGGCTTTCTATTGTGTTGCAAGAGTAGACTTGTGTGTTTTGTGTGTTGATATTTGCAGATTTGAGCATCAATTTCCTCATGGAATGAAGACCATCTTCCTCCCATGAGAGCTTCACTACAAGGTGACATTATATTGTGATTTCATCATTGATTCCTTTCGTTTTTGCCTCTGCCTCATAAGGGCACGCACTCTTTATCTGACAACAGTGTTCAGAGACTTAAGTGTCCTCTAGGGATTGACTGAGGCAAGCCTCTAAACACCACAACCCCCAAACCAAGTCTTGTGATTACAGGTTACATGTGTCGCATTTGGGAAAAGTGGAGTTGCAGGAAGGATTGGCAAGCATCAAGGATTCAAGATCTGAAAAAAAGGACACAGGAGCACTTCTAGGACTTGGGTGCTTGCTCTAGTGTCCTCTGCATCTGAATTTCAGGAAACATAAGTTACAGGGCTGATCAATATCAGAAGGATGTCTGAATTCCATGAAGAAACTAGCACCTTGGACTTGGGCACCCGCTCCAGTGTCCCTGAATGTTCCGCTTCGGAACCCCAAAAATAGGCATTCTGTAATTTGGTATTTTATTCCTATCTGCAAGAGCTTTTCCCATTATTCATCAAATTGTTGTCATATTTGCATAATTAGGGTTTTAATAGTTAATTGGACATAAGAGAAGGAAAATTAATAAGTAAATTCTCTAATCCAAGTTTTGCTACATCTACAAGTGACCTAGGGTATGATAGTGCTCATCACTCGACCCTAGATCCTTGAATGTATAGTGGAGAGACGGATTTAAACATCTAAACGTTAGAACATTAACAAATCTAATTTTCCCCTAAACACAAACAAAAGGTTAAACATTGTGAACTTCAGGTTGAGATCCATAGTTGCATGTTGGGATATCTGCATAAGATATACAATATGGAAATGTACAATCTTGGATGCTAAATAAAATCAAATCAAACCCAATGTGCAGTGATGTATAAACAAAAAAAAATAGAGTCAAAGTCAAACATTTATTTTATGTATCAAGCTTTGTATGTATACGAGATACAATAGGCTATACAAAGGTCTATATACAAAGATGAAATTGATGGCAATTTCAATATAATACCTAAACTTGTTGGGATCCAAATTTGTATGTATGAGATATACCAAAAGGTTATACACAGAGGAATGTACAAACCTAGAATCAAAGGTAAGTTTGGTATGGTTTATAAGTTTGCTGAGTCCAGATTTGTATGTATTTTATGATTATATGTGAGATGCATAGAGGTAATGCAAAAGTGAAGATGTAAGGCTGGATATAAAAAGTAATTCCAATCTGTTTTATGCACCTTTTAAAGTCCACATCTGCATAACATATACAAAGGTGATACATACGATACATATACAAACTAGACGTGATAGAAGGTTAAACAATTGTGGATTTTTGTTTGAGGTTCGTGTTTGTATGTTCGACACGTGTATATGATATACACAAATGTATGCAAAGAATTGAATATGCAAAAATGCAAAGTAAAGAATTCAATAAGTGCATAAAAGTGAGTGTAATTGTCAGAAGGTCATTAAGTCAAATTATGATGATGATGTCATCATTTCTTAACTGCATAACAGTGTGAAAGGTGCATGTATCACATATGAAGGATCATATACATGTGATATGCAAGAGCAAGATGGAGGGATATTGGACCAATTTGGGCACTCGATAACGTGCTTTTCGGTCAATGATGGTTGACCAAATCATCTTAAACATCATATACACATCCAAATATGTGGATGTTCACTTTCAGAATGATATTCATAACCTAATATTCATGTTTGCACATTCAGGGCTGGATATATGTTCAATGTTACGTTTAATTTTCCTACTATTTTATTAAATGATGATGCTTAATTCTTGTGTGTTTTTCACAGGATAATGGAACTACTTGCAGATTGGGTTGGATGTTGTAGAAGGAAGACGAAGTGATGAAAATTATGAAGTTGCAAGCCTAGATACAACATGAACTAGAGCTAAAGAAGAATAAATTACCAAATGCATTGTGTACAAGCTGGAAGGTGGACCAAGTCAAGGAGGCTAGAATATTCTTTGCCAGTTGTGTGATTGCCAACTAGCAAGCACATGCCACCAATCTGAATTGTTGATGATTCTAAGAGGATCTTGATCATTGAATCAATGGAACCATTTTCTTGTCTTTGTTCTATAAAAAGGCCATGAACTGTCATTTGTAAAAGGTGGAAAGGTCAACCATTTCATATCTAACCAAGCCAATTTTCATAGGGAGATTGGATCACTGAGACTAATGAGTATTGAATTGTTGAAATATTCAGGGTTCTTTCTTCATATCATTGTAAGGGTACTTGTTCTAAAGCATACTAGATGGAGATGAAGCTATTGATTACTTTCAGATTGTAAACTTTATGTAATCTTCAAGTTAATTTCTAGATATGTAATGGTGAAATGTTGGATTCAATAAAAGCACTTTCATTTTATTGCATATTATTATCAAATTTGCCTTCAAAAATTAGCACTGGATCATGCAGATTTGTGGAATGTCTCGGTGAAGTATGATTTCATTTTTCTTCTCTTCACTACCATATCAGAACATGTATGTGGATCAGTGATCTTAGTTTAGTTATTTTTGGAATCTCATTCTCTAAACTCTATTTTCTAATTTTTTAAATTTTGTTGAACCACTATCACAACTGCAAATAATAGAAAATGACAAGTAGAACATAAAATATGTAGATATCCCATAGGTAATCAAAAATCACTGGCATATTTGAGCTAAGTGCATGTAGAAATGATAAATATCATGCAAAGAATTACAAATAATGATAAGAATCATCGAAATATCAGCTTATAGGCATAATATTCCCATAAATTCATAGTGCAGAAGTAAGATTAAGTAAAGATTGGTTCAGTTTCAAGCAAATCGAGATATTTGCAAAAGAATTAATCAAAGATCATCAAGGTCATTACAAATAACTTACTAATCCAAGTGGAAATATACATAAATATTTGCATGTTTAGGTTAAATATTGTAAGATTTGACATCGTTTGTTGAACATTTACATAGAATAGGTGAAAATAGAGCATATCTGGATAGGATAACTTCAGACTAACACGCAAGGCCCCTGAATGGAAAACATCAACACACATCAACCTCTAAGTAATGTCAGACGATCATGACTTGATCAACAGAGACTTGGAGTCATCAGTTTATCCTAAATTGATCATACTTTTCAAGATAATAAAGGTTTGGTGTGTAAAACTTTTATTCATGTTGTTATGACTAATAATCATCACCAACATAACTCCTCCGCAAATGAATGGAATGATGTGCAGATCTCAAGGAAGGTCAGCCATGAACCAAAGATCATTGAATGATGTGCAATTATGCTCCACAAGTCAAGGAATTCTCTACAAGTGTTCTCCTTTAGCTGATTTTTTGAGACTGTTAGGATGCTTTGTTCTAAGAAAATAGTAAATCTTCTGATAGTGATAACTTTCTAGTAACTAATCCAAATGCTCTAAATTCTAGATATGATGTAGATGAATGAATCTAGATGCTAAGTCTAGTTCTGCAAGATCTGAAATGCAACTATGGTAGAATATAGACCAAAATACAAAAATTGCTACTGACTGAACTGAACTAGAAAATGAAAAGGAACAAACTAAACTGCAAACAAACTAAAATGCAAATGTTTTTTTTGGTTGATGCAAGATTACTCTTGAACCAGGGATGTTCCTGCATCAAACATCTGGTGTTATTGAAAAAAGTGAGTCCCTTACTTTGGTGGGGCTAGGGGGAAACCAAGATGGTCCACCTCATCTTGAGAAATCCATGATGAATCTTCTTCTGGTTTGCCTTTCCACTTCAGAAGGTATTATTTGTATTATCTTCCTCTAGTGCTATGTCCAACTCTGCTATCCAAAATGTCTTCAATCTGCTCTGGCACTTGTTATAGTAACTACTTCTTCAAGTCCTCTACCATGCTGTCACTGAACTCTGATTCATGATACTGATATAGGTCTGCAATGTTGAAAATAGGTGATATGCCCAATGTCTATAGTAGCTCCACTTCATATGCATTCCCTGAATCAAACTTTCTGAGGATCCTACAAGGTCCAAATTTCTTCATCTTCAACTTATTATATGTTCCAACTAGAATTCTTTCTTTTCTCAAGTATACCATCACTTCATCCCCAACTTCAAATTCTTTATGTCTTCTCTTCTCATCTGCTTGCTCCTTATGTTTACTGTTCATCTCTTCCAAATGTTTCTTCACCTAATTATGCACTATCTTCATGTGATCTATAAATTCTTCTACTTCTGCACTTCTCTTATCTTCTACACTGATATCTCTCAATTCTGTAACTCCTCTAGGATTCACTCCAG
The DNA here is from genome assembly GCA_027924645.1 of Cunninghamia lanceolata. Taxonomy (NCBI): domain Eukaryota; kingdom Viridiplantae; phylum Streptophyta; class Pinopsida; order Cupressales; family Cupressaceae; genus Cunninghamia; species Cunninghamia lanceolata. The sequence goes on along the minus strand of BSBN01000421.1, from coordinate 10,128,255 downwards.
TAACAATCTCAAAAGTTGTTCTTCTGGCATTCCTATTCACTAAATTATTAAATGCAAACTTTGCTTGTGAAAGAATCAAATCCCAACTTCCTACCTTCTCTCCAACTAAACATCTTAACAAGTTTCCCAAACTCCTATTCACTACCTCTCTCTGTCCATCAGTTTGTGGATGAAAAACTGAACTAAACTTCAAATCTATCTTCATCTTTTTCCAAAGTTTCTTCTAAAAGAATCTAAGAAATCTGGTGTCTCCGTCTGAAATTATGCTCTTAGGTAATCCATGCAATCTTACAATCTCCTTGAAAAATAGGTCAACTACATGCACTGCATCAGTTGTCTTCTTACAAGATATGAAATGAGCCATCTTTGAAAATCTTTCTACCACTACAAATATAGAATCATGTCCTCTCTGTGTCTTTAGCAATCCCATCACAAAATCCATGCTTATGTCCTCCCAAGGTCTCTCTGGTATTGTCAAAGGTTTATACAATCTAGCATTCTGACTACTCCCTTTTGTAGTTTGACAAACTCTATAACTCTACACAAATTTCCTAACATCCTTATATATTTGAGGCCAAAAGTAATTTTCACTCACCAATGCTACTGTCTTGTCAATGCAAAAATGTACTGCTAATCCACCACTGTGTTTCTCTTTTATCAAATTATCTCTCATTGAACTTCTAGGTATGCATAACCAATTTCCTTTGAACAACATATCTTCCTAAATGAAATAATCCAACCATTTACTCCTATCTGTCACAATAGGTTCCTTACACGCTTTCCAAGGTTCTACAAAATTAGTGTCTCCCTCATACATTTTCTTCAATTCATCAAATCCCAACAATTCAACCCTCATCTCTATCAATAAGTTTCTTCTCCTACTCAATGCATCAGCAACTTTGTTTGATTTACCACTCCTATGCTTCAACACAAAAGTATTGTTGGAAACAAGGCAGATAACTGAGAGGGGGTTGAATCAGATATCTCAAAACTTTCTTACTTTTACTTCCTTTTCTTATCTATCATTCAATGATATATCAAAAGATGAAAGCAGAAGCAACCATAAAAGCTAAAATCAAATCAACACACATAACACAAGGATTTTTATGTGGAAACCCTATTAAGGGAAAAACCATGGGATGATTAACCCAAGATGTTATTCTTTGTTAAAAGAATAAAAAGAACAAAATGACACTTGCCAGTTAGGGCTCACTGCCTGAGCACACTGCTCACAAAAGGTCCACAACCTACAAGAGACTCACTATCTACAAAAGCTTACAAATGATGACAAAGTGTTTGAACTAATGAACATCATTCGTATATGCAAGAATTCAGTTCCAGTTCGGCATAGTATACCGATCTAGCACATTTCATCCTTCCTCTGCTCAGTATTACTCTTTTGTCACATTCTAAGCTTGGATTACTACCTTTGTACTTGTCTCTACTTTTCTTTGCACTTTATCAATCACTTTTTCACTTACACCCACTCTCAAGCTTGAATCCATCAGGTATATATATATTCGCATTAAGGATTTCCAACAACTTTCTAGTTGGTAACAAGAACACTTAGGATATGTGTAGGTTACTATTCTATGGCTGAATCCGTACTTGATTGATGATGTGTACCAAAAACTTAGGCATAGAAATCATTGCCTATGTCAGCTAAAATCATATAACACTTCAAGTTACTTGATCAACACCTTCTGCATATCTAGATTGAGGTCTGATACCCTGTTGGCCAATTCTTCCTCTGTCTGCAATATCTAACTAGAGTCCAATACTTAGATGCCCATATCTTTCACATGCTTTGTCACAAAAGGCTAAATCTCTGAAATAAAATAGTTTAGATACTCCTTATTACTCATCCAAATCTACAACATGCTGGGTTTAACCATCAGAGAGTTCTGGACCCAATTGTCAGACCCTATCATATGCTCTATTCTCGACTACCAAACCAACCTATCTTCAATCTGACTTCTGGTATGAGTAATTTATGTACTGCAGATGTGTGGGATATACTTCGTTGCCATCAATGGCAACACTTATGAATCCTAACAATGTCTCTTGCCAACAATCTCCCCCTTTGGCATTGATGGCAACACTTAGTGAAAAATAACTATCACTGAAACTCCCCCTTTGCTTGAGCTCCATCTATCCACACTGCTGACCGATGCTCCCTTAATGCTGGATTCCTCATTTTTCACTGCTCTTCACTCCCCCTTTGATATCAATGGCAAAGGGTGGGATCCGCAAACCAAAAATGTGCAAACATGATTATATAAGGCCACATATGTACATACAATTCATAAGATAAACTTACATATACTTCGTATATCTACAAATGTAGTTTTCAACTATACAAGATTTGTGGCCCAACTTCTCTTCATCCTGTCCAAAATGGAGATGTCTCCACTCAACAAAAATGCATATGTTTCTACCCTCTTCAAATCTGTTGGATCATTGGTCTGGGCTGTACTTAGAGCATCTGTTAAGGCATCATGCATTAACTCTAGCTTAGGAATTAATATCTTTCTGAGTTCACCCATTCTATCCATTAAATGCTTCTTCTCTTTAACTAGTTTCTTTATTTCATTTGTTACAACAACTGCTTGCGATTCTTGTTTAACCAGAGAGATAGTAAGAGGATCAAAATTCTGAGATAGATTTGTCAATTTTCCTTCTTGTTCTTTCATTTTCTTCTCAATGTCCTCTGCAACTTTAGGCCAAGATAAACAAAATTTATATATGTCTCCACCATCCTTAAGAGTGTTTTAAATGCTCTTTATGCCAATGTCTAGGGTTTTTCTATCATGATCAATTAGCCCTTGTACCTCACTGAATCATTTTCCTAAGAACTCTTGCTGGACCTTAGTTTCTGCTGATTTTTCTAAAGACTCAAAATGTGTATTGACAGAATTAACTAAGTTCTTCAAATTATCAGATGGATAGGTAGATGGATCCTTCTGATAGGTGGGCATGATCTTCTCTAGCATTCCAGATGCAATACTCAGCAGATCACAGTCCTCCATGTGAGAATTCAAGAGTTTTTCTTTGGCTTTGGCTTGAGCAAAAGATGCTATCTTCATTATCTGAACTGGAAAGAAAGAGTCCAAATTAAGTGGCCCTTGAATCAATTCTAGTTCATCTAATTCCACAACTTCCTTGTCCAAGAAACTTTGTACTGCTTCTGCAGTGTCTCTTGAAGTCTCACCTTCCTTTCCTTTGGGGGCATCCAGACTGATTTTCTTATTGCCATCAACAGTATTTGTCTCTTCTTTCTGCACTTCCTCTTTCGGAATAGAGGATTCTAAGGCCTCAGATTTCTCTTCATCAATTTTCTTTAATCCTTCAACATCTGTCTCAGATGGCTCTTCATTTGCTTCCTCTTTAATGGGAAGATTGAACCTTTTCAAGGCACTCCAGAGAATTTCTTTTGTCTCATCAGCTATTTGGTCAGTTTCTCCAAGCATGAGCTTATTCATTCTGGACTTGCTTCAGAATTCTTCTTTGGCATCCTTGAAAACCATGTCCATTTGCTCTTGAGTGATAGTTGGACATAACTGTATCATTATTTGTTCCCAGATCTCCAAGTCTTTTGCTTTTGCACTTTCTTTTCTTAACTCCAAAACTTCTTCTAAGCTCTTAGGAATCAAGGAAATTATTTCAATGAAAGCTTTGTTATAGATGTTCAGATACCTTACTGTGGCTCCCTCAAGAATTTTCTTATCTGAATCATTGTACTCATCTTAAAATTATGTTATCGGCTACAGGTTTTCATCCACAATGACTGCTTTAATGATGTCTTCAATGGAGAGAGTGGCTCTCTCAACAAACTCTTTTGTCTTCTGCTCCTCATCATTCATTTCATTCTTGGAAGGTTTGTTCTTGGATTTCTTCAAATTGCTGACCTCCACATCTAATTATGTCTCTTCATCATCCTTAAGGCTCACATATGTTCTTGTGGCCTTAGACTTCTTTCTCTTTTCTCCTTTAATAGATGGTTTGACTTCCAGTTTAGCATTTTTTGAGCTTTTAGGAGTGATAGGGGCAGAACTCTTGGTAGATCTTGTCTAGGTAGAGGATTCCACCAGAACACTTTCTTTCTTTGCTCCTTCCCTTTCCTTTTCAATTTTCTCTATTCTTTCTCTATTTGCATCTACTGCCTCCTTTGTTATGCCAAACTTCTTAGCAAGTTCTTCAACCTCCCTCCTCACTTTTCTTTTTGAGTCAAGCTTCCTTAATTTAACATGTATTTTTATGTTTATCTCATTAAAGATGCCAAACCTCTCTGCTTCAATGTCCCTGGGTTGGCTTAGCAAGTGTTGAACATGTACCTCTAATATGTTTTCATCAACTTCATAACCCATGGGCATTACCCATATAGCTCTTGGCTCAACTGCCTCCATTTGGCATTGATCTATGTCAACCATGAAGCAAACTGTGTCTTTGTATTTCTCAACTATTGATTTTGGTATTCTTTCTCTTACATGCATCATGCTCTAGAAATTCTTGAAGTAACCCTAGAGAGCTATCTTTCGGGCTTGTGCATCACCAAGTCCAAACATATAATCTCTGATTTGAATTGCAACAGGTCTATCATTTGCCCAGATCAGATCTTTTGATCTCGGTAACTCATTCATGTAATAGAAGAATAGACACAACACCAGATTGCCATATTTGAAGGAATTTTTCTTATCTTTCTTAATCTTCTACAGATTCTCCATCAGTTGATTCAGTAGAAGCTCACACAAATCATAATCTGCATTTTCTTTCAACATCTGATATGTAGTATATATTGCTATACCAGATATGAAATTTTCCCTACTTGAGTGGTAAATCTTGTAACCAATTACAATTGATGCAAACTTGACATTCAGATCAGTAATATCATCTATAGTCATTGCCCTCTTGTCATATTTTGATCTGGTGGCTTCTGTTACCATTTGATTTTTCACAGATTTGAGTGTAGGCAACCCACTAGTTGAGTGTAATCTAGTTACAGCCCTGATGGAATCTTTGGTTATCTTAAATGGACTCATTAACTACATAAAGTTATCATGCATCCTACTCAAGACATACTGAACCCATTCGCCTTCTGCAAAAGACGAGAAATGTATGCAATGTGCAAAGTGCTTGTCTTTTATGGCCTTGAATTTTGGTTTGAGATCAAAATTCTCACTTCTTAACTATTTATGATATATTTCCATCAATTTTAAGTCTCCAAGGTCTTCAATGTTTGCATGAATGTAAACCCTAATATCTTCTACATGCAGAACATCGTACGGGATACTAGAAAATGCACCCAAGGGATCAACTTCTATAGATTTATGAGGATGTTTCTTGAATTTTGGTCTCGGCCTCTTAGTGACATTCACAACAATGGGAGAAGCCATTCTAGCAATGAAATTTGGAGAGATTTTGGAGAAAAGAAATACATTTTTATACCTTAGGATTTGTTGCAACTGTTGGAGCGAATTTCTGCTTGATTTTGATCTTCAACTTTAACGTGAATATTCTACAAGATCTCTTCTTAGAGCTCCTCTCTTCTTCATGGATGCAAAGTGTTGTAAATGACGAATGAAGAACCTTTTATCCTTGCACAAAAAAACCTAATTCCCCATTGCAATGAAAGCACACTTTAAGTCATCCGGTTACCCTGTTTTGAGTGAATTTCTTATGAATCAATGTGTGGATCTTCAAATCATTATCCAAGTGAGTTGAAAACATAAATTTAGCCTTTTGAAACATTCCTCTAAGTCCGTAGACCATAAAATTGCAATTTCAGATCATACCGGAACTATTTGTGTAATTCTATTTTTACCGGATAGCTGTTGAAACCGGATCTACTCATAACTTCTTCAAATCTATATACAGATTTCTCAACTTTTAATTGAATGATTTTTAGATGAACCTCTAAAAGCCCTTTAATCCACAACCTCTGATTCTTACTTGATGTGCCAAAGTCAGGCACTTACTAGCTGGCTGGAGCAAATTGATCTTCTTTGTAGCTCCCCTTGAGCCAAAGCTCACTTTTAATTTCTGGAAGGATTATCAGCACTAGATTCTAGTGTGGACCCATCACCAATGTTCATCACACTCTTCTTTACCCAAGTCTTTCTCATCTCCTTCTGAATCTCATTTGCATTCACTTTACCTTTGCCTTTGTCTTGTTTCTGATCATGTTTCATCAGACCTTTTCCATCATGATTTCTGCTCCTGTAGAATCTAGCTATATGACTAGATTTATTTCAATTGTAACACACAACATTTCCTTTCTTATTTTATTGATATCCTCTTGATCTGCACTAATTAGCCATATGTCCCATTCTATTGCATGTAAAGCATCTACCATTGAAAGAATTTTTCATTTGCATATTTCTACATTCATGAGATTTGTGACCATACCTTTTGCAATTAGAACATTGACCAGAGAAGGATGCATTATTCTAATTCATTCTGCTCCTACACTAAGTTGCTTTATGACCAAATTTGTTGCAGTTGAAGCAGCTTCCATTGAAGGATGGATATCTTTGAGCATTAGGTTGTCTTACCAGAGGTCTTCTAGGCCTGTTTCCTAACCCAAAGTTCTTTTGACTAGATCTAGAGCTTTCACCTTTCTCATATCCCAAGCCATACTTATCATCTGCCCTATTTTGACTTTCAAGTAGTACTTCAAGTTTGGCTGAGCTTATCTTGAATTTTTCTTTGTATTCATTTGCAGTTTCAAGATCTTGTTTAAGAGTTTCAATATGTCTCTCAAGTTGTTCTTCATTGTATCTGGCTTCTCCAAGATTAGACTCAAGATGTCTAATTATTCTATCTATTTTGTAGCAATCTTTTGTTTTCACCTTGAGGGATTGATTTAAGTTATCTTCAGTCTTTCTCTTTTCTTCAATCTCTTGGGTAAATTTTATAACCCTTCATTCCATTTCATGTCTTAGCATGACAACTTCATTTGACAACTTTTCACATAGCTTTGTTTTCTTATTCAGGACCTCATTAGTATTATTGGCTTCATTCTGGTATGCTAACTTCTGAAGTAGCTCCTTTCTCTTTTTCAAGGAATTACTAAGTTTTTCTTTCAGCTCATTGATGAAATCATCAGCCTCCTTAAGTCGCTCTCTCAAATTATTGACTTCAGACTGGGATTGATCAAGATCTTCTAAGCTAGACTATAGTTCTTCTTTCATACCATATGCATCCATTGAGATTCCCAGATTATCCTTAAGCTGTTAGGCTTTTTCTAAGGAACTTAGCTCTGATACCAATTGTTGGAAACAAGGCAGATAACTAAGAGGGGGGTGAATCAATTATCTCAAAACTTTCTTTCTTTTACTTCCTTTTCTTATCTATAATTTAGTGATATATCAAAACATGAAAGCATAAGCAACCATAAGAGCTAAATGAAATCAACACACAAAACACAAGGATTTTTACATGGAAACCCTGTTAAGGGAAAAACCACGGGGTGATTAACCCAAGATTGTATTCTTTGTTAAAAGAATAAAGAAGAACAAAATGGCACTTGCTAGTTAGGGCTCACTGTACAAGCACACTGCTCACAAAAGGCTAACAGCCTACAAGAGACTCAATTTCTACAAAAGTTTACAGATGATGGCAAAGTGTTTGAATTGATGAACAACATCTGTATATGTAAGAATTTAGTTCCAGTTAGGCATAGTATACCGATCTAGCACATTTCATCCTTCCTCTACTCAGTATTACTCTTCTATGACATTATGAGCTTGGATTACTGCCTTTGCACTTGTCTCTACTTTTCTTCACACTTTATCAATCACTTTTTCACTTACACCAACTCTCAAGCTTGAATCCATCAGGTATATATATATCCGCATCAAGGATTTCTAACAACTTTCTATTTGGAAACAAGAACACTTAGGATATTTGTAGGTTATTGTTCTATCCGCTGAATCCATACCTGATTGATGATGCACACCAAAAAATTAGGCATAGAAATCATTGCCTATGTCAGCCAAAATCATATAACACTTCAAGTTACTTGATCAACACCTTCTGCATATCCAGATTGAAGTCTGATACCCTGTTGGCCAATTCTTCCTCTGTCTGCACTATCTAACTGGAGTCCAATACTTAGATGCTCATATCTTTCACATGCTTTGTCACCGGAGGCTAAATCTCTGAAATACAATAGTTCAGATACTCCTTATTACTCATCCAAATCCACAACATGCTAGGTTTCACCATCAAAGAGTTCCAGACCCAACTGTCAGACCCTATCATATGCTCTATTCTTGACTGTCGGACCAACCTATCTTTAATCTGACTTTTGGTATGAGTAATTTATGTATTTTAGATGTGTGGAATATACTTTGTTGCCATCAATGACAAGACTTATGAATCCAATTAGTGTCTCTTGCCAACAAGTATAACTCTGCATAAACTCTACCCATCTCATATGTCTCTGATTCAACTTTCCTTGACTATTCAAATACAACAAAGCTTGATGATCTATATACAACACAAATTCCTTAGGCAACAAATAATGTCTCCACTTCTTCAAGGCTTGAATTATAGTGTAGAAGTCTTGATCATAAATTGAATATCTTCTCCTTACATCATTCAACTTCTCATTGAAATATGCTACAGGTCTACCTTCTTGACTTAACACTGCTCCTATTGCATTTCCACTTGCATCACAATCTACTTGAAATATCTTATTGAAATTTGGTAATGCTAAGACAGGTTGCTCTATCACCTTCTACTTTAGTAGCTCAGATTTTATTTGCTCCTAATGTCCACTTGAAATCTTTTGTCACCTCTCATTGTCTCTGTCATAGGGTTGCACACTGAACTAAAATTTCTAATGAACTTCTGGTAGAAACTAGCCAATCCATGAAATGATCTAACTTATCCAATGCTCTTCAGTGTAGGCCATTCAACAATTGCTCTTACCTTCTCAGGGTCCATCTTCAATCCTTCCACAGAAATCACAAATCCCAAGTATACCAATTCTTATTTCATGAAACTACACTTCTTGATGTTTATCAGTAATTCGTCTTCTCTCAGTCTCTGTAAAACTTGTCTAATATGCCACAAATATTCCTCTTTTGTCTTACTAAAAATCAGAATGTCATCCAAATGCACAATAACAAACTTACCCAAGAATTTCTTCAAGACTTCATTCATCAACCTCATGAAAGTACTCAGTTCATTTGTCAATCCAAAAGGCATCGCTAACCACTCATACAATCCTTCATTTGTCTTAAAAGCAGTCTTTCATTCATCTCCTCTGATTATGATATGATGGTATCCACTCTTCAAATCTATCTTTGTGAAATATCTTGCTCCACTCAAACAATCCATGATATCATCCATCCTAGGTAAAGCAAATCTATACTTGACTATGATCTTGTTTATTACTCTAGAGTTAGTATACATTCTCCATTCTCTATCTTTCTTAGGTGCTAACACTGTAGGTATCGCACAAGGATTCAAACTTTCTCTAATCAAACCATTCCTCAACAACTCTTGTATCTGTCTATTTAGTTATTCATTCTCTGCCAGTGTCCTTCTGTGTGCTACTTTATTAGGCAAACTAGCTCCTGGTATAAGATCCATGTGATGATTGATACTCCTTATAGGTGGCAATCCTTTAGGTACATTGTCTGATATGATGTCTTCATACTCTGTCAGCAACTCTCTTATCTCCTTCAGTTGTGATTCTTCAGTCTCCTTCTTCAATGTTTTAGGCTTCTTAGGAATCAAAGCATAACACATATTCTCATGTCTCAAACCATCCAGAAATTTCCTTCCATCTACCAAACAGATTCTAGCATTCCCACATATTTCACTCTTAGGATCATCTTCCAAAGGAATCAAGGTAATTATCTTCCCATTTGATGTTATAGTGTATGTAATCTTTCTCCCATCATGTATATCTTTTCTGTCATACTGCCAAGGTCTACCCAACAAGATATGACATACATCCATAGGCATAATATCACACAAGACTTCATCATGATAAGATCTAATATGAAATTTCACCAAACATTATTCACTCACCAGTACCTTATGATTATCCTAATCTATGCTATTTGATAGGGCTTAAGGTGTTTCAATCTTTCCAACTTCAGCTGAGTCACCATCTCCTCTGAAACTAGATTATCAGAACTACCACTATCAATAACAACTTTACAACATTTACCTCCTGATTTGCATCTGGTTCTGAAAAAACTCTTCCTCTGTGGTGTTTCTTAATTTGTCTCTACTTGAAATAGTGCTATCCTCATCATAAGTGATTCACCTTTCTCTGGTTTTCCAACTGAACTCGATGATCCAACAGGTTCTTCTTCAACACAGGCTGCTCTTCCACTATTCTCTGTTCTTTTGCTTGTGCTCCCTTGATTACATTTAAATGCTCTATGTCCTTCACCTCCACACTTGAAACAAGTGCCTTTGAATACTCTCTTATCAAATCTTCTTCCTTCTCTTCTATATCCTTCATTCTGGTATGAATTATAATTACCTCTGTGATGAAAATTTATGTCATGCTCCATTATGCATTAGTATCTATGTCCTCCTTCTAGAATGTACTGTCAAACTTGTTCTACTCTAGGTGTGACCTGTCTCCTCCAGGAAATGTTCTACCTCTCTAAAATTTACCTCCTCTTCCTCTATCTCTGATCATGCCTCTTATTCAGCTTCTCTTCAACTTTCAGGGCAAACTGATATGCTTCTTCCAGATATGTCATTCTCACCAAACCTAGTTCTTCTTAAATGTTCAATCTCAGTCCATTGATGTATCTAGCCACTTTCTCCTTGCTTGCTTCACCATGTCCTATCCTTATGATCATCTTATGAAATTCTTTAGTATACACCTTCACAGATTTCTCCTTTTGTCTTTGCAATCTTTTCAACAGCTCCAACTCATAGTCAGCAGGTATGAATTGATTCTTAAATTTTATCACCATCCTATCCCACTTTGTTATCTTTTCTTTTCCCCTTCTATTTATATCCAACTCAACTTCTTTCCACCATATAGCAGCATGTCCTTTCAACTTTGTCTTTGCAAATTTCACCTTCTTTGAATCTTCAACTTCTTCATATTCAAAGTATTCTTCCATGTCATTTATCCAGTCAATCAACTCTTCAGGGTTCAAATTACCAATATAGTTCTGCACATCAACTCTAGGTCTCTTTCCAATTTTTGAAATAGATCACAACATCTTAACTTGATCTAATTCTTCTTCTTCATCACCTCCTAGGGTTTCACCAATTTGTTCAATAGATTGAAATTATTCTTCATCATCACTTTCAACATTAGGTCTCGATGTCAATCCTCTGTTCCTATCTTCTTCAACAACATCCAATCAAATTTGCATCATTTTCATCATTTCCATCATCTCATCCATTCTACCAGCCATTGTTCCAATAGCAACAACTCTCCTCGGTGGAATTCTTCCTAGGATCAAGTGTAAACTACCTCAAGTTCGACGATCGGGCTACAAGTGACAACTGCCTCAAATCAGTGATCAGTTGCAACACAAGTAACCTGCCTTAATTCAGCAATCTATCCATAGCAAGATCTTATAGAATTCCTTCACCAACTTCACTCAATTCATTCCCAAAGATTTGAACTTGTGCTCTGATACCACTTGGTGCAGTCACGGTAGGAGGGTTCACAGAATGAACTATCCAGACTCTACAGCTAGAGTAAACACAACAGAAACAACTGAAAGATATAGAACAAATGTAGATTTAGTCATTCAGTATATCATAGAATTCAAATACAGATTGGTCGTCAACATGCGGGCTTACAATTAGGGCTTAAAAGGCCTGATTATAGAATATCAAAAGATATAGCTTTGAAGCCCCTTCACACAAATCCAATTATGAACATATGAATCTATTCCTAACTATCAAAAATATACTTTCCCAAGGATCTATTACATCAATATATATCATCTATGGTACAAAAGATTCCTCTATGTCAGCCAAGGAAGGTCACAAACTCCAATGAAGAGTTGTAATGTGTGTACATGGGTAGGTTAGACCTAAGCATGAAGAACTCTTCCGCAAATGAATGGAATGATGTGTGGATCTCAAGAAAGGTTAGCCATGAACCAAAGATCATTGAATGATGTGCAATTATGCTCCACAAGTCAAGGAATTCTCTGCAAGTCTTCTCCTTTGGCTGATTGTTTGAGATTGTCAGGATGCTCTGTTCTGAGAAAATAGTTGATGTTCTGATAGCGATAACTTTCTAGTAACTAATCCAAATGCTCTAAATTCTAGATATGATGTAGATGAATGAATCTAGATGCTAAGTCTAGCTCCATAAGATCTAAAAAGCAATTGCGGTAGAATACGGACCAAAATACAAAAATTACTACTGACTGAACTGAACTGGAAAATGAAAAGGAACAAACTGAACTGCAAACAAATTGAAATGCAAATTTTTTTTTGCGTTGATTCAAGATTACTCTTGAACTGGGGATGCTCCTGCATCACAAACTATACAAACAACAATATAAAGTGTACATATGATACATTATCATGATATGACCTACCTAGGCCTAAAAGTAATGTTTGAGGAATTGTCCATTGATAGGTAATGGGATATCCTCACATGTTAAAGTTTTGAGCCTGTAGGTACTATCTGTGAGGCTGATTTATTTCACTTCCCTATTTTGATCATGTTACATTATAGTTGGTGACATTATCAAACATTTAGAGACTATTAATTTCCATTATGCAGATTTAGACTATATCTCCTAATTTTTGGATTAGCATTGATTAGACATGTGGTGATTTGATTAGATTAAATTTTGATGCTATTATGTTGTTAGACATGTGAGATACATTGGATGATGATTATTGATATGATTATGAGTTCATTATGTGGAATTATTATTTGAGGATGATTATGAGACATTAGATAGAAAATGCAATTTTAAATCTTAATTATGTTAGGAATGATTAATGTTGTATGCAATGACATGACTTTAATTTTAGTTGCTTTGGCTATGATCTATCTATGATGTGATTGACCGCTTGATCTAGTTTCTTCCCAGGCCATGAGAAATTAGAGGCATATTTCACACATATGTAATTCTTTGTAAAACCAATCCATTCCCAAGAGGGATGAGGATCACCTTTAATCGGATGATGTTTTTCGTACATGCTTGATTTATTTATTTGGCCTAGTTCACCCTTTTTAAATTGATTTATATCATGTGTTGTAAAATTTATATTTTGATTTACATCATTTGGTGTTATTTTATTTATGGGCTATTTAAAGTGATTTTATACCTCCCTAGGTGTTTATTAGAGTTCCAAACTTACCCTAGGTGGTAACCCTAGGGTCTAAGATCCATTAGGACTTACTAAACCATAGGGTAACTCACATCTAGTTACTCTAAACTAGGGTTTAGTAAATGTGACGAAATTTGAAAATGGCTAAGGGTGGGAGATGAGTCATGCCTTGGAAAAGGCCTGTCTCCCTTACCAAAGATTGGGGATTCCTCCACCAAGAAGACTTGCGAGCTTGTCAAGACCCCCAAGTGTGTGGGATCTCCCTCTAAGACTCTCACACATGTGTGAGATCATCTTGGAGAGAGATTGGTCTCTTGGAGAATAAGAGGATGCCATGTGGCATCCCTTATCTTCATGGAGTCTTGAGGAGAGTTGCCACCTCTCCACTTGCTCTCTCACACATGTGTGAGAGCACAAGTGGATAAGGTGAGGATTTGAATGGATTAGAGGGTGACACTTGTCACCCTCACACTCCTTCTCCATTGCAAGTGTGTTGATCATGATGTTAGTCATAAACAAACATAAAATAAAAGTACACATTAACCTTTACTCATCTTGAAAGATACGATGAATTCAAAGAATTCATGATCCCAAGTCTCTAGTGATTAGGTCTTAATCTTCTGACATTACTCAAAGGTTGATGTGTGTTGCTGTTTCCATTTTGGGGCCTTACGTAAGTCTCATTAGTAAGATAATGCTTCCTGTAATGATGCTGTACAGATAGTTACTCTACACAAGATATGCTTCCAATATTATGTCTATCCTTGAATCTTTGCATGCTATTTATCCTTTCTGATATGCTTCAACTTCAAATATGCTAAATATGTTCAATTATCTACAAGATGTTTGCATATTTGTATTATTTTCTTAAGATCATCAATTATTTGCAATTATGATGGTGAAATATTCTGAAATTGAAAGAAATTGAAAGAAATAGTCCAAATTAATGTTGAACCTTTAGCTATTGAACCACACATACATCAGATACAGTCATGAAGAGAAGAAATCAAACCATATGTTCACCAGGACATTCCACAGCTAGATACAGTCAATGTTAACTTCAAAGGAAATGGTATGAAAACAACACATATAAGCAGATATGCACTCCAAGGGACGCAGCAAATCACACCATGTATCAAGATTTCATACACTGATTACTCAAGATTTGTTATGGATTGTAATCAAAACAGTCTTCTTCTTCATTAAGTATGCAAGAACATATATGTATACAACAACTTTGAAATGAGCCCTGAATATTTCAGCAAACAAATTTCAATTAAGTTACAAATGTTTTAAAATGAAGCATCCCTACACCTTTTATAGAATAAGATGAGGGAGTAGCTACAATTGATCTATGATCAGGATTTATCCATCTAAGATCTACAGTTCACATTTCTCTTTAACTTTGTCAACATTATCATGCCGCATAGGTTACCAGCTGGCAACCATCTAGGTAACTCATATTTTCTTAAGTACCTGATGCATATATTCCCTTTATGGCATACCTTCATCGGGTTCTTCATCATCATCATCATGTGCATTAGGATCATCACTTTCAAAATCTTCATCATCCTGATGAGCTTCTCCTTGTACATGGACTTGCATGGATGTCCGGATATTTTCATATGACTGTACTATTTTCTCTATCTCTCTACCATCTTGAGTTCTTGCTTTGATGATGGCATGCTTGTGCATTTGATATTTGCCTCAGAGATTCTCTAACTTACTTCTCTTGCTGCTGGATGTCTCGTTATAATTCTCCATCCTGACCCTGATCCTCCTGATCTTATCCATAGTTTCTTCTGTCAGGTGGTTTAAGGGATCATCAGCTACCTGTTGGAAATTGTTGTGTAAAGCTTTAATGGCAAACTCTTCATCTTGATTTTCTATTTTGCCTTCTACCTTTCCTTCCAGTGCTTCCAAAATTTTAGCTTCATATGACATCATATCATGTAGCTTCATGTCGGTATCTCTTAGTTTACTGTTGCATCTTTTAAGTACATCACATTCAAATTTGATGTCTTTGTACCATATGTCTATCAACAGTGCAATATTTTTATTTAGCACTTGGTTGCTTAAGAGAACTTGAGGGTCAATTCTCTTTACTTCCTCCAAGATGGTCAAAATTTTCTCCAGCTGAAAAGACCTCTTCCTGATCTCCATCTGCAATTTATCAACTTTTCTCCTGGATACACTTAAAGAATTCCACCTCTTCAAAGAGGCTTTTACTACTTCCTCTACTTCATCAAATGTGGATAACATCCACTTTCTCATTATGGATGACTCATGCTTCATGAGATCTAGATTATTTACTTCATCCTGAGAAATGGCAGTCAATGGGACTGCATGATCATTAGATGTATCCTCAGGGTTAATTAACCCTTTTATGTAAGTATGCAACTGAGCAATGTGCTCCTTGTGTTGTTTATTTTTCTCTTTTTCTCTCTTCACCCTCTGGGTTAATGAATCAATTATATCTTTCCCTTCCTGGCCCTCTTGATCTTCATTAGCAAACCCCAAATCAACTGTACTAATCTAGAATTCTTCTAGAGTGATCTTGCCCTTTTCCTTATCCACAGTAGGAAGTGCCACCTGAGCTGTTCTTCTACCAGTTATAGGATCTCTTCTTATTACAGAAGTTATTCTATCCTTCCTCTTTGGCTTTATCAAGGTTTCTGAAAATAATGTGGATACATCAAATTCCTGTATCCCTATACCAGACTCTGAGCCAATTTCTTCCTCGAGCCATCAAGGAATTAGATCCTTTGACTGTTGGTCTTCATCATCATCATCATGATCACCCTGATCTTCTGTATCCACCATCATGCTTGATCGGGGGGTGATTTTCTTTTCTCCTCCTCATGATGCTCTTCATGAGGGTGATCTTTAGGTATATCCTCCTATTGAGGAACCTCCTTTTCTGGAAGGTAATCCTGTTAATCATCTGCATCTTTATCATGATCCTGATCTTTTACTTCTTCCGTGAGTATCCCATCTATTTTATCATTTTCCTTGTCTTGAGGTATGTTATTATTCGTGGATATTGTAGAATCCTTCTTTGGTGTTTCTACTTGGTCCTGCATCACATCCTGCTCTGCATCTGAGGTGGATGTCTCTTGAACTTTGGAAGTAGGATCAATGGATGCATCCTTTTCTTTTACTTCTTCTATTTTGGGTTCAGCTGATGTATCACGCTATTGCTGACCCATATCTGGAGCTTTGCTCTCCACTTCTTTCTATTTTATCTCTTCAATACTTTCTATTTTATTAGGTACATCTGCTATGTCCTTAGGATTTACATCCTCTTCATATGTCAAATCTATTGTTGCAGGATTTGTTACCTAATCAATTAATGCATCTAGTCCAATCTGCTGTGCAATTTTCTCTGGGCTCTTTGCTTTTCCTAATTCCACTTGCTTCATCTCCTCTAACATCATTTCTACTGATGGAGTTCCATGAGGAGTTATCCGAGTGCCAGCAGCAAGGGTTTCCATTCTTTGTGAAGCTACATCCTTCACCACCCCATCATCAGATAGGTCAACTGTCTCATCTAATGAGTTTAGACCACTTTGTAGTATTTTAGAAGTTTCTTGCACTTGTTCTCCTACAAGTTTAGTTTTAAACTTTACAATGGTGGGAAGTGGAACATTATGCTACAATTCCTTATTGAATACTTCTCCACCTACCCCTTTTATCATTATAGGGGTTTGCTTTATTTCACCTCTCATTGAAGTCCTTGGTTTCTTAGGTGTAGTTGATATCACCTGAGGTGCTTTTCTCTTCCTTGTGAAGGATATAGGACCTTCTTCTTCTTTAGATTCTTCTTCTAGAGGGATATCCTTCTCTTTATTCTTATGTGAGGCTTGACCCTCCTCATATGCTATAGTAGGTTGTGCAACTGGCCTCAGGATCTTTTTAACTTTTTGTTTATCCCGAGGGGGCTGTGCTGATGATGTTGATGCTTGTTCTGATTCTGGTGCATCTTCAGCTGGAACATTAACTCTTTCAATTATAACCCCTTTGGGTTCAATATCAATTTTCTTACCTCTTGGAGGTCTTTTGATTTTCTCAGGATGTGGTACCCTTTCTCCTTTAGTCTTTCTCTTCTTAATTAAGAAGTCATCATATTCATCTTCAGCAATTTCTTGTCTTTTCTTCTTATTGTCCACCGTGATGACAACACCTTTTTTCTTCAGTACATTTATCTGCTCATCCACCCAAGCTTGGGTTAGCTGTAATATCCTGCTCGTGAATGGATCTAAGGAGATATCCTCTTCTATAGTGAGATCCAGCGCAGAGATGGTATCATTATATATCTTTTTCTCTTCATATTTATTAGCCATTATCATTCCATCATCTTTCTTCAGTTGTGCTAGGATGGAGATGCAATCAAAGGTCTTGATTTGGTTAAATGTTAACCTTTGATACCTCCTTCTTCGGGCTTCAGCTTCATCTTCACAATCTACCCAGAAATCTTCAAGGTTCCTTTAGTGGATGGGTTTCCCCATGATCTTTTGCATCCTCCCATATGGATCATATGATCTTATCAATGGAAAAGGCTGGAAATTCATCATCGCTAGACCATCTATGGCCTTCTTTATATTCTTAGAATCTAGGCACATATACCAGCCCATTGTAACTGGAAACAATACTGGTGGAAGCTTGTTGTTTGCCTTGTAAACATTCAGTATTGTAGAGATTTGTCTTAGAAACTCCATTAAGACAACCACATCTGTAGGATACCTTGGGAGCATGAGAGGCTCCCCCTCAAAACCTTCAATCCTGATATAGGAGAAAGTGGTAAATTGGATAAACCAGGCTCCATGCCTGTATATAACTTACTGAGCCTCCATGCTTAGCCTCTTGGTTCTATCCTCTTCCATTGTTCTCACCAGGTGCATAGAGAATGCATCATTTATCAGTTTGTAATCTTGGAGGTAATTCACTCTTTGCAATTGGGGATGATGATCCCATATGTGTGCATCATTGGTTGTGCCACCAATTCTCCCAACTGTAGTCAATGCATCAAATGTACCTTTATAGGCACATGAATAAACTATGTATGAAGTCATATAGAAGGAACAATCTGGACCTCCTAGGTTCATCAATTGATCATCTAGAGCATCACTTATCATCCTAGCCCACATTGGCTTGTTATCCATATAAAGGCACAACAGGATGACTGCATACATCCAGTCCTTAAAACTTCCAACATTAGGCTGGCCTGTCACTCTGCTAAGCAGGGCTATCATGTACTAGTACTTATGATCAAAGTTGAATTTATATAAATGTACAGGAAATTTAGCTGTTGTAGGATAAGGACTATTCTTCGCCCTCCATTGATACATTTTCTTCCTAGCAGACTTCTTGTTATTCTCATATTCTACTTCCGACTTCTTCAAATCTATATTGGTAACCTTCTTGCCTAATGGTAAACTGAACGTAGCAGCAAGACTCTTGATGGATAGATCTGCATATACTCTGCCATGCTTCTCTACCCTCCTGGTTTCTAGGTTATAGTTTCTCACACATTCAATAACCAGCTCAAGTGTTTCCATGGAATAAGGGAAACCAGTTGCATTCCACATCCCAGATACAAAAACTACATCCAGTAGGGCGCTGTTACTCTTCTCGTCGCTCATTTTAGCCAACCATGCAGCTAGATCAGTATTTCCCTGGTGTGTATCTATAATGGCTCCGTATTTGAATTGAACACCCTCAGGATGAGCAAACATCAGTTTTAGGAATTTTGCCTTTGACTTAGCTAACCGCTTGTCCGCCATGAGTGCCTGCCATGGAACAAGGCTTGTCTTACAATTTTATACCACATGCATGCATATACGTTATATTTTTATTAATCATCATGCATATTACAGTTTTTCATCATCTAGTTTATCTTGATATGCATAACTTCAAACTAGTAAACACCATTATACCTAGATATGCAAAAGATGTCAACAAGAGGGCTTCAAATTACTTACCTGATGCGCTTATCCTCTTGATTATGCTAATGATTGTTTGAAAGTGATCTTGATACTGATGACTTTCACTTGCTTTGTTCTGCTGTAACTGTGTGCGTCCGGATGTTGTTTGTCAGAGGATTCAGAAGCTTAGTTCTCTTCTAAAACTGGTTTATCTCAAGGTCAGTGTAAATGACTCGGTAAATTCATTTTAAACCTATGCATCAGGTCACTTAGGGTAAAATTAGGGCAAATTTAATTAAAACAGCTAATTTTCTGTACGAGACTTCCAGATCTCACCAGGTGTATGTATCGGGTTCGTAGTTGGCAAGAACCACCTACCATATCTGTGTGCATTTAATGTCAAAGGTGGCAAAAGAGCGGGGCGATCTCTACAGGATAGGATGATATTCAAATATCGGGTGATATTTAGATATCGAGTGATGTTCAAATATGATCTCCCCTGGACTAAAATGACTTCTCGTCAAAATATCATGATGACATCATCAGGATAATGACTTAGTTCAGCATTGCGACTCTACGACATCATCATCATGTTATGTAGGAAGGGTCATGTTTGGAAATATACTTCGGTGAGGTAAAAGGATGGTGACATCATCATCATGTTTATTTCTATGTCTATCAAGTTTAGATGATGTCAGCAGCATATTGGTTTGGGGTGCTATTTTACAACAGGCCGATATTCAAATATCGGGGTGATATTCAAATATCGGGTGACATTAAGAAATATGATCCTCGCAAAATACATGATGTTGTTTGACAGGTAGATATCGTTATCGCATAAAGTTGACGTCCGGATGTCCGGAGCAAAGGATTTTATCAGGTGATAAATTGGATCAGGGTGATCTTTCGTAAGATGACTGATATTGAAAAATATGATCCTCCCCCTACGAATATCAGGTTTGACCAGGATTTTGACCATTCATAACTTTCACACCTTAAGGAATATCAGGATGATGTAAAAGGCAAACCTTCATGAAATTTAATGCTCTTTCCAACCATGAGGTTATTGATACAAAATAAAAATTTTGACAAACTAACCTCATGATGATGACTTACCTCAACTTTCTATGCAGGACATCTGTATTGACTTACTTTTACTAGACTGCCAGCAGGCAGACCACACAAGCCAAGCCAAAAGTTGGGTCCCTATTTTGTCAAGTGAAAATGGGGTGTGTTGTGTGACTACACAACAACTTTCCACCAAAGAAAACACAAAAATTCCAATGATTCAATTGATATGAAGACATTCTAACATAGCATTTTAACTCTCTTCAAGCACAAGCATCATAATCTTTCTTAATGATAAAATGTCCTCATTGTAACAATGCTAACTAAGGATCAGTAGTGTGCAAATGATTAATTATCCTCATCTTGAAAGCAAGTTGAAAACACAAGTAACTGATGTTAAGCTACATAGTTGGAGATCATCCCTCATAGCCAACCTGGATAGAGCCTTGCTGGCAGCAGGCATCTATAGCCCTGACAAGGTTATCTATACAATCCCCCTAAGTAGAGCCCCACTGCCAGTAGGCATCTATAGCCCCAGTAGAGTTACTTAGATGGCCTAATTTTATTATATTTTTTTTCTAACATTTATACTTCATATATTTGATATCATCATGTAAGTTCAGAATACAAGGTATGGTCACTTGCTGTTTTAGGTTGGAGATTGCATTGGTAGCAAGGGAGTCCCTTTAGATTTTTCACTTAACACCTACACTTGCCTTTTCAACAAACCCAAGGCTGTTAGGTGAGTCATTGTGAAGAAATCACTTTGGTTAAGAAAAGGCACCCTGATGACAAGATATCACAAACCTGATCATGATGACTTTCTCAAAATGAGTCACAACCTATATATAAATGTGTTCTCATCACTTGAATCTTAACAATTTTAGTGTTTTCTTGGGGTGATGAGCTGCATCATCTTGACTAATCAAAACAAAACTCAACCGACAAACAAAGCAAAAACAGAAACAAAAAACTATACAAACAACTATACAAATATACATTATGATACACATGACTAACATGAAGCTACTTAGGCTTGGAAATAATGTTTGAGGAACTGTCCATTAACTAGCAATGGAACATCCTCACCTGTCAAGTTCTTAAGCCTAAAAGTGCTATCTCCTAATATCTCAGAAATTTGGAAGGGACCTATCCATAATTTGTCAAACTTACCATGGAAGGGACCTATCCTGAAGGCTTTGACTTTGGCTCTTTTGTCAAACCAGCATTTGACAATAGCCTGATGCTTGGCAAATTGATCAATTACCTGACTTCTTTTCTCTTCCAGGTGCATCAGCTAAAGCAACCTGACTTCTTGGTCATTGTCTATGCCTAGGTACTCCTGGGCAAACTGCAGGGTAGGAATCTTCAGGTTAACAAGAAGGATGGGATCCACCCCATAGACTAAATGATAAGGCAAGATTCCTAATACAGCTTTGTTTCTGGTTCTGTCTACCCATAAGACATATTTTAGAAGTGTATTCCATTCCCTAGGGTTCTTGTCTACTAACTTCTTTATGATATTCAGCAAATTTTTGTTAGTGGATTTTGCCAATCCATTCCCTTGGGGATAATAATTAGATGAGAACTTTAGTATGATCTATTGGGTGAATATTTTGTCATTAACTCGCTAACGGTAAAATGGGTATATCAGCCACAGCTATGATGAGACAAAGTCTCTCCTCTCAGCAAGGGGAGGTTCCCTCTAATTACTTGACTTTTGCAAACCAAACAACTCATAAAATTTATGTACACTAAAAACTATGTTTGTGGTGGTTCCATCTCATCTCATTCTATTTTTTGAAAATAGATGTTTATATTTCAAACTTTTGACAGAAGACTTATAAATTATCACAAAATCACAGAAACACAAAGTTTTATGTTACCTCACTTACTACTTGTAAATGGAACTATTTGAAGTAGAATGCAGCCCAAACTCTTCACTCCTCTTCAAGATGATAAAAGTAAAACAAATATAACAACTTGCAGCACAAAGTCTCCAAACTATTGTATTCTCACAAACATGAACACATAACCCACAACTGATTTGATAACACAAAGTTTATCAGAATTAAATTAAGAGCGCTCTTCAATCGTTTGAAACAAACTCCACACTTCAATTATTATCAAATAAGATTATGATAGCAAGACGTAAGAACAATACTATCACAACACAAATAATCCCAAGACAAAGATTGGAATTGAACTTGCTTTCTTGTATTGATAAATATTTGAATATTGATTTTCACAAAAAGCACAAAGTCTTGATTTGCTTCTCAATTCGCCAAAGTTTTCTTGCAATAGACTAAAAGATAAAATTTACAAAAGAGGTCCCCTTTATTTATAGGGAAACACCTTGAGAAAATCTAGGAAATCTACAACTACTTTGACTTATTCAACAAGAGAGTCCTATTTGACTTATGAATTCTCTTGTTTCATATGTAATTACATTTTGGAAAATTACATGTGTAGATGTCCAAAACAAAATTCCATTTACATAATATCTAAGAAAAAAAAGCTAAGGCACTAGCTTCCTCCATCTTTTTTTCTCAACAAATTCTGATACATGGTTTGAACAACTGACATCTCACATGCATCTGGTTTTGCTGTGTTTTCAGAGATGATGCGAGCTCAGAGAATTGAATCTTTCACCGCCTTTACTGCCTTTTCATGCTTGTCTAGATTATCCTTCAGGTTCTCTAGAGTCGAATGTTGATCATACAGGTTATCCATTGAAAGCATTGAGGGAGCTTCCTCTTCAAATTTCTTTTGTACCATTTCTTCAAAACAACTTATCATTTCCTATGCTGTGAGGAAACTGTGATCTTCCCTTGTCAAGGTGCAAGGAAGTTCTTCTAGCCGATGTAGGAGTGTGACATCACTATCTTCGCTGGCTTCTCGAGCTTCACACAGATCTTTAAGTAGACTCTTTATTATGAAAATACGATGAGCTAGAGTCTCCTTGGTCTTGAGATATGATTCCCTATTGGTGATGACCCCAATGGTGATTAGATTCTTAATCTTGATCTTCTTCATATCTATCCACTCTTCTAGGCTCTCTTCTTGATCTTGCAGCTCTTGTAAAGTAGATCTACCAGATTGTCCAGCTCAGCTTTAGCTTTGTCCATTTTCTCCTTTCTTTCCACAGTGATTTTTAACAGAACTCATCCTTGAGCCAACAACCGCTCCACTACATCCCCCACTATCTTGCCTCTAGCTTGGGCTTTTTCAACCTTCTATATCAGGGGATCTTCCACTATCACTACCATTGGTTCTACTATTTCTGATGACTTCACTATTTTCTGAAGGATAGCAGCTAGTTGTTCTGCTTTTGCTTTGTATTGCTCCTTCTCCCTCTTGGCTTCATCATACTTTTCAAGTAGGGTACTGGCAGTGGTCTGGAAATCTACTTTGACACCCTCATGAGTCACTTTACCAAGCTCAACCCTTGAGATGACATAACTGCTCATGTCAGAAGTATCAACCGTGGCATCTTCAGGAGGTTTGGCAATTTCGACATATCTGATCTCCTTTTCAGTGACCAGCCTAGAAATAGTCTTAGGCTTTTTCTTCTGGTTCTTTGTTTTCACAGGCAACAGTTTTTCAATGTCAATCTCATCACGTGAGATGGCTTGTTTCTTCCTCTTTGGAGTATAGGCAGATAGCCATGGAGGAAGTATAGATGCATCAACAGCTGGAGGGGGATCCACTACTTGCTTGGCTATATCTATATTCGTGCCAGTCATAGTGACAATTAGACTTGTGTTGGTAAACACAACACCTGTATCAACAACCTTTTGTGAAGCATCTAGAAGGTTCTCTAAGACAGTTTGTTCCCCAATATCAAAAGATGGGGAAGATAAGCTTGGAATGGAACTAGAAGAATCAAAAATAGTTCCAAAGCTAGCTTTCATGGATGGAGGAGTATTGTCTGAAGAAACAACAAAAATTGGAGAAAGAGGAACATTTGAAATTGCTGGCAAACCATCAGAAAATGGAACATGAGGAGGAGCTGTAAGAACTTGTGTCTTGGAACGAAGGTCTTTCATAGGAGTCTGAGGGGAACCATCAAGTCTCTCTACCTCTATATCTTCATCTTCACCTTGTTCAACTTCATCAGATACCTTTGTCTTAGACCTTTGAACATTTTATTCTTCAGTCTCAACATCTTCAATTTCCATTTGATCATCATTAGTGTCTTCAACATCTGACTTAGTGGCATCAGAAGTCTCTGTGGTTTCCTTCTTCTTTCCTCCCTTAGATATAAATTTGATCTTTGGTTTGTGTACCTTGGAGGAAGAAGGAGTGTCACTCCTGTTCATAGTTCAGTTTTCCACCTTCTTACCTATTTGCTCCTGTGTTCCCTCTTCGGACCCTATAAGGAACTCTTTCAACTTAATTCCCTTACTTTCCAACCACAGATTGGTGTTTGCCAATATTGGTTGGAATCTTTTTCTGATGGATGTCTCCTCTTTGACTGACCATTTCATCTCTCGGAGAGGTGAAGCCTCAACATTCTCTGCCTCATATTTGTGATCTAGGACATCCCCATCATCCTCCATTCCATCTGGAATATCAGCTAGTCATAGTTCTTCAATTTGGCTTAGATGAAGTCTGCAGAAATCCAGTTTTCTGATCTCATTTTGAGTCCTGAGATCTACCTATATGTCTTCGACCATTGGCTCATGAAAATTTAACTTCCTCTTGATTTTATCTTGAACCCTTCTGAAGTCAAAATGATTTCTTTTCTTGTAGGTCTTCATAGTGACCAACTGCAACTCGGAGTCAATTATCTTTGCTTTGTTGGCAGACTGAACTGAGCACCTCCCAATTTCAATGGGAAACTTTATCCTTGACCTCTTAACCTCCATCTGTTTGTTGTGTACCACAATCAGTTGTCTACAAAGCTCCATAAGAACAATGCGATCACTAGGATACCATGGCAGCATGTAAGGGTAACCAGGATAGTATCCTACCCGAAGATATGTGAAGGTGGGAAATTGCAAGAACAAGCAACCAAAAGAATTTACAACCTACCATGCTTCATCAGAAACTCTTTTTTGAACCAGTTCACCATCCCACAAGCACATGAAAACTAAGAAGAATGCATCATTGACTCTTCTGAAATGATGAATTGACCCCTTCAGAGTGATTTGGGGGTAGTATTCATACATTGGGACCAATCTCCTGTCCCCTACTTGGGTTAAACCTGGAAAGTTCCTCTTGCTTGCAACAGCATAGACAAGATAAGAGGTCATGTAAAATTTGAAGGTAGTATTGACCCTTATTAGTTGCTCATGCAAAGCATTGCTGATCTATTCACCCCAGAATATCTTCTGATTACCCCTTAGAATCACCTTGATGTAAGTGTACATCCAGTCCTGAAACTTAGAAGCAGAAGAGAGTCCTCTGATGCGACTCAAGAGAGTAATCAAATCACACACTTCCTCCACAAAATCACTCCTGTGAAGGTCTTTTGGCCATCGGGTCAAAGTTGCCCTAGGAATCTTTAACCATTTGTTGTTTATGTGCCTCCTAGCAGATTCTAAATCATTGTCATAGTCTTGTTGACCCTGAGCAAAATCAATCTGCCCAACGTTTTCAATTGGTGGACACATGAAGATTTTGTCCATGAATTCTACATCCAATCTCATGATAACATTTCCCTGTGAGTCCGTCACAGCTCTAGTGTCTCTATTGTAGTGGCTGGCCACTTGTAGAACACATTCAAGATTATGTGCACTGATCAGAAATGATGCGACCAAATGAATACTGTTGTCAATGATTTTCTGCATATGCTTGGAGGGATTTGCTTGTTTAGTTCTATCTATGAACTCGGCCATGTCTATGTGCCCAATTTATGTGTCTCTGATTTCATCAACGTTTGACTGCACTGCCGTTACCGGAAACACACCCTGGTAATTGTACTTCATGGCTCTGGACTTTGACAGAGATGATTCTGACATGAGCTTTGGAGAGAACTTGTGAATTTGAAAACCACCACGAACGCTGATTGAGAACTGTAAAAGGCCATGATCTCGTAGTTAGGGGAAAAATTGGATAAACTGGGTCAACTATGTCTTGACGATCATGGATAGGAAAGCATGCGTTTAAAGGGCTTGAGTGTGCAAATCAAGGTGAAGGTGAAAGCAAGCTTCTGGTTTTGAAAAGTGAATTTTCCAGTGTTGGGAAAAATTAGGAAAATGTGCTTGAGTAGGTGATTTGGCCACTATTGCATATTAGGAGAGTTATTAGATGTAAAGGCGGTGAAAAGCACCGGTTCTGCATGTATTTTGGAAGTTTTGATTTGACATGCTCGAGCAGTTAAAATGACCGCTATCACATGTGAATGAGTAAAAACTTCAAGTGTTTGGAAGGGGAAAAACACCGCATCAGCAAGTCGTGAGTTTCCTCAACACTGGATGCTCGGGCGGGTGAAAACGCCGCTATGGCATATAATGGGTTTCATCACTAGCAAATGCTTGGGCGGGTGTTTTGGCCACTCCGACAGGGAAGTAACAATGAGTTTTGGTGTAGGGGTGGGTGATTTGGCCGCCATTGCATTTGAATGAAAACTTGAGGTTGAACACTTGAGCGGCGATTCCCACCGACACCGCATGTGAGACACCATTTTTTGTAGTGTTCGGTCGGCGATAAAAGCCGCTACTACATATGGTATGAACAAGTCTTCTGTGTAAGGGCGGCTGAAATTGCCGCCCGAACATTAAAACTTCATCAGATGCTTCGTCAGTGTTTTTACCGACTAGAACTTGGTCTATGTTTGGGGTAAAGACTTCACTCATTAATCCTAAAACCTAGGGCACGAACAAACCACGGAAAATCTAAGACTTGACACAAAAGACTGAATCAAAAATGACCATTTTAAATAGAAACGCAACAAAATAAGTGATAAATTCAAAACAACAAGACTACTGATAATCATTTAGAGAAACCCTTGAAAGATTTTTAACAAACTCACTTGTTTAGGAAGGGAAAACAGAAACAAAGGAGAAGCTTACCTGTTAAAAAGAGAAAACCCTAGGCACCAACTGCAACTCGAAATCTGTTACAACTCAGGAGCATGCGATCAAACGGTCGAAGAGGGTGTTGGCAGATCGACTAAAAGATTTTAATGTAAAAAATGACAAGCAACAATGGGTTTAATAACACATTTAAAAGGTTGAAACCAAAGCTTAAATGCATGGCACGAGTGGCCATTAATGGCACTCATCGTTGAAGATCCGAAGGATCTCACTCAAGCAGGAGTTTCAGCCACTATGGTACTAAAATCAACAAATATGTAATGGCGGCGAAATTTACCGCCTTTACATATTTGATGGAAAACACATGTGATGGCGGTAAATTTCACCGCCATTACATATTAAACTTAAAAACGATGCAATAGTAGTGAAAAATGCCATCATTGCATTAAACAAGAACAAGTCAAAAATAATATGTAGGAGCGGCATTTTCTGCCGCTCTTGCATATCAAGAGTCAAAAAAATTTACCAACTCCTAAAAATAACCAAAATGACATTTTTACTAGTTTATGGCCTTTAAATGATCCTCACGAATATCGAGAAATATATTCAAGGGAATGTCATAGACGAGTTTAGAATGTCAAATGACTCCGCACAAGAACAAGGAAATCTTTTCTCGATCTGCGATCTTAGAGTGTAGATTCACGAAACGGACAAGTTTCATGGGGTTGTCTACAAAAACGAGCGTAGCTGATTTTGAGAACAATAGCTAGCTCTAACTAGGGAAATTCCTTCGATCAAACTTTGAAATGATTGAAGGGATTAGAGCCCAGTCTCTAAGTGCCTTCATCCATGCCATTGGGCTATAGAGTCAAGCTAAAAAGAAAAAGACACAAAAGACTAAATGAAAACACAAATAAAAACACAAAACTATACAAATGTACAATTTTTAACTCATCTGATACTTCAAGGATTGAAGTGTTTCAGATGTTGTCCACTATGAGGCAACGAGAATGGTGTCCCATCCTGATACTCCAGCAAGAAACTATTTTCACCACAAAATTGATGAATGGTGAATGGACCTCTCCACAAGGAATCAAATTTCCCATGCACCCCTTTTGGTTCTCTCCTCTTGTCCCACAACAAGACTTGATCTCCAACGTGAAACTCACAAGCCTTTGTCTTCTTGTCGAAGAGTTTCTTTACTTGATTTTGGTGTTCAGCAATATGGTCCACCACCATAGTGCGCTGCTCCTCAAGTTCAGTCAAATACATGATCATTTTATCAATAGAACTATCAAAAGTTCTATCTTTTAATGCCTTTACCAACTTCAATGCTGGCAATTCCAAGGTAATCAGTATCTCTGCATTCAGACCATATAGAAGCTGAAATGGCGACATGCCTATCACCCTTTTTGGGGTAATTCTATATGCCCATAAAGCATCAAACAACACCTTATGCCAAGTTCTCTGATTCTCATCTACCAGTTTCCTGATGATAGTGACCAGATTCTTATTGCTTGATTCTACTTGACCATTCCCTTGCGGATAATAGTCTGAAGAATGGGAAAGAATGATCCCATGCTCGTAGCAAAATTCAGTGATCTCATGAGAGGAAAAGCAAGTAGCATTGTTTGCTACAATCTTGTTTGGAACTCCAAACCTGGAAACAATGTTCTCTTTAAGAAAACTGCATACCACCTTTAAAGTAGCATGCTTGACTGGAATAGCTTCCACCCATTTGGTAAAATAGTCTGTTGCAGTGAGAACATAGTTATGTCCTGCACTTGATGATGGATTCACTGCACCAATGAAGTCAATACCCCATTGCTGAAAAGGCTCCTCAATCACCACTGGTTTTAGAGGTAAGGCTGCCAATTTTGGTTTCCCAACAAACTGTTGGCGTAACTCACACCTGCGTACCCAATTGTACGCATCTTGGATTAGTGTGGGCCAATAGTACCGAGCTCGCAGAATCTTGTGAGCCATTACAGGTGCTGAAAAATGTCCTCCACAAGCCAAATTATGGAAAGACTCTAAAAGTCTTCTTTGTTGCGCTTTATCCACGCAACAGAGAAATACCCCGTCAAGACTTTTCTTGTACAAACCATTGTCCCAAACGATGTAGTTAGCAGCTTTTAACTTGACAGTTCTCTTTTCCTTATAAGACAAGTGAGAAGGGCACTCACCATAGGTAAGGAAATGAGCAATATTGGAATACCACTTGTCAGTTGTAGTAACAAAAAGAACAGTTGGCGTGTCCACAACTTCCTCTTCTTCATCCCCTGTCTCTTTTGGAACCTTATCTGCGATCAATTGACACAAACATTTACCACGCACAAGCTTGGTAGGCTTGATATATAGATCAAATTCTTGGATCTTAGCGATCCAATTACCTCTCTTTGTTCTAAACTCCTGTTGAGTTAGGATAGATGTGACTGTTGTATCAGGCACCATGACAACAATGTGTGAGTTTAGAATATAGAACCTGAAATGCTTAATCGCTTTGACTACGGTATAGGCATGCTTCTCCATATTCAAATACTTCAATTCATGAGCTTTGAGAGGACAACTCATAAATGATATGGGGGATTCAACACCTTCTTCATTCTGCTGAACCAGAATAGCTGAAAGTGTGTGTTCTGAAGCGTAGCTATAGACTATGAAATCCTTAGTGTAGTCGGGACAAACAAGAACTAGAGCATGAGCAATAGCTCTCTTGATATCTTTGAATGCTTCCTTACCTTCCGCAGTCCAATGAAAAGTGGCCTTACCCTTCATCATATTAACAATGTGACGGGTTTTTTCTGCAAACTCAGGAATGAACCTTCGCAAAAAATTCACCTTTCCAAAGAAAGAGTGAACAGCAGTCATACTTGCGGGCAGAGTGAGACTTTGAATAGATTTAACTCTCTCTGAGTCAATCTTAGTACCTTCCTGGGATACAATGTGTCCGAGAAGCTTGCCTTCCGTCACCCCAAAAACTGACTTCTTGGGATTGAGGGAAATACCATTTTGCTGATAGCGCTCCAGCACTTGTCACAAATGATGTGCATGATCCTGACAGTTTTTGGAGAAAACAATCAAGTCATCAAGATATACCATGATGAACTTACCCATCTCATCTCTGAAAGCAAGATCCATCGCTCTCTGAAATGTTGCGCCAGCATTGATCAGACCAAAAGGCATTCTGCGATATGCAAATGTGCCCCATGGTGTGGTGAAGGCAGTTTTGAACTAATCAGCTTCATTTACCTCCACTTGGTTATACCTCGAAAAACCATCTAACATAGATAGCATTTCTGAACTAGTCACTATTTGCAATACTTGGTCCATAATGGGCAAAGGGTAGTTATCTTTCAAGGAAGACTGGTTGAGATTCCTGAAATCAACACAGATACGGATTTCTCAATTCTTCTTCCTTACAGGTACTATGTTTGCAATCCATGTGGAATGATGAATTGAAAAAATTATCCTAGCATTCAGCATCTTCTGAATTTCAGAAAGAATCGTACCTGATATCTTTGGATTGTATTTCCTCTGCTTCTGTTTGTGAAGCAACGATCCAGCTTTGAGGGGAATTTCGTGTTGAACCTCCTTAGGCCTGAAAGACTTTAGGTCGTCATAGGAGTAAGCCAAAACATCAATGTAATGGCGGAGGAGGGTAATGAATTTGAATCTTTCATCAGCAGTGCAACATTTTCCAATGTTGACCATCTTAGGATCTGCTTCTGAACCCAAATTGACCTACTCAAATTCCATAGAGGAACATGAATCCTGTTGTTGTTGCCGCTGCTTGATATACCGGTCATGTTTATCAAAGAGTTTCTCAAGGGAAACTAAACCTTTTGGGATTTTATTTCCTTTCAATTGTAGAAATTCTTCACCAGTTTGTGAATCTATCTCTAAAACATATTCCTGCGGTGGAGATTCACTTCCTTCAAAATAACTTTCATCAAAACTATCCATCTTTTCTTGGAAAGCAATGATTTGGTTATCACCATTGAACACCTACCAACGGTCAGCGTTATCAGGTACACTTGGTCAGAAGACCAGCTCAATAGTGTACTTGTTTCCTTTGAAATCCTTGTGAGGCACCATGAGAGTGGCAGAAACAGCCAATGAATCTGCATGGTCATTGAACTCTCTTGGCACTGCTGAAATGTTGAAAGCATCAAAACCTTCAATGCAATCCCATACGCAATTGCCATAGTGTCTCAGTCTTTCATTTTTAGTTTGGTACAAATTTCTTACTTGACAAACCACCAATTCAGTGTCCCCTTGAGCATGAAGGATTTTAACACCTCTGGCATGCATCGCTTCCAATTCGAGCAACAAGGGCTTGTATTCGGTGGTGTTATTGGTATTGTCAAATTGTAACTTATATGAAAAAGGTAAAATATCACCTTGTGTCGATATCAAGACCACTCCGGCTCTAGAACCAGTAGAAGAATAGCTGCCATCAAATTCTAAAATCTAGACTCCATCAGAATTTGATTTCTTGGACTTTCTTTGATCAGAAGATTCCTCTTCGTCAGTGAGGGAAGAATCTGGTATTGCTATACCCTCACCTGAACTTTCATCTGAAAACTCTTCTGAGTCTCCATCTGACATATCGGAGCTATCACTCGATGTACTCTCATCTGATGAATTGGAACAATCTTCAGTAGACAGAAAATAGTTACCCATTCCCGAGGACTCAAAAAAATTTAAGCTTTGGGGTTTGATGTTTGAGTAACAATGTATTTTGCCTCCTTCTTAGGAAGCAGCTTCTGCATGACACCTTTAACAGGTATCCTAGCTTCAAACAAATCCATGTTCAACTCCCCACTGACATCCTTGCAAAAATTACGTCCAAGAAGAATGTCGTATGAAGCTGGAACATCAGCTACCAAGACAGTCATCTTGATTCTCTTATCTGGAAAAGCTGCAAATGCAAATTGGGCGTCTTTGATTTGACCCAAAAGTGGAACTTGCTTATTCTCTATAGAGAAACACCTCCCAAAAGTTTTGGTTAAGGTGAGGCCAAGGGCATCTGCTACCTTAGCAGGCATAACATTGTCTGAGGCTCCAGAATCTATTACGCAATTGTTCAATTTATGACCATTTACTAATAGGGAAACATAGAAAGGTTCAATTTTTCCAAAGGCTTCAGGGGGAGTAGCGACAAGATTGTTTTGGGTAGGTTTACTTTTGGAGGAGTCATGAGTAGCTTTGGGAAACTCTTGTCCTACAGGGACAACCTTATTTTTGACATATTTGGCTAATCTATCAAATTGTTCAGGATTAGCCTGTAAATATTCAACTTCAGACATTTGTATCTTAGTTCTCCTAGCATGGTCTATTATATCAAATTGCTAAAAAGAATTAGATATGCAGGAAGAAAAACCATCACTTTGATTTTTGGTAGAGACAGCACTAGTCTGAGGAGTAGAAGTGGAAGGTACAAATTCATTAGAGGCACTTACTTGTTTATTAATCACCAGATCTTTTGATTGGAAAGGTAGAGGAGTCCCCCGTTTAGCGATTGAAATCGCCAGTTGAGATTCTTCTCTTGCTTTCCCTTTATCAGCTTGAAGAGCTGATTGATTTTGAGACCTAGTGAAAATAGCGTATGCTCCTTCACACACTTCTCCTTTTTTACCTTCATCTTGATAGTTCAGAAAGATGATGGTAGAGTCTCTAGCTAACTCTTCTTCTCCTTCGGTGAAGAGATTAGCACCATTTTCATAATCCAACTCAGGTTGGAAAGAAAGTTCATTTTCAGCTTCATAGTAGCCAACAGCAGAGTTGACCGGCGTTGCTTCGATGGCAAGCTTCCCATGTGTAGGTAGAAGACGGTTGTGTTGTCCTTGATTCCTAGCAGCATTGCCTTGATATGAATTATTTGGAAATGTCCTCCCTGGTATATCTCGGTAAGAAGGAGGTGCAGACATACCTTGGGACATTTATCTCTTCAGAGCTAGCAATTCATTTGCTAGCTTTTGTACCATGGGATCTGTGGTGCTTGTGGAAGCGTTCTCAATAGAAGAAGAGCTTTTATTTCTATTAGTATCCCTTCTAATCTTACCCGCAAGGATAAGATCATCTTCTACTTCAGTTTCCAGAATCTGAGCTGCAACAAGATCAGTAGGAGCAGCTCACCTCAATAGGAAACTCACCTTCAGAAGTTGTGTGTTGATAAAGAAAGATTTAAGGTTCTCCGTTGTGGGCTCAGCGGTGGTAGGAATCCTGTTTCTCAATTTGTTGAACTTAGCGATGAAATCTCGCATTGGTTCATGAGGTTCCTTTTTCATCTATGTCAGCTATGCCAACAATGCATGAGCATCTTCTGTTGGTTTAAACCTGGCTTCTAACTTGGTTTTGAGAGTAGCCCAGCTCGTTATGGTCTGAGCTCAAAGGTGGTAAAACCAGTCTGCAGCAGCGCCTTGTAGTGTTTCTACAAAGAGTCGCATAGCCACATCTTCATGCTTGACACCTATCACACCACAGGCTATACAGAAAGCCGCAATGTGCTCATCAGGATGAACTTTCCCATCACCATAGAATTTGGGGAAATTCTTTCTCGAACTACGAGGTAGTTCATGCAATGGTGGGGTCAAATTTAGAGGACCAAAGGTATTACCCCAAGGGCCTTGGGCTGCCATGATGCACTGATTGAAAGGTGGTATAACAAACCTTGGTGGTGTATGAACAGCCAAAACTCTGTTAGCACTGGCAATAGAAACTTCACCTGGTATTGGAGACCTGGTGTTTGTAGGGGGAAAACTCCTAGTGCGCTAAAGACGAGGTCGTGGAGTTAAGAATCCAAAATTATTCTGCTGCATCAATTCAAATGCAGGATCAATAATACCTTGAGCCCTTTTACTTCTGGTGTACCGAGAATCTGCCAGAATGTATTATGCTAAACACAATTTTGCAAGAAAATGGAAAAGAACTGAAAATGCTTCAACTCGGAGCGTGAGGCTTCAAGTTGCGCATTCCTTCCCCAATAGAGTCGCCAAAAAAGTGTTGGGTGAATATTTTGTCGTTAACTCGCTAACGGCAAAATGGGTATATCAGCCATAGCTATGATGAGACAAAGTCTCTCCTCTCAGCAAGGGGAGGTTCCCTCTAATTACTTGACTTTTGCAAACCAAACAACTCATAAAATTTATGTACACTAAAAACTATGTTTGTGGTGGTTCCATCTCATCTCATTCTCTTTTTTCAGAATAGATGTTTATATTTCAAACTTTTGATAGAAGACTTATAAATTATCACAAAATCACAAAAACACAAAGTTTTCTGTTACCTCACTTACTACTTGTAAACGGAACTATTTGAAGCAGAGTGCAGCCCAAAGTCTTCACTCCTCTTCAAGATGATAAAAGTAAAACAAATATAACAACTTGCAGCACAAAGTCTCCAAACTATTGTATTCTCACAAACATGAACACATAACCCACAACTGATTTGATAACACAAAGTTTATCAGAATTAAATTAAGAGCGCTCTTCAATCGTTTGAAACAAACTCCACACTTCAATTATTATCAAATAAGATTATGATAGCAAGATGTAAGAACAATACTATCACAACACAAATAATCCCAGGACAAAGATTGGAATTGAACTTGCTTTCTTGTATTGATAAATATTTGAATATTGATTTTCACAAAAAGCACAAAGTCTTGATTTGCTTCTCAATTTGTTAGAGTTTTCTTGCAATAGACCAAAAGATAATATTTACAAAAGAGGTCCCCTTTATTTATAGGGAAAGACCTTGAGAAAATCTAGGAAATCTACAACTACTTTGACTTATTCAACAAGAGAGTCCTATTTGACTTATGGTTTCTCTTGTTTCATATGTAATTACATTTTGGAAAATTACATGTGTAGATGTCCAAAACAAAATTTCATTTACATAATATCTAAGAAAAACAAGCTAAGGCACTAGCTTCCTCCATCTTTTTTCCTCAGGAAATTCTGATACATGGTTTGAACAACTGACATCTCACATGCATCTGGTTTTGCTATGTTTTCAGAGATGGTGCGAGCTCGGAGAAATGAATCTTTCACCACCTTTATTGCCTTTTCATGTTTGTCTAGATTATCCTTCAGGTTCTCTAGAGTCGAA
Source organism: Cunninghamia lanceolata (assembly GCA_027924645.1). Lineage (NCBI taxonomy): Eukaryota > Viridiplantae > Streptophyta > Pinopsida > Cupressales > Cupressaceae > Cunninghamia > Cunninghamia lanceolata. Next base: position 10,092,869 of record BSBN01000421.1, on the reverse strand, counting down.
TGTTGATCATACAGGTTATCCATTGAAAGCATTGAGGGAGCTTCCTCTTCAAATTTCTTTTGTACCATTTCTTCAAAAGAACTTATCATTTCCTATGCTGTGAGGAAACTGTGATCTTCCCTTGTCAAGGTGCAAGGAAGTTCTTCTAGCCAATGTAGGAGTGTGACATCACTATCTTTGTTGGCTTCTCGAGCTTGGCACAGATCTTCAAGTAGACTCTTTATTATGAAAATACAATGAGCTAGAGTCTTTTTGGTCTTAAGATATGATTCCCTGTTGCTGACGACCCCAATGGTGATTAGATTCTAAATCTTGATCTTCTTCATATCTATCCACTCTTCTAGGCTCTCTTCTTGATCTTGCAGCTCTTGTGAAAGTAGATCTACCAGATTGTCCAGCTCAGCTTTAGCTTTGTCCATTTTCTCCTTTCTTTCCACAGCGGTTTTTAACAGAACTCATCCTTGAGCCAACAACTGCTCCACTACATCCCCCACTATCTTGCCTCTAGCTTGGGCTTTTTCAACCTTCTGTATCAGGGGATCTTCCGCTATCACTACCATTGGTTCTACTATTTCTGATGACTTCACTATTTTCTGAAGGACAGCAGCTAGTTGTTTTGCTTTTGCTTTGTATTGCTCCTTCTCCCTCTTGGCTTCATCATACTTTTCAAGTAGGGTACTGGCAGTGGTCTGGAAATCTGCTTTGACACCCTCATGTGTCACTTTACCAAGCTCAACCCTTGAGATGACATAACTGCTCATGTCAGAAGTATCAACCGTGGCATCTTCAGGAGGTTTGGCAATTTCAGCATATCTAATCCCCTTTTCAGTGACCAGCCTAGAAACAGTCTTAGGCTTTTTCTTCTGGTTCTTTGTTTTCACGGGGAACAGTTTTTCAATGTCAATCTCATCAGGTGAGATGGCTTGCTTCTTCCTCTTTGGAGTATAGGCAGATAGCCATGGAGGAAGTATAGATGCATCAATAGCTAGAGGGGGATCCACTACTTGCTTAGTTGTATCTATATTCATGCCAGTGATAGTGACAATTGGACTTGTGTTGGTAAACACAACACCTATATCAACAACCTTTTGTGAAGCATCCAGAAGGTTCTCTAAGATAGTTTGTTCCCCGATATCAAAAGATGGGGAAGATAAGCTTGGAATGGAACCAGAAGAATCAAAAACAGTTCCAAAGCTAGCTTTCATGGATGGAGGAGTATTGTCTGAAGAAACAACAAAAATTGGAGAAAGAGGAACATTTGAAATTGCTGGCAAACCATCAGAAAATGGAACATGAGGAGGAGGTGTAAGAACTTGCGTCTTGGAAGGAAGGTCTTTCACAGGAGTCTAAGGGGAACCATCAAGTCGCTCTACCTCTGTATCTTCATCTTCACCTTGTTCAACTTCATCAGATACCTTTGTCTTAGACCTTTGAACATTTTGTTCTTCAGTCTCAACATCTTCAATTTCCATTTGATCATCATTAGTGTCTTCAACATCTGACTTAGTGGCATCAGAAGCCTCTGTGGTTTCCTTCTTCTTTCCTCCCTTGGATACAAATTTGATCTTTGGTTTGTGTACCTTGGAGGAAGAAGGAGTGTCACTCCTGTTCTTAGTTTGATTTTCCACCTTCTTACCTATTTGCTCCTGTGTTCCCTCTTCGGACCCTGTAAGGAACTCTTTCAACTTAATTCCCTTACTTTCCAACCATAGATTGGTGTTTGCCAATATTGGTTGGAATCTTTTCCTAATGGATGTCTCCTCTTTGACTGACCATTTCATCTCTGGGAGAGGTGAAGTCTCAACATTCTCTGCCTCATATTTGTGATCTAGGACATCCCCATCATCCTCCATTCCATCTGGAATATCAGCTAGTCCTAGTTCTTCAATTTGGCTTAGATGAAGCCTGTAGAAATCTTGTTTTCTGATCTCATTTTGAGTCCTGAGATCTGCCCATATGTCTTCGACCATTGGCTCATGAAAATTTAACTTCCTCTTGATTTTATCTTGAACCCTTCTAAAGTCAAAATGATTTATTTTCTTGTAGGTCTTCATAGTGACCAACTGCAACTCGGAGTCAATTATCTTTGCTTTGTTGGCAGACTGAACTGAGTACCTCCCAATTTCAATGGGAAACTTTATCCCTGACCTCTTAAGCTCCATCTGTTTGTTGTGTACAAAAATCATTTGTCTGCAAAGCTCCATAAGAACAATGTGATCACTTGGATATCGTGGCAGCATGTGAGGGTAACCAGGATAGTATCCTACCTGAAGATATGTGAAGGTGGGAAATTGCAAGAACAAGCAACCAAAAGAATTTACAACCTACCATGCTTCATCAGAAACTCTTTTTTGAACCAGTTCACCATCCCACAAGCACATGAAAACTAAGAAGAATGCATCATTGACTCTTTTGAAATGATGAATTGACCCCTTCAGAGTGATTTGGGGGTAGTATTCATACACTGGGACCAATCTCCTGTCCCCTACTTGGGTTAAACCTGGAAAGTTCCTCATGCTTGCAGCAACATAGATAAGATAAGAGGTCATGTAAAATTTGAAGGTAGTATTGACCCTTATCAGTTGCTCGTGCAAAGCATTGCTGATCTGTTCACCCCAGAATATCTTCTGATTACCCCTTAGAATCACCTTGATGTAAGTGTACATCCAGTCCTGAAACTTAGAAGTAGAAGAGAGTCCTTTGATGCGACTAAAGAGAGTAATCAAATCACACACTTCCTCCGCAAAATCACTCTTGTGAAGGTCTTTTGCCCATCAGGTCAAAGTTGCCCTAGGAATCTTTAACCATTTGTTGTTTATGTGCCTCCTAGCAGATTCCAAATCATTGTCATAGTCTTGTTGACCCTAAGCAAAATCAATCTTCTTGACGTTTTCAATTGGGGGACACATGAAGATTTTGTCCATGAATTCTACATCCAATCTCATGATAACATTTCCCTTTGAGTCCGTCACAGCTCTAGTGTCTCTATTGTAGTGGCTGGCCACTTGTAGAACAAATTCAGGATTATGTGCACTGACTGGAAATGATGCGACCAAATGAATACTGCTGTCAATGATTTTCTACATATGCTTGGAGGGATTTGCTTGTTTAGTTCTATCTATGAACTCAGCCATGTCTACGTGCCCAATTTCTATGTCTCTAATTTCATCAACGTTTGACTGCATTGCCGTTACTAGAAAGACACCCTGGTACTTGTACTTCATGGCTCTGGACTTTGACGGAGATGATTCTGACATGAGCTCTGGAGAGAACTTGTGAATTTGAACACCACCACGGATGCTGATTGAGAACTGCAAAAGGCCATGATCTTGCAGTTAGGGGAAAAATTGGATAAACTGGGTCAACTGCGTCTTGACGATCATGGACAGGAAAGCATGCGTTTAAAGGGCTTGAGTGTGCAAATCAAGGTGAAGGTGAAAGCGGGCTTTTGGTTTTGAAAAGTGAATTTTCCAGTGTTTTGAAAAATTAGGAAAATGTGCTTGAGCGGGTGATTTGGCCACTATTGCATATTAGGAGAGTTATCAGATGTAAAGGCGATGAAAAACACCACTTCTGCATGTATTTTGGAAGTTTTGATTTGACATGCTCAAGCAGTTAAAATGACCGCTATGGCATGTGAATGAGTAAAAACTTCAAGTGTTTGGATGGGAAAAACATCGCTTCAACAAGTCGTGAGTTTCCTCAACACTGGATGCTCGGGTGAGTGAAAATGCCGCTATGGCATATAATGGGTTTCATCACTGGCAAATGCTTGGGCGGGTGTTTCAGCCGCTCCGGCAGGGAAGTAACAATGAGTTTTGGTGTAGGGGTGGGTGATTTGGCCGCCATTGCATTTGAATGGAAACTTGAGGTTAAACACTTGAGTGGCGATTCCCACCGACACCGCATGTGAGACACCATTTTTTGTAGTGTTCAGTCGGTGATAAAAGCCGCTACTACATATGGTATGAACAAGTCTTCTGTGTAAGGGCGGCTGAAATTGCTGCCTGAACACTAAAACTTCATCAGATGCTTCGTCGGCATTTTTACTGACTAGAACTTGGTCTGTGTTTGGGGTAAAGACTTCACTCATTAATCCTAAAACCTAGGGCACAAATAAACCATGAAAAATCTAAGACTCGACACAAAAGACTGAATCAAAAATGACCATTTTAAATAGAAACGCAACAAAATAAGTGATAAATTCGAAACAACAAGACTACTGATAATCATTTAGAGAAACCCTAGAAATATTTTTAACAAACTCACCTATTTAGGAAGGAAAAATGGAAACAAAGGAGAAGCTTACCCGTTAAAAAGAGAAAACCCTAGGCACCAACTGCAACTCGAAATCCGTTACAACTCAGGAGCATGCGATCAAACGGTCGAAGAGGGTGTTGGCAGATTGACTAAAAGATTTTAATGTAAAAATGACAAGCAACAATGGGTTTAATAACACATTTAAAAGGTTGAAACCAAAGCTTAAATGCATGGCACGAGTGGCCATTAATGGCACTCATCGTTGAAGATCCGAAGGATCTCACTCAAGCAGGAGTTTCGGCCGCTATGGTACTAAAATCAACAAATATATAATGGCGACAAAATTTACCGCCTTTACATATTTGATGGAAAACACATGTGATGGCGGTAAATTTTGCCGCCATTACATATTAAGCTTAAAAACGATGCAATAGCAGTGAAAAATGCCATCATTGCATTAAACAAGAACAAGTCAAAAATAATATGTAGGAGCGGCATTTTCTGCCGCTCTTGCATATCAAGAGTCAAAAAAATTTACCAACTCCTAAAAATAACCAAAATGACATTTTTACTAGTTTACGGCTTTAAATGATCCTCGCGAATATCAAGAAATCAATTCAAGGGAATGTCGCAGATGAGTTTAGAATGTCAAATGACTCCGCACGAGAACAAGGAAATCTTTTCTTGATTTGTGATCTTAGAGTGTAAATTCACGAAATGGACAAGTTTCGTGGGGTTGTCTACAAAAACGAGCATAGCTGATTTTGAGAACAACATGATCCCATAATCAAAGGCCCAACTTGACAATTTAGTTGAAGTGAAAGCAAAGCTATTATCACTTACCAGAGCATAGGGAACCCCATACCTGTTGACTATGTTACTTTACAAAAATCTGATAACATCTTCTGTGCTGCAAGTCTTGCTACTAGTGGCTTCGGTCCATCTAGTATAGTAGTTAGTAATTGTTAAAACATACCTGTGGCCTGATGATGATGGAGGATTAATTGGTGCTATGAAATCCATGCCCCATTGTGCAAATGGGCGTGCCTCCATCACTAGTTGTAAAGGTTGAGGAGCATACCTCTCTTTGTTAGCAACAACCTAACATAGATGACAACATTTAATATGTTCAGCAGTATCTTTGAAAATTATGGGTCAATAATATCCTACTCTGAGGATTGCATGTGTTGTTGCCAAGGACGAGCCATGTGCTATTCCAAACTTGTCATGTAGTTCTGATAAAACTTTATCTGCTTCAGGATTTTCTAAGCATCATAAGTATATTCCTTCATATTTTTTCTTGAAAAGTACTCCTGCTTTCATCATGTACTTCTGGGACTTTATTTTTAGGGCTCTTCTTTGTGAAGCCTGCAGTCTTCGAGGACATCTTCCAGTGATCAGGATATGCCTGATATCTGAGTACCACTCTCCACTGTCCTTCTCATTAATAACATACTGCTAACTTGTGATATTTGGATCAATTCTAATATCATTTGGCTTAAAGCTTGTCCTCTTACCAGTTTCATGGGTGTGATTTCCATGTCATATTCTTGTAGGACTGTGATCCACTTCGCCCTCTTTTCACTAGGCTCACTCTGCTACATCGGGCACCACAGCAATCACTTTGCTTCTCAAGATATAGTGCCTGAATTTCTTCACTACTCTAACCAGTGCAAGTGCCTACCTTTCAACATCTACATATCTTAATTTAGCATATTTGAAAGGACAGCTCATGAATGCTATAGGTTTCTCTTCTTTTTCTTCATTCCTTTGAGTGAGCACTGCTGTAGAGGTATGTTCTGAGGCAAAGGAATAAATATAGAAGTCTCTAGTATAGTCTGGACTGATGAGGACAAGAGCCTCAGATATGGCTTTCTTTATGTCTTCAAAAGCAGCTCTTGCCTCTAGTACTCAATCTTTGCATCCTTCTTTAGCATAGCATTTAATGGTCTAACTATCTCAACAAAGCCAGTGATGAACTTCTTGACAAAATTTATCTTTCCAAAGTAAGACTTGTGCTCTTTTTTACTCCCAGGAAGCTGTAATTTCATAATGGAATTCACCCTATCAGGATCTATGATAATCCCATTTTTAGTTATTAGGTGGCCCAGTAACTTTCTTGTTGTCACCCTGAATATGCATTTCTTGGGGTTCAAGGATATCCCATACTCTTCACATTTTTTCAATACATTTCTAAGATCTGTCACATGGTTCTCTCTATTTTTGGAAACTACTATTAAGTCATCCATGTATATGACTATACACTTTCCAATTAAGCCTTTGAAGGCTATGTCCATTGCACGCTGGAATGTTGCTCTAGCATTTATCAGCCCAAATGGCATGCGTTTATATGCAAAGATATCCCACTTGGTGGTGAAGGCAGTTTTCAGTCTGTCAATCTTGTCAACCATTACCTGATTATAACCAGAAAAACCATCCAGGAATGACATGATTTTTTCTCCATTTACAATCTGTAAAACTTCATCTAAGGAAGGTAAAGGATAATTATCTTTCTCTGATGCTCTGTTTAGGTTCCTAAAGTCCACACATAGTCTGATGTCTCCATTCTTCTTTCTCACTAGGACTAGATTTGCAACCCAGGTGGAGTGCCTCACAAGAAATATTATCCTGGCATTTAACAACTTTTTAACCTCCCCAAAAATTATAGGTTCCATCAAGGTATTAACTGGCCTTTGCTTTTGTCTGAAAGGCTTAGCATCTAGCTTGAGAGGTATAGTGTGGGTTATGACTGATGTGTCATATGTTTTCAGCTCATCATAAGTCCATGCAATGACATGGATGTAGTCTTTGAGTGCCTGAGTTATTCCTTCTAACTCTTCTAGTGTGCAAACCTTACCAATCAAGACATTTTTCTTGTCATCATCTTGTCCAATATTCACTTGTGAATATTGCCCTCCATCAGCCTTGGGAAGATCCTTCTGCTTTAGCATATTATCCAAGTCCAAGGCTCTTTCTAAAATCATACTTTTGGGAATCCTGTTGCTAGGCAACTCTAATATTTCCTCTTCTTCCCAAACATGATCTTCCACACTGTTCTCATCTATAATCTGAGCATCAAATATATCTCTGTTGGAGATGAAATCTAGGATATGCTGATCATCATCGAAAACCTGGAGGTTAGTAACATTATCAGGTACTGATGGCACTGATACCAGCTCTACTAAAAACCTCTTCAAACCTGAAATAGACAAAGGCTCTAAGGTACTAGCAGCCTGGGCTAGAGCATCTGCTCTATGGTTCTGTTCTCTAGGTACGTGGGTGATATTAAATGCGTCAAAGTCTTCAATCAGGTCCCAAACCCTGTGTCTGTAGTTAGACAGTCTTCTATAATTACAAGAGTAAATTCCTCTCACCTATCTCACCACTAATTCTGAGTCCCCGTAGACATGCAAAAATTTTACTTTCTTCTTATAAGCAAATAATATCCCATGTATTAGAGCCTCATATTCTGTTACGTTGTTAGTACAGGGAAATTGCAATCTATTAGCTGCTAGATAGGACTTTCCTGATGCATCTATGAGATCAATTCCTACACCAGCACCTTGTTTGGACTTGGATCCATCAAATCTAAGGATCCACGGTTTATCCTCAGTAGGAGGCTTATGAGAACCTTCTCTTCTTTGCAGCTCTGGTAGCTGCACCAGCTGATATCCACTTTAACTTAGGAATTTCAGCCTTCTCAGACTTCATTTTTTTTTCTCTTGGGAAGCTAATTTATCTTCTTTGTTTTCATCACCCGTAGGATGATCTTCCGAACTAGGCACTATATGCCTCTTTAAATTATGTAAGCACAGTGAACAGGCAATCTCTGAGTGAGGTGTCTCATGTAATCTACACCATCCTTCAGTCAGTGCATCTTGTGGCAATCTCTGCTGTTCTATCATCATTTTAATTTCTTCTGACAAAAACTTCTCAAATCTGGTCAAATTATTGCCTTTGTCATCATCGGATAATTCATAATCTGACTCCATCAGACAATCACTCCCAAGGGTGATCTTATCATTTCTGTTACTCTTCTTTTCAGTGCATACCAGAATTTCTTCTAATTTCTAGATAAAGTCTTCATTCTGACTGACATCTTCTCCTGTTCCTACAGTAGACAAACAAAAATTAGTATGATCATCATCATTATATATGGAACTTACCTCTGATGATGATGATGACACTTCACTGCATGTTTGTTCAAGCTCCATCATGTCGATGCATGCCTCACAAGTTTTCTCAAAATGTGCTTCATCATGTAATCTGCACCAACCATCAATCAAGATGTCATGAACTAGTACATCTAATAATTGATAGCATTCTACCTGTTTAGACAAGTATATTTCAAAACTTTTGAAATGGTCCACTTTTGTTTCATCTCCATGATCATGACCAGGCCTTAAGACTACAATATTATCGTCATGAGGATGATCATCAGGATCATGATCATCATGAAAGTCATACATCAGGATCTCCTCTATTTTGACAGTTTGAGGTCTAATGGAGTATACTCCAGGTTCAACATTCACGTACATGATCTCATTTGTTTTGTTGTGCTCGGTGATCATGTGCTTCATTCTTGGTTCAGCATCTACCCTTATCTGGTTTGGTATACCTTTCCAAGGCAACCACATATGACTGAAGTTGGTAGACATATATCCATTGAGGGTCTTGGACCAATCTCTACTAAGTAGCATACCGTATGTATTAGGTATATCAACTACTCGAATGTCAATATAGTCTTGGATCCTAGGGTCTGATACCAGTTGCATGTGAATGTGAGTCAACTCTCCTATTACATTCACCTCTGTTTTGTCTAACTGGGTTACCTTCTTCAGAGATTTAGCAGGGTGTAACCCTAGAGCATTACAGATAGACAGGGGCATGATGTTCATTGATGCTCCTAAGTCTACTAGACAATTATGCAGGTTTTTACTGAACATTCGTATGGCTAGAAGGAATGTAGGTGATTCACTTTTATCTCTGTATAAGGTCATGTGAGAAGTATCCACAGCTTGAACAGTAGCTGGGACTTTAGGTTTAACATTATTATCTCTGACAGCATGATCATTACCTCCAGACTGACCTGATGGATGGATATCCTCTTTAGGAGCAGGATCATCTAGTGATTTCATAAATGCTTTTTTTATGGCCAGAGTTTTTAGCAATTCTAACAAGGATAGGCTGATTTTGATTTTCTTCATTTCATCAGCCAGATATGTGACTAACTTGTCAAACTCATGAGGCATTCTCAAGGCTTTTGATACCATGTTTTCTGGTGACAAATACTGAGCATTGACCTTAAGAAATCTCAGATTATTGCTTGCTTTGGGATCAGGAGGAGTATTAAAATTATTCGGGGGTAAAGAAGAGGTCAATGGACCAGTAGGTCTGTTGGCATTATTTCTCAAGTTATAATTGTGTTTACCCTGATATTGCTGTTGGTAGGCATGTACCTCCTTAGGCTCATTTGATGGCTCATTGTCATCCTCAAAAGGAAAAACATAGTTTGACTCAAAAGTCATGGCTGATTCTTCACATGTCTGGGTATAATGCTGATGAGATGACACAGTCTGCTGATGAGGCTAATCAGTATAGCTTTCCAATACTAAAGCTGAATCATATCCATAGGGAACAAGTTCATTCCCTTCCACCTGATGTGGATTTCCTACAGTATTGGATACCTCGGTTTGGAAAATACTTGCAGCAATTTGAAATTGGGGATAGTCTAGCTCTACATGAGCATTTGTATTGTGTATCCTACACAAATTAGTGAGGGCTGCTTTAGCAAGATTGACTCTAGTAGTCTGTTTAGCTTCTCTAGGAGGCTAATTATCTAAAGGTGATGGTAAGGAACCATTATTTGGTCTGGAGTTCCATACTTTGGGCTGCCTAGGGGGATTGTTATTACCACTGTTATTATTGTAATTGTTTTTGTTATACCCCCTGTCAGGATAATTTGGTTTGTCATTTTTATAGCCTCTATTCTGGTTAGTCTGAGAGTAGAAATTTTGGCTTCTCAAATGAGTGATCTCAGTTGGAAGCTTCCTTAGCTGAGCTGATATTTCTTTGATCTCTTCCTTTTCTTCCTGAGCATTAGCTACTACATTTTCTGTTGAAGGCTTGAAAAATGAGGATTCATTATTGTTCTGATTATTCTGGTCTAAAACCTAAGCTGCTTGGACTTGTCCAGGATACTGCATCATTTGGCCATTTCCATTAGAAGGTGGCATTATACTCAATGGAGGTATCTGCAGGGGTGCCGACATTACAACCGGAGGCATCATGACTCCATTATAATGTGGCTGGGGAGGATATCCTGGATAACCAAGAAGTGTAGGAAAGGCTATGTTTGATGTAGGAGTAGGGACTAAGTGTTGGTTGACTTTAATGGCCTCTTGAAAAGCTCTTGTTAACATTGTGATTTCAGGATGAGCCCTCCTAATGAACATAGAAGTTAAAGGATCCAGAGCTGAGTAGTAGATACTCCTGGCAGCTACATCAGCTACAACATAAGGAGTGACTAACTTGGATAGCATTTTCTGAAACCTAGCATTAAAATTGGCAATAGGTTCTCCCTCAAACCGCTTAATTGTGGTAAACAGGTGATAGTTCATGGAAGGATCAATAGGTACTTTGAACCTATCCAGAAATGCCTTTTCCAGGACATCCCATGATTTGATTGAGGATCAACCAAGACTAATATACCAATTGTAAGCTTCTTCTCCTAAGGAAAAGGGAAATAATCTACATACAACATCCTAATGTGCTATTCTGGCTCTACAACAGGCTTCTTTGAAGGTTCTGATATGATCATCAGCATCTTGATACGGATGATACTTTGGACAAAGTTTGTCCAGATTCTTTGGCAAATCCTGATATGCAGTAAAAGTCAAAGGTGATTCTGCTGCAAAGAATGACATTGCAACCAGAGGAGGTTGGACCTGGGGTTGAGGCTGGACAAGAGGTGTCACAAATAGTCCAGAAGGTATTTGTAAACCAATAGGAGTTACATGAGGAGGCTTTGGTGAAGCTCCTGATGCACTAGACTCTGGAGTGTGATGGATGTCCACAGTTCTAGGTATGAATCCTCTAACAAGTAATTTGTCAAAAGGTCTGGTGGATCGTGACCTGGTATTTATCCTATGAGCCAGGATTTCTCAATTTTGAGGCAAATTGGCTGGAACTTTGTAAATATCAGTTGGAATTTACCAGCAATGACTATATTTATGGTCAGGATTGGAAATTGACCAAGTATTTATAGAATATTTGCAGCTATACTGCAAATATGATGTGATTTTTGGTTTGGCAACACTTGCTGGCTGATATCAGGTTTCTAAAGCAGGATACCTCAAAGCTTGGACAAATTTACCTGAAATAAGGCTAATCTTTGCAAATACATGATGGTCTACTCTGAAGATTGCAATATTTATGATTGATCTTAAAAACTTTACACAGGATTAGCATGTATAAGCCCAGAACAACAAATATTTACTTCTATCTTGGAAATTTAGCGATGCCTAAGCATTACCCTACAATCTTTATCATCACTTGAAGTATTGATGATGATCCCTTAGCTCCTGGCCCTCCTTCTAGTGCCAATTTATGTTGATGATGATGTTAGTCATAAACAAACATAGAATAAAAGTACACATTAACCTTTACTCATCTTGAAAGATACGATGAATTCAGAGAATTCATGATCCCAAGTCTCCGGTGATTAGGTCTTAATCTTCTGACGTTACTTAGAGGTTGATGTGTGTTGTTGTTTTCATTTTGGGGCCTTACATAAGTCTCATCAGTAAGATAATGCTTCCTGTAATGATGTTGCATAGATATTTACTCTACACAATATCTGCTTCCAATATTATGTCTATCTTTGAATCTTTGCAGGATATTTATCCTTTCTAACATGCTTCAACTTCAAATATGTTGAATATGTTCAATTATCTACGAGATGTCTGCATATTTGTATTATTTTCTTAAGATCATCAATTATTTGCAATTATGATGGTGAAATATTCTGAACTTGAAAGAAATACTCCAAATTAATGTTGAACCTTTAGCTATTGAACCACACATACATCAAATATAGTCATGAAGAGAAGAAATCAAACCATATGTTCACCAGCACATTCCACAACTAGATATAGTCGATCCTAACTTCAAAGGAAATGGTATGAAAACAACACATGTAAGTAGATATGCACTCCAAGGGATGCAGCAAATCACATCATGTATCAAGATTTCATACACTGATTACTCAAGATTTGTTATGGATTGTAATCAAAACAGTCTTCTTCATTAAGTATGCAAGAACATATATGTATAAAACAACTTTGAAATGAGACCCTGAATATTTCAGAAAATAGATTTCAATTAAGTTTTGAATGTTTTAAAATGAGGCATCCCTGCACCTTTTATAGAATAAGACAAGGGAGCGGCTACAATTGATCTATGATTAGGATTTATCCATCTAAGATCTACAGTTCACATTTCACTTTGACTTTGTCAACATTATCATGCGGCATAGGTTACCAACTAGCAACCATCTAGGTAACTCATATTTTCTTAAGTAACTGATGCATACATTCCCTTTATGGCCTACCTTCATCAGGTTTTTCATCATCATCATCATCATGTGCATTAGGATCAGCACTTTCAAAATCTTCATCATCCTGATGAGCTTCTCCTTGTACATGGACCTGCATGGATGTCCGGATATTTTCATATGACTGTACTATTTTCTCTATCTCTCTGCCATCTTGAGTTCTTGCTTTGATGATGGCGTGCCTGTTCATTTGATATTTGCCTTAGAGATTCTCTAACTTACTTCTCCTGCTACTGGATGTCTCGTTATAATTCTCCATCCTGACCCTGATCCTCATTATCTTATACATAGTTTCTTCTGTCAGGTGGTTTAAGGGATCATCAGCTACCTATTGGAAATTGTTGTGTAAAGCTTTAATGGCAAACTCTTCATCTTGATTTTCTATTTTGCCTTCTACCTTTCCCTCCAGTGCTTCCAAAATTTCAGCTTCATATGACATCATATCATGTAGCTTCATGCTGGTATCTCTTAGTTTACTGCTATATCTTTTAAGTCCATCACATTCAAATCTAATGTCTTTGTACCATATGTCTATCAATAGTGCATTATTGTTATTTAGCATTTGGTTTCTTATGAGAACTTGAGGGTCAATTCTCTTTACTTCCTCCAAGATGGTCAAAATTTTCTCTAGCTGAAAAGACCTCTTCCCAATCTCCATCTGCAATTTATCAACTTTTCTCCTGGATACACTTAAAGAATTCCACCTCTTCAAAGAGGCTTTTACTACTTCCTCTGCTTCATCAAATGTGGATAACATCCACTTTCTCATTATGGATGACTCATGCTTCATGAGATCCAGTTTATTTACTTCATCTTGAGAAATGGCAGTCAATGGGACTGCATGATCATTAGATGTATCCTCAGGGTTAATTAACGCTTTTATGTAAGTACGCAACTGAGCACTGTGCTCCTTGTGCTATTTATTTTTCTCTTTTTCTCTCTTCACCCTCTGGGTTAATGAATCAATTATATCTTTCCCTTCCTGGCCCTCTTGATCTTCATTAGCAAACCCCAGATCAACTATACTAATCTGGAATTCTTCTAGAGTGATCTTGCCCTTTTCCTTATCCACAGTAGGAAGTGCCACCTGAGTTGTTCTTCTACCAATTATAGGATGTCTTCTTATTGCAGAAGTTATTCTAGCCTTCCTCTTTGGCTTTATCAAGGTTTCTGAAAATAATGTGGATACATCAAATTCTTGTATCCCTATGCCGAACTCTGTGCCAATTTCTTTCTCGAGCCATCAAGGAATTGGATCCTTTGACTATTGGTCTCCATCATCATCATGATGATCACCCTGATCTTCTGTATCCACCATCATGTTCGATGGGGAGGGTGATTTTCTTTTCTCCTCCTCATGATGCTCTTCATGAGGGCGATCTTGAGGTATATCCTTCTGTTGAGGAACCTCCATTTCTAGAAGGTAATCCTGTTGATCATCTGCATCTTTATCATGATCCTGATCTTTTACTTCTTCCATGAGTATCCCATCTATTTTAGCATTTTCCTCGTCTTGAGGTATGTTAGTATCCGTGGATATTGTAGAATCCTTCTTTGGTGTTTCTACTTGGTCCTGCATCACATCCTGCTCTACATCTAAGGTGGATGTCTCTTGAACTTTGGGAGTAGGATCAATGGATGCATCCTTTTCTTTTACTTCTTCTATTTTGGGTTCAGCTGATGTATCATGCTGTTGCTGACCCATATCTAGAGCTTCGCTCTCCACTTCTTTCTGTTTTATCTCTTCAATACTTTATGTTTTATCAGGTACATCTACTATGTCCTTAGGATTTACATCCTCTTCATATGTCAAATCTATTGTTGTAGGATTTGTTACCTGATTAATTAATGCATCTAGTCCCATCTGTTGTGCAATTTTCTCTGGGCTCTTTTCTTTTCCTAATTCCACTTGCTTCATCTCCTCTAACAACATTTTTATTGATGGAGTTCCATGAGGAGTTATCCGAGTGCCAGAAACAAGGGTTTTCATTCTTTGTGAATCTACATCCTTCACCACCTCATCATAAGATAGGTCAACTGTCTCATCTAATGAGATTAGACCACTTTGAAGTATTTTAGAGGTTTCTTTCACTTGTTCTTCTGCAAGTTCATTTTTAAACTTTACAATGGTGGGAAGTGGAATGTTATGCTGCAATTCCTTATTGAATACTTCTCCACCTACCCCTTTTAACATTATAGGGGTTTGATTTATTTCACCTCTCATTGAAGTTCTTGGTTTCTTAGGTGTAGTTGATATCACCTGAGGTGCTTTTCTCTTCCTTGTGAAGAATATAGGACCTTCTTCTTCTTCAGATTCTTCTTCTAGAGGGATATCCTTCTCTTTATTCTCATGTGAGGCTTGACCATTCTCATATGCTATAGTAGGTTGTGCAGCTGGCCTCAGGATCTTTTTAACTTTTTGTTTATCCCGAGGGGGTTGTGCTGATGATGCTGATGCTCGTTCCGATTCTGGTGCATCTTCAGCTGGAACTATCACTTTTTCAATTATAACCCCTTTGGGTTCAGTATCAATTTTCTTACCTCGTGGAGGTCTTTTACTTTTCTCAGGAGGTGGTACCCTTTCTCCTTAAGTCTTTCTCTTCTTAATTAAGAAGTCATCATATTCACCTTCAGCAATTTCTTGTCTTTTCTTCTTATTGTTCACCGTGATGACAACATTTTTCTTTAGTATATTTATCTACTCATCCACCCAAGCTTGGGTTAGCTGTAATATCTTGCCCATGAATGGATCCAAGGAGATATCCTCTTGTATAGTGAGATCCGGCGCAAAGATTGTATCATTATATATCTTTTTCTCTTCATATTCATCAGCAATTATCATTCCATTATCTTTCTTTAGTTGTGATGGGATGGAGATGCAATCAAAGGTCTTGATTTGGTTAAGTGTTAACCTTTGATACCTCCTTCTTCAGGCTTCAGTCTCATCTTCACAATCTGCTAGAAATCTTCAAGGTTCCTTCGGTGGATGGGTTTCCCCATGATCTTCTGCATCCTCCCATATGGATCATATGATGTTATCAATGGAAAAGGCTGGAAATTCATCATTGCTAGACCATCTATGGCCTTCTTTGTATTCTTAGAATTTGGGCACATATACTAGCCCATTGTAACTGGAAACAATACTGGTGGAAGTTTGTTGTTTGCCTTGTAAATATTCAGTATTGTAGAGATTTGTCTTAGAAACTCCATTAAGACAACCGCATCTGTAGGATACCTTGGGAGCATGGGAGGCTCCCCCTCAAAACCTTCAATCCTAATATAGGAGAAAGTGGCAAATTGGATAAACCAAGTTCCATGCCTATATATAACTTCCTGAGCCTCCATGCTCAGCCTCTTGGTTCTGTCCTCTTCCATTGTTCTCACCAAGTGCATAGAGAATGTATCATTTATCAGTTTGTAATCTTGAAGGTAATTCACTCTTTGTAGTTGGGGATGATGATCCCATATGTGTGCATCATTGGTTGTGCCACCAATTCTCCCAACTGTACTCAATGCATCAAATGTACCTTTATAGGCACATGAATAAACTATGTATGAAGTCATATAGAAGGAACAATCTGGACCTCCTAGGTTCATCAACTGGAGGTCCATCAACTGCTCATCTAGAGCATCACTTATCATCCTGGCCCACATTGGCTTGTTATTCGTATAAAGGCACATCAGGATGACTACATACATCCAGTCCTTAAAACTTCCAGCATCAAGCTGCCCTGTCACTCTACTGAGCAGGGCTATCATGTACTGGTACTCATCATCAAAGTCAAATTTATATAAATGTATAGGAAGTTTAGCTGTTGTAGGATAAGGACTATTTTTCGCCCTCCATTGATACCTTTTCTTCCTAGCAAACTTCTTGTTATTCTTATATTCTAATTCTAACTTCTTCAAATCTATATTGGCAACCTTCTTGCCTAATGGTAAACTGAATGTAGCAGCAAGACCCTTGATGGATAGATCTGCATTTACTCTGCCATGCTTTTCTACCCTCCTGGTTTCTGGGTTATAGTTTCTTGCACATTCAATAACCAGCTCAGGGGTTTCCATGGAATAAGGGAAACCAGCTGCATTCCACATCCCAGATACAAAACTGCATCTAGCAGCACGTTGTTACTCTTCTTGTTGCTCATCTTAGCCGACCATGCAACTAGATTAGTATTTCCTTGTTGTGTATCTATAATGGCTCCGTATTTGTATTGAACACCCTCAGGATGAGCAAACATCAGTTTTAGGAATTCTGCCTCTGACTTAGCTAACCGCTTGTCTGCCATGAGTGCCTACAATGGAACACGGCTTGTCTTACAATTTTATACAACATGCATGCATATACAATATATTTTTATTAATCATCATGCATATTACAGTTTTTCATCATCTAGTTTATCTTGATATGCATAACTTGAAACCAGTAAACACCATGATACCTAGATATGTAAAAGATGTCAACAAGAGGGCTTCAAATTACTTACCTAATGCACTTATCCTCTTGATTATGCTAATGATTGTCTAAAAGTGATCTTGATACTGATGACTTTCGCTTGCTTCGTTCTGCTGTAAACTGTGTGCGTCCAGATGTTGTTCATCAGAGGATTCAGAAGCTTAGTTCTCTGTTAAGACTGGTTTATCTCAAGGTAAGTGTAAATGACTCGGTAAATTCATTTTAAACCTATGCATCAAGTCACTTAGGGTAAAATTAGGGCAAATTTAATTGAAACAGCTGATTTTCTGTATGAGACTTCCAGATCTCGCCAGGTGTATATATTGGGTTCGTAGTTGGTGGGAACCATGTACCATATCTGTGTGCATTTGCAATCTCTACAGGATAGGATGATATTTGGATATCGGGTGATATTTGGATATCGGGTGATGTTCAAATATGATCTCCCCTAGACTAAAATGACGTCTCATCAAAATATCATGATGATGTCATCAGGATAATGACTTAGTTCAACGTTACGACTCTACAACGTCATCATCATGTTATGTAGGAAAGGTCATGTTTGGAAATATACCTCGATGAGGTAAAAGGATGGTGACGTCATCATCATGTTTATTTCTGTGTCTATCAAGTTTAGATGACATCAACATGATATTGGTTTAGGGTGCTATTTTGTGACAGGCCGATATTCAAATATTGGGGTGATATTCAAATATCGGGTGACATTAAGAAATATGATCCTCGCAAAATACATGACGTTGTTGGATGGGTAGATATCATTATCACATAAAGTTGACATCTGGATGTTCAGAGCAAATGATTTTATCGGGTGATAAATTGGATCGGGGTGATCTTTCATAAAATGACTGATATTGAAAAATATGATCCTCCCCCTACGAATATCAGGATTGACCAGGATTTTGACCATTCATAACTTTCACACCTTAAGGAATATCGAGATGATGTAAAAGGCAAACCTTCATGAAGTTTAATTCTCTTTCCAACCATGAGGTTATTGATACAAAATAAAAAATTTGACAAACTAACCTCATGATGATGACTTACCTCAGCTTTCTATGCAGGACATCTGTATTGACTTACTTTTACCAAACCGCCAGCAAGCAGACCACACAAGCCAAGCCAAAAGTTGGGTCCCTGTTTTGTCAAGTCAAAATGGGGCATGTTGTGTAACCACACAACAAAGTGGCATGGGATGAGGAAGGAGAAGGTGACAAGTGTCACCTTCTCATTCCTTAAGGCCAAATTTGAAGGCCTATTTTATCTCCTCTTGGAGAGGAGTTGTGGGTTCTTCTTTTTTTGAAATTTCTTTCTATATTTGGGAGGTTTTGGGAGTGTTGGAGAAATCTTGGAGGCTTGGAAACTTGGAGAAGTGTGGGCTCTTCTTCAAACATGCTTCCATTTTTGGGCTTTTGAAGGTAAGCTCCATGGCAATAGCCATTTCCCTATGCATGTTTTTTTTTAGTGTGTGTGTTGGAAATTTATGTTTGGTTTTGTTTTCATTTTTGAGTGGGTTTGGGTGTTGGTAAGAGCACCTCCATTTGGGGGAAAGGCTCAACTCATATGGGGTGGGGGAGGGTGAACCTCCTCGAGGTCACCTCTCGTTGTTGGTCTATTTATAGCCTTGAGGGCATTCTATGGTGTTTGGGAGAAATTTGGATGGCAAGAGTGCCATGATGGTTTTGAGATTTATGGAGATATATATATTTTTGCTATGGCTTGAGGCCTTGAGTTTTGTGATTTTAGAGTTCTTGGAGTGACCTCTTGAGTTGAGGGGTCCACTCCCCTACCCCTCCAAACTCATTTAATGAGTTTTGTTATGTGCAAATCCTTGGGAGTAATTTTTGTGTGTTTGGAGATTTCATTGTTGTGGCGTGTTTGTGAAACCGTGTGATTTCTACCTCCCTAGCTTAGGGGTGACCCACTAGAGGGTCTATGGTAGGGAGGAGGGCGATTTGTGTGGCCTTGGTTCACCTTTTTGTGCTTGTACTATTGTAGGTTTTTTTTTATTGGAGAAATGGAGCTTTGGAGAAGTCCATTTTTTTAATCTTTTGGCATTATCTTGTTGGTTGGTTTTGTAAGCCATGGCCTTGTAGGCCTTATTGTATTTAGTGTTCAATTTGTTACTCTCCATTGTGAATGTGGTGGAAAGAATTTTATAAGTTTAATTCCTATTGTTGTGATGTTAAAACTATGTATTAAGTTACTGTTTGAATTCATTTAGTTGTGGAAAGCTTGTCAAAGGAAAAGATATCTTGCTGATTTTTCTTAACAAAAAAGAAAGAAAAATAAAAATATATGATATCATTATTTTTGTTGTAAGCTAAAAATAGAAATGGGAAGATAATAATGCTGTTTAGATGTCATTGTATGTTCAAAAAGAAAAAAAAAAAGGAAGTTAGAACTGTCATTTTAATACTGTTGAAAAAGATAGTAGTATATGGAAAAAATTATTCAAAGTGAAAATATGTTATTTTGTTTTACTTAATTATGTAAACAAAAATACATAAGAAATAGAAATGCTACATATTTTCTTTTCAAAAAAAAAAAGATATACACTACTAGTTTATTTTACGTTGCAAATCTGATTATATTCTTCTATTTGTAATTATATATATATATATATATATATATATATGGCTTTTGATACATGTAAATCTCATTGTGAATCTGAGGAAAAGAAAATTTCAGAGTATATATATATATATATCACTATATATATATATACATATACATTTAAATTCATTAATGTTTGGCTTACAAATCATAAACTAGTAATATCTTATTTTTTTTACTAATATGAGCGACTATGTAAAAGAGGAACAACAAACCCGCGAGGGTTTCATTTTATTTGGAAATGTTTTTGTTGTAAAAAAATAAACAGTGGGGTGGACGGCAGTCTCACTGCCACCCACCCATTCCTCCTTAGTTCACAGGTGTGGGGATGGGGCCGAGTCCCCCACCCACACCCAAAGGTGTGGGTGGGGGCTCGTGGTGCAGAAGCACCTAGAAAATCCTATTTTCTTTTGTAACAAGGTCTATTTGACCAATGCATTTTCATTTATGTTTGTCTCTAGGTCTTTCAAGAGCTAGAACCCATTTTGTAAGTCCCAAGTGACTTAGGACACATTTGTCAAATTGTTAATCATATAATGCTAAAATAGGGTAGTAGGATAGTTTGAAGCAGTTTTGGATCAGTTGGTCTCCCAACTGTTTGCATCGGTTGGTTTTCTAACTGCCAGCAAGTTGTGTTGATAACAACTAGAGGAAGGAACTATCAGGAGAATGAGAATGAGTGTGAAGGTGATTGTGTATTATTCTAAGGAGAAATAAAACTATTCTATTCCATCAATTTGATTTCTGTTCCCTGTAACTGCAATTTGTATAACTATAGATTTCTATTCTTTATGCGCTTTCCATCATTGCAATATGTCGACATGAAGCATTCCACTGGTATGATTCCTGTCAAGATCAGTGGAATGGCTTCATTGTATAGTATTTGTTTTTGTTTTCTTGTTTTGTTTTTGTGTTCGACGGTGCAGAGGATCCAGACAGCATGTTTTGCACAGTAGGCTGACCTAGCATCTCTATGTGCTAGGGTTCGGTTGAAGAGGGAGAAAGTAATTGTGCATCGGCGTATCGCTGGGACTCAAAACAAGTCCACCGAAGTCAGGCAGTCTTGCCGAAGATGAGCGTAGGAAGTCTATCAGTGTATCAGCAACTCCAGAGTAAGTCCCACCGACAGGACAAGTCTCACCAAGGGAGTTGATCTATCAGTGCATCAGCCAGAGTTTGTAAGTGCTCGTTGATAAGAAGAGTCTCACCAAAAACAAATACCATCGGTATATCAAAAGCACATCAAAGGAGCTTACTGATTAAGTCATGTCTAATTGCCATTGAAGCCATCACGGTTAAGACAAAGGGGACTTAACCATCATCAGGGAATCAATTGAAGGGTAGAAGACTTCACTGATAGAAGTAGGTCTCACCGACGTCAGGAGTTGGTCTCATCATTGCGTCAGCCTAATGAGAATGAGGTTACACTGACAACACTAAGTTATACCAAAGGAAGAGTCATCGGTGTATCGCCGAGACAATTTCTAAAGTGGCCGATGGGGTATGTTTGGCCGATAACAAAAGAAGAAGAATAGATTGCTGAGACAGAAGATCAGACTCTGACTGATCAATTTTGATTAGTTGAGCACTTTCACTACATGCTCCCCATCATATTGATATTAGAGTGAGTTTTGAAGATCACTTGGGTGGTGTGGTCTTGGTGTATGTTAGACAAGGAAAGTGAAGTAGAGGCTGACACGATGCCTCCTAAAAGCATGTCACAAGATGCAGTGAAGAAATTGATTGAAGAGATGTTTGAGTCCAAGCTCGAGGAGTTGAAAAGAACCAAGGGTAAGGATAGGGAAGATGAAAGTGACAACGATGAAGGAGATAAAAAAATTGATGAAACCAATAAGAGGATAGAGGAGATACTAGCAGACCAGATGGCATTTGTAAATGCTTTGAAGTCAGTCAATAGGGACACCATAGATGGGTTACCTATGTATAGTGGAAGTATGGAAGTTGAAGAGGTGATTGATTGGATTGAGACATTGAACAATCATTTCAAATACAAAGAAGTCCCTGATGATAAGAGGGTTAAGTTTGCAAAGACAAGATTGAAGGGGTCTGCCCTTGCATGGTGGAATTATGAGCAAGGAGAGAGAGTCAAGGAGGGGAAGAATATGATAACCTCCTGGGAAAGGATGAAGACCAAAATCAAGGCACAATTCTTACCCCTGGACTATAACATACAAATGTATAAGAAATTGTAGAACCTCAAATAGAGAGATCTTGATGTGAATGCATACACACAAGCGTTTCATAAACTCGATCTCATATCAAAGAGACAAGAAGAAGAGTCAGAGAAGGTGGCAAGGTATCTGAATGGCCTAAGGATGAACATCCAAGATGAGATCAGCATCTTAGCACCAGAAATAGTGAACAAGTGTTTCCAAATGGCCTTAAGGGCTGAAGAGAAGATAAAGAGAAAGAGTGAGCAGAGTAATAGAGGTAGAGGAGGAAGAAGTTTCAGAGGCAGAGGTAGTTTTGGAGGAAGAAGTCCTAACTAGATGCCTAGTGGTGAGTCTAGCCAAGAAGAGCAAGTTGGAGACTCAGGTAGCAGAGGAGGCTACTGAGGAAGAAGGCCTAATGGAAGGGGTGAGACAAATGGATCAGGTAGAGGATCCAAGTTCTCCAATATGAGATGTTATAACTATAATCAGATAGGGCACCTAGCATACAAGTGTCTAGAGAAGGCCTCAACTTCTCATGGTGGTGAGAAGAGAACCACTTTTATTCAAGAAGATGCAAGGAGTGTGACATATCCTGAAGTGAATCTAATATCAGAAATGGGAGAAAATCTAATGATCAAGAGGACACTACTCAACGAACCAGTGCAGGCTGAACTATCTCAAAGAATGGCTTTGTTTAGAATCAATTGCAAGATCCAAGGTAAGGTTTGTAAAGATATTATTGACTCTAGTTTTACTGATAATATTATATCTTTGGAAGAAGTGAATAAGTTGAATCCAAAAAAGATACCCCATAGCAGCCCATATAAAGTCAGTTGGTTGAATAAGGGGCAGCACATACTCATCAATGAACAAGCATGGGTATAATTTAGTAGTGGGGGGTATAGAGATAAAATCTTGTGTGACATCCTTCCAATAGATGCTTGCCATCTTTTGTTAGGCAGACCATGGCAGTTTGACAGAAAGGCTCATCATGATGGAGAAAATAATGCTTTCTCATTCCAAAAGGATGGTGTGACTTATAGGATATAGTCACTGGTAGAAGAGGATCCACAACATGTAGGGTCTAGTGTAATGATGGTAGGAGAAAAATAATTCATGGACACATTAAAGGAAGGTGGTGGAGTAGGTTTTGCTTTGATTGTGAAGCCTAAGGGGGAAAAGAAGGAAAATGTGAGAGAAGTAGGGCCTAAGGAGGTCAGAGATTTGCTTAAGAGTTACAAAGGAGTGATTGCAAAAGATATACCTGATTCCCTACCACCTATCAGAGATATTAGCCACCAGATAGACCTCATACCAGGAGCAGTACTTCCTAATAAGGTAGCATATAAAATGACCCCTCAGCAGCATGAAGAGATAGCAAATCATATTCAAGAACTCCTAAACAAAGGGCTGATAAGGAAGAGCCTTAGCCCATGTGCAGTACCTACTATTTTAGCCCCAAAGAAGGATGTGAAATGGAAGCTTTGTACCGATTCTAGGGCCATAAATAGGATAACCATCAAGGATAGGTTTCCTATTCTTAGAATAGAAGATCTAATGGATTGTTTGGGAGGGGCTACTTATTTCTCCAAGATAGACTTAAAGAGTGGGTATCACCAAATACAAATAAGAGAGGGGGATGAGTGGAAGACAACATTCAAAACCAATGAAGGGTTGTATGTGGTTTGTGATACCTTTTGGTCTTTCAAACGCCCCTAGCACCTTTATGAGACTAATGAATGAGGTGTTGTAGGAGTTCATAGGGAAATTTGTGGTAGTCTACCTTGATGATATCTTGGTGTTCAATAAGAGTAAGGAAGAACACTTGAAACATTTGGAGATAGTCTTGAAGAGATTGCAAGATCAGAAGTTAATGATAAACTTGGAAAAGTGTGACTTCATGAAACAAGAATTGGTGTACCTAGGTTTTGTCATCTCTAAGGGTGATTTGAAAATGGATTCTTCCAAGGTAGAGGCTATTTTGAATTGGCCTACACCCAAGATAGCAGGAGAGGTTAGAAGTTTTCATGGTTTGGCCGCATTTTATAGAAAATTCATTAGGAACTATAGTGATATTTGTGCACCGATATTAGAGACCATCAAGGGTGGAGGTAAGGTGAAATTTGTGTGGACAAAAGAGGTAGATCAAAGTTTTGAAAGTCTAAAATAGAAAGTTGCCAAGTATCCTGTCTTAGTACTTCCTAATTTCAATAAAGTCTTCACCATTGAATGTGATGCAAGTGGGCTGGTCATAGCGGTAGTGTTGAGCCAAGAAGACAGACTAGTAGCCTTTTTTAGTGAAAAATTGAATGAAGCTAAGAGGAAGTACTCCTCTTATGATTTAGAGTTGTATGCCATGGTACAAGCTTTGAAAAATGGAGGCACTACTTGCTTCCTAAAGAATTTATTGTATACACTGACAATCATGCTCTCAGTGTTTTTGAATGGATAGGAAAAGCTCATTCATACACACATGAAGTGGGTGGAAAGTCTTCAAGCATACACCTTCATCATCAAACATAAGAAGGGGATAACCAATAAGGTTGCTGATGCTTTAAGCAGAAGGGTATTGACAGTACAAGAAGTGCAGTTACAAAGCATGGGTGTTGAGGCACTCAAAGGATTGTATGAAGAGGACCAAGATTTCAAGGAGATTTACAACATATGCAGTGAGTTTGCCAATGCTGTCCACAATGAATTTTTAGATTATACATTGCAAGATGGACTTTTGTTTAAAGGGAGTCAACTATGTATCCCTAATTGTTTAATGAGAGATAATATAGTGAAGGAAAAATACAGTGGTGGTTTAGGAGGACATTTTGGACTCAATAAGACTTTAGATCTAGTAAGAAGATTTTACTTTTGGCCAAGGATGCAATCTGATAGTAGAAGGTTTGTTGAGAGTTGTATGATTTTCCAGAGAGCAAAGGGGGTCTCAACCAATGCAAGACTGTACCAACCTTTACCCATACCAAACAAACCTTGGGAAAGTTTGAGTATGGATTTTGTGATGGGATTACCAAAGACAAGGATAGGTTATGACAGTGTGTTTGTTGTGGTAGACAGGTTTAGCAAGATGGCTCACTTTATTCCTTGTAAAACCACTAATGATGCTAGTTACATTGCAGGCTTGTTCTTTAAAGAAATTGTCAGGATTCAAGGGTTGCCTTTGAGTATTGTATTTGACAGAGACAACAAATTTGTTGGACATTTTTGGAGAACCTTATGGAAAAGATTGGGTACAAACTTGTCTTTTAGCTCAGCCTACCATCCTCAGACTGATGGCCAAACTAAGGCTATGAATAGGTCATTAGGCAATCTACAGAGATGTTTAACAAGAGAACATGGAGGTAGTTGGGATGTGGTACTCCCACAAGCAGAATATGCCTATAATGATTCTACAAACAAAAGTATAGGTCTAAGTCCTTTTGAAGTTGTCTATGGTAGTCATCCTAGAGGAATTTTTGAATTGAGAGATGTTCAAGGGTTGGACAAAAGAAGTGGACATGCTAATACATTTGTAGAGGCTATGAAAGAGATCCATTAACAAATCAGAGATACTCTACACAAGAATAGTCAGAAGATCAAGGCTAGAGTGGATCAAAGGAGAAGGGATGTGTAGTACCAAATAGGAGATATAGTCACGGTTCATCTCAACAAGAACAGACTACCCAAAGGAAGCCACAACAAGTTGATGATGAGAAAAATTGGACCTTGTAAGATTTTAGAGAAATATGGTCCTAATGCTTACAAAATTGAACTCCCTAATGATATTGCTATTTCCCCTATATTCAATGTTGCTGATCTAACATTATATAGGAGTCCTGATACATGAGAAGGTATAGAAGATTTTGTACAAGACAATGAAGAGTGGGTGTAGCACTTACCACCAAAGGAACCACCTAAAATGGAGTGCATCTTGGATAGTAGGATAGCCAAGAAGAAAAGAAATTAGACCTATTTTGAGCACTTAGTCAAATGGCAAGGATTTCCAGACTCAGAAGCCACATGGATGCTGGAACAAGACATCAAAAAGTAGGGTGGTGATTTGCAATAGTTAGTCTCTAAGAGGACTTGAGACAACTTTCACCCAGGGAGAATGGTGCAGGAACACCTATAAAATCATGTTTTCTTTTGTAATAAGGTCTATTTAACCAATGTATTTTCATTTCTATTTATCTCTAGGTCTTTTAGGACCTAGAACACATTTTGTAAGTCCCAAGTGACTTAGGACACATTGTCAAGTCAAATCGTTAATCACATAATGCCAAAATAGGGCAATAGGATAGTTTAAAGTAGTTTTGGATTGGTTGGTCTCCCAAATATTTGCATTGGTTGGTTTTCCAACTGCCGGCAGGTTGTGTTGATAACACCCAGAGGATGGAACTATCAGGAGAAGGAGAAGAAGTGTGAAGGTGATTGTGTATTGTTCTAAGGAGAAATAAAACTATTATGTTCCATCAATTTGATTTCTTTCCCTGTAACTGCAATTTGTATAACCATAGATTTCTATTCTTTGTGCACTTTCCATCGTTGCAGTATGTCGACTTGAAGCATTCCACTGGTACGATTCCTATAAAGATAAGTGGAATGGCTTCATTGTATAGTATTTTTTTTTGTTTTCTTGTTTTGTTTTTGTGTTCGATGGTGTAGAGGATCCAGACAACATGTTTTTCACAGTAGGGTGACCTAGCATCTCCATGTGCTAGGGTTCAGTTGAAGAGGGAGAAAGTAATTGTGCATCGGTGTATCGCTGGGACTCAAAACAAGTCCGTTGAAGTCGGGAAGTCTTGCCGAAGACGAGCGCGGGAAGTCTATCACTGTATCAACAACTCTGGAGTAAGTCCCACCGATAGGACAAGTCTCGCCAAGGGATTTGGTCTATCGGCACATCGGCCAGAGTTTGTAAGTGCTCGCTAACAAGAAGAGTTTAACCGAAAACAAATACCATCGGTGTATCAGAAGCACATCAAAGGAGCTTATCAATTAAGTCACGTCTAACCACCATTGAAGCTGTCACGGTTAAGACGAAGGGGACTTAACTATCATCGGGGCATCGGTTGAAGGGTAGAAGACTTCATCGATAGAAGTAAGTCTCACCGACGTCAAGAGTTGGTCTCATCGCTGCCTTGGCCTGAAAAGAATGAGGTTACATCGACAACACTAAGTTATACCGAAGGAAGAGTCATCGATGTATCACCGAGACAGTTTCTGAAGTGGCCGACGGGGTATGTTTGGCCGATAACAAAAGAAGAAGAATAGATTGCTGAGACAGAAGATCAGACTCTGACCAATCAATTTTGATTAGTTGAGTGCTTTCACTGCATGCTCCCCATCAGCTTGGCCCCCTCCCCACACCATTTCCCCCTCTATAGAAACCTTGACCTCAGCTCGTGGCGGCGGCAGTGGCATCACCAAACCCTTGTCGCCCCCTTTTGGATGTTGTTCGGCCTTTACTGTGCGCTGTTCTTTTTTGGTCTACAACAACAAAAATAAAAATAAAAATATATATGTATATATATATACATATATATTATTTTTTAATATGTTTGTTTGAAACCATAGTAGTTATATATAACTACTGTGGTTTCAAACAAACATATTCAAAAATATATATCTCAGGTTTTAGTCCAAAGCATATATTTAGTTATATATACATGTATATATACTTAAATGTATACATATATATAAGTATATATATATATATGTTTTTTTTATAAATGAAAAAATATATATACTTATATATATGTATACATTTAAGTATATATACATGTATGTATAACTAAATATATGCTTTGGACTAAAACCAGAGATATATATTTTTGAATATGTTTGTTTGAAACCACAGTAGTATATATATACATATAGATATTGTATACGCCTAAAAATGGCACGATTCATTCTAAATAAATATTCTAAATATTTATTTCCTTTCTGAATTCCTTCTATTATTCTAAATATTTATTCCATTCTTCTATTAATTAAATAAATACTCCAAATTTATTTAATCGATTCACCAATCTATAATTAAATAAATTTAATTTATTTAATTAAAATTCTTCTAAATGTCCTACACAATTAAATAATCATAAATTATTTAATTAATCCAAATTCCTCTATCCTAGAAGTTCTAAATTCAAAAATCCACCTCACCTTTACACCTCACCTTTTCCACCTCACCTTGTCCACCTCATCAGGTTGCACATGTAATTAAATATATTTAATATTTAATTACCTATTTTTCTCCCACCCACATGGCCTATTTCTTCTCAAAATCAGAAGTTAATTAACTAATCAATCAAATCTGTTAACTAATTAGTCATTTGAGTTCACTGGTCAATCTATTCTGTTGACTCCTCAATCAACCTAGTTCACTGGTCAATCAATTCAGTCAATCCCATAATCCACTCTTCTAACTGATCAATCAAGTTTGTTAACTGTTCAGTCAATGGAGTTAACTCTCCAGTCAATTTTGTCAAATCCCCTCTTTCATGATGGAGCTGGGACACTTGTCACATTTCTACTGGTTGCACATTCCTCAACCATCCTTAGTTGTTGATCTTCATATCTCCTCTCAACTGTTGATTTTCATTCTTCTGAGTCTATAAAAGAAGCTTCATCCTCCCATTCTATTCATCCAGGCTTTTGACATCGTTACTCTGCAGAAATACCACCAGCGTGCCTTTGGCACCCTTTTGTCATCTACAAGCTTGAGATCATATACTTGCTTTGAAGCTCATCTTCATTGCATATCACCACAGCCATTCACCATCGACTTCCTCAAACACAGCTTAAAAAGAGTTGCCCACTTACCAGCAAAAGGACGATCGTGATAGGCGAACAACAGAAGCATCGATTTCAGGGAAGGTTTGCTTTGTGTTATTCATTGCTATTTCGTTTAATCTTCCTTGTTATTGTCTATTCTGTTGATGTTTGGGTCTTATTTAATTCATTTGATTGATCACCATTTTACCCTTACAGATATATATATAGATATATAACCAGCAAAAGGACGATTGTGATAGGCGAACAACAGAAGCATCAATTTCAGGGAAGGTTTGCTTTGTGTTATTCATTGCTATTTCATTTAATCTTCCTTGTTATCGTCTATTCTGTTGATGTTTGGGTCTTATTTAATTCATTTGATTGATCACCATTTTACCCTTACAGATATATATATAGATATATATCTATATATATATCTATATGTATATATATACATATAGATATATATATATAGATATATATCTATATATATATATGTATATATATACTACTGTGGTTTCAAACAAACATATTCAAAAATATATATCTCAGGTTTTAGTCCAAAGCATATATTTAGTTATATATACATGTATATATACTTAAATGTATACATATATAAGTATATATATTTTTTCATTTATAAAAAAAACATATACACAAACCCTACGAGGTATACTCAACAAAACTTATACCTCCATGTAAACTCTCATGGTTGCCACTCCTCTTTCAAACCCTACCTGTAAAACAAGTTGGGGAAAACCAAACAATACAGAAGAAAAAAAAATGAAAAGAAAAGATGAGAGAACAAAATAAAAGAACTAGATGAGTTAGGGTTAGGGCATCTCTCTTTAGGAAAAGAATAAAATAATAAATTAGGGATGAGTTGGAGAGTGAGGGGGGAAATTATAAATGCATTTTATTTATTTTTCCCATTTTACCATGTGCACAGGAATTCTTATTTCCCTCTCTTTTGCCTTTTGTTCACTTCATTTTGATTTAATTACCTTCCCTTGTGATTTTATTTAAGTTGAGTTAATTATTATTTTGGAGTTTTGGATCTATATTTTATTTTCCATGAGGAATTTACTTTGATGGGATTGGGATTTTTGAACTATTGAATTTCTTTATCCCTTAGCCTAATAATTATATCGGACATTCTTATTTTTATTTTTTATTTTAAATGCGGCTGGTAAACTTTTTCAGTTACATGGGGGACCTCATCCCCTAGCAAGAACACTTCAAACCCATGAGCTTGTTGGCCTAGTGAAGGCATGAAGCTTGCGAGCTCGTTGGCCCAGCAAGGGTTTGAACTCTGGTGGCCGCCACTACAACTGAGTGACTTAACCACTGAACCACACCCTTATTGGCATATTGGACATCCTTATTAATCTTCTAGGGGACTTTAATTTTATTGGGAAAAACTTTTAATTGAATGGTTTTTAATTTAATCATTGTTTTGTTATTCCATGGGGAGAGATGTTTGATTTTTCCCCTTCTACATTTTTAACTTAAGTTAATTAATAAATATAATTGTCGAAATTATATTTATTAGAGGACTTAATTATCAAATTTTAATTTGATCATTTATTTAATTTTGATTTTTATATTTTGTTGAGTGGTAAATTTATTTTCACCTTGGAATTATTTAATTTAGTTTTATATACTTTAATTATTGAATTTTTTCCTTAATTATTTTCATGGGGAATTATTTTTAAAATATTTATTTCTAATGTTAAAAACGCGTTATGTTGTCGAATTTTTCCTAGAATTTAGGGTTTAATTTTTATGGTAATTTTTGTGACTTTCATTTTCCTCACTCGATTTCATCATATGACCATCATACCTTTGGATGCGCTTTTATATATAATTTTAATTTTGCATTAGAATTAGGGTTTGATTTTGATTCAGTCAAAATCATCTCACTCACCTAGGAAACTTAGGGTTTGAATTACATTAGTTCTAACCCTAGAAGTGGCGCACATCACGTCGTCTAGCCCCCTAGTCAGCTATCATCATGTAGGGGATTGTGTAGGATGGCGCACTTCCCTGAGTATCAATTGACATGTTTATGCCTTAGGCGTATTGCCACTGAGCATGCTGACATGTGCAAGGGGGTTTCTAGGGACACGTGGAAAAGTTTTTAATATTTTGTGTCATGACCACATGACAAATGTGGACATAACACATGTGTTTAAACACTGGGCTTGTTTGGGTACATTATTTATTCCACAATTTCGATTAATTTGTGAATACCTTTTTTTGTAGGATACCTCCTCGATGAGTTCGGCGAGCGCGTTCATGCTGCATGGAGTCCGTAGAGGTTCATAGTGACTCTTCAGCTGAGGGTCAAGGGTCATCGGCACCACAGGCCCCACCTATACCTAATATTGGGCCACATATATTACATGCACTACAGGCAGTGTTAGATAGGCTACCGCTGGCCGCAGTTGAGTCATGCATAGAGCCACATGCTGAGCCCGACATTGATTCATGAGAGGAGCCACACGTGGAGCCATGAGAAAAGTCACATGTGGAGTCTCGCGTCAAGCCGCAAGAGGCACCATGTGTGGAGCCTTATGTTGACGTACTACATACGATGGCGGAGGAGGTTGGATCGGCCTACAGGGCTTGTAGCAAGAGACCTCCACATCATGCTAGGTAGGAGGAGGCAGTGAGAGTGGAGTAGATTTTTCACAGGCCTTATAATCTTTATGCAGATGAGCCTATTCAAGGATGTAGGGATTGAGGAGACCCTATCAAGGATTCATTGAGGCTGAATCCACCTACATTCACCAAGACCACCGAGGGAGCCGAGGTAGAGGCCTAGCTCATCAACTTAGACAGATGCTTCTCGTTGCATCCTTACAAGGGCAACACGAAGGCACGTGTGGTAGTCCACCTATTGCGAGATGCAGTAGCTACTTGCTGTTGCACTAAGGAGTGGAAGAACCATCTACAGTTGGACACACTCACATGGGATACATTCATTGAGTGCTTCAATGCATGATATTTATCAGATCATTATAGGTAGCATGGCATAGATGAGTTGCATGATCTTCAATAGAGAGGGCTTACTATTGCTCAGTATGAGGGCATGTTCACTGATTCGTCTCAATATACGAAGTATCTCCATGATGAGAAACTCCTGGATCATAAGTTTATCAGAGGGTTGAACCATGGGATAGTAGGGCCTGTATGCATGGCAGACCCCCAGACATTGAGTGATGCTGCCAAGAAGGAATATATAGATGAGTAGATACAAGGATGAGGGAAGAGCTCACGCCCTCAATTTTAGGATTGTGGACAACAGCAGCATCAACAAAGTTACCACAGACCACCACCACCACCATAGAGAGAAGGGTTTAGTTCCACATCTTTACCTTCTAGGCTGCCATAGTAGCAGCAAAGATCCAAGCCACAGCTGAGGGCACACAGGGGTCATAATCAAGGTTGGTAGCAGCAAGGCCCACGTAGGGATCAAAGGCAGCATGGACCACCTGCGAGACCCATGAGATCACAGTAGTCTTACAGGGGTTCACAGGGGTCCACTAGATGATTTAGACAACAGCAGAGTAGTAGGACTTAGACTGGATAGGTACAGGCTAGGAGCCCATGCTATGTTTGTGGTGGAGTGGGACATCTAGCCAGAGAGTGCCCATAGGGCTTTATAGCAAGGGGACAACCTCGTGCAGGAGGATTAGAGCAGACATTTGGAGATGTGGGTAGGTCCCACCGTATGTTCGCAGTGGTTGATAATCACCAAGCTAATTTTTAGGCATTAGTGATTGAGACATCAGGTATGATAGGGGGTGTCCCCATTTCTATTCTTTTTGACTCTGGCGCTACTGACTCTTTCATATCTCCATTGTTGGTGGAGCATTGCAGGCTAGTGGCCTCTAGGTAGGGCGATAAGTGGGAGGTTGAGTTGGCTTCAAGGGCCAAGATGACAGTAGATGCCATAGTCTAGGACTATGAGATATCTTTGGGACCCTTTACTATAGTATGTGACCTTAGGATTATGACATTAGGATCCTACAGTGTGGTTTTGGGTATGGACTGGCTTGCGGCTCATAGAGCCAAGCTAGATTGTCACCGAAAGGTGATTAGATGCTTAGACAATCATGGTACATCATTTGAGATAGTGGGCATTCAAAAGCCCACAACAGTTCGTATGATATCCTCCCAGCAGCTTAAGCATTGCATGTGGAAGGGATGCCAGATGTTTGCTATTACAATTAGTGACAGATCAGAGGATGAACCTGAGGCATCATTAGATGACCATCCCATCTTGAGAGAGTTTTCTGATGTGTTTCTAGCAGAGTTACTAGGGATGCCACCGCATCGTGAGGTAGACTTTCATATTGATTTAGTGTCGGGTGTCGAGCTAGTGTCTCATACACCCTACAGGATGACCACTCAAGAGCTCACAAAGCTCAAGTTGCAGCTTGAAGACTTGCTCGAGAAGGGGCACATCAGACCGAGCATTTCACCTTGGGGCACTCCGATCATCTTTGTGAAGAAAGGATGGGTCTCTTCGTTTATGCATGGATTATAGGTAATTAAATAAGGTGATGGTAAAGAACCATTACCCTCTACCCAGGATTGATGATGTCTTTGACCAGATGCAGGGAGCCAGGGTGTTCTTGAAAATTGACCTAAAGTCCAACTACCATCAGTTGTGTATCATAGAGGCAAACATCCATAAGACTGCCTTCCAGACTCGTTATGGCCACTATGAGTTCACTATGGTCCCCTTCGGTTTGACAACGCCCCTACAGTGTTCATGAGTCTCATGGACAGGGTGTTCCGTACCTACTTGGACTAGTTCATGATTATTTTTCTAGATGACATATTGATCTATTCGCAGACTGAGGAGGAGCATGAAGAGCACCTATGTCAGGTTTTTGTAGTGTTTGAGGGAGTGGAATCTTTATGGGAACCTAAAGAAGTGTGTATTTTTTAGGACAGAGGTACAGTATTTGGGGCACATCCTATCTGGTGATTGTATCTCCGTAGATCCATCAAAGATCAGGGCTATCAGAGATTGGCCAGCACCCACTAGTGTGACAGAGGTCGAGAGTTTTATGGGGTTACCTGGTTATTATCATAGATTTGTTGAGGGTTTCTCTCAGATAGCACACCCCATCACTTCCCATCAGTGGAAAGGGAAGAGTTTTCTATGGACTGAGCAATGTGAGAGAGCCTTTGGGGTCCTTAAGGAGTGTCTTACTAGCGCTCCCATCTTAGCAGTTCTGGATCCAGTAGCAAATTTTATAGTTTGCACAGATGCATCACTTGAGGGTTTGGGAGCCGTACTTATGCAGGGTGGTAGAGTGATCACATATGAGTCACAAAAGCTCAAGACCCATGAGCTGAAATACCCCACTCATGATTTGGAGCTCGTAGCAGTGGTTCATGCTCGAGTTCATTGGAGATATTTCTTATTGGGTCATCACTTTGAGATTCATTCGTATCATCATAGCCTTAAGTACATATTCACATAGCTAAATCTAAATGCCCTTCAGTGGCGTTGGATGGAGTTTCTTTGCAAGTATGACTTTGATGTCCACTACATCAAAAGGAAGGAGAACGTGGTTGCTGAAGCATTGAGTCGGAGGCACCACAAGATCCTAACCTTGACTCTGAGTGTGGATTTGAGAGGATGTATTATTTAGCATCTGCCTGAGGATGAGTGGTTTCTTGAGGTGTAGCAAGAGATCGAGTCACAGAGGGCCATAGTGGGCAAGTTTGCAGGATACTCACTTGAGGCAGATGGGTTACTTCATCATCGACATTGCATCTATGTACCCCGCATAGGTGACCTACATTTAGTAGTGTTATCAGAGGCTCATAGAGCACCATATGCAAGACATCTAGGGGTGAAGAAGATGCATGTCGACCTACGACAGTTGTACCATTGGGCGGGTATGAGACGAGATATTACAGAGTTTGTTGCTTAATGCCTTGAGTGCCAGAGGGTCAAGGATGAGCGTTAGCATCTAGCGGGTCTTTTATACCCTAACAAGATGCCTAAGTGGAAATGGGACACCATTTCCATGGATTTCATTATTGGTCTTCCTATGTCTTCTCACCGCCATGATTCCATCATGGTGATAGTTGACAAGTTGACCAAGGTGGCACATTTCTCACCTGTACGCATGACGTACAATGCACCAGTAGTGGTGAGAGTATTCTTAGACGATATTGTGAGATTACATGGGGTACCCTGCCGCATCATTTTTGATAGGGACTCAGTGTTCACTTTAGCCTTTTGGAGGGATTTGTAGTAGGTGTTGGGCACACAGCTCAACTTTAGTTTTGCTTATCATCCCGAGATAGATGGACAGATAGAGCAGGTGAATCAGGTGTTGGAGGACATGCTCCATATGTATGTTATGGACCATAAGTCTAGATGGGAGGAGTATATGTATCTAGTTGAGTTTACCTATAATAATGGGCATCACAGCTCATTGGGGATGCCTCCTTTTCAACCTTTATACGACAAACCATGCAGGACATGATTGAGTTGGGATTGGATAGAGGACAGAGTTGCCATTGGTCCAGAGTTGGTTTAGGATATGGAGTAGCGGGTCACATTGATTAGGCAGAGACTTCAGGAGGCACAGGATAGACAGAAGAAGTATGTTAATGCTAAGAGACTAGATCAGAGCTCCTCAGTTGGTGATAGAGTTTTCCTTAGAGTGTGGCCATACAAGAGTCCAATCCATTATGGAAAGGGTTCTAAGCTCGCACCACGGTTCATAGGACCTTTTGAGATCTTGGAGCAGATAGGACCTGTAGCCTACCATCTAGCATTACCACCTAGCCTGTCATGCATCCATGATGTTTTTTATGTTTCTGTACTACGATGATATATATCTGATTTATCTCATGTATTGGATTGGAGTTCTCTATAGGTAGAGGTAGATAGGCAGTTGGCTTTGGAGCCAATTCACATATTGGTTCATCAGATGCTGGGCCTTCAAGGTTGAGATCTAGACAAGGTTAGGGTCCAGTGGGATCATTATGATGAGGTCACAGCGACTTGGGAGGATACAGCTAGTTTGAGGGCACTCTATCCTCACCTTTTTGATGACTTCCAGGAGGAAGTTTAGTCTTAGGGGGGAGGATGTGAGGCCAGTTTATTTCACTTCCCTATTTTGAACATCTTACATTATAGTTGGTGACATTATCAAACATTTAGAGACTATTAATTTCCATTATGCAGATTTAGACTATATCTCCTAATTTTTTTATTAGCATTGATTAGTCATGTGGTGATTTGATTAGATCAAATTTTGATGCTATTATGTTGTTAGACATGTGAGATACATTGGATGATGATTATTGATGTGATTACGAGTTCATTATGTCGAATTATTATCTGAGGATGATTATGAGACATTAGATAGAAAATGTAATTTTAAATCTTAATTATGTTAGGAATGATTAATGTTGTATTCAATGACATGACTTTAATTTTAGTTGCTTCGGCTATGATCTATCTATGATGTGATTGTCCACTTGATCTAGTTGCGCAGGTTATATTCCCAGGCCATGGGAAATCGGAGGTAGATTTCACACATATGTAATTCCCTGTAAAACTGATCCATTCCCAAGTGGGATGAGGATCACATTTGATCAGATGATGTTTTCGTACATGCTTGATTTATTTATTTGGCCTAGTTCACCCTTTTTAAATTGATTTATATCTTGTTTTGTAAAATTTATATTTTGATTTACACCATTTGGTGTTATTTTATTTATGGGCCATTTAAAGTGATTTTATACCTCCCTAGGTGTTTATTAGAGTTCTAAACTTACCCTAGGTGGTAACCATAGGGTATAGGGTCCATTTGGATTTACTAAACCCTAGGGTAACTCACATCTAGTCACTCTAAACCGGGGTTTAGTAAATGTGACGAAATTTGAAAATGGCTAAGGGTGGGAGATGAGTCATGCCTTGGAAAAGGCCCATCTCCCTTCCCAAAGCTTGGGGATTCCTCCACCAAAAAGACTTGGGAGGTCTTCAAGACCCCCAAGTGTGTGGGATCTCCCTCCAAGACTCTCACACATGTGTGAGAGCATCTTGGAGGGAGATGGCTCTCTTGGAGAATAAGAGGATGCCATGTGGCATCCCTTATCCTCATGGAGTCTTGAGGAGAGTTGCCACCTCTCCACTTGGTCTCTCACACATGTCTGAGAGCACAAGTGGATAAGGTGAGGGTTTGAATGGATTAGAGGGTGACAATTGTCACCCTCACACTCCTTCTCCCTTGCAAGTGGCATGGGATGAGGAAGGAGAAGGTGACAAGTGTCACCTTCTCATTCCTCAAGGCCAAATTTGAAGGCCTATTTTATCTCCTCTTGGAGAGGAGTTGGGGGTTCTTCATTTTTTGAAATTTCCTTCTATCTTTGGGAGGTTTTGGGAGTGTTAGAGAAATCTTGGAGGCTTGGAAACTTGGAGAAGTGTGGGCTCTTATTCAAAAGTGCTTCCATTTTGGGGCTTTTGAAGGTAAGCTCCATGGCAATAGCCATTTCCCTATGTATGTTTTACTTTAGTGTGTGTGTTGGAAATTTATGTTTGGTTTTGTTTTCATTTTTGTGTGGGTTTGGGTGTTGGTAAGAGCACCTCCATTTGGGGGAAAGACTCAACTTGTATGGGGTGGGGGAGAGTGAACCTCCTCCAGGTCACGTCTCGTTGTTGGTCTATTTATAGCCTTGAGGGCATTCTATGGTGTTTGGGAGAATTTGGATGGCAAGAGTGCCATGATGGTTTTGAGATTTATGGAGATATATATATTTTTGCTATGGCTTGAGGCCTTGAGTTTTGTGATTTTAGAGTTCTTGGAGTGACCTCTTGAGTTGAGGGGTCAACTCCCCTACCACTCCAAACTCATTTAATGAGTTTTGTTATGTGAAAATCCTTGGGAGTAATTTTTGTGTTTGGAGATTTCATTGTTGTGGTGTGTTTGTGAAACCATGTGATTTCTACCTCCCTAGCTTGGGGGTGATCCACTAGTGGGTCTATGGTAGGAAGGAGGGTGATTTGTGTGGCCTTGGTTCCCCTTTTTGTGCTTGTACTATTGCAAGTTTTTTTTAATTGGAGAAATGGAGCTTTGGAGAAGTCCATTTTTTTTTAGCTTTCGACATTATCTTGTTGGCTGGTTTTGTGAGCCATGGCTTTTTAGGCCTTATTGTATTTAGTGTTCAATTTGTTACTCTCCATTGTGAATGTGGTGGAAAGAATTTTATAAGTTTAATTCCTATTGTTGTGATGTTAAAACTATGTATTAAGTTACTGTTTGAATTCATTTAGTTGTGGAAAGCTTGTCAAAGGAAAAGATATCTTGCTGATTTTTCTTTAAAAAAAAAACAAAGAAAAATAAAAATATATGATATCATGATTTTTGTTGTAAGCCAAAAACAAAAATGGGAAGATAATAATGTTGTTTAGATGTCATTGTATGTTCAAAAAGAAAAAAAAAGGAAGTTAGAACTGTCATTTTAATACTGTTGAAAAAGATAGTAGTATATGGAAAAATTTATTCAAAGTAAAAATATGTTATTTTGTTTTACTTAATTCTGTAAAAAAAAAATACATAAGAAATAGAAATGCTGCATATTTGCTTTTCAAAAAAAAAAAAAGATATACAATACTGGTTTATTTCAAGTTGCAAATCTGATTATATTCTTCTATTTGTAATTGTGGATATATATATATATATATATATATATATATATATATATATATATATATATATATATATATATATATATATATATATATATATATATATATATATATATATTTCTATCTTTTGATACATGTAAATCTCATTGTGAATCTGAGGAAAACAAAATTTCAGAGTATATATATCACTATATATATATATATACATTTAAATTCATTAATGTTTGGCTTACAGATCATAAACTAGTATTATCATTTTTTTTTTTACTAATATGAGCGACTATGTAAAAGAGGAACAACAAACTCGTGAGGGTTTCATTTTATTTGGAAATGTTTTTGTTGTAAAAAAATAAATAGTGGGGTGGTCGATGGTCTCACCGCCATGCACCTGTTCCTCCTTAGTTCACAGGTGTGGGGAGGGGGCCGAGCCCCCACCCACACCCAAAGGTGTGGGTGGGGCCTTGGCTCCCTCCCCACACCATGTCCCCCTCTGCAGAAACCTTGACCTCAGCCCGTGGCGGTGGCAGTGGCACCACCAAACCCTTGTTGCAACAACAAAAAAATTTATATATATATATATAGTTATATATATGTATATATACTTATATATACTTATATATATAGTTATATAGTTATATATATGTATATATACTTATATATATATATACTT
Organism: Cunninghamia lanceolata; assembly: GCA_027924645.1. NCBI lineage: Eukaryota > Viridiplantae > Streptophyta > Pinopsida > Cupressales > Cupressaceae > Cunninghamia > Cunninghamia lanceolata. The sequence goes on along the minus strand of BSBN01000421.1, from coordinate 10,053,602 downwards.
ATATATATATATATATATATATATATGTATGTATGTATGTATGTATATATACTTATATATATAAGTTAATACATATTTTTATTTATAAAAAAATATATATACACAAACCCTACGGGGTATACTCAACAAAACTTATACCTCTGTGTAAACTCTCATGGCTGCCACTCCTCTTTCAGACCCTACCTGCAAAACAAGTTGGGGAAAACCAAACAATAGAGAAGAAAAAAAAATGAAAAGAAAAAAATGAGAGAACAAAACAAAAGAACTAGATTAGTTAGGGTTAGGGCATCTTTGTAGGAAAAGAATAAAATAAAAAAATTAGGGATGAGTTGGAGAGTGAGGGGGAAAATTGTAAATGCATTTTATTTATTTTCCCCATTTTACCATGTGCACGGGAATTCTTATTTCCCTCTCTTTTGCCTTTTGTTGACTTCATTTTGATTTAGTTGCCTTCCCTTGTGATTTTATTTAAGTTGAGTTAATTATTCTTTTGGGGTTTTGGATCTATATTTTATTTTCCACGAGGAATTTCCTTTGATGGGATTGAGATTTTTGAACTATTGAATTTCTTTATCCCTTGGCCTAATAATTATATTGGACATCCTTATTAATCTTCTAGTGGACTTTAATTTTATTGGGGAAAACTTTTAATTCAATGGTTTTTAATTTAATCATTGTTTTATTATTCCATGGGGAGAGATGTTTGATTTTTCCCCTTCTACATTTTTAACTTGAGTTAATTAATAAATATAATTGTCAAAATTATATTTATTAAAGGACTTAAGTATTTAATTTTAATTTTTATATTTTGTTGAGTGGTAAATTTATTTTGACCTTGGAATTATTTAATTTATTTTTATATACTTTAATTATTGAATTTTTGCCTTAATTATATTCACGGGGAATTATTTTTAAAATATTTAGTTCTAATGTTGAAAACGCGTTATGCTGTCAAATTTTTCCTAGAATTTAGGGTTTAATTTTTATGGCAATTTTTGTGACTTTCATTTTCGTCACTCCATTTCATCATGCGATCATCATACATTTGGATGCATTTTTATATACAATTTTAATTATGCATTAGAATTAGGGTTTGATTTCAATTCAGTCAAAATCATCTCACTCACCTAGGAAACTTAGGGTTTGAATTACATGAGTTCTAACCCTAGAAGTGGTGCACATCACGTCGTCTAACACCCTAGTCAACTATCATCACACAGGGGATTGCGTAGGATGGCGCACTTCCCTGAGTATCAATTGACATGTTTATGCCTTAGGCGTATTGCCACCGACCACGCTGACGTGTGCGAGGGGGTTTCTAGGGACACGTGGAAAAGTTTTTAATATTTCATGTCATGACTACATGACAAATGTGGAGATGACACATGTGTTACGTGTCGTGACCGCATGGGAAATGTGGGCATGACGCTATTGTTGTTTTTTTTTTCCAGACTGGATGCTTATTCCCAGATTTCCTTACAAGGTAGCCATCAGTGATCAACAGGATCTCTGGGCTAGGGGCCAACAGTGTAGGAGATAGACTCTATATTTTATCTCCTCTTCTTCTTCAGGCTCTGCAAAACCTAGGGGGGTATTCCCTACTCAACATCCATGAGGATATGCATACAAAGGCTGGGATGCTGACAGAAAGTAGATAAGTCCTCCTGTAAGTAAACCAAAACTGAAAGATAAGAGCAAAGGGGCTAGCTTTGGGCCTATTTGCAGTTGTAGATAGAGGACTGAGGATCCTAAACTAATTCTAATGTCCTAATGTTTGTTTTAGATTTTGATTTGGATTTTAAGTTTGGATGCAAAGCTGGACATGGTTATAACACAAAAACAAAGCATGATTGGTGCCTATCCAGGGCCTGGAGTCAGTAGACATACACCTGTGAATGATCAACATGAACAGCTAAAACTGGATTTGAGGGGGATGTATGTGATATCTGCCTTACAGATATCTCCCAATATAGAGTGTTAAGTTATCTCTACTTATGGCATCCCTACTGCAGTATACCCTTCCTAATGTTTAACCTGAAAATAGTTTAATCTACCCCTTGAGCAGAAGTTAAAAGATCAGACATTCAACATAGGAATTCTATGCTCTAGAATCTAAACATTACCCAAATATCCAGATTCAGAAGAAGAATACATGCAATACTGGAGACAGAATTAACACAACACATGCTAAGATAGCATTTCTCATATAAGATTAATCATGAAATCAGTGGGTTCATGCCAAAAACATACAACAAGAGATACATAAAATCACAGGTTAAGCTGTACAGAGCAACCAGATCAGCTTGTTTTGAATTACAGAGCCAAAAATCTTCAACTTTCAACAACCAAAAATGAGTAACACTTCCTGCTTATAACAGCCAGGTAGTGTACCACAGCAATTAATTACATGGTTGACCAAAAATCCCGCCAGATACACAGTATCAGAAAAATGGCGCTCAACGCACTACCAGATTGGCGCCTAAACATGAATGCAGCAAGTAGGGGAGGAGACAGGAAGAAACCTCGAGCCCTGCGCCACTGTCCGTCGATGTACACCTTCAATCGGGTACCAGATCCGCCCATACCTCTGCAACCTTTGCCATTAATGGCGCACCAACCCGCGGCCTCGGGAAAACGTCAATTCTGCATCGCAACCATTTCCCGCCAAGATTCATCGTCATGATATTTGAAAATATGCAGGATATCAATTATCCCACATGCACCCCGCGGTGACCTTTTCAACACTTTATATACTAGGCCATGAGCATATATAATGTCGGTGCTTTTGCTCCTGACGACACTAGTATAAGACTTCATCATCATCCTCCAACAGCATGATATCCTGTCGCTTGAAATATCACCCTGACGTCAGCATCATATCGCAATATAATCTGCATGATAATCGCCTTCATCGGCACAACCTGATCCATCGGAGGAACATCCTCCTGCTGAGCCTATACCAAAAGTCTGGCCGATGAACATCCTGATGACGTCATCATCATATCCTGCTGACGTCATCTGCATATCTGCCTACTACGCACCTCCTCATATCCGGATGACATCATCATCATGTTTGCAAATATCAGGGGATCTCCACAAGATGATCAGTGTTAGAAATATGACCCCCCCGGACCTTGATGACGTCATCATCATATCGACATCAGGATGATATTCGGAAGATAACCGGATATTTGGAAATATCATGCTGATGCACAAATATCATGCTGCACTGTGGCTCCACTATAAGATCGGGGTGACAGATGAATACGCCAGATATTTGAAAAGATCACCCCCACTAGATAATGCACGAAGCCGACAGGCGGCTATCTCCCTTATATTAGCATCATCATGACGTTGGAACAAACATACATCCGGGTGATATTCAAAAATGAAAATATCACCCCCTCCTTCAGAAATATCATGATGCAGATAGGTAGAGAAAAAGATATCACCCCGACATAAGAATGACGTCAGCATCATCAGGATGATAAAACAACGAACATGAAGTGATACAACACAACATCAGGATGATATTGACTAAGATCATCCTGACATTCATGTAAGGAAAGCACACGTGCGGAAAACAGCTTCCCTAATGTTAATTCCCAGGGGACAGTGTAGACCAGTCACTTTTTTAAATTACAATAACACAGATGAATACACAAGAGAAACCAAAATAGACAATAGTTAGAACACAGACACACAGAATTACGTGGGAAAACCCTTACGGGTAAAAAACCCACCACCACAAGAAAACAATCTTTATTACAGTAAGATATACAGTTACAATAAAGAACTCAGCTTCTTGCTCAGGTGTTTGATTCTCGACATCATACACAGTTCATCTCACTGTACATTTACAGAACGAACCTTTTTTCAAGTCTCATCATCATAATACCAACGACACCTATAGACATATCATTCTATTTCCAATCTGCAAGAACAAGAGTCGTTACAGACTTCTGCTCTAACTGATAGAACAGATTCCTCATATGTCGCTGCCATCTAACCGTCGCAACGGTTCACATTTCAGTGAGGCGTTTAGTCCCACATGTACCAAGTCGCAAAGGACTTTGCAGTTTATAACCGCCAACAGGCGGAAGAGTATTGTCAACAATTTTGTTGCCGACAATACCAAGCCTCCAAGTCCATCGGCATAATAACTCCCATCGGCCCTCAGACTTCACCTTCCACCGATGAGCATTGTCTCCCCGATCACCAAGGTTACCATCGGTATGACATTCTCCATCGGCAAAAGATCTAGCCCTCGCTCCGACAGAGGTTTGTCTCACCGATACCAATAAGACTTCCATTAGGATGTCCGCAGTACATCGGCCCAACACCTTTAGCCGACGGGTATTCTCTTGCCGATAGACATACGCCATCGGAGTGACTACTCCTGTCGGAGTAACTCTACAGAGTTTGGCCGATAGGCCCTTGTCTTGCCGACGACCGTATCCTTCGTCGGAGTGACTACTCCTGTCGGAGTAACTCCACAACGTTTGGCCGATAGGCCTTGTCTTGCCGACGGTTGAATGCTTCCATCGGGGTGACACTCAGCATCGGACAAACCTTCGATGCTTATTCCGACGGCCCTTGTCTCACCGATGCCAATGGTCTTCAACATGGTCCTGCCGATAGTGCTTCGTCACAGCGATGCCGACATCGCATATCCTCAGACCAATGAACCAAGGAACAGTTGAACTAAAATTCATTGAACCTACCAAATGAACTCTAGAAAGGTTCAACAAAGAGGTTCAAAACATAGGTTCAACTAAGAGGTTCAAGTAGTAATTTGAGACACAAGTTCTCTTCAATCTCCCACTTGTCGAAGACATTACTGCTACCTCTTAGTCCTCATTCGATTATTGAGAACTATGGGCCCGAAGACCCATTTCATCTGAGCACCATTTAAACTTGGCTGTGTTCACTGGTTTAGTTAAGGCATCAGCAACATTTTCCAAAGTGTTAACCTTTTCCAGCTTCACCTTCCTGTCTTCCACCATATCACGAACAAAGTGATATTGGACATCAATATGTTTTGTCCTAGCATGAAATGTAGGATTCTTTGCCAAACATATGGCACTTTGACTGTCACAATGAATTTGTATTTGCCCTGCATTAAAACCAACATCAGAACACAACCTTTTCAACCAAACAGCTTCTTGGCATGCACGAGTGGCTGCCATGTACTCTGCCTCTGTTGTGGACAAAGCGACTACAGCCTGTCTCTTGCTCATCCAACTGATAGCACCACCATGTAACATGAACACGTATCCACTGGTGGATCTCCGACTGTCAATGTCCCCTGCCCAATCAGAATCAACATATCCCTGAATACTGATAGATCTCTTAGACCCTTCTGAGTTTCCATGATAACAAATAGCATAGTCAGAAGTTCCCTTCAAATACCTCATAACTCTTTTCACAGCATCCCAATGTGATCTGCCTGGATTCGCCATAAATCGGCTCAAAACTCCCACTGCTTGGGCAATGTCTGGTCTGGTACAGACCATTGCATACATTAAACTGCCAACAGCACTTGCATAAGGTACTCTCTTCATGTCATCAATTTCATTTGAATATTCTGGACAATCTTCAACAGATAATTTCGTTCCCTGCAAAACTGGAACAACTAACTGTTTAGAATCAGACATATGAAACTTATCAAGAACATTGGTAATATACTTCCTCTGGCTGAGCCAAATTTTTCTCTTAGATCTGTCCCTTTTGATCTCCATTCCCAGAATGTACTTCGCTGCCCCCAGATTTTTCATTTCAAATTTCAAGGACAACTGAGATTTTAATTCTGAGATCATCCCCTTACCATTGCCAATGAACAACATGTCATCCACATATAGTGCAATTATAAGAATCTGGTCACCTTCAGTTTTATAATAGACACAATGATCAGATTTAGATCTCACATACCCCAAGGATAAAACATACGTATCAAACTTTTGATACCACATTCTGGGAGACTGTTTCAAACCATAAAGAGACTTTTTAAGTTTGCATACCAGATGTTCTTTACCTTTTTCCACAAAATACTCTGGCTGAGACATATAAATTTCTTCTTCAAGGTCTCCATGAAGAAACGCTGTTGTCACATCCATCTGCTCAATTTCAAAATCATATGCTGCTGCAAGTGACAACAGAAATCTAATGGATGTCAACTTAGCTACAGGAGAAAAGATTTCTCCATAATCAATACCTTCCTTTTGGGAATACCCCTTAGCAACCAGTCTTGCCTTGTACTTCTCAATACTACCATCTGGACCATATTTCTTCTTAAATACCCACTTACAGCCTACAGGTTTTCTTCCTTCAGGCAAGGGCACCAGATCCCAGGTTCCATTCTTCTCCAATGATGTCATTTCACTATGCATGGCTTCCAACCAAGAATCTGAATCAGGTACACTAATAGCTTCTTTCACAGTCCTAGGTTCATCAGTATTAGTAAGTAAAGCATAGGCACAAGTTGAATCAGGTACTGAAAATCCATACCTATTTGGTTGTCTTCTTTCACGTGTAGATCTCCTCAAAGGTTGAGGTGCAGGTTCAAGTTCTTGCTCTGGATCAGAATCTTCGAAGCTACTTGAACTCTTATCTGAACCATCTACACTTGGTGCTTGTTGTTCCTCTTTTACAGGAGTCAGAGGAACATTCACAACACTCTTTTCTTTCTTTTCTTCTGTCTTTTCTGGCTGAGGATCAACAACCAATGGTTTCAGCTCTCTGAAAATTACATTCCTGCTGTAGATTACCTTTTCAGTTTCAGGATTCCAAAGCTTGTATCCTTTAATACCGACTCCATAGCCAACAAAGATACATTTAACTGCCTTGTTATCCAACTTAGATCTTTTAACTTCAGGAATATGAGCATATGCCTCACAGCCAAAGACTCGAATATGTCTTAGAGAGGGCTTCTTACCAGACCATGCTTCCATAGGTGTCTTATCAACCAATGTTGATGTAGGAGAACGATTCAGCAAGTAACAAGCTATAGCAACTGCCTCAGCCCAGAACTTCTGTTCAAGACCAGCATAACTCAACATACTTCTTGCTTTCTCCATCAACGATCGATTTAACCTTTCAGCAACTCCATTCTGTTGTGGAGTATAAGGTGTAGTTTTATGCCTTTTAATTCCATGGTCTACACAATACTTATCAAAATCCGCATTGCAATATTCACCACCGTTATCTGTTCTCAAGCATTTTAGTTTTCTACCAGTCTGATTTTCCACAAGAGTTTTAAATTCTTTAAATCGACTGAACACTTCTGATTTGTTTTTCAAAAAATATACAAATGCCCTTCTTGAATAATCATCAATGAACGATACATAGTATCTTGATTTAGATAAAGAAGGAACATCAACTGGACCAAAAACATCAGAATGCACATAGTCCAGAACACCAGAAGATTTATGAGAACTAGAGTAAAATGAAACACGGTTTTGCTTTCCATATATACAATGTTCGCAGAAATCGAACTCCAGATTACAATCAATCAGCCCATCTACCAGATTTTTGTTTTTCAAGGTTTTTAAACCTTTCTCACCTATGTGACCAAGTCTATGATGCCAGAGCATTGTTTTCTCTGTAGGAAGTTTAACTTCCATAGAATTTACGTCATGTGTTACAATAGTAGCCTTTTCAGATTTTGCAGAGACATTATTACAGCACACTGGTTTAGCATCTAACCTATACAGAGTTCCAATGCGTTCACCTTTTGCCAGAACAATAGAACCTCTAGTCATCTTACAGCCACCATTCACAAAAGTAACTTGCACTCCAACATCATTAAGTTTACTAACAGAAAGTAAATTTCGAGCCAGACCTGGTATATGAAGAACTTCATTCATTCCCTTTATTCTGCCATCCGGGAACTGGATTCTGACTCGACCTCGGCCAACTATTTCCAGTGTTGAATCACTAGCCAGGAACACCTTGCAACCAGCATAGGGTTCATACTTTGTGAACCACTCTCTATGAGATGTCATATGAAAGGATGCTCCTGAATCAATCAGCCAAACATCTTCAGAAGCAGGTGTTGCCAGAGCAGCAATGAAAGCATCAGCATCACTGTGTGAAGACTCAGAGTCAGAGAAGTTCTTCTTCTTCTTTTTCTCCTCTTTGCAGTCTTTCTTGACATGACCTTTCTGTCCACAATTCCAGCACTTCACCTTGGACTTCTTGCCAGGAGATTTTGATTTCCCCTCTGATTTGGACTTAGACTTCTTGTCCTTCTTCTTGCCTCTTTCCTTTGATCTACCACGAACTGACAGAGCCTCTTTGGCCATTCCAGAAGATTTCCTCCGCATCTCTTCAGACAACAAGGAGGCAACAATAGTTTCCTGAGAAAACGTAGTTGTTGTACTTCCAATAGCCATCACCAGATGGTCCCACGAGTCAGGTAAGGAACATAACAGAAGCATACAGCGATCTTCCTCTTCTATTTTTACACCTATAGATGTCAACTGAGCAACAATCGTATTGAATGCACTCAGATGTTCTGCTACAGATGCACCTTCATCCATCTTCAGAGAATACAATTTCTTTCTGAGGAAAAGTTTATTTACCAAGGACTTGCCCTGATAAATATTATTCAACTTTTTCCACAAATCACTTGCAGATTTCTCCTCATGGATGTTCAATAGAACAGAGTCAGATAAACTCAGTCTTATCAGTCCTTTGGCTTTTCTGCATATCAGTTCCCAATCTTCTTGCTTCATGCCTGTAGGTTGAATTCCAGACACAGCAACCCAAAGATCTCTATAGACTAACATGTCTTCAACTTTAAGTTTCCACAACTCAAAGTTTGTGCCATTGAATTTCTCAATGTCTATTTTGTCTGATGTACTTGCCATCTCTATTTAATTTAAAAAAAAATAACTTTCTACAGAACTCCCACACAACAGAATTAACACAAAAAACCCAAACTACCGACAAGGATAACACAACGGGCCAGGCTCTGATACCACTTGTAAGGAAAGCACAGGTGCGGAAAACAGCTTCCCTAATGTTAATTCCCAGGGGACAGTGTAGACCAGTCACTTTTTTAAATTACAATAACACAGATGAATACACAAGAGAAACCAAAATAGACAATAGTTAGAACACAGACACACAGAATTACGTGGGAAAACCCTTACGGGTAAAAAACCCACCACCACAAGAAAACAATCTTTATTACAGTAAGATATACAGTTACAATAAAGAACTCAGCTTCTTGCTCAGGTGTTTGATTCTCGACATCATACACAGTTCATCTCACTGTACATTTACAGAACGAACCTTTTTTCAAGTCTCATCATCATAATACCAACGACACCTATAGACATATCATTCTATTTCCAATCTGCAAGAACAAGAGTCGTTACAGACTTCTGCTCTAACTGATAGAACAGATTCCTCATACGTCGCTGCCATCTAACCGTCGCAACGGTTCACATTTCAGTGAGGCGTTTAGTCCCACATGTACCAAGTCGCAAAGGACTTTGCAGTTTATAACCGCCAACAGGCGAAAGAGTATTGTCAGCAATTTTGTTGCCGACAATACCAAGCCTCCAAGTCCATCGGCATAACAACTCCCATCGGCCCTCAGACTTCACCTTCCACCGATGAGCATTGTCTCCCAGATCACCAAGGTTACCATCGGTATGACATTCTCCATCGGCAAAAGATCTAGCCCTCGCTCCGACAGAGGTTTGTCTCACCGATACCAATAAGACTTCCATCAGGATGTCCGCAGTACATCGGCCCAACACCTTTAGCCGACGGGTATTCTCTTGCCGATAGACATACGCCATCGGAGTGACTACTCCTGTCGGAGTAACTCTACAGAGTTTGGCCGATAGGCCCTTGTCTTGCCGACGACCGTATCCTTCGTCGGAGTGACTACTCCTGTCAGAGTAACTCCACAACGTTTGGCCGATAGGCCTTGTCTTGCCGACGGTTGAATGCTTCCATCGGGGTGACACTCAGCATCGGACAAACCTTCGATGCTTATTCCGACGGCCCTTGTCTCACCGATGCCAATGGTCTTCAACATGGTCCTGCCGATAGTGCTTCGTCACAGCGATGCCGACATCGCATATCCTCAGACCAATGAACCAAGGAACAGTTGAACTAAAATTCATTGAACCTACCAAATGAACTCTAGAAAGGTTCAACAAAGAGGTTCAAAACATAGGTTCAACTAAGAGGTTCAAGTAGTAATTTGAGACACAAGTTCTCTTCAATTCAAAATATGATGACCCCGGTGAATATCGGGTGATACTTAGAATTCTTCAACAACATCATCAGGATGATCATAACCAAGATCACCCGATGATAAAAATATCACCCCGGCGAAATATCATGCAGGTAGAAAATATGATGACCCTCGCAAGCAACACGGCGATAACTGGAAATATGATGATGATGATGACGACCCTTAAGAAAAAACAAGTCAGGTCGAACAACTCAAAGAATAATCCCTTCAGAAGATCGGGGTGACATCATCATCATAAAAGGGCAAGGTGATAATTGGAAAATCACCGGATACTTGAAAAATCACCCCCGCAAGCAAATCAGGGCACACTGTAGCTCATCAGCAGGATCAGGATGATATCCAGACATCACCCGATATTGAAATATGATGATCCTGATGAGAAAACCGGTCAACAGAAAACATGATGATGCTGACCACCATCGAAGCAAACCTGATGATGATGATCTCCTCCTCAGGAAAATATGATGCTGCAGCTCCAGGTCAAAATGAGTGCTAACACTGGCTCCGAATGGGGACGTGCAGGTGAAAACCTGCAGCGAGAACCAAATCTCCGGGCAGACCAGGCAAAAAACCAAAAGGCACGAACTGCACTAGACATTTACACTACATACATGTTTTTACAAATGTGCACAGCAACAAGTCATTTATGCAAAATAGAACTTAAGGAATTGGCCATGCACAGGCAATTCCAGAACTTCACCATCTAGGGCCTGGAGGAAATAAGAATCCTCCCCATGAGTATTGCAAACCTGATATGGGCCCATCCATAAGGGTTCAAATTTACCATGTTTACCCTTTTCCTGACCTTTAGCATTCCAAATGAGCACCAGATCATTGACTTGAAACTTCCTTTTTGTAGTTCTCCTGTCAAACTGATATTTCACATCTTGTTGTCTTTTGAGATTGATCTGGTGGGCTTTCCTTCTGTTTTCATCCAATGCAACCAGCTGATTCACTCTTTATGTCATGGAATCTTCAATCTCCTCATCATTTTCCTGAATGAATCTGTAAACTGGTAAGAGATTGTTTATGGGCAATCTGGCTGATGCACCATATACTAGCTCAAAAGGTGACGTCCCGGTAGCCCTTTTCACTGTCACTCTGTCAGCCCATATTGCTAAGTTCAATTTTGAGTCCCAAGCTCTCTTGTTCTTGTCCAGTATCCTCTTGATAATTTTCATGATGCTTTTATTGCTTGATTCTGCTTGACCATTCCCTTGTGGGTGATATGGTGATGTATATGATAGATTTATCCCATACCTGTTGCAAAAATCAACAAATTCACCTGATCTGAAGCACATAGCATTATCAGTGACTATCTTGAATGGTACTCCAAACCTGATGATAATATTTTCTAGCATGAAATCTGTCACCACCTTACTTGTAGCTCTCTTAGTCGGAATGGCCTCAATCCATTTGGTAAAGTAATCAGTTGCCACCAAAATCCAACTGTGTCCCCCACTTGATTTGTCTGCAATTTCCCCTATGAAGTCAATTCCCCATTGCTGAAATGGAGCATCCACAGTTACAGTTCTGAGGGGTAAAGCACCATCATATTTCAGCTTTCCTGAAAATCTTTGGCAAGGGTCACACTTCCTCACTAACCTTTGTGCATCTGAAAAGAGAGTGGGCCACCAATATCCTGCTCTGAGAATTTTATGAGCTGTTGTTTGGGCAGTATAATGTCCACCACACAATCCTTTATGCATATCAATCAAAACATTGTTAGCCATATCCTCATCCACACATCTCAGCAACACACCATCAGGGTTTTTCCAGTACAGCTCACCTTGAACAATAACATACCTGATTGCATGTAACTTTAAAGTCCTCTTTTGACTGTCACTGAAATGGGAAGGACAATTTAGATTTTGCAAGTAGTAAATAATATCCTTGTACCATTCAGATCCTGATACATTTACACTCTCATCTTGGACTGCATTAACTTGGCATGCTTCCAAGTTTGACTGTGCCATCATCTTGGCTAATCCTTGTCCTCTTATCAATTTGGTAACTTGTATGTCTATGTTAAACTCTTGCAGTTTGTTTATCCATCTGCACCTTCTTCTAGTGACCTCCTGCTGAGTGAATATGTCTTTGACTGCTGCATGAGGTACATATGCAATTATATATGATCCTACCAAGTATGGTCTGAAACTTTTGATGGCTCTGACTAGTGCATATGCCTGTTTTTCCATAATATCATACTTCAACTCAGAGGCCTACAAGGACATACTGAAGAAAGCGATGGGCTGTTCAAAACCATCTTCATTTTTCTGTAGCAAACATGCAGCAACAGTATGAAAGGAAGCAAATGAAAATACTTGGAATGGCCTAGAAAAATCAGGAGATTTAAGAACAGGGGCCATCTTGATTGCCTCTTTGATACTCTAAAATGATTCTATTGCTTCCCTTTCCCAGTTGACAGTTGCATCCTTCTTCATCATCTTGGAAATGTTCCTTGTGGTTTCTGCAAAGTTGGGAACAAATCTCCTAACAAAATTCATCTGCCCAAAGAAGGACTGAACTCCTTTTACAGTTTTTGGCATTTGAATCCTGTCAATAGCAGCCACTCTCTCTGGATCTATCCTGACTCCATCCTTGGAAACAATATGTCCCAGGAGCTTTCCTTCAACTACCCCAAAGGCACACTTCTTTGGATTTAAAGAAATACCATACTCTAGTGCTCTTATGAAAATCTGCTCCAGATGCAAACAATGCTGCTCTTCTTTCTTTGAGTAAGCAGTCAAGTCATCCTGATATACAGCAAGGATTGAATCAATCAGCCCTGCAAAAGCAACATCCATTGCTCTTTGGAATGTAGCACCTGCATTGGTTAGTCCGAAGGGCATTCTAACATACACATAAGTTCCCCATGGAGTGGTAAAGGCAGTTTTATACTGTTCTGATTCCTTTACCTTCACCTGATTATAACCTGAAAATCCATCCATCATGGATAAGAGTTCACAACCAGTCACTCTCTACAACATAGCTTCCATATTAGGCAGTGGATAGTTATCCTTTAAAGAGGATACATTCAAGTTCCTGAAGTGAACACAAAGCCTAATATCACCATTCTTTTTTCTGACTGGGACAAGGTTAGACACCCAAGTTGAATGTCTGATTGGCACAATTATTCCAGCTTCCCTGAGCCTTTTGAGTTCTTCTTGCATCTTGGGAGCTAAGGTAGGATTAATAGGTCTTTGCTTTTGTCTAAATGGCTTAGCTCCAGTCTTCAATGGGATCTCATGCTGGAATAAATCTTCCCTATAGGCTTTTAGGTCCTCATATGACCAAGCAAAAACATGTTTATACTTTTTCAGTAATGCAATCAGCATACTCCTAATGTGTGGTTTGAGCTGTTTACCAATGTATACCTTCTGAGGGGCCTGAGATGTCCCCAAATTTATCTCCTCTAAATCTTCCTTATTTGTGGGAGATGTCCTTGTGACCAGTTTATCTCTACTGTCAAAAGCTCTTTCCAAAGCTACCAACCCTCTAGGGATTTTATTAGTCTTTAATTGAATTATCTCTTTTCCCACAAGAGTTTCTTTTCCATCTATAGTCTCTACAAAAGCTTGGAAATCAATTTCTTGATTCTCATATTCATCTATGCAGTGCAAAAATTTCAACAAATCCCTATCATCATTAAACACTTGCCAACTGCATATATTTTCTGGTATTGCAGGCCTAATTTTAACTTCTACATTTGTAACACCTGACAGAGTGATGTCATCTGGCCTTATTGCAACATTGGCTAAGAAATCAGCCATAACATTCTTTGACCTCTCTACCCAGCCTATTGAAAATGCATCAAATAGTTCAATGGTATCCCAAACAGCATGCTTGTATTGTTTCAATCTTTTATTTTTTGAAGCATACTTATCTCTAATTTGGGATACAATCAGCTCAAAATCCCCAAATACTCTTAACATTTTAATTCCATGTTTGAGAGAAATATTTAGGCCTAAGAGTAAAGCCTCATATTCTGCAATGTTGTTTGTGCAATCAAACCTCAGCAAGAAAGAGAATTTGAGGAGCTTACCAATTGGAGACAGGAAAATAACTCCAGCTCCAGAGCCTTCTTTTGCACAAGCTCCATCAAAAAACATGGTCCATAAGCCCTGCTGATCCAGCTCTTTAATGCATACATTTTTTTCTTTATCTTCTGTATCATCTGAGACAACCTTGAAGTTGTCACAGTCAGTGTCTACAAAGCATACCTGTTCCTCTGCTTCTTGGTCTTCCACTGTCTCTGATGATCTTTGTTCTCTGATTAGCTTAACATCCCTGCCATTCATTGGAATCATGGCATATGACAGGTCCAGCTGCATACTTCCACCAATTAGTGCTGCCCATCTTCTTGACAACAACATACCATACTATGGCTTGATGTCAACCACTGTTATATTCATTTTATATCTCTTTTCAGGAAATGCTGCCAGTTTGAAATCTACATCCTTCATGATTCTAATAACTGGTACCTCTCTGGCATCCATAGCATAACATTTTCCACATGCCTTGTCAATTTTCAATCCAGTTTGTTGCATGATGGCCAAAGGCATGACATTTGTAGATGCTCCAAAGTCAAGCATACAATTTCTAATTATTTTTCCATTTATAACCAGGGAAACATAAAATGGTTCCACTTGTGAAGGACACTTTGTCATAGTCACTCCTAAATAGACTTCAGGAGTCTCATCTTCTTCATTACACATGACATGTTTTTCACCCTGGGTCTGAACATTTTGTTTAGCTTGAAAAGGTACCCCTGAGATTAGGGATATTGTCCTATTCTTGATCTCTTCCACTTTCATGAGTTCCATAAGTGGAACAGAGACTTTTACCTGAGAGAGGATCTGAGCTATATCAAATGGAGCATAATTTTGTATAACAGTTGTAGCTTGCTCCACAATCTTGTTTTTATCCTGAGCTGATTTAGCTTTTACTTTCATAGTTCCCTGATCATCATTCTTGTCTTGGGAACCTTTACTTTGATCTTCAGCCTGAGGGATTTTGTTTTCTGGTCCTTGAGATTCATGACCTGTTCTATGTCTAAAATTCTGTTTATTATTTACCCACTGCCTTTTTTGTGGTTCAATTCCTTTATGACCATGCACTAGCTGACCTACAGAAATATCTTCTGGCTGATGTGGGCTGCCTACTTTATTTTTACCTCTGAGATTGTAGTTGCTTTTGACTTGAGCAACTGCTGCAGCTATGAAGGCTCTAATTTCCTCATCAGAAGGTCGTTGTAGGTTACTCAGAAAATTGTGTGAGTTCTGAGCATACACATAGTTATCTTCATTATCTTCATCATATGGGAACTGTTGGCAGGCCTGAATTTGATGATCTGTATTCTCATCAGCATCATAAAAAGTGTATCCATTACCTATGGACATCATATTAACATCATCATCTTGCACATGATGTGGCTCATTGCATTCATTACAAGATGTAGCATTATCATACAAGGATTGAGCAATCATACACTGTGACTGTGAATGTGGCATCTGACAAATTATACACCATGGAGCATCATCAACAATATTTATAGCTTTCTTTAGAGGATCAGGAGTTTCTTTGACATGTTGAGCCCTCTGATTTGTGTTGTTAGGTGGGAATACAGGCTTACCATCATGCCAATTGGTGTTATAAGGCATATCATGCAATGATGGCCTCTTTTCCTGCCTTTGATAGACTTGCCTATCAGGACCCATCCCTTTTTCACTTCTAGCTAATCTATAGCTTAGGTCCTTAACAACATTTGCCAATTTGTCTATCTTATCTTCAGGGGCAGATGTATTACCTTGAGTGTTCTGAGGCTTGTTTGGATTCTGCAGAATTTTTACATCATCCCTTCTATTTGTCTTGCCCGATGCTTTCCTGTTGTTTTCAATATTCACTGCAATTCTGAAAGCATCCCTAAGAGTAGCAGGACCTTTATCTCTTAATCCATATGCAGTTTTTGCATCAAAGGCATTGATATATAATATTATGCACATTGGTTCATTTGGCCTCATGTGATGTGGCAATTTGTTCAACACTTTAGTAAATCTTGCATTAAAGTCTGTAACCTGCTCATTTGACCCTTTAGTGATACTGGTGAACTCATTTACAAAAAAGCTAGGGTTAGTTTTATCACCATATTGCTCCTTGAACATCCTTTTAAAATCATCCCATGATGAAATACACCGGTCAGGCAGATTCTTGTACCATTCTCTTGCCTCATCTATTAAGGATTGCATGAATGACTTCATGAAAACATCCCCATGTTCAACCTCAAAGTTATCCATGACATTTTGAAAGGCTTTTAGATGATCTTCTCCTGACACTGTGTTGTTTCCTGAAAATTTAGGCACTTGCAGCCTCAGATGCTTGTCAATGGGGTTAGGATACCCAGGAATACCATCAAACACTAGCTGCCTGAATCTATCTAACTACATGGGCTGTCTGTTTAACTGATTAACATTAACATTTCTGTTTGCATTCTAGTTTCCTACATTGTTCAGTGGTATCCTAGCATCATTCACATTTTGTCTCTCATCATTATGCTGATGTTGCACTTCATTTCTTTGCTGATGTCTCTGCACATTTGCATTCTCTAGGGTAGGAACTGAATCATTTTGGGCAGTTCTTAAGGCTTGCACTTTCTGCTTCATATCATCTCTGATTTTCATGGCTTGTAGATATTCTAGTTCTGCTCTTAGACTTCTGATTTCTTCAGCTAACTGTTCATCCTTAGGCCTGAAGGTAGATGGTCTCATACCATTCTGGTCATCATCTTCATCATCCCTCAGAGACTCTGCCTCTTCAAACCTTTCACTAGGGTCTAGAAATGGGCGTTCTTGGAACACCTCTGACCTCATTCTCATGCTACCACCCTGTTGCCTCTCATATGCACCTTGAATATCAGCTTCTGCATTTGAAAAGTAAGGCACATGCTGTCCTGATGGCCTAGGGTTATCTTGTACATCATCATTTTTTCTGGGGGAACCCTCATGACTAACTGAGACAGCTCCCTTTCTTCTGTACATCATTCTTCTTGTTACCGGTAACTCTTTAAATAAAGGATTTTGTTGGGATCTTCTCCCCTGCATATAAATTTTACTTTGACCGGTTGGGAGATTACTTCGGAGTCGCCACCTATTTCTAGGAACTGTTTTCTTCTGAAAACCAGGGTTCTTTCACAATTCCCCAGCAGAGTCGCCAATTTCTGTTGTTTTTTTTTTCCAGACTGGATGCTTATTCCCAGATTTCCTTACAAGGTAGCCATCAGTGATCAACAGGATCTCTGGGACAGGGGCCAACAGTGTAGGAGATAGACTCTATATTTTATCTCCTCTTCTTCTTCAGGCTCTGCAAAACCTAGGGGGGTATTCCCTACTCAACATCCATGAGGATATGCATACAAAGGTTGGGATGCTGACAGAAAGCAGATAAGTCCTCCTGTAAGTAAACCAAAACTGAAAGATAAGAGCAAAGGGGCTAGCTTTGGGCCTATTTGCAGTTGTAGACAGAGGACTGAGGATCCTAAACTAATTCTAATGTCCTAATGTTTGTTTTAGATTTTGATTTGGATTTTAAGTTTGGATGCAAAGCTGGACATGGTTATAACACAAAAACAAAGCATGATTGGTGCCTATCCAGGGCCTGGAGTCAGTAGACATACACCTGTGAATGATCAACATGAACAGCTAAAACTGGATTTCAGGGGGATGTATGTGATATCTGCCTTACAGATATCTCCCAATACAGAGTGTTAAGTTATCTCTACTTATGGCATCCCTACTGCAGTATACCCTTCCCAATGTTTAACCTGAAAACAGTTTAATCTACCCCTTGAGCAGAAGTTAAAAGATCAGACATTCAACATAGGAATTCTATGCTCTAGAATCTAAACATTACCCAAATATCCAGATTCAGAAGAAGAATACATGCAATACTGGAGACAGAATTAACACAACACATGCTAAGATAGCATTTCTCATATAAGATTAATCATGAAATCAGTGGGTTCATGCCAAAAACATACAACAAGAGATACATAAACTCACAGGTTAAGCTGTACAGAGCAACCAGATCAGCTTGTTTTGAATTACAGAGCCAAAAATCTTCAACTTTCAACAACCAAAAATGAGTAACACTTCCTGCTTATAACAGCCAGGTAGTGTACCACAGCAATTAATTACATGGTTGACCAAAAATCCCGCCAGATACACAGTATCAGAAAAATGGCGCTCAACGCACTACCAGATTGGTGCCCAAACATGAATGCAGCAGGTAGGGGAGGAGACAGGAAGAAACCTCGAGCCCTGCGCCACTGTCCGTCGATGTACACCTTCTATCGGGTACCAGATCCGCCCATACCTCTGCAACCTTTGCCATTAATGGCGCACCAACCCGCGGCCTCGGGAAAACGTCAATTCTGCATCGCAACCATTTCCCGCCAAGATTCATCGTCATGATATTTGAAAATATGCAGGATATCAATTATCCCACATGCACCCCGCGGTGACCTTTTCAACACTTTATATACTAGGCCATGAGCATATATAATGTCGGTGCTTTTGCTCCTGACGACACTAGTATAAGACTTCATCATCATCCTCCAACAGCATGATATCCTGTCGCTTGAAATATCACCCTGACGTCAGCATCATATCGCAATATAATCTGCATGATAATCGCCTTCATCGGCACAACCTGATCCATCGGAGGAACATCCTCCTGCTGAGCCTATACCAAAAGTCTGGCCGATGAACATCCTGATGACGTCATCATCATATCCTGCTGACGTCATCTGCATATCTGCCTACTGCGCACCTCCTCATATCCGGATGACGTCATCATCATGTTTGCAAATATCAGGGGATCTCCACAAGATGATTAGTGTTAGAAATATGACCCCCCCCGGACCTTGATGACGTCATCATCATATCGACATCAGGATGATATTCGGAAGATAACCGGATATTTGGAAATATCATCCTGATGCACAAATATCATGCTGCACTGTGGCTCCACTATAAGATCGGGGTGACAGATGAATACGCCAGATATTTGAAAAGATCACCCCCACTAGATAATGCACGAAGCCGACAGGCGGATATCTCCCTAATATCAGCATCATCATGACGCTGGAACAAACATACATCCGGGTGATATTAAAAAATGAAAATATCACCCCCTCCTTCGGAAATATCATGATGCAGATAGGCAGAGAAAAAGATATCACCCCGACATAAGAATGACGTCAGCATCATCAGGATGATAAAACAACGAACATGAAGTGATACAACACAACATCAGGATGATATTGACTAAGATCATCCTGACATTCAAAATATGATGACCCCGGTGAATATCGGGTGATACTTAGAATTCTTCAACAACATCATCAGGATGATCATAACCAAGATCACCCGATGATAAAAATATCACCCCGGCGAAATATCATGCAGGCAGAAAATATGATGACCCTCGCAAGCAACACGGCGATAACTAGAAATATGATGATGATGATGACGACCCTTAAGAAAAAACAAGTCAGGTCGAACAACTCAGAGAATAATCCCTTCAGAAGATTGGGGTGACATCATCATCATAAAAGGGCAAGGTGATAATTGGAAAATCACCGGATACTTGAAAAATCACCCCCGCAAGCAAATCAGGGCACACTGTAGCTCATCAGCAGGATCAGGATGATATCCAGACATCACCCGATATTGAAATATGATGATCCTGATGAGAAAACCGGTCGACAGAAAACATGATGATGCTGACCACCATCGAAGCAAACATGATGATGATGATCTCCTCCTCAGGAAAATATGATGCTGCAGCTCCAGGTCAAAATGAGTGCTAACAGCTATCACCTAGGATTTTAGATATTTGGAAAGGTCCAATCCAAAGTTTTTTGAATTTCCCATAGTCACCCTTTCTTTCATGGGCTCTATCCTAGGATAAGACTAAGTCTGAGATCTTGAATGCTTTTACTCTTGCTCTTTTGTCAAACCAGCACTTGACAGTAGCCTGATGTTTGGCAAGTTGATCAATTGCCTTATCTCATTTTTCTTCCAAGTACATCAATTGAAGTAACTTGACCTCTTGTTTATTATCGATTCCTAGGTATTCTTGTGCAAATTGTAGGGTAGGGATTTTGAGGTTAATAGGGAGGATGGGATGCACCCCATAAACTAACTAGTAGGGAGAATTTCCCAATACAATCTTCATTCTGGTTCTATCTACCCATAAGGTGTATTTAAGTAGAGTGTTCCACTCTCTAGGATTCTTTTTAATGAGTTTCTTAATGATATTTAATAATTTTTTATTTGTTGATGAAGCCAAGCCATTACCTTGTGGATAATAATTTGATGAGAACTTTAAAATCACCCCATGGTCAAAAGCCCAACTAGAAAGTTTGAGAGATGCAAAAGCTGGTCCATTACCACAAACAAGAGCATAAGGGACTCCATACCTAGTAATGAGGTTTCTCTCTAAGAATTTGATCACATCTTCTGAAGTACAAGTCTTACTACTAATAGCTTCAATCTATCTGGTGTAGTAATCTATAATTGTCAGTACATACCTATGGCCTGAGGAGGATGGAGGATTGATGCAACCAATGAATTCCATGCCTCATTGGGTGAATGGGCACATCTCCATGACAAGTTGCAAAGGTTGAGATGCATACATTTCTTTGTTCGAAGCGATTTGACATGTATGGAATAATTTGATACGATCAGTAGTATCTTTAAAAACAGTTGGCCAGTAATATCCTGCTCTCAAGATGGCATGGGTTGTGGCCAAGTGTGATCCATGAATTGTGCCAAATTTGTCATGTAATTCAGTAAGGACTTTATCAGCTTCTGGCTTATCTAAACACAAAAGATATATTCCTTCATAATTTCATTTAAAGAGGATCCCTCCTTTGATCATATATTTCTATGATTTGATCCTTAGAGCTCTCCTCTAGGATGCATGCATGTTTGGTGGACAACTACTAGTGATCAGGATATGTCTGAAATCAGAGTACCACTTATCATGTTCATTTGTATCCACTGCATATTGCTAACTTATCAGATTTGGATCTATTTCAGCAATCATTTGGTCAAGGGCTTGTCCTCTTACTAGCTTCATTGGACTTACATCCATGTTATATTCTTGAATCAAAGTTATCCATTTTGCTCTCTTTTCTCCAAGTTCACTTTGCATCAGGAGCATCTTGACAACTCAATATGCCACTACAGCAACTACCTTGCTTCTCAAGATATAATGTCTAAATTTCTTCACGGCTCTTACCAAGGTGAGAGCTTGCCTTTTCACATCCATATATTTGAGCTTGATGTCTCTAAATGGAGAACTCATGAAAGCAATAGGATTTTCTTCTTTTTCTTCACTTCTCTGTGTCAAAATTGTTGTACAAGTATGTTCAGATGCAAATGAGTAGATATAAAAATCTCTTGTATAATCTAGGCTAATAAGTACTAGGGCATCTGCAATAGCCTTCTTGATGTCTTCGAATGCTACCCTTACTTTAGGTGTCCATTCAAATTTGGCATCTTTCTTGAGTATGGCATTGAGAGCCCTTACTAGTTCTACAAATCCAGTAATGACCTTCCTAACAAAATTAATCTTACCAAAGTAATATTTCAGTTCCTTCTTGCTTCTCGGAAGTTGCAACTTCATAATTGAATCAACTCTTGTAAGATCAATGGTTATCCCATTTTCTAATATGATGTGACCAAGCAAATTACATGTGGTCACCCCAAATATGCACTTCTTTGGATTCAAAGAGATACCATACTACTCACACTTCTTAAGCACCTTCCTTAGGTCTTCTATATGGTCTCCTCTTTGTTTTGAGAAGAATGTCAAGTCATCCATGTATATGACTATGCATTGACCTACTAACCCTCTAAATGCTATATCCATAGCATACTAAAAAGTGGATCTAGCATTGATCAAGTCGAATGGCATGCGCTTGTAGGCAAAAATTCCCCATTTAGTGGTGAATGTTGTCTTCAATCTATCTATCTTGTCCACCATCACCTGATTATATCCTGAGAAACCATCTAGGAAGGACATCATATGTGCTCCATTCACCATCCAAAGAAGGCAAAGGATAATTATCTTTCTTGGATGCTTTGTTTATATTCCTAAAGTCCACACATAAGCGTATGTCTCCATTCTTCTTCCTGACCAGAACTAGATTGGCCACCCAGGTTGAATGCCTAACTGGGAATATGATCCAAGTAGCAAGCAACTTCTTAACTTCTTAAAAATGAGCAGTTCCAGCAAAGCATTGATTGCTCTCTGCTTCTACCTAAAGGGCTTTGCATCAGGTTTCAAAGGTATTGTATGTGTTATAATGGTCATGTCATATGTTTTCAATTCATCATATGTCCATACAATGACATGAATATAATCTTTCAGGGCTAAAGCTATCCCTTTTCTTTCTTTTTCTAAATAGAAAATACCTATCATGATGTTTCTTGTATCCTCACCTTGTCCTATGTTGATAGGTGCATACTCCCCTCCATCCATCTTTCAGAGATCTTTCTATTTTATGATGTGGTCTAGATCAAAGGCTCTCTCTAGTTCAATCATGCCTTTGGGAATTTTTGTTTGTGGGTAGATCAACCATGTCTTCTTCATCCCACATAGGATCTTCTTGATTTTTCTCATCTACTATCCGGGCTTTGAATATGTCCCTATTTGCAATGAAGTCCATGATGTGCTAGTCATCATCAAACACCTGAAAGTTAGTGATATTATCTAGGATGGAAGGTGTTGATACCAATCCCACTGAGAAATTCATTATCCCTAAAATGGATAAAGGTTCTAATGTCCTAGCAGCCTATGCTAGTGCATCTTCTCTATGATTCAATTCTTTGGGTACATGCATGATATTGAAAGCATCAAAGCTTTGTTTCAGGTCCCAGACTCTATGTCTATAACTTGATAGTCTCTTGTAGTTGCAGGCATATATGTTTCTAACTTACTTTACCACTAGTTCTGAGTCTCCATAGACATGCATAACCTTAACTTGCTTCTTCAAAGCAAATAGTAAACTGTGAATCAGGGCTTGATATTTAGCCACATTATTGGTGTAGAGAAATTATAGCCTGTAAGCTACTAGGAATGACTTTCCTGATGGATTAATCAAATCAACACCTACACCAACTCCTTGTTTTGACTTGGAGCCATCAAATCTCAGGGTCCAAGGCTTGTCTTCTGTTAAAGACTTATCAAGACCTTCTCTTTTCTTCTTAGCTCTTGCAACTACGCCTACAGATATCCATTTTATCTTCTGTAGTTTATCTTTCACCTCGTATGGATGTTTTGGTGAAACTAGAACATCCTCCTTTTATTTCTTTTGAACATCATCATGTTGATTATCTTCCTTTTTCATCACTTTGATGTTGTCTCCTCTATCATCAGGAGATATTGTAATTTTTTTCTTTGTATCTTCATGAATATCCCTTATCTTGTGGGGCTTGTTCTCTGAGCACTTATGCTCTTCCTTATTCAATATATTTAAGCACAAAGCACAAGTTGTTTCTAAATATGGTGCCTCATGAAGCTTATACCATCCTTCAATCAGTGCATGATGTGGTGGGACTCCCTATAGAATTTGTCTTTGAATTTGTTTAGACATGAACTACTCAAATTGTGTCAGATGACTTCCTCTATCCTCATCTGATAATTCATAATAAGACTCAATGAAAAAATTAGTCCCAGGAGTGATACCTCTCTTCTTATCATTAGGATGTGTCTAATCACATATCAATATTTCTTCTATTCTATGTATCTGGGTGTCATCTTGGTGCTCTCTCGGTTCATGTTCATCTGTATCTGAAAAAAATCACAAGGAATCAATATCATCATTACCAAACATTTTACTTACCTCGTTCAATGATGATCTTCCTTCTATGCTTACTCTCTCCAACTAGATCATATCTAGACATGTGTCACAATTCTTTTCTGAGTGTGCATCCTCATGTAATCTACACCATCTGGATATTAGGATGTCCTCTATTGATGTCCCTGTCAATTGACATCTTTGAATTTCTTTAGCTAGATATTCAAATTCTTGAAAGCAATCCACTTCATACTCATCGGTTGAGTTGTAATTAGACTCAGTCATGGATCTTGTCTTTTTTATCATTTCTCATTTCTTCTTTGTACGTGCACATTGCACATCAATACTTCTTTTATTTTGACTGTTTGAGGTTTTAATGCATACACCCTAGGATCAATGTCCACATATACTATCTCATTGGGGCGATTATACTTAGTGATCATGTGTTTCATATGTGGTTCAACCTCTATCCTAAGCTGATTAGGAACTCCTTTCCATGGAAACCACATATGACTGAAGTCTATGGCCATGTAACCATTTAGTGTTTTGGACCAATCTCTGCTGAGAAGCATTCCATAAGTGTCAAGTATGTCTACTACCTGGATATCTATGTAGCACTGCACTCTTGGATCTGATGCAAGCTGCATGTGGATATGTGTTAACTCTCCCACTACACTAACTTTTGATTTGTCTAATTGAGTTACTTTCTTGATGGATTTAGATGGATGTAGACCTAAAACTTGACAAATAGATAAGGGCATCACATTGGTTGATGCACCTGAATCCACAAGACAATTGTGTAAATTCTTATTAAATATTCTCAGTGTGACTAAGAAAGGGGGTGATTCAGGTCTATCTTTGTATAAGGTCATTTGTGATGTATCATCTGCATGAACAGTGGCTTGCATTTTAGGTTTGACAATGTTGTCCCTAGATACAAGATCTCTAGTCATGATATGGCTAGGGTTTTGACCATAATTATCATATTTATGTGTAGGCTCATCTAGTGATTTCAAAGAATCTTTCTTGATGACTGGTTTTTTCAATAATTCTGATAAAGATAGACTAATCTTTGTCTTCTTCATTTCTTCAACCAACTAAGTGACAAGTTTATTTGACTCAGGCAACTGGCCTATAGCCTTTGCTACTATGTTTTGTGGTGTGAAATACTAAGTATTTACCTTGGGAAGTCTAGGGTTATTCCTAGCCTTTGGATTTGGTGGAGTGTTAAAATTATTAGGAGGAATGGATGTGGTCAAAGGACTAGCAAGTCGATTTGCATTGTTCCTAAGGTTGTAGTTATGTCTTCCTTGATATTGTTGCTAATAAGCATGAACTTCTTCAAGTTCCTGCTCAGGCTCATTTTCATCCTCAAAAGGAAAAAACATAGTTTGACTCAAATACTAAGGTGGATTCCTCACATGCCAGTATATAGTTTTCATGTGTTGCATTCATCTGATGATACTGACAAGTATTAGAACTTTCAAGTACTAAGGCTAACTCATATCCTAGGGGAACAATTTCATTACCTTCAGGAAAAGGTGGATCTCCTACGGTGTTTGACACTTCAGCCTAGAATATGATGGCTTCTATTTTGAACTAAGGACAGTCCAACTTGGTGTGTGCATTTGTGTTGTGCATCCTACACCAATTTGTGAGTGCAAATTTTGCCAGATTAACTCTAGTTGTCTACTTAGTTTCAGTAGGGCACTGGTTGTCTAGTGGTGAAGGTAATGAGCCATTATTTGGCCAGGTGTTCCAAACTCTAGGTAGCCTAGGGGCAACATTGTTACTATTGTTGAAATTTCTGTCATTATTGTATCCCCTATCAGGATATCCAGACCTATCATTATTGTTTCCATATCCTCTATTAGGATATCCTCTATTTTGGTTTTGGTTTGGCTATGAATAAAAGTTTTGACTCCTCAGATGAGTAACCTTAGTGGTTATTTTTCTTAATTGAGCTGATATTTCCTTAATGTCATTCTTTTCTTCCTAGACTTTAGCTACTACATTGTCTTGTTGAGGTTGGAAGAAAGAACTGCCATTATTGTTTTGTGCAACATCCTGAGGTACATGTCCAGGATGAGGGATGATTTGCCCATTACCCTGAGGAGGCATGATGCTAAGTGGAGACACTTGTAATGGATTTGGCATTATAGCTGGGGGGATCAAGGGTCCATTGGTTTGTGGCTGACTAGGATATGTAGAATATCCTAAGTTTGGGGTAAAATTAGGTGACAATTTCTGATTAAATTTCATAGCTTCTTCAAAATCACCTGCTAGAGATGTGTTGGTAGGATGTGTCCTAATGAACATGGATGTCAAAGGATCTTAGGGTGAGTAGTAAATCAATCTGGTTGGTTCATCATCCACACTATATAGAGTAGTTAACTTGGAGTACATCTTTTGGAACCTAGCATTGAAGTTTAAAATTGGCTCTCCCACAGCTCTCTTGGTAGTAGAAAAAAGATGATATGTTATAGCAGGATCTATAGGTATTTTGAATCTTCCTAAGAAAGCTTTCTCCAAAGCATCCCAAGTAGGCATGGAATACTAAGGAAGAATAATATACCAATTATATGTCTCTTCTCCTAAGGAGTATGGAAACAACCTACATACAACATCTTGATCTTCAATTCTATCCCTGAAACAAGCTTCTTTGTAAGTTCGGATGTGATCGTGTGCATCCTGATAAGGATGATACTTCAGACAAATTTTGTCTAGATTCTTAGGCAAGGATTATATGCTGTAAACAAGAGAGGTGACTGAGTAGCAAAGAAAGACATTGTAGGAGGTACCGGAGGTACCAGAGGTACTACTGGAGATACTGGAGGTGTCACAACTTGTACTACTGGAAATACTAGAGAATTTGGACCAGGATTGTCATGAATATTTGTTGTATGGGGTCTAAATCCAAAGATTGACAATTCTTCTAAATGTCTAGTGGATCTCGACCTGGTATTAGATCTGTGAGCTAGTGCTTCACAATTCAAGGTGGACTTTGGATATTTCAAGATAAACTTTGCAAAGGTATGGATATTTACTCTTTTGGAGTGGATATTTATGATTCAATGTCCAAAGCAACAGAATATTTGCAGAGAATGTAAATATTGACTCAAATTTACAAATTTTAGACAACTGACCATAAAGATCAGAATAAAAGACCACGAGGATGAGATATTTGTAGTCAAATTCCTCGAATTGTCAAAGATAGGTGGAATCTTTACATGAATACTCCATATTTAACGTATCTCTAAGAAATTTGGAAATACCTTCACCTGAGCGTGGGAAATGATGTCTAGGTGACAAATCCTTTCAAATTAATGCAATTCAAGTGGCCCTCCTTCTAGTGCCAATTCTGTTGATGTTTATTGTTAGTCAAAACAACATTAAATAAAAGTTACATAACAACCTTTATTTATCTTGAAAGATACAATAAATTTAGAATGAATTTATGATCCCAAGTCTTTGTACATTAGTTCATAATGATCTGACATTACTCAGAGGTTGATGTGTGTTGTTGTTTTCCATTTAGGGGCCTTCAATTTTAATTTTGGATTTGTAACTTGATGTCCAGATGTTACTTTATTTCACCTACTCTTTGTAAATTCTCAACAGATGATATCAAATCTTACAATATTTAACCAATTTGTGCAAATTATGTAAGTTTGAGCAATTCTTTTGTCTATCATATCAATTAAGATCTTTCATGGTTATCTTTGATTAGTTCTTCTAAAACTCTCTTCAATTCACTTAAATTGAACCAATCTTCAATTAATTTCCACTTCTGCACTGTAAATTTATTCAAATGATGTGCCTATAAGCATGTATGTCTATGATTCTTATCATTATTTGTGTTCATTTGCATGATATTTTCTATTTTGTATGCACTTTGTCTAAATATGCCTAAGATTTTCATGTATTTAAAGATATCAGAATATTATATGATGATCTACTTGTTATTTTTTGTGTATCTATAGTTATGATGATGATTCAATTGAAATTTAAATAAACCAAACTAAAGCTTTCTAAATTTATTGAAATTAAATGAATCTTTAGTCATTGATCCACATATATCCTTGATACTATCATGAAGAGAAGAAAATCAAACCATATTTTCACCAGGTCATTCCACAACTAGATATGATTGATGCTAACTTCGAAGGAAAGGAATGAAGACAACATGCACAAACTGAGATGCACTCCAAGGGATGCAGCAAATCAAAGTGACATATCTAGAATTCATTCACAAATTACTCAAAGTTTACAATTATTTATAATCATAGGTCTTCATCTTCATTAAGTATGCAAATTGAGTATATATTTACAATTGACTTTGAGAATTGGTCATGACATTCAACAATCCAATCTCGATTAAGCTTCTGAATAATCTACAACTGATATTCTCCATCCTTTTATAGAACAAGGATGAGAATCAGTTACAAAAGATCCTACGACCAGGATTTATCTAATACAATCAATGGTTTCTATTGCATTGACCAAGTCAACATATAAAACACGTGGCACAAGTTGTCAATTAGCAACCATATGGTAAGGATATAGATGGCACTCTAGAATATTCTAAGATCATTGACCTAGTCAACTAGACTGCGAGTGGCAAAATGAAAAAAATACCCTGGATGATACCTATTGCAACATCTTTTGAATTCTTCATTCAGACATACCTTCTTCATGTACTAAATTTAGTGTGTCTACTTTCTTGTGATTATCATATACTTGTACAAAAGTATCCACTTGGAATTTGTTGATTGTGTGAGCTATCAACTTAAGCATATTTTAGCACTTTTATCTGCTCATTCAAAGGTTCTAGCATGGATGTCCTGCTATCTACTTCTTTATCATATGTCTTTACCTTCACATTCATCTTTGACATCTCATCCATGACATCCTCTATAAAGAGCCCTATTGGATGTTCTACCACCTCTTTAAATTTATCCTTAAATATCTGGATGGCATCATCCATCTCTAGTACTGCTTCCTCTGTTATAGCATCTTCTAATAGTTCTTCCAATACTTTCATCTCATCAACCAACACATCATGGATCTTAGATTAAGTGTCTCTCACTTTAATCGTGCTAGTCTTTGATACATCCAATTCATACTTCATCTCAATCATCCAGGTATCCATGAGCTGCAAAGTTACATGGGTGACAATTTTATTTTTTAATAATTCTTCATCTGTCATCTCCGTGGCTCTTTTTAGTCTTGTCATTGCATAATTGCATTTCTATATCCTCTAAGTGAATTCACTCTTCAAATAATCAATTCTATTCCTCAGGTTGGACAATGTGTCCCAATTAGACCTAGAAGTCCTTATTAGCTTCTCTCTAGATATCCTTAATCTTATGAACCATTTGTCCATAATATTGTTTAGGGTAAAATTTGGATATGGTTTGATTTGATAGTTTATGTATATCCTCCTTTCACTTTAAACATTCAAGGACTTTAGGTCGAGTAGGAATCTACTATCAGGCCTTTAGTCACTTGGAATGTAGGGAGAACTGGAATTGTGTAGATTTATTGTTCAATTATGCCCAATTATGCTCAAAACCCTAATTATGCAAATTCGGAAGCAAACGTACAATTCACGAAAAAATATCGCACACATAGATACTAAATGATAATCAAATGCATACTAGATTTTGAAGTTTGAGAAGCAGAATAGTCAGGGACTAATGAGTGGGCGCCCTAGTCCAGTGCCACACTTTTTGTCAGGATATGGAAACCTTGTCTACAACCTGTTCCTTCTATTCTAGAGATTCTTCACTTGTGGGATCCAAAGGACTAATGAACAGGTGCCTGAGTCTAGGTCCATGTTTTCTCTTTAGATCTGTAATTTTTACAGTTTGCAATGCTCTCTTGCAACTCCACTTTTCCTTTTCCTGCAACTTGTAACCTTGTAGTGAAGATCTCATGGAAGGAAGAAGCTCTTAACATGAGCTCTTGAATCCAAAATGCCATCTAGTTTCCATCTAGTTTACAAATGAATGCCCAAACATGCTTATATATGCAACTACAAACATTCCCACCAAGAATTTCATAATTGAAACTTACCATGTCAGCATAGGACCTAAATAACGGTCACAAACCGACACTTAAAATTGGGCCTGACCTAAAATTGGGCAAGACTAGGGCATGGGCACCTAAGTCCATCCCCTATTTCAGGAACGATTATTGTTAAGTGCATCCCCTGAGTCCAAATTGCTATGGAACTTTAGAGTTTTCTCATTGGGAAGTCAGATTAACATGAAAAATGCTCTAAATGCATAAATAGGACCCTAGAGCTAAACCTTAAGAGGGAAAAGCCCCAAAGGGGACATTTTTCAATGTAACAAATATGAGCTTGGTGCTTCTGTATATCTAGACTAGCTATTTCTTCTTCACTCATTAATGTCAATGCAGTAGTCTTTTCTATAGCCTGCAGGGTGGATGCCAAGCTATTCAACTTCACTAATCCCTATATAAATTGTTGCACTTGAGCATTTTGCTCTTTCAACTCTTTCTTTTTGTCCTTAAGCTTCCTTATCTTGGACACTACTGCTTCAGTACTTTCAATGTGTTCCTATTATTTTTGTTCCGTGGTGACATGACCTAAGTCAATGTGTGTCACTTGGAACTCTTCTAGTCTGATTTCTCCTTTAGTCTTGTCTACTATGGGGACAACAACTTGGTCTATTCTCTTTCTTATTTTTGGATCCCTCTTGATAGTGGAGACTGTCCTAGTTCTTAGTTTAGCTTTAGTTAGATCAAGGGTAAATAAATACTTGAAATCAAAAAGTGCCTATTATTCTTGTGTTCGGCCTACCTCTGATGAAATCAAGGCTAGTGTAGCTGATTGTGATCCTCCTTGATCTGGTTACTCAATTTGAGAATCTTATATTCCTTTGTCTTTATTGACTTCCTCATCTCCATCAAGATCTTGCACATTTTCTTGTTGTCTTTGATCTTGATCTTGCTCTTGATCTTGTTATTGTTCTGCCCCAAGATCCAACTTATCTTTCTTAGGCATATGCTCTTCCTACCTTTTCTCTAGAGAAGGCTGATTATCTAGTGCCTTATCACCATGTTCCTCTAGAACTTTGTCATCTTTAAGCTCTTGGCCTTTACTTTCCTGATCATTATGATGATGTTCTTGTGTATTTTTATCTTCCTTATCTCCTATATTAGCAAGTGATTCAAACACATTCTCTTGTTTAGGCTTATCCACCAGGATATCTTGATGTACCTTTTGTTCTTGTGCACTTTTACCTTCATGGATATCTGAGTGTCCTTCATCTGCTTGAGCATATTTAATTCTAGCATCTACTTTCATCTAGATATTTTCTTCTTGATTTTGGCTATCTTTAATAGCCTCTTCTTTAGTGTTTCCCTTTTCAGGAACATAGGTCAAATCGACCACTGTTGGGCTAGTCACATTCTCAATTAAAGTACTGAGAGGCCCCATGTGTACCTCTACTTGAGGGGATTCTTCTCTTTCTTTTTCTTCATCATGGAACTCCACTGCTGCATCACCCTTATCTGTGGATTCTGTATGTTGCAGTATGGTCTCAATAGGGTGGTTGATAATATCTTTTACCACCTCATCTTCAGTAAGATCAATGGTTTGACTCAGTGGTAAGGGAATTGTAACTTCTTCTTCTTGAGATTGGCTCTTGGCCTCCTATTCCATCTTAGTTTTCACCTTGACAATTGTTTCTACTGGCACTTCATGTTGTAGTTCCTTGACTACATTCAATGTTGGATCAACTAATCTTGATACTGTTGCTAGTGGTTGTGAAATAGCGCCTCGCATGTGAGGTCTTTGATATCTACTTTTCTTGGGCACATTGACACCCTACAACATATCACTTCTTCTCTTCCTCTTAAGTGTTCCAAGAGGTATCTTATCTTCTTCTTCATCATCCTCCTCCCCTGCAATATTCTGTAATGGATTTTGGTCCATATCCTCTAGCATTTTTTGTTGTGTGGTTGGTATTTGGGGTACAGGCATAGGGATTTCCTTAAACACTGGTCCTGTAGGAGGTGACAATGGTTTATATACTAGGGATACTCCTTCAGAGGTAATCTCTTCTACTGCTTTAGATGAACTAGGTTCAAGTAACTTTGTCCCTAGGATTTGTCTCTTTCATACAAGGAAATCATCAAATCCATGTTCATCTCTTTTCTCTCTCTTTCCTTTTTTGTCATTTATGATTGCCACAGCTTTTGCTTTAAGATCATTGATCTTTTTGGTAAGTTCCTAGTTCGTTGTCCTAGCCATAACTTTGGCAGTGAGGACATCTATTGAAGTCTCTTCTTTCTGTGTCAGATCTAGGGTAGAAATTGTGTCATTGTATATCTTATGTTCCTCATACTTAGGATCCATGAGGTTATCATCATCTGTTTTGATTTGTGGGGGCACTTCAAGCTGCCCTATAGTCCTCATATGATCTAGTATTAACCTTTGATACACTCTTCTTCTCACCTCATGTTCATCATCACAATTTGCCCAATAATCCTCAAGGTGTACAGTATGTTTAGACTTCTTGTTGAATCTCTTCTCAATCCTATGGTAAGGATCATAATCTCTGGTGAGTGGAAATAATTTTAGATTCAAACTTTTCAACTCCGCTTAAGCTTTCCTTGCATTTTGTATGGATCTCACTAGGAACTAGTTTATGTCAATGGGGAACTTCCTCTAGGGCTTCCCTTCCTTACTCTTGGACATTTCAAATGTAGGCAGTTGTTGCCTCTTCATCTCCATTAGTACCACCTTGTCTGAAGGGTACCTTGGTAACATATATGGTTTTCCACTGAAACCCTCCATCTAGATGTAGGAATAAGTTTTGGCCTAGATGAACCAAGAGCCATATCCGTTGATCGCCTTTGTAGCACCCACTAAAAACTATTTGGTTCTATCTCCCTCCATGAAACAGACTAGGTGCATTAGGAAACAATCATTAACCATTTTGTAATATTGAACTAAAAGCCTTGTCTCTAGCTAGGGATAGTGCTCCCAGGAAGTCTTCTCATTGGGTAATCTACCCATCCTTCCTATAGTTTGCAGGCCATCAAATGTGTCTTTCACTGCACAAGCATATACTAAGTAGGATGTCATTCTGAAGATCATCCCCGTAACTTCCTTCCATTTGACCATTTGGTCATGTATTGTATGCTGATAATTTTGGCCCATTAGACCTTTTCTTGATCTTCCTCATATTCAATAACCATCATCATTAGTCCAAACATCCAGGACTCAAAGGTTTCAACATTTACCAGCCCCCTCATTCTGCAAAGCATGAACATTATATACTGTACTTCTTCATTGAAAGCAAACTTATATAAGTGGTGTGCAATTTTGGAAGCTGCCTTGGCTATATTATTTGAACTCCTCCATCCCTGGTATATGACCTTCCTACAGACCTTATTGTTGTTATCAAATTCCTTCACCAATGCATCTAGGTCAGGCACATATATAGGTTGGGATGCCAGTAAATGGAACACCTCTGCTATATCTTCCACAGATAAATCTGCGTAAAGCCTCTCCTGTTTCTCTACTTTCATTGTAGTAACTTCATAATTCAGTGCACACTTGGCCATAAGGTTGATAGCTTCCATGGAATAAGGAAAACCAGTTGCATGATATAAGCCTGGTGCCACTATGTTCTATAAGATGGGGCTATCTTCTCTAGCATCAATTCTTGCTCTGAATTCCTCTATATTTGTATTACCCGAATGGGTATCCTCTGTGAGTCCCTACTTGTTGTACATGCTAGGTGTTCTAGGGAACATAACCAGTTTGAATTTGACATCTCATTTATCCATATGTGTCTGCGACATTTCTTCCTATAATTCAAACGTTCTAGTCTCAAATAACAACATATATTTGTTTATGTAGGGTTAGCACAATATTGATTTTTTATGCTCTAAAATTGTAAGATGCCTAAATCCTACAAATTAGATTAGACAATGCGTCATCACTATCAATGTTCACCATTTATCCTCTCTTTAATTAATTGTGATATGATTTTGTGAAATAACTAGAGGTTTATACATACCTGTGTATGCTTCCTTAACCTGTTGTGGATGTGGTGATGACTGAAGAGAATCTCTGGATGAAGTATTCTTCTACAATTTTGCTCTCTAGTTCAGCTCTGATTCGTAATAAGCTCTTAACAGTAGCAATGAATGTAGTTGTGTTGATTATGACAATGAAATCCATTTGGTCTTAAGCAATTTATGATTATAGGGCTTATTAATGGCGTCAAGGGGATTTGACAACCCTTTTTAGCAAGACTACACAGGATCATCATAGGTGTCCGTTGGCGTGCATTCAAATTTAAATGCAAATGACCTTCATTTTGTATTAAATGTAAAAACCCTAGGTATGTGGAAGTGGATATATTACTAAGGAATATCTATGTGGATATCTAGATATGAATATCTAGATGATGTCATCATAGGTCAGGTCAACCTTTGTTGACCAAAGATTTATCATCAGGTTCTAAATATGTCCATAGTAAGTTGGGGTATGCATATGGACATGTGTCATCATCTCGCAATAGCACAAAAAATATTTCCTATTAACAAGATTCCCTTGTGAGGATGTGCTACCATCCGATCTAGGGTATGGATATCAGGTTAAGGTTTGGACGTTATAAGAGAAAAATATGCATCCAGTCAGAATATCTGGATGATGTCAGCAAGAGGAAAATATTTCATCATGGCATAATCTGGTGACATCATTAGGATAAGGATATTGGAATAAGATCTAGATAATGGGAATGTGAAATATCTCTATAGCTTAAGGTCATTATGATGTCAACATATGGTGTCTTTTGTATCACGTCGAGATAGGATGATGTCATCAGGATATGGATATTTAAAAGATGTCCGGATACTAAGTTAAGATCTGGATGATAGTTAATATCCAGATGATGACATCAAGTTTAGCGTTCTTTGTTAGGCTGAGATGACATGACATCATCTAGATTGGGATGTTAAAATAAGGTCAAGATGTTACAAAGTTAATATTCTGATGCTCTTATGTCTGGGTGATGTCAGCATGGTCAGAGCTCATCATAATGTCAAGATGATGTGATGTCATCGAGATGTGGATACTATTGGAGGTTAGGATACTAAGTTAAGATCTAGGATGCTAACTAATATCCACGTGTTTGACGTTTAATCTCATAAGCCCTATAAATTTGACGTCTGGATACTAATGTGCACCAGGATACTAAGTTAATATCTAAATGATTTGCAATGTGAATATCTAGACAACCTATTGATTGAACTTTGACCAACTATAACTTCTTTATTTTAACAAATTTCAAGGTGCTTCAAAAAATAAACCTGCTTAAATTTTCATGCTCTTTCGCTTGGCAAGATCTATAATATGGAATTTGAATATTGAAAACCTAACCTATATCCTGAGGTCAAGATATGCATGGGATGACATCCTGTCATGCATTTGACATTGATTACTTTTACCATACCGCCCAAAAGTAAAGGACAAGCAAGCCAAGCAAAAAGTTGTGTACATATTTTGTTGGGGCAAAATGGGGTGTGTTGTGTAACCACACAACACTAGGTTTGAGTCCTAGCTGGTCCATATGAGTAGTAACTCAACATATAAGCACCCAAAATTACATGGTTTGACATACATATCCATTGATGATTTGGTGGTCCATCTCACGACCCATGTTGCATGCTTATTTATCCTAACATCTCTTCCTATATTGATGGAAGTGTTCCTAGTGCCTTAGTACCCTTGTTTGAGTGTTTTTCACCATTATTAGCCACCCTCTTAGCTTGTTTTTCCTTCTTGTCTTTCAAAATTGAGATCTTGTGCCTTTAGTTGTAAGGGCACTCAAGCAATTTTAGGGCCACCTAGGTAACCCATGTTAAGATGTAAGGTTACTTAGGTTACTTTCACTAGTAAAAGGGGTGGTCCTATCATGTTTTGGTAGATGTGTGAATCTCCTATCTACTATTTTTTCTTCAATTTCACTTCTAATTGCTAGTTCTATTGAGTTTTAAATGTAATGCCTTCCTTCTAGCTATCAATCTTATCCTCTTAACTAGCTATTAGCCAGATTTTTCCTCTTGATTTCCTCTCCTCTTTTCCTATTTAAACCACCTATATACATGTGAAAATGAACACAAGGAAATAAACTAAAACAATATAAGCCTAGTTCATTCATCCTCAAATACACCTTAGATTGAGCATAAAGAAAAGCGTATAAACATGAACTGAAACTATCTAATTCACCTCAAATACAAATCTTTGTTGTGTTTATGTGCTCCTTTGATGAGTTGATGTAGGTGGCTCCTCAAATGGATAGCATTTCTTTGCATCTCACGGAGTCTTGAAAATGGCTAGGATGAGTGGCTATTTATAGATGTTTTGGATGAGGATTGGATGGATGAGATTAGTTTTGGAGATCAAGGGTTGAGGATGATTGAGAGCTCTCAAGCATGGAGAAATTTCCAAGTGGCTTGATTTGTTTGGTGGATGAGGGATGTCCTTGGATCAAGGAGGAATCAATGGTGAAAAAGTGATTTTGGAAGAAGGGGATGGTGAGGATCAAGTGAGGACAAAAAAGACCTTTTGTACAAAGGACTTCCCCATCACTTTGTAGGAAGACCATGTGGGCTTGTACAAAGGCCATACCTTTATACACATGGGATGTTGTGAGGGTTTGACTAAGGTTAGATTAGGATAATGGAATGTCCAAGTGAGGGGTTAGTTAATTAATTAGGTTTAGACAACTTAATCAAAAGTTTAGAAAATAGGGGATTAAAGAAATGAATATATTTATTTAATTAATGGAATGGGAAAAGGGAATATTATATAAATAAAATTTATCTAATGTTTCGACTATAGGGGAAGGTTGATAAATGATTAATTAATCTTTTAGGCTAGGAAGATGGTACAAATGCAAGTACTGATCTATGTACAGATGAATAGTGAAAATGACATGAATAGCAATTTTGACAATTAAATATTGTTTAATCACGGTTTGAAGGGAATTTGATCAATTAATTGTCTAAGCACATGTCTATTTAGTTAATTGTGGAGAAAATATAGCTTAGGGATGTTTATGGATGGTTTAGGGATGTCCTAATTATAGATAAATAGTGACAAGATGGTGAGTGGACAATTTTAGGTGTCTACATTTTGCATCTCTTTGAGATGGTGTTGCAAAGAAGCATCATTTCAAATAAAGATAAAACATAGCATTGAGTTGGATTAGAAGAAGATGGTAGGATTAGGGATGATGATGCCCTAGCCACTCGATGTAAGAGTGACAAGGAAGGATGATAGTAAGGATGATGCCCCTCAAGAGGGTAGGTGGGTTTGAAGAACATGGGTGCAGTCTCAAAAGGATGAAGAGGGTTGGATTGGAAAGAAGAGAGTGGAATTTAAAAGACCACATGGATGGGAGGATATAGTAGATTGGATGAAAAGGATAATGGTTGATAAGTGATAGGATAGATGATGGATAAAAGGATGAGATTAAATAATTGAAGAGAGGAAAATGGATGCATGCAAGTTAATTGTCGACTCCTTGGATTATGTGTTATGTTGTACTGATAAATGAGAGTCATCTTTATTTGATATGACTTAATATGTTATGCACCAAGGTATAAGAAACTAGGCTGACAATGTGTCCCATATGTAAAAGCCAACGAATAAGGACACAAGCAACCCTATGATGTATAACACCATGATATGGAAGACCATGATACTAGTGCAGTAGGTAGGTTACATGGATTGATACTAATGCAAGATAAAAAGAATGCACAGACATAAGAAAGCACACATGCACAAAAAATGATGCAAAGACAAACATGATGTTTCCCCTGGTCAAGCTGAAAAGCCAAAGATTGATGGATTGATGATGTTCGATTGCGTTGTTGACAATAACAACAACATGAGGATTGGGAACAATATATCCTAATGATGATGGATATTTTGGATCAAAGGCTTATAGCAAGGCTGGGAACAAGATCATGGATGCGATTGGATGATTGTACAATAGAATGCTTAGATTGATATTGGTGCAGTCATGGTAGGAGGGTCCAAAGAATCAACTATCCAAACCATGCAGCTAGAGTAAACACAAGGGAAACAACGCAATAATAGAATGCAATGGAAGACCCATATATTTAATATATCAAAGGATTACAATGCTCATATGCCGGCAACATGTGGGCTACAATCAAAGGGCTCCCATGTTTGCTTTCTGGGTTACAACAGATATGAAAGATACAACATTAAAGTGCCTTTCAGAAAGAAAATCAAACTCTAAATCACCTTCTAAAAATACTAGCTTCCTAATGCATTTAGAAGATCTATATATATCACGTTCAAGCTCATAGAATCCTCCGCGTTGCCCACAAGAGGTTAAAAACTCCAATGAAAGATCATGTAACGTGTATAAACATGTAGGCTAGCCTACAACACATGGTATTGCTCCACAAATGAATAAAACTTGGTGCGGACCTCAAGGAAGGTTTACCTAGTCCTCCTTTTCCTTGTGATATGTTTCATTAGGCTCCATAAGTCACATACGTGCTCCACAAACCTTCCCCTTCTACTGACTGCTTGAATGCTTTGTTTTGTGAAAGATGACGATCTTCTGATAGAGATAACTTTTAGGAAACAAATCCAAATCACGTGAAATTTGACTATGATGTAGATGAGACTATTTAAATGCCAAGTCTTGCTCTGCAAGCTCTGATATGAAGATGTGGCAAAATGCGGTAGAAAATGATAAAACTGCAAATGATTGAATTGAACTAAAAATGAAAGAAAAGAAAGAATGCAAATTATTTTGGTTGATGCAAGATTGCTCTACAACCTAGGATGCTCCTGCATTAGACACCTAAGGTTGTTGAAAAAGTGAGTCCCTCACTTTGCTGGGACTAGAGGAAAACCAAAGAGGTCTACCTTAGCTTAAGATATCCATGATGAGTCTTCTTTCGGTCTTCCTTTCCACTCTACGAAATATTCTTTGTACTGCTTGCCTCTAGTGCTACATCCAACTTTGATATCCAAGATGTCCTCTATCTACTCTAGTGGTTGTTGTGGTAACTGATTCTTCAATCCATCTTCAATGTTGTCACAAGTGAGTCTCCTTCATGATACTGATATAGGTCTACAATGTTGAATATAGGTGATATACCAAATATCTCTAGTAGCTCCACTTTATATGCATTTCCTAAATCAAGCTTCTTAAGAATCTTACATGGTCCAAACTTCTTCATCTCCAACTTGTTGTATGTCCCCACTAGATATCTCTCTTTTCTCAGATATACCATTACTTCATCTCTCACTCAAAATTCCTTATATCTCCTCTTCTCATCTTCTTGCTCCTTATACTTACTATTCATCTCCTCCAAATGCTTCCTAACCTAATTATGCAGTGTCTCCATGTATCCTACAAATTCTTCTACCTCTGCACTTCTCTTGATCTCCATATTGATGTCTCTTAGCTCTGTGACTCCTCTAGGTGTTACTCCAGTCACAAATTCAAATGGTATCTTCCTTGTACTCATATTCACTAAATTACTATATGCAAACTTTGCTTGTGATAGAATTAGATCCTAATTTCCTTCCTTGTTTCCTACTAAGCACCTCAACAAGTTACCCAAACTCCTATTTACCACTTATGTTTGTCCATTTGTCTATGGGTTAAATGTTGAACTAAACTTTAGGTCTTTCTGTTGGCAAGAGACACTATATGGATTCATGGTTGTTGTCATTGATGGCAACAAAGGTTATCCCACATATCCGCAAGTCATGGTGTGGCTCCACCGGAAGTCAGAATGAAGATTGTTGTGGTCCGGGGAACAAGAACAGAGCATGTGGCAAGGTCCGACAGTTTGGTCTGAATCTCTCAGAAGAAGTATCTTGGTGCAGTGCAGATTTGGGGAAGTCAAGAGGACTACCTTGAGTAATAGATTCCAAGGATTTAGCCTCCGGTGATGGACAAGGAAAAAGATATGAATAGTTGAATACCGGATTCCTGAGTAACAGTGTGAACAGAGGAAGAACTGACTGACAGAACATCAGATTGCTTTCCGGATGTGTTTCTGACAGTGGTAAAGGTTATGAAGACATGGATTATGTTTGGTCAACATGATTAATGATATCTACAAGTATATGCTTGATCCGCATTACTTGATGAGCAAGGATTCAGCCGACAGAATAGAGTTTGTGAGAAAATAGACTGTTCCAGATGTCGACTAGAAAGGTGATGAAATTACTTGTGTAGATATATATGCACGATGGATTTAGTTGTGAGAAGTGAAGTCATGTATTATTGTTGTGCGAATAAGTGCAGAGTACAGTAGAAACAGCCAGAGAGATCCGGTATGTGAAAGAAAAGCAGAATAAAGAGAAGAGGAAAGATGAAGTGCAGCAGATCAGTGTACTAAGCCTAACCGGAACTGAACTCTAGCATATGTGGATGCTTCCAATCAGTTCAAGTATTGTATAACATTCTTTTGTAGACAGTGTGTCTCCTTATAGGCAGTGTGCCTCTTTGTGAGCAGTGTGCTCAAGCAGTGAGCCCTAATTGGTAAGTGCCATTTTGTAATTCCTTATTCTTCTAATAGAGAATAATTTTTGGGTTAATCACCCCATGGTTTTCTCCCTTAACAGGGTTTCCACGTCAAAAATACTGTGTTATGTGTTTCTCATTTCATGGTAATGTTTATTTGTTTGCTTCAATGCTGCATTGATTAATAAGAAAGTTCAAAAGAAGAAATAATTAGGATAACTGATTCACCCCCCCTCTCAGTTATCAACAATTGGTATCAGAGCTAAGTTCCTCCTAATAGAGCCTAATAGCTTGAGGAAGATCTGGGAGTTCAAATGGATGCATATGGTTTAAGGGAGCAACTCAAGACTGCCCTTGAGGATCTTGAACAGTCAAACTCTGAAGTCAATGAATTAAAGGAAACACTCAAACAGGCTGATGAATTCATGAGAGAAATAAAGGACAAACTAAGTCTCTCTATGAAAAAGAGAAAGGAGCTGCTCCAACAATTGGCAAGACAAAGTGAAGAAAGTAATACAAATGAAGAATTGACTGAGAAACCAAGTTATGTGAAAAGTTATCAAAAGAAGTCATTATGGTAAGACATGAAATGGAATCAGGAGTTATAAAGTTTACTCAAGAGATTGAAGAGAAAAGAAAAGCTGAAGACAATCTAAGACAATCTCTTAAAGAGAAATCAGAAGATTGCCTCTAGATGGACAGGATCATCAGACATCTTGAATCTGATCTTGAAGATGCCAAAGATAATGAAGAAAAACTTGAGGATCAAATTGTCTCTCTCAAAAGAGATCTTCAAACAGCAAATGAATATAAAGAGAAATTCAAGATAAGTTCTGCTCAACTTGAAGTTCTTCTTGGAAGTCAAAAGAGGACAGATGACAAGTATGGTTTGGGATATGAGAAAGGAGAAAGCTCTGGATCCGGTCAAAAGAATTTTGGATCAAAAAATCCAAGGAATAGGCCTAGAAGACCTCCGGTAAGATAGCCCAATGCTCAAAGATATCCATCCTTCAATGGATACTACCACAGCTGCAATCACTTTGGTCACAAAGCTAATCAGTGTAGAAAGAGAATGAATCAAACTAATTCATCCTTTTTCGGACAGTGCTTTGACTGCAAAAAGTATGGACACAAGTCTCATGAATGCAGAAATATGCAAATAAATAAATCATTCAATGGTAGATGCTTTACATGCAATAGAGTAGGTCATATGGCTAATCAATGCAGATCAAGAGCTTATCAATCAAATATGCAAGGAAATATTATTTGCCAAATCTGTAATAGGTCCGGTCATAATGCATAAGTCTACAGAAGCAAGAATCAGGACAAAAGAGGTCCAGTGTATAATCAGAATCAAGACAAGGGTAAACAAAAGATGAATGCGGATGAAGTTAGGAATCAGATGAATAAGATTTGGGTGAAGAAAAGTTCAGAGAATGTAGAGGTTTGATCCGCACCAGACTCTGGTGCTGATATTCCTTCCAGAAATTAAAGGTGAGCTCTGGCTCAGGGGGAGACTCAAAGAAAATCCTATTCCCCCAGCCAATCAAGTGGTGTCGGATGTGGCACAAGATGCGGAGTAAAGGGTTTGAAGATATAAGTCTTGAGATGATCCAGATAAGATTTCAAAGGTCTACATGAAGATGTCAAGAAGTTGTGATCGATCAAGTAAGACCTATTCTGGGAGATGCTCCGGAATGACAGAAGATACAAAAAGGTCCGGAGAGATCCAGAAGCACATTGTCTTATTCCGCGGATTGGACAGAGTGTTTGGGATGTCCTTGTGATGTGTCATCTTGATTTGTTCATGGTTGGAAGATCCACATGATGTTCATAGATCAGGACTGATCCAGTTCTTCAAGTTATCTGAATAAGGCAAACCGGAATAATGTAGTTCAAGCATTTATTGCCATCAAATATTAGGGGTTGCGGAGCAATATAAGGGATTTCTCATAAATCACTTGCTCATTTTGCACTCAAGAAGAAGTGAAAAGTGGAGCTCTGCAACAAGATTCATCAAGTTCACCAAAGATCTCCTGTCGAAGTCATTACATACAGAAATCAATCCAACCACTTCGTTTAACTGAAGGCGCATAAGGTATTTTCTGTTTTCGATATCTTACTACAAATCTTTTGAGAAATGGCTACTCTGAATATAGTAAAGATCTCAGATAGGCCCTGACCTAAATTTAAGAAACACCCATACAAGTCATTGGAGGTAGATCCCTTAGGAGCATTCTCTAGTGTTCCTCATGGCGTTTTTACACACCGAAGACATTAGGGTTTATATACATGCAAGTATTGAGGAATTTGGGGAATTCAAATTGAGAGATTTCTATCACAAACAACTGATAGACAATGCTTTTGAGCTTAAACCAGAGTATAAGGGTATCCAGAAGAAACAGTTTGATCAATTCATCCATTTTCACTGCTTTGAAGAAGATGAATGGGTCTGGTATGTATTGAGTAGGATGCATGACAACTTCCTATGGCTGGATAGACCCTGCAAGATCACAAAGGAGGCAATTAGGGTAGTGACTGGTCTATACTCTTCCGGAGGAATACCTATCCTCAAATTTGTCAAAAATAACATTGTAACTGAGGCCACCGGATCAAAATTTGATAAGAGGGCAATGACTATTGAAGATATTTCTGATCCGGATATCAAGTATGCATCTATGGTAATAGGATACAAGATTTATCACTCCAGTAGGGAGAATTCTGTATCCGGAACTGTAGTATACACTACCTATGAGATGCTGAGGAAGAATGCAGATTATGATCTCTGTGAACTTCTTTTAAGCCAATTAATGGAAAATATACAGAAGATCAAAAAGGACAAAAAGAATTCTTTTAAGTATGGTACTCTTATATTATGTCTATTTTTCTATTTCATGAATGAGCTGCCCGGATCAAGTGGATGGGTATGGCAGAATGACAAACCTGTAGCAGTCCAGATCAGAGATTACTTACATGGACTTGGGGATGCCAAAGCAAGAAATACAGCTCTGTGGGGATACTTCAAAAACTTCCAGAGTATGATGCAAGCAAGAGAAAGAATCCCCCAGTCTCTTGTTGAAAAATACAAAGACTCAGTCTGCTTTATGGTTGATACTGATCAGTGCCTAATGGAGGCAGTTGAGCCAAGGACAGTCTGGATCATGCCCATGGGGTATGAGGTTGATGAACAAATTGTGGAACTGCATGTTCAACACATGCTTAGTCAACCTAAAGATCCAAAAGTAGAAAGGTTTGGAACCTTTGAGGAGCTGAGTGTGAAGATCCATGTGGAACTCAGAGAACCTGAGATAAAAAGGAAAGTAAGAAAAGAAGTTGAACATATTGCCCAAGGCCTAGGCATCCCAAAGGAGGCACTTGATGCCAACCGAGAAAAGAGGAGAAAGGCTAAGGAAGAAAAGAAAGAGGCAGAGAAGAAAAGCAAGAAAAGTGCTCCGGTGGAAACCTCAACCTAGACCAGATCATCAAAAGGATCTACACCTGTTAAAACCAAAAGCTCAAAAATATCTAAACCGGAAGGTCAGACATCCGGTAAAGGAGAGAAAAGGTCTAAAATAAAAGCCACAAGGGCTTATACAAGTCAGAAAGATGAAGAGGAAATA
Source organism: Cunninghamia lanceolata (assembly GCA_027924645.1). Classification (NCBI taxonomy): domain Eukaryota; kingdom Viridiplantae; phylum Streptophyta; class Pinopsida; order Cupressales; family Cupressaceae; genus Cunninghamia; species Cunninghamia lanceolata. The sequence continues at coordinate 10,009,262 of BSBN01000421.1, read as the reverse complement.
CAATCAGATGAGGGGATAAAAGAAATAAAGAAGCAAAAGAAGAAAGGATCTGATAAACCCTCCACAGGCCAAGACAAGGAAGAAATGGCAGAGGTATTTGTTGAAAAGCCCACCCTGTCTCTAGAGAGTGTAATCAAGTCAGTCACGGTGGATGGAAACCTTCAACCAATGACTGAATTCTATGATGACTACAATGAGGCTGACCAAAAGATTCTGTAGGAAGCCACAGTCAAGTATCTGAACATATACAATAAGGCTTTCATTGAGATTATATCTCTAATTCCTAAAAGCCTAGAAAAGGAATTAGAAATAAGAAAGAACAATGCCCAGGCAAAAGATCTTGAGATCCGGGAGCAGATAGCTATTCAGCTATATCCTCAAATTGATCCCAAGACAATGAACATAATATTTAAAGACTGCAAAGATGAGTTCAGGAGTAAAGCAAGGATGAATCAACTCATGCTTGGTGAGACTGACAAGGTGGCCATAGAGATAGAAGAGATCCTCCAGAAGGCCTTCAAAAGGTTTAATCTTCCTGTTGTAGAAGACTTAGGTGCAGAAACAACTGTGGACTTGGAATCATCTACTCCGGAAGAAGTGGCCCTTGAACAAACTAACATCTCTCCTCCGGCTTCCCCTATAGTCTCCGGATCCAAAGAAGAAGAGAAACTACAAGAGAAAGGAGCAGCGGTGAAAGAAAAAGAAGGTGACAGTGCAAAGATTGCAGAAGGACAGAAGACTTCACCAGAGAAAACCACAACTGTCAGTGGTGGGAATGTAGAGGAAGAGAAAATTCCAATGGACAGCTCCAAGACTGCAGAAGAGAAGAAACATCTGTCTCCGGCAAGAGACACTGCATAAACTGTCCAAAGATTTCTGAGCAAAGAAGTAATAGAGATTGATGAACCGGAGCTACTACAAGGCCCATTCAACTTTGATTCCCTCTCTCCAGTGCAGACAATGAAGATAGCTTCATTTGCTAATGCTAAGGCAAATGAAAAACTCCTAAAGTCTCATATGGAAGACTGTGAGTTGATAGAGGCTACTTCTGGAGTGCTTGAGAAGATTATGCCATCAATCCAGAAAGATCCCATAGCCTCCTCTTCCAGTAATCTCAAAACCTTAGTCAGCAGTGTTAGTACACATTTTGAATCCCTAGAAAAATCAGCTGAAGAAAAGGTCTGGAAGGAGTTCCTAGATAAGAGATTCTCAGAAGTACTAGGATTAATCTCTAATGATAGGAGAAATATGAGTATCGAAATAAAGAGCTTAGAAAATGCTCTTAAGGATGGCGGTGACATTTACAAATTTTGTATCTCCTAGTCAAAAGCAACTGTAGAAGTTGAGAAGAAAATAAAAGAGGAACAGGACAAACTACTAAGTTTGTCTCAAAGTTTTGATCCTCTCTCTTCCTCCATAGTAACTCAAGAATGTCAAACTATTGCAATCACAAATGCAATAAAGAACTTTGAGAAGGAAAGGAAGAATATAATTAACCAGATGGGAGAACTTAGAAGGATTATTATCCCTAAGTTAGAAACTATGCATGAGGCCATAAGTGATGCTCAGACTACCGCCCAAACCAATGATCCGACAGATCTCAAGAGGGCAGAAGCTTTAGCATTTTTGTTGAGTGGCCACATTTCAATTTTGGACAGAATGAAGCAAAGTTGGGCTACAGAACTGGTCCAATTGAAGACATCCTTTGCAGACATTCTTCAGTTTATGTGAGTATGTAATATGCGGCTAAGTATAGTAGAATTTTTGAAAATTTTGGTGAGCGGACCCTACCCTTTGCCATTGATGTCAAAGGGGGAGTGAGGAGTAGTGAAAAATGAGGAATCCAACTAAGGGGGAGTTCTGGAAATTGTATATAAAGATAGAGCATCAGCCAAGGGGGAGCATAGTGTAAACACTTAGTCATTTTTCACTAAGTGTTGCCATCAATGCCAAAGGGGGAGATTGTTGGCAAGAGACACTATATGGATTCATGGTTGTTGTCATTGATGGCAACAAAGATCATCCCACATATCCACAAGTCATGGTGTGGCTCCACCGGAAGTCAGAATGAAGATTGTTGTGGTCTGGGGAACAAGAACAGAGCATGTGGCAAGGTCGAATAGTTTGGTCCAAATCTCTCAGAAGAAGTATCTTGGTGTAGTACGGATTTGGGGAAGTCAAGAGGACTACCTTGAGTAATAGATTCCAAGGATTTAGCCTCTGGTGATGGACAAGGAAAAAGATATGAACAGTTGAATACCGGATTCCTGAGTAACAGTGTGAACAGAGGAAGAACTGACTGACAGAACATCAGATTGCTTTCCGGATGTGTTTCTGACAGTGGTAAAGGTTATGAAGACATGGATTATGTTTGGCTGACATGATTAATGATATCTACAAGTATATGCTTGATCCGCATTACTTGATGAGCAAGGATTCAGCCGACAGAACAGAGTTTGTGAGAAAATAGACTGTTCCAGATGCCAACTAGAAAGGTGATGAAATTACTTGTGCGGATATATATGCACGATGGATTTAGTTGTGAGAAGTGAAGTCGTGTATTATTGTTGTGCGAATAAGTGCAGAGTAGAGAAGAAATAGCCAGAGAGATCTGGTATGTGAAAGAAAAGCAAAATAAAGAGAAGAGGAAAGATGAAGTGCAGTAGATCAGTGTATTGAGCCTAACCAGAACTAAACTCCAGCATATGTGGATGCTTCCAATCAGTTCAAGTATTGTATAACATTCTTTTGTAGACAGTGTGTCTCCTTGTAGGCAGTGTGCCTCTTTGTGAGCAGTGTGCTCAGGCAGTGAGCCCTAATTGGCAAGTGCCATTTTGTAATTCCTTATTCTTCTAACAGAGAATAATCTTTGGGTTAATCACCCCGTGGTTTTCTCCCTTAACAGGGTTTCCACGTCAAAAATATTGTGTTATGTGTTTCTCATTTCATGGTAATGTTTGTTTGTTTACTTCAATGCTGCATTGATTAATAAGAAAGTTCAAAAGAAGAAATAATTAGGATAACTGATTCACCCCCCCTCTCAGTTATCAACACTTTCTTCATCTTCTTCCATAATGTCTTCCAAAAATATCCAATGAATCTTGTATCTCTGTCTGAAACTATACTCTTAAGTAATCCATGCAATCTCACAATCTCTTTGCAAAATAGGTTAACAACATGCACTACATCATTTATCTTCTTACAAGGAATGAAATGTTACATCTTTGAAAATCTATCCACCACTACAAATATAGAATCATAGCCCCTCTGTGTTCTTGGCAAACCCAATATGAAGTCCATGTTTATATCTTCCCAAGGTCTCTCCAGTATTGTCAAAGATTTGTACAATCCAGTATTTTGACTACTCCCTTTTGTAACTTGACATATTCTACAACTCTGAATAAACTTCCTTACATCCTTATATATATGAGGCCAAAAGTAATGTTCACTCCCTAAAGCTACCACCTTGTCAATTCAAAAATGTCCTGCCAATCCACCACTATGTTTCTCTTTTACCAAATTGTCTCTCATTGAAATCCTAAGTATACACAAATGACTTCCTTTGAACAACATATCTTCCTAAATGAAATAATCTAACCACTTACTCCTATCTGTCACAATAGGTTCCTTACATGCTTTCTATGGTTCAGCAAAATCAAGATCCTCTTCATACATATGCTTTAGTTCCTCAAACCCTAATACTTCAATCCTCATCTCTGTCAGCAAATTCCTTCTTCTGCTCAACACATTTGCAACTTTGTTTGACTTCCCACTCCTGTGCTTCAATAAAAATGTGTAACTCTGCATGAACTCTACACATCTCATATGTCGTTGATTTAACTTTCCTTGACTATTCAAATACTACAAAGCTTGATGATCAGTGTACAATACAAACTCCTTAGGAAACAAGTAATGTCTCCACTTCTTCAAGGCTTGAATTATGGCATAGAACTCCTGATCATAAACTGAATATCTTCTCCTTGCATCACAATCTACTTTAAATATGTTGTTAAAATCTGGTAATTCTAACACTAGTTTCTCTATCACCTTCTACTTCAATAACTCAAAACTCTTATTTTCTCTTGATGTCCACTTAAAATCCTTTATGTCACCTCTCATTGTCTCTGTCATTGGTGTGCATATAGTACTAAATTTTTTTATGAACTTCTGGTAGAAACTTGCTAATCCATGAAATGATCTCACCTCTCCAATGCTCTCCGGTGTTGGCCACTCAATAATTGCTCTAACTTTCTCAGGGTCCATCTTCAATCCCTCCACAGAAATCACAAATCCTAAATATACCAACTCTTCCTTCATGAAACTACATTTCTTAATTTTTATCAGCAATTTATGTTCTCTCAACCTCTACAATACTTATCTAATATGCCACAAATGTTCTTCTTTTGTCTTACTAAAAATCAGAATATCATCCAAATATACAATAACAAACTTACCCAAGAATTTCTTCAAAACATCATTCATCAACCTCATGAAAGTACTTGGTGTATTAGTCAATCAAAAAGGCATCACTAACCATTCATACAATCCTTCATTTTTCTTAAATGCAATCTTCCATTCATCTCCTTCTCTGATCCTGATCTGATGGTATCCACTCTTCAAGTCTATCTTTGTGAAATACTTTGCTCCACTCAAATAGTCTATGATGTCATCCATCCTTGGCAATGGAAATATGTACTTAATTATGATCTTGTTGATTACTCTAGAGACTGTACACATCCTTCATTCTCCATCTTTCTTCGGTGCTAGTATTATAGGTACCATACAAGGGCTTAAAATTTCTCTGATCAATCATTTCCTCAACATTTCTTGTGTCTGTTTATTTAGCTCCACATTCTCTGCTGGTGTCATCTAGTGTGTTGCTTTTTTAGGTAAACTAGCTCTAGGTACAAGGTCCATATGATGATTGATACTCTAGATTGGTAGCAATCCTTCAGGCATATTATCTGATATGATGTTTTCATACTCTATCAACAATTTAGTTATCTCCTCTAGTGGTGGTTCTTCTTCTTTTGTTGTGGTGTTCTCTATACTTAGGGTTCCACACTTCTTAGGAATCAAAGAAAAAGACATATTCTGATGTCTCAATCCATCTAAAAAATTTCCTTCCATCAACCAAATAGATTCTAGCAGTTACACTGCATGCTTCACTTTTAGGCGCATCTTCTAAAGGTATCAAGATGCGTTTCTTCCCATTTGATGCTATAGTATAAGTATTCTTTATTCCATCATGTATAGAATTTCTATCATACTTCCATGGTCTCCCCAACAATATATGACACACATCCATCGACATGATATTACACAATACTTAATCATTATAAGATCCTATATGAAATTTCACCAAACACTATTCACTCACTAGTACCTTATGCTCATCTTGAATCTATGCTATCTTGTAGGGCTTAGGGTGTTTCAATCTCTCCAGATTCAGCTTAGTCACCATCTCCTCTAAAACTAAATTATCAGTACTGCCACTATTAACAATCACTTTACAACATTTACCTCCTGATTTACATCTTGTTCAGAACAAAATTTTCCTTTGCGGTGGTTCCTTAGTTGTCTTTGCTTGAAAAATGACTCTCCTCATGACTAATGATTCTCCTTTCTCTGGTTTTCCTACTAAACTAAGTGATCCATTAGGTTCTTCTCTACATAAGATGCTCTTGCACTATTCTCTATTCTCTTGCTTGTACTTCCCTAATGATATTCAAATACTGTGTCCTTCACCTCCACACTTAAAACAAGTCCCTCTAAATGATCTTTTATCAAACCCTCTTTCATCTCCCCTACATCCTTCATTGTGGTAAGAATTATGATTTCCTCTACTGTTGTCGTAGAAATTTCTGTCATCTTTCCCTCTATAACATGATTTATTGTCCTTTTCTTCCTTCTGATATGGGCTAATCTCCTTGTTTTTATCCACATAAGGTCTTTCTCCTCTAGAATATGTTCTACCTCTTTGAATTTTACCTCCTCTACCTCTCTATCTTTGGTCATGCCTCTTATACAACTTGTCTTCAACTTTCAATGCTTCTTCTATTATTGTCATCCTTACCAAACTTAGTTCTGCTTGAATGTTCATCCTCAATCCATTTATGTATCTTGCCACTTTCTCATTTCTTGCTTCACTAGGTCCAGTCCTTATGATCATCTTATGAAATTCTTCTATATACTCCTTCATAGATTTCTCCTTTTGCCTTAGGTTTTGCAGTCTCTTCAACAATTCCAACTCATAGTCAACAGGTATGAACTGATTCTTCAAATTTTTCACCATTCTATCCCATTTTATTATCTTCTCTTTTCCTCTCCTACTTCTATCCAATCGAACTTATTTCCACCAAATAGAAGCATGTCCTTTCAACTTAGTCTTTGCAAATCTCACTCTCTCTAGATCTTTAATTTCTTCATATTAAAAGTATTCCTCCAAATCATTTATCCAATCAATCAACTTCTCTGGATTCAAATTTCTAGTATAGTTTGGTACTTCCATTCTAGGTTTCTTCCCTATCTTAGAAATAGATTTCAACATCTTCACCTGATCTGATTCTTCTTCTTCTAGGGCTTCTCAATTTTGGTCAGCAGCTTGGATCTCATCATCATCACTTTCATCTTCATGTCTAGGGTTCAATCCTCTTCTTCTATCTTATTCTACAACATCCAATCAAAATTTCATTGTCCTCATCATCTCAATCCTTTCTTCCATCCCCCTAGCAACATTGGCCATAGCAAGCATCCTCCTTGGCAACATCTCTTCCTAGGATCTGGTGCAACTGCCTTAATTTAGAGATTTGAATATAGGGTAGCAACTGCCTCACAATCGGCTCTCTGTTGACAACACAAGTAGATTACCTTAGTTCGGTGCTCTAATCACCACAAGATCTTCGAGAATGCTTTCACTTCCCAAAGGATTCAAAACTTCACTCTAATACCACTTAGTGTAGTCATGGTAGGAGGGTCCAAAGAATAAACTGTCCAAACCATACAACTAGAGTAAACACAACAGAAACAACACAATTATAGAATGCAATGGAAGACTCATATATTCAATATATCAAAGGATTACAATGCTCATATGTTGGCAACATGCGGGCTAAAATTAAAGGGCTCATAGGCCTACTTTCTAGATTACAATAGATATGAAAGATATGGCATTGAAGTGCCTTTTGGAAAGAATATCCAACACTAAATCACCTTCTAAAACTACTAGCTTCCTAATGCATCTAGGAGATCTATATATATCATGTTCAAACTCATAGAATCCTCTGTGTTGGCCACAAGAGGTTATAACCTCCAATGAAAGATGTAGATCATGTAGAAACATGTAGGTCGACCTACAACACATGGTATTGCTCTACAAAAGAATGAAACTTGGTGCGGACTTCAAGGATGGTCTATATAGTCCTCTTTTTCCTTGTGATATGTTTCATTAGGCTCCACAAGTCGCGGAAGTGCTCTGCAAATCTTCTCCTTCTACTGACTGCTTGAATGCTCTATTCTATGAAAGCTGATGATCTTATGATAGATATAACTTTCAGGAAACAAATCCAAATCACTTGAAATCTAAATATGAGGTAGATGACACTATGTAGATGCTAAGTCATGCTCTACAAGCTCTGATATGAAGATGTGGCAAAATGCAGAAGAAAATGCTGAAACTGCACATGACCAAACCAAACTGAAAATGAAAGAAAAGAAAGAATATAAATATTTTTGGTTGATACAAGATTGCTCTACAACCTGGGATGCTCCTACATCAGATATGTGCATTGATAAGGATCTTCTTGTGATTTTGGATGTTTGGGAGATTTGGATATTTGGGGGATTTGGATCACTAGGAAGAATTGTATTGGTTTGTGTGCAGGTAGCCTTTAGCTAGATACAAATTGTTGGGTACCAAATTAGCAAGCACTAAACCCTAAAGGTTTGCCACTTCTTATCAATAGGTTCACTATATGATTAGGCCAATAGAGATGGGAGGTTTTTTACACATGCCTCCCCTTCACTTCAAGCTCTACCGCACCTAGGGGTATCCCTATAACAAAAGTTTTTTCTTTGACTCTATGAAAACAAAAGGATTTAGTTTTACAACACTAGGCAGAATGCTCTCACACATACACCAAGATTTGTAAGATGAACCAAGGTTGGCAATGTTCTTGGGCTCTTTACACTGGTTAAACTTGAGAGCATGCAAGGTCCTAACCCTACTCTGATGAACTAACAAGTTGAGGTCTTAAATTGATCTGGGATTGAAGTTGTGGGACATTCCTAGACCTCTTGGACATGCAAATCCCTAGACCAATGCTTCATCGGGGCAACAGAGTCAAACCCATGAATGTAAATGCTTCCTTATGATAACACAACTTCATATCCAGAGGACTTAAGCTAAGATATCATTGCCTAACAACAATACGTCCAAGAATAGGGATTATTCATGACCATACTTCATTAATCCTTTGACATCACACATTTTCCCCTATATATGATATAAAAAAAATTTAATCTACCCCTTGAGCAGATGTAAGAATTCGTACATACAATGTAATAGAAACACATTGAAGAACTCAGAAATCCTTGATAACCTTGTTCAAAAGGAAAACAATGACATCAAAGGAGACAGTTGTGAACAACACACACATGAAGTGTTTCTCATTTAATTCAATCTGAATAAAAGATTATCATACAAAAATTTATCATTTACAAATAGGAAATACCTCTGCACCCAGAAAAAGGACTGAGCCTGCAATAAGAAATATGCTCCAAGATGTGAATACCTTGTATTCAGAGTTTGTGGGGCCTACTTTTTCATTCCCTTATGTTTGACTATTTATTTTACTATTGGTGATACATTAAATAGACTTGTGGGACTGCTGATCCTGAATTTCCAAACTATTAGACTTTATGTTGTATGTGGATTTGTATGCTTGGTATGTTTACGATGTGTTTAGACCTGGATATTAATTTAATGATGATATTAGACATATGGTTTATATTTGATGTTATTGGGAAACTAATCATGTGATGTTAGTTAGAAAATTTGTTATGTGATTCAATTTTGGGAATGGATGTTTGAAATGCAGAATTTAGAATCTAATTGTAATGTGACTTCCTTGATGCTTATATGGATATGTGATGTTGTATGCGAGTGTGTGTTTCAATTTTCTTTGGCTATTATATATATGTGGAATTAACTTTCCATTTGAGTGCACAGGTATTTTTAACAAAGCCACAGAAATTGGAGATC